>OY998242.1:5412243-6743224 GCA_963922005.1 Cornus suecica | reverse complement strand
TGGACACCATAACTTGGAAGTTATTTGTATTAATAAGAACTAGTTAGTGCGGAGCAATAATGATGTCATTTGATGTTAGATTTAGTTTTGACCTCAATATGTTTATCTAAATCCATGTAGCATGTATGTATTTTTTTAGATTTTCCATATAGACATATAGTGCTATCTTTAAAAATAAGTGTGAGATATTGTCTTTCACGTGCTTGTCATGTTCATGAATCATGATTGCAGGTACATAAGGAAAAATAATTGGCAAGTTTAGATGATTATAAACTTGATTGTGATCTTTGCATGATATGGTTCATAATAGATATGTGTAATTATTTATGAAATTAAAGAAATAAAAAAAAATATTCACCTGGGCCCGTTTTGCTTCCAAACAAAAAGAAAGCGAAACGTAGCGAAACATGTGTTGCAAGTTTTTTTTGAAGCGGAAGCATGTTTGGTGTTAATGATTCTAATCTGAGAAAAATGAAGCTAAAATAAGGAAAACATGTTTAGTAGAACTGTTGGTTCCACAAAATTTGGAAGCAAAACATATTTGATGACTTCAAATGATTTGAGATTCTGTTTTTTTTTTTCTGTTAATACATTGAATAAAAGAAATTAATAAGTTCTACAAATAAAAAAAAATTGATATTATAAAAAAAATATTTTTTTTTCTAAATTATAATATTGGATAAAAATATTTTTTTTCCTAAACTATAATATTTGATAAAAATATAAATTTGTATTGCTCAATGTCTCTCAATTGGTTCTCATATTTCATTTTAATATCTAATATCTTATTCCATTTATGTTAGAAGCCAACATATATACACATAAATTTTATTTTTTCAAAACTATATTATTTGATAAGAATAATTTTTTGTTTTCAAAACAATAATATTTTCTAAACTATATTATTGGATACAAGTAAATTTGAAATTATAACAAATAAATTAGGAAAAATCTGACATAAAATAAGGTAATTCTCTTTATAGAATCATGCAACCACAATATGTATATATATACCTATATATATAAACAGAGAGAGAAAACATGTTTTGGGATATTTGGGAGCAAATGAACGAAGTATGTGATGAAATTGCTTCAATTTTTTTAGTGAGCCTACAAATGAATGGTGGTCAGAGCAAGAAAAAACAAGTCTAAAGTTGTTTCTAAATTTTTGTTTTTACTCCGGCCTGCTCTAACATTTTAGAATCAAAAGTTTGTAACAAAGGGGCCTGTTTGAAAGCCCTGCTTTTGCTTTTACTTCTATTACTATTCACAAATCAAAGCAAAATGGGTTTGTTTGATAGTTGCTTCTGCTACCAAAATCTGGAAACAGCCTTGAGCAAGAGCCCAAAATTGGAACTTTGCTTCCACTTGCTCTGGTCACTATTTTTAGTGGGAGCCATTATATTTGCTCCCAAATTACACACCACTTATTTCCAATTGCCCCAAATTCATTTGGGGCATGTGTTATGTGATGCAAGAGTCTCCAATTTTACAAGTTCAATGACTTGAATCTCAATAACATTTTTTCTCTCAGAAATTTTCATTAATGATTATGCAACGTTTTTACTTATTAAATTTTGTCATATTTTGATTCTTTTTTTGTCAAAAAAATCAAAGCGAAACTATATTGTATTGTAAATAATTATTTACATGAAAAAAGTAAAATATCATAACCAAATGAGAGGTTTTGTGCAATACAATATTATAATTTAGAATTTACCTAAAAAAAATATTATAGTTTAGAAAAATATAATTATTTTTATCCAAAATTATAGTTTACAAAAAATAATAATTTTTTTTAATTTATAGAACTTATTAATTTCTTATATTCAATCTAAAATAAAATAAAAAACAGAATCTCAAATCATTTGAATTCACCAAACATGTTTTGCTTTTAAATTTTAGTAAATTAGCAGTTCCACAAAATATGTTCTGCTTGCTTCAGCTTTCATTTTTCTTAAATCAGAATTATCAGCACTAAATATGCTTCCGCTTTAGAAAAAACTTGGAGCACACGCTTCGCTACGATTCGCTACGCTTCAGCTTCCAAACCCGTTTTGAATCAGGAAGCGGGAGTGAAATCAAAGAGGCCCAAAACAACCACTTCTTGCTTGTTGCTCCGATAGTGCTGAAAATGGGAGCAAAAACAGGAAGCAAAAGCATTCCCAAACAAGCTCGTGCCACATGTTGCCGCCTTATTTGAATTTAAAGTCATTCAAGGGGAAAAAAAGGATCCAAATTTAAAGGCAAGGTCATAGTACTTTCGTTATTTGAAGATAATAGCCTATTCGATAGATTTTTCAAAATGTTCTTCCAAAATTTAAAATTAATTTTTATAAATTTGGTCAAATACTGTTAAAAATAACTTTTTCTTCCGGAAAATCAAATCAGTTTTTGCAAAGTTCAACCCAATTCAAATATCTTGGTTGTATCGTGAAAAAATAAAAAAGTATCCACTATGTCTATGATATGCATATATATCAACAAATGGCTATTTATTGTTTAAGAATAAAAAATGTCATACACAAGGTTGGGCCCATTTTGGCCCAAATAGATTTCAATCTATTGGGTTGAACACGGGCCGGGTCGGTCAAAGTCGGTTTGTTCTTATAAAATGGTTTCTATTACAAAATGGTAGCTTATTTCGCAGCCACATAACTGATTAACCAGAAATATTCTTAAAACTCGAAGTTACTAATCTATCCTCAAATTATCCACTTAAATGATTAAATCTGTATATACAGAAGGACGATAACGTAGTTAAACAAAACCTTAATCCGTTAACAAACTGTTCCACTTTTTCTTGCTTTCGCTACCTTCCCCCCACTCCATTCAAAACCTATTCTGTCTCTCCATCACCACTTGTAACCCTAGAACTAGAAGTGTACATACATTGATATATATACATATCTATAATCTATATCTCTATATGTATATATTTAAATTTCTCAGATTTTTTAACCTCTGGATTAATTTATTTAAGCTTATTTGATTCAATTTGACGAAAGTAATACCTCTAGGGTTTGATCATCTTCATGTTACTATCATCAGAACAATGATATTTTGGCGTATCGGACGCTCTATCTCTCGCTCTACATTTCAAAGAGTATGCTTCAATTCATATCTATATATATACATATTATTTCCTTGAAGCTCTGATTTAAATTCGGAGTGAATTGATTCTATTTTCTTAATATTGTTACAGAATGTTGTATCTGGTAATTGTGGTGTAAAGTGTTCGCAGTTGAATGAATCGCTCACTCCTTCCAATGTGAGCATTGAAATCGTTGGTGGAGGATTAGGGCTTTTGAGGACTTATTTAACTTCAGTTGGATCTGGAAATCACATTATTTCTAATAAGTATTTATCGGAATTTAATTCTGTTTTCGCAAACCCTCGGGTTCAGCGGCTTTTCTGCAGCCAAACACCCAAGAAGAGAAGTAAGAAAATTGGGATTTCTGATCACATTGTTCTCTAATCTCTCTGTGTGATTGTTGTGTTCTTTTTACACTTTTACTTATTGCTTGCTCTTACTTTTTTTTAATGTTTTGCGTTCTTTTATATAGATTATGAGAATTATTATCCGAAGAATAAGAAAGAAATTCCGAAAGAAAATAATCATAAATCGGAGTCTAAAGGTAAAGGTATGCAATTTTTCTCTTCATAATTTAATGTATTGTGATAGCTGGAACAATTTGATTTTACCGAATGCTCAAGCTAATTTTTGTGAGGATTATTTTGATGGGCTGATTTTGATTTAGTTGTAATAGAAATGTGGCACATGTAGGCCATGAAATTGGTTCCCTTATTTGATGTCTACATGTATCATTTTGTACAAAACTACAACTTTAGATATCTGAAAACTACAGTGATGGATATTTTTGTTTGAAACAAATATGCGGAGTGACGTTCAACAGTTTCATTTCGTAGTTTGGGACTGCATCTCAACCCATTTATAGCCCCATGTTTCTTTTTCTTCACAATTGGGATTAATACAGAGTATTTCCATTACAGGGAGAAGTTGTGTTGCATGGATGTTTTTTCTGTGTTTTAGTCGAGTTTCAGTCCCTTTAATGCACCATAGTGTTCTTAATCTATTTTTTCTGATGTTTAAACTTTATTTCATGGTGTTCACCAGGGGATGATCATGGGAACTTTCAGGAGAACTTCATGAAGCAGTTTCAAAATTTATTCGCAACTTTGTTTTTTATTGTGTTTGTGATGTCCTCAATTCTTACAAGTCCTCTTGAGCAGAAGCAGGTCAATATTTATTTTCCTGAACTTCCAGCATTTCGTTTATTCTCGTAGATATAGGTGTTTTTATGTCACACTTTTGATGTCTTTATGTGTTTGAGAAGATTGACGACGTGTTTTTTTATCTAAATTATTTATGGATTTTCAGTGTTGTAATTCAGTAAATCTCATAGAAGTTTACAATAATATTTTGCAGTAATTTTTTGTTAGACCGTGATGCTATCGTTACGCATGAATCTTGATGACTTCACAGCTTCACATGCTAGCATATGCTCTTTTCCCTCCTCAATAGTTTTTCATTTCTTTATCTTTGATGAATAACATTCTTCAGATTAGTTTTCAAGAGTTCAAAAACAAGCTACTTGAACCTGGCGTCGTGGATCACATTGTTGTGGAAAATAAATCAGTTGCAAAAGTGTATGTGAAGATACTGCCACCAGTCACAAATGAAACCAGTGATGAAATTTTCCAGGCTCCGGTCAATGATACCGATGTTAAAAGAAATGTGAGCCACTATAAATACTACTTTAATATTGGAAGTACTGAGTCCTTTGAGGAAAAGCTGGAGGAAGCCCAGGAAGCATTAGGAATTGACCCTCATAATTATGTTCCTGTAACATATGTATCTGAAATGAACTGGTTTCAAGAACTGATGAAGTTTGCCCCAACAGCTTTGCTTTTAGGATCCTTCTTTTACGCGGGGCGGAGAATGCAAGGTGGAATGGGCGTTGGTGGTCCTAATGGAAAGAATCCCCGGGGAATATTCAATATAGGGAAAGCACATGTTACAAAAATGGATAAGAATGCAAAAAATAAGGTCAGTAATGAGATTCATTTAGTTTGTCTTCTATAAACATTTCAAGATATAAAAAATCAGCATCATCTTTGTGATGCAAGTGATACAAGGGAAAGCACATGTTTTGATGTTTACTTGGTTAACCAGGTATTTTTCAAAGATGTGGCAGGCTGTGATGAAGCAAAGCAAGAAATCATGGAATTTGTACACTTCTTAAAGAACCCAAAGAAATACGAGGAGTTGGGAGCAAAGATTCCGAAAGGGGCTCTTCTTGTAGGCCCTCCTGGAACAGGAAAGACACTTCTGGCAAAAGCAACTGCAGGTGAATCTAATGTGCCTTTTCTATCAATATCTGGGTCAGATTTTATGGAAATGTTTGTTGGAGTTGGACCGGCAAGGGTCAGGAGCTTATTTCAAGAGGCGAGACAAAATGCACCTAGCATAGTTTTCATTGATGAGATAGATGCAATTGGTCGTGCTAGAGGTCGTGGGGGCTTTTCAGGGGGCCATGATGAGCGTGAAAGTACTTTAAATCAATTGCTTGTAGAAATGGATGGTTTTGGAACAATCGCTGGAGTAGTTGTACTTGCTGGCACAAATAGGCCTGACATTTTAGACAAAGCCTTGCTGAGACCCGGTCGGTTTGATCGTCAAATAACCATTGATAAACCTGACATCAAAGGACGTGACCAGATATTTAAAATCTATCTAAATAAGTTAAAACTTGATCAAGAACCATCTTATTTCTCCCAGAGACTTGCTGCTTTGACTCCAGGATTTGCTGGAGCGGATATTGCAAATGTTTGTAATGAGGCTGCTTTAATTGCCGCTAGGATTGAGAGTACACAGGTTACGATGCAACATTTTGAGGCAGCTATAGATAGGGTCATTGGAGGTTTGGAGAAGAAGAACAAGGTATCTCATTTCTCACATTTAATTACCATTTTGCTATCTCAGTTCTCACTTTTTTTGTTCTCTATATTTTTTTCTTGTATTTGTCTGTGTGTGTAGGCGGGGAGGGGATTGTTGGGTTAGGATTTGTCAGAACTATGGAAAGTTAAAAAATTGAGATGTATTTTTATGCAGGTTATAAGTAAGCTTGAGAGGCGGACTGTTGCCTACCACGAGTCAGGTCATGCTGTTGCTGGTTGGTTCTTGGAACATGCAGAACCATTGCTGAAAGTAACAATTGTTCCTCGTGGTACTGCAGCTCTTGGGTTCGCTCAGTACGTACCCAACGAAAACCTATTGATGACCAAAGAACAGCTCTTTGATATGACATGCATGACTCTTGGTGGTCGAGCATCTGAGCAGGTGAATGTTTGAAAACCTGTTCAAGTTTCATCATATATCTCTGGATAAAGGTGAAATGATTTGTTTAGAAGTGGAAATTTTAACCAGAATTAGGGTTTCGTCTAGACTTCTTTTTTTTTTTTTCACTCCCTTGTGTCTAGAAACACTGTATGGACAAAAGAATCATCTCAAGGTTGAACCTCAGGGACCATCACTTTGAACAGTTTGTTTTCCTGCCGCAGGCATTATCTTTCTGTTTTTGGCACTTCATTGTTCCTTTTTTTTTCCACTTCCTTTTTTTCTTTCTTATTAGTGATCCATTTGATTGACGAGAATACATAGGAAACTAGATGAATGTTTGGTTGAGATTGTTGGAGGTGTAAGTGTTTATTTTAATTTTTTAGGCTTCCAAGTTTGTCCTTTTCCTATGAATATTCAGTATTCAAAAGGAGGTCGGTTTGAGAGTGATTAAACAAGAAGTCACGAGGCTCAATTCTTGAACCCTGAGATTTACATCAAAATCTAACATGTTGGTCTTAAATTTTGCGGCACTGCACCTTGTACTACATTTTGTGCTTAGGTTGGATTTGCTTCCATATGAGAGAGTTGTAAAAATACGAATTTGATGATGATTTTAAAAATGGGATCTTCGTATTCTCCGAATTGTCAATAACTTTGTGATTGTTACTCAAAAATCAGGTTCCTCAAGAAATTGTCATTAATGTAAAAATAGGGGTTTCTCTGTCTTTCTTGGAAACTTCTTCATTATGTGCAATAAGCTGTTGAGGGGAAAATTGTAATCAAATAACATTTGTTGTTTCCTGCTAGTATGTTTTAGTAGGAAACAACAAATTGTCACATGTACTAATTGTCAAACAAACTACTTCTAGATTAAGTCAGTTGTGATATTTGATTTTTTTTTTTTGGGTGTGTGTGTGTTTTGTGAGTAGGTTTTGTTAGGAAAGATTTCTACTGGAGCCCAAAATGACTTGGAGAAAGTGACCAAGATGACCTATGCTCAAGTAGCAGTCTATGGTTTCAGCGACAAGGTAGGTCTTCTTTCCTTTCCTCAAAGGGATGATGCATTTGAGATGGCCAAGCCCTTCAGCAGCAAGACTGCTACAATTATTGACAACGAAGTCAGAGAATGGGTAGCGAAGGCTTATGACCGCACCATACAGCTGATAGAGGACCACAAAGAACAAGTAGCTCAGATTGCAGAACTGTTGCTCGAAAAGGAGGTCCTACATCAAGATGACTTGGTTCGAGTTTTGGGTGAACGCCCATTTAAAAGTAGTGAGCCTACAAATTATGATAGGTACAAGCATGGATTTCAAGAAGAAAATAAAGGAACAAAAGAGACGTCTCAGAGTGCGACCCGAGTGGATGATGGGTCATCCTCTTTGGATCCAGGAATTGCCTCAGTATAGTAACGAAGAGGTTTTCGGTTGTATAGTTGGAAATATATTGAAATTGTTTTGTTCGTTGGTAACCCTTTTATGAGGTTTCCTTAATTGTATAAATCAGCACATTTTGCAGATTATGACTCAAGTATGTCAAGTGATGCATGCAAGAAGCTTCTACAACAGCCATTGAAGACTTGTTTGGCAGCCACCAACCCACTCAGTTGCCATTGCAGACTTTGGCCACCACCTACTCCTTTGCTCGTGTATAAATAGAGCTATACATGTTGTATAGAAACTAAACTCAATTATGTGTAAAGAGAGCATTGTGAGGGTGGAGAGAAGAAATCCCGAAATATATTGAGTTACTCCTCCGTGGACGTATCCGTTTTTTGGGGAACCACGTATAAATCATTGTCTATGTGTTTGTGTGTGTTTGATTAGAGTTTAGGTCCAACAATTGGTATAAGAGCCATTTTTGTTCAAAACATAGTCGTTTCTTTCGACACTATTTCGAACAAAACCAGACATCAAACCCAAACATCGAACCTAGTTTTGGCTTGCCCATTCAGAGAGGAAGTCATTTCCGTTCAGAACAGGTCGAGAATAGCCTCCACGCGCCGCTAGAAGATCGGCGCGTCAAGGGGTCTCAGTGTCACACGCCCACATGCCTTCTACCTTCAGCGCGCGTGAGCTACACGCGCCATCTCCGATGAGAACTGGTTTTTCCGGCGACTTTTCCCGGCGCCGGTGATTTTTTCCGGCAACGACGTCATGACGTCCCTGCCACGTGTCCCTGCCAGATCTTGATACGTGTCACCAACCAGAGGTTGCCACGTGTCACCAATCAAGGGGTTGCCACGTGTCACCCTCTCAAACTGCCACGTCATCACCTTATGAAAAATTATAGTTTTGTCCTTCTACACTATTTTGGCCATTCCGAGCTCATTTGAAGTCCGTTTTGAGTAAACGAAAGGTCGATCCTAGCTAAATTGACCGTTCCGGATTCAACGGTAGACTCCATTTTTTGAAATTAGTACTCTAATTTTGGAAGAACTTGGTTTGAAGTTTTATTGCTCCTAGTTGGTGAGTTAAATTCATCAATTTTTGATATCTGTTATTTCAAGTCATGACTGAAGTACAGGATACTGAGCAATCAGAGGCCAAAAATATAGTTGGGATGAGCGGTTCTATAAGGAGAACCATGCTGTCAAATGCAAAGTTTGAGGTGGAGAAATTCGACGGCACTAATAACTTTGGCATGTGGCAATGCGAAGTCCAAGATCTTCTATTTCGAGATGGTTCTCAGATTGCCTTGAATGCTAAGCCCAAGGATATCTCAGATGAAGACTGGACATTCGTCAATCGTCAAGCTTGCGGCATAATCCGATTGTGCTTAGCAAAAGATCAAAAATATTTTGTGATGAAAGAAAATATGGCGGCAGATCTATGGAAGAAATTGGAGGACAAATTCATGACGAAAAGTCCAGAAAATCGCCTTTATCTGAAGTCAAAGCTCTTCAGATTCCAGTACAAGAAAGGTACCCCTATGATCGAACACTCAAATAATTTCAACAAACTTATTGTAGATTTACAGAATATAGATGTTGAAATTTTTGATGAGGATAAAACTTTGATTTTACTGAATTCCTTGCCTGAGAGCTATGATCATTTATCCACAACTCTAATGTACGGAAAAGATGAGGTTAAATACATAGATGTTGCTAACGCTTTGGTAAACAATGAGTACCGGAAGAAGGATCAACATGATCACGAGGACAATATATCAGAGGCGTTGACTGTAGATAGAGGCATGTTGAACAACAGATCAAAGGGAAAGCGGAGATGGCGGTCCAAATCCAGATCACAACCAAACAGATTTGAATCATCCAGAAAACGACAAGAGAAGGATGAGTGTTTTCAGTGTCACCAGAAAGGGCACTGGAAGAGAGACTGTCCAAACAATGACAAGTCACAGGCCAATATTGCCCAAAAGAGGGAAGACGAAGATGAATCATCCTTTACTTTTTCATCGTCTGACACTGATTAGTCTGATAGATGGATTCTTGATTCATGTTGTTCTTATCATATGTGTCCGAACATGAACTGGTTCTCTAGTTTCGAGGAGCTGGATGGGGGAATTGTGTTAATGGGCAACAACAACACCTGTCAGACCAAAGGGATCAGAACAATATGTTTGAAGATGCACGACGGTACAATCAGAAAACTCATCGATGTCAGGTATATTCCAGACCTGAAGAAAAACCTCATTTCATTAGGGGTTTTAGACTCCAACGGTTACAAGGTGATCATGGAAGGTAGAGTTCTAAAATTTGTTTGAGGTGTATTCGTGGCAATGAGAGGTATTATGCAGAAAAATTTGTATTACCTAGATGGGCATACAGTAACCGGAAGAGCAGCTGTGGTATGCAGTTCTGAAGACAAGTCAACCAATCTTACCCGACTTTGGCACATGCATTTAGAACATGCGGGTGAGAAGGCGTTGCAAGGCTTGGTGAGGCAAGACAAACTAAAAGGTGCCAAAACTGGCAAACTTGACTTCTGTGAACACTGTGTACTAAACAAACAGACGATGGTCAAGTTCGGCACGACGATTCATCGAACGAAAGCAACACTAGGCTATGTTCACACAGATGTCTGGGGGCCATCCAGAATCGCTTCATTGGGAGGTAAACGTTGGTTGTAATGTTTATTGATGATTTTTCTAGATATGTCTGGGTATATACTATGAAGCATAAAAATGAAGTGCTATATATCTTTCTTAAATAGAAGAAAATGATAGAGACCCAGACAGACAAGAAGCTCAAAAGGCTCAGATCAGACAACGGTGGCGAGTACAAATCAGATCCCTTCCTGGAAATCTATCATAAAGAAGGGATAATTAAACACTTCACAGTGCCTAAAACGCCACAACAAAATAGAGTAGCTGAAAGAATGAATCGCACTTTGGTGGATAAAGTACGATGTATGCCATCTCAATCCGAGCTAGGCAAGGCATTTTGGGTAGAGGCGTTGGCATACTCCACTCATATTGCAACCGACTTCCTGTAACTGCCTTTGATGGGAAAACTCTCGAGGAGGTATGGTTCGGATATCCAGTCTCTGATTATGATTCTTTTCATATATTTGGGTGTCGGACATACTTTCATGTTGTGGAATCTAAACTGGATCCTAGAGCCAATAAAGATCTTTTCATAGGACATAGTGAAGGAGTTAAATGATTCTGTTTGTGGTGCACTGAAACAAAGAAGATCATCTGTAGTAGAGATGTTACTGTTGATGAGTCTGTTATGCTGAGACAGACAACTCCAGCTAAAGAAAAGGAGAATCCAAATCTTCAGCAGCAGGTGGAGTTTGAAAGTCACAAAGATACTGAGCCACCAGTTGATAGTTCTGAAGATGATTCTGATAGTCAGGATGAGGACTCAGTTGAGGTGGAGGCTCCATCTCTGTTACAGGTGATTAGTCAGCAGCCAGACTCTATCACCGCCAACCGACCCAGAAGGGTCATTCAGAAGCCAGGTCGATTTATTAACATGGTGTCATTTGCCCTTCCAGTAACAAAAGATGATGTTCCTAACACTTACAGAGAAGCAATGCACAGTATTGATAGTAAGAAATGGAAGAATGCAATTGATGAAGAGATGAAGTCTCTACATCAAAATCAGACTTGGAAGCTAATTCAACTTCCAAAGGGCAAGAAGGCTATAGGCTGCAAACTGGTTTATGCTCAGAAAGAAGGTGCTCCCGGCATAAACCAGATCAGATACAAAGTCAAACTCGTAGCGAAAAACTATACTCAGAGGGAAGGAATCGACTACAACGAGTCAGATGGGTTCAAAGTTCCAAGACGTGAGAATTGAGCATGCAAATTGAGCAAGTCACTGTATGGCTTGAAACAGTTCCCGAGACAATGGTACAAAAGGTTTGACTATTTCATGAAGAAACAAAAGTGTACCAGAAGCCACTTTGATCATTGTGTATACCTTCGAAGAATCCCAAATGGTACATTTGTATATTTGCTCTTATATGTAGATGATATGTTGATCGCATCTAAGAGCAAAGTGGAGATCGATAGACTGAAGGCTCAATTGAGCTCAGAGTTCGAGATGAAGGATCTTGGCAAAGCTAAGAAGATATTCGGGATGAAGACCAATCGGGACAGACAGAAAGGCACAGTGTGTTTAACTCAGACGAAGTATTTGAAGAATGTGCTTCAGACATTTGCCATTGATGGCAACACAAAATCAGTAAGGATACCGCTGGCCTCACACTTCGAACTGAGTGTAAAAATATCACCAACCACAGTTGATCAGAAAAGGCAAATGAAACATGTTCCATATGCAAATGCAGTTGGTGCTCTTATGTATGCAATGGTATGTACCAGACCCGACATTTTACATGTTGTAAGTATGGTGAGTCGATACATGCACAATCCTGGTAAAGGCCATTGGCAAGCAGTGAAGTGGATTCTACATTACATTCATGGTACTGTAGATATCGGTTTAAAGTTCAAGAGAGAGAACATAGTGGGTAAACATCTAGTTGGATATGTTGATTCCGACTATGCTGGCGATCTTGATAAATGACGATCTACCACTAGATATGTATTTACTATGGCAGGTGGACCAGTATGTTGGAGGTCAACATTACAGTCAACGGTGACTTTGTCTACTATAGAGGCAGAATATTTGGTTGTAACCGAAGCTTTCAAGGAAGCTATTTGGCTTCAAGGACTGACTGAAGACTTGAGTGTTTTTCAAGAAACCGTGAAGGTTTTTTGTGATAGTTAGAGTGCCATTTGTTTGGCAAAGAACCAGGTTCATCATAGTCGTACCAAGCATATTGATGTTCGATTTCACTTTGTTTGAGACATAGTAGATGACGGGAACATTCTACTACAGAAGATTGGGACTGTAGATAATCCTGTAGACATGCTCACCAAAGTGGTTACAGGGATAAAGTTTCAACACTGTTTGGACTTGATCAATATCTCTCGGACTCATAGCGCGATGGGGGGTAGCTCAATTAGAAGTGTCAATCAGAAGATTTAGACAGTTGATTCTTTCGTTATGGTGGAGATTTGTGAAAATTATGACTCAAGTATGTCAAGTGATGCATGCAATGATGCATGCAAGAAGTTTCTACAACAGCCATTGAAGACTTTTTCCATCGGCAACCATTGAAGACTTGTTTGTCAACCACCCACCCACTTAGTTGTCATTGCAGACTTTGGCCACCACCTACTCCTTTGCTCGTGTATAAATAGAGTTATACATGTTGTATAGAAACTAAACTCAATTCTGTGTAAAGAGAGCATTGTGAGGGTGGTGAGAAGAAATCCCGAAATATATTGAGATACCTCTCCGTGGACGTACCCGTTTTTTGGGAACCACGTATAAATCATTGTGTTTATGTGTTTGTGTGTGTTTGATTAGAGTTTAGGTCCACCAATTTCTCCTACATTTGGATACTTCTCTAATCATGTCTTGATCTCAGTCCATCTATATGCATATTTTAAATCCATCCAACTCATACAAATTGTATTTTGCACACATGGCCGCAATGGACAGACAGGCAAGGTTAGAACAGGTAATGCACTTCTGTATTGAGGTCGTATAGTCTAATTGTTCTCTTCACTTTTTCTGAAAGGTTTCCTTACTGCTGGACCATATCTGATGCTCTTAATGTGTTTCTTCTTAGAGTTCTCTGATTCTCAGAAGTGCTATTTCTTGATGTGTCCCTTCTTAGAGTTGTGAATTTACGATTGACAAACACCAGCGCTAATATTATAGACGACAGCAAGCAGGCGAAAATTTTGGAATTCAGGAATGAAATGAGTTATATTTTCAACCATTTTTTTTATTGATTTCATCCACGTTTTGGTTTTCGACTTTAACTGCTCTCTCCTTAATACTATAGCGATGAAATGACTGGAACTACCATTCTCCCTCCTCTTCGGAGGCAATGTCTCATGTTACAGCCGTGCTTGTGATGCTGAATTCTCACCACATTAACGTTACGTTGGCAGAGGTGCTTTCAAATTTCAAACAAGGGACTGCCAGACTGGACATGGCTCCTCTATGTGAACCCAAACTCGTACGTGGCTCAGATTTTGCTTCCCATCTGGTGTGGAACCGCAGACAAATGGCCACCAGGGGTTCGTGTCAGCTTATAGTCCAGTCTTACACTGGTCAATTTGAGAGTGGAGAATCTCTGTACATAATGTATGTATATAATATATATTGAGAAGGCATAATAGGGTATGTAGATTGTTGCTATTCAGCAAGAACAAGTTGCCCATGAATACAAATATCGATAACAGCCTCCATGTTGGAAAGCAAAGGGAAAAAAGTGATGTTACACTAGAAACACTTGATCACCAATGATTTGTGGGATTGTTGGTTCTGCTAAATCTTAAGTTCGCATTTATTTATTTGTTCATATAAAACCGCTATATTTTTTTACAAAAATCATAACGATGTGGAGGGCAACAAATAGTTTACCATTTTAAAAAATAATTTTGTTGCGACTATCAATAATAGTGGGCTGTTCTCTCAACCGTGAATGGTGTGGATTAGTATATAGTATTTATATAATAGTGGACTTGGTTATTTTGTGATGACAGAAAGTTAAACATGACCGACTTGAATATATACTTCTTTCTTTCGTAATACTGGTTCAATGCGGGTTCTGTATTTATTTGAAATTAGTGAAAAAATGGTAGTTAAAAAAAGTGAGAGGTTAAATTATATTAGAATTCGAAACTAAACCAGTAATTTGGAACAAATAAAATTATAATAATGAACCATTAATATGGGATAAAAATAATAATAATAAAAAAAGCATTATACAAAGGTAAAGTAGAGGTTGTAACATTGGCTGCATTGTTGGAATATATTGTAAAGGTCAAACCTTTTCCACCCCAACCAAATGAAAAAGCAGAAAAAAGAAGTTTATTCATGTGAGCCAACTCAAAAGGTCACTTCTGACTCGATATTTTAACTTTTCTTCTTGATTTTTTTTTTTTAACCCAGCAAAGAAGAAACCAGGAAATAAAAATTACAATGGAGAAGAAGAATAGTCCGAAGAAATAAGATCATGCAACCAAAGAGGCCACACATCCCATTCCAAATCTCTCTTCATACACCGATAAGTCCACTGACACAATCCATGCGCGACCTTGTTGCAACACCTCGGCGCCCATCGCAGATGAAAATCAAGATCCATAGACTGAATCAAAAACTTGATATCTTCAATAACCGCTAAAGAAAGACTATCATTTGGATAAAGAGTCATGACTCCTTGACAGTTTCCTTCAATAATCACACCGGAGTACCCCCAGTTTGATAGCAGTTTGATACCTTCTCTAAGCATGAGAATTTCCGCCATAAAAACGGATTTGACCTTCTTCAGAAAACAAGTTGCGATTCTGATTGGTCTTCCTTGACAATCTCTGAGAACGAAACCACCTCCACAACCATCATTTGGATGGTGAAAAGCAGCGTCAAAATTGAGCTTAAGCTTATTCTCGGGAGGAGTTTCCCAACTTGATGAAGAGATCTGAAAGCATGAGTTGTTTTCCAAAGGATTGGAGATCACCTTCCCAAGCTCATTAAATTCGGAAAAAATCGCCAAGGCTTTGTCAATAATGTCCGGCACCGACCATTATTTACCATTGTAAATAGAATCATTCCTACACTTCCACAGTTAAATTATATTAGAATTCGAAACTAAACAAGTAATTTGGAACAAATAAAATTATAATAGTGGACAATTAATATGGGATAATAATAATAATAACAATAAAAACATTATACAAAGGTAAAGTAGAGGTTGTAACATTGGCTGCATTGTTGGAATATATTGTAAAGGTCAAACCTTTTCCACCCCAAACCAAATGAAGAAGCAGAAAAAAGAAGTTTATTCATGTGAGCCAACTCAAAAGGTCACTTCTGACTCGATATTTTAACTTTTCTTCTTGATATCTTGCCACTTTTACGGAGGAATTTTGTACTAGTGCTCGGGTTGTCAATTCAAAAAAACAAATCTTACTAAAATTAAGACAATATATGCATAAATAAAGAATGTGTTACATGGGATGTTGGATAAAAAAATATAGGAGAAATTGTTATTATTTTTAGAGTTTAAGAGGGTGCGAACTTAATGTTGTTATTGAAACATGCTTATGTTATATGTATATATATAAAGATATCATGCATACAAATATATATATATGTATATATATTACAATAATAAAAGGAAATTAACCCGAAAATACAATAGTAGCAGAAGAACAAAGATAATCCGAGCCATGTGTGATACCACAGTGTCCTTAAGGCAATATTGTTCCCTCTACGGTGCTCAAGGATTCTGAACAAATACCTCCCAAGATAGAACGGATTTCGCCTTCACAATTGCAGCACTGCAATGGTGAAGACCGGCGAACTCAAGTTCTGTGTTTGTACCCGAACCGAACCAGACCTATCTGTCTATATGTATATGCGTATGTATGCAGAGGGAAATATGTATTTCTGGCAGAGTAAAACAAAAAATGTATATTTAATGAACTGCAAAACCTATAGATATAGAGAATGAATAGGTATTTCAACTGTACTGGTATCCTTTCCAATGGGTGTTCAAACTATATATACACTAGTTGCATACAAAACTGTATACTATCTCTTCAGAAGAGATATTTGCAGTTTTGACAAAAAATAAAAATAAAATGGGTAGAACTGACGACCCACTCACCCACCCGCACCGGGAGGGCTGGCGGCCCGCGCGCGTGTGTGGTTAGGCTAAGACTTGCATGGTTCATGCATGGTCTAGCTCTTCTCCCATGCCTCTAGATGTTCAAGTCACCCATTCAATGCAATCATATATAAACACCTTTACACTTTACTTTATTTTCAATGTGGGACAACCATTCTTAGCCAAGTTCAAGTGGGTCACTTTGAGAGATAATTTCTCATTCAATAATGAATAGTTTTGAACATGTAATTATACCAACTTGATCTCCTCACCAAGGAGAACACATTAGTGCTTGGTCCCTTTAAAATCGGAGTTCGGGTCCCATAATTATTTAAGCTCAAAGTTGGGTTTAATTACTGTTTTTTCAAACTATTTCCAACAATCTCCCACATGAATGGAAATTAGCAGTTCAAAATGCAGATGAATATGCAGACACTAGTTCGAGTACAATGAAAGGTTACTGTATCAGGATAAGTAGCCTTAGAGCCTTGAACTTTCCCTTGTGAAAGACTATCGGATTTACTGGCTAATCAGTGGACGTGATGCCTTGAACTGTCAGTTGTTTGTGTAAACCAAGACAATAGACTTCACACAGTTCCCCTTCAAACACAGTTGGTTCTCACGTTTGTGTCCATTTTGGCCTTGGACACCACTTGGTTTCATGAGTATTTGTCAGAGAATTCCGACTTCAAACATTCTCCTAGAAGCAGCCCCTTCTACTCACATAGGTGATTCTATTAGGAGTTCTTCCTCACTTGGATTTGTCCAAGTCATAGACATCATTAAAAGCATAGCTTACCCTAAAATATGCACTGTCTCATTATAGGAATGGGAAGGAGTTTTGTTTTAATCTCCACAGTGTTTTTAACTAAGTCACGCACAATTCGGTTGTCCCTTTGAACCTAGATCTTGGGATCTCCAGTCAACTAGGTTGGGTTGCCATTATGGTGTCTTTTAACCCAGAGGCTTCAAGCACATTCCCCTCGATGATCTTTCAACTTGCTCTCTTGCCAAACCTTTAGTTAACGAATCCGCTATGTTATCCTTAGACTTTACATAGTCAATGGATATTATACCATTTGAGAGCAATTGTTTGACGGTATTATGTCTACGACGAATATGTCTAAACTTACCATTATACATGTGATTTTGAGCTCTTCCAATCGTAGATTGACTATCACAATGTATACAAATAGCTGACACTGGTTTCTACCAGTTTGGAATGTCCTCTAGAAAGTTACGAAGCCATTCTGCTTCTTCTCCTGCTTTGTCCAATGCAATGAATTCAGATTCCATTGTGGACCGAGCAATACATGTTTGCTTTGAGGACTTCCAAGACACAGTTGCACTTCCAAGAGTAAAAATATATCCACTAGTGGATTTTGAATCATTGGAATCAGATATCCAATTAGCATCACTATATCCTTCAAGTACAACTAGATATCTAGTATAATGCAAACCATAATTTTGAGTATACTTCAAGTATCCCAAAACTCTTAGTATTGCATTCCAGTGACATTTACCTGGGTTACTTGTGTATCGACTCAGTTTACTCACAGAGTATGCTATGTCAGGTCGAGTACAATTCATAACATACATTAAACTTCCTATGATCCGAGCATATTCCAATTGTGAAATACCTTCATCTTTGTTCGTAGAAAGTTTAACGTTTACATCCACAGGTGTTCGTGTTGGACTTATCCCATACTTCTTAAACTTGTCACACATTTTCTCTATATAGTGAGATTGGGATAATACAAGTCATTCTGATGTTCTAGAAATTTTAATTCCTAAAATAACATCAGCTATGCCAAGATCTTTCATGTCAAATCTACTTTTTAGCATTTGCTTAGTAGAATTGATTACATCATTATTACTGCCTATAATAAGCATGTCATCTACATATAGACATAAAATGACATACGCATTATGATAAGTCTTGACATAAACACACTTGTCACATTCATTTATTTTGAACCCATTTGACATCATGACACTGTCAAATTTTTCATGCCATTGTTTTGGCGTTTGCTTTAGTCCATACAACGACTTTACAAGTCTACACACTTTTCTCTCTTGGCCAGGAGAAATGAACCCCTCGGGTTGTTACATATATATTTCTTCATCTAATTCACCATTTAGAAATGTTGTTTTTACATCCATTTGATGTATTTCTAATCCATTTAAAGCTGCTATAACAATTAGCATGCGAATGGACGTTATTCTAGTAACTGGTGAATAAGTGTCAAAATAATCCAACCCTTCCTTTTGCCTATAGCCTTTAGCTACAAGTCTTGCCTTATATTTGTCAATTGATTCATCAGCCTTCATCTTCTTCTTGAAGATCCACTTACAACCCAATGGTTTATTGCCTGGTGGAAGATCTACCAATTCCCATGTATGTTTTTGCATAATGGACTCAATTTCACTATTCACAGCTTCTTTCCAATAAACTGCTTCAGGTGAAGACATGGCCTCCTTATAAGTTTGAGGTTCATTATCTACCAGATTGATAACAAAATATGGCCCAAAAGACTTAGTGAATCTTGCTCTTTTGCTTCGTCTAGGTTCTATAGATTCTTCGTCTATAGGTTCCTGACTATCTTGAGTCATATCACCAAATAACATTTTCTGTGAGTTTGAATCTGATGTCCTTTTCAAAGAATGTAGCATTCCTTGATACATTTTCTCCCAGCTTAGTTTTTTTTTAAACATTGGGAAGTTCCCGGGCCTTATTAGGAGTTCCCACCTTTGTTCTTATGGTTTAAGGGGGGCTCCTTTGAAACGAACGAGTTTTTCAGTTTCTTGGGGGATTTCGAGTCAAATTGAATATATAATAGTATTCCCTGCATCAGTAAGATACAGCAAGCAAGGCCTTTTCTTTCGTTTCGCGAAAGCCGCTTCAGCTTGAGTGATGTCTTTGATTGGATGGAGCCCTTTAAGTGATAGGGGATATAGAAAGTGTGCAGTGAGGGATCTTTATAGGTAGCCAGTCTTTACTTAACTCGGCCCCTTACTCTAGATAGGGCTCCCATGCCTTTCTTGGTCGGACCAACCCAACCGGTTATTTCCGACAAGTCTTTCTTCATTTTTAGAGCAAGAAGCGGAACTACAAGAAAGCTTTCTTTATCTTTATGGATAACCAATTCATTTTCAAATATAGTTGGGGGACTTTACCCAAGAAATGGGTAAAAAAAATGGAAAGATCGGAACATGGGAATAGATCTGATACCAATACGGACTACCCGTTTCAATTGTTGTGCTTTCTTAAATTGCATACCTATACAAGGTTTCAAGTTTCGATCGATATTTGCGGAGTTGATCATCCCTCTCGAAAACAAAGATTTGAAGTGGTCTATAATTTACTGAGTACTCGGTATAACTCACGCATTCGTGTACAAACCAGTGCAGACGAAGTAACACGAATATCTCCGGTAGTAAGTCCATTTCCATCAGCCGGCCGGTGGGAGCGAGAAGTTTGGGATATGTTTGGTGTTTCTTCCATCAATCATCCGGATCTACGTCGTATATCAACAGATTATGGTTTCGAGGGTCATCCATTACGAAAAGACCTTCCTCTGAGTGGATATGTGGAAGTACGCTATGATGATCCAGAGAAACGTGTGGTTTCTGAACCCATTGAGATGACCCAAGAATTTCGCTATTTCGATTCTGCTAGTCCTTGGGAACAGCGTAGCGACGTATAATTCAGAATCAGAATAGGTCCGGGGACAAATCAATAGGAAATGCTATTTGCTTCGTAAGAATAAGAATGAACTTCTATGAAATGAAAGAGTGTCACGGGAATTGTCTTGATCGTCGGATATCATTGAGAAAGAAATAGGAAGAAGTGTTATCGAACGATTTCCTGCAATTCTTCCCTAAGTAAAGAATCAAGCTACAAGTCTCGATCTATACGAAAGGCACTGGTTTTTTGTGTTTCTATGGATAGCAGAAAATCCTGACTTTCTACTATATTAGTCAAGCGCTAGCGCTTGACTAATATAATATCAAAGGGGCCTGAAAAATGTAATAGGCTAGTACTCTAGGCTCGCTTCGCTTCTTCAAGCTCCGCCCCTTATTGAGAAAACTAAAGCGCTAACGAGCAAGAAACAATAAGGGCTAAGGCGCCAACTATTATAATATTAGTAAAGCAACCTTTCGCGCTAGGCGCTCACGTTTTTTGTCTGGGTGGAAGCTGGCGGCAGGGCTTGCTTAACCGAATACACGGAATTGGGATCTCTGTCACATGAAAATCTTTCTATAGGGAAAGCCTCGCTTATTCAAAGGGTTGATTATTTATAACCCCTTTTGCTTATAAGTAAGCGTTGGTAGGAGTGGCGGGATGATGATGAGTATATAAATCAATAAAGACCAAAAAGAAGAAATGGCAAGATAAATTGGATATCGATGGAGGAAATAACGATGTGGAAAATAGGGTGGGGATTCTCTACAATGACACTGTAGACCAATTGAAAAGGATGTAGCGCAGCTTGATAGCGCCTTTGTTTTGGGTAAAAAATATCACGCAATCCTGTAATCTCTACCTATTCTTCTCCTCTGGGCAGTCACGAGGGATCCATTGAGATCGATTCAAATTGGACATACATATAATCTTTCATTTTATGATACTATATGCATGCAAGATGTATTGGGGGTACAAAAAGAATCCTTTTCTTTACAGTCGTATCTACTGTGATAAGAAAGCACTCTTAGTTCAGTTCGGTAGAACGTGGGTCTCCAAAACCCGATGTCGTAGGTTCAAATCCTACAGAGTGTGATTCCGCTCTTGTTGGGTCTAATTACAATGAAATTACTTCACTAACTTGAACATCAACCTGAATTTTACCTCCTGCGGATTAAAGAAAGGAGGAAGTAAAAAAAAAGATATGTTAATTAATCAAAGGTCCAACTGATCATCGCGTCTGTATTGTAAATATGCAGTTACGAATAATCCAGGCAGCTAGGTTAAGAAAAAACCATTGGATCTAATACAGCAATGCTTGAATCACGAATATTTATTATTCCAATTTTTTGATTGTTTGTTCTCTTTCTTTCATCGAAGACTATCTACTATAATACTTGTTATTGTACGACCAACTAAGTCCTTAAAATGAAAGGATTCGAACAAAAAAACCTTTTCTACTGAAACTCCATCTAGATTTCGCATCTAATTGAATTGTGGGAATATGATAATATCTTTCATGAATTATTAGAACCCAACTCGTCGGACTCACACTTTACCAGAAGTGTCGAAAGTGAGTTATACGCACATGGGGATACGGGGCGCGTGTCTAGTTCTCATTGGAAATGAATCAGCTTAATATTTCTCCCGTCTCCCGCCTGACACAGTTTGACACGCGGTGATACCTGATTGGATCCAAATCGTGTAGTTGTAGAAATAATATCAAGAGAACAAGCACGCGGAAAAAGCAAGCGTCTGATCAGATCAATCAAGAGATAGTGGTTCTCTTTTTCCTAAGCTAGGACGGAGTTGGCGAGTGCATTACAACAAGAAGAACTGCAAGGCCAAGCTTGCCTTATTATTAGAGAAATGGGAGTACTCTCTGACAGAATTGACGCTTCGCTTGGGCGCTCTATTATTGCCTCCTCTTCCTGAGGGTGTGATCGGGGTTAAACCGCGTGTGGCGATACCCGCGAAAAACAAAGGACTTTTCGCTTTTTGGGGTGGGCCTTTCGTACTCAAATCCGTACGAGGATAATGATTCAGCGCACTAAAATATAGTAGATGGGGTTACATATTCATGAAAGGCCAGGTTTGAACCATGTTACGGAACCAAGACAACCTATCTTACTAATAATAATAAAGGGTTAAGGGCCTCCAACGCCTATAAATAGAAGCTTCTTTCAGTCTCTATTTGGCAAGAAATCGATATGCACTGCTATTGTGGGCATAACCAATGAATACACAATCCACGGTTTTAGGTCCTATTTTCACCTTTTTAGGTTTAGGAATTGCCACATTTGCTAAGCACCCCCACACTTTTAAGTATTTATAGGAAGACTTATAGCCTTTCCATTAATCATATGGGGTTTTAAAAGTTTTCTTTTGAGGCAATTTATTAAGAATGTAATTAGCAGAAAGTATAGATTCCCCCCATAAAATTTGTGGTACTCCCGAACTTAACAGAAATGCATTCATCATTTCTTTTAAAGTTCGGTTTTTCCTTTCAGCTACACCATTTGATTGAGGTGAGTAGGGAGCTGTAGTTTGGTGAATAATTCCATGTTCTTTACAGAACTCCTCAAAAGGAAATTCATACTCACCACCCCTATCACTTCTTATCACTTTGAGTTTTCTGCTAAGTTGATTATCAACTTCAGTTTTATATTGTTTGAAAATATCAATAGCATCATCATTGCTTCTTAACAAATAAACATAGCAATATCGAGTGCAATCATCTATAAAAGTAATAAAATATTTTTTTCCTCCTCTAGTTTCCAAGAACTTTAGATCACATATATCAGTATGCACTAGTTTTAGAGGCTCACTACATCTTTCAACTTTTTGAAAAGATTTCCTTGTTAATTTCGATTCTACACAAGTCTCACATTTATGATTTGGGTCAATTTTATACTTAGGCAAATCATTTAAATTAATTAATCTACATAAAGTATCATAATTAACATGGCCTAATCTAGCATGCCAAATATCAAAAGACTCAAGCATATAAGCAGAAGAAACTGTGTTATTAATCTTATTAGTTGTGGGTACAACAGTCATTACATTTAGCTTAAACAACCCATCACTGAGATATCCTTTTCCTACATACATCTCATTCTTTGTAAGTACAAACTTATCAGATACAAAGACTAATTTAAAGCCATTTTTGCTTAGCAGAGATCCAGACACCAGGTTCTTGCGAATATCCGACACATGTAGTACATTATTCAGAGTCACCTCTTTTCCAGAAGTCATTTTCAGGATCACTTTTCCACTACCTTCTACCTTAGAAGATGAAGAATTACCCATAAAGAGTTGTTCTCCATTTTTCATAAGTTGATAAGCAGTGAACATCCACCTATTGGCACAAATGTGACGAGTAGCACCAGTGTCCACCAACCACTCTTTGTTATTGCCCACCAAATTGCACTCTGAAACCACAACAGCAAGATTCATATCGCCTACATCATTTGCAAGTCGATCTGCCTCAGTCACATTCGCTTGGGGTCTAGTGTTCCTGAAGTTCCTTGGCTTTTGATAATCTTTAGAGAGATGTCCCAGTTTTCCACAATTGAAACACTTGCCTTTGAACTTATTAGATCCTTTACTTGGACCTTCATCACTGAACTTTCTCTTTTTAGTCTTTGAAGATGATCCTTCATCCACAATATTTTCTTTTGACTCCATAGGATGCCATGCACTACTTTTCTTTTCAGACTTACGATTGTCCTCTTCAATCCTCAGGCGAACTATCAATTCTTCAAGAGTCATCTCCTTGTGTTTATGCTTCAGGTAGTTCTTAAAATCTTTCCAAAGTGGTGGTAGTTTTTCAACTATAGCCGCCACTTAGAATGACTCACTAAGAGACATACCTTCTGCATGAATGTCATGAAGAAGCACTTGAATCTGTTGCACTTGGCTGAATACAGTTTTGGAATCTAACATTTTAAAATCTAAGAATTTGCCGACAATGAATTTCTTTGTGCCAGCATCCTCAGTTTTATACTTTTTGTCCAATGATTCCCATAATTCCTTTGCAGTTTTCACACCACTGTATACATTATACAGTGTGTTATCTAATCCATTAAGAATATAGTTCCTGCACAAGAAATCAGAATGCTTCCATGCATCCACTGCAGCCAGTTTATCTTTACCTCTTCAATTATGAGCAACTTTGACATAAACGCCCGTAATTTTCAGAAACACATTTTTTAATCTAAAGATCATATATTGCGTGCAAAACTTCCATCAAAGATGGTTAATTTATATTGTATGTTCTGTTTCATTTACATTGTATATTATGCGGGTAACAAAACATTTCTACAAAGTCATGGGTTCTACATGAATTTGATTGTCTTGTCAAAATATTTTTTTGGAACTATTATTTAATAATGAGTGAATCGTGTCACCTTGGCAAGTAACAACAATTGGACAACTATTACACTTGCATGGCTGATAAAATTTAGTTATGTCAATAATTTAAGAGTCGTTTTCAAAGACTAATAATAACAACTTGATATCGTAACAAATTGGATCTTATGAACTGCATTATTGGCTATATACTTCCAAAACTCGAATCTAATTTTGTCTTATAAATCCAAAATTTCCAATATATATATATATATATATTGACATTTAGAACATCAGATGATATATGCCAACATTATTGGCTTAAACAGCAAAACTCTATACAATATAAATATTACGATCCATTCCCATAATTCAACATATCATTAGCAGCACTCAACGGGTTATTATTATTATTTTTCCAACAGTTTTAAAACCCTAATTTTATGAGAAATTGTTAAATGGTTCTAAAAATATATATCACTTGTCACTCAAAAGTTAAGTGCAATAATTTTGTTTGGACTAACCAAATGCCTAATGGACAAGAACTACCGGACCTAACTCTCAAATGGAAGGTTTAGGGTTCAACCTTCGGTGAAAATAGGATGTGTGAGCAATGCTTAATTTTTTTTAAAAAAATAATACTCTCCTTGTCCCAATTTAGTTGTCCACGTTTGACTTTTCAATAATTTTTTTGATTTTTTGTGTTTCCTATTTTGTCATTTGATAATGTAATATAATTGTAGTTTTTAGTGATACCCATCATTTTTTGAAGTTAATGAAGAGGGAAAATTTAAGAAAATAAATGATAATATTGTATTGAGATTCGAAATTGGACAATTAATTTGGGACAAGTAAAGTAGACAAAATAAACAACTAAATTGGGACGGAGGAAGTAATAATTTTGTATCAACTAAGTTCACGGATTAAAGACAAACTATTCAAACAACTTATCTACTAAACTACCACCTATTAGGCTTGATTTTACTAGAAGAGTGTCCATAAATAATTACTCTCTCTGTCCAAAAATAAGTGTTTATATTTGACTTTTAAAAAAGAAATTGGAGTATTTTGTGTTTCCAAATTTGCCCTTTGAAAATATAATATAGTTTTAGTTTTAGTGGGGTCCATTATGTTTTGAAGTTAATGAAGAAGAATAAATTGGAAAAGTATAAGATTATATTGTATTGAGATTTGAAGCTGAACATTTATCTTAAGACGGATAAAGTTATGAAAATTGATATTTATTTTGGGACGGGATGACACAAATTTTTCCAACACTAGTCGGTTAAATCCAAGCATTAATTATTGTGAACCATTCAATAATTTTGCATAAAATGCACATAGATAAAAGCAATGACAGAGGATATTAACAGGAAAGGAAAGCTTTCAAAAGTTGTGTGATGCATTTAAATGGGAAAAGTAGAATTTAAATGTAAAAAGACAATCTTTTGCCTATCAATAAATGGGTCATGTTGAAATAATTGAGGAAGAAGATTTTCAATTGAAAGTGTTGGAAATGGTCCTTTAAACAAAAACCAGCTAGCTAGATCCATCAATTAGCATTGTATTGTTCTTTTCAAATACGTAACTCTTATTCGTATAATATAATTAAGGTTGTGTTAATCAGAGTATTTTTACTAAATAAATGTATACTTTTTCCCTTTTCGACCTTCTCATGTATATAAAGTTTTGGATCCAATTATTGCCTCCATTAATTCAATAAAACAAGACAAGAAGTTTGATCAGGTCTTCAAAAGATTGGTCACTTTCACTATATTTTAAACGAACATACATATATATACATATTATACATGTTTATACATCACACAAATAGTTGTATAATGTACACAGACAAGCCACACAACCGCCCAATTAAGATGGAAAACATATCATGGACTACTGTTCACTCCTTTTATCACATGGAAGCCACCCCAAAAATTCATTTTTCGGCATTGGTATCTACTAATGTCACAAGTTTGTGTAATAACTAATTCTGATTTATATATAGAGTTTTACGATAATTGATATATACACCTAATTTTGTTCTAGCATTTTGTAATTTTAAGAGTAATTTTATCCGATACTTTCACCATGATTAATTGACGGAATTGTTGTCGAAATTGAAGACGAGACTTAATATTTTTTGAAACACTAAGGCCTCCTTTGGATACCGGTCCGGTCTGGTCCGGTCTGGGTGATGTTCTGAAACTTTGTTTGGTAAACGGTCTGGTCTGATGAACTTGGTCTGAGAAAATTGGAACCAGATCATGTTTGACAAACTGTCTAGTTCCAAACATTTTTTATTCATTTATTTTTATTAATTTATAAATATATTATTATTCATTCATTCAATTTTATTTTATTTATAAATATATTTTATTTTATTTACTATTTATATTTATTATTTATATTATTATTTATTTATTTATTATTTATTATTTTTATGTATTATTTAATTCATTTTTTTATTATTCATTATTTGGTTTATTTTTTATTCATTTATTTTTATTAATTTATAAATATATTTTATTTTATTTATTATTTATTCATAAATATATTTTATTTTATTTATTAAATATATTAATTAATTAATTAAATATATTAATTAATTAATTAATTATATTAATTAATTAATTAATTATTATTATGTATTATTTAATTCATTTTGCTTATTATTCATTATTTTGTTTAGTTTTTTTTATTTTTTTATTAATTTATAAATATATATATTTTTTATTTATTAATTATATTATTATTTATTATTTATATTATTATTTATTTATTTTTATTTTATTCATAAATATATTTTATTTTATTTATTATTTATTATTTTATAAATATATTTAATTTAATTTATTATTTATTTTTATTTTATTCATAAATATATTTATTTTATTTTATTTATTATTTATTAATTTATAAATATATTTTATTAATTTACTATTTATATTATTATTATATTAATTATTTATTATTATTATATTTATTTATTTATTATTATTTTTATATATTATTTAATTAATTTGTGTGGAGATAGGGTTCGTGGGAGAGTGGAAGCGATACGGATTTTGGTTAATTTTGGTTCAATGATTTTTGAGCAATAATTTGCTCTGGTTGAATTATTTGGTTAAATTATTTATAATCAGACCAAATAGAATCACAAAAAATGTTATTTTGGTCTAGTTATATTTTTTTGAGACTAATGCAAAACAAATATGGTCTGGTCTAAAAAAATCATGACCATACCAAAAAAATGAGATCATAATCAGTAAACAAACATGGCCTAAGTTTTAAGTATTTTTCAATTAGACAATCCATTAATTTAATTATTCAAATTAGATGTATATTATAAAATGGACCATGCAATTACTTTAACATTGTGAAATAGTCAATACCGATAGTGAAACTGTAATATAATGGGGGAGATAAATGTAATAATTTAGAATACAATGGAAATAAGTCTCAGAATCTTAACAAGAAAGGAGATAAGTGTAATTTATTCAAAATATATATTATTTTCTTGAAGATATGTAAATTGTAATCGGATAAGAAGGGAGTGTGAATAATGTGAGACTTACTTTTTTCTTTATTATGGAATCCCATACTCTTCAATGTTATCCGAAAATATTATACAATTAAAGATAAAGACATGAACCATGGAATTTTCAAAGGATTATTTCCAAGTACGCAAAGTTTTTCAGTTCAAGAATTCGACAGATATTCATAGGATATCCCTTTCACTTGTAACACATGCAGGCTGTCATATCATCTATGAGTGGCCCAAAAATCTTGGATATATATATTTACACTACCCACAATAATGCACAAACATGTGTAATTCGATTTTAGTCTAAATATATATAGGTTAATATTGTATTCATTACTAATCATGCATGCATATTTGGGATCTGTATCGATTTCGATGGTGATAATAATATAATAGATTTGAACAATATCAGTTTCAAAAATATATATGAGATAAATATTAATATTGCATCGACATTTTTTTAAATTATTGAGAATCAAATAATACGTAATCTATCTATATTATCATGTTACTAATATAAGTGTTGAAGAGCAAGAAGATTAGTTGATATTGGAGTTGGTGTTGTCATTGACAAGTTGGTGTTGTCATGTGTGTGTATGTGTGGACGGCCATTTCGAAATGAAGGAAGGTTCGTCCTCTTAGTTGTAAAGCAATTCTCTTTAGGTAGCCACAGATTCACAGAAGGAGTGGTTTGGGTACCTAGAAAGCATAGGTTAGGATTATATATGTTGCAAAGTTGAATTGGATTATTTGAACTCAAAGTTGTAAAATGTTGATGGCCAGCTCATTTTTTGGAATTAAGGTAGATTCCTAAATGTTAGGCCACTTCCAACCACTCTACGCCTAGCCAACACTTCACTGGGCCAAAGTGAAATATATAACTTATGCTATATGTAAGTATTAGCCTTTTAAATTTGGCAAAGAAGGTTTTAGATTTTTCCTACATCCGTGGACCGTCAACGTATTCGGAGAATGGAATATAATGTAATGCAGATACTTTTAAGTTCACTTCAAATCTTTTACGCATTTTTTACCTAGTTAGAAATTTTTATATTGACTAATTTACAAATTCAATTCAAATATTTTAAGTATTCTTTAACTAGTTAATGTTACTGTTCTGGAATTTTTATATTGACTAATTTACAAGTTCAATTCAAATATCTTAAACATTCTTTAACTAATTAATCTTACTATTCTGGAATTTTTATATTGACTAATTTATGGGACTCTTACAAAATGATTCTCTAGTTCCCTATACAAATCAGGTAAGATTTATATTACATCCACGATCATGCTTTAACGAATTGTTTTCATCCAGTAAAAATCGAACAGGCATGGATATCTATTTAATTCACACATGATTAAGAAAGTGCTTATGAATTATGATATCCACATGCCATGCAAAACATTAGCATTTGAGAAAATCATACTACATAAGATGGTCCATAAGAACTAGAAGCACCTTAGATGCAACACGTGCCCACAAAGTATGTATTCTTATTAATGTCCAGAGAAACATACTTACTTAAAATTTGTAATTGATCAAATTTAACAATATAAGTAACACTAAAAATCATTTCAAGCATTGTAAGATAGGTTATTTTAGTAATTTGCGGAAGATACTAAGAAGCCAGCTTGTGATTGTGCCAAGTGGTCAAATAATTGGAACTCCAACACGTCTGGCAACAACTTTTGGGGTCTCTATAAGGACAATTATGTAATTTCACCAAAAAATAATATTAAACTCAAGTTCATAAAGCATGACCGCGTTAGTCGGTAATTGTATAAAGTATAAACACATTTTAGACCGTATATTATATAGTATATACCATAGACTATAAACACATTTTAGTCGTGATTTAAATAAATAAATAATTTTATTTTTTATTATTAAATTCAAACCACGCAACGGTTTGGCTATTTAAACCCGACCTGTGCCTCCACTTCTTCCTCCCTCTCTCCTGCATCCTTCAATCTTCTTGTATCACTTTCTCTCTCTAGAATTCTCACTCTCTCTCTCTAAAAGCATTGCCCTCTGCTTTAGTCCCATTACTTTCTCTCTCTAGCATTGCTCTGTTAAACTTGGTATGTTTCTGTACTTAATAAGGTTTTCTATTTTTTTCCTATTGATTTCACAATGAGATTATAAGGGCTAAAAAATTCAGAATTAGTAACTGGAATTAATTACATTTGGAATTTTGATCGTCAGTTGTTCTCAAGGTAGTGAAAATTTGGTTTTTTTCTTGATAAATGGTGTATTTAAATGCTCTGATTGTTAGTAAAGGCTGGAGCTTTTTAGGATTTAAGGTTTGTTATGTCATATTTGGTTTCAAAATTGAGTTTACCCATTAATTTCAATTTCTCTTTGTTAGTTTTCAATTCCTCATTTTGAAATTTTGTTATTTTTTAATTTTGTTCTTACAAATGAACTCTGTTGTTCATGTATGTTCTCACATTTTTTGAAGCCTTTTCCGTCTTTAATCTATATTTTTCATGTTAATTGAGTCGGGTTAGTGGATTTCGGGACTCAAAAATTCCAAATTTTGAAGCCTTTTTTTTTTTTTTTCTTTGACATTTATTTTTTGGGTCGAGTTGTACATGGTTCCTAACTATGAAGTGAAAATTGATTTTTTTTTTCAAAATCTTTTTTGATAAAAACTTTAAATTTCTGGTCCATCTTTTTTGGTTAAATATGTGGTGGTGATTACAGATTGTCCATTTACAAATTTTACAATACTTATCCAAATAATTTGGGTTGTCATTGCTATATATATATATATATTATATGTGTAACGGACTCAATTTTGAAGTAGACCATGAAAGTTTGCAGATTGAGAATTATATTGAATGTTCATATTGCATTGGGTGTATTTAGATTATCCTGGTGTGTAATACTCGCTACTTTTCATTCTCTACTGAAGCTTTTCAAGATGAAAATGGAATTCGAGGACCGCTTTAAAGAAGCTCAGAGGCCAAAGTATGACTGTCTTGTGTTCGGTAAGCTTCTATCTTCTGCGAAAACTGTTAAACAAACTTGCGAATTCTAAATCATACTGTGTTTGGACTTGCAGATTTAGATGATACTCTTTATCCAATTAGTTCGGGTCTGGCAGTCGCATGCGGTGACAATATTGAAGGTACTAATAAATGTGTCATTTTTGTTCAATAATTAATCTGTTATTGTTTCTCTTCTTTCTAACTTCAAGTGTGTGTGATGACCATTTTTTTCAGATTATATGGTCGAAAAGCTTGGAATAGAGAGGAGCAAAATCCCTGAATTGGGTAACCTACTGTACAAAAATTATGGTACAACAATGGCTGGTCTTAGGGTATGGATTCATTTCTTACCTTGATGTTGTGTATATGTTAAGGCCTAGAACATTTTTTTTAGTTGGCTCTTATACGTGGGATATCTATTTTGCAGGCAATTGGCTATGACTTCGACTATGATGAATATCACAGGTGGTTAATTCTACTTATATATATATATATATATATATATATATATATATAGTTAATAGTTATCACTCTTTTTCTCAATTTTGTACCCTCTTTGTTTGGTATTTGACAAATGTGTTCACTTGTCACTATGCAGTTTTGTCCATGGGAGATTGCCTTACGAGAATCTAAAACCGGACCCGGTTTTAAGAAGCCTTTTGCTAAGCTTGCCTATTCGGAAAGTTGTAAGTCCTTGCTTCCAGTATATAACATTCTAAAGAAAAGAGTACTAGTGTTGTGTTTCGACCCTAATATATATATATATATATATATATATATATATATATTTGGTTCTTTTAGATCTTTACAAATGCAGACAAGATTCATGCCATTAAAGCTCTTAGTAGACTTGGATTGGGGGACTGTTTTGAAGGGATTATCTGCTTCGAGACTCTGAATCCAATTCATAAGAGCGCCATATCGGATGATGAGGACGATGTTGAGTTTATGGGCTCACCGTTAACTTCATCTCCTGCTTCAAATAGAACCGAAATATTTGACATTGTTGGACATTTTTGTCAACCCAAGCCAGGGTCAGTTTTGCCAAAGACACCGATCGTGCGCAAACCATCAGAGGATGCCATCGAACGGGCTCTCAAAATGGCCAACATCAACCCTCACAAAGCAGTAAGATAATCACCCTTTTGGCTTGTGCATTGGTTTTCCAATTTAATTTCTATTTTAGTGCTTTGTATTCAAATTTGTTGCTCTTCAGCTGTTTTTCGATGATAGTGTCCGCAATATACAAGCTGGAAAGCGTGTTGGTCTCGATACGGTGTTGGTAAGTCAATTTTTTAAATGATCATGTTGTGTAAATGTTTTTTTTTTTTTTTTTAATCTAACTAATTTAATAATTTGCTATTCCGACCGATTATTCTATGCAGGTTGGGACTTCTCAGCGAAGTAAAGGTGCAGATTATGCATTAGAAAGCATCCACAATATCCGGGAAGCGTTACCGGAGCTTTGGAAGGCTGAAAAGATGCCTGAAGTTGGCTACTCAGGCAAGGTTGTTGTGGAGACATCTGTGACAGCTTAGATTCGTGTCGCATTCTCGTTAGGATTTAAGAATGATGTTTATGGTATAAATTGTCTTCCCCATTTGTCTTTCCAATTGAATGATGTAGATGTTTTGCTGTGAATCAATAAAATTATCATTTTTGTGGCAACAATCGGCGTGCTTGTTAATTTTCTATCTAGTTTATGTAGCAGTCATAGTCAGTTTGGTCATAAACAAGATTAACAAAAAAAACTGCACTAATCACGCGATAGATTTAATAATTGCCACGCTGGCTGTGCATTGGACCATGAATTTGTGAAGTTGGCAACTATCAAGGGTGTTGAAGTGATTAATTAGGTAAATAATTATGGTGAAGTTGCTTGATTTTGTTTATGAGAGGCTTGGTCACTATACAGAATTTGTTAGTTAGGCAAAACTGGTATGATTGTGAAAGTCAATAATCATCTATTGCTTAGGCCTGACCATTTTGGTTCATCTGTGCCAATGATAAAAGAGTTATGGGGTTGACCTTTTCTAATACTGAGGTTATTTGAGAATAGAACCATAATTGATGTTTTATGAGATTCCAGAACAAACAGACAAAGTAGAAGCAGAGGAATCATAAACTCAGCTCAATCTTAACAAGCTTTGGTTAGGCACTAAAATCCTTGTAGCATATTGAAAGTTAATACTTAATAGCATATCATAAAAAATGAAAAAATAAAAATGAGATGTGTTGAGTTATGACTCATAATACAGGAAGGAACATACCCTAGGTCCAAAGGGGTCGAGTTGACTGGAGCATCGATTAACTTGTTGGGGGTTGTAAATCTTATGTGTTCTTGATTCTTTATTGTTTACAATTGATCTTTTATTTCAATAATAAGATTTAGAACAAACTCCACTTTTAAAAAATATACATATATTTGTAAGAATGAAATAGAATAAAAATTAAACGAATCTGTGTATTCAAGAGTTATACACCAAGCACGCCTTAAATATATATATAATTGATTTCTCATTGATGTTGTATAAATTCTGTCAACACTCATAAAAATTAATCCGAATGAGTGACATAGTTGAAAAAATGATGAGTGTCTCAAGAAGCATTAAGTCATATATTATTTGAGCACTTAAAATTTTTCGAGATGCGGAAAAAATAAAACACTCATGAAAATTTTTCTTCGTCTAATTAATTTTACAATACACCCCTACTTTATTCCCCTTGAAACTCCTATATTGTTTGAGAAGTGGAGATTATATAACATCTGGGGGCACAATTAAATTTTATTTGAGCACTTAAAAGCAAGAATAGTAAAAAAATTAGTGAGTTGGAGTAACGCGCGGGATACGGAGCGTGGGATGAAGCATCCCAAACAAAGATAAGGTGAATGGGGCAGAACAGATAAGGAAAATCAAACCTCAATCAGAGTCTTCAACGGCTATCTGAGCTATCTAACCACTGTTTCTTCACCATCGGATGGATACTATTCCGTCCTACTAGTCTCCCTCCAATGGCTACGGCGACACGTGTCCCCTTCCTATCACTCACTCCTTGCTCGAACCACTATGGTGACTATAAATACTGTGTACCCAAGTCCCTCATTACACTTCCGGGTACTTCAACCTCTTTGCGGCCATTGATTTTACAGCAGACAAGCAATTCAAGGAGTGGTGTTAGAAGACTTGCTGTGGTTTCACTTTCGTCAGCAATAGCCAATCTTAACCGGAGCACGGTTCTTGTCACTGGAGCTGGCGGTAGAACTGGTACACGCCACCTCCACTCTCTCTTTTATTCAATTACACATCCTTATATATATATGTGTGTGTGTGTGTAGGGTTTAAGAGAGAACATCGGTTGCATTTTTATTGGTGGGTAATTGGGTTTTCCATTACAGTGAAATGTGGATGAAATGGGTGTATAATTCTAATTGGGGAAAGAATAAAACTCATAATTTTGATTGGAGGCTCAAACATGGCTGAACAAACACACCATGGTTGATTATTTGATGTTCTAATTTGCATAATCAATGCACCGAAAGCCCCTTGATTGCTATAATGTGTTGGACATATATATATTATGTCTGTAGTCAAATTGATTCTTAAAACATATATAGATGGTGGATTTGAAAATTGTGTTGGTTTCTAAACAGAAACAACTAATCTATACCATGTTAGAGCATTACATAGATATGTTACTGATATTTAAATTTAAAAGGGGTCTTTTTAAGAAAAGACATGACTATTGTGGAAGATCACCTTCCAGATTATAAACATAATGTGTTGCATATTAATTGATGACCTTTTTAGTCATATGGAAAAATCAGATTAACCACTTCTGACTATTTTCAAATTTTGTGAATCCCTGCTCAAGTTTTTATTTCATTGCTGGAGGAGTTAATTGTTTTTAACAGCAAATTTAAGCTACTCATTGGCGATCTGCATTTTGTAAAAAAAATGGAAACTAACAAAGATGGTTTCAACTACAATGCAAACCATTAGCTTTTTGAATTGGATGTGGTGTTGTAGTTGATTCTGTGGACAGATTTGGTCTCACCAACTTTTAGGGTTGGGTTCTATTGACTTCTCTGACCGATATATATAATATATTCAACAATGGTAATGTCTTTTGCTTTGCAAGGGGGACGCTACCCCCACTGAGCTAAAGATGGCTCCATCCCTGCTTATATGCAAGCAGTTTTCTTCTACAGGATTATAATGTTTTGATCATAAATGCACGACTCCCTTTGTGATAGTGAAGGCGGGACGAAAATGGTCTTGTGCATTGTTTCTCCTTTTGAGGTTTTTTTAAATGTTAAGATGTTACTGTGTTGGTTGATTTTTGTAGGACAAATTGTTTACAAGAAGTTGAAGGAGAGATCAGACCAGTATGTTGGTAGAGGTTTGGCAAGGACAGAAGAGAGCAAGGAGAAAGTTGGTGGATCAGATGATGTTTTTGTTGGGGATATAAGAGATTTTGACAGCATTCTTCCTGCGATCCAAGGTATTGATGCTCTTATAATTCTCACAAGTGCTGTGCCAAAAATGAAACCTGGGTTTGATCCGAGTAAAGGTGGAAGTCCGGAGTTTTACTTTGAAGAAGGAGCTAATCCTGAACAGGTAATTCTGTAACTTCATGAACTCGGAACTTTTATTAAGTCTTCTGCTTTCTTCCTGATGATTGAAGGTTATTGTGTTAGGTTGACTGGATTGGGCAGAAGAATCAGATAGATGCCGGTGCCATTCTGATCTTTTTTAATACTTTTTTTTGTTAAGTACTTTGAATGTGTTTTGCTGAATTATTCGATCTGGTGTGTACAGCTAAAGCTGCAGGAGTGAAGCAAATTGTGTTGGTTGGGTCAATGGGAGGAACAGAACCGAACAACCCCTTGAACAACATAGGGAATGGGAAGATATTGGTTTGTACTGTTTTGCTTCATTATGTCGTTTTCTCTTGTTCCCTTTGGAGTTTGTGTTTATGACGATGAGGAAGGATTTCTTAAACTTTTATCTTCATGCACTCTTTCTTGGTTACTTTAAAAAGAAATACACTTGAGATTCATTCTGCCCATTATTTGAATCTCTTTTTGTTGATATATAAACTTCTGCATGTTATTTTCTACAAGAAACTCTATTCAAGTTGTAGTTGGTGCATCTTGCTATAACTTGATATTTTTTGTGTATACTAGATAGGCACCAAGAGCTAACTTTTCCAACTTGACAAGCTAGTATAAAATCCCTGTTTTTGATAATTATTCCTCAATAAAATGCATTGAGATGTATTTATTTCATTCTGTTTCCATATTACAGGTCTGGAAGAGAAAGGCCGAACAGTATCTGGCTGACTCTGGAATCCCATACACAATCATAAGGTATGCCCGTCACCCTTCTCTTCTGTTTCCACCATTACTCATTTCTGTTTCTTATGGTTATAAAAATGGTAGACAATCATGTCTTTCATGGTATTTGGATACCATCTTAAAATGTCAAAAACAATTTCAACAGAAGATGGGAGTATAAGTCTTGCTATGCATCCTAACCGCTTCAATCTCCAGACAATAATTTCATAAGTTGCACCAACTCATACAAGCTTTGATCCTTGTGAGTAATGGGTGAAAATGTTTGACACACTGATACAAAACAACGATAATTTGCAAAATGTTATCCTATGCAAGGTGGCAATGATTAAGTCCCGCTTTTTATTTTGTTTTTTTTGGTTTTATAAATGAAATCATCTAATATTGCTTTTCAATTAGTTCAATAATGATACCTCTTGAACCTTGGTTCTATTCTATGATATTGCTTACCTTGTTTTGTTTTTTAACTTGTTTAGCTAGATCATTTGACTTGCATATTTGTGGGTGATGTAGAGCTGGAGGCTTGCAAGACAAAGAAGGCGGTATCCGGGAACTACTTGTGGGAAAGGATGATGAGCTTCTTAAGACAGAAACAAGAACTATTGCCAGGGCTGATGTTGCAGAGGTCTGCATTCAGGTATTTAATCATATATTGTGCTTTTTCAAACATTTATTTACTTGCCAATTCAATTCTCTCGGAACCAAAGTAGCATATTGTATGCTGTGTCCTATGAACAGGCGCTGCAGTTTGAGGAGGCCAAATTCAAGGCACTTGATCTGTCCTCAAAGCCCGAGGGAACTGGTACTCCCACGAAGGATTTCAAGGCTCTCTTTTCCCAAGTCACTAGTCGTTTTTGATGTTCGCTAACAATGGTTATGTATTTTTTTTCATGTTATTTAGCTATTCAGAATAATGTATCTACCTCTGGATCGTGACATTAAATTTTAAATCATGAATGAACACAGAGCAGAACAAGGAGGTTACAAGTTTGTCCATGAGTGTCTGAATCTGTGAGAGCCTGTGTTTCATTATGTATCAGCTTACTGAGGCTGTGAGTTAAAATGAAAACTTAAGCAAGATTGACTTGGTATTGGAACTAAATAGCATTATAAATACACTTTGTTTCTGCATTCTGCCAATGCTTCAGATAAATTAAAATACCTACATTGCTCTGATAATCAGAATACAGGTGTTTTGAAGTTCAACCCATTCATTTCATGGGTATTTCCAATTTTTCAGAATAAATGTAGCTATAAATGTGATGTGTTGCCAAACTCTTTGGAGCTTAATTTTTTTAAAATTTTGGCTTTGAGTAGTCGAATAAATGAATTGAATATGCGGCTCAAAATTGTTCAATTGAACTGAAAAAATCATTTCTTTCAAGCGCAAAGCTGAAGAATCCAATTATTTACACTTCATAAGTATTGTAAAATATTATCATTAGATTCCTTCATTAGTATTAAAAGTATTTTTATTAGATTCCATCATGTTTCAATAATTGCAGTTACATTTTTGTCAGCGTTTCCGAACGAATTTATTATTTTATCCATGAAATAGAAAATGTCCTTTAATAAATGAAAATGGCAAAACTAATTTCTGTAGTATTTTTTAAACTGTTTATTATTTTATCCATGAAATAAAAAATGTCAACAGATTTTGTTTCTCTTAATTGATATAATTAAAATAGAAAATGTTTAATCAAAATATTGGGTTAAGTGGGAGTAACTCAAAAAAATAAAATTAAAATTAAAAAGGAAAAAAATCAAAATTATAATTCTCTTTTACCCTGAATAAGTTAAATTTTAATGATTTTACATTATAAAAACTTTTTAATTGCTGTTAAAACTAAAAAGTAAACTTGCTTACCTTTAAAAAAATATAAAAAATAAAAAGGTAAAAAGTAATTGTGTATGTATAAATATCAACCATGCAGTTGCCGCCACGTACCTAATCCCAACGGCTCTCTTTCATTTATCACAAGTGCGTGCAAAATTTGGATGAAAATGGCACTTCCTCTCTCCACCAGCAATACTCCCACTCTCTTCTCTAATACATCATTCCCTCTCGCGCCTCAATTCGCAAACCCTAATTCCCTCAGTTTTCCCACCAATCTTAACCAACACTCAATCTTTTCCCCTTCAATTAACAAGGTCGTTCCTCTTTCACAAACCCAATTTTCTTTACCTTTTCTATGTAGCATACATACATACATACATACATACATACATATATATATATATATATATATATATAAACTCATTGTTTTTGTTATCTTGATCTTCTTGTAGCGATATCACCATCGTCGGCGACTGTACTCAGTCGTGAATGCATTTGATGAAGAATCGGAGCAGAAAGCCCTACAAGGTATTCGCTTTCTCTCTCACACACATATACACACACTTTTAGTTGTAATCTCACTTGTATCTGCAATCAGAGGACAAAGATGATAATTTGGGGGTTAAAGCGGCACTGTGTATGCTAAAATTCTACAAAAGTGAGTTCTTTTCGCCTTCAATTTTCTACCGAATTGTTTACTTCATATGTAATTTGATTACTTTCTTGTTTGCTAGGGTTAAAATTAGAATCTATATGAAAACAAAAATGTTGTTGAAATTGAATTGCAAAACTAATTCTAGGGTTACAAAATTGGGTTTTGAGCAGGGGAAATATCGCCAGTGTTGCCAAATAGTTGTCGTTATGTTCCAACATGTAGTGAGTATTCCATGATTGCTTACAAGAAATATGGAGTTGCTAAGGGCACCGTATTGACCGCTTGGCGCCTCTGTCGTTGCAATCCCTTTGGTAACATCTTTTGGATCTTGTAATTCCCATTTATTTGGAAAATGTTTGAATTGTTCCATGAAAAATATAATATCTATATAATGCATGAGTGTGGCTCGAATATATTTTCCACTTATCTATGGTTTTGCATATCAGGTTTTGAGAGGTGTTTTTGGAATAAGCAACATATTTTCTATCCCACACATCATAAAAATCTATACTTATGAATTGCTTTACTTTTTTTTAGGTGGGTCTGGATTTGATCCTCCAAGATGGTTTGGTGAGGTGAGTCCACCAGAGGAATGAGACGGTCCGGTGTCGTGATGCCCAAGCAAAAGGTAATATTTTTAGTTTCTTGGGAGTTGTAGACCTATAAGTTCATGAGATCACTGTTTGTGTTTCCATTATTGCTTATTTAGTCATCATGAAGTGCCTATATGGTTATGCATGAAGGTGTGTGATTTGTTAGGATTATATTGTTTTAGCTGTTGGATTGATGGCATTGAGGGTTTCCCCAAATTGTTGGGTTCATGTCTAGCTATAACACCTAGAACTTTGGTTGAGCTCTCATGTGCACCTTCTCTAGAATTCAATCATTTTTTCTAAAAGAGTGCTCTTATTTAATTCTGTTGTCCTTCTATTTTCTCTGCTTTAATTTCTATTAAAAGTCATTCCCATAGCCAGACCTTGTTAATTCAAAACCACACTAGAAAAAGTTACTTTTTATAGTTACTCTATTCACCACCACAAACAGTCCCTGAACTTCTGTTCATCCCAAGCTTTAGAAACTCTGAACTCAAGATCCCAAACAACTATTCATCAATTATTATAGAGAAGTCAATCATACTAGCCCAAAAAGGACCCTCTCTATTGTAAGTTATATATATAAAGAACACTTGCTGGGGACCCAAAAAAAAAAAAGAAAGAAAAAGGAAAAAACAGCCGGTCCCTTTCTATTGTTTTCCAATAACAATTTGGTGCCATAGGGTTGGTGGAAGAGTGTTGCTCTTTTGACTATCTCTACCAACTAACTCGGATCAGGTCAGAAACTGCAACCTAATAGCACTGTTAGGGCCAGAACCATGGTTCGCGGTAACGGTAACGGTAACGGTAACGGTCACTGTAACGGTAACGGTAACGGGGTTACGTAACGGGGGGTTACGTAACGGGACGCGGTTATCGCAAGCGTGAATTTTTTAAAATCTTGTACATCTTACCCAAAATGTTCTAATTGGATACTTTTGGCAACATGAATGAATAAAAATAATTTTTTTGTAGATTTAAGTGAATTTTATTTAATTTTTTAAAGAATTTTAATATCAAAAAATGAGTTATTAATAAATCTAATGGTGTCGTCGTTATTTGAATGTTTATGATATACTTGTTATAATATTATTAAATTAAATTTAAATTTAAATAAATAAAAATTTGAAATCACAAAAGATATAATTTATTTCCAACAATGTAAAATAATTTTTAAAAAGATACATGGTTCACCACCAAAATGAATTTCGTGGTGGATCTTATTGCTCTGGTTGGGGTTCATGAAAAGATTGTCAATTTTGAGCTGTATCTTCAGTGGACATTTGATTCATTATTAGTAGACCATCTTCTCTTTGTAACTGATGGAGTAACATTTATCATATCATATACATAATAAAAAGTTTTTTAACCCAAATTTTTGAAAAACTTCAATTGTGTTAACTGTTACGATATTTTCGGAACCGGTAAAAATCGGGGTCCCGATCACCGTAACGGACGTTACGGGTGCGGGAAACGGGAAACGGTGCCGTAACGGTAACGGCAAGCCGTAAAACCGTTACGTAACGGCCCGTAACGGCCGTTACGGCGAACCATGGCCAGAACTGGTCATTGTACCCAACAGCCAAAAGTTATTCCCGAGGTCTAGTGTTTCCTAAGGCACCGGGTCCAAAGTCTTTTCCACCTGGGACAAATCCGTTCGAGTTATTTTAATGAAATTTCATTGCTAACATCATATCAACTCATAATGTGTTCGTTCAGTCCTTCGGCTGATAACTTGATATCCATCAGTTTCTTCTTTTTGTTTAGTCAGCGCTGTTTTGGGTCAATCAAGCATACTATAATTTGTAATTGATCAACTACCATAACAATTTTGTCCCAACACTCTTAACAATGGACTTTATTGTTCAGTAGTTCCTACCGGTCATTAACTCTTGCTCCACATGGATGCCTCCGGATGTAGTCAGCCCAAGAAGAGGGAAAAATAATTGTTAAGAAACAAAATTACTGCGTGAGACACTGCCCCTTCTCATAGCGACTTAGTTAGTGACTGGAGTTTATGCATGAGATGATACTAGACAATCTGAGATATATAAATGAAATGTGTTAAATAGTTCTTCATTATCCCATTGGTTTGAAAAAGTCTAGATTATTAGACCTGTGTGATCATCATTGACATTTGTTCTGTCTGGGATGATTAGGTTTGCAGTTACGCTTCTCAGTAGTGATCACTGGAGAGTGGACCAGATATCTGGCTCGGATGTGGTCAATCATCTGATGGCGGAATATAGCGAGTAGACAGGGAATTTTGGACAATTTCTTCCTTCGTATACCGCTTGCTGTGTTGCGGAGGGTTGTTAGGGTTATAATTTAGCGTGATCGTACTCCCAATCCTTCACAAAGGACCACAACTTATACAGTTACATAGGTATATGTATATACACCTCAGATCTCTCTGGATCTAAGGGAGATGTTTTCCGAGACTTGTGTGTGAGTAATGTAAATCCCAAGTCCAGGTGCTCGAGTTATTCTTGGTTGAATCAAACAATGTGAACTTCTCCTTCAGTGGCGCTGTGATGAACACTAATTTTATGACATTCATTGAAAAGTGTTCCTTTATATGTGGTTACGTTGATTAAGATTCAGCATGGTATATACAATTTGAATATGTATTTTTAAGCTGGAGTAGCGCCAATTTTGAGAATCAGTTATATGTCTCCATATTCTATTCCCGACCCCTCTTGTAGGTTTAAATATTGATATGGAGAACTTGATCTTTGGCGCTTAGCCAAAGCAGCGGCTTTTGTAATATAGTAAATTCTAGGGCTATTAAAATAAAATCCCCTATGGTTCAGTTTTTTAACAAATACCTCCTAGGTGCCATATTAGTGATATTACTCTCCACTTTAAAATCTTTCACATACCCCCCTTTCAATCTCAAAACGACGTAATTTTAGGGCCAAAAAATTGAAACCATATGGGGGTTTATCTTAAAATGCTGAAACCGTAGGGATTTTAATGTTAAAACGCCGAGACCATAAAGGATTTTTTTGGGCTTAGAAGGGGGTTCTGTGCACCCTATAAAAAGTGCAGAGGGCAATATGCCACATCGGGAGTTATTTGTTAAGATTTTAAAATCATAGGGGATTTTATGTTAATAGCCCTAAATTCTAATATATGGTGATTAAAGCTCAAAAGATGCAACTTTTGAGAACTTCCATTTACACATTTCTTGAAGCAGTTACTTGTGCATTTTGATTTCATTTTTTGAGGGACTCCAACATATGCAATACTAGGAAACCCGAAGCAAAAACTATGTCAAATGGGATCTGGCTTGAAGAATGGAAGAGATCCTCTTAAAATCCACGATAAAAGCAGTTCATGTTGCCACCTCCTAAAGCACACAATAAACCAGTTGATGTTGCCTCGCACCTTCCCTGGCGACAGATGTGCCAATAAACACGGAACCAGATCGAAACAAATGTATACCATTTGTGTCATATAACTAAGAGAAAATGCCCCAAGTTCTTGCAGTACCTTCCTGTACCAGTTTGATTGATTGATTGCCCAAAAATGTATATGCAAAAATGAATGATTGTTCACAAAATAATATCTATTAATTGGTATATAAGGACAGATAAGCACTTTCCTGATATAAAAATCCATTTGACTGATATACAAACCATTGCAATCATCAGAAATTACAGAGCAAGGAATATTGAGCATTTTGAGGAAACACGTACAAGCACACCCAACATTTCAAGAGCCACTGCAAAAAGGCTCTCGTAATTTATATTGCAATGTTTAGCACACTTATTTTCCTATACAACTAAGCTTGTACTCATATCTCATGAATGTCACTGTACTTAACTAATACGTATATTGAATTTTTGTGCTCCAGATGTGTGGAACGAATGCGAGATGACCTAATCCTCCAGCTCAAAAATTACCTTATTTACTGAATCAGCTGATGGTTGTGCTTCAGGCTTCAAGCATTCCCGATTTAGTATCAAGATTAGCAAGCAATTTATCTGTCATGAATCATGATAGCAGATCCATTACTCACAAGTAAATAATTCATCAGCATAATAAAAAGAAAGAAAAGGAGATACCAAAATTGATACCTTAAAACTCAGCATTATGTTTAAAACTCGATTTTGCCGCAAAAAACACCAGGAGAAAGAGATACCGAGTGCTGATAAGCATGTATCTGCAGTTCTTTTTACCCCAGGAAGCATGTCTCTCAAATTCTCTAAACAGGCTTCCAACAAGAAATGGCGTAAATTGTTCGCCCTTTCCACCCCTGCAACAGCCACTGGTTGTCTTCGTCGATCATGAAATCGTTGTGGTAGCTTGATTTTACCTTACTAACTGCTGTTGCCACAATCTCCCGGTCCAAAGGGAGCTGCATGAAGCCTGCCCTCAGATCACGGAGTTGCCACTGCTTGTATGTCTCTGGCCTCTCAACTCTCTCCCAGCCCTCACAAGCTATAACATTCAGAGCTTCCTTCCCAAAGAACTCTCTTTCAATTAGCATTCTCTCGGAACATTCACGTGGCACGTTACTCTCAAGCATATCAAACATTGAAGAGAAGTGGAACAGAGCCTCACGGAACCGGGTAACAAAGAAAGGGGCACTATAGGCTCCATTGACAATTCCATGGATGAACATATCTGGATTAATCTTCCTAATCAGACGTAGAAATCTATTTTTTGAACTGTCAGCCTCTACGGTCTCATCAACTAAATTCTTAGACCGATACAAACAGTTGACAACAAGATATTCATCCTTCTCGATCCTAAGATCCTCAATTTTGATAGTGTCCCATCTTTGTGCTACAGCATGGTACTCAAACGGCACATTGAAACTCCGAGCATAATCTGCTAAACGACGCCCCGTCTCCTCAACTCGCTCTGCTGGCCGGAAACCAGGTTGGGGGAATTCTACCCCTGTAATACGAAGCTTTGGAGGTCCCCCATCTCTTTCTTTGATTCGTTGAATTAAGGTGGGCCACTGAAAACCATATAATATACCAAAATCTATTATGTGGAGCCTCGTTGCGTTCTCCGATTTATTCATAATTGTCTTGTTAGCGACAAAATTAGAGATCTTCCTGAATGGGCATGACGCAATAAATAGATGGTAAGCTTTCAATAAATCAGCTGCATATGTTTTCTTACCGACTAGGGCCTTATAAATCTGGCTACCAGTGCCAGCTAAGCGTGCCTCAAGGCCATCAGCAAAGCGGTGAGCCAATCTCTGAGTTCCATCCCCAAAAGGAGAAGAATGTTGCCTAATCTGTTTTAGCAATTCATTTGCCCTCCTATGATCATCAGCTGCAACAGCCTGTGCACAATTAATCAATTGAGTTCTCAAATCCACCACTTCTTTTTTCCCATTTTGCTTCTTACCACGGCCCTTTCCACCACTAGATCCTTTTGATTTCCCGTTTTGTTGCTTATTCTTGCTTGAACTAATCCGCAAGGCTTCACGAAGATCTGAACGAAGAGCTGATAAGGCAGCCTCACCTTCCCCCATACTACTAAGCAAGACAGTATCGAACATCTCTGACCGCACTGTGGACTCCTGATAAACTGCCGCCTGCTTGCTAATCCTCTCTTCTTCTGAATCTAGCTCCTCTCTGTGATGGTTCTTCCTCCCCGTCAATTTAGTTTGTGAGTAATCTCCCTCTTCCCTTTTCTCCACTTTAACATCCACTTCACTAGTTTCTGCCCTCAACTGTTGAATCACAAGCCCATTGACCTCCAAATTAGCTAACAATTTGTTACCGTTCGGAAGGAACTTGCGAGCTTCTTCAACCCCCTTTTGGAATTGCCATATAGATTGGCTCCCATTATATAAATACGACAACTGAAGAGGGCTTATAGGGGAGTCCGAAAACCCATTCATGGTATTATCTGTGCTACTTGATGAGCCAATTGACGAGTGAGAGACATTATACATAGGACTACTATATCTTTGAGAGGTACCATACTCAACAGAATTGTTAATCCAGCTTTGACCAACTAAGTAACCATTACTATTACTGATACTACTATTACAGTTGCTGTAGTTACCCGGATTATCATCCGGGCTCTCGCTAATTTGGTCAAAAATTGGGATTTGTTCAGGGGAAGGTGGATACTTCTTCCCAATGACCTCGTAAAATGATCTCTCTGCGGCTTGAAGATCCAAAGACTCCTGAAGCATACATGTCTTGTCCTCCATATCTTCCTCCATAAGCATCTGACTTATATAACTCAAAACCGCATCCGAGAAATCACAATCCTCAAGAGGATCTTCCCCCCTCATCACACCCGAACTCGCAACAGCATCACTTGATGAGGGATCCTCCGGAAGGAACTGAATCCCATCAAAGGTGTGATCTAGAGTGGTGTTCCCAAATCTGGGTCCACCCACTAGGTTCTCATCTGATGATCGAGTTCTCAAGTGAACTCCATTCACACTACCCGAAAACCCACCAATCCGCGGATCCTTTGTCATCTAAATTCACAAATATACATATAAATATATCAAAATTTGCCCTTAATCGACCCCCAAAGTACTCAATTAGCTAAAATTTTCTTCATTTTCCCCCTTTTAGCCAATCTTGTGTTCAAAAATTTATAGCCCTAACATGCATCTGTATTCCAAGAAACGAACTTTAAATCCAAATTCATTAAAAAGATTGAATTGTTTCAGGGTTTGTCAATAGTAAGTATAATTAACACGAACATACATATAATACAATTAACAACAAGTATAACCCTCCCAGAATCCGACCTTCACAGTGATGACTAACTCCTACGATACATATATATATATATATATAATATGAAACCATAGAAACAGTAATTAACCAAAGTCAATGACCTAGAGAGAAGATGAGATAGAGAGTACCTTGCAGAGACCGTTGGAGAGAGAAGAAGTAAAAGGTGTTAGTGTTTATTTAAAAAGAGCTGGCTTTAGCAAATACTACAGAGCTTGGGAATATTGATGCACGTGCTTGTACATGTGAGAGGGGACAGAGACATATAGACAGATGAAGACGAGGTCGAGGTTTTTGATTTGGACACACTTTCTCTCTCTCAGTAGTGCCATTTGTGTCCATGGATGGTCTGTGCGTCTATTGACTCTATTGTGGGTTGACCATAGTTTCAGTTGGTGTTAGACTGGTTAATTTACATATCATCTTTTTATTGATTCTTGTGGGAAATAATTAGAAAATAAGACTTCTTTTGTCTTGGTTATAATTATATATATCTTTTTACTGATTCTTGTGGGAAATAATTAGAAAATAAGACGTTTTTTTGTCTTGGTTAAAATTATATAGAATTTAATATTTTTTAGGATAAATTTCACCTACCCTATGAGATTGGCCTCTATTCCACATAAACCCCCTCCTTTATTTATAATTCCAAGCAAATTTTTTTGAAATTACATTTCTATCCTTAATTATTTAATAACAAAATTACATACAATTAAAGGGTAAAATAGTCTATATATCATATTTTTGTTACTGGCATCAACCGATTTGGGTGGACTATATGACGCACAGACCTCGTGAATATAAGATTGAGGGACCTCATAGAATCTAAAATAGTCTATCCTATTTTTTATGGTGCAAAAGGTAGGACGAACAACTATATTTAAAATTAAAATAAAACAAATTTACTTCCTCCATCACTTTTCTATTTATATGATCTTAAGATAATTATCTCAATTCATATATTGAATCTATAAAAAATAATTTGACTGTCATCCCATCATTTGAGAATTTACAAGGCAAATAAAGTATTGAGATCGTGAGATTATAATTAGTTTCAAATTTTGAATCCAACTCATTTTAAAAGGAATTTGGGCATGTTTTTTTTTTCAACTCAAGCATGTTATTTTATGGAGTATAAAGTTAAATATATTAGTTATTGTATAATTATTCATAAGCTTTTAACACAAATTTATAGTTATATTCATAAGCTCATGTTATACATAATTTTAGTTAATTTTATCACATAATCATGAGTGGTTTTGTTTCATGCAAGTACATTTGATTATATACTTTTATATATTTTAGTACAACAAACAAAATAATATTTTAAATCATTCTCTTTAAAAGTTTAAATTCTTTACTTTTTTAAGAAAAAACACTTATATTTTGCCCTTTCCATTTTTCATCACTATATTAAAATATTTTCTTGTTTGGCTAATTACTAGCCACACCCACACATGCGACTACAAAAACTCCAATAAGGGCATTTTAGTCACTTTAATTTCAGAACACACCGTCTCTTACAAGCTTATGGGCTTTATTATCTTCATACATCAAGCGACGAGTCTCAACTCTCCAAATCAAATCCTCACCGCGCTGATTCTCATCCTCAATCCATTTTTATAGGGTTTTATCTTTCTCTCTCTACCAATTTTCTCTCTCTACATGAACGCTTCCATACGCAGTCTGTAGCTCTCGCACATGGCGATGGCGGTTCGCGCCGCCAACAGCTGCTCAATCTTCCGCTCCGCTTCGTCGCCGCCAAGCGCCGTCTTCCGATGTCGTCTGCACCAATTCAGGTCCTTGCGATGCCCTAGGCATTCGCAATTAGGGTTTAGGTTTTCAATACTTCGTTCCCAGCCACACCTATTCGGCAATGAAAGCGTTCGAAGCTATTCTGTTCAGAGTCTTGTGGAAACTGTTATGGAGGAGCTGGAAGGCTTGCGCAGAAGGAGGAGGGTTCGCGCGAGTAACAAGTATGTTTCCACGATATCAATATATTTTAAGCAATGTGTATCTATATGTATATATGTGTATATATATAGTTATATATTCGTAAAGGTGTTTCAATTGTTTAGAGGAGTAGCGATTCTGTTGATATTATCTGCAATGAAATTCAGTGGACCAAAAACTGGTACGGAAGGGATTAAGATGAAGCAATATTACAAAGTGGAAAATCGAACCTATCCTATTATACTCTTATTCATCCTATCTACTATGGAATTTAGTGGGTCAAAAATAATTATAAGATAAATTGAGGTGGTGAAATATTACAAAGCGGGAAATTGAACCTATCCTACTATAGTCTTATTCAGAAAAAAGCAGATAATAAACGAGTACACCAAGACATAATTCTCAAGTAACTGTGATGAAAAGGAGAAAGAAACCAGTATTGATAATAAAGTAAGGAGCACCCGGTAAATCTTGAATGTGTTGTGCTTACCAAATAATCCTTTCGACAATTAAGTCCAACCTCTCAAATGGCTTTATGTGGGTTGCCTACCTAGGGTCAGATCTCTGCACCTATACTTGTGAACGTAAAACACTAATTTCCAGAATATAACTTAACACATTTGCTTGAGAAATTCATGAGCTCAAATTATATGCGAAATTGAATCACTTGCAGAATGGGATTGACAAGCAGCGGGGAGCTTCTTGAAGATAAACTGGAAAAGCGAGCACTGCAGAGAGGGCTGCTGCTGGAATTCAAGAAAGATTCTGAAAGGGTGTTACTAGCAGTTGCTCAAAAACCTGATGGCAAGAAGAACTGGATGGTCTCTGATCAGGTTCTAGTAGAAACAACTATTGCGGCATGTTGAGTAGGTCGCTAGGTGTTGGAACCCATTTTTTCTCCTGCATTGCTTTTTATTAGAGAGCTGGCAGCTAGTCTCATTTTTTATTTTATTTGATGCAGAATGGTGTCATGACATCCATCAAACCACAGCAAATTACTTACATTGTTCCTGGTGTTGATAATTTTGACCACTCTGAGATATCAAACTTCATTGAGAGAGCTCATAGTAACTTGGTTGGTTCTTCTTGCAGTATGTAGGACATTTACTATGTTTGATATTTCTGATAAATTCAATAGTCTTTTAATTTGGTGCAGGATCCCCAACTGCTTGAGTTTGCTTGGATTGAGCTTCTTGAAAAGAACAAGTCAGTGACAGTTGAAGAATTAGCCGAGGTATAACTGTCAAGTTTTAAATTGCATCTCATTGATCCTCTAATGATCCTTAGCTCATTCTAACAGATAATTTTTGGTAGTTCTGAGCCTCTTGAGAGCTATTGTGCACATCTTTTGCTGTCAAAAGATGAAATTTACTTCACACTGCAAGTAAACAAAGGCTCATGGTCTGTTTATGGGCCTCGACCTACTGTGCAGGTACGTGTCATGATATGAACTTTGTTTTGTTGAATTGATTTTATGTGGTCATCGGCATACCAGTTTTCCCAACTTTAATGTGTGTCCTTTGATTATGATAATTGTGTATTCTATTTGATAGCTTTGTTATTTTGTTTTCTATAAAGATTTAAGTGGGATGTTTGGGAAATGCAATGTTGGAAATAAGTTACTTAAGCAATTCTTTTTTACCTAGGATTGTCTATATATGTTGCTGGAAGATTTTTGATGAGCTCTGATAACAATATTCTCCATCAAGAAAGGTCGATGTTGGAGTGAGGATCAATTGTAGAACTCGATCCTCGATGGGTTATAATTTTAGCTAGAATACCAACCCCTTTTACTTGTGATTAAAGGCTTTTAGGTTTCTGGTTCTGATTCTGAGTACAATGAAATGTATATTTACTGTTTTAAAAAATATGAAGTTCATGTTGTAATTAAGAGAAAATCAAACAAGAATAAAGATGAAGAGAAAAAAAAGAAGAGAAAGAGAAACAAAAGAGATAGATGAAGTAAAAGCATGATATGATGGAGATAAGGCATCATAAGACACAAACTGAGATATAGGATGTTTTGTACAACTACGGACACCCTTACGATGAGCAATGGGGACATCAAGATCAACATAGGTGTTATTGGGAGAAGAATCATGAATATGTATGGCAGAGTTACCTGGATCAAGGGAGACTTCTTGGTCATGGGGTGAGTCAATGACTTGTTTTGCCCTCCAAGTATAGACAATCGGTTGTTTCACCTGCTGCAAATCATTAGAGTTAATAGAAACAAACCTCTCAGTTAGAATCTCCCCTGAATGGGAACATGCAATGGAAGGGGGCATTCCCACTAAGTAAAAGAGGAATTCTCTACACGAGTAGGAGTCTCCCCCTGTAGAGAATCCTCAACAATGGAAACAAAAGGAACAGACTCAAAAAATGTAACATCCATGGAGACAAACTGACGACGAGTAGCAGGGTGATAACACCTATACCCTTTTTGAGTGACAGAGTAACCAAGAAAGATACACTGGATTGCCTTATGATCCATTTTGTCATTGCAATGATGAATGTGAACATAACAAATACAACCAAACATTTTCGGAGGGACTGTGAATAAGGTAGTGTGACAGTGTAAGATATGAAAGGGAAATTGTTGACCTAGAATCCTAGAAGGCATGCGATTGATAAGGTATGTAGTTATTAAAGCTGCATCAACCCAATAGCGTTTAGGCACCCTCATTCCAATGAGAAGAGAACGGGTAACCACCGTAATATGACGATGTTTTCTTTCAGCCACATCATTTTGTTGTGGTGTATTGGCACATGAGGTTTGATGAACAATCTCATTCTCAGCAAAAAAAGAGGCAAGACCACCATACATGAACTCTCCTCCATTATCAGATTGAAGGATTTTGATAGGATAACTAAGATGAGTGCAAACCATTTTGTAAAAAGTTTTAAAGATGGAATGAACTTCATCTTTGGTCTTCATAAGATAAAACCAAGTGTAACGGCTAAAATCATCAACAAATACAACAAAATAACGGAAATCAAGTAAAGAAGTAGTAGATTCAGGGCCCCAAACATCATAATGAACAAACTGCAAAGGAGCTGTACTTTTATTAATGCTAACAGGATAAGAAACACGACATTGTTTGGCTAGAACACATGTTTCACAATTTAACTCAAAAGGTTCAACAGACGCAAACAGGGGAAGCACATGCTTCAAAACAGAAAGAGGTAAATGACTAAGTCTACTATGCCATCGCATTAATAGATCTTTACTAACAATGTCATACCTAACACTGGATTGATTTGCAACAGAAGAAGCAGGTCTCTCGTCCAACAAGTACAAGTCATTGTCCTCACGTCCACTTCCAATCGTCTTCCCCGTCTCCAAGTCCTGAAATACACAATGAAATGGGAAAAAAGTCACACTATAGTTCAAACATTTTGTAATATGACTAACGGAAATGAGATTATTGGTGAACTTTGGGACATGAAGGACATATGATAATGTAAGGTTAGGAGTGGTAGACACGTTGCCTCTTCCTGCAATGGAGGTGAATGTGCCATCAACCACTCTTACTTTATCCTTACCGGAACACAAACTGTACAAAGAAAATTCAGATGTTATACCCGTCATGTGATCAGTGGCTTTTGAATCAATGATCCAGGGTTGTTTATTAGATAATGTGGCAACATGATGTGCTGAAGGAGAAAGACATGTCTAAGCAAAATTGGAGGCATTCTGAGCTAACAGTTGTCAAGAGCATCAACTTCAACCCCAGACAAAAAACCTTATGGTTCGGAGTATGCATGACCAATAGAGGCAGTATCAGGCACCGCAACATGTGTCGCTGATGACCCCCTAAATAGACCAGGCTTTGGCCTAACATTCGCTTGAACATGAGTGGAGACTGGAGCAGGGTGGTCATGTAGATCCCAACATGTTTCCCTAGTGTGGCGCGTACGCCCGCAATGGTCACACCTCAACTTACTTTTAACATCTTGCTTTCCTCCTTTGAAAGTATTGGATTCGTTCCATTGTTATAGCATACCTATCAGACAATTGCACCTCTGACTCAGACTTGGTGTATGCAGATCCAGACATAGTCTTCATTCTACTATCCTCGGCCTGGATATAAGAGAATACCTCTCTAACATAATTAGGGGCTGGATTTCTGCCTAACATTTGTACTTTAACATGCTTATACATCGGATGCAGACTACCCAAGAACTCATAAATTCGGTTCCTTTCTGCCATAACTCGAAACACTCTAATATCAGTTGAGCACACCGGTACATAATCCTGGTAGTGATCTAACTTTTCCCATTTACCACGTAGAGTGTGGTAATATGTAACAAGAGTTTGGTCTTCCTGCTTGAACCTTGCAATCTCTTGTTGAAACTCATACAACTTTGCAAAATTACCAACTGAAGAATACGTCTCTTCCACAACCTTCCATAGCTCTTTTGTTGTTTTCACAGACAAAAATCCCTTACTGATTTGTGGTTGCATTGACTGCAACAACCACGTCATTACCAGTGCATTGTTTGCACTCTACTCATTGAATTCAGGATCACCCTGGGAGGGATACTTAACAGTCCCTTCAATGTGGTCGAGCATCCTACGACCCGTGATATGCATACAAGCAGATTGAGCCCACTCCATATAGTTGGTCTCATCTAACTTAACAGTGGTAATACACAAGCCTAGATGGTAATCACTACTACCACCCAATACCTGAGTCACACGAGAGGAAGTTACCTCTGAGCTAGACATTGTACCAAACTGTTTATGGGCACACACTCTTCAGAAACAAAACAACAAACGTATAAAGAACCACCTATCTATAAGAGAAACCACAACCACTATGAAAACTATCTTCCGAGATGCATACAAGAAAGCGATCACCAAAGAAACCCTAGAAAACAGCCCAGTAACGCACCATAATCTATAATGTTGGATCCGCAGAAGAAACTGTAGATGAGATTAACAATACTTTAATGGAAACAACCCCCATCTAGGGTTCACTTCAAAAACCTTCACCAACTAGGGTTTACACAAACTTGCCCTAGGGTTTAGATTCCATGTTCTGATACCATATTGTAATTAAGAGAAAATCAAACAAAAATAAAGATGAAGAGAAAAAGAGGAAAAGGAAGAGAAAGAGAGAGAGAGATTTGGGGAAAGAGTGAAAGAATGAATTGAATCATTTCATCCTTCCACTATACTTTGTATATATATTAATAAGTTTTTAAAAATACAAAAACACCCCACTTTAACTAAATAATATCAAATAACTCCCTTGCAACAGTTCATGTTGGGAGTGGGTGCGTTTAGGTTTGGGGGGAGAAATTATTGTATGATCTTGGACTACATGGTCCACAATAATCACAGCTCGAGATGCAAGCTAATGTCTCCATAAAACAGATACATGGCTTATGTGTCGAGCTGTGATTGTCCTGGACCATATAGTCCAACATTATGAAATAATTTCTTGGGGTGGGGGACACCTAATATAATTGTATCCTTTGTTCTGCTCAAATTTTGTCGGTTGACAAAAGGATGTAATATTGATGTTGTGTTTCATAATATAATATTATTTGGTATCATTTTGTTGTTGCTTTTGTTCCAAGTAATTTAGATCATTGGTTGATGTATGACAGATTTCAATTGCAATTAGAATTTAAAGCTGGTGTTCAAACTGTTTGAAAAAAGCTAGGTAGAAGAACTCCTACGAAGGAAGCTTGCTAAAGAGGCTGCTGATAAGGAATTTCTGGAGTTTATACAGTTACTGAAATCTGTTAAGGCAATGCCTTTGAATGCTAAACCCCCAAAATCTTCGTGGAAGATTGAAGAGAAAATTCAACACAGAATTGAGTCCCTTGAAGCCTATGCAATTGATGCATGCAGAAATGATGACCAAAAGAAAACAGCAGGGGCGGTAACTTTTCTGCCAACTTGATCTTGTTATAGTTTGATGATGGTGTATTCTGATGAATCTTTCACTAATTAAGCTGGATGCATATTTTGTGTGAAGAGAATATCCTGATGTTCTAAGCATGCCATTCTCACTTACATGTTCCACCCTCGCACCTTCATACATATAAACTGCAGACCTAATAAGTTTCTTTCTATCTGTCTTTCTCTCTCTGTGCGTGTCGGGGTGTGGGGTGTTTGAGAGGGAGAGATTCTGACTTTGTGATACCTTTGTATCCTTTTGCAGATCCTGAAGGCAATGGGACTGGCTAAAACAGCAACTTCAGCGGTAAATCTACTCATAGATATTGGTTTCTTTCCAGTACACGTCAACCTTGATTTGTTGAAGTTAAACATTCGTACGGACTACTCACATGAGATTATATCTGCCGCTGAGAGTCTTCTGTTAGATCAATCTGATCAAGATGCTGTAAGCTTTCTCTCTGTTCCTCAATGATCTATATTTTCAAAATTACTGTGCATGTTATATCACATCAGTCCACTTTCTCAACTGTGGTGTTATCGTTCATATAAAAAAATTCGAGGGAAGTAGCACAAAGAATTTGAGGTTGTGTCTGCTTTATTAGAGACAATATTTTTTAGATTTCTACTTATAAGACACTCACACATATAACTTTACTTGCAAGTTTTTACATGTTTTTTTAGTGTGACTTTGGCCTTCATTATCAGATAATTATTACGAGGATTTTTTTCCTTCTTTAACGTGAATATCAATACTGACATGTTTTGTTATATTCAATGAGGTGTTGACAGTAACCTTCCTCTTTCTCCTTGCTGCTAAACAAAGTTTTCTTTCTTTCTTTTTTTATTTTTTATTTTTTTATTTTGTTTTATGATCTTAAAAAATGATCCCTAGTACTTGGAATTCGGGAGGTAAGGCGCTTTGAGTATTGAGTTGTATTATCACCTCCGAAAAACCTGCAATCTCTTTCGACTATAAAGCCCAAGTGATTCTTACACACTGGAGTTCTTAGAAATTTTTAACTACTGAAGGGTTAAGAAAATGACAATGATATTGAAATTTATAGGGTGCGTTTGGAAAGCCTGTTTTTTGTATTTGTCTTTGTTCTTTTCAGCAAAAAACTAAAAACAAAAAAGCGTTTGGATGAAGGTGTTTTTACCACTTTTATCTGGTGAAAGTTGTATTTTATGGATTTGGTGTTTTCACTGTTTTTACCACCTAAACAGTGAAAAAACTCAAAAAACAACTAAAAGTTGTATTTGGTGTTTTCACCACTTTTACACACTATTCACAGAAAACAGTTTTCTTGGGGAAAAAAAAGTGAACAGTAAACGCGTTTGCCAAACGTGTTTTTTTTTTTTGTTTTTTGGTCTGGTGAACAGTAAAAAAACAAAAACAGAAAACAGGGTATCCAAACGGGCCCATAGGGAAAAGTAAATAATGACATAATACTAGAAGTCGGTGATTCAAAATGGTTGCCTGTTATGAAGAATAGGTTTTCAGTATACAAGCATGAAAATGGCAAAAATAAATATGGAAACTCTAGGATGCTGTTTCAATGTAAAATCCAGTTGTTGCAGTTTCAACAAGGTTCTAGCTTCACTTCTCGCTGGTATTTTTGTAATTGGTAATATTGGTACAATGTTTTTTGGGATGTTTCACTGATTTCCTATTAGATTGTTGTTGCCTTTAACGTCAACCAAATGCCATAAATATAAAGCCTTTTATCTGTGCAAATGCTCAGCAGCATGGGCCTACTCACCTCTGTATCCTAGGATTTGAGCTTCGATCAGTTCTTACAGATACTGTAGTACATTGAACTGCTTTTCACAGGTGAAGATGTGGAGAGATTTCTTGTTTTCTTGAGCTAATAGGGGGGTCTTTTATTTTCAAAGAGGGCTTGGATGTCGTAGATCACTTCACTATGTGAAAAACACTTGCTTTAGAACATTTCAAATTAGATCCTAAGAAAAAAAAATGCAAGTATTTAATATTCTATTTTGATTTCTGTGCTCATGTTTTGAAACACTAAATGCAAAATATTCACTTGCTGTTTCTTGTATCTAGATTTCAAGAATTGATCTCACCCACCTGAAGGTTTATGCCGTTGATGTTGATGAGGCTGATGAGGTAAAAATATGCTTTAATGCTGCTTATTTTATCATTTGTCCATCTATGTTTGACATAACTTTCTGATATTGTTTATATATATATATGTGTATGTATTTATTTAAATAATTTTTGCTTGGGAATCTATTACTTTCAAGTTTCTAAAAGACGAAATATATGCAGCTTGATGATGCGCTGAGTGCAACAAGATTGCAGGATGGCCGGATTAAAGTTTGGATACATGTTGCTGATCCAACTAAATTTGTTCAACCTGGGAGCATGATAGACAGGTAGTTTTGAGATTCTTAAATGCTCTGTTGCACTGTTAGTCGTTAGGCATCTTAAGATGGTTTTTAAATATAGTTCTTGCTTTCTAGGGAGGCGATGAGAAGAGGCACTTCTGTTTTCTTGCCCACTGCCGCTTATCCAATGTTTCCTGAGAAACTTGCCATGGAGGGGATGAGCTTGAAGCAGGGAGAGCTTTGCAATGCTGTTACGGTATCTGTTGTACTCCATTTTGATGGCAGGTGAGCTATTAACTTGTTAGAGACAAATGTTGAGATCTACTTGATGGTAGTGCAAGTTCCCCCTTAGAAATGTCGTTAGTTAGTATGGAAATTATATAAGCCTATTCTTTCTTTTCCATGGCTTTGAAGTAATAAATTAATTATATTTTTAATATAATTGCATGTGTATATGAACATTGAAATTCACTGGTTTAAGATGAAGGCATTATTTGGAACCTATTGGTATTGTTATGCTATTCCAGAAACTGTGTTTTTGAACATTGAGAACAGTCCTGCATGGTGCACTGCCAAAATTACTTGAAGTATCATCATTTCCTTGTAGAATTCTGTGGACTATTGGCCAAATAAAATAAAATTCATCAACCATTGTTGGTCCTTGTTAAGTGATGGACCTGGTATAAACCGTTTTTTTTTTTTGGTTGTAATAGGAGGGATGGACCTGGTATAAACCTATAATTAACATTATTTAGATAAAGCAGCTATCGTCGAGCTCAATTTTGCTTCATTGTGACTGACAACCAGAGCTTACTAACATTGCACCGTGTAATGGCCCTGCCACCTGCATATTATCTAAATAATATTAACCGGAAAGATCTTCGAATCATATAATTCCTTCTGATTTAGAATGATCTTTGTAAATTATTGCATGGGTTGACCATCATTGTGAATGAATCTGTAAATTCGTACCTTGTACTGGCTTTTGTGACAGGAGTTATGGAATTTAATTTTTTATGAAGTCAATCTCACAGCCCATTTGTTTTTATAGCATTGCAGAATACACGGTTGATAACTCCATCATCAAACCAACTTATATGTTGACATACGAGAGTGCATCAGAGCTGCTTCATATGAACCTGGAAGAGGAGATCGAATTGAAAGTTCTTTCTGAGGCTGCAGCTCTTCGATTGCAATGGCGGCGGGATCAGGTTGGCTCAACTCTACAGAATAGAGTTGAATTTCAGATTCTAGAAGTTGTTTAGATTTAAAGGTTGGCCATGTTGGTTTTTATTATCAATGGTCATCCCTGACTTGGTGAGGATTATGGAGGTAAAGACTTCCATAGTTGGATCTCTATTGCTCAACATAATTTACAAGAAGGATTTTCAGTATCTATAAACTAGGAAGCGGCTTAAATGTTGACAAGAATCAGGAAATTTAGTAGAGGATTTGAAAATGTTTTTTAGGAGTCTAATACTGTTTTCTGGGCCATCTTTGGGAAAAATTGTTTTGGAAGAATTTGGGTTCTAATAAAAAGAAGGTTTTAAATGGAAGTGTTTTAGTTTTTGAAAACCATATATGAAAGGTCCTTTGGAATCAATGACTCCATAACTAATGTACATAATAACCGTGATCATGTATCAGGAGACTTGATTATGCAATGAGATGGGTTAAACATCCCAAGACATTTACAAAAGTTGGTTGTAATATTTCTGTCTCTCATCATACCATGATTTTGTTATATATGATTATCTTAGTTGTGCTCCTAGGAAACTTAAAGGTTGAAGAAGAGGGTTGAAAAATGTTGAGGTAGACTGAAAGTTGGCTTCTTGTTGTCAATGGACAAACTTCTTTGCATCTTTCAGTTTAAATTGATCTTTTTAATTTTAGTTATCTTGTAGCGATAGGGTATCCCATATTCTTATTGTTGATGTGGCATTAACTATTTATGTATTATCTAGGGAGCAATTGACGCAAACACAATTGAAACACGAATTAAGGTTGTTAATCCTGAGGATCCAGAGCCACTGATCAAGCTATATGTTGAAAACCAGGCGGACCCTGCAATGCGACTTGTGTCTGAGATGATGATACTCTGTGGGGAAGCTATTGCAACTTATGGTTCATCTAACAACATTCCTTTACCGTACAGAGGGCAGCCTCAATCAAATATTGACACATCTGCATTTGCGCATCTTCCTGAAGGACCTGTCAGAAGCTCTGCCATTGTTAAAATAATGCGTGCTGCCGAGATGGATTTCAGGAAGCCTGTTCGCCATGGAGTTTTAGGACTTCCTGGTTATGTTCAGTTTACATCTCCCATCCGTAGATATATGGATCTTCTCGCTCATTATCAGGTGAGTTTTGGGTGTACTATAAACAAATATGTTATCTGGATGTTCTGCTAGAAGTTAATCTATAATTCAGTTTAAGTTCATGATTTTCTGTTAAGACCCCAAACAGCACATTTACTGCTTGATGTGTGTGGCACTTGAAACTAGACAGGGAAGCACATTTGGTTAACACATAGGTAATTGGGAGAATCTTTGTGTTCCCAGGAGTCCTCTTCGACAAAAGAGGAAAGTGAAAAAAAAATGCTTAGGCTATGTTCTCTTATAAAAGTTATGATGATTTCATCTTTCTTTTTTTATTTATTTTACTTTCAACAAACAGTCTTCAGAAGCTGAAGGGAGGGCAAAATCTTGAATTTTTTGTTGCTTTTTTTTTTGGGTGAGCAGAAGAAAACTATTCTTAAAAGGTAACAAATCAGGCCCTAAGTTTCGTTTTCTACAATAATCATCAACAGGCCACAGGGGCCTTTCCTAGTTGGTGCAAATTGCAGGATCGGCAGCATGTGCAGTCATTTATTTTAAGTTTTCCTTTTTCTTCCTTCTTTCTAGATTTCTTGTTTTATATTTATTCGTTATTTTAACCTCTAGTACAACCTATTGGTTGAATATCATCGTTTGTTGTGCACCGAGTCTTGTATTTCTGAGTGTATAACATGTTATAGGGAATATGAGTTTCAATCCGCCAGTTAGAGAAAAAAGAAGAAAGGTTTGACATGGTATCCTTTTGCGTACTTCGCGTATGACTTATATGTAGGTGAAAGCATTTCTTAGAGGCGATTCTCCCCCTTTCTCGGCTGGCCAGTTGGAAGGAATGGCGTCAATGGTAAACATGCATTCCAGATTGGTCAAGAGACTCTCCAACACTAGTCTACGCTATTGGATACTGGAATACCTGAGAAGACAACCGAAAGAGAGAAAATTTCGTGCCTTGATCCTTAGATTCATCAAAGATAGGATTGCTGCCTTGCTGTTGATGGAGGTAAACTTCTTAGAGTCTACAGTATGAATTGCAGTGATAAAATTTTGATTATTTTTGGCAGTGTAGACTCTTCGTTTTTTCTTTCAAGAACAGAATACTTTTGGGCATCACATATGTACAATCAATATCAGCTATTTCTTGTGTATTTTATTGATGGACCGACTATTACAAGTAGTTCAAGTTACTTCCAGTCTTGAGCTGCATGCTTAGAGTTGACGGTGTTATGGGTTCAAGAATTTCCATGCTGAAGAGAGAATAACATGCATTGGGCATCTTTAGTTAATTAAAGCTGCATTATCCTTTTAGATGGCTGGTGTCATATGTCTATTAAAACTCACACCTCATGAATCCAAAGTCATAGTCACTTGAGCCAAGATTCAAAAGTCACACCTCATGAATCCTGGAGTTTCGTAGTGGGGATATATGCTTAATTAGAAGTTCTCCCATTCAATGGCAAAGTGGTGTTTCTCTTGTCATTGTAATAAGTGATGATTTAGCTTTTTCAATTTGCAGGTAGGACTTCAGACTTCTTCGTGGGTTTCTTTGGGGAATCAGATCGGTGATGAAGTGGAAGTCCAGGTGGAAGAAGCTCATCCTCGTGATGATGTGCTTATGCTTAAAGAGGTCGTTAAAGTGGTATAGCTAAATATTCACACCATATCATCACGGAGCTAATTTACCCTTTATGCTAGAAAGGTTTGGTATGTGGTCGTTGTGAATTGATTTCTTTGAGAGACAACTGGCCCAGATCAATTTTCTCTTTGTATTTACTCACTAGGTGTTGCTGCGTCTTTCATGTTGTGACAGAACAGAAGTGCAAAATGTGAGCTGATTCAGGTATTATTAAGAGGAAATAATACCTCTAAGCACGGGCTTTCCCAGTTACTGACCACTCAAGCCGGGGAGGTTCTAGCATACCTCCTTCCAATTAGCATTTTCTTGTGAGCATCTTGGTAAAACTGGAAGTGTGATCCTGAAGAGACTTGGCTTGTCTGTTCTTGTGGTGCCAACTACTTCCAAATTGCATAGTTTTGGTTATACTCGTGTAAATAGGGTTACATTTGAGCTGTGGAGCTAATCATTTTTGTCTTCCAATGTTTTTCAATATAGAATATTTAGAGGGAATTTTACATATCTCAGGTGATAGAATGTGCTGCATTTGCACGTTTATTATCAAGTTGTAAAGCCATGTTTGGTTGGAAGTAAACTTCGCTATAGTTGTAGACTATAAACGTTTGGGACATTGGATCTTTCTTTTAGTTGGTATGGTAAGGTAATAATGTTAGTCTCGTGTGGACCAAACAAATCAATGTTTTGTGCTCATTAGGAAGGTGAGGCTTTCAGTTAAAAAACTTCACAATTCTAGATAGACAATATTATCAAAGGTGGAAATTATATGGTTTATATGGTAAGGATGAATGCGCCAAATTATTGTCGCTTTATAATAAAAATTCATTTATAAACGCATAAAAAAATTGGAGAAAAGGGTTTAGTGAAGACAGCGTGCCTCTATTTCAGGGGCGGTCTTTATGACATCATTGGTTGTGCCATGAAAATAGATATCTGGGTTACATTGGGATTTTATTTCTGAGTACCAATTTTTGTAGGAACTCAATTCAACTGACTACTAAAACTATACTATACGCGTTCTTGTTGTTATATAATTTTTTCAGTAATCATCACGTTGGTAAAAACTACCTATCTATCTGCATATATATATACATATATAATCTTTTTTAAAAAAAAACTTAATTTATTGAAATAATATTTATTTTATTTGTTATCTTAGAGTGTGGAAGTGATTGGGCCAAGTAGGGGCATATACAGACAAATAATAGGTCCGAGCCCAACTTCTCAAAGTAGTTTTTATAAGGGGGTATGGTAATAGTATTTTTCGTATTTTCATTTTCCCACTTCCACCAAGTAGACACTGTTTTGTATCTCAAACTCACTCAGAGTGACTGAATCGAAAATTATCAGTTTTGGTCTCATAATCGAAGATGAAGAAGAAGGAGAAGAACAGAGACAAGACTTCTCCGGCTAAATCTCAGGCTCAGACCGATTTCAAAATCTCCGACCCAACCAAGAAAAAGCAGACCTCAAGAAGTCCGTTACAGAATCTCAACGGTACAATTTCCAGAACGAACTCTTCCACCTCCATTGAAGCCCCCAAAGGCTGTCTAAGCTTCTTTCTCTCAAACCCTTCTTCTTCAAAATCCCCTCTTCACTGGCCTAAATCTCTCTCCAAATCCCCCAAATCATCCCCATTTCTCGCCTCTCCCAACCCATCTTCCTCCAGATCTAAACCCTCAAAAGAAAATACACCCAAACCCACCTCGCAGAGATTCAAAATAAACCCTCCTTGTCTCTACCACTGGCAATCTGGGAAAAAACCCACTTCCAAAAATACCCACAAGTCAAACCCCTCATCAGGCAATCCTCCATTCAATTCGGCATCTGGGTCCCTAGGGTTCACTCCGAATCAGCAGAAAAGTGGGGTTAGTGATGATGCGGTTGAGCCCACTGAGCTTTCTGCTGTGGAGAATCGTACTCCGGTTGGGAAATTGGGATGTGGGTCTGCTTTGAATTCTGCATTCGATGAGGTTGTGGAAGACGAGTCCACAGCAGTTACTGGTACTAAGACTACTACACCTCCAGTTCAAGCCTGTGTGTCGCCGGAGATTCAATGCGGATTGTCGTCTGTGTTGGGTTCTGAAGCAACATTGACGAATACACCTGCTTGCTATGGTGCTGGGCATCATCTTTCTGGGGTTACCGACAAGAGGAAATGCAAGCCTAAAGGGATTCTTACAGTAGAAGAAAATCACTTAAGGTGCGGTTCAGTTAAGGATTTTGATGCTGAAAATGCTGTTGAAAGTATTGTCAAATCTAGAGTGTCTTTGGTTCCTTTTCCTTCTGAAGCTTCAATGCATTGGCTTGATTCTCCCTGTGATGAGGAAGACAAGCATCAGAAGAGTGATCCCTCGATAGGGTCGTGTCGAATTAGGAAATTGTTGGGCTCACGCTATTTGTCTTCTTCACCTATTGTTGCTGATGGGTTTGGTTCATATGTATGTGACAATAATAACTGTAGTGATATTAAGGATGGTAGGATAAGAAGTAGGAATACTTTGCTTTCTCCAAGTGGACTCCCTGAAGTTCAAGGAATTTCGGAGCCTTTCTCTCCTCGGGTGGGTGGCTGTTTATCATCACCTTCAACCCCTAGTTGTAAGGCTGTTATCGCACAAGACGATGGAAAATGCCGGTATAATTCTGCAGGAGCAAGTTCGTTATTGTCCACTGAGTTTTTGAGTAGTGGGAATGTAATCCAAACCCCACAGTCGGATTCGAGTTCAGATAAGTATGTTGGTCCCTCTTGGTTAAATGCAGATGATATCGAGAAACAATATTTTGATTCTGATGTTGATATAGGGGAGGATTGTCTTGGGAGGGCAAGTTTATCTCCCAAGAGCCAGACATTGTGGTGGGATGTACCTGGCCTGATTTTCCCCTTCACTGGCTTGACTTCACCTTCAAGTTCCATTGACCTATCTCATTTTCAGGAGACTTGGGATAATTGTGCTTCTTGCATTCCTGATTCTACTTTAGATAATGTACCACAGCCTCGTTTGAGAATATCGTGGAGGGACGGACTAATGAGTCGGCTTTATGAGATGGATGAGTTGGATTCCTGCAGATGTCTGTCCGATGATGAGAACGATGCCAGTCAATGCAAAAGCAACAAGTTAATCTCCAGTCCGAGGCATGAGCTTGATGTGAATAAAGAAAGTTGTCAGATTTTCAGCAATGGTTTTGGATCCCTTGAAGTTGTCGAGCCTGATCGGAGAATTGATGATTTAGGAAGAGAAAAAAATTCTCTTCAAGTTTCCAATTCATGCGCAGAGAGTATCTGCAGTGATGGAGGTGACCTGGTTGCTTCAGGGGATTCAGATTGGAATCTTTGCTACAAAAATCTGCTATTTCAAGTATAAATGTTGTCTCCTCATTCTCCATTTGTTTGTCTTTCCTCCGGTCCGTATCATTTTTCCTTTCTCTTAGTGAAATGGAGAATTGTCCCTTGAGTTCTTTTCCCTTGTTAGTCTTATTCTCAATAATTAAAATCTATTCTCTGTATTATGTTCTTGTCGAATGCATGTGCAATTCTTAATATGTTGAACTCAAAACAATTGAGACAATTTATTGAAAGACTGGCTAAAACTGAAAAACATTCGAGTTTGCAGGTTTTGAAGGAAAAGGTATTTTGATTTTCTGAGAATTAGATAGAGAATGTATTTATCATGAATGCAATTATTATCCATCTTTGATCTTACATGATTTTGGGCATCCAGGTTTTGAAGGAATAGGTACTTATTGAAATTTTTAGTTCCAAATAAGAATCTTGTTTAATCCAGCTATATATTGTGAGGGAACTTTTATGGATGCGACAATCTCCTGAAGTATGACGGTGGTATGGAATTTTCGTATGTAAATGCATACATACTTTAATATAGACATATAAATAGGTTGTGCGTGTTTTGTGTGTTCTGATTTTGGGAAAAGAAAGAAGAAAAGTAATTCCATGAGCGCAAAACTAGACGCCTCTTTTACTTAAAATGGAGTTTTTCTTTTCGGTGACAACTTCCTTTTGTTTAGACATTATAAAATTCTCTTTGTGCGACATGTTCACAAGTTGTGTTTCACTCCTTCTATTTCTTGCTTCCTGTGGTTTTAACAATGCGTTGTTCAGACCTTCATGTTCAAATAGGGAGTTTTCCTTGTCAATGGCTGAATGTTCCGGGTGAGAAGGCTGGCACTGAGTTTGGTATGAGCTGTAGTATGGTACTTCATCTTGCTTCATTGTTCCTGTCAAAGTTATGTTCTCCTATTGTTAATATTACATTATTTGTTATTAACAAAGCTGCTGCCTATGCGAATGTCTGTCATTTGTTTTCCATATGCTGTTTTTTCTATTGTTTATTTGTGATCTGTTTATCTTTTGATTTATTTTACTTACTAGGATGGAGCAAAGAAGTTCCATCATTTCTCCTAAAACGGATGCTCCCATGTGTGTCGTGTTGATGGGTAGAAATACCAGGACGCTCCCTGTTTGTTCTTGCTCAAATGTTTTCAGTGCTAATTGCACTATCTATTTGCCTTGCTCCATTCGTATTTCTCAGAAGTTGGATTCGAGATAATTCAGGGCATGTAAAGAAATTCTTGTTATAATGATTGAGCAGGTAATTCTACGATTCTAAGTTCTTCATGATGATTTGGTGTGTTGAGGGTCATGTGACCACTTCCCTTACTCTTGCCTAAAACTGTGATTTGTTAATTGTGGATGTCATTTTGAGCTCTGAATTGTCGACATGTTTATTTTTTATGTGATTCAGCAACACAAGATTGTGGTGGAGACTCCACGAAGGATTAGACCCGTGAACGAGCTGCAAAGGAACTTGGGATTTCTGGAGCTGCCATGATATTAGGTCAGATTAGTTATATGTAAAGATGTATATATCACTTTTCTAATTTTGCATTTGATTTCAGCAAATTATTAAACATCTGAATAGTAACCGCTTGATGGCTTAGGGTAGAAATCTGAACTATTAGATGTTCAAATTACCAGCACTTATACACCTATACATTAGCTATCATTATATACTTGAAATCTGCTTGGAAGAACATCTCATGTCATTCATAGGTGCTCAACAAACAAAGTAATTTATTGATACGAGATTTGAAATGCCAAGATTGGACTAAAACGGAGAGGTCCTAATATTTTGTAGTTATCAATCATTAGTATGTATGAAGGGTTTTTAATTGTAAAATTTTAGTTGTCAATAAATTCTAGTGGTACCTTTGGTTGTTGAAAACAAAATATTTGTGTTTCGTGAAAAATTGGTATTGGGATTTATGATATTCGTTGGATGTTGATATCGATAAAACATCGACATCTTTTGAAACTTGTTATATCTGGCATTCTTTCTTAGTTGATGTCTTTATTGTTCAAATACACACAACATATATGGAACTTTTGTTCTGCAGTCTGCTCCTAACTAGCTTAGCTGATAATTATAGAACCAGAGGTGAAAAAGGGCCTCATTAGTGTCCCTCATTACCCACCTGTACTGTATCTCATGTGTTCCATAGTTCCTGGTTTCAGAATAAATTTACATGATACTCTTATGATTTGCAGTCGCGGTGGTATCGGTTGCGATAATGTTATAACGGATTCAGATATACTGATTTGAAAAACGAATATCGAACAATACATTTTCTAAGTGTTATGAACCATACAATACATCTTACCCCTTATGGTCTGGTACTGATATGAGAAAAATTGGTGCAAAGATGAAGTGGATCTCTGTCTACAGGCCAAAGGAGTTTGGGGGTCTTGGCATCCCAAACCTCTCCCTTCTCAACAGAATCTCTATTCTAAGGCACATTTGGCATATCTTCCATGATGAAGGGCAATCGCTATGGTATGATTGGATTCACTCAAATGTCATCAAAGATTGCAGTTTTTGGGTGCTCAAGCCATCCTCTTTGAGCTCTTGGAATTGGAGGAGCATTCTGAAATTAAGAGGCCTTGCTAAATGCTTTATCAGACACAAGGTGGTCAATGGTAAGAGCATTTCCATTTGGCATGATTTCTGGCTCCCTTGGGGATGCCTTGACAATGCTTTGAACTCCCAAAATTTGGATAACACTCCTTGGATAGGAAGGGCTTATTCGAAGGGGTGAGTGGAGGATTCCAAGGGCTCTCTCTTGCTTGTCTCGTAGGGTTTTTTCAATCATCTCCCTCCCATTCATCATGGTCCTAAAGATTGGTGTTGTTGGACTCTATCTCCCAATGGTAGTTTCAACATGAAGCACACATACAATGCTCTTCTTCCCCCTTCCCCATTTTGTCATAGATATCACTCTTTATGGTTTCAAAATAACATCCCAAGATGTTCTTTTGTGGCCTGGCTTGCCATTAACCAGAGACTAAGAACAATGGATAGACCCGGTATCCCAAATGGCATCACTAACATATGTGTATTATGCAATGGTGCTCTTGAATCTCATGACCACATCTTCTTTAATTGTGTTTACTCATCAAGAATTTGGCAATGGGCTCAGCAGAGATGTGGTATTTACCATGGAAGTCTCTCTTTCTTATCCATTATTGACTGGGTTTCTTCCCTTTGGAAGCCAGGCTCAAGCTCTCTTATGGCCTGTACCTGCAAGCTTTGCTTCACTTCCTCTATCTACACTTTATGGAAAGAAAGGAACTCAATGATTTTTTCAGGAAAGTCCACTAGTGCTAGAGGCTTGTTCAAGAGGATTGAAGCCCTCATTAGATGGAAGCTTATGGCCATAAAGATGAATGACAACAACAAGAATAGAGAGATTCTTCATGCTTGGAACATCCCAGCCTCTGTTATCCATGCAAGAGGCACTGGCTAGTTTTTATCTTTTTCTCTATATAGGAAGAGTTTCTTCTATTTTGTTCATGTTCCATGTTGGACAATGCAAAATTGTATCTTGTTTTTTCTCTTGTGGCCTTTGCTTTGCTTTCAGCTCTGCTAGGCTTGTTTGCTTGTTTTTTTGTTAATACATATTTGATTTACCCAAAAAAACAAACCATACAATGCATCTAACGTATTGTGTATAGAAGAAATAGGGGAAGTTTGGAACGATGTTGGTGTGTTCACATGTGTTATTGGTTAATGGTTGGTGTGGTATTGTTGACAATATTACTCCTTCCATCCCAATTTAGTTGTTCATTTCGCCTATTTTAGGCGTTTCTGTTCCATGGATGTATATGTTGGGTGGTTTTGGGATTCTCTCACCTCAAAAGCTAGTTCAAATGGTGAGATTTTCTCTCACACTATTTATATACTGATCACCAGTCTCTTCCGCAACCGATGTGGGACAACCTCAATTCAAAATAAAGAATATATTCCGGAAATATATAGTAATTATTATTTATTTATTTTGAAAGAGAATATATAGTAATTATTAGTTTGTAGCATGTTTTTCAAAAATGTCCATTGACCATTTTTTAACTTCTACCACAACACCAGATACAAACAAATGCCCTTTGTTTTTTCGAAAAATAATCATAACGTTTTACGAAATGCTCAAATAAAGAGATGATGCACATAGACATATATATATATAAAGTAGATGCAAATACAATTGATTTCTCTAATATGTTCAAAACCGGAAACGTTATCACTACAAATTTGCCAGCATATAATGTCAATTATAAGTTGTCATATATAAGCCAAAAAAAGATTCAGTTGAGGTTCAAATAATTAAAGAATAAATTATTTGAAATAAAAGAAAAGAAAAAGTAGCAATTGAAAAGGGAAAAAAGGAGGCAATAAGTGAAGGCACATGGTGGTGAAGTAGGAGGAAGAAAGAAACCAACCAAATCAATATTTGGAATCACGTGCTTGTGATCGTTTTTCGTTCATTTGCTGCATATATGATGTTTTTGAAACGTCAAAACTCCCTCCTTTAGCTCTTTTTTCTTTTGGACTCCAAGCCGTAAACTGCACATTAAAGCTATGGAATGGGACATTACACCATATCGATATGTATATGTGTGCGTATATATATATTTATATGGAAGTTGATCCATCTATTTGATTTCTCTGTTGAAAAGTATGTTTAAATGCTCTTGATAATAAATCTCTAGTGAACCTTTAAGAGTCGCAAGGCACGGACCTATGTTGGTGTGGCCCCACTGGAATTTATTTTTTTGTGTTTATTGTCCTTAAATTTGGAATAAATGTGATTATGCCTCCACTGAAAATTTTCAAAAATACCTTACTAAATTTAGAATTATAACAATTTTACTCCACTCGTCTAAATTTTAGATTAATGCCTTATTGCATGCAAGTCCTTGTTGTGATTCATCATGACCCCACTTTGTGCAAGTTAAGGAATAAGGATGTCATATAGTTAATTTTTGGATAATTTGTGGTGAGATTTCTTGAATTTTAGTTCAATTGCACGTAAAAATTAGTTAACACAATTTCGGTCTAAATATTCCTGAATTTTTAATTTTCTTACAGTGACACCTATAAAATAATTTATTTAATACATGTATTTTGACTTTATCTTCTCTTTTTGGTATGTATGTTATGGTTAAATTTTATTTTTTAATATATTTTTGTTTTTGATTTTTATATTCCAGTGTAGAGTGTTTTAATATTTGGATTTCAATTTGTTAATAAATTTTTATATAATACTTAAATATGTAATTTATTTAATAAGATTTTTGAATTAGAGTGTTTTAGTCTACTTTTTTATTTTTTTATTTTGTTTTTTATAAGAAACTTAATTTCACTAATTCTCTATGAATCCTATATTAACAATATATCATCTAATTTGATATGATTTATATATTAACAAGGAAAAGTAATTTACTATTTTCTTTCTTTTCGTCTATTCTTATTAATTTAACTTGTTATTTAGTATTAAAAAATAAAAATAAAAATTCTTGCCAAAAATATAAATTATTAAACTATTTTTATTTAAGAATATCAATCAAAATTATACCTTAAATTTTTATCACGTGCATCGCACGTACATTTTACTAATATATATATATATATATAAATAAAATAAGATTTTTATCTTGGGGCATTGAGGTAATTTCAATACCTAAATATTTGTTTCATGTAATAAGTGAGATAAGTCAAGCGTTTTCTGAACTTTTCACCCCTCCAGGGAGTGTCATTGAAAAAAATTGAAAATTCAAAGAGTTGTTTGACCGAAATTGCGTTGACCAATTTTTAGTAATCTACTCAATTATTATTTATCTGTGTCCACGTCCCTTGTGCCAAATGACGGATTTTTTCATTTGTTTCATCCTAAATCATGATTTTAAAATAATGATAACGTGGTGTGCCATGTCAAGGACGAATTTAGGATTTGTGCTTAGTGGGGGCTAAATATGAATATCTTAAATATTAAAAAAAAAAAAATCAATGAGGCTAAATGCTAAATATTTTAAATTTTAGGCTAAAAAGTATAAAATAAAATTAAAAAAATCAGTAGGGAGCACTACCCGCTGGGCCTGAATTGGATTCATGTCTGGCCGTCGCAGTTTTGATTTTTGTAACGATACCGACACTATTTATTAATTTTTATATTAATATTAAATGAGTATCGATGATCGGTAAAAGAATCATATTTACACTACGAGAAAAATAATTATGTGATACATCATAAGTACATCTTATGTCACAAAAAAGAAAATTTCGTGTATATTCAGTCTTTTTACTGTCTTGAAGAACAAATGGTATCAGCCATAAAGCAAGAGGCTATGGTCTAGTTTAGACTTGAGAACGACATTGTGAGTGTGAACTCAGGGCACGAACATACCCATAACAAATTTACAAATAAAACGCAAGGCAGAAAGCAGTATGCACTTAATTCTATACCTATATATATATATATATATAAGGTAAATTGCTTAAAACCCCCCCTCAAGTTTACTCTCTTTCTCTACTATACCCCCTAAACTAATTATACTCTCTTTTTGTATTTCCACCTTACCTTTAATCATATCCTTACTATTATATTTCTTAATTCTTTAAATTACAAAAATATTATTTCTTTTAGTTAGAATATTAATTATGTCATTTACCTTTAATATATTAGACTAAATATACTCTCAAATGTTAGTTTTTTTTTTTATAAGTTATAATTATTTTATTTGTAAATCAATTAATTTGGTATTAAATTTTAGTTTGATTTAAATCATAAAAATCAATCCTAATTAATATATTCATAAATAAATCACAATTTATGAAAACAATATATATATTTCGAACAAAATATATATATTTCGGAATATATATATATATATATATATATGTTAGAAAATGATATATATTTCGGAATATATATATATATGTATTGGAAAATGATATATATTTCGGAATATATATATAATTCGTCAAAAATATATATATTCCGAATTCTTTTAAAACAATATGAATTTTTTCCGAAAAATATTTTTTTTGGGAAAAATATATATTATTTTCCAAAATATGATTTTTTTCGAAAAATAATTTTTATTGAGAAAAATATATATTATTTTCAAAAATATGAATTTTTTCCGAAAAATAATTTTTTTAAGAAAAATATATATTATGTTCCAAAATATGATTTTGAGTCATAATACCTAAACTACCATCAATAGTATAAGTGAGTTTAATGAAATCAAACCTTAAAAAAAATTATTTTTCGAAAAAATATGTATATTTTGGAATATATATATATATTGGAAAATGATATATATTTCGGAATATATATGTATATATATTGGAAAATGATATATATTTCGGAATATATATATATGATTCGTCAAAAGTATATATTTTTCGAATTATTTTAAAAAATATGAATTTTTTCTGAAAAATATGCATTATTTTCTAGAATATAAAATATATATATATTTCGGAAAAAAATTATATTATTTTAGGGAAAAAATCATATTTTGGAAAATAATATATATTTTTCTCAAAAAAATTATTTTTTGGAAAAAAATCATATTTTTTTAAAACAATTCAAAAAATATATATTTTTGACGAATTATATATCTATATTCCAAAATATATATCATTTTTCAATAAAACTTAATTTGATTTAAATCATAAAACTCATTATCCTAATTAATTATTTTTTTTGTCAAATGAAACTTTCTTTTCATAGAAATATATTCATAAATTGTGATTTATTTATGAATATATTAATTAGGATTGAGTTTTATGATTTAAATCAAACTAAAATTTAATAACAAGTTAATTGATTTACAAATAAAATAATTAAAACTTACAAAAAAAAAATTTAACATTTGAGAGTATATTTAGTCTAATGCATTAAAGGTAAATAGTATAATTAATATTCTAACTAAAATAAATAATATTTTTGTAATTTAAAGAATTAAGAAATATAATAGTAAGGATAGGGTTAAAGGTAAGGTGAAAATACAAAAAGTTTGGAGGGTAAAAGGGTAAATAATTGAGGGCAAGCCCATGGTGCAACCTTTTAAGAAATTTTAGGGGGTTCTAAGCTCATTTCATAGTTGAGCGGATATAGTAGGGAAAGGGAGTAAACTTGAGGGGGGTTTTAAGCAATTTACCCATATATAGATATATACATGTATATTAGTGGAGAAAGAAGAAAATGTCTAATAAAATAGGATAATTGATGAAACGAATGAAGTCTCTTTTGCTGTTAGCCTCCTTTGTAGAAAGGAGATGAATGCTATGTATAGCACCACAATCATTTCTGATATCAATGATACCAAATATATTTAAGAAGGGCTTCAAATTTCATTCGCTTCATTCAATTGTTTACACCATACGATTACCACCTTATTTAAGAAGGTTTGTTCCATAGTCTATTTGATTGCTTAATTGCACAACATCCTAAAGAGTTCAACACAGATCTACAATACAGAAAAAATTATATCCACCAAGTATAGGCTCCAAACAAAATAAAATGCCTTAAATTAAACTTTTTCACTATTTGATTTGTAAGGAAGCTCAAAGTCAAACCTACATTTGTCAGCAGGATAATGTTGGACCTAAATACTACTCAAACACACACAAACACATAGACATAATGATATTTATGTGGTTCCCCAAAATCGGGTACGTCCACGGAGGGGTAGCTCAATATATTTCAGATTTTCTCTCAACCCTCACACTTGTTCTATCACAAAAATTGAGCTTAAAATTATACAACAAGTGTATGCCTCTATTTATAGGCTCTGTAAATGGAGGAGGAGAATTCTATCTTGAATTCTTTTTGCAAGTTGTCAAAGATGTTATCAAGTTGAACACTCCATGGAAGCTTCCATTTTAATGGTCATTGCATGCATCACTCCTTCATGTAGATCATTGCATGCATCACTCCTTCATGTAGGTCATTGCATGCATCATCTTCTTCATTACATCATTGCTTCATCACCTTGAGTCATTAACATGCATGGCATGCATGGAACTTGTAGAATAAGTTTCACAAATCTCCACCATGACGAAGGAGTTCGCTGACTAAGTCTTCTGATTGAGCTACCCCCCAATGCGCATTTAAGCTCTCTGAGTCCGAGAGATATTGATCAAGTCCAAACAGTATTGAAGCTTGATCCCTGTAACCACTTTGGTAAGCATGTCTGCAGGATTATCTGCAGTTCCTATCTTCTGTAGTAGAATGTTCCCATTATCTACTATGTCTCGAACAAAGTGGAACCGAATATCAATATGCTTGGTACGACTATGATGGACCTGGTTCTTTGTCAAACAAATGGCACTCTGACTATCACAAAAAACCTTCACGGTTTCTTGAAAAATACCCAAGTCTGTAGTCAACCCTTGAAGCCAAATAGCTTCCTTGAAAGCTTCGGTTACAGCCATATATTCTACCTCTGTAGTAGACAAAGCCACCGTTGATTGTAATGTTGACCTCCAGGATACTGGTCTACCTGCCATAGTGAAGACATAACCGGTAGTAGATCTTCTTTTATCAAGATCTCCAGCATAGTCGGAATCAACATATCTAACTAGATGCTTACCCACTGTCTTCGCTTTCTCAAACTTTAAACCGATATCCACAATACCATGAATGTACCGTAGAATCCACTTCACTGCTTGCCAATGGCCTTTACCAGGATTGTGCATGTATTGAATCACCATATTTACAGCATGTGAAATGTCGGGTCTTGTACATACCATTGCATACATAAGGGCACCAACTGCATTTGCATATGGAACATGTTACATTTGCCTTTTCTGATCATCTGTGGTTGGTGACATCTTTGCACTCAGTTTGAAGTGTGAGGCCAGCGGTGTGTTTACTGATTTTGTGTTGCCATCAATGGCAAATGTCTGAAGCACTTTCTTCAAATACTTCGTCTGAGTTAAACACACTGTACCTTTCTGTCTGTCCCGCTTGATCTCCATCCCGAGTATCCAAGTATCTTCTTAGCTTCGCCAAGATCCTTCATCTCGAACTCTGAGCTCAATTGAGCCTTCAGTCTATAGATCTCCACCTTGCTCTTAGATGTTATCAACATATCATCTACATATATGAGCAAATATACAAATATACCATCCGGGAGTTTTTGAAGGTATACACAATGATCAAAATGGCTTCTGGTATACTTTTGTTGCTTCATAAAGTAATCAAACCTTTTGTACCATTGTCTCAGAGACTGTTTCAAGTCATACAGTGACTTGCTCAATTTACATGTCCAGTTCTCACGTCCTGAAACTTTGAACCCATCGGGTTGAGTCATGTAGATCTCTCGTTCAAAGTGTCATGGAGAAATGCAGTTTTGACATCAAGTTGAGCTAACTCGAGATCAAACTGTGCTACTAAAGCCAAAAGTATCCGAATAGAGGAATGTTTAACAACAGGCGAAAATACCTCGTTGTAGTCGATTCCTTCCCTTTGAGCGTAGCCTTTCGCTACTAGTCTGGCCTTGTATCTAATCTGGTTTATGCTGGGATCACCTTCTTTCTGAGCATAAACCCATTTACATCCAATAGCCTTCTTGCCCTTTGGAAATTGAACGAGCTTCCAAGTCTGATTTTGATGTAGAGACTTCATCTCTTCATCCATTGTTGTCTTCCACTTCTTACTATCAGTACTGTGCACTGCTTCCCTGTAAGTGTTAAGGACATCATCTTCTGTCACTGGAAGGGCAAATGACACCATGTCAATAAATCGGGCAGGATTCTGAATGACCCTTCTGGGTCTGCTGGCGGCGATAGAGTCTGGTTGCTGACTAATCACCTGTACTGGAGATGGAGTCTCCACCTCAACTGAGTCATCGTCCTGACTATCAGAATCATCTTCAGAACTATCAACTGGTGGCTCAGTATCTTCGTGACTCTCAAACTCCACCTGCTGCTGAATATTTGGATTCACTTCTTTTTTAGCTGGAGTTGTCTGTCTCAGCATGACAGACTCATCAAAAGTAACATCTTTGCTACAGATGATCTTCTTTGTTTTTGTGCACCACAATCGGAATCCTTTCACTCCTTCACTATGTCCCATGAAGAGAGTTTTCTTGGCTCTAGGATCCAGTTTAGATTCTACAACATGAAAGTATGTTGGACACCCAAATATATGAAAAGAATCATAATCAGAGATTGGATATCCGGACCATACTTGTAACACCCCGCTACAACACTTGGTATGATATTGTCCGCTTTGGTTTTGGGGACTTCTTTGAAACTTTGTGTGAAAATTCCCAACAATGGGATTATTCAACTAGGGTGGAAAGGAATACTCATCTTCAACAGAAGGGTGGCATATATGAGATAGGAAGTACTGTAGACCTTAATGCAAAAATTGAGTCATTGGCTCGAAAAGTCGATGTTTTGATGTTAGCTAGTGGGCCCCCATTGACACCTAAATCTGAGGTGTGTTCCATCTGTTCAAGCCCAACCCACCTCACAATGTCTTGTCCATCTAATATGACATTTTCTGAACATGCATCTGAGCAAGCCCATGCCTTGAATGCTTTTAGGAGACCAGACAATGATCCTTATTCACAGACTTATAATTCTGGTTGGGCTAAACATCCAAATTTATCATGGTCCAAAGGGTCAAATCAAGGAGTTCCATATGGGAATTCCAACACTCATTCTTATCCTCAAGCTTCAGGTCAGTCATCAACTCAACAGTTGTCACCATATCCTACACAAACTAGGAAGCCATCCATTGAGGACACTCTCCATCTTTTCATGCAAAGTTCACTTCAATTCCAAAAAGATACCCAACAAAGCTTACATTCTAATTCTCAATCCATTGCTAAATTGGAAGTTCAAATGGGTCAAATTGCCTCTACCTTAACTAAGAGAGAGAAGGGAAGGTTTCCTAGTCAATCCATAACTAATCCAAAGGGTCAACATGAGGTGAGCTCTAGTTCTAAGCATGAATAATACGAGGAAGTGAAGTCCATCACTACCCTTAGAAGTGGCAAACAAATTGATAACAAGGTAGAAATACCTAGGCATGAACCAAAAGTTGTGTCCAAAGAGTGTGATATAGAAGAAGGGAACAACAAGCAATTCAAAGAAAATGATGTTTCACCAGAGTGTCAAAAATCATCCACCTCTTCTGAGTCCAATCCTATGGAAGTTTATATACCCAAGGCCCCTTTTCCTCAACGTTTGACCCCAATCAAGAAAGGGATGAATTATAGTGAAATGATGGACTTGTTTAGGCGAGTCCAAGTAAACATTCCCGTACTCACTCTTGTCGATCAAGTTCCCGCCTATGCCAAATTTTTGAAAGATCTTTGCACTCAGAAACGAAAGTTAAATGTGCACAAGAAAGTCTTCCTCACAGAGCAAGTAAGGTCAATCATCCGTCACAACACCCCACCTAAGTTTAAAGATCCTAGATGCCCTACCATTTCTTGTGTCATTGGTGATCATATGATTAAGAAGGTATTACTCGACTTAGGGTCTAGTGTGAATCTATTGTCATATTCTGTGTATGTGCAATTAGGTCTTGGTGAGTTAAAATCGACCCCTATAACACTGCAATTGGCTGATAGATCTATGAAAATTCCTCGTGGTGTTATTGAAGATGTTCTAATCAAGGTTGACAAGTTTATTTTTCCAGTGGACTTTGTCGTCTTAGATACCCAACCTGTCCAAAATCCTAGTAACCACATTCCGGTCATCTTAGGTCGCCCATTTTTAGCCACATCCAATGCTGTCATAAATTGTAGAAATGGGGTTATGCAACTATATTTTGGCAACTTGAATGTTAAACTCAATGTGTTTAATGTGGAAAAACAACCTCCAGATTTAGAGGATACTTTTGAGATTAACATGATTAAAAGCCTTGTTCATGACTCATTTTCACAATTATCTTCTCATGACCCCCTCGAGACTTGTCTAGCCCATTTTGGCTTAGATTTTGACATAGATAGCTCCATCGCTGAAGTCAATTCATTGCTTGATTCTACCCCTGTTATGGACACAACTAAATGGAAAGCCATGGTAAAACCTCTTTTACCATCCAAGTCTAAACTTGTCCCATCTGTTGAAGAATCACCCAAACTTGATCTTAAACCTTTGCCCGAGCATCTCAAATATGCATTCTTAGGTCCTTCTAATAAGTTACCTGTCATCATTGCCTCTAATCTTGATAGTGCAAAAGAGAAAAAGTTGTTTAATGTTCTCAGAGAACATAAAACAGCTTTAGGGTGGACAATAGCAGATATCAAGGGTATAAGCCCCACTAGGAGTATGCATCGTGTTCATCTTGAGGAAAACTCAAAGGCAACTCGTGAAATGCAACGTCAGCTTAACCCTAACATGAGAGAAGTTGTCCGAGCCGAAGTGCTCAAATTGTTAGATGCGGGAATCATCTATCCTATTTCTAATAGTACTTGGGTTAGTCATGTCCAAGTAGTGCCTAAAAATTTTGGGATTACGGTTGTCAAAAAGACTAATGACGAGTTAATATCTACGAGAATGACGACTGGGTGGCGTGTGTGCATTGATTATCGTAAACTGAATCTAGTCACAAGGAAGGACCATTTTCCTCTCCCTTTCATAGATCAAATGCTTGAAAGACTAGCCGGACATAGCCATTATTGCTTTTTGGATGGTTATTCTGGTTACAACCAGATTCCTATTGCTCCTGAAGATCAAGAAAAAACCACATTTACATGTCCCTTTGGTACCTATGCTTATAGACGCATGCCTTTTGGGCTATGCAATGCACCTGCTACCTTTCAACGGTGTATGTTGAGCATCTTTTCTGATATGGTTGAGCGGTTTCTTGAGGTATTCATGGATGATTTCTCAATATTTGGGTCTTCTTTCGATGAGTGTTTACACCACCTATCCCTTGTGTTGGAAAGATGTCAAGAAACAAATCTCGTGTTAAATTGGGAGAAGTGTCATTTTATGGTACAACAAGGCATTGTACTTGGGCACCTCATTTCTCATAGGGGAATAAAAGTCGATAAGGCAAAAATTGATCTGATTTCACACCTTCCTCCACCACGGACAGTGAAGGAAATTCGATCTTTCCTTGGTCATACTGGATTTTATAGGAGATTCATTAAAAACTTTAGCAAAATCTCTCGTCCCTTATGCAACCTACTTGCTAAGGAAGCCACTTTTGTCTTTAATGATGAATGTTCACAAGCATTTGAAAAGCTCAAACTCTTATTGACTTCTGCTCCCATCATACAACCCCCCAATTGGTCTCTACCTTTCGAGCTTATGTGTGATGCATCTGACTATACTGTTGGAGCTGTCTTAGGGCAACGAGTAGATAAGATGCCCCATGTCATCTATTATGCTAGTAGGACTCTGAATGATGCCCAACTCAATTACTCCACCACAGAAAAAGAGCTACTGGCCATTGTATTTGCTGTAGATAAGTTTAGATCATACCTCTTAGGGTCCAAGGTTATTGTGTTATCTGACCATGCTGCTTTGAGATACCTTTTCTCAAAGAAAGATGTTAAACCTCGTTTGATTCGTTGGGTCTTATTATTACAAGAGTTTGATATTGAGGTTCGTGATAAGAAAGGTTCTGAGAATGTCGTAGCTGATCACTTGTCTAGGATTGTCTCGGAATGCACTAAGGATTTATCACCCTTGAATGAATCTTTTCCTGATGAACAACTTTTAGTTGTCTCCCAGTTACCTTGGTATGCTGAGATTGTCAATTATCTTGTTACTGGTCAACTCCCTGAACACTGGACAAAACAGGATAGATCTAGGTTCCTTGTTGAGGTTAAACATTTTTTTTTGGGATGATCCTTATTTGTTCAAGTACTGCCCTGATCAAATCATTAGGAGATATGTTCCTGAAAATGAGTTTCATAGTATTATCTCCTTTTGTCATGACCATGCATGTGGTGGTCATTTTGGTTCTAAAAAAACAGCTGCAAAGATTTTACAATGTAGATTCTATTGGCCAACACTCTTTCGTGATACACATGCATTTTGCTCCACTTGTGATCGGTGCCAACGTATGGGTAGTATTTCTCGTAGGAACATGATGCCCCTCACTAACATCCTTATCGTAGAAATTTTTGATGTTTGGGGTATTGATTTCATGGGTCCATTTCCTCCTTCATTTGGTTACCTATACATACTTGTAGCTGTTGACTATGTGTCCAAGTGGGTGGAGGCTGTACCTTGTAGGAAAAATGATCATAGGATCGTGATTCTATTCTTAAAAGATAACATATTTTCTCGTTTTGGGTCGCCTCGTGCAATTATAAATGATGGTGGTAAACATTTTTGCAATAAACCATTTGAAACTGTCATGAAAAAGTACATCATCACTCATAAAGTTGGGACTTCTTATCACCCATAGACAAGTGGACAAATGGAAATTTCCAATCGGGAGATCAAAACTATTTTAGAAAAAATGGTTCGACCCGATCGTAAGGACTGGTCGCAACGGTTGAACGACGCTCTTTGGGCTTATCGGACTGCATTTAAAACCCCGATTGGAATGTCCCCTTATCGACTTGTCTTTGGAAAAGCATGTCACTTGCCTGTAAAATTAGAACATCGTGCTTATTGGGCTATCAAAACCTTCAACTTTGATATGGGTAAGGCTGGGTCACATCGTAAACTCCAACTCAATGAGTTAGAAGAGATTCGTAAGGATGCATATGAGAATGCCAAGATTTATAAAAGCGGACTAAAATGTTTCATGACAAATTTATTCTTAGGAAGTCCTTCGAGCCCAACCAAAAATTTTTGTTATTCAACTCTAGATTACGTCTCTTTCCTGGGAAGTTGCGTTCTAGATGGACTGGTCAATTCACTGTGACAAATGTTTTTTCTCATGGGGCAGTTGAGATTCAAAACCCTACGGATGGTAGTATTTTCAAAGTGAATGGGCAGAGGCTGAAACCATACTTAGATGGGTTGGTAGATAGAGATGTGGAGTGTATTCGTCTAGAGGACCCCATTTATCAAAATTGTTGAGTTTAAAAAAAATAAAAAATAAAAAGATTTTTGTGGATGTTTCTAATCCAAGTTTAGGGGTGACATACTTGTAATTCCTTCTGATCCATTTTTTTATTATTATTATTTTTCTCCTTGTTCTTGCTCGAAATTGGATCGTACGTCATCCAAGGTAATTCTCAAACTTGCCCTTGTGACTTTCATTTTTAACTATTGAGGACAATATTTGGTCTAAGTTTGGGGGTAAAGGGAATTTTATATATATATATATATATATATATATATATATATATATATATGTATATATTTTCATATTAAAAAAAAAAAAAAAAAAAAAAAAAAAACCTATGCAATATGTTCAGTATTTCTATATCTTTGAGTATTGAATTGTCATCAGTTTGGTTGAGATTTGAAAATCATTAGTATATTTGAGACTAAAATACTTAATCTAATCAGAATGAATGATAGTCCTTAGTCTTTTATAATTATCATTATTTAGTTGATGACCCTCATAGTTAAACCTTGAAAAATATTTCACGAGCACTGTCAGCTTACATTTTTTTAGAAAAGGTCTGAAATTTAGTGATATCGTTCTATTATCTTAGAAAAAAAATCGGTAGACCAGGATGAGAATCAATCAGGACTCTTGTGATGGAAAAAAAAAAAAAAAAATCCAAAGGGTTGGCTTGAGGTTGGGAGTAAATTAAGCTCCTCTTGGGTAAACAATTCCTTGTGGAAAAAAAAAATCCAAAGGGTTGGCTTGAGGCAACTTCTCCATCCAGCTCCTCGAAGCTAGAAAACCAGTTCATGTTTGGACACATATGATAAGAACAACCTGAATCAAGAATCCATCTATCAGATTGATCAGTGTCTGATGATGAAACAGTAAAGGCTTATTCATCTTCGTCTTCCTTCTTTCGGGCAATATTGGCATGTGACTTGTCCTTGTTTGGACAGTCTCTCTTCCAGTGCCCTTTCTGGTGACACTGGAAACACTCATCCTTCTCTTGCCGTCTTCTGGATGATTCAAATCTATTTGGTTGTGATCTGGATTTGGACCGCCATCTCCCCTTTCTTTTTGATATGTTATTCGACCTGCCTCTGTCTACAGTCAACGCCTCTAATGTATTGTCCCGGTGATCATGTTGATCCTTCTTCCGGTACTCATTGTTTACCAAAACGTTAACAACATCTAGGTATTTAACCTCATCTTTTCCGTACATTAAAGTTGTGGATAAATGATCATAGCTTTTAGGCAAGGAATTTAATAAAATCAAAGCTTTATCTTCATCAAGAATTTCAACATCTAAATTCTGTAAATCTGCAATTAGTTTGTTGAAATTGTTTGAGTGTTCGATCATAAGGGTACATTTCTTGTACTGGAATCTGAAGAGCTTTGACTTCAGATAAAGCCGATTTTCTAGACTTTTCGTCATGAATTTTTCCTCCAGTTTCTTCCACAAATTTGTCGCCATATTTTTTTTCATCACAAAGTACTTCTGATCTTTAGCTAAACACAATCGAATTGTGCCGCAAGCTTGACGATTCACAAATGTCCAATCTTCATCCGAGATATCCTTGGGCTTAGCATCCAAGGTAATCTGGGAACCATCTCGAAATAGAAGATCTTGGACTTCACATTGCCACATGCCAAAGTTATTGGTGCCGTCGAATTTCTCCACCTCAAACTTTGTATTTGACAACATGGTTCTCCTCATAGAACCGCTCGTCCCAACAGTATTCCCTCTAGTATCTCTGGCCTATGATTGCTCGGTATCCTGTACTCCAGTCATGACTTGAAATAACATATATCAAAAAATTGATGAAATTAACGCACCAACTAGGAGCAATAAAACTTCAAACCAGGTTTTCCCAAAATTAGAGTACTAATTTTGAAAAACGGAGCCCACCGTTGAATCCAGAACGGTCGATTTAGCTAGGATCGACCTTTCGTTTACTCAAAACGGACTTAAAACGAGCTCGGAATGACCAAAACAGTGTAGAAGGGCAAAACTGTAAATATCATAAATTTGATGACGTGGCAGCTGACAATGTGACACATGGCAACCCCTTATTGGGTACAGGTGGCAGCTTCTGGATGATGACACATGTCAACATATGACTGAGACACGTGGCAGTGACGTCATCTGATGACGTCATCACCGGAAAAAGTTCAGTCGCCGGAAAAGTCGCCGAAACCCTAGCCGGAAAAACCAGGGTCACCGGAGAAGGCGCGTGGCCGCGCGCTGGGGGAAGAAGGCGCGTGGCCGCGTGCCGCCGATGCCCCTTGACGTGCCGATCTTCTGGCGGCGCGTGAGGGCGCGTGGAGGACTTGTTTGGCCTGATTTCAACGGGAAAACCTTCATCTCTTGATGGGCAATCTCCCAGTATATTTGATGTTTGGGTTTGATGTTTGGTTTGCTTCGAAATAGAGTCGAAAAAAATGGCTCTATTTTTTACAAAAATGGCTCTGATACCAATTGTTGGACCTAAATACTACTCAAACACACACAAACACATAGACACAGTGATATTTACGTGGTTCCCCAAAATCGGGTACGTCCACGGAGGGGTACCTCAATATATTTCGGATTTTCTCTCAACCCTCACACTTGCTCTATCACAGAAATTGAGCTTAAAATTATACAACAAGTGTATGCCTCTATTTATGGGCTCTGTAAATGGAGGAGGAGAATTCTATCTTGAATTCTTTTTGCAAGTTGTCAAAGATGTTATCAAGTTGAACACTCCATGGAAGCTTCTATTTTAATGGTCATTGCATGCATCACTCCTTCATGTAGGTCATTGCATGCACCATCCTCTTCATTACATCATTGCTTCATCACCTTGAGTCATTAACATGCATGGAACTTGTAGAATAAGTTTCACAGATAATTGCTTATGAATATCAATTTTTGACTTATATGTCTGAATGGTTCACTATATTATTGCTGGATTCTTTATATTCATTATGCTTTATTAATATATCAGATTTTGATTTGTTTATAATCACAAATTAGATTTGGATTTATACTTATCCCATATGATAATAATGGAATCCGATTAATTATATATATATATGTGTGTGTGTGTGTGTGTGTGTGTGTGCGCGCGCGTGTGAATGGTAAAAAACTCACACACCACACCCACAATGTCTCCTATATTATGTTATTAATATATGAATATTAAGTAATATACTTAATTATGTTTCAAATTTTTTTCGCTTTTTAAATTTATGTTTTCTATAATCATGTATTATAAGCATTGATTGTAAAATACATAATTTGGTGTTTAATATTCCTAAAAAATAACAAAACAAATAAAAAATTCTTTAATAATTTTTTGTAATTTTGTTATTACCTGATTGGATCGGATATCCGATAATGAAAAAATTTAGATTTGAATCTATTAAATAAAAAATTATCGGATTATCGAATTGGATCATATTGACTAATGAGTTTATCGGATTCGGACATATTCGATCTGAATCTAATCCGTTGACATGTATAACTCTTATGTGAACTTAAAGATGTTGTTAATGTGGTGGTTTTTATCAAAATTAAACTTTATTTTTTAGAAAAATCAAAATAATAGCATGTGTACTATGGGTGTCTCTTGTTAAATTGACCCCCAATAAATATAGGTTGAATGATGCTCAACATTACTAGTGAAAGTATAGTTTATCAAAATTAAAAGAGTCAAGTAAACGTTCCCAGACGAGAAGTTTACAAACCGTTGAGATTGGTAGAGACTCGCCAACCATAAAATCTGTGGGCCTCAGCTGTAGGCACCTCAATGGGTCCCACTCTTTAGTTCCCTTCTACCTTTATTATGCATAATTATCTCTTATATTTCCACTGTTCTTCTCTTCAAATTGGCGTGTAAATTCTATTCTATCAAAAATATATTTATTTTAGTGCCCAAAATTTAATATAATCATTCTAAAAAATTAAAATAACATAGAAAAAAATAAATAGTTATCAAAGTTTTGTTACTTTATCAAATTAATAATTAAAAAAGAATTTGAGACTTTATTTGTGAGTGAAGTAAGAACAAGACCGTCGGTTGCAGGGTTAAGATGATAGACCGTCCCACATGTGATTCGTCCCCTTAGTCCCTTCTCCTTCCATAAGTACCCCCACCTTCCTCCCGCTTTCCATTCGCCCCAAAACCCTCTCTCTCTCTCTCTAAAACACACACACACAGTCTCTCTCTAAAACCTCTGGTTGTGTGTGAAATGGCCATTAGGAAAGTGCTCTGCGTTGCTACTCTAATTTCCATCGTGACGGTGGTTTCCGCTCGTATCGCCGGAGTTTACTCCGGCGGCCCCTGGGAGACCGCCCACGCCACCTTCTACGGCGGCAGTGATGCCTCTGGCACTATGGGTATTCATCTCTCTCTCTCTCTCTCTCACACACACACACACATATATATTTGCTCTTACTCTGTTCACCATACTCTCTGTACTCTACTTCTCCCCTGCATCAATTGTTCTGCATTTTCCCGCCATTTTACCCACAACCCTAACCTCTGTTCGTCTCCAAATCTCCCCTGCATCAATTGTTCTGCATTTCCCCTAAATCTCATATTTTCCCGCCATTTTACCCAAAACCCCTCAGGAACCTCTTTTTTTCTCTGCAAATCTCCCAATTCCTAAAACAACCACACACTTGTTATGTTATATTTTCCATTAAAATGTCGATTGATTTTTTGATAACCACCATGTATTTGGCTTTATATTCAAAATTTGTGGTCATGCATTTTGTAACAAGGCTTGATAGATGGTGTGATAATCAATTTTGTTATCGATTTGTTGGTCAGGTGGTGCTTGTGGGTATGGGAATCTGTACAGCCAAGGCTACGGCGTGAACACGGCGGCTCTGAGCACGGCCCTGTTCAACAATGGCCTGAGCTGCGGTGCCTGTTTCGAGATAAAGTGCGCCGACGACCCCAAGTGGTGCCACTCCGGAAGCCCCTCCATCTTCGTCACCGCCACCAATTTCTGCCCGCCAAACTTCGCCGAGCCCAGCGACAATGGCGGCTGGTGCAACCCTCCACGCCCCCACTTCGACCTCGCCATGCCCATGTTCCTCAAGATCGCCGAGTACCGCGCCGGAATCGTCCCCGTCGCTTTTCGCCGGTGAGTCCCTTCAATACCCATAAATATATATATTCTAACTTCTTCCTTATCCTTTGCTTTGTTTTCACGTGGTTTGGGGTCACTGCTCTGAGTGTTGCGACTCTGTTTCTTTTTGTATGTGCTGCGCGTACCATTATGTCCTTTTGTCTTCGCATTAATTATCTCCATAACTGCAATATATACTTTGTTGTCGGAATACTTTATTGCGGACCTTGTGGGCCCAATTCCGGATCGTTTCACTATCCTGACTAAAATGCCCTTTCGTGCTTTGTTATATCATATATGGGTACCTAATATAATTTTGGTTAATAAATAAATAGATACATAAAGATGTAACCAAGGACGATTTTGAATGTTCCATCCTTGTAGAGTAACCTGTGTAGTGAATTTTTGCACAAATTAAAAATTATAGTAAAAAAAAAAAAAAAGAGTGTGAACTAGGTAGTTACACAGTCAGTCTTATTCTTCCTAATATCATATTGTTTGATCCAACTCCTCCTATATTAATGAATAATTATGTCATTGCTAAATTACCCTTTCAATGTTTAAACATATTCCATACAATTTTTTCTGCCACTACTTTTTGAGTGTTTTATGTAGGGTTTTACAAATTCTATTTTCAATTCAATTTAAATCTTGTTTTAATTGGCCAAAATTATGTTTATGTAATAATATACCGGTGGTTGAGAAATTAAGTTTGGACCTTCGCGGTAAATCACCCATTATATATGAGGAGTGAATGTGTTACTTTAATAATATTATTATTATACCTTTTATATTGGTATAGTACGGTAAATTCGAACCACTGTTTAGGGCTATTTTGTAATTTAACCTTCCCCGGATTATGAGGATTCGCCTAAAACACAGAGCTACGGGACCAGCGGTTAAATGTTATCAAACCTTGAAGAATCGTTACTGGGCCCCACTATATTACCCAAAACCCGGTCAACCTAGGGTTTTTAAGTCCACCAATACGGCTATACTATAATAATACCATACTAAAGGCTAATGAATTTACTGTATTTCTCTATTTTTTTTCCAATTTTTATTAAAAATTTATTTTGCAGTATACCATGTCAAAAGCAAGGAGGCATCAGATTCACAATCAACGGCTTTCGTTACTTCAACTTGGTTCTGATCACCAACGTCGCGGGTGCAGGGGATATCGTTAGGGCCAGCATCAAAGGGTCCAACACCCAATGGATGCCCCTCAGTCGAAACTGGGGCCAAAACTGGCAGTCCAATGCCATCTTGGTGGGCCAGGCCCTGTCTTTCAGGGTCACAAGCAGTGACCGTCGCACCTCAACTTCATGGAACGTGGCACCACCTAATTGGCAGTTCGGTCAGACTTTCGCTGGAAAAAATTTCCGTGTCTAGAGAGGAAAGAAGATTCTCTCACTCAAATTATAAGCTACAGTATTTTAAAATTTTCCCTCCTTCGGTTTTCCCTTTTTTCCCGAGAAAATTCGAAGAGGGAATTTAAGAAGAATAGAAAAGTAGTAGAAAGCATATGGCAATAGTTGGGTGTGTGGTAATTTTTACTTTTTCTTTTTTTACTTTAATATACTTTTTTACTTTGGAGTGAGCTTGTTGTTAGTGGGGCTAGTAAAAGTAAGAACCGGCAAACGAAGTGTAGGCTGAAGTGGTTACAAAAAAGAAAGAATGTAGCCCGCAGCTCCATTTATTTGTCTTAGTGGTGTTATATATATATATAGGCATATATGTAATGGTGGTATTTGAATTGTATGGAATGATATATGACGAACTATTGGGTAGTTATGGCTGTTCTGTTTGAAATTTTTTCCAATTTAAATACTTCATTGGGATAATTATGAGGGCAGTTGAAAGTGCATATATATCACATCTTGAATATGATACATTAATGGTACACCGAACCGAACAATATTGTCCATCAATTACTTCTCAAATTCCCTAGAAACATTGTTTTGTTTTTTCTACATGGGATTCACTAAATTGGAATGTTACGGGACTGAATGAGATGTACACAATCGAGTCTAGTTTTGTGAAGGGAATATGACATGTTTGGAAAACGGTTTGGTTTTGTGTGGTCCGATTTTGTCTTGTCAATAATTTGAAATTTTATTTGTTAAATGGTTTGGTCTGATTCTAAATTTTATTGAATATATATATATTTATTAATATATATATATACACACATATATATAAAAATAAATGAAGAATTTTGCGGGTTGTTGTGGTGGTGGTGGTGTAAGCAAAAATAAGGCCAACAAAAATTAATATTTTATTAATTTTGGAAAAGGAAGTTTTGATTTGGGAGGTCTTGTCTTGCATTTTTTAGACCAATCTTATAAAATATGATCCGGTCTAAGAAATACAAGATAATACCAAAAAATTCAAAACAAGACCATCAACCAAACTCGTCCGAAATGAATTGCAATTGACTACTTCAGTTCTCTCTCTCTCTCTACAATTGAATACATATATTTTCTATTTTCTAGTTGGTAATAACAAGAAATATAGAAATATATACATACACAATTGACTTGGGACGTGACCATGGTACACTGTAACGGTAACGGTATCAGTGTAACGGATTCGGGTTCGTAACGGGGTTACGTAACGGGACTCGGTTATCGCAATCGTGAATTTTTTAAAATCTTGCACATTTTACCCAAAATATTCTAATTGGATATTTTTGGCAACTTGAATGAATAAAGATGATTTTTTGGTAGATTTAAGTGAATTTTATTTAATTTTTTTAAAAAAATTAATATAAAAAATGAGTTATTAATAAATCTAGTAGTGTCGTCGTTATTTCAATATTTATAATATACTTGTTATGATATTATTAAAATAATTTTAAATTTAAATAAATAAAAAATTGAAATCACAAAAGATATAATTTATTTATAACAAATGTAAAATAATTTTTAAAAAGATATATGGTCACCACCAAAATGAATTTCGTGGTGGATCTTGTTGCTCTAGTTGAGATTCATGAAAATATTACCAATTTTGAGTTATATCTTCAGTGAACATTTGATTCATCATTAGTAGACCATCTTCTCTTTGTAACTGATAAGGATGATTCTGACCCTGAGCATATCCCGATGAATTACTAGACTGATTTGTACTGATGTTATGCCTTTTTCCATAATATCCATAAGACATTTGAGGTTGAGGAGGCACAATGGGGTATTCCTCTGCATGAAAAAATTCATATGGTTGTGGCGGATATTAGCTTTGACTTGTACCATACAAAAATCCATACTGTGAGCTTGGTGACTGCCCCAACGAAAATTCACCAAAGTTACGCATCATTGAAGAAGAACCATCACTTTGATGATCATTGTGTCTTTGGTTCCTCCTACTTGATTCATTGTCTTAAGTCTTTTATCCAAGTCGGGGTCAAAAAAAAAAAAAATTTATTTTTCTTTACTTTTCAATAATTTAATAATGGAGTTACATTTATCATATCATATACATAACAAAAAACTTTTTAACCCAAATTTTTGAAAAACTTAAATTGTGTTAACTAACGATATTTTCGGAACCAGTGAAAATCGGGGTTTCGGTCACCATAACAAACCATAACGGCCGTTACGGGTGCGGGAATCGAGTAACGGGACCGTAACGGTAATGGAAAGTTGAAAAACCGTTACGTAACTGCCCGTAACGACCATTACCGAACCATAGACATGACGGGACAGACTTCATCCAAACAAGTCCCAATTGGGCTAATGTCAGAAAGTAACTCTAGGCCGGTGATAGGTTTCTTTAGCATACCTGTCAAGCCTAAAAAAGAGTGTAAAACCCAATCTGGATTGAAAAGGGAGAATGGTATTTATACCTTATCCTTCATTTCCCACAACCCTTTCGGTATAAGAAAAAATAAATGGATGAGATAGGACTAACAAACATTTTGCAACCATCAACCATGGCATATATATATCATATTCTCTCTCTAATATTGCCATCCTGGTAATTTTTATATTAATCATGGTTCATATATGTACCCTTCATTATATCATGAGATACAAATCATGACCTCGTATTCCTGATTCCATCCATGTCCGTGTATGTATCATGAGATACAGATCGCATACCATGTTCTCGTACAGTATATTATTACTGCAATCGTTATGATACAAACATAAGTTCAATATATTAACATAAGATTGAATAAATTGAATTTTTTTCTAGTTTACACGTACCATTGATTGGTCTGCTATTTGTATGTACTATGTAATAGTACCATAGTACCACTTTTCTTTAAATTCCATAAAGGTCAATGAAAAAGGAATTTGCATATATACTGAAACATTCATGTTGAGGATTGAGGTTTGGAATCGATGGTCAAGTATAGTCCACTTGTTGGCTTATTGCCAAGAAAAAATGAAGACCAAAAAGATAGGAATATTAGAATGAAAACTTCAACCACAAATATATAGGGCGGGATTGGTAACAATCATTTTTGTTTTTGTTTTTATTTTGAGAACTAAAAAAATAAGAATAATTCTTATTCTTATTCTTATTTTCTCACCCAAAAGAACAAGAACAAAAAATATGTTTGGGGCAAAAAAATACACATGTTCTCGCACAATTTTTCCTCTCTACCACAATTCATTTTTTTTGAAAAATCCCAAAAAGAACAAAAAAATAAGTTTTTGTTGTTCCCTTGTTTTTTCTACTATTCATGAAAACAGTTTCCAAATTGAAAACAGAACAAATAGTAAAAAGGGTTCTCAAACATGTTATGTTCTTCTGAACAGTGCCAAAAAACAAAAAACAAAATAAAAATACGGTTTCCAAACAGGGCCATAAAGTTTTTTTTTGTAAGAAGCATATATCCTCCTTGTTTAAAATATAAATTCTGATGCAGATCTCACACACACGGGATATAGAGACTCTTGTTACTTTTTGTGAAGATGACAAATTGTTCGATCCGAAAAATAATAATAATCATCAGCCGAATAACAGAGCCGATAATATTCTTGATTTTCGTAGGATTCCGAATAATAATAATCATCGGCTGAGTAGTAGGACCGATAATATTCTTCGTATCCATAGGGTGCGGGCTTGCCAGAACCGGTAACAGAGTTCAACCGGTTCAAAAGGAACGAATTTTTGTCTCTTTTGAACATGTGGAATAGAATCAGACAATTTACGAGAGAAAAAACTCAACTCTCGTGAAGGGTTCTGATTGCCTCAGCAAAGAGGACTTTTGGGTAACCAAAACAAATTGCAAAAGGAATTGAAATATACTGATATTGAAGGAAAACAAATAAATGACTGTGAATTTAAATAAATTGAAAGGAACAGTGCTAATAAAATAAATGATTGCATAATGATAAAAGGTATTTGGTTATGCACATCTGTAACAGAAGTCTACGCACATTATTTATAACCTGAAACTAACCTAAAGATAAACTATAAATAAATAAAAGAAATAAAAGATAAAAACAACATAAATTCTAATCATATCTAAACACTTTCACCAACTCAACTACATCTTTTTTCCAAAAGTGTACAATATTCCACAAACTTTGTAATCTTCTAGTCTTAATCAACTCCATGATATGACATATTTTCAACTCATCTTTTAACCTGCCCAATTTCAACCCATTTCTGGCCCATTTTGCAGCCCAATTTTAGCCCAGTTTTTGGCCCAGTTTAGTCCCTAAAAACAGCTCAGTTTTGGCCCAAATCCAGCCCGAAAAACAGCTCAGTTTTGGCCCAAATCCAGCCCGAAAAACAGCCCAGTTTTGGCCAATTTTCGGTATAATTTCGGTTCACTTCCATTGTCATGTGTTGACTCATCTAGGTGTCAACACAAATATTCATTTTGGTCCACTTTGAAGCTGCATTGGTTTCATAGTCCCATTTGTTCTACCCATTGTTTCATCCATTTTCTTGCAGTTTTGGCGGCCACGATTTCAGAAAACGATGAACCTTTTATAAACATATGATATGGCTATGAGCTTTCTGATAGGGAAAAAAAAAGAAAAGATATGAACACCATCCCTTTATTTAAGAATGAAGGTTAAATTATACACACACTCCTTCGAGATATGATATATTACACTTGCACCTTTTATTGTTTGGATAATTATAGTCTTATCCCTTCTAATTTATTGGCGTTCAATTCAGGTGACCGAAATTGTGAAATGACTTATTTACCCATGACTATTTTTCATGGGCTTAAATGTCTTTGCATCTAGTTGAGAGTATTCTAGAAATTTCACATTTTAAAAAGTGATGACGTAAGGGTTGACTAAGTTTGACCGCACCAAAAGTTCAATTGAAGGGAGTATTTGTTACAACTTACAAACTTAAGAAGGTATAGTTATAATTATCCCCAACAATAGGGGGCGCAGGTGTAAGATATTATTTATGAGGGAGTGTAACTATAATTTACTCTTATTTAACTTGCTTTAAATTATTCACATTTTCACTTTTGTGCATGTAGCTACCACTCATGTTAAGGAAGATGCTAATTATTTTTTGGTCCACATGTAATTACAACTCAAGTGACATTTTATACCATTTTTACCCCCTCAATTTCATCCAATAATTGATATATGTATATAGTGGGGGCATAGAAATAATAATCAAATCAGTACAAACTTTTGAACAACAAATTAAGAGAAACTAAAGAATAAAGATACACCCTCGATAACACTCCAGGTTTCAACCCAAAAAATTTGAATTTCAGGTTTTTGTACAAAAATATCAAACATTAACCATACCAGGAACTGTACAATGATTTAAGAGAACAGAGTTACAATACTACATGCCTGAATTCGAAGAATGAGGCAAATATGTTACCGCTGAATAAAAAAATATCTCATCTTGAGCTCCCGAGTACTGCTTCCACATGATGACAGAGCTTGTCGATTACAGATGCTCTTTTTGTGTTCCTTTTACCACATCCTTGGAGTCTTGAAGCTGCTCTAAAGCTGTTACCACTTCGTCCATGTCTGGTCTCAACTTCGGATCCATACACAAGCATTTAAGTGCGAGTTCAGCTGCCTTCAGGGCCTGGCGTCGTGAATACTGGCCTTCAATACGGACATCCATAACAAACAAGAATTTACGCTTGTTCGACAGATAAGGTTTTGCCCACTCCACCAGGCTGCGCTCTCCCGTAGGTCGGTTTCTGTCCACTGCTCGTTTACCAGATAATATCTCCAGAAGAACAACACCGTAGCTATATACGTCACTCTTGGCATTGAGATGACCTTCTCAAGCAAAATGCAATTGATGATCAGAACTGGTAAACACATTTTGCATGTCTAATGAATAAGCAAAAGGGATTTGCCCAAAAATAATCCACGATTTTGCACGATAGAGGGCATCTCAGAGAATAAAATAAGGTTTTACATGAGAAACATGACACCCAAAGTTAATATTTACATGGAAATGCAATCAAGGAACAACAATAGATAAAGTTAAACTAACCGGAGAAGCAATTAGTAAAGTAGAGAAAGAAACATGAAAGCAATATAAAGAAAACAATCAAGGAAAATTGCAAATGGAAAGATACCTGTGGTTAGATACTCTGGAGCAGCATATCCAAAGGTCCCCATGACCCTTGTGGAGACATGGCTCTTATCACCGGTTGGCCCATCCCTGGCCAACCCAAAATCAGAAAGTTTTGCGTTGTAGTTCTGTGAAGGTAGAAGCAAAAACACAAAACTATAAAAACAAGTCTTCAAAAACCTTCAAATTGTATCAATGTAAGCTTTTCAAGTTACATACCGAGTCAAGAAGGATATTAGAAGTCTTGAAGTCTCGATATATAACTTTTGTTTCGGCATTGTGAAGAAAGCAAAGGCCCTTTGCTGCACCAAGAGCTATATTCATACGAATGCTCCAAGAAATTGGCTCAAAGTGAGTTCCCCCTGTTTCAACAATATTTCAACTTGTCAAACACAGATCATATATTAGGAGGAGCTTAGGAGCCTTGAAATCAGCATGAAAAGCTTTTCCTAGAGAATGTAAGAATTCAAAGTAGCAGTTAACATAACGATACGTAAAACTCACTCCTGAATAGATGTTTCTCCATGCTGCCCTTAGCCATGAACTCATATACCAAAAGCCTATGGTCATCCTCTAGGCAGTAACCAATCAATTTCACCAGATTTGGATGATGCAACTGCCCAAGATAGTTAATTTCTGCCTGTGCATATAAAGATGTAAAAGGAAATTAGTTATTCAATTAATGTGAAATATTGCATTTGAGGGGCACTGCATCCAGAATAATTAGCACTATAAAATTATGAACACCGTCACGGCCACCTCAGCTAGTTGATTGAACTAGTAGTCTAGTTTAGCGAGTCAATGAAGGCATGATAGACAACTGAATACACACTCAACAAAATAACTTTGTATGCCAAAAGTCATAGTAATTATGGCCAACAAGCATTATAATACCCATGGAAATAAAATAGATCACTTTCCCAAAGTTAGTATTAGGTTTAAGAAAGTCAAAATTATACTAACCAACCATTCCCTGTGACCTTGGAAACCATCTTGGTTTAGCCTCTTCACTGCAATCACCAATCCCATGCCAGGCTTTGCAGCTGCAAGCGTTTGCTCGTCAATCCACCCCTTAAAAACCGAACCAAAGCCACCTTCCCCTAAGACACTATCCGGGCGGAAGTTTCTGGTGGCGGTTCTGAGATTGCTGAAGGTAAAGCTTTTAACATTGGACGACTGCAAGATTTCACCCTCGCTACGGGGACCCTGGGACATGGAACCTGAAGACACCTTACTACTTGAACTACTTAGGCCCTTCCCATCAATACTGCTCACATTCTTAGAATTCACATCACTGCTGACATTCTTTGAATTCCCCTCTGAAAAAATTAATGCGATAAGTTTGCAGATATTAAAATTCCAAGACCTAGTCTCCATTATAAAACATCAAAATCCTAATTACACTATCATTACGGCAGTGAAACAAAAGTGACATCTTTTATTATCTTTCCATAAAATTCGCTCTACATAAGCTGAATCTTCAATCCTATCAAGAAATCGATATCCTTTCCGAATTTGACATTAATCTCAATAAAAGTGCAGCTAAACCAATGATGCAGATTACTTCAAAGGAAATAATATTTCACCCATTTCATTATAAGACTTCTGTTCATACCCATAATAGCAAAGAACACAATCAAAGTAAAAGTATAATCCACCGAAATGAAGCTTCTTACATAATTGTAAGAACTATTTCTCATATAAGCTGATAATTTCCTCTAGATTTTTTTATGATTTTAGTAAGAAGATAAAACTCAGTATAGAAATCAACTCCCCCAAATCATACATGGAAAGTTCAATTATCAACAGCTGGGTTGCTGAGAATTTTCAAACAAAGAATAAAATCAAACCCTTATTGCCTTCAGTTTTGCTGAAGTGTTTTAACTTTAAGGTAAACAATAGCTACCCAACACAAAAGGATACAAAAATGGTCTTCTAATCTCTCTCCCTATTTTCCCATCTACCAAACAAATTACACAGAGGAATAAACACAAAATCTCAGCAAAAATTCGATTATAGACATACAGAAGTATAAACATACACATTCACAAGTACATATATGTATATATATACATATACATAAATACATATGAGGGTACCTGCATGAAATGGACAATCGGCCTTAATTCGATTGCTCCAACAAGCACCCATTGAAGAACAAGCTCTGCTTCACAGATCAGAAAAGAAAGAAATTAGGGTTTGGTTTGGTTTTGTTTGGTTTGGAAGAACAATCTGTGCAAAACTCAGCTGCCACCAAAACAGGTCCGTGACATAAATGTTATGTAAAACCATCAATTTTTTTCCTGGATAAAAGTCAGGTCTTAGTACCCAACAGCTCCCTCTCTCTTTCTCTCTCTATAATCCTCTTTCTCTCTCTAGCTTGTTTAGTTTGACCGGGAAAATTAATCATAGCGATTACAAATTGACCTTTCGCTTCTCTTCCCTTTGGGGGCTGTTTGGGTTGTGGGAAATGTAAGAAGAAAAGTATTGTTTTGTTGGGTTTATATAATTATTTTTTAGAATTTGATCAAACGTGGAAGATTGACTTGTATTTTAGCATCTCTTTTACAGCAACTAAAAGTATATTTAATTTATTTAGATAAATATTATATAAAGACCAATTATGTCAAATTTATTTTCAACATTCTGAATATTATATACATCTCAAATTTATTTAGATGTATCAAAATATATCTCACAGCTGTACAAATTTATGTCGTTAATTTGTCTTGTTTTTGTTTAAAAAAAAGAAAAAGAAAAGAAAATTGTCTTTGTTTGTGCTACATTGCTATTTGGTACTCATTAGTCATAACAGCACGACATGAGTTGGTTCGCATTTTTTCTTTCTCCTTTAGAAGCTTCTGTGTTGGTTGTTGACTTCACATGAAGCTGCAATAATATAACGTAATATAGAGCAAGTGGTGGGAATTTGTTGGTAAGTCACTCAATAAACATCACAATTATCATTAACAATTATATAGTACATTAAAAGGAGGGTAAAGTATAAAAGATTTTGTTTGGGATTTAGTTCTGTCAACTAGTATGATTTTTATTTTATTTTTGATGATCGTGATATCTGGGTCAACTTATGTTTATCTTGATTAATTCACGAGACTTGTGCAAGACGACTTTCACACGAATCGAGTAAGGCTTCGACTTTTACATTTAAATTATGTGCACCTAGCAGGAATTGAATATAAGATTTCATGTTTCTTGATATACTAAATCCCAAATCAACTAGTATGATTTGTATTCATTGTATGAGTATCTCTATAATTTCAGACAACATCAAATTCATTTGAAGTATATTGACAAAAAAATTATTTTTATTAATATGTTATCATTTTTGTCATATATTGAAGAATATTCAAGGTTTTAAACAACATTTCACTAATGTAACAAACATTAAGGATACATAGTATAACAAATAACACAAATCCGTCATGAACGATTAAACTAACCTTTAAGGGAAGTCTGGTAAAAGTATTATATAAAACAAACAGATAGTAAAGAAAAAAAAATTCTCAAATCCACGAATATCATGTTCCTCGACCTTTTAATAATTTAGTACTTCAAATTTAACACATTTGAACTTCCAATTTTCTCACTAAAGATTTGATGTCTATTACTTGATTTTCAGTTGACTAAAAATCTAATGTAGCTGACATTATTAAGTGGAAACTGTCTTTGTACAGTGTTGTTGAACTGTGAATTTAAATGTGTTATTATTACTTCATCTTCCCTTTATAGTTGTTTAATTTAAATTTTTTAATATTTTATTAATTTAAATTAACTAGTGTATAATTTTTAATTTTGTCTTTAATGATATAATATTATGGTGGGGTCCGGTATTTGTTTAAAGTTAGTGGAAAAAGGGTAGTTGGAAAAAATGAGAAGTTAAATTGCATTGGAATTCGAACTGAACAAGTATTTTGGGACAAATAAAATTATAATAGTGAACAACTAATACGGAGATAGTATTCAATAACTAAGCAATGACATGCTGGTATTGGACCTATTAGGAGCTGCATTGAATCAGTAAAGATCCACCTCATTTCCCCACCTCTCTTAAATACTTCACTAGGGATATTTCTTCTCTACTTCCTTGGGCCAAAAAGTAGAAAAACAAGTCATTAAATTTGGGCTGTTTAATACCCAATTTTGAAACTAGACCCAAGTATTATACAATTATGCTCGGGTCATGTTTGGATTGACTTTTCAAATGCTTATTTTCGGCTTCCTGAAAGAAAAATATTATTTTGAATAATGTTTGACAAAATTTTTAGAAAAGCATTTTTAAAAAGTTGGGGTACAAGCTTTTCAAAACAGTTTTGCTTCTATTTTTCTTCTGCGTAAAACCAGAAACAAAAACTTTATCAAACAAGACATTTGTGTCGTTAGTAGAAGGTTTTGTGATCGGATTTAAAACCTCAATGTTATGTTTTGTATGAAGGAATGGAATGAAATAATATTTCATTAGATTTTTATGTTTGGTATGCTCTTTAGAATGAGAATTAGCATTCTCAAGGAATGAAAATTCATTCCATTCCTAAACATATGGAATGGTCATTCCATTCATTAAGCAATATTTTTTAAATATAAAATTACTAAATAACCCTCTCACATTTTAAATAGACAAACCGCCGCCACTGCCGCCATCCACCTCCTCCACCACCACATTTATTGTCCGCCACTACTATTTTCGTTAACTTTCAATATTTTTTTTGTAAAAATAAATACATAAAATATTATTTTATTAAAATTAAATCTTTATTACTAAGAGGGGTACTTTTGAAAAAATTTCTTTTAAACTCATTTCATTCTTAATGTGCTTCATATTTACAACAAAATAATAGAATGAGAATAGTTATTTCATTCTCACTTGCATTCCATTCATGCATACCAAACACAACATAAGTTCTTAAATGAAGTTAACGCTCAATTCATAAAACTCACATGTTTGAATGCGATCTTAAACAAGAATTATGATATTCTCCTAACCCAAATCGTTTAAACTCTAGTGTTTAGGAGTATTTTTTTTAAAAAAGAAGTGCTTAAGATAAGTACCAAAATATAAGCAATGCAAATGAACCCAGGCGGTTCATGATCATTTTGAGCCAAATTCAATAGACAGTCCGTTCGGACTCATTCACTGAGACAATTATCAATTTTTAGCTAAATTTCTATAAGCTTTAAGTGGACAAATCAACATTGAATAAATTTGAATTCGGCTCATGCAAGTTAGAGAAGATGAGCTTGTGTAAGCTCTTATATGTTTATGAATGAGTTGTTGGTATGTCATATACTTCTACAAAAACACAAATTTATAAACAAACTAAAATAAGTTTGATCATAAATGTAAATTGAGTATAACCAACCTTTATTTGGGGTTAACTAATCAAACTCGGAGTTCTCCAAATAATAATGAACCACAATCTATTAGCCCAACTATGTCAACAAAAGAAACAATCAGTGCCACAAAACTAATTACCTCTTTACGCGTATTTTATTTCCAGTCATAGACTCATACCTTCGACTCTAAACTCATTTTGTTCAAATGGTCAAAATTTCTTTAATTGACTTTTTTTGGCGGGAGAATATTGTATTTATACCCTCACTTTGACTCTAAATTGATACACACTCTAAATTCCTCCAAAATAAGAGTAGTCAAACTTTATACTCCTGTAATATATTGTACTATCATTTATTTGGATGTTGGAACACAAAATGTTCTAAAGTGATTAAACCATGCCATTGTTCAATTCAACAGTGCCAACCCTAGCTAATATAAGGACCTGTTTGATATGCCTTTGAGAGAATAAGTTTTATATGTTTTTTTAAAACTGAAAATATCAAAATTGTACAAAAAAAATTACTTCGTTGATTTTTATGAAAATTATTTTTGAAAAATTCAATTATAAAAATAATTATTTTTAGATAACTCTCTTTATTTGTTTACAAAAAATAATTTTTTATTTTTTAAAATTCTCGATCATAATTATCATAAATAAATATAAAGTTTACTGTGGTGAACAAACCATAGCCAAAGAAAGTAGAGATGATAACTGGTCGGGTTTGGCTAAACTTATTACTAACCCATTTAAAAATTACTAATACCAAATTCATCCCAGATCCGTGACATGTTTGAATCGGTAATATCATTATCACTCCATCGGAATAAATGGATTTCATCGAATTACTATTGATTCTACTAAATTATGAATTTAATTTTTTTTAATGAGACAACACGACAAAGAAACACCTAGTAAATAACTAATCAATTTTTTTTTATGAAATAACGAAATTGAAAGTTCAAAGTTATTGATTATGATGTAATATGCTAATTTATAAATAAACACGATTTTGACATATAATTCATTTGCATAACACTTGCTTATGATAGCAATACATATCTTTGAATGAGTGACTAATATTGTAATATTGATTATCATGTTATTTGTATGGTATATTGTGTTCAAAGAATTACATAATTAAAATAATCAATTAATTGACTATGTCTATTATTTTTTTCGGAATAACTTCATTTACATCCCCTGAGGTTTGTCTTATTTTCACTTGGACCTCCTCAGGTTTGCATATCTTCATTTACACCCCCTATTTTTCAATATTCTCATCACTTAGACCCCCTAAACGATGACATCAGCCTGAATTTTTTTTAAAATCCCTAAACTACCCTCAATGTCTTATCCTTATTCTGTTTGGAAACAAGGATAGTGTTTTTATCAATTAGACCCCCTCCCATCATTTAATAATTTAATTTGTATTAAAATTTCAAAATATATATAAAATTTAAAAATATATATATTAAAATTTGAAAAATATTATAAATTCGAAAATAAATATAAAATTAAAATATATATATAAATTTTGAAATTATTTTTTTTTCAAAAAAACATATTAAATTTCAAAAATAAATATAAAAATCACAAAAAACATAAAAAAATTGAAACAAATATATAAATTTTTTAAAAAAACATATAAAATTCAAAAAAATATATTAAATTTCAAAAAAAATTATAAAATCGAAAATAAATATAAAATAAAATATAAATATATATTTTGAATTTTTTTTTTAAAAACATATTAAATTCAAGACAAATATATAAAATTAAAAAAAATCATATAAAATTCTAATAATATATATTAAATTTCGAAAATAATTATAAATTTCAAAAAAAATATAATATTTGAAAATAAATATAAAATTCAAATATATATATATTAAATTTCAAAAAAAAAACTAAATTCGAAAATAAATATAAAATTAAAAAAAAAAATTCTCTCTCTCTCTTTCTCTCTCAAACGCACACACCACACACACACACACACATATATATATATATACACACATATATATATAGATCTATATATATATACACACACAGATATATATATATATATAAGTCGCCGGCCGACTCCCACCGCCTCCCCGTCGGCGCCGCCCCCTCCCACCACCCCCTCCCCCGATGGGTCTATATATATATATGTATAGATCTATATGTGTGTATATATATATGTGCGTGTGTGTGTGTGAGAGAGTTAGAGAGAGAGAGAGAGAGAGAGAGGAGAGAGAGAGAGAGAATCTGAGAGAGAGATATATAGAGGAGATAGAGAGAAAAAAAATATTGAATAGATATTGAGGTGTTTGGTTTGAGGGTTAGATTGATTCTAAAGGGTGTTTGGTTTAGGGTTTAAATTGATTTAGGGATTAAATTGATTTAAGGGGTGTTTGGTATAAGGGTATTTTAGACATTTCACACCATAAGGGGTGTAAATGAAGATATGCAAACCTGAGAGGGTCAAAATGATGATAGGACAAATCTCATAGGGTGTAAATGAAGTTATCCCTATTTGTATGGTATATTGTGTTCAAAGAATTACATAATTAAAATAATCAATTAATTGACTATGTCTATTATTTTTTCCTGGTAGGATCGGGTAAAATTGCGATCCTTTGAAGAAAGGATTTGGTATGTTCCCCATGGCCCAAACCACATTACTAGACAAGTCAGGCAACTGAGGTTAATCAAGACGACCTATTTTTACCTCCCCTTCACAGATCCCTATGTGATCTGCAGGCTTTTTGTTGTACTGTTTTTTACTGTTCATATTTACCGTACCTGTACTGCTAAGGATTGTTTTTGGTGTTGATTACATGTTAGGATGTTGATGGATCATCCATGAACCAACGGTGGTGATGGTTGAGGAAGAGTTGGTGTATAGCAGGACAATTTACTGTTCAGTCCCTTCACACAACTTTATCTTTTCAGAGGTGGGCTCAGAGTTGAGATTGGGAGGATCTCCCTCAATTTTACAATATGTTTGATGTGTCACAATCAAATAAAATTTTTATTTTTTTATTTCATTCCAAAAGATGCCCTCAGCTTTGTCACTAGCTACTGCATCATACTAGGGCCGGGGCTTTTTAATGATATATCGTTGGAATATAATATATATATATATATATATATATAGATTAGTGTGATTATCACTTTTTAATAGTAGGATTGCAGAACTAGACTTGGATTATATATGGAAGCTCAGAGTTGCTTGTCAAAGTGGGCTAACCCTATAGTTTAAAGTGGGGTTTGCAGAGGAAGAGAAATAGGAGATCTTTTAGAATCTTATTCTATTGCACTCAAAAGTTGAATTTGAATCAAATGATAAAGCAATTTGCATTTTTATTGACTGAAAGATCATCATCTAATAAGCTTTATTTTACACTAATTTTCTAAGTTTTGCTACCATTTGAGGACTATGTTTGCTATAAATGCGTTTTTGTTTTATTAATTTTCTTTTACTCCATTTGACAAGAAAACACTCATTTATGGGGTGTGAAAAAAAAAAAAACTGTTGATCTGAAAAATCAAAGCAGTCCAAAACATTAAAAAAATGATTGTATTGTGAATTAGTTTGGACACCGAAAACACTAAAATTATTATTTTTTAGGTTGATTACAGTTTTTCAATTATTCACGAATCAACTCTTATTGACCATAATACAGCTTATAATACAGCTTTATTAAACATATAAGATTTACATACAAAAAACAGATTGGACGGATTAAAACCCGTTAGTTAAGAATTCAAAATTCAAAATCAATCCTAAATATATATATATATATATATCACTAATACTAATACACTTAACTAAATCACAGATACTATATATATAATTCTTTTTCATCTACCCTAAAGATTAAAGTTACTTAAATATAAGAAAGTTTGACCTTTAAAATCAAACATCTGCAATTGTTTCTGGACATTCATCTCTCACTTTTGGCTCACATTTCTCACCTCCGATTTCAGATATGCTGAACTTAATTTATTTGATAGGATATAATCATATAACCTGCCTAATTCATATTTAATAGCAATTAAGTGAATTGTGTTACTAAGGCCCTGTTTGTTTTTTTGTTCCGGGTTCATTGGGTCTGGTATGATCTTGATTTTTAGAGACCAGAACATATTTATTTTGACTTGGTCTAAAAAATTGGACTCAAACCAAATGAGACCAAATTGAAATAAAGGAAGTGTTTTTGGACACAATTTTTTTTTGGGTCAAGTTGGTCTGGTTCCAAATATTAGTAATCAAAATCAGAATTTTGAGACACCTATCACCCAACAAACAAAACAAAATAAATTAAATAATACATAACAAATAAATAATAAAAAATAATAAATAAAATAAAATAAAAATAAACAAAATAATGAATAATAAACAAAATAAATTAAATAATACATAATAATAATAAATAATAATATAAATAATAAATCAATAAAATATATTTATAAATTAATAAAAATAAATGAATAAAAAATAAACAAACTGAATTAAATAATACATAAAAGAATAATAATAAATAAATACAATAATAAATAATAACTAAATGAATAAATTATAATATAACGAATAAATTAATATAAATAAATAAATAAATAAAATAAAATAAAATATATTTATAAATAGTCTGGTTTCATTTTTCTGTCTGAGGTTATTGACAAAAAAGATTTGTCTAAGCCACTTCACTTCGTTTCTTTTTGTCCAAGTCACTTCTTTTTTTGTCCAAGTTATTTTTCTTTTTGTCTAACTCACTTCCTTTTTTCTTTGTGAGTTTTGGGAATATCCCCGTTCATAGGTCCGAGATCTACGTCTATGAATTGAAAGGTCCGAATGATCAACTCTGTAATCAGTTGTTAGAATCAATAGGTCTTCAAAACGTTCCATCAGATCAGACCACTTATTAAATAGACTTTCAATTCAGGGACTAGACCAAATCGGTTACCAAACTCGGCCTAAAATTTTGTGAATATAGCATAATTGAAGCAAATATTATAATGTAACACCCCGCTCTAACACTTGGTATGATATTGTCTGCCCTGGGCCCAACCCGTACGTTTTTGCTCTTGGGTTCTTCCCAAAAGGCCTCAACCGTGCGGGTTGGGTCCAGAGCGGACAATATCATATCAAGTGTTGGAGCGGGGTGTTACAATTGGTATCATAGCCAGAGCCCGACTGGAATTAAGTGTGGGAGCATGCACATCACCCGTGGGTCGCCAGCGAGGACGCTGGGTCCTAAGGGGGGGTGATTGTGATATTCCACATCGCTCGAATAGATGTATGGGGATGTGCTTATATGTGCAGTGTTGTCTCCAATTGGTATGAGACCTTTTGGGAGGAGCCCAAGAACAAAATCGTGCAGACTGGACCCAGAGCAGATAATAACATACTAAGGGTTAGAGAGTCACACCGAAATTAAGTATGAGATTATTACATATAGTATCAAATCAACACCTAAGAATGGCATATAGTATACTAGTAAAATATCGCTTGTATGTGAGGGGTTGTAAAAGTCGTGGAATTTACGGTGGGTATTGATAGTTGTGTACTTTTTTAACCCGGAACTGAATAGAAGAAGACTTGAAGGAGAGAGAGAAAAGAGCTAGAAGGGCCAAAGGAAAAGAAAAGAGACGGAACTTATCACTGACATGGGGTTGGAGGGGGTTTGCAGAGTAAGGTATAGTCCCTATCACACTCGTCCCTTTGTGCCGCGAAACCCGGACTACAGTCCCCCCAACCCCTCCCACTTATTTTTGGGTCCCACTCACCTCCCTAATAATGATCAGCCCTTGCCTGCACCTACACTGCACCACCTCTTCTCTTTATCAAATATATATATATATATATATATATATATATATATATATATGGGTAAAGTACATTAAACCCCCATGAATTATTTTCTCTTTCTCAACTAACTATTTGAGCTATATTTTTTACACAAAATTTCTTAAATTATCTCAATTTTTACAATTCACTTCATTCCGTTATAATATCGTTAGATAAATTAGAATAATTTATACTCAGACTCCCTGAGGTTTCGGTCAATTGCACTCGCCCCCTAAGATTTCATTTTTCTTGCAATAACACCCTCTGAAGGGGAGAAATGACCGGAATGTCCTTGTGTTGTCTCCCTTATTTCATGAGACAAATATCTAAATGGTGAAATTACTTCCATGCCCCAAGATGAAAAACCCTATAATGTATATATATCTATAACAAATATTCTAAAATATAAGGGGTTGAGAATATTTCCAAACATTTTTTTCAAAATAAAAATTAATGAATTAATATGTATTAGTTGAAGTGCAACTGTAAAGAGTATCTCAAAACGATATAGAGTAAAAGAAAAAGGGATGAAAATATTTCAATACTTTTAAAAAATAATAATAATTAATTAATATGCATTACTTGAAGTATAACTCTAATGAATATTTCAAAAGATATAGAGTAAAAATATATGACAAGGTGTTATAAATATTTTCATATTTTTTTAAAAAAACTTAATTAATTAATATACATTAATTGAAATGTAACTCCAATGGATATTTCATAAGATATATAGTAAATATATAAGACAAATATATTTCGGCAAGGAAAAATAATATAACTTAAAATACATAAATCTGTATATTTATCTATCTATCTATATACTATTAATAAAAACACAATAACTGTCTAATATTTCGATTCATTATCACATTTTACAATATAAAAAATTATAATAAGTAAAGTTTGACATTATTTAAAGTGTAAGGGCTTAAATTAACTTTACAAAAAAATTAATAAATAATAAACCATTTTTCATATTTTTATAAAAATATAAAAAATTACAATAAGTAAAATTTGTTATTATTTTACAGTGTAAGAGCTTAAATTAATTTTACACAAAGAATAATAAATTATAAATCATTTGTTATATTTTTATACATTTATCACATCTTACAATACAACAAAAACTATAATTAAAATGTATTAATACTTGTTTAAATTATAGGAGTTGTATATTATTTATTTACAAAATAAATTAAATTATATGACCTCACAAAATATTTTATACATGTATCACCTTCTCAAATAAAATAAAAAAATATAATCATAAATAAAGTGTATTATTATTATTTAATGTTTTGGTCACAATATTAGTTTTAGGGAAAAATTAAAAAATGAGAATTTAAAAAAAATAATTTAAAGAAATGTGATAATATTTCAAAAATCATTGTATTCAAAGTAGTTGATTTTTTTTTTCAAATTGAGCTTAAGACAGAAGGGTTGTTTGGTCCATTAATTTAGCCAACATGCCTTTTACACTAAAGCAAGGGCACAAGAATCATTTCATGGGGTCTTCACCCATTCAGGGGTGTCATTGCAAGGAAAATAAAATCTTAGGGTGCGAGTGCAATTGACCGAATTCTCAGAAGATCTGAGTGCAAATTATCCTAATTTAACTAACAGTGTTATAACGGAATATAGTAAATTGTAAAAGTTGAGATAATTTAGAGAGTTTTGTGTAAAAAGTATAGTTTAGAGAAATTAGTTGAGAGAAAAAAAATAGTCGTGGAATTTAATGCACTTTACCCTATATACATATTATATATATATATATATATATATACACACACATAGTGCCTATATATGTTTTAGTATCCGTTTGTATTCAGGCCTACAATTCCATCACAGCCCCCAAACATGATACTAGTAGAATCGTAGGTATTCACCCCCAGAGTATCTTCGAAATTCGTATCATTAGAGTTGTGTAGACTTTGTCTTTGCACTTAATCTCATTTTGTCACCACATAACATTACAATGATACAACATATAGTTGTATAATAGTCTATATTTGTACACACACTTAACACTGTATTAGTTATAGTGTGGAAATGGTTGGATGTTAGGTTGTAAGAGGAAAATGTAGTATGGATAATTGCACAAAAGAATGACACCGGTGACTACTGGAGTCTAAATGAATAGAGTTGCTCATTAAAAAATTAGATTCCATTCAGTTCGTTTATTAAAGAATTGAAGCCAAACACAAGTAGACTATTATTCGTGAACATGAATTTGTATTTTTTAATATATATATATATATATATATATATATATATATATATATATATATATATATAATGTAAAGGTAGTAATTGAGATTGACGACTTAAAAATAAGTTTGAACTAATTTTAATTATCAGTTAAATTTTTTTTCTTAAACAAGTGATATAAGATAACTCAGAACCCAATCTCAAATTTTAGAATTTGTCACAAATCTTGATCAAAATTGAACTAAGATTATAAACAAATAAGCCCAATCTAAACAACCCAATCCCTTTCAAAACATAGACGCCTTAGCTAAAATTCACAGCGGCTTCATCCTTCCAATATTACTCTTTGCAATTTCCCAAAAAAAATAGTACTCTATGCTAACGTACGCCACATTTATGAAATTTTTTAATACCGTTCCGTTGACCAAACTGTTTTATTGTATTTAATCAACAGTCTCTCAATATAATGTCTGATATTGCATAATGAAATTCCTTTATAATTGCAAAAAGTAATTATTAGATTGGTAAACTTATTTCACCAAAATCATTCCTTTATTAAATAATTCACTCGAATCAGATTCAGACCGTGAGAATTATTTTCCGGGGACCACCCCACCGGGTGTCTTTTATTTGTGAACTACTTCAAAAAGGAGATGACACGTGTACGAAAGGTCATACTTTCCAATAGTGTTTCTTAGTTGTACCGTGCTTTCTGACCCAGGTAGCCCCAACTAAAATTCTCTTCCTCAAATACACAAATATATATATATGTATGTATATACGTGGATTAATCCGTTCCCTCACCGTGACCGTCCTTTATAAATCATAAACGTTATCCACATCACCAACGGCCCTGATTTCGCTGTTATCTTCTTGAGCCACCTTCATGTAACTCCTACATTACCGATTATGAGAAACGAGAAATGACGGAATGTGGCGCATTTTAAGCGCTGAAATCGAGCGTACGCCGCTGTCGTTAATGCCCTCTCTCTCTTTGTTGCCTTTGTTGCAGCAGTCTCTCTCTGTATATATATATATGTATAATGTCTGTATATATAGATATGTAACTTTTATCGCCGGAGAGAGAGACAGAGCAGAGAAGAGCATACGCAATCACATTCCTTTAGACACGTCAGCAAGAGAGAGGGAGAGAGCTTCAAATATCGACCTTTAGCCCTATTCTGCTCTCATCGCGTGCCCATCTTTTTCGCCACTCTCAGACCTCTCTCTCTCTCTCTCTCTAACTATAACTTTCTCTCTCTACAACAACTTTATCTACTTCTCTGCTCTCCTCTTGAGCTCCCTCAGTGCTCCTGATTACTTATTTTCTCTCTCTAGACTCGAATCTAGCATCGGAGTCGTCTCTACTTCATTCATACAGCAAATGCCTCAAAGAATCACCTCCCTTTCTTAAACGGAACTGTAAGACCTCTGTCTTAGTTGCTTTCTACTTCTTCTTGCTGCTATATACACTCATATATATATATATATATACACACACACACACACACTATGATGCTCAAGTATTGAATTGGTTCTAATGCTTGAAGGTCTTTGTGTTATGACTCTCCGTAATTTTCTTCTTTGAGCACTAGCCAATCTTATGACTCACATGTTACTGTGTTTCTAACAATATATATATATTGGTAATTATATGTGTAAATCAGTGTATGTGATTTTTAGAATGAAAGTCCTGTGAGTTTATGGGAATTACATTTTGAGAATACTTTATGGAATTGTTTTTTTTTTCGATAATTACTTTATGGAATTGTTTGCAAACATAACTAGAGTGTTCTGGTTATAATAATTGAATTGATCTGATTTGCTCAAGAATTTGTGAAATCAAGTGGTCTTAGATGAGTTCTATATATAAATCTCAATATATTTTGTTTGATACAGAACACTTTAACAAAAATATTTTTTGTTTAATCAGGGAATTTCGTAATTAGTGAAATTCAATCCTGTTTACTGGTTCATTTTGTTAAAATTATCAGACTTTTGATTATTTTCTTCCAAGCTGGACCAAGCATGTTTAAGCTCTCATGTTTTAAGTATCAAATTCCTCAAATTGGTTATTGCGTTACATGTTAATTACAAGGTGTTAAAGATAGACGTCTGTGGCTTGTAAGAATGCTTAGGTTTAATACTGTTTCGGTGTCCTAAATAATCAATTATTTCTTTGATTATGCTCTATGTTTTCTGCTATACAGCGACGGAGTAGATTTTTTCCACTTAATTTCTAGAAATGTGGCCATATAAAGATCCAAGGCATGACAATTGATGTGTAGGTTGTGTACGTAAAATGTGTATTTGCATGTAAGGATGGTTGGTATGAGCTATGATATTTATCAGGTTTTATTTGCTCTTACATTTTATCAATGCACTATGAGTTGCTTGTAGTGAAATTGGTAGGCTCTTTTGTATTGAGATGCATATATTTTATGATTTTATCCATCTAAGCTTGATGCATATTTTAGAGTTTTAGTAGCATAGTGTTCTCAGTAATTCTTGAGCTATATTGTAAATCTTTTGGATCTTGTAAGACTCGTCTATACTCTTACTTGGTAGAGACTTGTGTTAGTTGTACATTTTGAGAATGCAATAAATATAAAATGTTGTCGTCTTTTTCAAAATGAAATTAGGATGAAACTAGGAATTTCACTATACATCAGCTTATACTCGCTGCAGAGTTTTTTACTATATATTTTTCTCTTGATAAATTACTCGGATAAGGAATTGGATAAATAAATAGTAATATGACTCATTTTCTGAGAAATAACTTTTGGGTAGTGTGATTTTCACTCTTACCAATCATATTTTCCTCTTACAGTATGTTGTGCGGAATCATACTCCCTGTGCTGAATTGCTCGATTGCACTGATTACATGATTTCAGACGCACTATGAAGACATTGAGGCAATGGGAAGTGGTGTTTGCACCGAGAAATGAAGGACAGACAGAGGTGGCAAGCTGAAGAGGATGCTCTGTTGCGCGCGTATGTGAAGCAATATGGGCCAAAGGATTGGAACCTCGTGTCTCAGCGCATGAACAAACCCCTCAACAGGGACGCGAAATCGTGCTTGGAAAGGTGGAAGAACTACCTCAAACCCGGCATTAAGAAGGGATCTCTTAATGAAGAGGAACAGCGTCTTGTAATCCGTCTTCAGGCCAAATACGGTAACAAGTGGAAGAAAATTGCAGCTGAAGTCCCTGGCCGTACTGCCAAGAGACTGGGGAAGTGGTGGGAAGTGTTCAAGGGGAAGCAGCAGAGAGAACAGCAGGAGAACAGGGTTGCAGAACCTATCGAGGACGGCAAGTACGATCAGATTTTAGAGACTTTCGCAGAGAAGCTAGTGAAAGAGCGTCCCGCCCCATCCTTTCTAATGGCAGCTTCCAACGGGGGATTCCTTCATACCGATCCACGGGCTCCTCCACCCAATTCACTTCCACCATGGCTTTCTAATCCCAATACCACATCCACTCCTTCTGTAACCCTAAGTCTCTCGCCCTCAACCGTTGCACCCTCAACTACAATACCTTGGCTGCAGCCCGAGAGAGGACCAGATAGTAGCCCTCACCTCTTGGGCAGCTTGGCATCTCACGGAGCTGCACCTCCTTGCGGAGAGCACCCGCTGATCTCTGAACTTACCGAATGCTGCAGAGAATTGGAAGAAGGGCACCGTGCTTGGGCAGCACATAAGAAGGAAGCAGCATGGAGGTTAAAGAGGGTGGAGCTGCAACTGGAATCGGAGAAGGCAAGCCGAAGGAGAGAGAAAATGGAGGAGATAGAGGCGAAGGTGAAAGCTCTTAGGGAAGAGCAGAAGAATGCACTGGATAGGATTGAAGCTGAATACAGGGAACAGTTGTTGGGACTGAGAAGGGATGCAGAAGCCAAGGAACAGAAATTATCCGAGCAGTGGGCTGCAAAGCACCTACACCTCACTAAATTTCTTGACCAGATGGGTTGCCGGCCTAGGACTTCCGAGCCTAATGGCCGCTAAGAACATCTGTTACGCCCGTATACCTGCCCTGTTGCTTTTTTTACTTTTTCCCCTGCTAGTTATCGCTTTCGAACTTAATCAACTTATCTTCTCTATGTTTAATTGCTATATTAATTCTCCACTGATATTCATAATTATGCATCAACTTTTTCTCTCTCTCTCTCTCTCTTAATTTTCCATATTTGTGTGGTAGTAGATTGGGAATTGGTAGACAATGGCGGAACTGAGGATATTCTCAGCAATATGTTTGCTTTTGTATATAGGTATATGCATGACATATCATATGAAGGAGATTTACGTTAAAATAATGTAGTAAGGTTCCAAGACCAATAGTTTTCAACATTGCCATGATGTTTAGGGCTTTGTCTCATATATATGAGTGTGTAGGGCTTTGTCCCGAAAAGATCTATCACGCCAATACTGCTGGAGGATTTTGTTTGATTTAGCGAGAAGTATCTAATATAACACATATATATTGATCCCTGAATTTGGTTTCAATGTACTTGTATGGTTCGATGCACACAGTTGAGTAAACTTCGGAGCTTCACGAACGCCTTTTGGTCTTAAAAATGTGTTTTGTTTCAAAATTTAGAAGACATTATTTATTACTCAGTCGATTTGGTACACACTCGGAAAAGAGGAATGGATCAAGCAGCATTATTCATCTGAACCGAGCCTTCTTACAATTCGAACATGAACACGATAATCCTCATCAAACAAGGCCTACCAAATTTGTTAAAATGCAAGTATTTTTCTCGTCAATTGGGTAAAAACACCATGAATATAATGAACATAGTTTCAACGGAACAATAAGAATCTCCTCCTATCTTCTAAGGAGGTTTATGTACAAACTCTGTTGGTCTCGATGTCTTCTCACAACTAGATTGTAATTCGTCATTTCTTATTCTCCAATAACACAGACGGACATACTACCGCTGAATTTCTTCCATAACAATAAGATGAGAAGTGATACATCCACCTGAGAACGACTGGTGTTAGCGTACCCACAAGATGACTGAATCAGGGTACCATACAGATTTGTAGCATTCAATGTTCATCGTGGTTTGCCGCTTTTAAATAGTTCTGCATAGTGGAAAATTCCGCTGCCATTCTTGGGAGAGCTTTCCCAACTTCAAGAGTATCTCAATGCTTAATACCTATATGCACAAGGAAAAATAATAAAATTTAGAAGAAAATAAGAAATATGAATGTAAAATTTAGACTACTTTTCACATTTCCAACATTGTAGGAATGATTTTTTATTTGACTCCACAATTCCAAATTCTAATGAATACTTTCTGATTTATCTAGTGGGTATAGTGTTAGTTCTTGAAAACGATTAATGAATGTCCAAGGATAAGCCATTTCTTCGGCAGATGTTTTAGCAAAAGCAACAGATGATAAACTCAGAGCATATTTGTCAGCAAAAGGTAGCAGCTCAAGAAAGCACTTACAGTTTTGTCCTAGGTCACACCAATCTTTGATGCATGGGAACAATCTTTGGTCGCCGGAGAGTTACCCTCAATTATCAAATCCATAGATTTGGCATTACCATCACAATGCTCCTTGTTGAATGTGAAATCAAGTTGCTTTTCTACAGACTTGAGAACGGCGGTTCTTTTGGATCTTAACTGATATGGAGGAGATGCATTCAGAGTTGCACCATTAGATAGCATGTTGGTAGTACTACGAAAACAAGCAGGACTTTCACATAAACTTCCATCTTGTGACCCAGACTTCTCCAAACTACACTTATTTTGTCCTTGTTCCTCGGAACTACTTTTACGCAATTGCAGAGGTGTTTGATCACTGAACCTTCTCTTCCGCAATATGGATGGTGTGTTGGGAAAGCTCTTAGCAGCAATTTTCAAAATAGATTCTGGACTTTGCCCACATAAATCGCCACCCTTCACACGAGGTGGAGTGAAGAAACTAACAGGTGACATAATTGGACTAGGGTCAGATTCCGACTGCAGCCATTGCCTACTTGAAACAGTGGAACTTGATGGACCAAAACTTTCTAATTGTGGCGGCTCATAGTACAACGAACCGTACCTCGGAACATTGAACTGCAATGAACTACCACTCACTTTTTCCTGATCAATTTCACCATTAATTCTACATCTCTCAACCTCTGCCGCCATATTAGAACATCTGGAGCTAAACTCTATATTTAATGGCGGTTGCCTGTATTTTACACCTAAAGAATCAGCAGACTCATTTGAAGGACCGCTGGATGAAACACCCTGATCTCGCAGTGGGGTTGAGGACTCCAACTGATCTCTCTCATCTTCTTCTAACTTGCATACATCTGAAGTTCCTGATGAAGTTTGGGCAGTTGACTCTGATCCTCTATTAGAACAAACAATCAGTTTTCCAGTTGAAGCAGTTCTGTTAATGTCTTTGGCACTATTCTGGAGACCATTCTTCACAGCCGGTGGAAGATTCCCAGTAGCCAAGTAGAAATCTAACTTTTTCTTTAAGGAACTATTCCAGTGATTCTTTATTGCGTTGTCAGTCCTGCATACACAATATCGATCATCAGCAAAAAAGGTTCAAATTAACACGAGCTATGAATGCACACTTCCGTGGCCCTCCAAATGGTTCATTGTTGTGCTCCTCAAACATTATTTGGTTGAATTTGGCACAATCCAACGCCCTACGTTTATTTGTCACATAGGTAGCTGGAAAGATTTGTTTGTTTTAATTAGAGGATATGGAATGAGCTTCACCAAGCATCAAGGTTAAAAGCCTGCCTTTCATATATTTCTGATAGGTAAGCAACACAAAAGCATATCTGCAATGATAACATAAAAGCACATATATCCAGCAGGATTCCAAACTTTACAAAAGAACCATTGAATGTTTCTTTTATCTTCTATTAAATTCAGCTAGTTGTTTTTTTTTCCTTTCTTCTTCTTCCTCTCTCTCTCTCTTTTTCTTCAATCATTCTAACCAGGGATGGCCACGGGACGGATCTGAATGAATCCTACAGAACGGAGCAGGGCAGAAACCTGCCAGGTCAAAGTAAATTGTCACCCCTGATTCTAACGCCCAAATCAATCATAAACTTCACTTTTTCACTTTTAACTGTGACCATATCCAGATGATGATTTTCCTTGTTTTTTGAGTAGATGACGATTAACTGGTTTGCCATTCACTAGTAATACCAACAAGGGAAGAGTATGAAATGATCACATTTCCAATCTCCACTAGTAATCCCAAAGGCTTCCTTATAACTGAAGGAAAATAATAATGAATTACTCTCGCAATACTAAAACAAAAAACTAGCCCACGTGCTTGCACCACCAGATATTGGTCTCACCAATGCAAGAGGTTCAAAAAGGACCGAATACAAATTACCTAGAAATCATTATTATGAAACAGCTTCCCTTGGATCAATGGTTACACCATTCACCTAGCCATGGATACTCACACGAAACGTTTAGACACTCCCTCAATGACTATTTAAGAGAATAGTGCATTCTCATCATAATTAGAGATAGAAATGAACCAAGCAAAGCTCGAGACTTGTTGGACTTTGGAAAATTTGTTTGTGGACTCGGCTCAGTCCGTTGGATTACCAAAGCTGACCTCGCAGTCAACTTGGGTTCTTCATGAGCAAGCTCCACCTATGTTACATGGACTAGGATACCAGTGTTGGTACGGGTATGAATCCATGTGCCGGACATGTCAAATCTCTAAAAAATGGATACACGACCGCGGATAAATATTAAGTTTATTTAATAATTTTGTTATATTTTCTAGAGTTATAATGTTGTTCACTAATATAGTGTCCAAAACAGGTTTTTAACTCATTTTAAAGTAACAATATGATATAATTAAATGACTAGATATGTTTTTCAAGCAACTGTCCAACCAAGAGTATCGGACACATATCCCATACCCATTTCCGAGCAATATCTGTCCAAATCGGGTACTTCACTACTTCTGAAGAGTCCATGTAACGTAGGGCTCCCTCATGAGTTTGTGATCGAAATTTGTTTCTGCTTGAGTTGTTTGTTAACAAGCTCTAAAAAGGAGCACAAGCTTTGGTTATTCACTAAATGAACAAACACAAAGAAGCTCTAAATGAGCGAGGAAAAATCTGTTCACTTGCAGCTCTAAAATTTGAAACTTTATGCCATAGCTTTAACATATTTCCAAGACAATCAGTTCGGGTATGTCAAACGGGACATGCTGAATGGGAAAAAAAACCAGGAGAGAGGCAATTTGACGAATTTCTTTGATCGGCAACATTTATGAGAGTAAGATTGTCTTTTGACATGGCTTTGTAGCGTGAGGGACCAAAAAAAACCAAAAAGTTATTTGGTATTAAAACAAATTGTTCTTTAATTCCAGCAGCTCAAACAAATATAGCCTTCTTATGTTTGGGATATTAAAAAAGCGTAACCTATTTGGATCATATGTCAATGTCTTGTAAATAATTTGTTCCTTAAAAAAGATCATGGGGAAAGGAATTTCATGCCCTGCCCCCACTTCATTTGCTGCTTCTAAGTTTATGATCATGCAATCTCTAGGAACATTGCATGTGAACAAAACCTTCTATTTAGATACAAGTGTTGGTACGGGTATGAATCCATGTGTCGGACATGTCAAATCTCTAAAAAATGGATACACGACCATGGATAAATATTAAGTTTATTTAATAATTTCATTATATTTTCTAGAGTTATAATGTTTTTCTCTAATATAGTGTCCAAAACAGGTTTTTTAACTCATTTTAAAGTAACAATATGATATAATTAAATGACTAGATATGTTTTTCAAGCAACTGTCCAACCAAGATTATCGGACACATATCCCCTACCTATTTCCGAGCTATATCTGTCCAACACGGGCACTTCACCACTTTAATAGAGTCCATGTAACGTAGGGCTCCTTCATGAGTTTGTGTGATCCAAATTTGTTTCAGCTTGAGTTGTTTGTTAACAAGCTCTAAAAAGGAGCACAAGCTTTGGTTATTCACTAAATGAACAAACACAAACATGCTCTAAATGAGTGAGGAAAAATCTGTTCACTTGCAGCTCTAAAATTTGAAAATTTATGCCATAGCTTTAACATATTTCCCAGACAATCAGTTCGGGTATGTCAAACGGGACATGCTGAATGGGGAAAAAAACCCAGGAGAGAGGCAATTTGACGAATGTCTTTGATCGGCACACACTTATGAGAGTAAGATTGTCTTTTGACATGGCTTTGTAGCGTGAGAGGGACCAAAAAAAACAAAAAGTTATTTTGGTATTAAAACAAATTGTTCTTTAATTCCAGCAGCTCAAACAAATATTGTCTTCTGATGTTTGGGATATTAAAAAAGCGTAACCTATTTGGATCATATGTCAATGTCTTGTAAATCATTTGTTCCTTGAAAAAGATCAAGGGAAAGGAATTTCCTGCCCTACCCCACTTCATTTGCTGCTTCTAAGTTTATGATCATGCAATTTCTCTGAACATTGCACGTGAACCAAACCTTTTATTTAGAAATTAACAAAGAAGAAGAACGACAGAAAGGGGGAAAAACAGCGAATTCCAAGGGATTTCTATATATTTGTGATCTAACATAACAGATTGGCTACTTAGTTCCTCTTTCAAAATTTGACATTATATATTTAATTGATTACCTTCCAGGAAGAACCTTAGCTATTTCAGCCCATTTGTTCCCATGTGCCTGATGGGCACTCATCAAGGAGAGTTCCTCCTCTAATGTCCAAGCATCCCTTTTTATATCTGGATTCAAATGATTGTGCCACCTGAAAATATTCAGCAGAGAAATGACTCAAATTTTTTTTATTTATTTGTAAGTAAATAATTATTTACTTACAAATAATAATAAGTAAAAAAAACAACAACAGCAATTTCAAGACCAAAATATAAATCAAAGTAACATTTCTATTGAGTCATATAATTACCTCTCCCGACATTGTTTCCCTATACGACCCGGCAAAGACTTTGCGATGATAGACCATTTTGTAGCCCCGTATGTTGCTACCAGTTCAGTGATTTTTTCATCCTCCTATGAACCAAACAAGCAGCAAAAAGTTAAAACTTTTTCAGATACAAGCACTTGTTATTTTCCAGAGATACTCGCAAAAGGCCTTTCAAAGTACAGTTTAGCATTACAAGTTGGCTACAGCTAAGTGAGTGCTACAATAATAGTTTCTTCTGATGCTTTGTAGACTGGCTTATGCTTGCCTGGTTTAACATATATGGGGCCAAGCTTAATCAATAATTTTATTGACAATGTTTACATGAGTAAGGTAGCATAAAAGGATGAATTGCTACAGATGTAAGGAGTTGATTGTCGCAGATTAAAAAATGGTACAGATTCTCTTGGAGCAAATGGAATGGAACCTTTCAGTTCCATAGAAGACATTGTGGAAAGGAGTTGTCTTATGTATAGCTGTTGATTTAGTTGGCTAATATCCATGTTGGGTTGATACGATTGTTTTTTAAGATCCAGTGTGTAGATGCCTTTATGATTTGTCAGGGAGTATACGTCCTTTGGGAAGACTTGTTCTTCCAAGTATTTCCATTTATGTAGTTCTTTAATTGAAAATAAAATAAAATAAAATATTTTCTACCAATTAAAAACAAGATAATTTTTCAGTTATCATGTGGCAAAGGGAATTGAACTTGTCAGTACAATGGAAGACATTGGCAAGGAGTTGTCTCGTGTATAGCTGTCAATTTCTGTGGCTAATCTCATCTTGGGTAGATATGATTGAAATTCGATATCCAGTTGGTTGACGCTCTTATTATTTTTCAGGTAGTATTTGTCCTGGGGAAGTCTCTTTGTTTCAATAATTTCCATTGTGTACTACTTTTATTAATGAACTACTATATTCTTATCCATTCTACCAATTAAAAACAAGATAATTTTTCAGTTATCATGTGGCAAAGGGAATTGAACTTGTCAGTACAATGGAAGACGGTGGGCAAGGAGTTGTCTCGTGCATAGCTGTCAATTTCTGTGGCTAATCTCATCTTGGGTTGATATGATTGAAATTCGATATCCAGTGGATTGACGCTCTTATAATTTTTCAGGTAGTATATGTCCTGGAGAAGTCTCTTTGTTTCAATAATTTCCATTATGCACTACTTTTATTAATGAACTATATTCTTATCCATTAAAGAAAGGATAATTAGGCAGGATAAAACGTCTTATACCATATTTCAACAAAAAACAAGAATAGAAAAGGTAAAGAAGCTAGATTCCTACCTCTTGGGTCCAAGGTCCTTTAACAAGATCTGGATTGAGAACCTTCTGCCACCGATGCAGACATTGCACTTCCGATCTATCAGGAAAAAACTGAGCTGCATACATGATCAAGATACAAAAATTAAGACTGGTATTCCATTCAGGGTGCAAAAGCACTTCGATATCAGTATTGAGCATAAAGAATAAGACTTTGCCTCAAGGTACTGTAATTAGATTGTTAGGCCATTCTATCACACTTCAGAAGATATACAGCATATTAACCGCAGATATTAGAACATTTTTGCAACTTAGATGATTTCACATATAGCATTTTCACCAAAAAAAAATGTATATATTTGAAACTCTATTCTTTGCAAGTGCGTCTCAAAGCTATTAAAAACAGTATCCAGATTAATTCTGCGAAAACTTCTGCAAGCTTCTCATCCAGTTTAAGAGCACTGCCATATACTATACCACAGAAGGTGCACCTTGCAACAATTTAGCTCTCAGATAATCTTACAAAGAACAAACAAAAAACAGCAATGCAAACATGTGTGACAGCTTGCAAGTATTCATTCTCTCTCTTGTTCATGGTATTATGTAGTAGTCATTAACAGGTGTTCACATGCATCATAGTTAATCCAGTAATTTTCTTGTATTCCTGGATTTATGTTATAGTATTATTTATGCTTTGAACAATTCCTGGATTTATATTATCACCATGCATACCACCAAGTGAAACCTATCCTAGTTGTATCTCATCCTTCCAGTGGGAAGACAAAGGTACAAATCCCCAAGGGAGATATACAATTGGTGCCTGTGACTTACCTAACAACCTAACAAGCACAATAACAACAACAACAATAACCAACAACAGAGAGACAGAGTGAGGGGGGGGGGGGGGGGGGGGGGGGGGGGGGGGGTAAGGGGTAAGGGAAAAAGGGAAAAAAGTACCACCAACCATGCATTAAGGCCTACCCATTATTATACTAAGGTCTACCTATCAGATAACAGTGACTTCAAAAGGAGATTTACAGCATATATAATTGTAACATAATGGCATACCCAGAGAAGCATGAACATATATGATGCAAGTACAAATAAGGAAAAGGAAACCCTGCTACATGGAGTAACAGCGTTGTTTTATATAATAAATAACCAAATTTTATAAATCAAAATCGAAAAAGAATCATAGAGCCCTTACTCTGTTTTAAATATAGATCCTGTAAACTAAATTGGTGGTTTAGTTCTTCATAAAGGGTGTTATGGAAGTAAAAATTATTCCTCACTTCTACATTATCTACAACTACTAAACTTAAATAAGCCTTTGCACACTATAAGGCATTGGCTACACAAATAATGTTCCACTAATCAGCTCTACGGTCATATTTTCAATTACGACATCCATCTGGGATGCATTAAAAATGGTCAAAGCATATAATAAGTATGAATCTGGACCATCAAACAGAGAAAGTGGCTCCCAAACATTTACTGACACCTGCTTTTGTCACAATGAAACAAACAGGCCCTTCAATCTTTCTGGTATAAATTATAACTTGCTCAGTATTCCAACAAGTGAACCTATCCAAGTGAACAATTACATGACCTGCACAGAGTCAAAGACCCCTGTTTTTACTAACAGGAAACAGGAAACATTTCCTGTTTTTACTTCTTGAAATATGGAAATAAAGGTAAAATCATGTTTCCTAATTTATTTATACTTTTGCACTTGGAGGAAACGTTTCCTCTAGTTATAAAGAAAAGAGGAAACAAAAAAAGAGGGTGCTTCCTCTTTTGTTTCCTCTCATTAGACCTTAAAATTATATCTCTTTTTTTTCTCTCTCACTAATCCTGATCATTAATAATAAATAAGTATTTAATAAATAAATAAAAATAATAACTAATAAATAAATAAATAAAATGAATAAATAATAAATAAAAAGGATTAAATAAAAAAATTGTAATAAATAATTAAAATTAACAAATAAAATAAAACAAAATAAATAAGAACCAAAAATGAATAAATAAATACTAAATAAATTTGAATAAAAAGACATAAATAAATAACAATTGAGTAATAAATAATTAAAAATAAAAATAAAATAAGTAATTAATAATAAATAAATAAAAATGAATAAATAAATATTTGAGTATTAAATAAATTTGAATAAAAATAAATAAATAAATATAAAGAATAAAAAATAAAAAATAAATTTGAATAAATAAATCAATAAAAATGATTATATAAAAGATAAGTAATAAATAAAATAAAATAACGTAAATAATTAATAACTGAATAAATAAATATTAAACGTTAATAAATTTTAATTAATAAAAAATTGAAAAATACTGAATTATATATTTTTTTTCAAGATAGTTTTAATATTTTTCAAAAACAAAATTGTACTTTTTTTGTTGATTCTTATGTTAAACATATTTTAGTAAACATACTTTCTGTTTTTTGTTTTTGTTTTTGAAAATAATCGATAATTAGTAAACATGATTACACTTTATGTTTCTCCTACAAGAATCAAAATCATGATTTGCTTTTCCAGGAAACAAAAAAGGAAACATTTCAGGTTTCCTGTTAGTAAACAGGACCTTACTATCACCATGCATACCACCAAGTGAACCTATCCTAGTCGTATCTCATCCTTCCAGTGGAAAGTCAAAGGTACAAATCCCCAAGGGGGTTATACAATTGGTGCCTGTGACTTGCCTAACAAGCACAATAACAACAACAACAATAACCACAACAGAGAGAAGAGAAAGAGAGAGAGGGAGGGGTAAGGGAAAAAGGGAAAAAAGTACCACCAAGCATGCATTAATTTATTTCCATTTATACAAATAGTAAGAAGGAATTATTTGCCCAGTATTATACTAAGGTCTACCTATCAGATAACAGTGACTTCAAAAGGATATTTACAGCATATAATTGTAACATAATGGCATACCCAGAGAAGCATGAACATATATCATGCAAGAACAAATAAAGAAATGGAAACCCTGCTACATGGAATAACAACGTTGTTTTATATAAATAACCAAAATTTCTAAATCAAAATCGAAAAAGAATCATAGAGCCCTTACTCTGTTTTAAATATAGATCCTGTAAACTAAATTGCTGGTTTAGTTCTTCATAAAGGGTGTCATGGAATGTCAAGCACACAATAGTAAAAAATTATTCCTCACTTCTATATTATCTACAACTACTAAACTTACATAAGCCTTTGCACACTATAAGGCATTGGCTACACAAATAATGTTCCGCTAATCAGCTCTACGGTCATATTTCCAATTACGACATCCATCTGGGATACATTAAAATGGTCAAAGCATATAATAAGTATGAATCTGGACCATCAAACAGAGAAAGTGGCACCCAAACATTTACTGACACCTGCTTTTGTGATAATGAAACAAACAGGGCCCTTCACTCTTTCTAGTATAAATTATAACTTGCTCAGTATTCCAACAAACTGATTCTAGGTCTAGAAACATGGCCCCAAGTTATATAGGCGGTTAGTATTAGAGTCCACCAATAACCAGTAACTGCGTTGCAGCTTTAACAGTAAGTAATAAATATTAGAGACACCATAGCAGAGTCAAGATCAAAACCTATTTTCTTCCAAGATTTCCCCTTGAAAGCTGCAACAGCTCTTTTTAATGTATCATCCTGTAGCAAATTGGAAAAAATATGTTGTCAGTAGAACAAGACATGATCCCCAAAAGAGTAACCAAGACAAAAGCAGCAAAGAGGCAGATGAACACAGGTATAATTAGACAAGAGCAGCAATGAGACAGATGAACACATGTAGACACTCGTATATCCAAACTATAACCCTGTGAAAGAGTGATGGTTTTAAGTTAGTGTGGATCCACACCTACATTGTTGGAAAACAAGAAGTTCCTTAATTTTACTCACCATTCTAAAATATCAAGGTTGCATCACATAAAAACACAAAGGCAAGACTCAGCTAATGTAACACAAACATTGTTGGAAAGAGTGATGGTTTTAAGTTAGTGTGGATCCACACCTACATTGTTGGAAAACAAAAAGTTCCTTAATTTTACTCACCATTCTAAAATATCAAGGTTGCATCACATAAAAGCACAAAGGCAAGACTCAGCTAATGTAACACAAATGATCGATGCAAACATAAAATTCCATCCAACTTGCAATATGAATATGTTCACTAGTTACAGAAAACTGCTTACCTCCTCTGGAGTCCAACCCCCCTTAGCTCGTCTAATAGGACCCGTTGTCCTCCTACAAAGGCAAAATTCACAATATTTAGACTGGATACTCTGTTGGCAAGAATGGTAAGATAGTTAAAATAGTTGCACAACAATTAACTCAATGATATAATTTTCCAATCTAAGAAGTATGAATCTCAGGCAAAATGATATTCAAGACTTCCAAGAAAAGTGAATAAAATTAGTAATAACACAAGCCTAAAGAAATAAGAAACAGAAATAAAAAGTTATGTAATTCTACCAGCAACATCCATTGGCAATATGCAAGACGGTGGAGCATGAGGTTGGTAGAAGAGAGCATAGACGACTTGTTTTCACTAGCTAAAACATAATACTATATAAATATGATTTTGGTCAAAATTAAGAGTTTTGGATTTTGGATAAAAATATTAGAGAGTTTGAGAAGAAATCTGAAGAATTCAAATTCTTACCTGTTTATCACTCTCAGCGATTCAATATATTCAATGGAGGTTCATAGGAAATTCGTGTATGATTAAATAACAGTGGGGATTAACTACACTATCAAAGCAATGCTTAATCAACTTCAAAGCAAATCAACCAGACAAACAAGGAATAGATATGGCAAGTGACTATTAAAGGAGCAGATTCGTGAAGATAGAATGTTGTAAAAAGAGTGAGTGAAGTGCCTAAAGACTTTCAAAGAGCTGAAAGTAAAGATATGTGGGATTACATATTTGGTAATAATCTTATTCCTCGATAATGGATTGTACCTGTGAAGGTAACTAGGGTATGAGCAAAGTAACTGACTTTTTTTCCTGCAAAGGTTTGCAATGTAAATACTATTTCTCTGCTATTTCTTTTATTTGCTATATTTACTATGTATGGCTTATTGGCGCATTAATTCTATGGATATAATATTTCACAAACAAAGAACCAAAAACTAACTGGTACAATTAAACTTCAAGAAGTCTAAAAGCACAATATCTGTCTAGCTATACCCCGCCTCCAGATTTATTTAATTTTTACCAAAAAAGAAAAAGCAACACTTAATTCGAGTTTGCCCTCAGTAGCTCCACTCGTGACTAGCGTCATCCACTCTTATGGACAGTACTATATTATAATGAAGGTAGAGCTTATTCCAATAGTTTGCTTTCAGGCAAGGATAATTTGCTCACTCTTTCTTCAAACACCATGGTCCTATTTTAGGTCTACTAAAAGTTGGCTACAAGTATTAACCTCCGTAAACTTACCATGACCATTTCTTAGCAAATAAGGAATCAATTTTAACTATAAGTGAAGTAAGATAAGAACTAGTACAAATATGAAATTAGAATACCATAACACTAGAAACAAAAAAAACAATAATAAATTTGCATTAAAGAATTGCAATAATACTGCATAATGTGTCCAACATCACCCGGGCAATTAATAAACAGTACAAAATGGCTATCAAAGTAACTACTTGTATTAAAAAGGGCTACGGATTGAGAGAAAGAATCACATTGTGATCCGGGCACAAGGCCCACATACAATTGAAGACATAATTCCACACACACACCAAACCAATGGTCATAAAAATAATGTACTAGTACAAAACATAAGTGTGACTGAAATGGTTGATATACATCCAGTAATCAAATCAAACAAGCCACAAGAATGGAGGACCAATTAAGCGCCAGGATAGAATAGTGACATAACATATATATGTACTCACCCATTAAACTTAGGTCAGACATTTATCCTTCAAAAAAATGAAATAAGTCTTAGCGTCTGCCTTTTTAGAAACAAACAACCAATTAGTTTTTCCCTGGTTGTTATACATTGAGGATTTGTTATCCATTAATCTTCCAAAAGAAACAGCCACAACCTTCACCATCATCATCCTTGCTTTTGTTTCAATAGATTGTGTCATCGTCATTAAAAAATAAAAAAATCCTATTTACACCTAATAGGCTTGCTCATATAATAACCTTTAATTACAAAAAATACATCATATAGTCATCAGTAGTTGCAGCACCTTGAATAGTCCAATTCCAACTTCTTTTCCATTTAATCAATGCAACAAAGGAACACGGCTGTCAATTCCATTAACTGGTAATGTTTCAACTTTAAGTATGCATATTTGAAATAGTAATATATTATTACTTTTTAACAGATCATCATCTTTCATGCAACATAATATGCAATTGAAACACTATCTACAATGGATATGTACTTTCACTTGCTCACAATGTTCAAATTACAACAATAATCGAATCCGACCTCACGAGATGCAACAGTTATACAAGTTAAAGGGGCAGTACCTATGTGAGGGCGGCGACATAGAAGAGGGACTGCATATCCCCGGGGACTTGATCGAATCACTGCCACTCTCTTCAGAAACAGAAGAGTTCGATGCTGCAGCTGATTGTTTGTTCTCCAGACAATACTCCTCCAATTTCATCTTCGCCATCTCCTCCTAAATTTCACCTCCCAAAACCCAAACACCTAATCAAAACCATTAACACCAACACTGAATTAATAAACTAGAGATTCAATTCAATCAGTACAAAACCCTAAAAAACCGAGTCTTCTTGATCAATAGGTCTAAAGCTCCAGTAATTAACACCAAACTAATCCAGATCTTGCAACTAATACTCAAATCAAAACAAAATTAACAAAATCCAATTACACACAGTTCTAGGGCTTTCGCATAAAAATTGATAATTATTAAAACAAGAACAAAAACCTAATTAAATCAGAACAAGTTCGAGAAACGTTATCGAATTATCTGAAACAGTTGCGAATTGAAACGAAAGAAAAAATTAAAAAAAAAAATACAAATCGATAATCTGAAAGAAAAACTACCGTTACTTGCCGCGAAGTTTCTGAAATCAAAATCGAGCTCTTCGAGAGGACATCACGTTACGACCTCCTGAAGAAGAAGAAAACTCTGATATGTTTGCTCGAACGAAAAACCTCGCCCGTTGAAACAGAGAAAGACTTAAAAGAGAAAGATATATGTGTATATATATCGATATATACAAATTTCATATATAACGACTAGGGCCACCGACGTCTCCGTTACCTACCGTTACAGAATAATTGTGCTGTACAGGCTTTGGAAGGGTTGTACCTCTTTAACGGCCGTTGGCGTTTGACGTAAACGTTAAGAATGAAAGTTTGAACCTCAAACGGCACTCTCCTCTTATAGCCCTTCTTTAAACGTCGAGCATGTTGTTTGCTGTGGATGCTTCCCGGGAACTTTTAGGCCGTTGGATTGGTAATTATACGGTCGAGGTTTAATTACATTGTGTGTGAGTGGTACGCGTTAACTAAAAGAGGGTGTTAAAGGTAATTATCAGCTGGAACGTCAGATCATGAGACATCAACGGTGTGGAAATTTTCTTGATGGGCTTTCATCTGGACCGTTGACTTTGATTATGTGATCAACCGAAAAGTCCGAATATGTAAATACTGAAAAATAGTGCGAACGAGTGAAAAGGTCGAATGGACGGTTGGGATTGGGTGGCATGTCAGATCTAGAAGTGAGGTGCATGGAGTACTATGGAGGTGAGCTACAGTGGATAGTCCATCTGATATTATTGTAATTTTTTACCGATGGTAACTGGTAAAGTATTTATGGAGATTGGGTATTATTCTGCAAATTACTAGCGATCTGACTGGAATCAAATAACACAATTAAAAAATAACGGTCACTGTTTCCTTTTTTGTTCTAATTAAAAATGAAAGTAGACGTTGAGCCGTTGAGGATACCATGAAAGGTAATTAGTTTAAACAATTGTATTATATTATACCAATAAAAATAATTAAGGTGGGATCTAAGGAAAGAAAACAAGACATGGCTTCTTTCTTATTAGGTGATTTACAAATGCAATAATTTATCTTCCTTGGACAAAAAGTTTACATCTTATATTGTGCAAATGATTCTCAATATAAAAAGGTAATATTAGTTAAAAAAATAAAAATAAATAATAATTGAATAAAAACTCTATTGTGTTTCTTATTAATTTTCAAATATGAAAGAAAATGGTGAGGACTAATTTGGTTTTTTATATAATTACTTTGATAGATTCATAGCCAACTTCATTGTTTTGTTTTCATATGAATATATACTAGAGCATGTGAATAATTGTCTTCATATTTTTTTTTTTTTTTTTTTCATGCTTTTTGTTTAGAGTTTATTTTAATTATTTCATCGGCATTATTTGGTTTTGATTTTTAATAATCACCTTTCATGACAAAACCACACCATGGGTTATTCCTATCCTGTTTTAGAAAAAAAATAATAATAAAATAAAATACATTGACATTCTCTAATGTTGATACAATTACACAAGGTGATTTTAATTTGTGTTTATTATACAAAATACCCCTATTATTCTTGGACGATACTAAAATATTCATTAAGAACCTTAGTTAAAGGGTTTTTTGACGATATTTTATATCTTCGTCATGTATATATTAAAGAATTTTGAGTTTTTACGTAAACTTTCACTAACCAATTTGGCGCTAACATTATTTAGAGGGAGTGTTGAGTTTATGCGTCAAACCTTATGGATATAATGTATATATGAATGAAAAATATAACCAGATTTTAATGTATTTTACCTCTCGATTATCTAATATCTTCTTCTTGTTTTGCCTTCTATCTAATTTTTTTTTATAGTACATACATTTTTGCATAGCATTAATTTAATCTATGTAATTCGTTTTTAATAATTACATCACATGTTATTTTTCACCACTTTTTATAGCATCTTTTACGTTAGAGATCAAGCATACAAATTGACAATAACATAAATAAAGATATAATAAGACCAAAATAATGGAGTTAAAATAGCCTTTTAAACTAAAGGATTTGCCACATGAATTGCAAAACATCAAAGAAAATTGTTGACACCACAAATGAGCCAATACATAACAAGGCAGAGATGGTGACGTAGCCACAAATTGAGCCGGATCAAGAAGGTGGGCCGAGATAAAAATTAGAATTTCGGCCTATAAATTAAAGCCCACTTGAGCAAGATTTGCAGTTGAGTTAGGATTGAAGAGCTTTGAGTAAATCAATTTGGAACATATTACTAATATGAGTTGTAGTCATTTACGCTATTACTTAGATATGAAGTTTAGTTAGAATTAAGTTAGCTTAGGATTTATTTATTAATTATCCTTTGGATAATTATTGAAATTAGGTTATTTATCTTAAATGGTTGTCATCATGTAATTTTATTCTCTATAAATAAAGAGCAAAGACCTCAGTTTTAGAGGTCCAGCACCAAACACAAAAACTACTCACGTAGTATTATTTTCTCTAACTTTTTCTTCCAATCACACTACTCCGGTAGTGCCTCAATTCTCTCGTTCTTTCTTAATTCTTTTTGTCATCTTCATATTCTCTTCTCATCCTTTTTTTTCAGTCCGTCTATTTTCTCCCTCCTTTCTACCTCCCTTTTTCTACAATTTCTTTCGGTTACCCAAAGTCCTCTTAATTGAGGCAATCTGAACCTTTCGTGCGAGTTTTTCGTTCTCCCTCGTGCAAATCGCCTGATTTCGTTATTTTGTTCAAAAGAGACGATTTATTCGTTTGCCTTGAACCGTTTGAGCCACGACACCGGCTCTGGCACGCCCGCGATTTACGGAAAAATATATTTCGGCCGATTTATTTTTGGAGCGAACATAAATAATAAGTTTAGTAACACTATTTTATAAAATTAGTTGACAAAATGTATTATATTTGTAATACGATTACTTTAATTATAATTATTTGACTTAGGATATGGTGAATAATTATAAAGTTAGAAATATATATATATACATATTATACATGTATGTATGTATGCTACATATTTATATTTATAAATGATTTTTTTTGGGGTTAATTTCAGTAAACCCCCATATACTATCCAGATTAATCAACTAACCCCTTCTCTGTCCACTTTGCCCCCTATACTATTCAACTTCATCAAATTGCCCCCCTCAGCTCACATTTTGACTAAAAATGCCTAAACTACCCTCAATCAATAGTATAAGGGGGTTTGTTGATTCAACTATTAAAATTTTTTTTTTCAAAAATCAATTATATTTTTCACAAAAATTATAAATTCAGAAATATATATATATATTTCTTTTGCAAAAAATCTGCAACATATGAAAATTCATTTTTCACAAAAAATTCAAAATTTTTTTTTCCGAAAATCTGCAACATATGAAAAAAAAAAAATTTCAAAATTTTTTTTGCAAAAAATCATTTTCTTGCGAAAAAAAAAATATCCGAAAATCTGCAACATATGAAAAAAAAAAATTTCAAAATTTTTTTTGCAAAAAATTATTTTTTTCCGAAAATCTGCAACATATGAAAAAAAAAATTTCAAAATCTTTTTTGCAAAAAATAATTTTTTTTGCAAAAAATAAATTTTTTTCGAAAATCTGCAACATATGAAAAAAAAAATTCAAATTTTTTTTGCAAAAAATCATTTTTTTCCCAAAATCTGCAACATATGAAAAAAAAAAGAAAATTTCCGAAAATCTGCAACATATGAAAAAAAAAAATTTCAAAATTTTTTTTGCAAAAGATAATTTTTTTTCGAAAATCTGCAACATGTGAAAAAAAAAAATTCAAATTTTTTTTGCAAAAAATCATTTTTTTTCGAAAATCTGCAACATATGAAAAAAAAAAATTCAATTTTTTTTGCGAAAAAATCATATTTTGCGAAAAAAAAAAATTCCGAAAATCTGTCCACTTTGCAAAAGAAATATATATATATTTCTGAATTTATAATTTTTGTGAAAAATATAATTGATTTTTGAAATTTTTTTTTTTAAATAGTTGAATCAACAAACCCCCTTATACTATTGATTGAGGGTAGTTTAGGCATTTTTAGTCAAAATGTGAGCTGAGGGGGGCAATTTGATGAAATTGAATAGTATAGGAGGCAAAGTGGACAGAGAAGGAGTTAGTTGATTAATCTGGATAGTATAGGGGGATTTACTGAAATTAACCCTTTTTTTTTTTTTTTTATCTAAGTATCTAATATATATTTCAATTTTTGTACACAAATTCCAAACCATAAACTAAAAATGAAAAAGAAGTTTGGAAACGAGGGACCACGGGAGGGACCCACTGAGGCCCTGTTTTGTAACTGGTTTTGGTACCATTTTTTTGGTTTTGGTACGAAATGGTGGTACCAATCCATGTTTGGTAGGATTGGTGTTGGTACAACAGTACCAAACCAATGGTACCAAATGATGGTACCAACCCATGATTTTGGAACCATCAAATGAGGTGGTTTTTGGTGGTGCGGTACTGTAGCAATCCAAACCAAAACCAAATGGTTGCACCATCTCACCCAAAACCAAAACCAAATAGTTGCACTATATTAATATATTATATTAATATTAAAATATATTAATATATTAATATTAATATATTAAAATATATTAATATTAAAATATATTTTGGAAGTTATTTTAATATTATAATTTTATTATCTTTCCTAAAAATTAATATATTAATATTAATATATATTTTTGAAAATTTAATATATTTTAATATTATAATTTTATTCTCTTTCCTAAAAATTAATATATTAATATTAATATATTAAAATATATTTTTGGAAATTTAATATATTTTAATATTATAGTTTTATTATCTTTCCTAAAAATTAATATATTAATATTAATATATTTTAATATATTAATATTAATATATTTTAATATATTAATATTAAAATATATTTTAATATTAAAATTTTATTATATTAATATATATATTAATATTAAAATATATTTTTGGAAGTTATTTTAATATTATAATTTTATTATCTTTCCTAAAAATTAATATATTAATATTATTATATTATTAATATTTTAATATATTAATATAAAATATATTTTTGAAAATTTAATATATTTTAATATTATAGTTTTATTATCTTTCCTAAAAATTAATATATTAATATTAATATATTTTAATATATTAATATTAAATATATTTTAATATTATAAATTTTAATATTTATAAATAAAATGTGAAACCATTCCAAGTTACCAAACATAGTTTGGTTTCGGAATTTCAACCATACAAACTCTACCAAACGTGGTTTGGTTTTTTAGCATCACTTTTTCTCACACCAAAACTATCTGCACCAAACATGGTTTGGAATCAAAATAAAACCACACCAAACCAAATCCAACCCAACCTAACCCAAAACCAAAAACTAACACCGCACCGCACCCGTTACCAAACGCAAACTGAAGGACACAGGATACGAGCCCCCAAACTCCCAAGCAAATTCAAAAGTAAAAGTGAAATCCTCCAACGGTCGGATGATCCAAAACACTCTTACTTTCTCTCTCATATCTTCTTCCTCTGTCTTCTCCAAACGAAATTACTCCAGATCCAACACTCCCTTCTCCAAATTAAAAAAAAAAAATATATATATATATATATATAAAAATTCCCACTTTCTCTCACTAAGATTGTTGTCAATGGCAACTGAAACAATTTCAAGTGACACCCCCAAAAGGGTACAGAATTGTTCCACTCCCTCCAAACCCTCACTTTCAAATCCCAATTCCGTCTCAAAGGTCCGGGTCATTGTTAGGGTTCGTCCCTTTCTCTCCCATGAATTCGATACCGAAAAAGGCAACCCAATCTCTTGTGTCTCTCTTCTCGACCCAGAACCTCAAACAAGCCAAGAAGTAACGGTTCATCTCAAAGATCAAAATACCAGGTGAAAATTTGTTTAATTTGTTCCCAAATTACAAATTGTTCTTAGCTTTTCTAGGGTTTGGTCAGTGATTCTGATTCTGTTTTTATTTTTTATTTTTTGTGGGTGTAGTCGAAATGAGTGCTATAAGTTGGATTCATTCTTTGGCGAAGAAGATGACAATGTTGGTCAGATATTCGAGAAAGAAGTGAGCCCTTTGATTCCGGTGACCTTCCGGGGCTGCAATGCCACTGTCTTTGCATACGGGGCTACCGGCAGTGGAAAAACCTACACCATGCAGGTATATTTTTTTATTTATAAATATAAGCCTTAATCTGACTATTCCGTGTGAACTGCATCACTTTTTTTATATAACCATTTTTTTTTTGGGGTTTTCAATCAGAGAAATTGAGTTTAGTTTTCTCACTTTTCTGTATTACAAAGAATTGTGTACAAAAACTATGTCTGGTTCAGTTTTAAATATTAATTCATGAAAAGTTATACTCCATCCGTCACAATTTGTATATGTCTCTTTTACAGAATCCAACCTTTTAAGGTTTAGTGAGTGAATTATCAAAACTATGCCTAGTGGGTCCACGATGATGTGATGTTATATAGTTCACTTGTTTGTAGAAGTTTAATACATTATCAATTGACAAAGTTGTAAAATAAAGTACATTGACCTTTTAAATTGAACTCTTATGTCAAGAAAGAACTTTAATACATTATCAATTGACAAAGTTGTAAAAGAAAGTACATTGACCTTTCAAGAAAAAAAGATAGACACTTATTTTGGGACGGAGGAGTGACAAGGTTGTGTTCACATGAGTTTTCCTGGCCACGGGTGTGTCGGGACCATTTAAGATCCAATCAGTGGCTAAGCTGTGTAAATGGATTGAGGTATGCATAATGAACCAACTATACCTTCTCTGACTTGGGGCGATCCATTGGCCATTCAAAATGTGCCTTTTCTGACTTAGGCTGTCCTGAAGACTAGAAATGAGCTTCTCATAGGTTCTTGTTATTCAGCCCTAATCAAAGGGCTTTTTAACTTGGTATTATTATTGGTGTTTTTCGTTATATAGAGACTCAAAACGGCTTCTAAGAGAAAGTAACCCCCTTGTCATGAACTATATCAGTTACAATACTTGGTCATTACAGGCTTTGGTCCTAAGTACACCCTATCATTATCCCAACCTAAAGTAATCTTCAAACTACAACTTGTAAAGGAAACTTAAGTTTAGCACTACAACACTACTAAAAGAAAAAAAAAAAAAAAACCTAGCAAATGCGACAAAGTGCTATGCCAGAGCTAAGAGTAATTGCAACACTAGAAAAGGAAACATCAAGGATAATGGATAAAGCTGATGTTTGTTTTGTTATTACTGTATTATTTTTACTCGTGGGGCACTGTGATTCTGATGGAAATTAAGAAGATTTTAATGATGATGATGCAGGGGAGTGTTGAGAACCCTGGTCTAGTGCCACGAGCCATGTCGACAATTTTGTCAATGTGCCAGAAGACAGGAAGTACTGCAGAGATTTCATACTATGAGATCTATATGGACCGGTGTTATGATCTTTTGGAACTTAAAGGGAAGGAAATTGCTGTGTTGGATGACAAAGATGGCCAGATTCATCTAAAAGGACTGTCTCGGATCTCCGTCAATTCGATGTTGGAATTCAATGAGGTGTTTTCTCGTGGAATTCAGAGGCGGAAGGTTGCGCATACAGGTCTTAATGATGTCTCTAGTAGAAGCCATGGGGGTCTTGTTGTTACTATTTCGTCTCCTTGCGGCAATGGTTCTACTGTTACAGGGAAGCTGAACCTCATAGATTTAGCAGGTTCTTAATTAACCTATCAGTGGCTTTTACTATTCAAATGTTTATGTTTGTAGCCTTGTGAAATGACTTTGTTGTTCTAATTTTAAGATTCATATTTCATAAAAATTGTGTGTGATTTATTGAGCAGGCAATGAGGATAACAGAAGGACCTGCAATGAAGGTATTCGTCTCCAAGAAAGTGCTAAAATTAATCAGTCCTTATTTGCACTATCGAATGTGATTTGGGCACTGAATAACAACAAGCCTCGAGTGCCATATCGAGAAAGCAAACTGACCAGAATATTGCAAGATTCTCTGGGAGGAACTAGTCGCTCTCTGATGGTTGCTTGTCTGGTAAAGAATTTCGAGTCATCGTACATGTATTGCTTCTTTTAATTGATCATTCTTCATACCATACTTAGATAAGAACTTAATTTTCTTTGTTGCTACTAGAATCCGGGGGAGTACCAGGAGTCTGTTCATACGGTGAGCTTGGCAGCTCGGTCTAGACACATATCTAATTATGTTTCTTCAGCTCAGAAAAACGATACTCCGAATGTTAAAGTTGACATGGAAGCGAAGCTTTGTGCTTGGCTAGAATCTAAAGGGAAAACAAAGAGTGTCCAAAGGATAGGGGCATTTGGTTCTCCATTTTTGAGCCAAACTCCCAATCCTGAGAGCTCTGCAAGGAAACACACTGCATATCAGAGCTCGGCAAAAGAAAAGACTAGTACCAAGAAATGTGGTTCTAATGCAAGAGAAAGGTCTGGGTAAGCTATATGAACTCCTTACGCGCTATGCAGTATAAGCCGTCCTTGGTTACTCTAACAGTCATAATGACATAATTCTTGCAGGATTATGTCTATGTCTAGGAGAAATCTATTCAATAATGGTGGTCCGGCTGATCCAGGCATGGAGGTAAAACATTTAGTCATTGTTGTTCCTCGGAGCTAATTTAATGGACACGGCATTCGTTAATATAGTATAGAGATACGCCGTGTTTTCTCATCATTTTAAAGAAAGCAGACCACACTATATCATTTTGAGTTAGAAGGTAGAGAAAGTATGCATACAAGTCTTTTTTACCTAGTTTTAGTAGGATATGCATCCTCGCAAACTAGAGAGGTGGGTGTGAAACAATTTCAGAGAGGAACGCATGATTTTCGGCTTTGTTCTGAATGTTAGTTTTTGTGTTTTGCATTGAAGGGAAAGTAATGTTATGGAACAATCTTAATATCTTGCATTTACACATTGAAATTGTTATTTGCAGAATCCAGAGCATACTCTCGTGGGCAATACTGAAGAAGGGATGAAGGTTTACACTGATGGGATCGCGTTTGAGTCAAAGAGATGCATACCTGGTATCTTTCTCCTATATAATCTTCTTTTTAGCTCGAGTACTTGAGCACATGTTTTTTAGTTCAATTTCATTAGACTCTTTAAGAACTTGAAATTTGTTCTACTCCCATGTAGATGGATCATTGGACAAAGAGGAGAAGACAACAAGCATGAAATATATCGACTCACTTGGATCGTCACCAATTTGTGATAAAATGAAAGCACTCCAAAGTTCCCTAAGGAAAGTTCTTTCTCCTATAAACTCCAATGTAAACATCGAGACCATATCATCAAGAGATCAAACAATTGGCACCCCACTCAATAAATTCAATTCGCTTAGCTCTCACGTCAAGGTTTGTAGAAACATTTGACAGCATGAAAGTTTCTCCTTTGTCATCTGTACTTCCGTTCCTAATCTTTACGTGTAATTTGCATGTGCAGCGCTCTCTTATCGAAGAATATATTGATTTCTTAAATACAGCAAGCAGGTATGTTATGCTTTGTTTTGTTCTTTTTTATGTTTTTTCCTTCGGAAGTCTGGAGAACTTACTACCCCCGACTCTTTATTTCAGGGAGGAGCTACTGGAACTAAAGGTATAGTCAACTGTTCAAGTGTAGCAACCCATAGATTAAGGGTCTGTTTGGCAACAGTTTTGTTTTTAGCCGAAGCAAAACAGACTTGTGAAGCAAAACACTCTACGCTAAACACACTGCGATTCCAAAATGCATCAGTTTTTGGACAAAAACAGAAACACCCACAACAAAGTGTATACCAAACACACCCTAAGCTTTCTCAAGTTACTGACATTTTTTTTTCTTTTTTTCTCAGGGAATTGGAGAGAAGATGGCTGAGTACATACTTGAGCTAAGAGAATCAAGCCCACTTAAAACGGTAAGAAATTGGCTAAAATCAAGATCTAAATTTTTAATTTACTTTAAGAAATAAAAGGAATTAAACACACAGTTTGAACTGTTGCAGCTAGGTGATTTGGAGAAGATAGGCCTCTCATCCAAGCAGGTAACAACTGAGATTTAATCGTCAATGATTGGTTTAAACTATGACTATGAAAATTATAATCTATATGGTGATATATATATATATATATATATATTGCAGGTGCATAACATGTTTGGCAGAGCTGCCAAATGTATATTTGATTAACTGGAATATGCAACACCTAGTTGCTTGGGGACTTGCAGCTGAAATTCCTCCATCAATTGAAAATCTTTATTTGTAACAATTTATTTATCTTTTAACAACTGTTTCTGTCACTTATATGAATTTCCTTCTGTAATCAACATGATTCAATTTATTTATGTGATGTGGCAACATAAATTCGTTAGCCCTGGAATTAGTTCATACAGTTAGGCTTTTTTTTTTTTTTTTTCCCTTCTTGTTTTGCTAATTCTTGTAAGGTTTAAATTAATAGATTTATGTAGCAGTCAAAATTTTCTTTCTTTGATTCAAATCATCACCCAAAAAAGAAAAATTTTGCTAGTATTGCTTTGCTAATAACTAAAGTTTATTATATATATATATATATATATATATATATATATATATATATATTTCAATTTTCTTTCTAAGGTCTTAAATTCAAATCATCACCCAAAAAAATTAAAAATAAATAAATAGAGAGAGAGAAATAAGATTTAATACTAGAAGAAAGGAGTTCTCATTAATTCAACCAAACTCAACTCTCTTTTATAACAATACAGCAGAGAAACATCACCTACAACTCACTTGCTTTATATAAGCACAAGTGCAAAACAGAGCATGCAAACCATGCACAGTTTATTCTTATTCTAAACACCATAGAAATTAAAGCTTCCATTAGAAAAGCTTTAACCAATACAGACATATTTATTAATCAGTAGCTATATAGGTATAAATAATATACTACTAGTGATATATAATATATGGCCATCTCTGCTGGTTAGAATAGAGACTCTCATTTACAATTGCAAGGTTTACAAGTGCAGGGATTGCACTTGCATGCATCATTTTCAGCTCCCACACCACCACTCTCTGATCCCTCAAAGTGTCTGCAACATCAAAAATCACATTATTTTAATTAGCTTTCATATACTAACTTATATAAATATAAATATATATATATATTCAATTATAATAATATATATTATTTACACATACGTCTTCTGAGGTGCAACACCAGTGATGAGTGTCTGGCTTGTTCTGTTCTCCGAGGTTTCCATATCAGGGTACATTTTGCATCTGTCACCCAAAGTAAAAAATAAATTGAAAGAAATAAAATAATAGATATGAGGAAATGTGTAAGTATTAAGTAGCAAGAACAAATAAAAAATGAAAAAAATAAATAAGAAACTAGCTGTTCCTCATGATAAAAATTGCGCGAAAATTAATAATATATGTCATGCATGGTTCGTTGTATCTTCCGGTTTGTAACACCCCTTTTGAATAATGTCAATATCATTATGCAACACCGATACTCACATTTAACTTTTAAGATCGATATTGTTGGAATCCATATACCGTTAGCGCAACTGCGAACCATGACTCACGCAAAATGTGCTAATTTTTTTTCTATCTCAATATAATATTTTTCGAAGGACAATATCAGTTCTCACAAAAGATTTAAGGGCTGACATTTTGCAATACATTACTCATTTTTTTCTCAAACACTAATAAATTTTATTTTCCTAGGAAACAAACAAAAATCGAAATGAGATGGAAAGGCATACCCTTGACAATCTTTACCGCACTTGCAGTCAGAGCCACAGCCACAGTTCCCTCCGCAGCAAGACGACATTTTTTCTAGAGAAAGTCGTTTCAAGAAAATGGAAGAAAATTTTGATGAATGCCAAACAAACAATGAATCAATTTAGAACGAGTAATAAGGCTTGACACATGAACCACTATTATATAATGCAGTTTGAGGAGAGAGAATAGTTTATGATTACCGTACACGTGTCATGATCTCTCTTGATGTTGATCCCTATCCACAACTATAACCTATTTTAACTCCTTTTCCCGCGTATCTCTCATTGTTCACTGGTTCTAATCCATCTTTTTTGTTACTTCTCATTCTTTTATATGAACTAACTAAATACTAATTTAACTTATATAAAAATAGTATTAAAATAAAACAAACAGTACAACTTTAGTACAGGATTCAAATTTGTACCTTTTTTTTTCTAAAAATAATAATAATAATAAAAATAAATAAATAAAATTGATAGGCACTACAAGCACTTCTATTGCATTAATTGGGACGTAAAAGTTGATAAACTGAAGTTTGGTTACAATATGCAATTAAAATCATAGAGGTGGATCTTTGATGATCAGCGTGGATGAAATTTATTAATCGTGTTGATATTGAATTGTATCTTTTAAGTATAATTTTTCTCATTAAAATTTGAATGTTGAAGTTGTAGTATCAAGAAATTAACCATTCAAAATGATCAAAATGAAAGTTCTGTGGATGTACGGAGGCATTAATTTATTTCATATTTAGAACAAGACCACTGAATAAGAACAAAGTCTTATAAACTTGTATAATGTAGATTTCACAACTGTACAGTGTATAGATTTTGTCAAGGTTATTGCTTTTCCTACTAATTTCTATATCAATCAAATAACTAATATACACGAAAAAATCGATATCAGCAAGAAATCAGCTTCAGAAGGGAACCTGATCTAGCTGCAACAAGCTCAAGTAGAAATAAGCTCCTCCAGCAGATCATCAAATATCATGTCCTCCAGCTCTAGCCCGACACACTCAGCATCGAATTGAAGGTTCATCCAGCCATCACGTTTTGCTAGATCCCGGCTCACAGCATCATCCAACGACTGGTCAAACTCCGGTTTCCAGCTCAAGCACCAGCTTATATTAGCCCAGACCTCTTCAAGAACATGGAATCCAACCGGCATTGGATGGATTTGGGAACGGAAAGACAAGCGTATAGGGCAGTAGGTGAATGATCTCTCATAAATCTCCAGTAGAACCTCATTGATTAGATCAAACAAAAGCAGATTATTGATATTGGCAACTTCATCATTTTCGGGATAGTCTATGTCGTGGAGCAAGCAGCCTTCCATTTCCTCGAACACGGAAGGGTCCAGTGGCTGGTCAACAGCATGCCATGTTCCGAGAAACTCGTTCCTGCTGAAGCCAGATAACTCAAGTACATCTCTTACATAATTGAACTCAGCTATGTCTTCTGAGTCAATATTGAATTGCTTCATGTAGAGGTCAAGTTTGCTGTCAGCCAAAGTAGGAGCATCCATGCCTACCTCATCTTGCTGATCGGCCGAAGAATCCCAAGTATCAACATCATCAAAAGAGATCCGTCTTGGTGTAAATTCTAGCCCTGCTATTAGCAAACCAAATCACGGGACATCCACTTTCAGTCATGTGACAAAAAGATGGTGAAGGAGGGACTGCTATTCCACAAATAATCATTTTGATCATATACTAAAATAGCAAACATATGACCTAATTACTTGATATTGTTTTCACCTAAGAAGTATGTATAATGGATAGTATGTTACTCAAATTATAAAAAGAGTAAATTCATGACATTCTTAAGTTATGATATAAAGTGATGCTTAATATATGCACAAAATTTGTGCATCTCTTTCTGCCTCTCTGCACGGGATGAACATATCGTGTATACATTAAGTAAGAGGAAGAGAATATGTTGAAGAAGTTGGCAAGTGGATATACCTTCTGATGTAGAGGGATTTTCCGGGCTGGTTATATCCTCTTGAAAATTGCAGTCAAGCACAGAACTTGGACTAGGTTCTGACATTTTAGTGGTATGCGGAGTTTCATGATCATCGCGAGAAGCATTTTCCCCTGTTGTCACATTCCCCAGATCGTCAAGAGTCCGATCCACTCTGGCCTTTGCCTCGTCATTTGCTGTTGATGATAGTCCCACCTCGTCCTTTGTAGTCAGATATGATTCACCAATTTCTTGGCTTCCAATCTCTTCATTGGACTCTAACACAGTTCTATCTTCTGAACCTAAATTCTTCTGTTCATCAAACCTGCTACTTCCTCTGCCCAAAGTACTTATCCCTGAAGAAATAGCATTGGGAGATTCCTCATTTTGGAGATACCCTCTGAGATCGGGCAAGGAAAGGATTCTATCCAAGGATTTTGGACTACTCCCACCAGAAGAACGTTTCTCTTCTTCTCTCGACTTAATTCTCTCAGCAATGTGATGCTTGGCTTCTCTGTTGAAACTGCACTCGAATAATTTACAGTATCTATCCAATGATTCATCTAAGGATGATGTTCTTCTGATCCTTTCGCAACTACTTTTAGGACTGTACTTACTATTTCTGTCCGTAGTTGCCTCCTTCAATAAATCAGCTCTATCCTCCTTCATGCCTTTGGAAAACCTATGGCCATAAGGAATTTTGTGAAGGATTGCATCCATAGTGATCCGATGCCTCTCCTTTTTGCTCTCTTTGATTGCATGTTTTATCTTTCGTCTAAGATCCTTGAAGCGCTTATATACTACTGTATTTTCAGGACTGTTCTTCAACTGGACGGGGGAACCTGGAGAAAGTTTGTCAAAAGAGTCGGACCTCGCCAAGCACGGTCTTGGAATGCAATCCACCCGGTACTCTTCTCTCCGTGACAGTGAGTGTTCAGTTATATCTTTTTTAGACTCCAATTCACCCGACATCTCAGCTTGACTCTCAGCATTAAACTTTTTTTCGCCTTTTGCACGAGACTTAATCTCCTGGTTGTGTTTAAGCTTGCTTGGCCCAACATATCTTCTGCCTGATGAGCCAACCAAAGGGAATGACACAGACTTGCTTATTCCCATCTTTGAGTTGAAAACTCGTTTTCGATGGAAGTGATGCACCAATGGAGAGCTCTGTAGAATTTTGAGGAATAAGTCCTTTTCAATGTTGAATATATCCAAAGAATCCAGAGACTGGGAAGCCTTGGGTTCCGTTGAAACTACAAGTTTCTGGTCCATCACATCTTGCTTTGCTTTGTTCAACTTCTTACAATCAACTGTGTGATATTCAACAGGTTGCTTCTCATGCTCATAAACTTGACTTTGTCCCAAGTAACTCATAGCGAGAATGGTGGCACACAACTCACACGATTTGCTGCTGGCAACTCGTTCCTCACAGGACTCCGATTGCAGAATGTCCGATGTGCTGGCAGCACAAGTCTCTTCACCACTTTGGTGAAAAACTCCGGGCGTATCATCAATTAAAGCAGCTTCAGCTGGGAGATCCAGATTTAAGGGTTCTAGATGATGGATGGAATTAGTCCGTATCAGTTGAGTCGGTGTGGGGTAGGAAGAACTTCTTCGATGTCGGATCCTTCTCTTAGACACCTCCTCTGAAATCAAAGCTTTTATTCGAGATTTCATTGATCTTTTGGTTACTGGACTCGGCTCTTTCGTCTTCTCTTCACCCTGTTAAATATATTAATATTTTCTTAATGACATTTATATAAGAACTTTGGCATTGGTCCAAATATAGTTCTATTCTCATAGAAACATTTTAAAACTTGTAACTGGAAAAAAAAAAGATTAACAAAAACCTAAATTAAATCTTTGATTTTTTCAATCAAACCAAAAGCATGCTAGTAGAAATCATATTGCAGACTTGTACAAACTTACAAGGGAGTTGTCCGTTTCAGTAGAAACATTTTCTTGCATTTCACCAGCATCGGTTGGTTTTATTTCATTTACTAAATTTTCAAGTCCTGAACAAGGAAATGAATTATTAATCAGAAACACAAAACATCACTTAAAAAACTATGGAAACAAACACTTTGTACCAGCTCACGCTTTTACCATAAACTGAATACACTAATTAAAGGTGTATAATAGACATAAGTACATCGCGATGAAATTCCATGTGGGTGTTTAACCGTTATCTCTTTCACGATCACAACGCAATTGCAAAGCACACATGTTAATCTTGCCAAAAGCTGCCTAGAACCAAGGTTTTTCAAAACCTTGATCGAGATGATGATAGTACTTGAAAGATATGTTACATTAAAAGCAAGTAAAGATCTCTTACCAACATCATCCTTTCCACTGCTACGTCTTCTGTGTGGAATCATTTTCTTGACACAACGCCATCGATGGTAGTGAAGAACATGAAGTACGCCCCACATACATCCCTGATGATTATGGTCTACTGGAATGCTAGAACGTTTATGTTGTACCTTCTTTCCCATTGTTTACAATATATTTACTTCGGAACGCACTTCATTGATACATGAATATAGCCACAGCTTTATTAATTCCCCGACCTGATCAACATCACAAAGCCAGAATTAAGCACCACAACCTGTCGTCACAGAATTGCACACCCCCAACTAAAACTACCCAAATACATGTCGGAGCCACTAAGGCTCCAATGGGGGCAACTGCCCCCATTCAAAAAAAATATATATAGGTATTTTTAATGATAATTTAAGTATTTTGAAAAAAATATAGGCAAAAATTGAAATTTGCCCCCATTTAATTTTGAAAAAATTAGGCTTATTGCCCCTAATATCATAGATGGCCTCCAATGAGAAAAATTCCTGGCTCCGTCCGTGCATGTCACCACATAATAGTACCTGCACATAGTCAAGTAAAAGTCATGAAAGGACAAAAACAACTATCGACTTCGTATCAATACTGGCCATGAAAAGTCTAGACTTTTTTGTACTTTTTTTTAACAGAAAAAAAAAAAAAAAACAATTTTGATTAGATCTGAATTAGTTACTTTGGCTATAATTTGGAGAAAGAGATTGGAGTAGATGATTAGATTAGTGAACTATCCCATGAACCAAAGCAACAATATTCTATTATCACTGATATATGCCTCTGCTTGCACTATTAATAGAGTTGTGAAACATAAAAAGTGCACTGGTAGGAATAACAGAGAACAAGAGATTAGTAAGTGGGTTTCAAATTTCACATAGAAAAGGAACTATTTACTTACCCGTTTGACCAATTCAATTTTTGGGCTTAAATGTTACAGAATTTCCGAAAAAATATAAACCACCATTCAATATTTGTGTAGCGGAGGTTGTAGTTACTCAAAAACCCAAACCAAAACTACAATAATATGTGGTAGAATTAACAGTTCCCTAATTTTCCAAGAGAAAAGGAAAGAGAAACCACTTTTTTTTTGAAAGAATCACCAACAATGACATGATTGAAACAGAGGATTAAGGTTAATTTCTGGGAATTGAAAAGCTAAATTTAACACACACACACACAAATAAATAAATATATATATATATATATGCATAAGGTGGACATTGTACCTTTTGGGAGAGAGAGATTCAGAGAAAAGAAAGTAGGTTTTTTTTTGCTCCGTTGGCATGGGGGAGAGGTCCAATTCTAAAGAGAGAAAGAGAGGGACTTTGTTGAGGATGAACCATAATTATTTGGCAGCAACAAGAAAGAAGAAGAAAGAAAAATTAAAAGAAAAAAAAGAGAGGTTAATTATGACGTTTGACAAGTAATGGAGAGAGAGAACAAAATTAGAAGCCATCGTTTTCGGAGGTGGGATTCCATTTTTGTCTGGTGAGTGGTGTTTTTCCTTTTTCCCACTGAAAATGCTCACTTTTTATTGGTTTCTCACTTCCTACTTTTAGCGCCATTTACCCGCCAATATCTCTCTCTTCCATCTAACTTGCGCCTGAATAATTTTGCCCCTCACTTCTTTTTATTTTCTAACGTGCGCATCTAATTTGGGGTTATTTTCTCTCACTATGAAAACAACTTATTTTGCTGACAAATACTATCATTTTGTGATTGTGTTTGGTTAAGTTTGTATTATTTGAAAGACTTTGAAAATTACTTTCACTTACCGATTTATATATATGTTGGGAATTTACAAATTACTTGAAAGTTTATGTGCCTAGCCCGTGAAATAAATATTTTCCAAAACATTTATTTGTCTTATTTATATATATATTTTTATCGTACAATTAATTAATGACCAAAAAGAATTAAAAAAAAAAAACAAAACAAAAGAGAGTGGTTGGTGGAATTGTGAAATTTATGTTTTAAAATTAAAATTAGAGAATAAATTGTAGAGAAAAAAGGAAGATAAATAAATATGTGGGATTCCACTTCTCACTTGCTATCACATTTAAGAAGTGGAATACGAGCAAACGAATGGTGTAGTTTGTCAATATCTGTATTGTCTACCTTATGTCAACGATCCCTTTATGTCCCTTTTATGTAATAAATATGACTGATTTATTATATAGTGTCCACAGTCCCTTCATGTCCAGAAAATCAGCTGCCCTTTTTGTTAGTCCCAAAAAACAAAAAAAGAAAAGAAAGAAAGAGATATTTTAAGTGAACGGTTCTGAAGAGTCAATTCTGTTAGTATGTCAATTTTTATAGGAAAAAATGTCATTGTTGAGAGGAAAATGTGTTTATCTGTATCAAAGTTAGAACCTGAACTAACTTGTTATCGTAAATTGTGTATCAAAGTTACACAGTGCCTCTTACGAGGCTCGAACCCCTCACCTTCCCATTTGAGGGGTAAGGTTATACCATTGCACCAAAAATTCGCTGGTATTTAGAAATATATTTGCCGACCCAAAACAAACGCAATTATCATATTCTTAGCATAATTAAACAAAAATCATGAATGGTGTATCTGTAGAAAAGATGTCCAATTCAGGATTAATCACAAGGGGAACTGCTAATTGTGCAAGAATATGATTAATTAGAACAAAAAAGTGTCATCGTAAAATTAAATTACATGAAATGGCTTCATCCAGTTGAGTACAGATTCCATGATGCACCATCGTCTGAAATGATGCCATCAACTATCCACTATATATTTGTGCACCTTCAATTTCAACTCCGACCCACGCTCTAGCTAAACAGAGGAGAATTTTTGTGCTGAAAGCCAATAAACTGGGGAGGTGAAGCCGAGCATTAACCATAAGCGAGCCAGAAAAGGTCAGGAGTGTCATTAGGGCCGAAGAAAATCCACATTGTAGCAAGTAGGATTGCAAGGATAAGGACAATCGATTTGTTTCACCACTGCCCGGTTGAAGTACCAATCGCCTACAGACTCTGCAATTGTCTGTTAAACAACCAAACAGTCACTTCCCAAATCCCAGGACGTTCGGAAGAGAAAACTACTCTTGTGAAACCTTGGAACAGGTTATGGAGCTTAGATAAGAGATGGTCATTTATTCTTATATTTAGGTTATACGTCCTACCAGATGTTCTCTAGAAACTCCTTTCTTCCATCAAATCGCTTTGAGAATAGGCACAATGTAGTCCTGAGCACCATTCTGGTGAGGGAAAAGACATTTCGACCTTTCCTGTTGAACTAGAGTTAGGACTTGCTCAGGAATCTTCTAATCCATTTCTGGTTTTCCAACATAACTGAGAGTATAACTGCCGCAGTCTCTAGTTGCAGCAATGAAACGTGTTTAGCTTGTAGTAAGGCTGCTACGGTGTGGGTGGTGGAAGGGGTATGAATGCTTTTGTGAATTGGTTTAGCAGGATTCTCAATATAAGAAAAGTTTTGTCACTACTTTCTTGTATTGGGATCAGTGTCCGGATAATAAGGTTTATAGTGGAAGATACACCTTTGGCCAGGGCTTTACAATAAGCTTTATGTGTGTGCACCATTTTGTAATGTCCCAAGTGGAGCTATAGTAGCTTGTGTGTTGCAATATATGTTTACCAAGTTAATTTGAAAGGAGCATAGAGTAGTCACTCGTGTGATCACACTGTCACAACAGCAATGTGCTGCAATCCGGACATGTAAGAGTTTGACAACAGTCCCACTAATCATGATTAGACTCTCACCTAGATCATGTGTGCACTAACATAAACCAAAATGGAAGTGAAAAGAAGTTTTTCAAAGGGGTACCCATTGATAGAGCTTGTTGGGAGGCAGAGGGACGGAATAGGTACAGACTTAAACATAATAGGATCTGCTTTATTATTAATCTCTGTAAGAAAGAATGTTGCTCTCTCTCAGTATAATCATATTCAAACAAGTGCGGGAGGGGAATATTTTAAGTTAAATAAATTTATTTCAGCTGAGACCACCTTTTCATCTCCCCGATTAGTGTAAACAGAATTTTCTTACCTTATTGTTGATTCTCGAAGAACTGGGAGAATGCCATGTCTCAGAAAGCCATGTCTGACAATGAATAAAGCAAGAATTAATAAACATTCCCCCTTCCTTGTTCTGCTGGAATTCTTCTAGCGCCTCTAGCAATGAATTCCTAAAACCTGTATCATAAATAACCCAGATTTGTAAATCAGGCTACATTGAGGAAATAGATTATGACATATTCAGATATTCCTCTCATTGATGGTATACCAGATAAATACCAATTCCACTTGTCAATCAATGACTACCAAAGAGTTCCATTTAAAGCTCTTACTTGAGTTGAATATGCCATGCCCAGGTCTCAGCTACAGCATTTGTTAGTTTAAACAAACGCAGACTATGGGTAGGGAAATTCTCCCATGTCATTCAATTATTGTTATTGCTGTAATATTATTCGTTTTTAATTTTTCAACAGTTTTTTGTGGTACAAAAGAGTCTCCTCCGTGGGTGATCATGGCACCTGCAATACATTCTGGCCTAATGAACCAGCGTTTCCTCTAGTTTTAACAAACAAGATTACTAACATGGTAACTTCTAAAGAGAACAATTTAGAAAAATCAGCTATAGTTCATTACACTCACAAGTGAAAAGGTAAACCATCACCTTGGAGTACTTCAATTTGGCTGGGATCACAGTTATGAATATTCATCCGGCATTTGAACCAGCTCCGATGCAGATCCGATTCATCAGGAACCAAGATGTGTTGTATCTGAAAAAATAATTTCTGATATGATGCTTGTAAAATTGCACCAAAGGATAATAGATGAGACATGTTATCTGAGACAGGATTACCTGCCAAAAATCATAAGCAGGGTTGACAAGGAAAAGTGGTGTCTTTATGGTATTAATGAATTCGTGAGGAAAGAAACACTGGCATTGGAGTTCATAACAAATATCAGCAACTGCATGTTAGACAATCAAGGTTGAGCAGCAAAACAGGAAAGCAGCTTATACATAACTAGTGATACCGAGTGGAAGATATATGCAATATCAAAATGAAAAAGTCACCTTAGATGGTTCTTTCCTTGCTACACAATCCTTGTCCAAGCTTTTTGCTACACCCTGACACCATGAAAAGCAAAGATAGAATATTCAGAATCAAACCTAGAAGGCTAAAATGGAATTTGCAGAATAGTTGAAACAGAAGAGTGATCACAACGTGTGTATACTTCAATTGAGAGCATCAACCACATCATTATGACAACGATGCAACTACATAATTTGAAGTCAAATTCACAGAACACATAATACTTACTTTGCTGCCAAATTTTACGAACTAATTTGTCACTTTTTAAAGATAATTTCGCATATCCCAAGCATGTATTAGATAATCCCCAGTTAATTTACTATTTAAGTGCTGCAAAAATAGCAAATATATATTTGAAAGACATTAACCCCAAGATAACAAGTCCATGCAGAGAGCTGAGTTATCTGAGGTGATGGCTCAGACACCTTAGGTTCTACTCTCCTACGCTTAACAAATACACCTAATATGCATGTAAATTTAATTTAAAATACACCGAATGCAAGCATCTACGGAGATTAGTCTAATTTAAAATGGGCAGTGAACACCCACACCTACTAGAAAAAGATACTAGGAGGTCATCCATCTACTCCTAGGACCATGGTAGTTGATAATGCCAATTTCACTAGTTATCCTCACAGCTCCGTAAATTTGTGAAATGTAGGCATCAAGTGAAGTGATATCATAAATTTATTTGCAAATTTAACAATCATTTCTTTGATGTATTCTTTGGATATATACCCGTATCATTTATACTATGTTAATCAAAAGCATTTTCGATGAAGAAGACACGTAAACATATCCAAGCTCCCTCATTCCAGCTACCAAAAATACCTTTACCCCAGGTTGGTCTGCAAGAGAGGGTCAAGAGAATGCCAACAGCTTCACACATCAAGGGGAATGTTGGCTTTAGTACATACCATATAACTTATCATTCTTTTGTACCTAAAATCATTCCAATAATATAATTGTCTTGGAGTTGGAAATGCAGAAATCCAAAATGCAAAATCATCCATCTCTCTCTCTATTTATATATATGTATATATATCAACTGATTTAACCATGGAATGTTATCTAGAAAGACTGAAGTTTTCAATTGCAGAATATCTACAATATCGTTAAATTAAGAAACTTTGAAGTGACAACTATATATAACATAAGTTAATATCTGGTACAAAAGACAAATAGACATAAAATATTTTTTTTTTCTCTTTTTGATAAGTAGACATAAAGATATTCGAAAGGTTGAGGGCACAACCTGTAGGTGGACAACATCATGATAAAAAGATTCAATGGTGTCATTTCCAGTAATATCTTTCCTGAATAGAGGGGGAAACATGCAGGGAATCATATTTCATGCTGAAAATGATGTATTCAACTATCATACATGTAGAACAAATTTACAACATAACAGCAGAAATCTTTTAGAAAACTACACATACTGTAAGTATCTGTTTTGGATTTTCATTTCTGGACAAATATGTTAAGATCACAACACAAATTTAAGTTCATATCAAGACTCTTGTTGAAGGATATAAAATATTTAAGTTACACCCTCTCTAAAAGTTTAAGCTTTTAGAGTAGTTGGTTGTTAATATGGTATCAGAGGCAAAAGTCTCGTGTTCAAACCTCACCGCCACCCTTTGTTGAAATTATTGTTCCACGTGTTGAATTTGAAGGCCACACGTGAGGGGGCGTGTTGAAGGATATAAAATATTTAAGTTGCACCCTCTCTAACAGCTTAAACTTTTAAAGTAGTTGGTAGTTAACATGGTATCAAAGCCTACCGATTCTTGGTAGTACTTTCCTCTTATCGTCGTCTCTGCCGGGGATGACACTCCATCTCGCATCCCCGGCAGCAATCTTCAATTAAGATATTTATATATATATATATAATATATATTATATTCTCGATGGGATTTATCTTAATCCCACCAGAACTCGTCTCGGATCAACTTGTCTTAGATATTCGGATCAACTTGTCTTGAATCTTCAGATCATCTTGTTTTGGATCTTCGGATCAACTCGTCTCGGATCTTCGGATCAACTTATTTTGGATCTTCAGATCAACTCGTCTCGGATCTTTGTATCAACTTGGATCTTCAGATCAACTTGTGTTGGATCTTTGGATCAACTTGTTTTGGATATTCGGATTTACTCGTCTCGTATTCCATACATCATTTTCGGTTTCAAGTTGGACAAGCTAAGATCGCCGTGTCCAACTTGAGGGGGGTTGTTGAAGAATATTATATGTTATATTGTTATAATAAATTAGGGTTTTGGCCTATTTTATCTTGGTTTGTTCTCCACTCCAATTTTCTCTTATTTATACATATCACGTCTTATATTGTAATATATTGAATCAATATAATTCTTTTATTCTCTTCTTCTTTTATTTCTCTTGATTATATTTATATTTAATATGGTATCAGAGCCAAAAGGTCTCGTGTTCAAACCTCACCGCCACCCTTTATTGAAATTGTTGTTCATGTATTGGACTTGAGGCCACACGTGAGGGGGCGTGTTGAAGGATATAAAATATTTAAGTTACACCCTCTCGAGAGTAGTTGGTTGTTAACAACTGCCATTAAAAGGAGAAAGTAGATATACAAATTTTGAGCAAGTCGTGAATTTTTTTATGAAATTTGAGAAACCATCCCATTTCTGTGGGAAGCTTCCAGCGTAAAGGCTCATTCATATCCTACAGTCTTTCTCATTGCCACACAAATCTTGTACTTTTTTCTTGTATTTAAAAAACTTCTAAATATTTTTATCTGTCCATTGACAGTGGAAGGAATCAAAATGGAACGGCCAACCTACCAGCATTAAAGAATTTATTGTTGTTTTGTAACTAGCTTTCCTCACTTCAATTGTATAAATTGTATTCTACCAAGATGACTGTAGAGAAAATATTGTGGGTAACATAGATTTTCATGTTAGAATTCTATGTTAAACTCTCTCTCTCTCTCTAAATTCTTTTTAAACAAGAATACCATATCAGAGGAACTTGAAATATAGCCTTCTCAACAAAGAGACTAGCATATATGGAAACACATATGTAAAAGAACTTACTTTTTAAGAAAAAAGCTTGCATCGGCAAGACACTTGACAATGGCAACCTTTGGCATAATTGCTCTAAAATTATCACAGTGTATAAGAGTGGCCAACCCTCCAGCAGAGCATCCTGAAAGAAGTGCCTGTAAACTTATCAAATATGTCAGTAACGAACTACAGTTTCTTATTGAATCAGATTGCACGCCAATAATTATCAGTTATCCAACAAGAAAACCAGATTTGAGGACGATTAATCATGATGAGCAAAAATCAAAATATTAGCATCGATTTTTACTGCTGAATGTATGTCAATAGAGAAAAGATGGTACAAAAGCATTTGATCTATTTCACAAGAATTACAGGAGAAAAAGAAAAAGAAAAAAAAAACCCTGGAAACTACTACTTAAACCAGGAATGAAATTTACAGCCACTGAAGATTTGGGGATAGAAGGTCTTTATGTTATACTAATACAGTTCTCTATCCTTACCATAATATTGTGCTAACCACATCGAGTAGCAAGATGTAATCAAGTCTAAATGTCTCAAACCACCAGAATGAGAGTGGAGGGAGGACAAAATGGAACTTACTACTGATTTTAATACAATGAATATTAAGGAATAACATGCATGAAATAATCCAAAAGTTTCTGATTCCCAAAGCATGATATTTTACTTTTTTGTGTCATTCGAAAAACAATTCATAAAAAATATAAATTTCAGAATTAAGGAAGATACTTGTCTGGCAGTAGACAATCCTAGTGACAAGAGTTCGTCCATTAGTGCTTCCCAGATAAGCTGACCTCTAAAGAAGAGTTTCTTTCCATTCTGCAGCATAAATGACAGAAGACAATTACTTCTAACAAAAGTTTATAATTTTTTTACTTTTTCCCTTTCCCATTTGACATGAGGTATAGAAACGCACACCAAAAGTTCCAACTAATCGAAAAACATTCCCCAGACTTACCTTAACCTCACTTTCAGGGTGACTAGCAAAAGATGCACCATCACAATACCGAATCTTGACTTTGTTCCAGTTATAAAAATCTTAAGAATGCCGACAACGTTAAATTAGAAATCTGAAACTGATAAAGCATTAACATTGGAGAAGTTGAATTATAGCTCACGTAAGTATTGATAACATTTGAGTAATATCAACATTACAAGAAATTAAAACGTTCATGATTTTGAACATTAAAAAGATTTAAAAATAAAAAAATATGAGTGGCTTATTGTTATCTTCTCACGCCCCTAGGTACTCTACCTACCCACATGTGTCGGTTTCGGGTACAAGTAGCCTTTTGTTGAAGGTCGTTCGAGCTTTTCCTTGGAATATCCTTTTTTGGGCTCTCTCTTTAACCATATATCTCTTATGCCTAGGAGGTCTTCCTCCACTAGCAGGCATTTCAGAAAACTTTATTTATGGTATGGTTCAGCACCAACCCCCATCGAATTATTTGGGGTCGAAACATATTTTGACTCGTAATCAACCCATACATACTACCCATTTATTGTACTCAAGTTCCGTGAGTAGCCAGGACATTGAGAAATATCGGGACCAGGTTAGAGTATAAAGCAATTCAAAGCATTTGTTTTGCGGAGCTAATGGATAACAAGATTGTTTCCATGCCAAATGAAATGGGTCAAACAATCATCATCTAACAGCATGAAGGAACTAAAAGAATGAAAACAAATTGAACTCGATAGCTACCAGGATTTTGTGATGGGTCATGACCCAAAATTCCCTGAAATTGAACTTGATGGTCCATGTACTTTGAAGACCCTAATGCAGTGTTCTTCCGGGTAGAGCATGTCTCTATTGTATTGCACCAACCACCACCCTGCAACAAAACAACAACAGAAGATATATGAGTGAGTTGCTCCGGAGCATTGTTGGGGCCTTAGATTTGAAATTGGAGGAAATATAGACCAAAATTTCAAGTCACCAATTCGGTTCTCTCAAACATTCTGTTCTTTGAAAACATGCCCACTTTATCGGAAAACAGCTCTCTGAAACTGCCAACCAAGCAGAAAATAGTTGTAACTATTCTCTGAACCAAGCAGGCCAAACATTCCGTGCGCATTCGATTTTGCTAAGAGCAAAGATTATTTTACTAGTGATTTAGCGAATTTGATTTATATATATATATATATATATATTGACCATTTGATGTGATTGACATGAATAAATCAATTACCATACAAATATATATATATATATATATATATATATAGCAACCACATCCAACCGGAACAAGAGATAATTTTCATATATACCTATGAATGTATATATATAATATATGTACAGTTGTACACACCCATGCCCATATTACTAGATATACACACTTTCGTTTTGATACAAGCAGTTAAAGAAGAAGAGCGATCTGTGTTTTGAGAACATAGAAATGAAAATACAAATGAGAGGAGTGTAAAACCTCAATGTGAAGAATCCAATTTCGAGAGCCAGATCCAAAACCCTTTCGAAAATGGTATCCAGGAGTACTCCCATCCAAACAAACTGAAACCAGCGGACAAGATACATATTACATATACATATATATATATATATATATGTATGCATATAGGTGTGTGTGTTTGGAGAGAGAGAATTACAGGCGCCTCTGGTTTGGGCATTGCTCAGCAAGGTCAAGGGGACCCAATTGGTGACGTTTGTGGAGACACTTTTGGTGCGTGGACTACTGGAGAGGGGAGAGAGAGCGAAGAAGAGTATAGTGAATCCGACGGCTGCGATTGTCCAGTCTCTTATGCCCCATTTTCGCCACCACATCAGATTTCGAACCCTTTGATTCCCCATTCTCGCCTCTGTATCATTCAAACAAATCATAATCGATTCCGATCAACAATTTCGCAGTCAATTCAAGAAGCAGAGACTCAATAATTCGTCGTTTCATCAGATAAAGTACACTCACCTCACAATTTTGATTTGATTATTTTATTCTATCATTTTTCAGCTTCGTAGATCCAATGTTATATTTAAATAAAAACTTAAAGAAATTGATATGCAGCAATAAAATTTACTCCGTATGAATTTTTGGGTAGTATGTGTCATTGAATTTTGAAAGGCAACAGAACTCGTAAACTGAAAATAATGTGCACTATGAAAACTATACTTGAAAACTCAATTTATTTTTTTCCCAACCTGTTTATATTTTTTCTTTTATTATAGACACATGATTTATGCTATAAAAAAACAGCGAAACGAGAGACTTACTGTTCATCATTTTGATCTACCGAAAGGAAACAGAAATTTTCGTTGTGTGACATGCAACTCCAGCAGATAATAACAGCATATAGTCAAATAGAACATTAAATGCACTTAAAAGGTGACTTGAAATTGAATGATAAACTTACATAATAATAAGACTTTAATACGTTTTAATGAAAACAAAAGTTATTGCATTGTAAAGTTCATTTGTGTGAGTGTGACCGTTCAAATTTAATGTTCATTAATACACTTTAAATAAAAATAAATTCTAATACCTTTTAATGAAAAGTAATTTTTTGATGCAAATATTGTACCCGTGTCTTCCCTCGATGAGAAACTAAAAGAAAAAAAAAATTGATAACCTTGAAAATAATTTTAAATAAAATCGAAAAAGTGTTAGTACACCTCTCTTCTACTTTAACTAACATCAACGTTTCCCAAAGGTAAATAGACTATACATGTGAACGTCCCAAGAGGCAACAAAAACCAATTAAGGACAAGCTAAAGACATAACCAACATGAGAAGGTATCAATGGAATGGCATTGTAGTATGATGATATTTCTATTCCTTCCCAAATTGGGCGAGATTATGGGGTTCGAGCCCTATATTCTGATATATAAATCATGTCTTAGATATACGAATACCCTATCTATCCCGTCCATCTGGAAATCTTGGTTCAAACTCGGCCATTAAGGAATTTATTGCACGAAAGCTATTTATAAGTTGGTCGATCCGGCTCGGCTTCTTCAACTACTCTTTCCAAGTCTAATGTTTGGGATGAGTCGGACTAATTCGTATGACTGATTAGGTAATAACATAGGTAGATAAAAGAACCCGTTGGTAAGCTCTTCCAGAACCTTCGGGCAAACCACTTTGACATGCTCAAAATCTAATGTCATTTTTCTCTAATTTTCTTCATATTCCCCGAATGCTGAACATAAAATTCTCTTAAACAACTCTTCAGCAGAATGCAGATTAACAAAAAGTATTAAACCACAAATCAATTCTTAACGATCTGCAGTCCAATGCGGTGCTGGATGGTCCCGAGCTTTTTGCCAGTTCTTCAAGATTTTAGATATCGTTGAGCTATGTGAAGGTATTCGAAAACAGTAATTTGCTGAAGACGTGTGTATTTTCTCGTGAACCTTTCTGACTTTGGCATTTATCTACCATATAAACCTCTGGATCCCAGACTCATGGTCCCAGTGGAACGGCCGAAACAAGAACATGGTCATTGTGAAGACATCAATGGCAAGATAAAGGATCCCCATGAGGAGCCAACTCTTGTAGTCATCGACATGGGAATGGAGAACTAAAAAAAAGAATGGAATAGTATAGTATCGAAACTCTATCAGTGGAGCAGGGATAAGAACTGCAGCAGTAGCCAAAAAATATACCACCACCCAGATCTTCTTCTGAAATTTCACTGTCAGTGAACATGTAAACAATTGATCAGTAGAGCTGAAACCCAAAAAAAAATGAAAAAAGTGATATAATGATTAAAATTTATACTGACCCAAGGTATTGAAGATGGAAAACCACGAGTAAACATAAGCAGGGACCAAAAGGTACTTCGTTGACCAATGAGCAACGATGATCTTCCGCCAAAGATAGAAGGTATAGTGCCGATTGTCAGCAAGAAGGTAAGGGTGAGCTATGCTGCAATTTCCAGTAAATAATGTAATTCAATAGTTGAAGCATGGGCATCGACACAAGACACGCATACAAAAATGAGACATGGACACGGGCATGCTGACAAAAAAAATCTTTAAGAAATGGAAACTGTCGAATGGCACCCATTTCACGTGCACCACATGCAGGAAATGAAAACGAGGACAATTATTTTTCTTAATCAATACGATGTAAGTGAAGAATTTGACTTCTAGCGAAGAAACTACAAGCTGCCTTTCACCATTTGCTTGTCATGTGAAGTGATCGAGTGATCTGACCTGAAAAAGTGCACTGAAAGGAAACCTGCAGCAAGGGCCACAGACCATTGAAAGAAATCAAGTAGCCTGTTCGTCGAAAATGATCGGACCAGAACTGAAGCTTGACTTAAAGTGAAGTGAAGTGGAGCCATAAACAGGGTAGAAATGAGACTAAAATACAGTATTTGTGCCAAGTGTAGAGAAACTGCATGCGCTTCTTTTGCCCCTGAAATATCAAAAGGCAGGGTGAGAGATTGGTCTTATGCTATTTCTAATATTTCTTTTCAAAACAAAAATAAAGAACAACAAAGACATAAGGTGGGTAGTAATAGTACCAAGAACTACACTCCCGTTCCAGTGGACAAAAGCGACAAAACCCACCAACACTATGAAAAAGGGACCAAAGGAAACCAAAAGATCCCATTTGAGATGCCACGCCTTTAAAAGGATGTCCTGAATTTCATTAAACAAACCTGCAATGAAGTTCGTGCCGAAATGGTAATACTGTCAGCATTGTGACAAAAAGGATATGCACTGCCCAGGGTGGAGGACAAAGCATTATACAGACCCAAGGCTGCACATAGATATCTCAACTCCACTTAATACCCTATTATTACATCCTAGAATGAGTTGAAGTTTTAATGAAGATCAGAAAAGTATCTGCAATGCATGAAAACTACACAACATTTGACCAATAAGTAATCTATTATGATGCTGCAACAACAGGCTATACCTTCATGAAGCACTTTAGTCAGATAAAATTTCCATCTATCTGACTGTATCCTTCATTTAGGCTTTTTCCGTTGCCATTCAAACGAAAAACACAGCACATAAACTTAACTTCATCACTATATTAGGACAACCTTGGAAACATAAGATGATATGAATTTGATAACTTCATCACTATATTAGGACAACCTTGGAAAAATAAGATGACGCATTTGATAATACTATTATATGCTTTGGTAGGAATAATTGGGAGATGCCACCAAATATAGAATAGCTTGATCTGTACAAACTTCTGCAGGACAGACATTCGGATCTTATAATGAGTAACTACAATCACTACAAATTCATTGGAAGATTAGACATAAAACCTGATGAATGTGTCACCAAAGGGGGGCTTGTTCTGGAAATAGCGTGGTTGACAGTATCCACCGCATTACCAAGCCTTCGCTTTCTCAGGTTGGGGCCTAGTTTGACACCATTCTTGGAAGCTACCTGACCATCTTTCAAGACTGATACATCAGAGTCATCTAATTGCACATAATCTATTTGAGGAGCAGCAATAGTACATTCAATAACCCCGACGGACGCGACAAAAAGCATCCAAATAATATTCGTCTGTCGTATGAATATGGCCAAGACCCCAAGCTGCATATAAGTAAATGAACATAAGTTACTGCTTGCATCAAAACATAGAAACCAATTTATCACGTCTTTAAAGCATGTGATTAAATTCCATGTCGGATGCAGGAATATGCAACCAAGAAACATGGCATGTAATAAAAAGAACAGAAAAAGGGAATCATGTGGCCAACCCCACTCATGGGATAAACACAAGGAACATGAGAAGGAACATGATCCATAGAGCTCTTATAGTGATATAGAAGCATTATGTTCCAAACGCGTGATCCGTATCTCATTTTCTCAATTAGTTGGTCTTATTGTAAGCTCTTGAAATTCTTTAAACTTATAACTAGCATCTAATGGGAGGACCAGGCCTCTTAAGTCTTTCACAAAAGTTTCTTTTGCTCTCTTTGTGGCACTTGGTGGCTTGAGACAATAAGAACAACTCCATGTCCAACTCAGGATTATAAAGTACCACTGATAGGAAATCATTTTTGTAAGTCATTGCATCAGAAGCCTCCGTTAAAAAGTGTACCAGCAATGAGGTAATATCAAACAAGCTTGTTTAAAGAGCTTTCTAACTGGGAAAAAAAAAGGCCTTTGTTTTCCCAAAAACAAAAATTCTTTAAGTTAAGAATAACTACTGTGCAAAATAGAAACAAGAGTGCCAACCAAGCAACGATAGTAGTTCAAAAAATTATGAAACTCATCCTAGGCAATACCTAGAGAGAAAACATCTCTTGAGGCATCACCACCATAATTGGAGACGACAGCAAATATTGAAGACGTCAAAGTTTGCCACAAAGGAATATGCCTAACAGCATTAAAGGGATTCATATGCAACGAGTTCAGGATGATCAGGTGTAGAAAACTCGAAAACTGGTCCCATTTCATTATCAACTGTGAGGGGCCAATGCTGGTGTGCCCCAGGTTTGGCGCTTATATGTCTATAACAGTTACATTCCTTAAAAATGTTGTCGATATATGTTCATAGAAATTTTACTACAAACACAGGACAGCAAGCAAGGAATGCAGTAAACAAAGAGGTGTTCCTGACTGATATACTAATTATTTAAATAACATGTCCTGTACTAATCACATATAACAGAAGTTAGACTGATTACATTACCAGTGCACTGGAAAGGTAATTCTTCTTTAGGCATGCAAGATACATAGAAAGGACCATTGTAGTTGATGCGACATCTGTATAATAAAGAAAAGTGAAGAACCAGTGGAGGGGATACAGGGCTAGAACAACTGCATACAGAGTTGCTTTTCTATGATCAAGAGTTGGCCTCAGGCAGGTGATTATCTCGTAAACCAGAATGCTGCAAATTACAGCCAGTACACCATTCGTGGAGCGAAGAATGGCTGTTGAGCAGACATCCGAAAAGAATGAGGCGACTTGCATACATAACACGCCTGGAAACAAAGAAGCAACATGGGCAAGTGAAATATAGTACCTGCAAAAAGTATTTGATTCAATATATCAACATCTTTCCTTAATAAATTTTCTTCTATTTGGTTAAGCTTCTAATATTTTTTCATTTTCTTGCTATTAGCACTATGGTATCCATGAAAAACAAATCCGAAAACGTGCTAACTGTTTCTACTCAGAGATATATTCTGATAACTAGTAGTCCCATAACAGAACTCCAATTTACAAATCACTGCCACCAGAAAAATGGCATTCTGAATTTGTTTTACAGGTAGCTGATATTCCATTTACAGTAGTTCATTCAAGCATTGATGTGCTTACGCCTTTAGGCACTGACTACGGAGAATATTACTGATAGAACCCAATAAAGGATGTTCTTGTACAACTCTAAAAGCCTTATGTCATGTTTGGTATGGTGGAATGGAATGGAATGCCCATTCCATCCATTCCTTGATTTGGTATGACACATTGAATGAAAATGACCATTCTCAAGGAATGAAATTTCATTCCAAGGAATAGATTTTCATTCCATTAGTAAACCTATGGAATGATCATTCAATTCCTCAAGGAATGCTTTTAAAGCATAAAATTACTAAAACAACCTTCTCACGTTTCAAATAAGCAAACCACATTCACCATCATGCCATCAACTTCTACCACCGCCGCCACCACCTCCATTGTCCGTTACAACTATTTTTATTACCTTTCACCATTTTTTTGTAAAAAAATTATGAAATAATATTATTTCATTAAAATTATATATTTATCACTAAGAGGGATATTTTCTATAAATGTTTTTTTAAGTTCATTCCATTTCTGAAGTGTTTCATATTTACAACCAAATAATAGAATGAGAATGGTTATTCCATTCCATTCATGCGTACCAAACATAACATTATGTCATGTTTGGTATGCAGAAATGGAATGCACATTCATTCCATTCCTTTGTTTGGTACGATATTTTGAATGAGAAAGACCATTCCCAAGGAATGAAATTTCATTCCAAGGACTGGATTTCCATTCCATTAGTAAACCTATGAAATGGTTATTCCATTCCTTAAGGAATGGTTTTAAAACATAAAAATACTAAAATAACCCTCTCACATTTTAAGTAAACAAACCAACCATTGTCATCGCCTTTCACCTCCTCCTCCACCACCACCACCACCACCACCACCACCACCATTGCCATTGCCATTGCCATTGCCATTGCCATTGCCCGTCACTACTATTCTTCATTACCTTTTACCATTTTTTTTTTGTAAAAAATTACAACATAATATTATTGTATTAAAATTATATATTCATCACTGAGGGGAGATTTTTGAAAAATTTTGTTCCAAGTTCATTCTTTTCTCAATGTGCTTCATATTTACAATCAAACAATAGAATAAGAATGGTTATTCCATTTCATTCTCATTTTCATTTCATTCCCACTTGCATTCAATTTCATTCATGCATACCAAATATAGCCTTAGAGAAAGCATTCCTTTTGGTTGCCAAGGAAAAAGAAGTAGAATCCATACATGTGTGCATCGGTGTAAAATGTGTAATCACTTTCTTTTGAGAGAGAAAGAACATAAGAAAAGGAAGAATCATTGAAACTATATCAAGTAGCTAAATGATGCTCCCAGAAATGAAGATCTTTTTTCTTGAATCGCCGGTAATAAAATGTCTAAGATTCAAAATCTGATTTCATTTAAAACCTCCCCTAATCAGTTAATCTTACCAAAACCTATTTTTTCTCAGCAAAACAACACTACAATTCACACCCTTTTCTTCCAATTCTCAGTTCTATTAAAAGTTCAACCTACTTGTGAACTGTGATGTTAAAAATTAAATAGCACATAAAAAAGAAGACGTTGGAGCAAAGAAAGTGAACGAGTAAAGATTCATAAACTGACAAGCCAGGGGGAGTGGTGATCATGGGGTCCCAACTTCTGAAATTTCCTTTGCAGTACTGTTGGGCCTGTGGCACATGAAATATCTCATCCTGCATATTTTATGTATATCAGCACATTATACATTGTTATATATATGTGTGTATATATATATAACTTATATATTTCATATATTGAAGAGAGATTACCATGTAAGGATCAGGGACAATGCGATTGACGATGAGGGGGATGGGAATGACCCACGAGCTAACTATCATTGCAACTGCTATTCTACCCATTTTTTCAACCTTTCTTCTCTTTGCCTCTCTCTATGATCCAGCTATATAAATCTCTGTATCTATAGCCTATACAACTCATGCACCTTTTAGGGTTTATCATCCACCCCAATTTCGAAAGTTTTATGGATTCAGACTCATCCTACACGAAGAAAATGAGCAACTCTGGGAAAAATTAGGGTTTTTTATTTACAGATGATCCAAATGATGACGCACGCGAACTCTCTCTCTCTCTCTATCTCCAACGCGTCACACACGATCACCCTAACTCGCTCCTCGCTGAGTCAACCCGTGACCCACCCGCGTTTTTTAACTCTCTGGCTTAACTCAATCCATTTCTGAAACCACTCACCCAATAAGTCCTTGTTTGGTAGGTGGTTATGGTTCAACCTGGTCTGGTCTGATCTTGATTTTCAGGGACCAGACCATGTTTGTTTGGACTGGTCTCAAAATTTGAAACTAGACTAAATGAGACCAAATTGAACCAAATGTGATGTCTTTAGAACCACTTTTTTTTGTGATTCCACATGATCGTCTTGGTAACCAAAATCAGATTTTTGAGATCAACGATTTAAGACCACCAAAAACCAAAATTGAATAAAAATAATAATAATATACAAAATAAATTAAATAATACATAAATAATATATAATAATAAAATTAATTAATAAAATATATTTATAAATAATTAAAAAGTGATGAATAATAAACAAAATGAATTAAATAATACATAATAATAAATAAATTAAAAATATATATTTCAAAATAATTAAAAATGAATAAATAATAATAATAAATTAAATAAAACATATTTAAAAATAAAATAATGAATAATGAATAATAAAAAAATGAATTAAATAATACATAATAATAAAAATAATAATGAATATAATAATAAATAAATGAATAAATAATTAAATATATTTATAAATAATTAAAAATGAATAAATAATAATAATAAATTAAAGAAAACATATTTAAAAATAAAATAAACAAAATGAATGAATGAATTAATTAATTAATATAGTAATAAATTAATAAAATATATTTATAAATAATTTAAAATGAATAAATAATAATAATAAATTAATAATATAAATAATAATAAATTAAATGAATTAAATAATATTAAATAAAATGAATTTAATCATAAATAATAAATAATAAATTAATAGAATATATTTATAAATGAATATATAAATGAATAAATAATAAATTAATAATATAAGTAATAAATAAAATAATTTTATTTTTTTAAAGCGAAAAGATCATACCAGAATGTTTTACCAAATATGATCTGGTTCAATATTTGTAAGACCGTGATCATCAGACCAAACCGCTTACCAAACAGACTTTTAAGTTCAAGATCTAGACAAGAACAGACTAGAACAAATCAGACCAGACCGCTTACCAAACATGACCTAATCTAAAAGGCAAGTATGGATGGGTTGGCGGGTTGGGTTGGGTAAATAATTACTAGCCCTAATTGTACTTGAATAGTTATAAATTACATATGATGATATATAATACTTACTTGTCCCAAAATAAGTGTTCACTTTTGAAAAGTCAAAGCACTTTATTTATCAATTTACCAATTTAACCTTCAAACATTAAAATTATAAAATATATATACTATAAACTTATGGATAAATTTGGTATTTAATTCACTCTCACTATAATAAAAATCATCCTCTTAAAAAGTTAGATTCCCCAAAAGAGACTTATAATTTAAGACAGAGGGAGTATAAAGACTAAATAATTGTTAATAGATTAATGATTAAAAAAATATACCATATATTGCACAATTTCGTTTGGGTTAATTACAATCAGATGATGGTCAGTGCACAAGTTTGCAGAGACACCCCTAAGCTTTCAAAAGTCTTGCAATAATATCCCTTTAGGCCATGAAAAGTCAGATTTGCCCTTATTTAATTTCAATAAACTCCCCTCTACTATTAAATTTAATCAACTAATCCCTCTTATATCCGGATTACCCTCTATGCTTTTCAATTTAATCAACTAACCCCTCTTATATCCGGATTACCCCCTATACTTTTTAATTTCAATCACATTACCTCACACCCTCAAACAAAATATATATAAAATTCAAAATATATATATATATAATTTGAAAAATATATATCAAATTTCAAAAAAAAATATAAAATTCGAATATATATATAATTTAAAACAATTAGATAAAATTATAAATATATATATATATTTCGAAAATAATATATAAAATCAAAAAATAATATATAAAATTCGAAAAAAGTATATAAATTTTGAAATATATATATAAAATTCAAAACAAATATTAAATTTGAATATATATAAAATTCAAAAATAAATAAATATATATATACATATATAATTCGGAAGAAATATATAAAATTCGAAAAAATATATATTTCGAAAAACAAAATTAGAATAAATAAATAAATTTAGAAGAAAAAAATATATATTGGTAAAATATCATATTCTTTTTCTAATGAAGTGAATCAAATTACTTACACGAACAAAATTTTGTTTTTAATTTTATATGTTTTTTTCAAAATTTATATATATTTTTCGAAATTTATAATGTTTTTCTAAATTTAAAATATATTTTTTCGAATTTTATATATATTTTTCGAATTTTATATATTTTTTATGAATTTTATATATTTGTTTATAATTTTATATGTATTTTTTGAAATTTATATATTTATATCAAATTTTATATTTATTTTCGAATTTTATAATATTTTTTGAAATTTGATATATATATTTTTGAATTATTTATATATATATATATTTTAAATTTAATATAGGCTTAATGGGGTAGTTTTCTTGTTTTAGAAGGGTGAGGGTAGTAAAATAGGGGCAAAAAAAGAATAGGTAGGTATTTTACATTTTATATATTTTTTTCAAATTTTATATATTTTTCTAAATTTTATATATTTTTTCAAATTTTATATATTTTTTCTAATTATATGTATATTTCAAAATTTTATATATTTTTTTCGAATTATATATATATTTCAAAAAATTTATATTTTTTAAAATTTTAGGGGGTGAAACTATAATTTACTCATTAAGATGGGGGCAATGTAGAAATTCAATTGTTTAGGAGGATTTATTGAGGGTCATTTTATAATTTTACATGGGATTCATCATCCAAGGGAGGTAACTGATATTTTGAAAACAGTAAGGGTACCACATATAATATCTCTAAACCTCAGGGGAGGTATGTGATATTTTCCCTTTTAAAAAAAAAAAAAAAAAAAAACAATTATAAGAGAATGATTGAGATACATTGAGAAGGGGGACAACAAACCATTTCTTCAGTAATTGTCCGAATACAAACGATGAGTAACTAGCTACCTAGAGAGATTCTTCATATTGAAGAGCACTTGCAGACATATTATTCATTCATTCATCAAATAATCCCCCCACCAAAGAACATAAATTTATGAAAACAGGGCAGTATTAATATGCTGCTGAGAGCTCTCCAGGCAACAATTTCTCAACTGCTAAATGAAAACACCAATCAAGACTTGAAAATTTCCGGAAAATCGCCGAGACTACTAAATGGTTAAATCTCTAGACATTGAAAATAACAATAATACAGAACAAATTGTATTTAAATAACAAGAATGCAAGCAGCATTTTCTTTCCACAGTATATATAGTACTTAATCCACCTATTTCCTCGCTCGTGATCAGAAACATTTCCTGTGCACAATCGAAGGTCCGGACTCATCATACTCTCCCTTAGCAATCCACATCTGCACTCAAAAATAAATCAGATGTCATTAATCCGAAATGCTGCAAAGAGCATTAAGACACTAAATATAGGGCAGGAATATGCATAAACAACCCACCTGTTGGAAAGTACTGAGAGATGCCAAGATGGATCCTCCTATCCAGACGCTATACTTTCGTTCGGGTGGAGCCACCACCTTAATCTTCATGCTACTAGGTGCTAATGCAGTAATCTCCTTGCTCATTCTATCAGCAATGCCAGGGAACATGGTGGATCCACCGCTAAGGACGATGTTTCCATATAGATCCTTCCTGATGTCCACATCACATTTCATTATGGAATTGTAAGTGGTCTCATGAATACCAGCAGCTTCCATTCCGATCATAGATGGCTGGAAAAGGACCTCAGGGCATCTGAAACGCTCAGCTCCAATGGTGATTACCTGCCCATCGGGTAATTCATAGCTCTTCTCAACAGCTGAGCTTGTCTTGGCAGTTTCAAGTTCCTGCTCATAATCAAGGGCAATGTATGCCAACTTCTCCTTCATGTCTCTCACAATTTCACGTTCGGCAGTAGTGGTGAATGAGTATCCACGCTCAGTCAGAATTTTCATCAGAGCATCCGTGAGGTCTCGGCCTGCAAGGTCAAGACGCAGGATAGCATGTGGAAGTGCATAACCTTCATATATGGGGACTGTATGGCTGACACCATCTCCTGAGTCCAAAACAATACCTGCGCAAGAAGGAAACAAAACCCAAGACAAGGTTTATTAACCTTCATCTTCTATGTCAAACCAATTCAATCAGCAAATCAAAATTTGACTATTCATCAACATCAAAATGACACCAATACTGTACCCATATATTGTCTGTGAACCTAGTAAATTATGGTAAATACTTGATAATGACCAAACAATGCTTTGTGGTTAACATGATGTGATTACAAATTGGTCGATACTCCCATTTTGAAGAAAACAAAACCTAGACTATAGTAATCATTCGCCGATTATAAAAATAATTTGCAACAATTCGATTCCTAGTATAGCTATCAAGCTTCATCAAGAATCTTAATTGGCACTTACTTAAGAAATGCTCCTAGTAAAAACATATGTTACATACTAGATTTTCTCCAAGAAACAAGAATTGGAATACCTGATAACGAGTTAAGAAAAAACGAATGAATAGATTGATGCTTACCAGTTGTACGACCACTAGCATATAGAGAAAGAACAGCCTGGATGGCAACATACATAGCAGGGGCATTGAATGTTTCAAACATAATTTGAGTCATCTTTTCACGATTAGCCTTTGGGTTTAAAGGTGCTTCAGTGAGAAGAATTGGATGCTCTTCTGGAGCCACACGAAGTTCATTGTAGAATGTGTGATGCCAGATCTTCTCCATGTCATCCCAGTTACTGACTATACCATGTTCAATGGGGTATTTCAGAGTTAAAATACCACGCTTAGACTGAGCTTCATCGCCGACGTACGCATCCTTCTGGCCCATCCCAACCATCACGCCAGTATGACGTGGCCGTCCAACTATGCTAGGGAACACAGCTCTCGGAGCATCATCTCCAGCAAACCCAGCCTATAAGTAGACGGTTGCAAACATTAAAAATGAATTGAATACTAAGGACGAAATATATCAAACTTAGAAAATTCTAATCAGAAATAAGTTCTGTTAGGTGCATTGAGAAATGGATGAGAAAGGAGAAACAAGTATTTGGCCAACGTGACTTAAAGACGATATATATTTGATACCTTGACCATTCCTGTTCCATTATCACAGACGAGAGGCTGAATATCCTCGGCATCGGCCATCTTTTAAATCCTGCCAGAGTACAGCAATACGTTAACAATCAAGTGCTATCGGGGAGGTCACAAGCACAAAATATATATTATTGTCTTCCGCAGGTTCCATTCACAGAATTCAGCTTCTAAAATGCTAATAAAAATAATAAAAGCATATTCTACTAGTTAAAAGTGAATTCGCCACAATGACCACCAATAAAATCTAAAACAATATCCTTTATGAACTTATGAAACACTAATGGTCCGTTCGGTTGCGCCGTTTTGGAATTGCATTGGAGTTGCAATTCCACCAATTCAATTCCAAATACATTATTCGGATAAGTCTTGAAATTCAAGTGTAATTGAATTTCAATTCCAAATCCAATTTGAATGTGAATTTCAATCATAAACCCAATTTAAATATAAAATATCATAAATATTGAATTTAATTAGACAATATAGATAGATTTAAGTATGTAAATATAGGTATAAAACTATGAATACATATATATGCATGTGTGTTTGTATATGTATGTGCATGTGATATACATGTATGTATGTATGTGGATATGTAAATACGTGTGAGTTTGTGTGTATGCATGTGTATTCATAGTTGTATATATATATATATATATATATATGGCCCTATGGGTACATATATATATACATGAGTGTATATATGTTTATATATATATATATAGGTCTTTGTAAATATATATGTATATTGTAGTTGTAAAAAGTTAGTTCTGAGAGAGAGAATTTATTGGATTGAAGATTTGGAATTGAAAATCACAACTTCTCATGTGAAATTCAAATTGTGGAATTGGTGGATTTGGAATTGAAATTGGTGAATGCAATTCCAAATCCAAAACATTTTGTTGCATCCGAGCAATGGATTTGGAATTGGAGCTCCCAATTCCAAATCCAAAGCTCCAATTCGGCGTTGCCGAACGGACTAGAGCTTACATAGCTTTTAAAACGAAAATTACCAGACAATGGAAGGGATTTGCCCATTTAAGAGATGGTGAATAAAAGGGCACAAATCGAAAGAGTTAAGTGTGCCACAACTGACCATTTACGCAATGTCGACATTAGCAAACACAAGTGATACAACCAAAACTTTCCCCACATATTATCCTAATGCATATACAGAAAAATGTGAAAGCAACACATCTTCTGCATTGATGTTAAAGAACAGATCATGAAAAATAAAAATAAAAACCTAAAAAAACTGTCCAGTATCATCTACACTAAAAGAATTGAATTTCCCCTAGATTATTCAATTCCATGGTGAACAGTAAGAATTCATCTAAAAAATCACCATGCCAAACCTATATTGAAGAACGGATCCAATTTAGGGCAATGCATCCACCAAAATTCTACCAATCTGTGAGTACAAAAACTTGTAGCTGCAAATATGTATATGTGCGCATATAGATAGGCGTACGGCAATGCATCCATCAAAATTCTACCAATCTGTGTCTAAAAAAGCATATACGTATGGATATGTATATGGATATGGATATGTAAGCAAACACAAAAATCAAAATGCAATCATTCATTCACATAAATCAAAACCTTCAAATCACTTGAGAAGAAATCGATCAAAGAGTGAAATCAATAATCACATAGAAAGCGATAGATCAACAGAAATAATCGAACAAAATTCATGAAAACGCACCTTTGTTGAGAGTGTCCGATTTAGCGCGTCACGTTTCAAATTTTTCTTTGAATGAAACAAAAATAGTACCACCACGAAATGAAATGAAATGGAAATGGATATGAAATGCGCCTTAAATGAGCACCAAATGCGGTCTGGCTCCGATCCCGACGATGAAATGGTGTGTATAAGTAGTGTAAATACTTAATCAACGGTCACGGCTGATCTGGAGATCTTGTGGATACAGCTATTTTATTCACTTTCCGATTCTATGGGTCCAGCTACTAAGAAAAGACCAATATATCCCTGCGTTAAATTTCAGAAATTCATAGTTAAATCAATATTTTATTTATTAATTTTCTAATTGATAATATATTTCTCAGTTCCAATTTTAATGTCTACCTTTTTTTTGGATTTAATTACAGCTAGACCCCCTCAAAATATGTCAAATAATAGGTAGATTCTCTGTTATTTGGTAAATTACAGCTAGACTCCTTAAGCCGATCGGCGTATATTTTCGATTATTGATAATGTGAAATTACATTTTTACCTATGCTAAAATAAATATTTCATTTGAAAAGTTAATATATTTTATTTTGCTACTTTACCAATTTAACTTTCAAGTTATAAAACCTCTAAATTATAAAAATTATCACATGATTCATTTGGTAGGTGTCTTTATTTTAGCCAAAACAAAACAAATGCTTTTTTTTGTTATAATATGTTTTAAGTTAAAACGAAAATCATGTTTGGTAATTTAAATTTGAATTAAATTCGGCCAAAATTTATTTTAGCTACAATGTTGAAGTAAACAGTGAAAAAATACAAAAAAATGTAAAATCATTTTGGCATTTTCATTTTTTCTGAAATATTTCAATTATTCACGTTAGTGTACAAAACAAAATGCACTGCACCAAACATTCTTTACCTCAAAAAAAGCATTGATTTCCGGTTGAAAAAAAAATTTCAAAACAAAATGCATGCCAAATAGGCTCCATGGTGGGATGAAAAGAAAAGGTTTATATTTCATTCACTATCAATCTTATAAAAAGTGCTAAAAAAAACGTTATCTTTAAAAATTGAATCCCAAAAGTAACTTTTAAATTAGGATGGAGAGAGTGGCAAATTGTAAAATTAAAATATAATTTTTTAATGACAATAGTATCCTTCAACACTTTATAAAAATTGTAAAATCTGGTTTGGTTAGAGGATATTTGGTTAAAATATTTAATTTTGTCAACTTTTTAAATAAATTTCGGTTTAGCGTTTCTTATAAATGCAACTCGTGGAACTTAAAAGGCTAACTCGGGCCCAACCATGAACTGGCTCAAACCCAAAAAACTAGCTAGTGGTAAATAAAAATTAACTATGAGAGACGGACGGAGAGGGTAATATGTACGCATACAGCATATATAGACTTATAATATAATGGCAGCACAATTTTTTTAAAATGGTACAAGACTATGATGTCAAAAACACAACTATATATATTATTTTAGTTGGTTTTTTATTTTTTATTTTTATTTTTTTATATATTATTTTAGTGTTGACATCCTAAAAATTTATACTCCCTCCGTCCCAAATTATAAGTCGAATTTAACTTTTTAAGAGTATGACTTTTATTATAGTATTAGTGAATGAAATACTAACTTTATTCATGGTCTCATTATTGGTTTATAGTGTATATGTTTTATAACTTTGATGTTGTTTAAATGTTAAATTGGTAAATTGACCTACTTTGACTTTTCAAAATTACACACTTATTTTGGGACGGTAAAAAAAGAAAAAATGAATATTCATTTTGGGAAGGATAAAACTATTCATGCATAAGCATAAGTAGTTAAGTGGTATTCTATATTTTCCAAAATTGAAATCTTCATAATTCAGAAGACAAAATGTAAATTTTTGAGATATTTTACAAGACAAAAAAAAAGTCATTTTATTGGGAATATTTTCGTAACAATATAAAAATTCATAATACTTGATAAGATTATATTTTTAGTGCTCAAATTTGATTAACAAATGGTCCGTCTGTTCCCAAAATGCCAAACACGTATTTACAAGTATCAAAAAAAAAAAAATTTGTTGCCAACACGATCCAAAATTGTTTGATCTAGTATAATATTCCACCTTATAAAAATATAGTTTAACGAGTCATATATATATATAAATTATAATACAGACTCCAAGATCCAATATTGGGGTTGAGTAATTGTAGATTCAAATGTGACCCACTTGAAGTTGAAGGCATTCCCTACCACCAATAATCAGTCTGTGACTTTGAGAGCAAGGATCGTGATCTCTCTTACTTGTATTAGTCTTCTGAGAAACAAACATATAACTTTAAAAAAGATGAACAACAAAAATAAATGGGTACGTACCTGACATACCAACAAGTCACTAACTCGCTAGCTGGAGACATGATATAGTGGAGAACATGATCACCTTGTACTCTAAGAAAGTTATCTATTGACACTTTGACATAAATGCATCTTCTGTAAAAGTACCCCAAATTATTCATCAGATTCAAGATTATTGAAGGGACCATCTGCTTATATATATTATATACATATACATGTATATACATACATGGTTTGTTTTGTTAAGTCGTTACTCTTTCCTCCACCAGGAGTGCATGGTTCGTTTAATTAAGAAATGGCAGCCTCCATTATAAATTCAATTGAGAAGGCAAACTGTCCTTTATCCCCAAGCGAAGGCTTCATTAATCTATATATATATCATTGTCACACATATTGACTAATTTTGGTAGTGTCCCATTAATCTGTAAATGAGTACATGTATGTATTCATGTATACACATATATAAATATTCACATAAAATTTACTTGTAAAAACTATTGAATGTATTTATCTTCCCTTTTTCTTTTCTTTTTTTGAGGGAAAAAAATAACAAAATAAATTATTCTCTACATGATATGTATATATAAAGAGAAATAGATAAACATAAATGGAATTCACCCCTGTAGATAGAATATATTATAGGTTGACCCCTCTAGAATGGATAATTAAAGTTTCACCCATTCTTTTGATTTTTTGTATCACTTTTTCCCTATTGTTTGAATTTATTATAGTTTGACCCATCTAGTTCGGACAATTACAAATTGACCCACTCTAGTTTGATTTTTTTATCACTTCCCCCCTATTGTTTGGATTTATTATAGTTTGACCCCTTATACAGTTTATAATGTCATCCCATTATAAGATGAAAAATGACTATGTTACCCCAAGCTTAATGAAAATATTTTTTTGCCCTAACTTTTTTGTTTTTTAATGGAGGAATATGCAAATAGTATAAGAAAATGATGATGAAATAAAGCTCCACCTACAACCGAGGGCAAACTTTTAACCCAAGCGGGTTGACCTAGTTGGAAAAAATTTGGGACTTAGTGTCTCAAAAATTATGAGTTTTTATGTTTGATTCCTACTATGTGCAAACAATTCGTTAGTGCTACCTTTCAAAAAAAATAATAAATCGTTAGGGTCACGACCGCGAACATAATTCGAGTCTTACCCAATTCGTAGGTTTTTTTGGGGGGGAGGGTCACCTTGCACGGGTCCCTTGAATTAAGTCGATGATGAAATAAAGCTCCACCTTCACCTGAGGGCAAACTTTTAACCCAAACGGGTTGACCCAATTGGAAAATTTTTGGGACTTGGTGTCTCATGAAGTATGAGTCCTCATATTCGATTCCTACTAATTGCAAATAATTCGTTAGAGCCATATTATAAAAATAAATAAAAATTATTACGGCCACGATCGCGGACATAGTCTTGCACGGATTCCTTGAATTAGTCGATGTGTGCGTAAACTTCCCCAGACATCACGTTTATAAAAAAAAAATTAAAAAAATACAAGGGCAATGTTGTCCATTAAAGAAAATGAGGGCAAAAATATATTTTCATTGAGTTAGGGATAACATAGTCATTTTTCATCTTATAATGGGATGACATCATAAATTGTAGAAGGGGGTCAAACTGTAATAAATCCAAACAATAGGGAGAAAGTGATATAAAAAATCAAACTAGAATAGGTTAAACTATAATTATCCAAATTATAGGAGCCAAACTATAATAAATCCAAACAAAGGAAAAGTGATAAAAAATTAAACTAGAGTGAGTGAAATTGTAATTATCTATTCTAAGAGCATCCGGTATGGACGTTACTGTGGCTAGTTAAACTGTCATTTAGCGAGTATGAATGTATGGTATGCTGCTGGCTATGTGTGGGACCCATATGAAGGCTAGCAAGAGGACTCCCTAAATATAGCGAGCCATATAGCTAGTCAAATGATCTCAATTAACAAAATATAAATAAAAAAAGAGAGAGAAAGGTATGGGAGCAAAATGAAGTGGGTCCCATTAATAAAAAATAAAGATAAAAAATAGAGAGAAAGGGAGGGGTGGCTAGCAGCATACCAATTCTCAAAAGTTTCAACTAGCCAAAGTACCTCTTATGCTGGCCTAAGCATTAATTTATGCTGGCCAAAGCATTAATTTAGCCATTCAATTTGACTAGTAGCATACCGGATGGCCTAAAAGAGTCAACCTATAAACTGAAATTTACCCTCCTCTGCATTACTCGTAGCACGATACATATAAATGTAACTCCAATATATTAATTTGAATTTGAATTGAATATGGATACGAACCGAGGTCAAATAAAATTATAAGAGAGAGAATATATGTTGTTACAATTGGAATGTCACTACAATTCTAATTATATTAAAACCTTAGATATATATAATATATCTCTCAATGGAATAAAAATCTAGCTCTCTACTGCAATATGACGTCAACTGGAGGAACTGTACAACTGTCAATGTGGGAATATATTATACGGGTAAATCCATCTAATTAAAGTGTAGAGGTGCACAACAGCTCTTATTTAAATTATGACACATAATTGGAATATTTTTATACTCTTTCATAATAATGATAGAGAGCATATATTTATAAAATTCATGGTATGCTACATTCTATGGAATTTGTGGTTTAAAATTTGATTTGAAAAAATAATAACTTAAAATTAGAACTAAATTTTCTTTTAATTCAATTTGAATGTACTAATTTTGTAAAATATCTATTTTTTGTCATGATGGTTGATAGTCAAGAAAAATAAATCTTAAGGTAGATTTGATCACTTTCACATGTAGTTTTCATGCTCAGTTAATAAAATATAGGGTCAGGTGCAAAAAAAATCATATAGTATTCATATGGTGCGTATAAACCCATGTGATTCTTTAACAATATATTCTTAAAAAATATGTGCGTTTTGACTCCATTATGACTTGAATTGTCTGAAATACCCTTAGAATAAATTATTTTTTAAAAAAATTAAAATTAAATTACAAAAACAAAAAATATATTTAAGAAAATAATCAAAAAAATAATTACATTTTTTCCAAAAATATTAAAATTATTTTGAAAAACAAATAAGACTATTTTTTAAAAAACTTTTTATTTATAATTATATAACATTTTGATTAAAAAATTAATCCGGTTTATTTTTTTAAAAAATATATAATAAAATTACAAAAACAAAAAGAAAAACAAATGAAAATACGTTTATAAAAAATATATTTAATAAAATTATCAAAAAATTACAAATTTACTTTTAAAAATATATATATATTTTTAAAAAAAGTATACTTTTTTAATTAATTTATTATTTTGTTTTATTTTATTTATTATATTTTATTTATTATTAATTCAATATTTATTAATTTTATTAGGTTAGAGTGGTATTTTAGGGATTTCATAATATTTTGGGGGTAAGTTGCATATTTTTTAAATATAATGGATTTATACACACATTTTGTAACTATTTGGGAGTTTTTCACACCTAGTATGAAATTACAAGGATTTTTTCGCAAATAATCCTAAAATATAATCTAATAATTCCTCTTATTGAATATTTACAAATATTTTTTTTTTAAAAAAAGACCTCCTAAATTGAGATTAATATGGAAGCATGGGACACATATGATTGTTGGCAATGGGGGCAAAATAATGAAGCATGTGTATGACACTGAAATGATGCCGCATGAGTGTGCGCGCGCGCTCTCTTTTGGTGTGTTAATCTTTTGTGGTAGTAATTTATAGTAGTAGTAAAATATATCCTCACTAAATTATTAATTCCCCAATAATAAATTACTGCATTATTACCAAAGTAAACCTTGCTTTTTTACCTTCCTATCCAGCTGTTAGTTCCACCTCCCAGTCAAAGTCTTACTCAATAAATCCGTTGGAACGTCTCATTCACGCGCTTCCAAATCGCGTGGAAACGCCGTCTCTCAGTTATACCTTTTGATGATGAAAACCATGCACTCCAATCCTGGTCGGAAACGGATCCTCTGCGCTCAAGCATCCTGAGTTGACGTTCACTGCCATGTGTTCAAACAAATTATAAAGGGCAAATTACACAAAATACCCCTGAACTATGACATAATTTCACGCGGTACCCCTTATGTTTCAATAATATCATAAACTACCCTTAAAACCACCTCCGTTGTAACACTTAGCCCCTTCCGTTAAAAGTCAACGACGGAAAATTTTCTTTTTGGTCAATAAAGTCTATTTTTGGAGTGAACTTCCAATTTTACCTTATGCATGTTCCAATTTAACCCTAACTTTTTTTACCAAATTGCCCTCACAATTTCATTTAAAAAAATATAAAAATATTTTTTTTGTGAAAAATACATATTATGTTCCAAAATATGAATTTTTTTTGCTAAAAAGTATATATTATGTTCCAAAAATATGATTTTTTTTGCAAAAATTATATATTATGTTCCAAAATATGAATTTTTCGGGAAAAAAATTTATATTTTGGAACATAATATATATTTTTCGAAAAAAAAATTCATATTTTGGAACATAATATATAATTTTTGCAAAAAAATTATTTTTAGTAAAAAATTCATATTTTGGAACATAATATATACTTTTTTGCAAAAAAAAATCATATTTTGGAACATAATATATATTTTTCACAAAAAAAAATATTTTTCGTAAAAAAATCATATTTTGGAACATAATATATATTTTTCGCAAAAAAAATATTTTTCGGAAAAAATCATATTTTCCGAAATATATATATATTTTAAAATTTATACTTTTTACGAAAAATATAATTTAAAAAATCTTTTTATTTAAGTTTCTCGGGTTTAAACTAATATTGATGTTAATGGAATTTGCTAAAATATTGATGTTTGTGTTTTTTGGAACAAACAATTTCAATATTTTTTTTTTAAATGAAATTGTGAGGGCAATTTGGTAAAAAAAGTTAGGGTATTTAAGTAATTTTGTATGTAAAAGTAAGGATTAAATTGGAACATGCATATATAAGGGCAAAATTGGAAGTTCACTCCAAAAATAGGTTTTATTGACCAAAAGAAAATTTTCCGTCATTGACTTTTAACGGAAGGGGCTAAATGTTACAACGGATGTGGTTTTAAGGATAGTTTATGATATTATTGAAACATAAGAAGTACCACGTGCAATTATGTTATAGTTTAGAGATAATTTGTATAATTTTCCCAATTTTATAGAAACTCACTTTACTTTTATATATAAGCTCATTTTATCCTAAAATCCTAAACATATACCACTTAAAATATTATATTCTAAATATTATCAAAACAAGTCAAATTAATAGGGTACAAAAAAAAATTAACTTAAGACAAATAAACAATTATAAAAAGGTAAATTTAATTGCTTGGAAGGGACTATTTTATTATAATAACCAAAAAATTCATATTAAAGTGTAATATTTTGTTGTGAAATTTTATATTAGTTTATTATATATTAATTCCAAAAATATTCAAAATTAAATCCAAAAATATTAATTAAAATTTAATTCTAATATATTAAGTCCGAAAATATTAATTAAATATTGATTCCGAAATATTAATAAATATATATTATGAAATATTAAATCCGAAAATATTAATTAAATATTTTCCTTCTTCTCTCTTATGTGTTTCAAAAGCTAACAAAAATTGTCAAAATTAGCTTTTGATGCATTATAATAAAATGGTCTCTTTCAATCAATTAAATTTTGATTTTGGTCCCTTCTCACATTTTGAAAAAAAATTAAACCCTATTCACCAAATAAGTTTTGGAATGGTCCCTTTTCTATAATTATTTATTTGTCTAATTTTTTTTAATTTTTAGCCTATCAATTTGGCTTCTTTTGATAACATTTAAAATATAATATTTTAAGTGGAAGTGATGGCGGCATAATTAAGTGGTGTGTGTTTAGGGTAGAATGTGCATTATATATAAAAGCAAAGTGAACTTGTCATTTAAAAATCATTTGAACACATGGCAATCATTTAGTGTGATACATCACACATGGCAGCGAACGGCACCGATGCTTCAGAGGATCCGTTTCCATCCTAGTCCCCAGCGTTAAACTCCCAACTTAAATTTGCTAGTTATGTGTGTGTTTTTATGAATATTTATTATTATATTGTATATAGATCAAACTACAGGTATACTAACTTTTGGAAGGTTTACCAAATCTCAACTCCTTCCATCTTTAGTGGAGGAATCCCATGAGGCTGAATTATGAGCATGGTAGATGCAAAGGCACATAACAAAATTTAATGTTTTTAATTTCATATTATTAGATATAAGAGAGATCAATAATGTATTAGTTTGGTAGAACTTTTGCTTCTGACTTTACATAAATATACAAAAATCGTTTTGAGAAGCTAATACCCCCAATTTATTTTAAACGTTATTCCAAGCCCAAAAACTTTTCTAAATTTTTTATCAAAAACATTTCAAAATAATTTTTTCCTTCAGAAAGCCAAAGACAACTTCTAAAAACCGATCCAACCAGGGCTTTACTAGTGTTAGAGAGAAGGATATATTACATTTACCTTGCATTTTCAGATAAAGAAGAATAATTTGAATATAAATTTAAATATGTTTGGTTAACATGCATGAAACTACAAAAGAAAAGAAATAGAAAAATATTTAAAAACTAGATTTTAGCATCAAATAATTTTCCTTAACATCACCGCCGGATGTCATGATAATATGAAAAAATAAATAAAAAATAATTTTAAAAGAAATAAAACGTTAGACCTCTTAATTTAGTTTAGTTTTTTTTTTTTTTCACATGTGATCCAAGTCTTTCGTAGGAATTACGCTGTTTAGATAGGATTCCCTCTTTTGCCCAATTTCATCGTTTTGACTATGACTCTAACAAATGCAATTCTAAAGAAACAAGAGAGATAGAGTAATAGCTTACTTCTAAAAGACTTTGTAACTCCTCTATAATGAGTATTAAATTTTAAATTTAATTCTATTGCAAATAACTTCTATATGGTAAAGTTGTTTTTATTTGTAACTCCTAAATCCCTAACTTTTAAGTTTGATTGTATTACCATTAACTCCAATATACTAAAGTTGTCTACTTGATTTGTAACTTTGATCATACTAATCTGTTTTCTACCATCTAGAATCTAAAAACGGTACAAAAGTTCTTTTTGGCTCAATTTTCTTTTTCCTTTTTTTTTTGAAAAATTAAACTATAAAAAACTTTGTTTTTAAATAACTATAATTTATGGATAACTAATTTATTAGAGTCATCATAGTTCGAGAATCGCCTATAAATAAAAATAAAAGTAGACAATTTTGTTTATGTATATATACATTTATATCACCATTGTGCCTTGCTTGCCAAAGAAACAAAGCACATGATAAATGATGATGATGATTGATATCGTGAGAAAGCGAAAAGAGAATTTCACATCAAAGTGGTCCCCACATAGCAAAACGGCAAAACCACGTGCATAGATGCATCAAAGTTCGTAGATATCAGAAAATTAAGAAAAGCTAATTGCCCAAACATATTTTATATGTATATATTAGTATAATTATATATACAAAAACATTATATGTAATGTGAAAATTTTATTTAGACGTATAGAGAGAGAAATCAGTTAGTGAGGGGTGGAGTCTTTCAACCCCCGTGGCGAAGGATCCGATGCACTTACAACTCTCTCAACCCCTCTCTCTATATAAACTCTCATAAATACGTTACACCTCTCTCTCTATATATTTATATATCTAAAAGTGAAAAAGAAAAACCAGAAATCCAAAGAAGGTCAGAGAGAACTCAATATAGAATCAACAAAGATGGTGATTTGTTGATTATATATATACATTCCATCTATATATATATATATATATATTCCATCTACAATAACCACCCTTTTCACTTATTAGCTTCCCCCACATCCCTATATTCCTCTCTCTTCCTCCCCTACCTTCATGTACTACAAGTTTAACCATTTTTCCATTCTGGGTATGTCTAATTCCGACTTGTTCGTCGTAAAAGACGACCAAAAACAGAGCGATTTTTCGAGACCCACCTCAGATTCACCAGATAGGTGTCATGTCACACACTACAATAATCATCATCATCAAGAAGATCTACAAAAGGACGACGACAAAAAAGAAGAGAAACATACATTCACAGACTACAATAATCATCATTTTCAAATTGATCTACCAAAAGATGATGGCGGGAACGAAGAGAAGCGTGGTGAGGCAACAGGTTCTGATAAGGAGCTGAAAACGCCGTCGTTAGGTCAATTGGACGCGACGGTGGACGATGATGGGGACGTTAATGATGGGTTCAGAACTCCGACTTCTTTGGAGCACAGAATTCCGGTGCCCACGCAGTGCCCGCCGGCGCCGAGGCGGAGAAGGATCAGTTCCGTAAAGAGGAAGACGTCGCGGCCCACTCACCGGAGGTTACCACTAGATCTGTCGGAGGAGTTGGAATCTCTGTTTCGCCCAATTGTTGAAGATGACATAGGACGCAAGATCAAGAAAGCTCGAAGAGATGACACCGAATAGAATTATATATATATATATATATATATATATATATATATATATATATATATTGGTACTCCATGATCAAGTTTAGTTATGTGGTAAGTAATTCGAATTCATGTAAAATGAGAAACTAGTATGGTGCTTTTGGCAATAACATATCTATCTTTATTAGTTACTGACAAATTCTAAACTTATATATATATATATGTGTGTGTGTGTGTGTGTGTGTGTGTGTGTAATGTGTGTGTTTATTTTTATCTGATTTGTTAACTTCCAACCTTTTTTTCCGGGTGCATTTTGTGTGTGGGTGTGTCATGTGTGTAGTGGTTAAGATTTGAGTTGGTGGGATTGGTCTAAGACCCTGAGATTTGTAAAGTAAAAGTGGCAAAAAGATTAGAGAGATGAAGTAGACAGCAAGAAAAAGAGGTGGACATAGAGAATTCCAACTTTATTGCACCCAAATCTTTTGTAATCAAGGTGTTATTCAGTTTCAAAGAAAGAATTCTTATTATATATACTCAATTGTTGGTTTCAGATGAATTTTTTATCCTGAAGTTATTTTTGAGGTGATTTGAAAATTACATCTGCAAATATATAATTACATGTATATATATATACATGCATGAAGGGGGAGGTTTGGGGTTGATTCATGTGAGGAGTTTGTGTATTGAACTATTCAGATTAATTAATTAATTCCTTGTGTGTTCACTTTGCCCTCTATATTATTTAATTTCATCAAATTGCTCCCTTATTTTTCAAAATGTCTAAACTACCCTCAATAATATAAGGGAATTTAGTGAAATTAATAGTATAAGGGGGTTTAGTGAATTATTTCGGAAAAAATAATATATACTTTTTGCAAAAAAAAAAAATTCGAAAAAAAAATCATATTTTGTTCCAAAATATGATTTTTTGTTTTCAAAAAATATTTTTTTTCAAAAAAGTATATATATTATGTTCCAAAATATGAATTTTGTTTTCGAAAAATATTTTTTTTGCGAAAAAGTATATATTATGTTCCAAAATATGAATTTTTTTTTTGAAAAATATTTTTTTTGCAAAAAATATATATTATGTTCCAAAATATGATTTTTTTCTGAAAAATAATTTTTTGCGAAAAATATATATTATATTCCAAAATATGATTTTTTTCTGAAAAATATTTTTTTTGCAAAAAATATATATTATGTTCCAAAATATGATTTTTTTCTGAAAAATAATTTTTTGCGAAAAATATATATTATATTCCAAAATATGATTTTTTTTCTGAAAAATATTTTTTTTGCGAAAAAGTATATATTATGTTCCAAAATATGAATTTTTTTCGAAAAATAATTTTTTGCGTAAAATATATATTATGTTCCAAAATATGAATTTTTTTTCCGAAAATTATTTTTCAAAAAAAAATTCATATTTTGGAACATAATATATACATTTTTGTTCCAAAATATTATTTTTCGAAAACAAAATTCATATTTTGGAACATAATATATACTTTTCCGCAAAAATAATATTTTTTGGAAAAAAAATCATATTTTGGAACATAATATATATTTTTCGCAAAAAAATATTTTTCAAAAAAAAAATCATATTTTGGAACATAATATATATTTTTCGCAAAAAAATCATATTTTGGAACATAATATATATTTTTTGCAAAAAAAATTCATATTTTGGAACATAATATATACTTTTTTGCAAAAAAAATATTTTTCGAAAAAAAAATTCATATTTTGGAACAAAATATGATTTTTTTTCGAATTTTTTTTTTTTGCAAAAAATATATATTATTTTTTCCGAAATAATTCACTAAACCCCCTTATACTATTAATTTCACTAAACCCCCTTATACTATTGAGGGTAGTTTAGGCATTTTGAGAAGTGAGGGGGAAATTTGATGAAATTGAATAGTATAGGAGACAAAGTGGACACACAAGGGGTTAGTTGATTAATCTGGATACTATAGGGGACTTTACTGAAATTAACCCAAAAAAAAAGGAAAAGAAAGAGATGGCTATGCAGTAGCTGGAAGCAGTTAGAAGGAGAAAATATGAGCAGATTTGGTTATGGGTGGGGTGCCTATATTAGTGGTGAAAGACAAAACTGCCCTTACTAAAATTGTCTACTTTTTAACTTGATATGGGTGCAAATTTGGATTTCCACGAAATATTATGAGGGTCTAGCTTAACTACTAATTATGGGGGTAAGGAATTTTAGTGACAATGTATACAAAATTTCAAGCCAAGATTCCCAAGAGAGGCAAACATCCTCCATGATGAATCCTCTTAATTCGCTAAATATTACTGTAGTTAATTAATGCCTATCTATGGGAACTATGTCCCTATTGTTTCCTATGGCCATGGAAGTTCATATCATATGGATTCAATTCCATAGGGGATATATATATATATATATATATATGTGTATATAGTGAAGTACATGCTTTCCAAGATAGGCTTTTACTAAGGGTGAGTTTGGAAAATTTATTTTTTGTATTTGTTTTCTAATATAAAAATTGCATTTGTATTTGTTTTTATTTTTTTCAGCAAAAAATAAAAACTAAAAAAGCCTTTGGATCAAAATTTGTATTGAAAAATAAAATGGTATTGGTGGCCGGCGGTAGTGGCCGGCGGCGGGCGGTGGTGGTGGGTTACTGGGGCGGGCGGAGGCGGTGGCCAGCGGCGATGGCGCCCGGCGGCGACCGGAGGTGGTGGGGGCCGGCGGGGGTGGTACCCTAAATAGTGAAAAAACTCAAAAAAACAACTAAAAGTTGTATTTGGTGTTTTCACCACTTTTATATCCACTATTCACAGAAAACAGTTTTCTTGGAAAAAAAAAAAGTGAACAATAAACGCATATGTTAAACGTGTTTTTGTTTTTGAAATGTGTGAACAGTAAAAAAAGAAAACATAAAACAAGTGAGCCAAACGGACCCTAAAGAAAATTCCCTTGAAAGAAAAAATCTCCAAGGATAGAAAACCCCCAAACTATGTAAAAACATGCAAATAACCCCTGAACTATTTACTATCACAAAAATAAATAAAAAATCTCCACTGTCTTCAAATTATTTAATAAGTAACTATAATACCTTAAAGGAACTTTTGTTATTAACAAAGATAATAAAATAATTGATGCAAATTTGAAGAGATAACCATTCAAATTTGTGTAAATTAATACATTGTTTTTATAATTAATAAAAAAATTATTTATTTTAACTTCTTATACCAAAAATATGTATAAATTTTAAAAGGAGTAAGTAATTATTCAACACTATTTATATATATAACATGAGAAAAAAAAGTTTGTTATTGAAATAAGTTTTAAATTCATTATGAATATATATTGTATGAAAGAGAAATATATCATTTCCCTTGATTATATTAGAAAAATTATGTCTTCCATAATGAAAAAAGTAATATATTATAATTACTTTATTTTTCAAATAATAAATTTATTATTAAAATTTGATTGATTTAAATTATAAAATTATTATCCTAAGTTTAAATTTTTTACCCTAAATAAAAAACTTCTTTTGATACGATATATATTCATAATGAATTTACAAATTACTTCAATAACAAAAATATTTTTTTATCATGTTATGTATATAAACATTCTTGAATAATTAATTAATCTTTTTAAATTTTATACTCAAACTTTTTTTTATAAAAACCTAAAAGCGTTATTTTTTAATTAATTATAAAAATAATATGTTAATTTAACAAATTTGAGTAGAGATTATGCTATCAAATTTACATCAATTATTTCATAATCTTTGTTAATAACAAAAGTGTATTAAGTTAATTATATAAAAAGGGCATTATAGTCATTTATGAAATAATTTGAAGACAATGATGATTTTTAATTTTTTTTTTTGAATAGTTTAGTGGGGTTTATTGCATAAGAATAGTTCATGAGGATTATTTGCATCTTTTTACATACTTTGGGGAATTTTCTATCCTTTTCAAAGTTTAGGGACTTTCTCTGAAGAGAGAGTATAATTATGGTGGTTTACTGTACTTTACTCTTACTATTATTTTATTTGGGTGACCTACAAAAACATAATTTAACATTTCAGAACTTATAGGTTACTTCCCTTAAATCAAGTCATATATATTTTCTAGCATGTTAATAAGGTTTACCTAAGATCGATGAGACCATGATAGGTCCATGCAAAGTGCATGAAAGGAGTGTGCTAGAGTAAGCAGCTTATTATAACTGACTAACTGTGTCTACCTTCGTGGTTTTTTGTTTTTTTGCATAATTTATATCTTATTATTGATGATGATATATCATACCCTAATGTATCAATCCTGTAATAGGTGTATGTTTCGTGATTCGATCCAATTATATACTTATTCACTTTCTCATCCGAATTCGGGGGTTGCCCTTGTTACGGTCGGACCATCCTGCCTGCTCGATCAGGACCCGGCCTCCAGCCCGGATGCTGCCAACCCAGTGGGTGTTTGGCGTGACACTGGATCAAGGATTGAGTCTGACTCTGATACCAACTGTAACGGGTGGATGTTTCGCGGTTCGATCCAAAAAATTAAGTTTATGGGTATAACTAACATCCACTCAGTTTATACTCATTCACTTTCTCATTCTTATCCGATGTGAGACAAATAGACACCCTCTAACAAATCCCTTATACCTCACATAGATGGGATAAATGCTAGGTAATGTACATTTGTGAATACAATAACTGCGTCTACCTTCGTCTTTTTTTCTTTTCTTTTTTTGAAATTCCTCTGCAAATTTTATATCTTATTATTATGATGATATATCATACACCAATGTATCAATCCCTTATGTGAGATGGGATAAATGCCAATAATGTACATTTGTGAATTCACCATGACGAATCGATATTTATAACACTATTTCTTTCTATTAATCAAAATTTATCTTAAGTTTATTGACAATGAGGTATTAATATCAATACAATGAAATAAATAAAAAAATACAACCATAATGATTAATTATATCAACCATCATGAGAGGCCAATGTATTATACTCATGAAAGAACGTTTAAAGGAACATAATTTTTAACAATTGTATCATAGGAACATCGGTCCAAAGGTACATATATTATGTTTGGTATGAAGAAATGAGATAGAATGCTTTTTTATTCCATTAATTTGTTTGATATGTTATTAGAATAAAAATAAACATTCTCAAAGAATGAAAATTCATTATTGGGAATGAAATTTCATTCTATTATTAGACATATGGAATGATCATTCCATTTAAGATCTTTAAAACATAAAATTATTAAATTAATCCTCTCACATCTCAAGTAAACAAATTACCACCATCGCCACCGTCATCAACTTCTACTACCATAGCAGCTATCGCCATTGCCTTGCATCTCCTCCTCCTCCTCCTCCGCCGCCGTCTTTACCTTTCACCACCTCTGCCACCATCACCTTCCACCATCACTATTGTCGTTACATTCTACCATTTTATTTTTGAAAAAATATAAAAAAATATCATTTTGTTAGAATAATGTATTTATTACTTAGAGGGGTATCTTTTGAAAATTTTATTTCTAATTCATTACATTCCTAATAAGTTTCATATTTGTAACCAAACAATAAAATAAGAATGATATTCCATTCCATTCTCATTCTCATTTCATTTCTACCCCAAATGTAGCCATAATTATTTAGAACTCCAGCTCGCCTAATAATAATAATGACAAAATACAATAAACATCAGGTCATACATTCGAATCCTATCGAGTGTAAATAATATGTTAGCTCTACAACCACACATATAGTCCAAGCTTTATTCGGTTGGTGTAAATGAATCACTTTATAAGGGGTACAACCAAGCATATAGTCTACAATTTACTCGATTTGTGTAAATCAGCCTTTCATCCCGGTTTCATAAATTAGTTAGGGCAAAAGCCCTTGGAATATTTAGAGCTCTCTCAAAGCTGATTAATTCAGTTTCAGTTTGGATTGAAGAAATGCTTTATTCTTGGCATTGTGTCTTCTATTGGCTATTGCATTCTACATGCCATTTGAATGGGTTTTTGCCTATGCTGATTTGGTTTGCTTGGTACAACAAGCTTCTCATAGTACAAACTTTCATGTCAATTACTTTAACTTTTCAAGTGTATTTTGATCATGTTTGGCCTTTTTCTTTTAGTTGATCTCTAGTTTCCATATTTTTTCCTAGGGTATGCCCCTTAGATCCTTGGAAGGCTTTTGCCTATTTTCTTTTTAATATACTTATCTTACTTTTCAAAAAAAAAAAAAACACAGATTATCAAAAAATATATAATAATAATAAAATAAAATAATTTGGAAAAACCTTCAGTAATATAGCAATTTTTTCATGACAATTGGAATGGAGGTGACTAGATCAAAACATTCAATTCTCACACTTATCCACACGAATAAATAAATAAATTAAAAATCATTCGCTCGGCTTCCTTTCCAATTGTGGATGTCAAACAAGTCGCTAGTCTTGTCAAACAACAAAGATTCATATATGTCACAGTTGGTTAGTGGCTTTTGAAATAACTGAATATTCAGCTTCGAAAACAAAGCACGACCCAGTATTTGGAAATTAAAATTACATAATAAAAAACAATAACAATAGTAATTAAATTTTGAATTAAACAAATTTAATTATAAGGTCTCTTGGGTCTTCCGAAACGCCAAATCCAACGTAAAGCGTGCGTATATTCGACTAGACTTCAGAGGGCAAAACAATTCATAAAAAAAAAAAAATTAAAAAAAAAATAATCTAAGAACATCTATTACATCAATTGTCAAATAAGGTCTTATATTCCACCCAACTCTCAACAAGACACCTAATGAGACCCATGTCTCAAAAGAAATTAAACAGACGTGAGACCCATTTATTGGGTAAAATGGTATGGATGTGAGGAGTGATCACTGATGAGCCATTGACCGTTTCCTTCCTTCCAACCATCCAAACAAAGCTATAACTGTCCTCAGCCATGTTTTTCTCTCTTCCTCTTCTCTCTTTCCAGCCGTTTCTCTCTCCCCAAACAAACAAAATACCCAAAACTTTCTTGGAATTGTTACACCATCTCTCTCTATGATTCCCTAATTTGATCATTTCCTTTTGTTTATGTTTCAACATTCCTCCATCCGTTTGAATTCTTTTAGCAATGGCAACACCAGCGAATCAGAATCAGAATCCGCATCAGCATCGAAAGACGATGACCATTGCGAACTTTGATGGTTTAGGGAACGATGACGACGATGAGCATTTTTTTGAAACCTTCAATCGAATCTCCGCAGCAGCTCCGCATGACTTGGCATCTTCGGGGTCTGATGAAGACTTTGAAGACAGCCGGATGTCCTTTGCTTCCGCTATATCGTCCGCCTCCTCCATTGGTGGCATTCGCGGTCTCAATGGAGTCAGAGCCTCTCCTCTCATGTTGGGGGACTACGACATGTGGATGTCGGAACCTGGCTCCATCCAGGATCGCCGCAAGCGGCTCCTTCAGGGTATGGGTTTGACAAGCAATAAAGACCTTCTCCACATCAGCAGCACCAACTTCAAACACAGTCCATCAAAGAAAGTTGGCAATGAACAACCTCCAAAATCGAAGGCTGACTGGCCTCCCTCAGAAGAATCAAAAACAAAATCAAAGTCGAAATCAAAATCAAAACCTGAACAAAAACCAGAAGCAGAACCCGGACCTTTATCTTCTACAACGGTTGTGCTAGTCCGATCACGATCAGATGGAGATATCGAAACATCCTCCATAAGTATCAAAAGAAGGAAAGAGGAATTTATAGGTGACATCTCAAAACAGCGGCTAACAAGAACCTCCTCATCATTAGTAACACCAAGTTCCGGTATGTGTTCCAATTCCATCGAAATACTACCAAACAGAACAAGACACAGATCAGTAAGTAATGGTGATGTGATGTCATCAGTTTTATCTGACAACCAATTTAGTGCATTCTTTTTGATAAAGAATTTGGACACGGGCAAGGAGTTCATTGTTAAAGAGTACAATAAAGACGGAATGTGGAATAGGCTCAGTGATCTCCAGACAGGAAAGCAACTCACCATGGAGGAATTCGAGAAGAGTGTTGGCTATTCACCCGTAGTTAAGGAACTGATGCGTCGTCAAAATGTTACAAGTCGTCTCGATGATGGTCGGAAAGGGCACGCTAATTCATACTTTAGTAAGAGCTTCAGAAATAGCAAGAGAAGGGGCGCTGCTCTCTTGAAGAACATAAAGGGTGTGGCAAATTCCATGAGTGGATTAAAAGTTGACAAAGAACGAGATCATTCTACACCAGCTGATCAGCAGCGATCTAACAAGACCCAATGGGTTAAAGTACGACAACAGGGGAAGCCGCACAAGGAATTTACTGCTTTGCATTTGTGTCAAGAAATTCAAGCTCATGAGGGATCCATTTGGACCATCAGATTCAGCTTGGATTACCGGTACCTTGCGAGTGCAGGAGAAGATCGGGTAATTCATGTGTGGGAAGTCCAAGAATGTGAAATTATGTCAACGAGATCATCCGATGATCTGAGTTCCAACAGTTCCAGCTCACTTGCGTGCAATTCTTCAGATAGGCTCCCACTCGCAGAGATTTCACCAATGCCATTAGAGAAGAAGAAAAAAGGGAAGGGTACCAAAAAAAAGGCCAACTCGATTCCCGACTATGTTCATCTGCCAGAAACAGTATTTTCATTCTCAGAAAAACCAGTATGCTCTTTCAAAGGTCATCTGGATGACGTATTGGACCTGTCTTGGTCAAAATCTCAGGTCAGCTTCCACCACCTAACTTCTAAAATGAGGGAATGCCTCACATCCACGCACCAGAAAGGGAACTGATATGAAAAACACAATAAAATTATTTAAACACCCTGACAATTTGACTTCTCATTGAAGACAAAAAATAGCTATCTTCTTGTGCCAATAATATACAAGGGTCTGTAAACTTCCATTCGGAGGAATGCATACAAAAAAATACTGAAACCTGCGTTGACCATTTCATCGACAGCACAGTAAAATTAATTTTTGTTCTTCTCTAATAATGAGGAAAATATCCATCTCATTTGCTACATCAAAGGTGTCTTACAAGTATGAAATTTTATGGATGTGCAGCTACTACTTTCAGCTTCAATGGACAAGACAGTTAGGCTATGGGATATGGAATCCAAAAGCTGCTTAAAGTTGTTCGCACACAATGATTATGGTGAGATGTCTTCCTTATGTATTTCTAATCAAGCCTTAAATTATTATATGCCGTAGTGTTACTGTCTAACTTACTTTTGCTTCTATTGTGCTTGGTCTGGCAGTAACATGCATACAATTCAATCCAATAGATGATGATTATTTCATAAGTGGCTCACTTGATGCAAAAGTTCGAATTTGGAGCATACCTGATCGACATGTTGTAGATTGGACCGATCTTCATGAGATGGTTACTGCAGCTAGTTATACTCCTGATGGCCAGGTAGTCGGGCTGAGTTTTCAGTCTATTTTTCGCTTGAATTCACTCAGTTGACCACGCATTCCTCAGTCTGAGTGGACTTCATTGTCTTTTGTCCTTTTCCCCCTCATCCTGTTAATGTGTTGTGAACTTGAACAAAATTGTGTGGTAATCTCGATTGCACAATGAACTGAAGTAAATTCTAAAAAGTTTGGGGTAACTGTAGTTCAAAGTTTCCTAATACTTTGTAAATTCCTGAAATTTGCAACACTAAACTATATGTAGTCAGAAACGATAAGTTTCAACCCGGTTACACAACTTGTGTTGGACTTGGACCAAAAGGGAAAAACATAAGAAACAGGATAGACAGTACAACTTTGTATATTTTTATTTCTGAAAACAAGAAACAAACATAATTTTATTTATTCACTGATGTTTTATGTTTAATTTATTGAAGGGTGCCCTAATTGGTTCACATAATGGAAATTGTCGCCTGTACAGCACAGCTGGTATGAGTTGCTCCACTAGTTACTTCTATTTTTCTTTTCCTTTTTGCTTTGTTTAATTTTTCTATCCTATCCAGTTATCATAAATCAAATCTAGTAAATTCTACTTACTAATCTTTTCACAGTACATACAGATAAGTGTGTTAATCTATTTTATCTGGTGACTTAGATTTCAAGCTAGAACAGAAGGAACAGATTCACATCCGATACAAGAAAAAGTCTCAGGCAAAAAAGATCACTGGTTTCCAGGTGGTGCTCCTCTCCTTGCACCTAGTTCCATCTTGGTTATACAAGCTCTTATTTGCCCAACCACTTATAGCAAGCTAACTACTCTTGTTGATAAAAATAAAAATAAAAAACATGTTAACTAATCCTGTGTATGAACAGTTTGCCCCAGGAAATCCATCTGAAGTGCTAATTACTACTGCTGATTCCCGGATTCGAATCTTCAATGGTTCAAACCTAGTTTATAAGTTCAGAGGTATTTTCCTGAAACGTATTCCCACATACACAGATGCATATATATATGTGTTCCTTACTGCAATTATATTTGCTTTTGAATATCAGGTTTCAGAAATACTACCAGCCAAATTTCGGCTTCATTCAGTCCAAACGGAAAATATGTCATAAGTGCAAGTGAAGATTCTCACGTATGCATCTGGAAGCGTGAAGACCACCGAAATGTAGCTGCCGGGAAAAGCAAAGGTTTTATCTCCACCCAGTCTCATGAACGCTTCCACTGTAGAGATGTTTCCGTCGCAATCACATGGCCAGGTAGCATAAAGAATGAGCCTCCTACTGTAGAGGTGCATTCTAAGAGACACTTAAAACGCTCAATACCACAAGCAACTACAAATAATGGATCTCCTACCCGAGAAGACAGCTTGGCAGGTTCAAATAGTAAAAGAAATTTGCCACCTCTTCCCAAGAAAAATGGCGGTTTAGAGAAAGCTTCAAGTTGCATGGATGAGGACCTTGATCAAGCTTCTCGTACAGATTCTGGGATCGGAGTCGGCGAGTCATTTCATTCAGATCCTGCTTCAATTAGGTACGGTGATTCACCTTCTATTTCTTCTTCTGGGAATCCTAGATCGCATTCCTGGTCTACCTCTTGGTCTTTGTTCGATAGTGGTAATAGCCATGGAGGTCGTACCATCCAAGCAACAGCCTGGGGATTGGTGATTGTAACAGCAGGGTTGGGAGGTGAAATCAGGGCTTACCAAAATTTTGGGTTGCCATTAAAGTTTGGTCGCCAAATAATCTCTTTAGAGACGTCACAAAAATAGTTCTGTACATGTAAAAGGGGGGAGCACATTTTATTTTTTTCCCACCAAAGAATCTGGTCCAGTTGTCCTGGATGAGATTCTGTTTGTAGAGGTAGAGTTATTATGAATGAGAATTAGCTATTGTAGTGATCAGGAAGACTAGGAACTGTTTCTTCAGAGTTGTTTCTATATCGTAAATGCCAACAGTTGGATGCTTATTCAGTTTTCGCTGAAACTATAGATTCACTAATCATTTTTGCACATAGCATTTCAACCAAAGTACGAGGCCCTGAAGCAAATTCACCGTGGTCATCCATCATCAAGAAATCAAAACTACTCTGGTAAAGACGAGGTCATAGAATTTGTAAATATTCCTAATGTACATGTCATTATGTTTTGATCCTGTGGAAAACCTCCTTGTTTTGGGACACTTCAATTGATCACTATAGAAACATTTCGACCGTGTATACACAACTCTACACAACACAACAATAGTGTATATCTGAAAACCTATATCATCAAAAACAACAGAAGCTAAAAATCATCATGTTATTTTACACAAACAAAAAGCCGAAGGCAGCTAACATATCAAAAAGCTATTGAAGCCCAAACAACAAAAGATAATTAGGAATTCAATCACAGAAAGCTTTGGCTTCCCCGACCATTATTCTTCTACCCATCCCACCATGCTTTCTTTTCGTAATAATATATTCCCCTAACATTATTCTTTATCACCGTGCTTTCTTTTCATAATAACATCCTTTGTCGTCTTTAATCGTTATACCCTTTCCCGGAAACCTAATGTGAGGGTTCATATGAGCAAACAATTACTTGAGCACCAATATGCCATTAGTCCAATGGCATAAAATCTCCCTCATAGGGGAGTTTAGGAGTTCAAGTTCCGCAGTGGTAATTTGTCATAGGCGCCGCGCGTGAGTACTTCAAATATATGTATGTATAATCATTGTAACAGATAACATATTATTTCTTCATCTATTTCTAACTACGAGTCTGTAGTAATATTTCCTGTGATTTGTTAAACTAATATTGGAGAATTGTAAAACTGGCAATAACAAAGTCACATGAGGGAATGAAAACATCAGCCAGCAATAATAGCATTTAGAAAGTGTTACGGCAATATACAATTCCACATATTAATCATTTCTTAACAGAAACAAAAATCATCCACATACTTAAATTGACGATGCATATCCTCTTGAAAATGCTCGCTGAAACCTGCAACCAAAACCTACAAATAGATAAAAATTTCATATCCAAACCAAAACGAAAATCGATTATATAGATATATAAGCACATATATATGTTACGTATATACATGTATGTCAATTTTATGAAAAGGCGGAAAGATTTATCGAATAATCGGACTCACACGGGAAAACAAAACCCTAACTCAACCATCAATTCTTTCAGCTATTCTGAAACTTCATAGTCGATAAAACCCTAACTCGTCAATGTACACTCCACCTTGGAGTCTGGACATAGATAGAGCGCGCTTGGAGAGAGTGACAATTAAAAGTCACACGTGATGGCTTAGTGAAAAGCGCGGGTTTGGGACCGCTACTCCCGTTTCATTAGTTAAACCAGTTTCTCAAATTTGATTCCCACATTTAAAATATGAAAAAGAAAAATTGGAAAATACATACCTTTTACAAACTTTAAAAAAAAAAAAATTATGATGAATTTTTACAATCTTTTTAGTATAATTATATATTTAAGAGTCATAATAACAACAATAATGTTAAAATTTGAAATAAAAATTGAAACGGGATTTAGAATTTTGTGGGTTTTGAGCTCTCTTCTTAAAATCTAAACATGTTTCCTAACTTATTCAATATCATCAAGTTAGGTGGAAAAAAAAATCAAAAAAGTTTCAAGTTGCTAACTAGAAAGCATTAGAGCGACACTTACTTATAACACCAAAGATCAATTCTTATTGATGATTATTTTATTTTCGGGTACAATAGGATGACTCGCAAGACAAGGTGAATAAATTCCTTGAATATTGACCAAGAAAGATGATAAATTAGCAAGCAATTAATATGAAAATATCTTATGACCTGTTTGGTTAGAGAGAAATAAAATAAATAATAAAAGGAAAGAAAAAAAGTGGTAGAATGGAAAATCAAGTTTAGCAAAAAAGAAAAGTTTTTAAAGAAGTGTGTGTAATTTTTAAATTTTGCTAGCTTGAAAAGCATGGAGTTGGAAAATTCATTGTGCTTATCATTACAACTCTTAGTTTTCAAACAAACAAAAAAAAGGAATAATTTTAGATTTGATCATTTTTTTCCATATGTTCACTTTTTAGATTTTCATCTTAGTAAAATAATGATAACAACAACAACAAAAATAATGATAATGAAAGGATAGATTATTACAAATAATAATACTCTAAAATTAATGATATGAAAGGAAAGATTATTTAATATGATAACAAACTAAATTAATAACATCATTTAGTTTGTTTAAATTGGAAAAAAGTTTCATATTTATTTAATAGTTAAGTTTAGAAGGTGACCGAGTCACACTTTTATACTAGACTAGATCTTACCATTTATTCTCCTAAACAAAATTTATTAGAACTCCTTAACAAGTTAAACACATAAAATCACCAAAAAGCAGGGGTATAATCAAAATTTAAAATATTGAGCCTATTTTTGAGAAGAAATATTCCTTTTTCTTTTCGACAAACTACTAAAAAATTCACAAAGGTTTGCTTTGAATTGACATTTATTCAAAGGTAAATCCCCAATTTACCCCCAAAAAGAATTTAATAAAAATAGAAAATACAAATGATATAGTAGGGATGGCAAAATGGTCCAACCCAGCCGGGTTCCGACTAGGGCGGGTTTGGTAAATTTATAAACGGGTTTGGGACGGGTTTGGTATCCAAAATTAAAACTCGAAGCGGGTTAGGGTCGGGTTTGGATTTTCTAGAAAACCCGTTGGTAACCCGATCTCAACTCATTTACGATTTTAATTTTAATTTTATATATATATATATGTGTGTGTGTGTGTGCGTCTTTGTCTATATATAACTCATTAATCTGATTTTTGGTGTTGACATCTATATATATATTTTTTTTGAAAGAATTTCAGTCAATATGCGTATATATACATTTGTTTGTCTAAATATGTGGGATATTTGGTTTATAACGTAAAACAAAATATATGCCTAGAATAAGAGAGAGATACTTAGTTTATAACTTAATTTGTCATCAAATAATTTAGTAAATCAACTGTGATTCTAATTTATTAGAAATAATTTAGTACAGTAGATGGAACTCGTTTATACCGACGGGGTGGTAATGGTATTACCGATTACAACCCGTTACGGGTTTGAGATAAATTTGATATTAGTAATTTTTAAATGGGATGGTAATGGTATTAGCCAAACCCGACTCAGTACTAAAATTTTCGTGTTTCGTAATTTAGGAAAAGAAATTGAAAATCACTTGAACTGAGAGAGAGAGAGAGAGTTTCCCATGGAAGACGAAGGCAGAGAAGAGGTTTCGAGTCCTCTCGCTACGGTCGAACAGATCCAAAAACGCCTCGTTCGACCTATCTCCTCTCTGAAGTCTCAATCATTCACCTCCATTATCACACCTCGGTACTCAAATTCTCCATACATGATCTCAACAATGTCCATTCAACAATTTTCAACACCATGTTATATACATATATATATCTGTGTGTATTACAGGGAAGACATGAATTCGACGGAGTTGCGGATAATAAAGCGAGAAGGCGCGAAGAGACAAGTGACGAACAGGAGGCTCGAAGATTACTTGGATCCAGTTCTTCTCACTGCGATCCGTAGGAAAATTAGCGGGAAGAGAAAAGGAGAAGGAGATTTGAAATTGAAGAGAGAGACTGAGTTTGTGTGGCCAATCGATGAATTGAAAGTGTTCGGAGAGGGTTTGGGGAGAGCCGTTGATCTCTGCGACGATCGCGATTCAATCGGAGGTGGTGGTGCCGGAGAGGAAGACGAAGAACAAGTGCTGTGTTCGCCGTTTCAGCAGTTTGAGAGAGTGTCGCTGAAGCGGTTCAAAGGGGGGCTGGGGTGAAGGATAAGCAGAAGTAGAACACGTACGTATGGTGTGACTTTGATATACTGTATATAGCATACATCTACAATGTTAGGGACATATAGGTCTCTTGTGTTTACTGAATAAAATTTCTCCACAAGTGAGTGATTCTCCCTCATAAGAGAAGACTTTCATTTAATTATGACTTTATACCTTTACTCTGAAATATTACACCAAAATAAAACCTCTTTTCATAAATTATATGATGGTCAAATAATATTTTACCAAAATTTGGTCGATTGTTGAATAATTGTGCAAGGTATCTGTTAGATGAATAAGTTTATTATTTCAAATAACAACAGTAACTCATTTAATTGCCAGGTTTTGGATGATGGGAACAGAGCAATGAATTCTTGTATTATTGCCCATATGGAGACAATAACTGGTTTAAGAATTTCAATAGCTAGGATAATTATATGTAATATATGTTATTGTGTATACAAGAGTTATATGTTTTCAGAATTTTCAGGAACAATTTTATACAAATCAAGCTGGAACTCAAGTATGCATGCTAATAATGCTGAAACACTTTAATTTTTCACTAGTAGAAGTACTCAAAAGAAATATCCATTCCTTAATCTCACAAATGGCACATACAAATAGGAATGGTACATATACATATAGCATTGTATTCAAATAGCAATTTGAGAACTTGATAAAAGGGTTGTGCAACTATTAGATGCAGTTTCGATTTATAAAAATATACGAATAATTCTGTTGCATTCAGGTAGCAGGCCTGCAATGGCATTCCTCTTATTTAAACCATATTGAAGCAGATTACAACTGCCAACAGCCCTGAACCAAAACCGAACATTCAAACTTATATAAAGACCTTTTAGTTATCTCTATACTCCTCAAATGCTCTTGAAAATTGACAGAACATTCTGAATGAAATTTTACACACATACTCGTGGGAATAGATTCTGAAGGAATTTAAAGAATGCCATTCGTAAGTACATTCTTGGGGTGGGATCAGAAATGAATGTCCTTGTCTCGAGCATCTATGTATTCCAATTTTAAATCTTATCAATCCCCTCGTTTTCAGCAGAAAATTTTCCTGAATTTCGACTACTCATCCTCCCAAACGAGCTCATGGCCGACAAACCCTTGAAGCTGCTGCTGCCTTCACTGATGTTAAAAGACTTTCTTGGTCTACTTGGCCTTGAGGGACTGAATTCTAGTTCTCTGCTGTTGCTTGTTTCGACCTTGGCAACAACTAGTTGAGTAATGCTGCTTCTACAAAAGGGGCAAATTGGAGCCTTTGGACAAGCAGAGACACAATGTGGTTTGTTGTGACACCACAGAGCTAGAGTGCAAGAGGCACACATCTGGTGACCACAGTTTTTCACCTCAATTGTGCAAACCTGATCAAAGCAAATGCAACATAGCTCGACATCGCTCGCCTGTGAGAAACACTCTTCCCAGTGAGTAACAGGGTGCATACTTTGAAGATTGATAGGAAAAGCATAATGCAGAATTAAATAAAAAATAAACTGTCTTTTTTTAGCAAAAGGTGTGTGATCCCGTTCGTAGCATACGAACGAATTCACCAATTTTAAAATATAAAAAACGAACGATAAACACTACTTCAACTGTAAACCAATATATTGATAATGAATATAAAGAAAAAGGAGTAATGAAATGAATTCACAATGGAGAAATTCTGATTGGCATTACAACCAGTCAAATCTCATATTCAATGCCCTTTTCCTTCAAAATACCTCTTCAATTTATCTCCAAGATTTGGGAGTTGATAACGTTCTTATCCTCAATTTGTTGCTTGATTTTCTCCTTCTATTACTCCTATTGCTTGATTTTAGGATCCGTTTTCTGATAAAATTTGTAACTCCCCCCTGCCTTATGATTTGGTGTTTATTTGATATGCTTGTTTTGGAGTTGGGCCTAGACTATTTTTGATGGGTTGAGTATTCATTCGATGGGCTTGATTCGGGGTTGGGCTTTGCATGCTGCTGATGGGTCAAGTGAAAAAATGAGCCTACACTTTGCCCCCAATTCCCAGACCCATTTCGTTTTTGAAATAGGGTGGGAATTCGAAGGGTCACATAACTGCTTATATGCTTTGCCATTTATTCAAATGACTTCACTGTTTCATTTTTGAAGAGATACACTTTGTGTGAAGCGATTTCTTGCTTCAAAGCCTTCAAAGGTTTTCAACAATGTTAGATCCCGAATATTTTCCTTCTCTCAATTTCCTTTTTTCCCTGTAAATATGAGTGATGACAGTAGTCGTACCGCTTCTCCCGAAACGGTGGTTGTTGGTGTTCGGGTCGCTTCATCTTCTCGGAGGTTAAGGTCTGTAAAACCTAAAACTAAGAAAATCTCCCGTAGAAAATTGTTAAAGCTTCCTTTTTCTGAACGATGTAAGATCGAATTTGGAATCCCCGATGATGTGACCATAGCTGAATACCTTGCGGACTTAGATTATGAGGCATACGAAGAGGTTGGAGAGGGTGAAGTCCTTTTTCTGAAAATCACTTAACTGTCCTTCGTTTTCCCCTTCATCCCTTTTACCATCATGTCCTATTTAAATTGGGTCTTACCCCTCTGCAAGTTAATCCCAACTTTTTCAGGGTTTTATCTGTGATGCTTGTTTTGAAGCATGAGCATGGTCTGAATTTGGGTTTAGACGACTTCTTACTTTGCTATAAAGTTGATCGGATCAGAGACAGTCCCGGTCGGTATCATCTCCATCCTCGTTCTACCCTCAAAATTTGTGTAGGTAATCCCTCTTCTGAGAAAGAGTGGAAGGAGAAGATGGTAAAAATTGGGGGAAATTGGCATGCTGACGTGTCGGGCCCGTACCCTCTCCCCGGATCCTTCGGCACTTGTAAAAAAACTCAAGTGTGGGACTAATCCTGACAAGTGTCTTGTTTTTTATTTTATTTTACTTCAATCTGCTCGATCTGATCGTTCATTCTCTTATTGCAGTTCTCCGCCTTCAATATTTGAACGAGAGAGTTTTCTCAGACCTGCCCTCCAGCAAACTTCTCCTAACCTCAGAAAATCTTGAGTTGATCGTTGCTGGTACGAAGGACGCTACCATCATGGAGGTCCTGATGCCAGCTTCTAAGAGGATTAGTTCGGAAAGAAAGGTCGTTGCTACTCAAACGTCTGGGAGCGACAAAGGAAAAAACAAAGTGATCGACCTGACAGAAAATCCAAAGGCACCGAAGGGCCTTTTAATGAGAATGGGGACTGAGAGCGAAGCCCCTCCTCAGAAGAAACTGAAGCTTGGGCCTCATATAAAGGGTGATACAAGCAAGGTTGTGGAAAGCGAAGAGAAGATTTTAGAAAAAATGAAATCTGTTTGCGGCTACACCATTCCTGAGTACTGTTTTGCCCCCAAGTTCGAAGGCGATTGGAAGTCATCCTTCCTCAAAGCTGATGGCAGTCCTTTGAACTGCCGATCGATGGCCATGGCTGATCCTGATTCTTTGCTTGCTTTGCCTCGTGGGATATGGCCTCCTAAAGATGAAATTTTCCAACAGCATGTGGATCGAAGGGAACTTCTGGCCAGGGCCCCAGCTTCCATCCTTGTGGTAATCACTGACCTTGCAATTCTTCTTCCAAGGCATTTTATTCATACAACAATTTCTTATTTTTACTCTTCTGCTTTAGTCCGTTTTCAATGTGTTGGCTCTATGCAAAGTCGTTGAAGCCAATGAATATAAGATCAAAACTATTGATGCGGCTTACCTGAGGGCTGATGCTTGCGCTAAGTCTGTTGTAAAAGACAAAAAGATATTGCAGGATGAGATGGTCAGCTTGAGCGCTCTCCAGAAAGCTTCAGATGAACGGATCAAAGGACTGAAAAAGAAGGTCGTTGATCTTGAAGATAAAGCGTTGAAGTTGGAGAATGATAATGCCGTGCAGAAGGGCGCTCTTGAGATTTGCCGAAGGGGTGGCTTGGACATGCACCATCGTTATGTCAGCATGTTCGACATAAGATTTTGCGATGAATTCCGCTTCTATTACGAAGAACTTCAACTTGATCCTTCCAAGCGCAAGTACAGTGATCCAGATAGCCACGATGCGACATGTGAGGTTGTTCATCCATACAAGGATCCTGATCCGAGCAGGGATGAGAAGGACTTTGCTCAATTCTTGTAGCATGGATTCATTCCAGTTCCCATTCTTGAACCTATCTCTGCCGTTCCAGTTGATAAAAATGTCTCATCTGACATGCCGAAGAGTGACGCTCAATCCGTCTTCGTCCAGGCCGTTAACTCTGTGGTCAATGTTCTTCCTCAAAATGTACCTCCTTCTTAGTAATTCTGATCATTTTGAACAATTTAATTTTTTGGGTCTGTAAAATTATTTTGATTACTCATTTGCTCATGATTTGAGCAATGGGTGCATAGCACCTAATTTTGTTTTGAACAGGGACATAGTTTTTGCCATCTGTTTTTTATAGTCTTTCCCTTGGTGCCTTTTGCACTTATGATTGTGAACAACTTCTAAAGACTTTTTCATTCTTTGAATGGTCTTTCTGGGAGCTTTACTTATGATCTTTTTGGTGCCTTTGCACTATAAAGTTTTTTTTTTTTTTCAGTTTTGGTGCTTTTGCACTTCATATTCGAACAGGTGCCATCATGTTGATGGTCTTTCTTATGAATGCTTGGTGTTTGTGCACTAAAAAATAAATTTTATTATATATATATTTTTTGTTTGGACAAGGAAATATGTCCTCGAATCATTGAATGCTTTCTCTTTTTCTCACTTTGACACTCGAACGCAGAATCCAAGCTATATTTATGAAAACTGAACTTGAAACTTTATTGAAAAAATAAAATGTCATTGTGCTTACTGATAATATCTTTTCAAATGAATTGCATTCCAAGCTCGTTCAATCACATTTCCGTGTTGATCGGCCAACCGATAAGCTCATTTGCCGATTACTTCGATAATAGTGTAAGGCCCATCCCAGGTAGGATCCAGCTTGTTTGATCTTTTAGCTAAGACTTTGAGCACGTGTTCTCCTACCTAAAACGATATCGGCTTTACCTTTCTATTGGAGATCCTCATCAGTCTCTGTTGGTATGCTGTCAATCTGATCGACGCCATCTCTCTCTTCTCGTCGATCAGATCTCCTTCGATTCTGAGTATTCCTTCGTTCTGGTCGGGATCGAAGAGGTATGTTCGGGTCATGGGGATTTTTGTCTTGATCGGAATAACCGCCTCTACTCCATACGCCATAGCAAAAGACGTTAAGCCCGTTGGCTTTCTTGGAGTAGTTCGGTAACTCCAAAGTACTCTTGGTAGTTCGTCAAGACATAATCTTTTTTCTTGGATCCCCTCGAGCTTTCTCTTTATTCCAGCAAAGATCGTTTGATTCGTAATCTCGGCTTGTCCGTTCGCCTGCGGATAACTGACCGATGGCAAGTTCTGGTTGATTCCGTACTCATTAAGAATTTTTCGTACATGTTGATTATCCAAATTAGTACCATTGTCCATCATAATATATTTGGGTATGCCGAATCTATAAATTATATGGTTTAAAATGAAATATATCACCTAGACATAAGTTATTCTTACGTATGTTTTGCCTCCACCCATTTTGTGAAATAGTCAGTGGCCAGTAACACATGTTTTTTATTTGATGTTACCCGAGTCAGCGGCCCAACAGAGTCCATTCCCCATCGAGCGAACAGTACTGGTGTTGCCATCGCTGACAGGAGTTTTGCTGGCTGGTGGATTATGCTAGCATGCCTCTGGCATTTATCACATCTTCTTGAGTATTCTTCTGCATCACGAATCATGTATGGCCAAAAATATCCTTGGGTGATTGCCCTGTAAGAGAGCGACCTACCCTTAGCGTGCCCCCCGCATGATCCTCCGTGTAATTGCTTAAGGACTTCCTTAGCTTCTGATGGAGTCAAGCACCTTAAATAGGGACCAATTAATGATCTTCGATACAAGGTTCCATCCACCACAACATATTTTATTGAGGTTACTTTCACTTTTCTTGTTTCTCTACGATCTTCCGGAAGCAAACTGGTTTGCCAGTACGTCAATATAGGATCGATCCAACTTGGTTCGTATGGTATAATGAATACCTCATATTTCTTGCCGATCGAAAGTTCGTCATGCTCATTGATGGGGATGACTCTGGTCATATATTCTCCTGTCATTGAAGCTTGGTTTGCTAAATGATCAGCCGTTTCATTGTCCACTCTTGGAATCTGTGTGAATGTTATCAGCTGAAAACTTCGTGCTTCCTCCTCTACTGCCTTCTTGTACTCTTGCATCCTTTCTTCCTTCGTTACAAAACTCAAATTGATTTGGTTAATGATTAATTATGAATCACTAAACACTGCTACCTTCTGAATTTGGAGTTCTCTTGCTAATCTGAGACCAACTAATAATGCCTCGTATTCCGCCTCGTTGTTCAAACTTTGAAAGTTGAGTCTTATAGACTGTTGCAGCCTCGTTCCTTCCGGGGTGATCAGATCCACCCCGAGACCTGCCCCAGACCGTTCATTAATCCGTCAACGTACAACTTCCATATTGGCCCTTCTTTTTCGGCCTCCCCATCATCAGCTTCGTACTCTAGCAGGAAATCCGCTACCGCTTGCCCCTTCATCGAAGTTCTGGGTTCAAACGACAGTTCGAAGGTATTCAATTCGATCGACCACTTAGTCGTTCGTCTAGAAAAATCTAGTTTTGCTAGGATGGCTTGGATCGGAAAGGTCGTTGGAACAATGATCGGATGAGACTCAAAGTAATAGCGTAGCTTGCGTTTGGCTTGCACCAACGCCAAGATTATCTTCTCTGTTTTTTAGTATCTTTTCTCCGTATCGAGCAGTGTCTTGCTTGCATAATAAATAGGAAACTGATAATTTCCATCATTCTTCATTAGAATTGAACTGACAACATTTGGGGAGACCACCAGGTACAGCGTGAGTACTTCATGATCTCTGGGAGCTGCCAATATTGGTGGGTTGGCCATGTAATGCTTCAATTGCGCGAAGGCTTCTTGTTGTTTTTGCCCCCATTCGATCGTTCGTTTGGATTTTAGCACATCGAATAATGGTTTGCATCGATCCGAAAGCTTTGAAATGAACCTGCTGAGCGTTGTTATTCTTCCTGTCAGGACCTGGATCTCCCTCGGGGTTCTTGGAGCTTTCATCTGGATAAGTGACTGAACCTGGACTGGGCTGGCCTTGATTCCTTCTTTATTGACGATGTGCCCCAGGAATTGACCGGAAGTCACCCCAAATGTGCATTTGTCTTAGTTGAGCTTCATTTGATGAGATCGTAATGACAAGAAGACGTCCTCCAAATGACTCAAGTGACCGTCTTTTTTCTTGCTTTTAACAACCATATCATCGATGTATGCCTCCACTGTGTCTCCAATTTGCCCTTTGAAGATCATGATAACCAGTCACTGGTATGTGGCACCGACATTCTTTAGACCGAACAACATCACTTTATAGTAGAAAGTGCCTTTTTTAGTGATGAAAGATGTTTTGTCCTCGTATTTTGGATTCATCAAAATTTGGTTGTAGCCTGAGTAAGCATCGAGGAAGCTGAGATGTTCAAACCCAGTAGTTGCATCGATCATTTAATCAATTTTCGGGAGCGGAAAACTATCTTTTGGGCATGCCTTGTTCAGATTTGTAAAGTCTACGCACATTCTGAACTTTCCGTTCTTCTTCTGTACCACGACCACGTTGGACAATCAGCTTGGATAATGGACTTTCCTAATGAAACCTGCAGCCAAGAGCTGATCAACCTCCTCGGATACGAACCTTCCACGTTCGGAACCTATCCGGCGAGGGCGTTGTTGCATTGGAATTGCATTTGGGTTAATACTCAAACTATGCATAACAACTTGAGGATTAATATATGGCATGTCGTTGTGCTCCCAAGCGAAAACATTGACGTTGGCCTTGAGCAATGTGATCAGTTCGTTCTTTTCTATCGGGCTGAGGCGAGCTCCAATTTTTGCTGTTTTGTCCTTTCTTTCATCGATAAAATCCACCACTATGGTTTCTTCTTCTGGTATGTCGTTCTGAACGGGCTAATCACTGGTTTTCAGTAACTGCTATAAGGGAGGATCATCCTCTGCTGACTTCAGACATTTCGAAATGATGGAGTAGCATTCCTTGGCCACAACTTGATCCCCCGGAATATCAATGAAGCTTCTTCTTGAGGGATCTGCACACCTCATTACCTGATGAAGTGTTGATGGTACGCCTTGCATTTGGTGGATCAATCCCCTTCCCATGATCAAGTTATAGGATGGTTGAACGTCCACGAGCACGAAATTCTCCGTCAGGGTGCGCTTCCCCGCTGTGACCGGCAGAGTTAGAACCCCGATCGGACTCACCCTTCGTCCATCAAACCCAGCCAACGAATTTGGTGTTGATCTGATAAAGCCCGGGCTGATGCCGATTTTTTCGAAAGCCGATTTGGTTAAGACATTTGTGTTGTTCCCTGGATCAACTAAGACTCGTTTTACTAAACAATTTGAAATAATGAGAGAGATTACCAGCGGATCCTCGTGCGGGAGTTGCACCCTCCTTAGATCCTCCTAGGTGAACGAGATGGTTGGTGTCGAGGAGCTGACAATTGCGTTCACCTCGCCTATCCTTCTGATTTTGTTTGCGTTCCTCATTCATGAACGTTGCACCAATCGACTTTCCTCGTCATCCTCAGGTTTTCCATGAATGGTATCTATAATTTTCACTAGCTGTCCATCAATGACTTTGTTGCTCTTTGCACGATCTTGAATTCAGGCACCTCTATCAACGTACTCCCTGAGTTCTCCACGCGCGATCATTGTCTCAACTTGCTTTCTTAGATTCCTACAGTTGTTGGTCAAATGACCAAAGTCGTTATGGAACGCGCAATGTTTTGACCTATCCTTCAGCTCCGGGGCTAGCTTCAAAGGTAGAGGTGGGCAGAAGATACCTTTTGATTTGTGTTCCTGGAACAACTTTGCGAGTGTCGTACTGAGTGGAGTTTTTGTTTCCTCAATCCTGGGTCTTTTTTCTTGTGATCAATTAGACGGTGTTTGGGAACTACTTGCGCCATCGGATTTTTTACTGTTGTGAGTTATCCGATCCTTTAATTTCCCTTCTACGTTTACCAATGTTGAACGATGACTTTTGACCAATTCATCCTCCTCCAGCCTAAGGAAACCTTGAGCTCTTGAATTAAGTTGTCCCATGTTTAAGGGTGTGGACTTCACTAAGGATCGGTGAAAACTAGTTCCCTGCTCGATGGCCACTTTGAAAGCCTTCACAGCTGTCGGTTGATTGCATCCCGGGATCATTCCCATCTCCAAATTAAATCGCGATAAGAAACTTTTCAAGCTTTCCCCTTTTGTTTGCCTCATTATGAACGAATTGGATATCGTCCTCTTTTCTTTCCGATTCCCAAAGTATTGGGCCAGAAAGCATTCCATGAGTTTCTGGAAGTAATCGATCGATCCGCCGGGTAATTGGTGAAACCACATGAGTGTTGGTCATATCAAACTGGTGGAAAAGGCTTTACACATCAAAGCATCATCAGTCATGTCCAATGTCATCATTTGCTCTACATGAAAAAGATGCTCGATGGGATCATGTGTTCCATCGAACTTAGTAAAAGTCGGCATGCGGAACTTGTTCGGCCTCCTGTGCCGCATGATCTCCCTGCTGAACGGCGATTCGATCATTTTTGTCGTCATCTCTACCACCATGTATGCCGGTGTCTGCGTTCTGAGATCTCTGACATGTTCGTCCACGATCTTCTGAAGCCTAGTCATCATATCGAGGGGCACAGCTTGAACTGGGGCTTGTACATCCTGATTGGTTCTTTCTGCCCTCGGATGAGTATGAGATTTCTTTGTCGAACTCTCCTGATTCTGATTATTTTCTCCTTGATCCTCCGGGTTGTTCCGCTGTCCCGCCACAGGATGAGCCCGATCTTCAGCTTGATTCAATCGAGCCCTCAATTCCTGATTTTCTCTTTCGAGAGCCTCTAAACGCTGGAGTATTGCGTTTGTGGCTCCCTGCGATACTGTTGAGGTTTCTCCATCTCCCACCCCCATGGATCTAATAGTCACCATTTTTTGAACCTAGGAACTTACGTTGCCACAGACGGCGCCAAAGTGTGATTCCGTTCGTAGCAGACGAACGAATTCACCAATTTTAAAATAAATAAATAAAAAAACGAATAATAAACACTACTTCAACTGTAAACCAATATATTGATAATGAATATAAAGAAAAAGGAGTAATGAAATGAATTCACAATGGAGAAATTCTGATCGGAATTACAACTAGTCAAATCTCAGAATTAATGCCCTTTTCCTTCAAAATACCTCTTCAATTTATCTCCAAGATTTGGGACTTGATAACGTTCTTATCCTCAATTTGTTGCTTGATTTTAGAAGTCGTTTTCTAATAAAATTTGTAACTCCCCCATGCCTTATGATTTGGTGTTTATTTGATATGTTTGTTTTGGAGTTGGCCTGGACTGTTTTTGATGGACTGAGTATTCATTCGATGGGCTTGATTTGGGGTTGGGCTTTGCATGTTGTTGATGGGCCAGGTGGGAAAATGGGCCTACAAGGTGTAATCCGGAAAACTAGGTGCTTAATTTGAAGATATGTAGGAAATAGATCAGAATAGTCATAGATTTTAAAAAGTGTTATACCTTTTCAACAAACAATCACTTGAAACTCTATTCGTTTTCTGTTCTTTTCTTTTTTTTGCTTTGCTTTTTTAGTTTACAATTCATCGTCTTAACAAAAGTATAACAAGACATGTTTCAAGATGTCAGTAGCTCTTGTGAGGTGGTGATCCATATGCTTTTATGCATTCCTCTCAAAGCGGAGTGAGATGGTAGGAACAATTTCTTCTCAAATTCTCAAGGGAATCTTCAGTACTATTAGAGTCATAGGAGATAAAACTCCATGGAGAATCATTAGGAAACTTGTTCCGTTGCATATGAACCTTTGTGACATTATACTTCTGCCAAGCATAATTCCCATTCAAAGAAACAGAGATGGTGTGATATGTATGTGTGTGTGAATGTATACACAAGGAAAAAGATAGACTGATTTCATTCTACATGGTTATAAGAATTTTAAAAGGTAAACTAAAAACTTAGATTACCTCAGATGTGTCATCGCCATCCTCAAAACCAGAGTGCAAAGAATCCAAAGATGATGGAAGTGAGTAGACTGTCTCCTTGAAGATGGCTTTTTCCCTCTCCTTATTTGTCTCCAAAAGGGCTTTCTCTAATAGAGCTTTTGCATCTGGATTGAGCTCAGTAAATAACTTCAAAGGTGATGGCCAGAGAAGAGGCTCCGGAGATGACGGATTCAACAATGCTGCACATGCTCCATGTTTGTGCTTCAGGGCAACCATGTAAGGCATTCTCCTGCAGAGTTCCCATCAGATAATGATAAGTTTTTATGCAAATATTCACAGTTGACAGCTCTTGTCAGCAATTACGAAACCTCCCACAATCAGGATATAGACTAAAATCATAGAGCTTAAGTATGTGTGTGATAGATATATAAGAATCATCGAAATCACGTTACAATGAACACACACAGACAAAAGATTTATGTAACTTCTTGGAGTCAGCTCGATAAATCTTATCAATGTCATATATATTCCTCTAATAATAGTCCTCAATTCTCTAGCCACATTCTCTTTTACCTTCCTGTCATCATTATAACTCTGAATCAAGTCACTCTCGGTTCCTAGAGCGATTGATCTTAGAGGGGAAATATACTTTGACCAGAAAATAAATTTCTAAATTTTACCAAGTTTAGTTGTGCGAAAAGGGAAATTATCAAGGGATCTACTAATGTTTCAACTTTAATCCATTCTTTTCAGGGTTTTTACTAATGCTTCAGCTTTCAATTTCCATCTCTTGTACTAGCAACATTCTAGAATCAGTATGACGGAGATCAAGGGAAAAAATATCGCCCACAGCAAGCTTAAAAATTGACCAGGTCAATCTAGAGTTTGTAGTACAACACTGATTGTACAGCTATAGTTTAGCCAAACTGTTATACTAATATCTAGTCCGAAATGTTTACTAAGTCTTACCCAGATGAATCTCGTTGCAGACGATCTGCGCCCCAAGCAAGTAATTCCCGCACACAGTCCAAGGAACCTCCCCGAGCTGCCATATGAAGTGGTGTACTACCTAGGTAGCTGCAACTGGACTATTTATCAACTTGAAAGACAAAATAACACCATCTTTGCATATTGCCTAAAAAGCTTCATTAAGATCATTACCCATATCCGCCCATAGAAACACTAACTAGCGCTCCACTGTCTAACAGAGTGTGAACACACTCGTGGCACCTCTGTCGGGCTGCCAAGTGCAGTGGGGTGGCTCCACGGCCATCCCTAACATTCACAAATCTTGCAAAACCCCTGCCATCAAGTCAAACCATACAACACAGTAAGATTAGCATTTTAGTTAACAGATATTCAGCACACACATAATTGTGATTATTTGTGACACGGATTAGGGTGAGAGAGAGTCACCAGGAAGCCGCAACAACGGTTGAACGGGCGGCCGAAAGAATAGCTTGAAGACAATCAGAATGGCCATAATAAGCAGCATAATGCAAGCAGGTTCTTCCATTCAGAGAATCAAACATCAAAATCTGGTTTAAATTTCAAAACCCAACCATCATCAGTCCCTCCATTACACCATAACTAATCACAAAATCTAAAAAAGAGCAGGAGAGAAACACAATTGACATACATTTGCTCCTGCTTGAATAAGCCTTTCCACACATGAAATTTTCCCATGCATTGCAGCTAACATTAATGGGGTCTAAAACAATCACAGACAAAATGCACACATGTTGATCATCATATACATTATGCAGGACATAAAAGGGAAGTTCAAGATCATACATTGTCTATTAAAAGTATATATGTATACAATTAATACATGATCATTCATAATGAGCGTATGAAAATTACCTGTTTGTGGCGATTTAAGGCATCTGGGTTAATGGACTGATCCAAAATCAAAGAAAGAACCTACCCATCATCAAAATCAAACACCAAGTGCAAAACCCACAAAGACCCATCAAGAAAAATCCCAACAAAATAAAATATGAAAATCAAAATAATAATAAAAAATCCAAAGGAAAGGAACAAAACTCACCTGGATCTGACCATTGGCAGCAGCTACGTGCAGTGCAGAGAGTCGACCATGATCATGGCTTTCTCTGCAGCTCAGCCCCTGACCCATTTCCTCAGCATCAGTGGAGGTGCTCCGATCGTCACTCACGCGCCACCGTCCGCGGAGGAGGAGGTGGTGGTGGTAAAGGTGGCGATAGGTTGGGCCGGGGACTTGGTGAAGCCAGAGGTATTATAAAGTATTGGAGTGGCCTTGGAATTTGGACTGCCCGCCGAGATTTCGGGCAATTGTCGGATGCTTTTGTTTGTGTCGGGCAACTATCAGAGAATTTTCGGGCAATTTGTTTTGTAATAACTTCATTTATATCTCTTCATGTTTATTTTATTTTTATTTGGACCCCCTCAAATTTGCATATCTTTATTTACATTCTCTACTTTTCAATATTCTCATCACTTAGACCCCCTGAACGATGACATCAGCCTGAATTTTTTTTTAAATCCCTAAACTACCCTCAATGTCTTATCCTTATTCTGTTTGAAAACAAGTATAGTGCTTTTATCAATTAGACCCCCTCACATCATTTAATAATTTAATTTGTATTAAAATTTCAAAATATATATAAAATTTGAAATATATATATTAAAATTTGAAAAATATTATAAATTCGAAAATAAATATAAAATTAAAAAATATATATAAATTTTGAAATTTTTTTTTTCAAAAAAAACATATTAAATTTCAAAAATAAATATAAAAATCACAAAAAATATAAAAATTTTGAAACAAATATATAAAATTTAAAAAAAAACATATAAAATTCAAAAATATATATTAAATTTCAAAAAAAATTATAAAATTGAAAATAAATATAAAATAAAAAATATATATAAATTATGAATTTTTTTAAAAAAAAATATTAAATTCAAGACAAATATATAAAATTAAAAAAAAAACCATATAAAATTCTAATAATATATATTAAATTTCGAAAATAATTATAAATTTCAAAAAAATATAAAATTTTAAAACAAATATAAAATTCAAATATATATATATATTAAATTTCAAAAAAAAAACTAAATTCGAAAATAAATATAAAATTAAAAAAAAAATTAATTCTCTCTCTCTCTTTCTCTCTCAGACACACACACACCACACACACACGCACACGCATATATATACACACATATATATATATATAGATCTATATATATACACACACACGTATATATATATATAAGTCACCGGCCGACCCCCTCCCACCGCCTCCCCGTCGGCGCCGTCCCCTCCCGCCGCCCCTTCCCCCCTCCCCCGATGGGTCTATATATATGTGTGTGTGTGTGTGTGTGTGTGTCTAGAGTTAGAGAGAGAAAGAGAATAAATATTGAATAAATATTGGGGTGTTTGATTTGAGGGTTAGATTGATTCTAAGGGGGTATTTGGTTTAGGGTTTAAATTGATTTAGGGATTAAATTGATTTAAGGGGTGTTTGATATAAGGGTATTTTAGACATTTCACACCATGAGGGGGTGTAAATGAAGATATGCAAACCTGAGAGGTTAAAATAATGATAGGACAAACCTCAGGGGGTGTGTAAATGAAGTTATCCCATTTATTTTTTATTTTTGTGTACATAGGGAATCTTTTGTCAAAATCACGTTAATTATGTTGATTTTTCATCACCGTTTGTAGGAGAGATCGGAACCGTTGATTGTTATCTATTATCTTTAAAGCCGTCCGATTGATGGTCTCGTTTGGATAAGTTAGAAAAATATAAAAGAAATGATAATTGTGAAAGGAACAAAATGAATTCAAAATATTACAATGATTAAAATTTATATTTAAATAAATGATAAAGGAAAGGAAAGGAAAAATAATAATTGCATATTTTTCTGGAATATGGCAGAGAAGAAAAAAAAAGATAAATCATTTTTGTGAAAATTATAATTAAAAACAAAGTTTTAGTTTCTTATAAAAGTTAAAGGCTTAAAGGCTAAAGCTAAGCATTTTAGTTTCTTTTTATGTTTTTTATTTTATGAGTTTAATTATTCTTAAGAACTTAATAAATTTGTATCATCTAACTTTTCACGAAGTCTTCTAAAAATTTAAGGTTAAAAGCACTCTTAAGAGTTAGGGGTGTTTAAAATCAGTTCGGTTCCGGTTCTGGCCAGAACCAAAATCAGTTCTTTCGGTTCCTTAAAAATAGGAATCGGTTCGGTTCCTTGCGGTTTCGGTTCCGATTCTTATTATCACTAAAAAAAAACATCAAATATAAAAAGATAATATAATTATAAACTAAATTAAATAGATGTTTTGATATTTGATCATTTGACCACATATTTATATATAATTTGGTAGATGGGTAAGACCCACCTACCCAAGTTTATCAATCTCTTAAATCATGGGATTTGATAAACTCTTTTTTGAGCTTTATTTTTCATAAGTAAGAGTAATCCCTTATTTGGGGATCACTTATTTTTCTAGAAACTTCTATGGGTCAAGCCCATCCATCTACGGGCCATATGCCCTATGGTCCATCAGTCTTGCGGCTCATCAGTCTTGCAACCCATCTTTATTGGGTCATATAAGTTTTTGACTATTACACAAACCTAAAATTACACTTGCATCTAATAATAAAACAAAAAAAATGCATATACCATCAAAATATAAAACTAATATATATATATATATATATAAGAATATAACACTAGTAAAAATAAATATATATTAAAAACAAAACCGATTCGTTTTGGTTCCAAAGGGGTAGAAATCATAGCTGAATCTAAAATTTCGGTTCTTTGATTTTTGGAACCAAAATCGAAACTAAACACCCGGTTCTGGTTCGGTTTCATGAATACCCCTACTAAGAGTTTCCTAAAATATAAAAAAATTACAATTAGGCCCTGTTTGGTAATGTTGTGTTTTTTCTTTTTTGTTGTGATTTAATTTTTTACAATTTTGAAAGTTGTGATATACTTTTCTATCATTTTGCTAGAAAGTAAAACATGTTTAGTAAAATTTATCTGTTGTGGAATTTTTAAAAGTAGAAAACTGAAAATGTATTTGGTAACGAATAAAATTAAAAATTAATAAATCATGAATTAATTAGTAATAAAAATAGAATGAACTAATTTAAATATTTATTTATTCATTTTTATTCAAATTTATTTAGTTCTTTTATTTATTGATTATTAATTATTAGTTATTTATTACGCAATTTTTATTTAATTATTATTATTTATTTATCATCAATTAATTACTCAATTTTATTATTTATTTATTTTTTTCATTTATTTATTATTTATTAATATATTAATGTATTTTTATTCAAATTTATTTAATATTTATTTATTCATTTTAGTTTATTATTCATTTTAGTTTTATTTTATTTATTATTTTTAATTATTTATTAGTAATGTTTAATTTAATCATTTTAATTTATTATTTATTCATTATATTTTATTTCTTTATTATTTTTATTTCTTTATTTGTTATTTGTTATTATTTATATTTATTATGTTACTGTAGCCGCATTTTGTGGTTTTGGGAATAAAACTCAAAATTGAAGCTTCATTTGAAGCTTCCAAAAATTGTTCACAAAATTACAAATTTTGGCAATTAATTTTGAATTTTCTAGAATCTACTTAAAACAAAACCTAGTTTACTAAACAACTTTTAAATTTTGATTTTATATTTTTGAAAACTAAAACAGAAATCTGAAAATAAAAACCCAAACATGCTTTAATGTAAGATTGTATTATTTTTAATTGATCTGACATTTTTTAGTATAATTATTTGGACCAATAATAAATACAAAAAATTTGGTGCACGGAAAACATTGGTCTTACACAATTTTATTTTATTACTTTTGTTACATGACACAATAATCATTCTCCTTTTACTTTTCAGTTTTTAGATAAAATATATTGACCTTACCTGAAGTTTGATGTAATTATATACTCCTCTGTTCCAAATTAGTTGTCAAAGTCTAACTTTTTTTTAAAAAAATTATTATTATTTTGTGTTTCCAATTTTACTCTTTGATAATATAGTATAGTTGTAGTTTTTAGTAGAACCATTATTTTTTGAAGTTAATGAAGATGGGTAATTTGAAAAAGTATAAGATTATGTTGTATTAGAACAAGTAAAATTTAGAAAGTAGACAACTAATATGGAACAAGGAATATTTATAATTATAATTGGTATTTATTATATTATGTACCCATATCCTATCAAAATTCATTATAATTATTTTGATCCAAGGATATTTTTGTCATATATTTATATATTTTACGCTAAGAACTAACACAATCTTACAAAATTTTTTTAACAAATTAAATTTCTATGGCAATGGGAGATTAATGTATATTTGTCATCTTAATGGGTTTTTTTTCATTTGCATTCATATTTTTGTCTAATGATATGGATCTTTAAATAAATTTCACCGAGAAAATTAAGCGAATAAAAGGAAATGGCATGTAATTTGATAAGCATGAAACGTTTTTGTAAATAATTTTTACAAAGTAGTACCATTTTATTTTTCTAAGACTCAAATAAATACATCAATATTTTACTTAAATGATTTTTTAATCAATACTAATAGAGGCCCAATAATTCACTTAATAAATTAAAACCAGACGGGTAAATTAAATTGTATGTAAGGATGACTAGGAGTGCGGTTCTGGGCGGGTGTACCCTCCCTCGCCCCCACAACCGTTAAGAAACTCCACCTCATTCCTGCCTAAAATTGGCTAAACGGGGTGGAGGTCACCTTGTCCCCGTTGGATTTTTTAAAACCGTTGGGTGCCCGCGGGTACCCCCGTTAATGGTTAAATTTTTTAAATATGTTACTTTAAAATTAAATAACTCCACAAAATCATATAATTAAAACATAAAATTCAACATTATAAAAACTAAATAAACCACCAAATTATCCAACAATCCAAATTACAATACATTCTATCAAAATTTGTTCAATATTAAGTTCAATAAAAAAATTATTGTTCAATATTAAGTCCACTTCAATCTAGACAACAAAAAAAATAGAATTTAGAATTAGTGAGTTACATTATTTATTATATATATATATTATAATATGTCTAAACGGGGCGAGACAGGGCGGGAACACCTAAAACTGTCCCCGCCCTGTTTATGTGCGGTTTTTTTTTTCTCAACCCAATCCCCACCAATATAGCATAAACGGGGTACCTAAAATCGCTATAAACGGGGCGGGGCGGTGCGGACAAATTGTCATCCTTAATTGTATGTACTATTTTATTTTGGCTAAATTCCACCTAGATCCCTGAGGTTTGCGTATTTCCCATCTAGACCCCTTATCTTTTTCATATTCCCACCCAAACCCTTTGGTACTAAATTTTGTTAGAATTATATTGAAATGACATTTCTGCCCCCTAACAATAAATAACACCTAAAACCCCTTGAGGTTTGCGCATATCCCACCTAGACCCCCTAACACAATTTTTTAAAATATTTTCTTTTATATTTCAGACCTAATTGTTTTTATATTTTACCAAAAATGAAAAATTATTAAATAATTTATTTTTTTCCAATCAATACATCAAATATTTGTTTGTTTATAGTAAAATATATATATAAAAAACTTTAAACAAAAAATATATCTAATTGGTAGCTCGAAATATTTTTTTCTATATTTCGGACTTATTTTTTTTATATTTTACTCGAATTGGTCGTTTGGAAAAAAATTCGGCATTAATTTTTTATTTCGGCATAAATTAATTCTTTTTTTATGGTGAAATATAAAAAATATATAATTGGTAGTTCGAAATATTTTTTTATATTTCGGACTTAATATTTTTTATATTTTACACTAAAGGAAAAAAAATTAATAATATATTTTTCCCAACCACTACAAATATATATTTTTGTTTATAATAAAATATAAAAAAATATACGTACATATATATACAGTGATACATATACATACATACATACATATATAAGGGCAAAATGGTCCAAAATATATAAATTTCATCAAATTTGACGGTCAACTCATGGTCAACTGACGGAGGGGGTCTGAATGATACAATGTGCCAAACCTCAGTGGGTCTGAGTGAGAATATGAAAAAGGGAGGGGTCTAGTTGTGAAATGCGCAAACCTCAGGGGTCTAGGTGGGATTTACCCTTTTATTTATTTACATTCCGTCACGCGTACTTATTACCGTCAACACATGTGTGGAGTAAAAGTTTGGGTAAAATTATTCGACTGCGAACCATATCAAAATCGGGTTGATTTGAGCCCATATCATCAGCACCGCCTTAAGTCCCAAAAATTGGAAAGAGGTTTCTCGTTCGCTCTCTCGAAATCCTTCTAAACCCTCACTCTCTTCTCCATCTCCACAGCACGCACAGACGAATAAACACAATTTGTGATAAACAACTCCGTGTGGTTCTCTACTATTCAGGTAAGCTCTCGCTCTCTCTCTGTATCTCTCTCTCACACACACACTCAGTTTACATCTATTTACATATCACTAGCATGTTTCTTGATTTTCTTTGTCAATTTGTGAATCTATCTATGTGATACAATATATCATCTTAAACCTAACAATGTGAAACAACTGATTTATAGGCCTTGTTTCCTTAACATTGTAGAACTTTGATAATGTTAAGCAAAAAATTTGAATTGAATCCAGTATAAATTAGGGTTTTATTTTGTAATTAAAATTGTTTTCATATAGCAGATTCGTTAAAACAATGGATGATAGCTTATACGATGAGTTTGGGAACTATATTGGACCCGAAATCGAGTCCGACCAGGAGAGTGATAGGGATGAAGAAGATGAAGATCTCCCTGACAAGCCCATTGATGAGACGGATGCATCGGATGCCGATGACGCAGCTGGTGCATCCAATGGGTGGATAACTACCTCCAACGACGTCGATATGGACAACCAGATTGTCCTTGCTGAGGACAAAAAGTACTACCCGACCGCGGAAGAGGTTTATGGTGAAGAAGTCGAAACCCTAGTTATGGATGAGGATGAGCTGCCCCTCGAACAACCCATAATTAAGCCCGTTAGGAATATTAAGTTCGAGTTGGGGGTTAAGGATTCCTCTACTTATGTGTCCACACAGTTCCTTTTGGGTCTTATGTCGAACCCGGCATTGGTTCGTAATGTTGCCCTAGTGGGGCACTTGCAGCATGGGAAGACCCTTTTCGTGGATATGTTGGTCGAGCAAACCCATCATATTTCGACTTTTGATCACAATAGTGAGAAGCATATGAGGTACACTGATACAAGGATTGATGAGCAAGAGAGAAGGATATCAATCAAGGCGGTTCCTATGTCGCTTGTTCTTGAGGATAGCAATTCGAAGTCGTATCTTTGTAACATCATGGATACTCCTGGCCATGTCAATTTCTCGGATGAAATGACTGCTGCTCTCAGGCTTGCTGATGGTGTTGTGTTAATTGTAGATGCTGCTGAAGGAGTTATGGTAAGTGTTTTAACTTTTTTTCTTTTTTTACTTCTCCTGTGCTTTTTTATTTTATTTTCATGTGTATTGTATGTAGAAAATAATTTCACTTCCTTTATCACTGCATATAGGTTTTTACCTGTTAATTTAGTTTTTTCATTTGAGTCATGTATTCATGTGTATCTGTTGTTCATTAATAGTCAATATGTACTACTGTGAAGCTTGTGTGGTGTCTTGGATGTCTGAACAGAGATATTGTGCTGCAGTATAGCAGTCAATTTCATTGCGTGCGACTTCCTAGATTCATTGGCCTTTGATTGGCATTTTTTATGTATCACAAAGGTAATGTCAAGATGTCTAATGCTTTTCTCCTAATAAGCTATTCCTTCCGTGGATGGCGTATAATGTTTGACAATAGTATAGGACCAAAGTAAAGATATAGGAGCAGTAGTATTCTGTACCTTCGGACGGTCTATAAATATAGTTAACATTTGGAACTTTCCTTTGGGTCCCATGGACAATTGATTCCATTACAAAAATTTCCAAGGTTCCTTAGTTCCCTTGTTGTGGGCATCTATGTGTTCCATTTCTGAATTTTGGGTCCAAATCTGTGGATTACGGGGGAATTGCTTATTGCTGCTCGGCTTATGAAACAACTTTCGGATTGAACTTCTTTATGGAAACAGTTTCTTACTAATATTATGTCTTATAGCAGCAATTTGTATTTGTCACGTTGCTAATATTCATTATGAACATGATACAACAGCTTGATATGACTAATTAACTATTTGTTAAACAAACAGATAAATACGGAGAGGGCTATACGCCATGCAATTCAAGACCGCCTTCCTATTGTTCTTGTGATCAATAAGGTAATTTCCTGAACGCTTTTATGGTGAAATCATGTTTGTATTATTCATTTGACTGACTTATAGATATTATCCATAATTTTGGACTTCTCTTTCCTTTCAAATGTTCTTATTCTAATTGTTTTTTTAGGTTGACAGGCTCATAACTGAACTTAGGCTGCCCCCGAAGGATGCTTACCATAAGCTAAGGCACACAATAGAAGTCGTAAATAACCTTATATCTGCAGCCTCCTCAACTGCTGGAAATGTTCAAATTATTGATCCAGCTGTTGGAAATGTTTGTTTTGCTAGTGCTAATGCAGGATGGTCCTTCACTTTGCAATCTTTTGCTAAGCTATATGTGAAGCTCCATGGTATCCCATTTGATGCTAATAAGTTTGCATCTCGTCTTTGGGGAGATTTTTACTATGATGCTGATGCCAGAGTTTTCAGGAAGAAACAACCAGCAAGTGGAGCAGAAAGATCATTTGTCCAGTTTGTGCTTGAACCCCTCTACAAAATATACAGCCAAGTAATTGGAGAACATAAGAAGAGTGTGGAGGCAACTCTTGCAGAACTTGGTGTGACTCTCAGCAATGCAGCTTACAAGTTAAATGTTAGACCTTTGCTAAGGTTGGCTTGTAGCTCAGTTTTTGGTTCAGCCACGGGCTTTACTGATATGCTGGTTCATCACATTCCTTCGGCAAAAGATGCTGCCAGTCGAAAGGTTGAACACATTTATACTGGGCCTAAGGACTCTGAGATTTACAAAGCTATGGAAGATTGTGATCCTTCTGGTCCACTTATGGTTAATGTGACTAAACTGTACCCTAAGTCAGATTGTAGTGTTTTTGATGCTTTTGGTAGGGTGTATAGTGGTGAAATACAGACAGGACAAACATTGCGGGTCTTGGGAGAAGGCTATTCACCAGATGATGAAGAGGACATGACAGTAAAAGAAGTAACAAAATTATGGGTCTACCAAGCTCGTTATAGAATACCCATAAGCAAGGCTCCTCCTGGTTCTTGGGTTCTGATTGAAGGGGTGGATGCGTCAATTATGAAGACTGCCACCCTGTGTAATATGGATTATGACGAGGATGTGTATATATTCCGGCCTCTTCAGTTCAATACTCTTCCAGTGGTGAAAACAGCTACAGAGCCTTTGAATCCAAGTGAGTTGCCTAAAATGGTGGAGGGTCTTAGAAAGATTAGCAAGAGCTATCCTCTAGCCATAACCAAAGTTGAGGAGTCTGGGGAGCATACCATTTTAGGCACAGGAGAGTTGTATTTAGATTCTATAATGAAAGACCTTAGGGAGCTTTATTCGGAAGTAGAAGTCAAGGTATTAACAAACTTCATTCATTTGTTTATTTATTATTTACTGTTATTATTATTATTATTTTTCCTCTTGGTGAGACTAATTTTGCTACTTAAACTTACATGAAATGTAGGTGGCAGATCCAGTTGTCTCGTTTTGTGAAACAGTGGTTGAGTCTTCATCAATGAAATGTTTTGCTCAAACGCCCAACAAGAAAAATAAAATAACAATGGTATGAATGCCATCGGATTTTCTTTTGCTCTTGAAGTGATTGGGAATCTTGTGTTTTGTGATTTATGCAACATAATTATTTAATTTTGTTCTCCAGATTGCAGAGCCATTGGAGAGAGGACTTGCCGAGGATATTGAAAATGGTGTTGTAAGCACTGATTGGCCTCGAAAGAAGATCGGTGACTTTTTTAAAACAAAGTATGACTGGGATGTGCTTGCCGCACGGTCAATTTGGGCATTTGGGCCTGATAAACAGGTAATATAAATGTTTTATGCGGGTGCAGACCTAGCTAATTTGTCAGGACAAAACAATTTTGTTGTTTGTAATCTTCCATGGGCTAGTTTGTTAATTTTATTCAGTGTAATCCTAGCTCTGAAAAAATTCTTGATTAGAGTTATTTTTGTTTGACAACTTTTCATGTAACCTTCTGATAAATGTCATACTTGTAGGGACCTAACATTCTATTAGACGACACACTCTCGAGTGAAGTAGACAAAAGCTTGCTGAATGCTGTGAAAGATTCAATAGTGCAAGGGTAAGTTAATTTGAATCTTCATTTCCTATTCGTAGTTGCTTTTTTCTGCTTCTTGACGAGGGACTATCCTGTTATGGACAGTTTCCAATGGGGTGCGCGAGAAGGACCCCTGTGTGATGAGCCTATCAGAAATGTCAAGTTCAAGATAGTTGATGCAGATATTGCAACTGAGCCCTTGTTTCGGGGATCAGGTCAGATCATTCCAACAGCTCGACGTGTGGCGTACTCTTCCTTCCTCATGGCAACCCCACGACTTATGGAACCAGTGTACTATGTGGAGGTAAAAACTTGCTTTTTTTAACCTATTGTAGGCGAAGTTTCTTTTTCATTCCTGTTAGCATCACATTGAAATGAAATCTCTTGCAAGTAGAAATGTTTAAACAAGATTTATGCATTTCTTGATGTCCAGTGGAACTTTTCTTATACAAGTTGTTTTAAGGTTCCTTTGGACCAAGAATATTCTGAAAAACTAGTAGGGTGAGATTTGTTTCTCTTGTTGAAGAGGTGGACATTTTTTGTTTGTTTGTCATCGTTTCATTTCCTGTCAAGTTGATATTAACAACTAAAGAATGTAATGTTGCTGTTTCAGATACAAACACCTATAGATTGTGTGTCTGCTATCCTCACAGTGTTGTCGCGCAGACGTGGGCATGTTACAGCCGATGTTCCTCAACCGGGGACTCCAGCTTATATTGTCAAGGTTTGATTTCTAAAGTTGCCTTCATCATCACAGTTTCTAATTCGTATTTTCTAACAACCTAAAGTGCTCCCCATGACAATGAGAGTGATGGTTGTTGATGACATGTGTATTAATTGGTTTAAACGAGCCAAGCTTAGTAGATCTGCCAAAAATCCTATATGCTCCATTGTATTACATAGATGTATATATAAAAAAGAAAGAAAGAATTTCCCTAGATCTTCAAAAAAAAAAAAAAAACTTTCTGCTGGCAGTTGATCCTTATATATATCTGTGCGAGAAAGATAAATGTAGAAAATACGTATGCGAGAAAATGTAGAAGATGGTGGGAGAGAGAGAGAGACTGCAGTCCATAAGGAAGAATGCTATTAGTGGCTGTGTGTACCGAAATAAAGGATTATGTTGGAAAAGGGGCAGGATTTGTGTATGCATATTTATATATATGGGCTTGTGGGTCTGATTCTGTTATGGGCTTTAGTTGGGTAAGAGCTATACTTAATTCTCTCTCACTTTAAGAGGCCTTTGTAGTTGGACCTTCTGTATGGACTAAATAGGCTTTGTATATAACTTAATGTATATCATGTATATAGAAAATTATATATGTTCCAAAACATTTACGAACAGATGAGTTGAGCAGGTTGTCTGAGTTCGGCTTCTTTATATTTTAATCGAGCTTGAAATTTGAGCTTGGTTCATTTTAAACAAACGAACACAAGCCGAACTTGAGTTGTTCGTCGAAAACTTGGTCCATTTACAACCCTAAATTAATAATCAAATAAATCATACAAATTGGTAGACCCTTTTGTCATGAGAATTCTGATTGGACAACATAAAAAGTATATTCAGTTTCATTTTCCGAGAAGAATGGAACAATACTGTGCCGCCGTACCGGAGTAGTTGGGCTTTGTATATCAATATATATAAATCTCAATGCAAATTCTAAGACCATTTGGTTTCATATCTACATGAATTAAATCTAACTTTAGAGTTGAATATTCATTTTAGTGCAATTGTACTTATGTGGTTATGTATTATATTTGGAACTCCAGGCTTTTTTACCTGTGATAGAATCTTTCGGATTTGAGACGGACTTGAGATATCATACTCAAGGGCAGGCTTTTAGTCTCTCGGCGTTTGATCATTGGTCTATAGTTCCTGGCGACCCCCTTGACAAGAGCATAGTTCTGCGCCCACTTGAACCTGCGCCAATTCAGCACCTGGCTCGTGAATTCATGGTGAAGACAAGGCGTAGAAAGGTATTTTTTCTCCATTCTTCCTCTTTTCAAATGCATCTTGTTTTTTTTGGGGTATGCTCTAAGATGGCATCGATTGCACTTTTAAGGCCCCCTTCTTTGCACACATTTCATTTTTCGGAAATATGGTTTTTCTGTAGGAAAATAAGATTTGGGAAGATTCAATTTAGCATTAATACATTTAATGCTAAATATTTGAGTTTTGCATTGATGGCAGGGAATGAGTGAAGATGTGAGCATCAGTAAGTTTTTCGATGAGAACATGGTGACTGAGCTGGCTCGACAGGCAGCTGAACTTCACCAGCAAATGATTTAGGTGGGCGACTGTAAATCACAATCTTCATTTCCATGTTTCTGGTCAGTGATGAACTGTGTTACTGTATTTTGTACCATAAGAGGACCCGATTTTCCAGGCTGCACTTCTTTATTATAATCTCTGTCATCGGGGAGCTCCCCGATTATTTTCATTTATGCACCTTTCTGTTAATTTTTCCCTTTGAAATATCGCTTGCATGAAACTGGATGTTTTCGCCGATTCTCATTTACAATATTCAGTGTAGTGAAAGATCAAGAGTAGTCCTTCCAACATGGAAACTCATATGCTATTTCCCGAGGAACTTCTAAGGACGATTATGTGTACCGTTGGGCCATTAGACCTTTGGTAAGATGAATCTACTTTGTATTAGCAAAGTCCCTTAACAGATGTGAATGACTCGTGATCATCATTCATTCTAATCTGATTAGAGGCAATCATGTATAAACTATGGTACTCTCATTATTTTACCCTTCTATTGAGATGTGGAGTAGCAAAGGATGATTACAAAGCCTTCAGGCATCATTCTAAAAGACAATATACATATATACATGTGAATCATTTTACATATTGGAAGTAATAAGTATGTTAGAGCTGACTACAATATACCACAACAATTATTTGAACGACTCTGGCAGCAGCCAGCAACAACAAAACAATGGCAATCAAAGCTATATAATCTAGCATGTTTAGAAAAGAAATCACCCCATTGTGTTTTAAGTGATACTACTATTTATGTATTATTTACTTAATTCCAAACTTGGAAGGAAATACGAGGAGCATTCTTTTGCAAAATCATGTTTGCCAGAGCATAATAAAAAAAAATGGGTTATTTACAGTGATACCCTCGCGAGGTTTGAGTAAATTATAAGTAGATGCAATGTTTAGCGAGGTTTGAGTAAATTATAAGTAGATGCAATGTTTAGAAAGTGCGCATTCCAATGAATGCATATGCCCCTTAAATTAAAGAATTGATTAAATGAGTAGAATATTGAATAATAAAGTGATGCATATGCCCCTTTATGTAACAACATAAGATTTTGTTGTAGATAATTAGTTTTTTTGTAAAAAAAAGTTTGTTGCCTAAAATTCAATTTTTAGTCACAAACTTATATGTTTGTTGTCTAAATTTTTTTTTTCAACAAAATTCCAATTGATAGCAAACTTTTTGAACTTAGTGACAAGAATATAATTCGTATGAAAAAAAAATATAGATACAAACTATTTGGTGCAAATTAATTAACTTTTAGTGACAAATTTTTGTTGTTGTAATAATTAGTTTTTTGTAATTAATTTTTTATTTGTTGCATAAAATAAAAAATTTAGCAACAATTTTGAATGTTTGTTGCTTAAAATGTATTTTTTATGACAAAGTTTCATTTGGTTGCAGAATATATGCATTTGGCACCTTGTGCCAAAAGGTTAAGTTTTTTATTAATTATTTTTAAGTGTGACAAATATGTAAAATTTACAAAAATCATTAGTTACTAATGATAAAATAGAATGTATATATTATCATTATTGAAATTTAGTTAATTAAAATTTGTCTAACAACTCTATCAAATATAAGAAGAAATTACTATTCTAAATGGACACTGTTTATTTCAAATTATTTATATAAATAAAGTTAATTAACAAGTATTACAATTATATTTAAAAATAATCGTTAACAGTTAAAAAAAAACTAAAATCTACACACACAAGGACATACCGAAAAATTGTATCATATGCATATATTGAATATAATAAAAAGTAATTATGATAGATAAAAAAATAGTTAACTTGAGGATTAATAATGCTACAACACAAAAGTTTAAAAAGTTAAAGTGTAGGCATAGTTATTTTAGTCTATTCAACTTTAAAGAAAAAATAGCAAGAAAGGAAAGAAAAAAATGTTTATATTGCAAATCCAAAGTTAAGGGGTAATATGGACATTTCCTAGGTGTTGGTGGTGTCTTTGTCAACTTTTTCAAACCTTAGGGGGCAATTGAAACACAATCTCCAAACGTTGCATCTACCAATAATTTACTCAAACCTCAGGAGGTGTCATTGTAAATAATCATAAATAAATAAATAAACCAACTAGAGTAATGAAAAATGACTAGAATTGTACTTCATGGACCCTTAAAACATGTTTTTTTTCGTACTTACGAGTTAAAAGATACCTACTTTTAGGGAGTTAAATGAATAAACCTAGTTTGAAGCAAACTCGACGATCAAACAAGGACTAAGAGACAAGCCTTGTTTTAGGCCCAATCAATCTGCTACCAAAACGCCCAGAGTCGAACAAAGTGGGCTTGGCCCAAATATTTTCTTTATAAAATGGCCCAGCCCATCCATTTTATAACAGTAGCCAATTCCATGGCACACCTATCCGAACTTTCTCCATATACTACGCATATATGGGGTTTTTTAAAAAATAAATAAATGAAATTATTAAATATGTAACATATATGTGAAAAATTAATATATCTCTTATTTATGGGCGAGGGAAAAAATATTTATATAATTGCAATAATATTTGAGTCTAATAATTAAATTATTGTTGATAATATAGTTTTCTTACGTAATAAGATTCAGCGGTTAAGAAAAGGTCATTATATACGCGTATATGTAGCCATGTAGGATATGCGTGGGCAGCTTGATATGATATGAGACTAAACAAGTGAAGTGGGGTGTGGGTCATGAATGAGCAAAACCAAATGAGTAGGGAATCTAGGGCATCGCCATCTATCTATATATATATATATACATATACATGTATGATTGACCTCATTTGATAGAACGTGACGACTCTAAACAGCGTGGAATCTCCTTTTAATCTCTTTCTCTATCTGTCTCCACCTGTCCAATATATGTATCTATCTATGTACAGACACAGAGAGAGAGAGAGAGAGAGAGAGAGTATGAATAACATCACGCATACCCAAGTGGGACATATATGTGTATATATATATATGCACCAATTAACATGCAATCGTCAAGATAGAGAGTGGGACTTGGCATGGGTTTCTGAGCCATCCTAGCTTCGATTTGTTCCTCTTCCATGGATCGTACTACTCTTTTTCTTTCTTTATTTGCCTTCTTTTTTACTAGATATATATCCCCATTGCATGCAAATATATACATATATACACACATATGGATGTCATGGATCGAGAATTTGGGGATCATTAGAATAAAATTAAGACACAGTAACTCCCACTGATTACGTAGTGAATAAGTGTTGAAAAGACCAAACACACCGACCAACATTTAGATGATCATCATCTATCAGTATTGTTAGTGTTTGGATGAGAGAGAGAGCTTTATGGCGAGTTGATTATATGTATATGTATATTTGATGAGTACTGACTGGATGAGAATAGCTTTATTCCTGGTTGTTCTTGGTTCTTGCAAAAGCAAATCGGAACACCTACTACATAAGATTCCTTTCTTTCAACATCACCATTCTCCATCTATCTAATTACTTAATTAAATACAATCTCAATTTCACCACTCTAGCTTTCAAAATATAGTATTAAAGCTAGCATGCCATACATATATGTTGGCATGAAGGGGGAAAAAATTATATATTTTTTAAGCTACGATTAATTAGTTTGAACCACGTACATATTATGTTTTTGTCAAAAACCCTAATCATTTTTTCCCCGTAATTTTTATTTATATATACTCATATACGGAAAGATACTTCCAAGAGCATAATTATAGAGTATGTAACGATAATTTTAATAATTTATGTAAGTGAGAATTGACGTCTCTTATATGACATTAACAACTGCATAAATAATATTTGTTGTATGTGTCCAAGTGTCAAATCTCTACCATTACTTCTTATATATGTATATATATACACATAATCTTAATCTGAATTAATGGCTTTCCAAAGAAGAAAAATGTAATCCGCAAAATAGAGTATGTCACAAAAGTTTAAATAAATCATAACCAACGTTCGAATCACAAATTTGTTTGTTTAAATTAAATTACCGAAAAAAAAAGTTCGAATCATAATGCAAGTAGATCTTAGAAACCCGTGAATGAATTAAGTTGTCCACTTCCATGATTTAAAGATTTCAAACAAGGTGGTTAATTTGGTGGAGTACTAACTATAAATTAACCTTCATTAAATCATGACTTCTACCATGTGGTACTTAATTGATAGAGACTGGAACAAAAAAAAAACTATATAACAAAGAGCATTCAGGAAACAAACCAAAATCTAAATTAGTTTTGAACATTTCATTTACAGATACATTATACATGCATATAGATATTAGACATATACATATATATGTATATGAATACACACAGAGGCAAACATAGAAGTTTGGTCCAACTAGAGCCAAAGAAGATTTCTGTTAGATACAGTTAGTGTCAGTATGATCAGCAAGAATAACAGTCGCGTGCGGTATATATTGACAACTAATCACAAAATATATTCCTGGACTGAACTTTGACTATATTTTGCTATATATACGCACAATTAGTACTCTCTTTACTTTTCTTGGGGGAAACAAATTCGAAGAATTTTGAAAACACATCGAGTTTTGAACTCTCAAGTACTGTAGGGTACTAAATATATTTGTTTTTGTATGGAAGTGAACGACATTTTGGAGTCTTTTGAGACTTCTGTCTTCACCTTGACTCTCAAAATCTCACCAAACATATATAGGACCAACATTCACATATTTTTCCAATTATTACACATAATCAATTAATCATGGAAAGTAACAAGCTATAACAAACTTCTTTCTTCTCTGTCTATATATATATATATATATATGTGTATATATATATACATTCTGTCTCTCTTTGGTTTGCTTAATTGGATGATTAAACAAAACTGATTTTCTTGGAAACATGAAAGTACATAACGAACCTCTAGGTGGATCTGATCTGATGATCTTGGGGAAATAGAGGAAAGTGAATATTTGAACTACTATAAACTATGCGAGAAACAAATTTTTAATGAGACTAAGGATGAGATGTACCTTTTCTATTTTTCATCACCAAATTTTCTACATCACCCAACAAACACACACAAAGAGATTACTGATGCAGAATCTTAGTTAAATCCCTGCTGGAGCACCATTTCATATGATCTCTCTCTCTCTTTGTGCACATCATGGAAAAATCAATTCATAGTCTAATTCGGAAAAAAACAAAAAAAAACAAGGTTGTTACTGAAGCAACTTCATGCATGGGATAGAAGCTTAATTAAAGTTAATTATATTGATCTCTTTTGCTGATTTGAATATTGTTTTCAGATCTATCACATTATCGGTCAATAACCTAAGGAAGCTCATTATTGAAGTATACGCTAAAAGAAGGAACACCTAGATCTCAAGAGAGAAGTTAATTATATAGATGGTTGTTGCAAGTGAATATCAGATTCATGTCAGATAACTACATGCATATACGACCTGACCTAGAGATATATACATATATATATATATATATATTGATCATTTAGATCTCTTAAAATGATTGTGACACATATTATATAGAACCCTTAATGTATCAGATGTTGAAGTGATCGCATCAATCGACATGCATTTGGCCTCATTTGATCGAATATACGAAGACATGGCAATAGATATACCATTCTATTTCTCATTCTTAGCATCTGATATAATAGGTAATAACTACTATAAATTTGTAGGGAATAATCTTCATGAACTCTCCAACATGAAAATGACAAGGCTACTTACCGGAGAAAACATTACAGACAGAAACAATGACTGCAATTGTTGCAGTACTCTTGAACACTCTCTCTCTCTCACACACACACCGAAAACAACTTCTCAAAGTGTCTAATTGGTCAAGCCTTGGTTCTTTCACAGAGGTATATGTAAGATTGAAAATAGAATGAGGTCAGGCTAGCTATATATAATATTCCTACCTCAATTTTTTCCTGACTAACTATATATGACTGATCACTCAATCAGTCACTGAATATATAATCATATACCAACGGATTGGTATATAATGCAAACTAACAATAGAAAGCTGAAATTCAAACCACAAAATTGAGAACCGAAACAACTAAAAAGAGGTTAATAATCTAAACTATTTTAGAGCTGTCATATTGAGATATGAGAAAATCAATTCATATCATATGCATACACCTCATATAATATTGTAAGATGACTGAATTTAGCCTTCACTGTCAAATGAATCTAAAGCACTACAAATCTCAACTGATCACATCCATATAACATGAAAAAATAAATTGAAAACTTTCCACATGTTTTCGTTGCCAGAGATCTCATGCGATGGTGGGTAGTTCAAGAAGTATCTAAGTATATATACATATATATATATATATAGCATATAGAAATAACTAGAAATCATTCAGCAAGGCCAATTCAGTTGAAAATTAGACCTCAGGTGCAATACAAAGCTAGAACACCACCTAGATTCATTACTGCATAGTGCATACAACAACCTCAGACAGTACAAAGAAACTAAAATCAAAATGTAAAAGAAAAGAAAAGAAAAACAAACAAACAGCCACCCTTCCATTAGTTTCTTCAGTACTAAGAAGCTCTTAGAGAGACAACAAAGTCCTCAACCCATCAAAAGAATTATATTCCCCATTTTGCCCAACCTGGTTTAGGACTCCCCTAGGCTTACTTTGAAGCTTCACTTGCAAAAACTAAGCTTCACTAAGGACCTAATTAGACTACCATAGACTGATTAATTATAAGGCATTACTAGTGGAAGAAGAGCTGAATCCAGAAAGATCAGTCCAAGCAGTACTACTAGCACCGCCACTCCAAAACTGATCATTCCCTGCCATCCCCAAAAACTGCCTAGACAAACTCAACCCTCTATTATCCTCCATCTTCACCGAAGCCATTTGTGAAATCCCCGAAACACCCATTTTCGCCCCGGCCTGACTCATCCCTTGATCACCCCCACCAAACCCTAGAGAGGGCTCAATACCACTACCCTGAAAAGGGTACCCTTCAAACCCACCCAACAAAGGCATCTGCATCTGCTGCTGCTGCTGCTGCTGCTGAAACCTCCACGGCTCGGCCCCCGATAAAAGCGAACCACCAGAACCGCTCCCTATCTGAAAATTCATGTGGTCAGCTGTCAGAGGAGCCGAAAATCCGCCGTAGTTTAAACCAATGTCTCCGGCAGAGTAGTTTTCGCTCATAATCTGATGCTGCAGCGTAGGCGGCGCCATAAAACGAAGGGGTGGGATTTGAGACGAAATGCCCAATAAATTACCCATCCCCATTCCGCCACTGGACGAAACGGTACTAGTCGACGGAGAAGCGTTCTGGCGGTCACCGCCGCTGACCGGAGACTTAGACCGGCTTCCCTTGCTGCTTCTCTTGTTCCTCCGGCAGCCGCCTCCCACCGGGACGTTCCTCAGCGCGCCACCTCTCGTCCAGTACCGCCGGCAGGTCTTGCAGAAGTGGCGCGGCTGCGTGAGGCTGTAGTTGTTGAAGTAGCAGAACTTTGTGTTGGTGGATTCGCATCTAGGGCATTTTAGGGCAGTCTCGGGCAGCGGAACATTCGCCATCCGGGCTCGATCCGCCATCGACCCCGGCCTGATCGAGCCCGCGCTGCCACCGGCATGAGGCGGCGGAGGAGGAGGCTGCTGTTGTGGTGGTGGGAGCTGAGAGTTAGCTCCTACACTTCCACTTTGATGATTATGATTTGGTTGCTGCCATACAAACACAAAAAATATATATGAAAAAAGAGATGTTTATAGTATATTCAATAAGATATATATATATATAGCACCTCCACTTCCACTTTGATGATTTAATTGCTGCCATACACACACAAATAAATATATATATATGAAAAAACAGATGTATATATAGTATATTCAACAAGAGAGAGATATAGAAAAGGGGTTGATAAGAATATTATTTTATAGCTTTTGAAAATTGCTTTGTTTAGGGCAGAGCCATGGAAATTGTAATGAGAAAAGCTAGGGTTATACCTGTTGCCAGTTGGCTGGATCAAGATAAGCTGGTGGGAAGGAGGAAAAAACCATGGTGGCCTTGTTGGTGGTCTTTAATTCTCTCTCTTTTGTAAAGTTTTTGAAGATAATAGTGGAGAATCACATCAACAAGAGAGAGGGGGTTGCAAAGAGACGAAAGAGGAAAAGAGAGAAAGGGAGATATATATAAAGAGGGAATGAGAGCTGGTATAAAGAGGGGGGCTAGCTTTATATATATATATATATATGTGTGTGTGTATGTTGTTTATATATATATATATATATGAGGTTCTATGTATAGTGAATGTAGTATTAATTATAGGGTTTTGTTTGTTCTCTGTCTCTTAGTTTTGTTTTATTGCTTTTTAGGCTTTTGAGAGAGTGATGTTACTTAGCCTTTAAGCTTCTTAATGATGCTGTAGTGACTGTAGTAGTGCATACTTAGTAAGAAAACAACAGTGCCTCTCCCTCTTGAATTAAAAAGGTATCAGAAACATCTCCTGTGATGGATATTGTATGTGTCTTGAACTGGATGTATAATTATGTTATAAACTATTTAAGATAGTTGTTGAATTACTTGTATAGAGACATTGTCGCGGAGCAATAAAAAATAATAATAATAAAAATAAAGAAAGAAATTAAGGGAGAAATCACTTGATATTAAACCCATATTAGAGATAATATTTTACAAAAAGATAAAAATGATATTCTTGTGGTCAGGCGATTCCAAAAAAAATAAAAAATTTGGTGTTTCCTACAGTTATATGGAAGTTGTAGATACTGCAATATGTATGTGTATATATATATGATTATTTTTAACATTTGAGTACAGATATGAGTGTGTGAGAAAGAATTGATTATCATATGGCCTATAAAAAGAGATTATCTTTTATTTACCCAAAAAAAAAGAGAATGTCTTTTGGATAAAAAATATAAGTAGCGGCAATATTGTAGGGTGACACGTGCTTACAAATTAAGAGAGGGTATTTTTTAAGTTTGACAAAATACTTAGACACTAATAACAAAAGTAAGAAAAATTCCCCTTCACTTGGCCTTCACTAAATCTTTCATTAAATCCGTGCTTCGATAAAGAATATAAAATTATTACGTAAATGATGGAAAGTTGTTATGTTGACTTACAAGAATTACGATGTTTTATTTAAACAGTATTACTAATTACATCAAATAATTTGACTTACAAGTTTTTTTTTGGTTATAATTTGACTCACAAGTAACATAGCACTAAGGTGGTCCAATAATATATTTTTTATGTTTTTCTTGCATTTGTGTGAATGTGTGCCTGAAAATAAAATCTAAATATATAAATGTTCTAAATATAAACTAGGGTAAATAGCTTAAAAAAACCCCCTTTAAGTTTACTCTCTTTTTTTACTATACCCCCTCAATTAAATTTAGCCCCCTAAACTTTCATTTTTTTGCACCATGGGCTTACCCTCCAAACTTTTTATATTTTCACCTTTCATTTAACCCTCTTATAGGGTAAAGTGCAAAAAACTAATTTGTCTCAATTCTATTATAAAAGACTTCCTACCCTTACTATTATATTTCTTAATTCTTTAAATTACAAAAATATTATTTTTTTTAGTTAGAATATTAATTCTATCATTTACCTTTAATGTATTAGACTAAATATACTTTCAAATGCTAATTTTTTTATATATATAAGTTTTAATTATTTTATTTGTAAATCAATTAACTTATTATTAAATTTTAATTTGATTTAAATCATAAAACTCATTATCCTGATTAATTTTTTTTATGCCAAATGAAACTTTCTTTTCATAAATAAATCACAAATTACTTAATAATAAACATATGTTAATTTTCTCATGTTATTTATATATATAGGGATGACAATGGGTGCGGTTCTGAGCGGGTGTACCCTGCCCCGCCCCAACAATAGTTAAGAAATCCCCATCCCTACCCAAAATCGGTTAAACAGGGTGGGAGGTCACCCCGTCCCTATTCGGTTTTTTAAAACAGTTGGGTGTCCGCGGGTATCCGCTAACAACTGAAATTTTTGAATATTTCACTTTAAAATAAAACAATTTCACAAAATCATATACTTAAAACAACTAAATAAACATCAAATTATCCAACAATCCAAATTATAATACATTTTACGAAAAATAAAAATAACAAAGAAGTTTGTCTAATATTACGTTCACTTCAATCTAGACAATAACAAAAATAAAATTTAGGATTAGTGGGTTACACTTATTTTTTATTCTAATATGTCTAAACGGGGCGGGGACACCTAAAACCGTTCATGCCCCGTTTATGTGAGGGTTTTTTTTCCAACTATATCCCCACCCATATAGTATAAACGGGGCACCAAAAACCGTTATAAACTTGGCGGGGCGGGGCAAATTGTCATCCCTATATATATAACATGAGAAAATAAGTATACCGAAGATTTCTACTCCAAAAGCTCTTATCGGTAAGTCTCTTGTCATCTCTTGTTCTTTGGTACTAGCTTTGACTTTCTAGGTTTTAGCTTCTATAGTTGTTTAAAGCAATTGTCTACCTAGGTTTTTCTTTTTCTTTTTTTTTGTCAAATTTAGATCTTACTGAGAAAGAAAGATCATCACTAAAATACCAAACATTTTTCTAGGAAATGACTTCAGTGTCTTTTGTACACACAGAAGTAAACAATAAAATGGTGGTTGCAAATGTATTCTTTAAAGATTTAAATGTTTAACTGGTATCCTTTAGTTGATTTTCTATAATTTTTTGGGAAAATAAGCAAAATCAAGTGTTGTATAATTTGGAAGATGATAGACAGGGGATGTGAGAGAAACAAGATTTAGGTTCAATTACATGATATGATTTTCAGTACCTGGGGTTTCAGATTTGGATATTATCATTTTTTTAATGTTTCTATCTTCTTTCCGAGAATGAGTTTTATTTGTTTCTTATTATTTGGGTGTTCATTATCTTGTGTTGGATGAGAACTTGGTAGGTTATTTGGTTAAATATACAATTAGGGCATTTGAGTGCATGTCCATACATTTGGTAGGTTCTATGAAATTTCCAAATTTCTTATGCATTAATGATCGGTTTAACATGTAGAGTACATGTTAAACCGAACTATATATATATATATATATATATATATATATAACATGAGAAAATTAACAAATGAACTATCTATATATATTTATATATATAACATGAGAAAATTAACAGATGTTTATTATTAAGTAATTTGTTATTTATTTATGAATATATTTTTATGAAAAGAAAATTTCATTTGACATAAAAAATTAATTAGGATAATGAGTTTTATGATTTAAATCAAACTAAAATTTAATAACAAGTTAATTGATTTACAAATAAAATAATTAGAACTTATAAATTTATTTCTTTTAGCATTTGAGAGTATATTTGGTCTAATACATTAAAGGTAAATGGTAGAATTAATATTCTAACTAAAAGAAATAATATTTTTGTAATTTAAAGAATTTTTTTTTATTTTTTTTGAATATTAAGAAACTCACACACCCACAATGCTTCCTAGAAGGCTCGAACCCTTCACCTCTCCAATTAAGGAGTGAGGTTATACCATTGCACCAAAGGTGCGCTAGTATAATTTAAAGAATTAATAAATATAATAATAAGGGTATGATAGTCTTTTATAATAGAATTGGGACAAATTAATTTTTTGCACTTTACCATATAAGAGAGTTAAATGTAAGGTGGAAATAAAAAAAGTTTGGAGGGCAAAAGGGTAAAAAGTTTGGAAGATAAGCCCATAATATAAAAAAATGAAAATTTAGGGAGCTAAATTTAATTAAAAAAGTATAATAAAAAAATTTGAGGGGAATTTTAAGCTATTTACGTATAAACTATAAAGAGTCTGTTGAAGGAAAAAGGCGAGTAGCGGTCCAAGAAGTGTCCCGACAGAAGTAAGTCTTTTTCCTTGGCCTCTCGTCTTTTTCCTCCCTCTCGCTCCTATTCTATCTTTACTTTGTAGGGACTGTTTGGCCCACTCAGCATCCTAGGCGCGCGCACATTACTCACACCATGTTATATTTATATTGGACATATTATATAACCGTATTTAAAGAAAAACACACAAAATCGCGCGCAGCAGAATACTGGTCATTTATGTCAACCAAACACAACCTATAAACATAACCTGATTGTTGAAATCCAACAAAAGTTGGCTGTCCATGTTTCGCTTCTTCAAGATAGTACTAGCATTTTCAAATTTAAGTGCAAAGTTGTGTTCATATATGCAAATTAAGATCATTTTCAATAATAAACGAATAGGGTGTTTATGAGCTCTTTGTTTTTTGGTTTTCCAATGGCCCTGTTTATTAATAGGAAATATTTTTTGTTTTTTATTTTTACTTTTTGAAATGAAGAAGTAAAAGTAAAATCTTGTTTCCCAATTTATTTATACTTTTGCCCTTAAGGAAACATTTCCTCTAATTGTAAAGAAAAGAGGAAACAAGAAAAATGGTACTTCCTCTTTTTGTTTTCTCTCGCCTTCAAAATTACTAAATTTCAAAATTGTAAAATTGGGACTTTCATGTCTTTTGCATTAATAAATTTAAATATTATATATAAATAATAATAAATTAATTAAATTTTTTTATAAATTAAATAAAAATAAATGAATAAATAATAATAAACAATAATAAAATAGATTAAATAATACATAAAAACAATAAATAAATAAATAATAATTATGATAAATAAAAAATACAAATAATAAGAAATACAAATAATAAATAAATTAAATATTTTTATAAATTAAATAAAAATAAATGAATAAATAATAATAAACAGAATAAACAATAATAAAATAGATTTAATAATACATAAAAATAATAAATAAATAATAAGAAATACAAATAATAAATAAATTAAATATTTTTATAAATTAAATAAAAATATAATAAATAATAAATTAAATAAAAATAATGAATGAATAATAATAAAATTAATAAATTAAATATATTTATAAATTAAATAAAAATAATTAAATAATAAATAAATAAAACTTATGATAAATAATAAATATAAATAAAAAATAATAAGAAATACATATAATAAATAAATAAAAAGTAAGAACAAAATTTTTTTAGTAAACATAATTTATGTTTTTTATTTTTATTTCTGAAAAAAATCAAAATTTAGTAAACAAGATTTTACTTTCTATTTCTCTTAAATGAATCAAAATCATAATTCTACTTTTTCAGAAAACGGAAACAGGAAATGTTTCCTGTTAGTAAACAGCAGGGCCGACCCTGAGAGTGCCAAAAAATTTTGGGGTCCTAAGCGAGATTGAAGGTGAAATTTTTTTGGGGCCCTTCATTTCACGCGATACAAATTTCTCACGCGAATTTTTTTTTGGGCCACTTCACTTCACGCGATGCAAATTTTTTTTTTTAAATGTAAGTATTTTATAGATTCAAATTTCTAACTAATGGCAAAAATACTACATAATTACTTGGTGTTTCTTTTGTATAGATTTCACATATTAAATCATATAAATATGAAGGGTATGAAATGAATGATTAGTACAAGATACTTTTGAAATAAAAATTGAATTTGAACTTATTTGTAAATGTTTGTCAAAAGTAGGACTAATGTGTCCTGGTAAAAAAAAATTAGAGAGCAAAAATACTACTTTAAATAAACTTTCCCTATTGTAAGTGTAATATTGGGTTCAGTTCTAATTTATATTGGACTATAACTTAAAAAATCATATTTGGGTCTATACTAATACAAAAGGAAAAAAAAGTTAGGCTTGTGCTATTTTTTCAGTATTAATAAACTTACCGAAAAAAAACTTAAAAAGTGATAATTGTGAGAAAAATATTTAAAAAATACACTAAATATACTAATATTTAAAATTTTGAAAATAGTCTCCATCTTGGTGTTGTCATGAAAAGTTGTTGTTGTACATGTGAGTGCAATAGTCACGAAAGCTCAATTATAGCCGCGTGAAAAATTATTGTCGTTGAGCAAATGCGACAGTCGCGAGTGTAGTCGTTAAACGTTGTGTGGATGCAACAATAATTTTCTAGCCCTAATTAAAATAATGGTTTGATTTAAATTAGACTTTAGTTTGAAAAAATAAAAATTTTTGTTTTGAGTATATAGTAATAGTAAGTGAGGAATTTTTTTTTTTAGGCCCCCTTGGACCGGAGGCCCTAGGCGACCACCTTGGTCGCCTATAGTCAGGGTCGGCCCTGGTAAACAGGCCCAATACCAATTTTCAGAAAATTATGAAAATGGCATATTTAAGAGTCACGAGGTCTCCGAATCCGATTCTTATTCAATTACCCTCTCACTCGATCGGTCAAGTGAGGGTTCAACATGCATCCAAGGGCCCACCACCATGCACATGGGCGGAGCCAAGAAACTTGTCTAGGGGGGTAATGCAAATTTTTATAAATTTATTAGTAATATTTTATTTTTTTAGGTTACTAGAAGAATTTTTTATAAAAATTGGGGGTGGAAATGCAACTTTTTATAAATTTATAATTTTTTAAGCTATCAAATGAATTTTTTTTAAAAATGATAGGGGCCATTTGCAATTTTTACAAATATATCTATAATATATATAAATTTTTAAGCTAAAAAAATTTTAAAAAATTTGGGCAAGGGGCCCTATGCAAAGGGTGGCTCCGTGTATCTAGTAGGGCCCATCACCCGGGGGCCTGAGACTGCAAAACAATTTTGGAATCCTAGGCGAGATTAAAATTTTGAGGCCCTAAACTTCATGCAATGCAAAGCTCTAACTTTATTAATGTGGGTCGGATCATAAGAATGAGTTGTAATATATTGTAAAAGTAATATTGGTCTGGATTCTAATATATAGTGGACTATAACTTAAAAATCATATTTGGACCATCCTATTACAAAGGGAAAATTTTATTTTGGGGTTCCTCTATATGCATACAAAGTCCTAGTATTAGCTTAAGGTTCTCTTTGAACTAGGATTGTTGAAATTTAATTATTGGGAGAATGGGCGGGATTTGATTAGATTAACATATGAATTGATATTGTGTTGGGTTGGTGAGAAGCATTTAACTTTATATTTGGGTCTATACTAACATAACTATTTTATTTTTTTTTCATTTCTAAGCCTATACTAATGTAATAAAAAAATTTGTTTTGTGGCCCTGAGCCCAAAGGCCCCGGGCCTACCACCACCATGCATCCAAAGGCCAAGATTCATTATCTCACCTATGGGACCCTCACTTGACCAATATGTGTGCGGCACCCGATTTTTAAAACTTTTAAATTTTTGCCTTGCACTTTTGATTTGGGTCTCATTTGTTCCTAGAACTTGTCCTAAGTCCAAACTATGTATGTAGTTGTACTTTGAAATTATTATTTTATCCTGAAATGACCGTTTTACCCTTGGGTAAACATGTGATGTTTAAATGATTTGTTTAAGGTGCTGATTATTTCGTATCATTTCATTTCGATCCCGAGTAATCTTTTTGATATCTTTTAAATGTGAAATGACTATTTTACCCTTGTACTGACATTTGACGACTAAATGTTCTATTTTTCGTTTCTTTTCACTTCCGCACCACTCCCTTAATTCTTAGACTTGTATTTCGGAGTCCTAGGAAATTCGGGGCGTGACAACAATCGGAGAGGATTAACTTTAGTCCCCCCTTTCCTCCTCACTTTCAAATATAAAAACAAAATAGTCAAATGCCCGTACAAGAGTATAATAGTCATTTCACGTTTTAAAACCCTTTTGTCTATAGATATAATACCCGTTTGGGAGGGCTTTCTAATTTGAAAAGTCCGTTTAATAAAAAGTTCATTATAAAATTGAGGTCACAAAAAGTCCTTTGACATAAAAAAGATGTTTAGTAAATATCCGTGATAAATCATTTTGAATAAAAAAAAATTATGTATGTGTCTGGTGACACAATCATAAAAGTCCTTTTACACTTAAATAATTTTCACCTAACAATGTTACCCTTATTTTATAACTAAAACTAACTATTACACAAATAAAAAAACTAATCAACTCAACATTATTTCTATTATCATTCACATAGCCCAGTTATGTATAAATAACCTTCAAAATTCATTAATATTACTTTAAAAACACATTACTAGATTAAACAATTGCATACAGTAATCACATGAAGTAAAATATAAGTTAGTCACCCGGTTCCAAATGTTCCACAAATAATAGCAATAGCTATAGTAATTGATTCAGAGAATTTTTTTTTATTAGAATGTTTTGGTGAATATGAATGTTATAGTTAAAATAGCAATATAATTAACAAATACACAGACGTATACGTGTGTGTATATATATATATATAGATATATAATAAAATTTACAGATAAACTTCAATATCACAATCCAAAAAATTATAATAACATATACAATAAATACATCTACGTATATTTACAGATCTATAACACATACACAGACGTATATATACAGATATAATAGACCCTGTAGATAACATTCAATATCACAATTCAAAACATTACATGAAAAATATATAATATATGCATACACATATATAAAATATATACATATATAATATATATATATATATATATATATATATATATATATATATATAAAATAGACGCATGAATGAGGAGATACAAATTGGGGTCTCTTGATTTCATTAGAACTCTAAATACATACTAATATATGAATTCAGAGGACAACACAATGGGACGGTTTTCTCAATCCCCATAACTAAAACCGCGAAAAATTTCATTCCCCATAACCGCCCCATGCATAACCGTTTAAAAATCTCATCCTTACCCCCATAACCGCCCCAAATCATCACCCCATCCCCCATAACTACCCCATTAAGTTGATTTTTTTCCCTAAAAATAAAAAATAAAATAAAAATACATTAATATTTTACTAAAATCTATATAAAAAAACAACAAAAATAACTAAACATATATATATAACTATATAAATTTAATATAGTTAAGGATATTAATATATATAACTATAAATATATTTAAGGATATTAATGTAATTTTAATATAAGAAGATAGTAAATAAATATATAACTATATAAATTTAATATAAATAATTATATATTAAAAATGCGGGGCAGTTCCCTGTTGAGGAAACCCCTCAAACCGTCCTCCGCCCCATAACCGTCATTTTTTTTTTCTTAATCCCCATAACCATCCCATTTTTAAATGATGTGATTTAAAATGGAGCGGTTCTGGGCGGTTAACCGGCAAGGCGGTTTAAAATGCCATCCCTAGACAACACACGATTATTCTTTGTGCAATTTTTTCCCATTTCTGATAAATTTCGACAGAAAATTTTGTATAGAATTGTAGAGAGAAACTTGTCTAGTTTAGAATATGAATAGTATGAGAAGAGACCTATTTGTCTTCCCGATCGTACAAAAAAAAAAAGTTATCTTCGCAAACAAACCCATAATTTTTAAGCAAACCATACAGTTTCAAACAGGGAAATATTCTCAGAGAGAATCAAACAAGCCCTTTTGTCTCCTTAAAATCATCAACTAGTTATCTTCGCAAGTCTTAAACTTACTTCAAGATGGTTGATCAATAAGTTGAGTTTAGCTAATCTTAGCACACCACCCCCAACAGAGATAACTTCCCCTTTTCCCATTGGATAAAATAAATAAATAAATAAAACCTTACCATATTCATGTCTGTAGTATTTTTTTTTTACTCTTCTTGAAACTAAAAGCCAATATAATCTGCAAGTCATTTACAAACTCAACATATGTCTCAAAAAAAAAAAAAAAGAAGATAAATTTAGTGAATCTAACACATTTTAACAAGAAGGAAATATATAGAAGTATAAATCTGCAAGGGGTCTATAAATGTCTTCACGATGTCAGTCAATTTGCATAGCCAAGATGCTATTAAATGATAATGTGTTAATTTATTTACAAACTCTCTTCGACTCTTTAAAATAAAAGAATTTTAGCCGTGAATATAGTATACAGGTGTATATTCTATAATAATAACAAATACCCGCTAAGAGCTACTACCTAATGGTATCTCATCTATCTTTTAATATAAATTGTTGAGTCTCAATATCACTAGAATATAAAATGATCACTCGTCAAGGAAAAAATAAAATAAAATAGAAGATATACTGATATAATAGGTTAATGACAATGTGCATCAAACTTTATATGTATAATTAGTATGGCTTTAACACTTAATTTCAAGCCCCATATCAAGGTTTCGAGACTGGTGGAGAGGGGAAAATTTTGATATCTATATATATATGTGTGTATGTATGTGTGTACGTATATGTATAATGTGTGCGTGTGACACTGATACTATAATGATAGACAAGAATTTCAAGCTGCACTACGGATATACTTAACCACCCCAAGAATGTTCATCACCCCCTCTCTATTTCAGAATTCCAGATGCAATTTCAGAGCTTGGAGGTGGAAAAACAGAAGGATTATGAGAATCGTTTCCTCTCTCTGCAATTTGGTAGAACCGCAATAACTTGAGAATGTAAGCATCATCATGCAACGAAAATGGTGTGCTGCCAAAAAAAAAAAAATCGAATCAAAATCAGGAAGCTTCAACTTCAGTAAACCACCATTACCAACCTAGTTTAATCTATAGCTCTCATTAATGACAAGGCTCACAAGGACTTTCTTAATTTTCTATCATGCTCCCTCTTCTCATTTCCTCATTCCTTTCAACTATTATTTTCAAGAAAATTTTGAATGGTGAAAAGTTCACCACAATAATAGATCTCCACTATATATGCAACAAAAAATGCTTTTAAAATCCCATCGAACAAATATGTATTAAACGAAGTTTCCCTGTTCATAGAAAAACAGTCATTGAATACAACAGGTAGTAACACCGATACCATAATGAAATAAGGTGAAGCGGTCTTTACCTATTGAAGTCAATGTGTACCAATTTCATATCTTCGGATATCTCAACTTCAACTGTAGCATGAGGACTTGTCTACAGACAGAGAGGGAGAATAGGTCAAGCTCAGAACATAACTCACAACAAGGATGCACAGGAAAATAAAATCATAACATCGATTTAGTGCTAATGCCACCAAGAAAGTACAATACATATGTTGCAAAGAAAATACACTTCACCAACATTATCCCGTCACTTAAGCTACCTGATTGTAAAGACCATTTCGGGGGGGAAGGTGTCATGCACATATGCAGATCGTATCACTGAAGTATATAAACAATTTAACATCATATTCCAGTCAGCATACTGTCAGATTTGATCAAATTAACATCATAATATTTGATCAAATATTATGCAGGATTATGAACTGATAACACAAGATTGATGGCTGGTTTGCTTTACATTATGTACATGTATGTCTATATAAATATCAGGATATTTTACATCACTGTACGGAGGAATGAACTTCAGAACAGACATCATGGCAATATGAAGGCTCAAATAAACAGAGAAATAAAATAAGGACAATAGACTGAAGACGCGTTACATGTTGATGAACAACATATGTTATGGATATGTGACAATGTGTGAAGTACCCATGTCGGACACCAAATGATGCAAATATATATGCCTTACAATAAGTGTGAGACAAGTTAACAGTCAGATGCATGATGCATCTAACAAACATGTCTGAAAGAAAAATGCGAGCAGTTTCCAGATTAACCATGAGGGCCTTATGATGTGTCCTTGATATATATACAGACACATACCTATTTATTTTTCAATGAAGTACCCTGTGCCAAAAAGGGTAATTCCCACTACAGAAGAATTTCTTAAAGCCCGGGTGATGTAAGAAAAGTTGGGGTTGTATGTACAATATCCCTTGTTGGCCGAAGGTCATGAAAAATATTTTTTATAATATTCTGCTCTAAATTTCTGAAGTTCCACACATAAGAGTTATATATACTTGCTCTTCATTTAAAATATCTTACTTCTATTAAAAACTATAAGAACGATCAAGAATACATTCCAACAAATCAAGAAGAATTTACTCCCACATAGTAACTAAGATATCAAGGGTCGATAAAATAATAAGATCAACATTTTATTTCATATTACTCAACAACGACCTGAAGGAATGGGGTTATAGGTTAATGAAACCTCAGATCGCAACTAAAATAGTTTAAGGCTTCCAAGTCTTCAACAATAAAAAGAGGTTCTTCAAGAAATCAAATAATATAGCGGCGTGATCACAACTGCCATTCTGTTTCAATACCAAAACTCATGCAAAAAGAATATATAAAACTAAAATAAAAAAATTGAAAGGAAAGAGGACACATACTCGAACTAGTATAAATGGCAAAAAAAATCCTGCAGATGGAACATTTCCAGACTTGATCAATTGCTCATTACGTGACTTCAGATATTGAAGACCTGCAATCTGTTTTGAAAATTGATAATATGCCACCTTTATTTTTCCAAAATAATAATAAAAAAAAAGGTAAAAATAACTAACAACAAAGATATGCCTTGTAACTAATTAAATATTCCAAAAATCCGAATTCCTAAGTTCAACTTCAACAGTGGCATATCTAAAACATGTCGATGGAATGTCCTGTAAATTTTATAATCTAACCTTTCATTTTATATAAGGAAAAACTTAGATTATCACATATTTTCTTTATCGACTTTAGTTATAGAGAAATATGTCTTTATTTATAATTGTGGTATGTATATGCAGATGTTTTGTTTTGTGAAATATTTTATTTTAATGAGTGGCTTATTTTAGGAATCATGTACTTTTAATTTGAGAATGAAGTGACAAACAGTTATGGTAGCAGAGAATATTCACATAAAGGTATTTACAAATCTATTTTCCTCAACTCCAAACCCCCATAACCCACAACAAGTTTTGCCGTCATTTATTTCCAACGTGTAGGAGTAAAATGCCCATGAATCAATTTTATATCCTAGATAATGGCAACCAAATACAAAACTATATATGATGTGGCCATTCCTTGATCCAAGATTGATAGCAGCAGCTTTATGCAAAAGAATGATCCGACTCCGTCCTTCTTCCCCCCAGATTTCCATGTGATTGGGACCAGTTCTACATAGTGAGCTTTTTGCATTGGAATACCAAAATCTTAATATCATGAAAAAGCAGAAAACCTAGAGGAAGAATGGCCTTCCTACTTATTTAATATTTATAAGCTACAAAAGTTGATTGTAAATACATAGAATTCACTTAACTAAATAAATGTGAGGTAAAACAGAAAGTGATGCACAGAAGTCCAAGAAATTTCAAGAGAGGGCATTTGTCTATCCAATGCCATCTGTAAGCTCACACAAATCTGATTCTTATTTCAAAATCCAAGCATAATTAAAATCTCTCAACATTCCAAAATACAATGTACATTGTTGTTTATTAAAGGGGCAAAAATAAATGGCTAGACAACATTACCTGTTCTTCTAAGTCCTTCAAATAGGCTGCTTTCTTCTCAATCCCATAAATCCGTTTTACATGCAACGCCTGTAAGGATAAACAAATCAAGCCACTTTCTACAGATGGCACCTAAATAGTGAATATCATGCCAAATCAGTCATGGTATGAATGGAGGTTGAAAAAGATTGTGCAAGATCGAGACATGAAAAAGAGACACGAATAGCTCGCATCCTCTGGGAAGTTAGGAAAAACCCAGCTTACAAATTTAGGGGATGGACTAATGATATCGTGAAGCGATGGGTAAGAAATAAAGTAACCAATTTCTCTCAAGGAGGAACTCGTATTTTACATATCCATCACCACTATTTTAGGGCTTAACCGCCCATAGCTAAGTGTTAGCCTCCAGGGTATCTATGGTGATAGCACTGTTAGTCATGTGGTCACATTTTTTGTGGTGCAGCGCTATCTTAATAAGCAAGTGTCTGTAGCCTCACTTTTAGGCAGCCTCCCATCCAAGCCTCCTTAAAACACCCTAGCAGGAGTACAACAGGTACATATATATATATATATATATATATATATATCCCCCCAAGGGAAAAGCCAGAGAGCCTACAGTGCTCTTTTCTTGACTTCAGAGAGAGAGAGACAGAGTAGTCTTGTCGATATGATAAATAATGAAGTCAGAAGCCAACCTTAAGCTGTTCCAAATCCTGCATATATGTATTCTGAAGTCCCTTCCACCAAATTTCCTTTTTGTCTTTATCAACAATATCCAGTGCCATAAGGACATTCAAGGCGTCATATACTCGTCGTCTTATATTCTTCTCATCGGACTGAAACATTCGGAGGTTCATTTATCAACATAAAGCATAAGTTAAAACAATAATAGCAGAGTAAAGAGGTAAAATTATAGGGTTAATTAAACCTCATTCAAGGAAACTGCGGAACTATTGTTTATTCTTGTAAAGTCTGCAATGATTTCATCTGCAACCTGGACAGAATGAACCAACCAACCCCATGAATTAAAGACACTACAAGATAAAATATAATCATACACAGAGGCAATCCCAGTAATCTAAATGGACTGACAATACAAGGTCCAATAATGTAGGAAATGAAGAAGAGAAGGACAAAGAGAAGATAAGAGGGCAAGGAGAATTGGGAAGAAGAAGCACAAAAAGAGAAGTCTAGAGAGAGAACCTTAATACAATAATCAGTTATTAAAGTGTGATAAATGCCAACACATCGAAGCACATAGAAAAGAAAAACCCTAGATAAACTTGCTAAAAAGTTTAACAACAAAAATAAGGAAACAGAAAATTAAGAAAAAAAAAGAGTTCTTCTAAATTCAAACCCAGATTTCTTGTGCCTAAGCCTATACGGCATATGGGAGAAATTGTCACCACCATGCGGTCAGTGCCCACTGTGGGACGTGATGATCTCCGTCATCTACATCATGTGAATTATATTATAGAGCACATGTTGAAAAACTCAGAAGCACATTTCCATCAACTGTGAGATTGTCTTAGGGTCAAAAAGCTCTGTTAACAAAAAATGTTGTATGTATGAAGATGAATGAAAGTTAAAATTTATTGCAATAGAAATAAGAACAAAAAGTAGTCAAACAAACAATTCACCCCGAGTATTTTGGTCAATCATGCAAAATGTGTCCCATCACCGAGGGAAGTTAAATCCATTCCCTCCAGTAGAAGAATACTAAGAATGTGATCAAATTCAAACACCAGCTAAATAGATTAGAAATTGAAACTGCAGTTGAGAATACGCAACAAGAAACTGCCCAACTCCTCGTGTTCTTTTATGATACTAGATTGTTCCGAACATTTGGTACAACAGCTCTTTGCAATTTGCATAAACTAAATCAGCGAAGTGAGCATAGCCCGTCCTAATCTCTAAATCAGTACTCGATGAGGAATAATAGTTAAGTTGATCAGAATATCATTTAGCATGCAAAAGTCCTGGTAAAAGATCTTTTCCTTTATCTCGGCCAAAGAAGAAAAGGGAAAAGTGAACCATAAAGAAAAATACCTCATTGTATGTGGTTCTTCCCTTACTCTCTATCTTCTTGCAAACTGTAACAATAATCAAAGTGGATGTAATTTTTTTATGTCAAAAGTCCTTTTACATAGTTGTAATAAGAAGAATTACTGACCTATGATGCTGAATTGGCGCAGCCCTCCACCAATAATCTTGGACACCCTTCTCTTCTTTGCTTCACTATTTTTTTATTTTTTTATTTGGAAGGAACAAAGCATCAGGTTGAGAAAAAGTTAAAAACAAATTAAAGAATAAATATACAATATTGACATGTAGCCCTGATAATGCACATTTATGATTGATACACAAATACATAGTGGTATATTTAAAATTTCATATATTCAAAGAAACAGCCAAGTCCTGGTGCATCAGAATTGTTTGAGAATAAGATGAAAGAAAGGTAGAGACAAAGAAGAAAAAACATGACATGAGTAAGTTGAATCCACCTGACCTCGTCGATGGACAACTGGTTTGAACTCTTCGTAGTCTTACAAGCAGTTGCAGTGTTATCGTAGCTTGTTAAAACTGGAAAAGATCTCCCTCCAGAACATTCATGAGCAAAACTACCAAAAGTCTCTCCCATATAGCTGTTATCCGTCATTTTCTAGTAGCTACACTTATTACCTCAAGAACTGTGGTAAATAGTAAGCTTTTAAATTCCCCGTACGATTACAGAGTTTCTTGAAATCATGTATACCTGCAAAGACAGGGTATATGTGCCAAAGAGAAATTTACACAAAAAACTTACAACAGACAATTCCAAATAGAAGCCGATGAGAAAGTGCATGCGGAATTAACAAGAAACGGAAATTCAAACGAAATCTATGTCTCCTCTTTTTTTGCTTACTTGCTTACTCAACCGAAAAGCAAGTCATGGGGAAATTTGAGCCATAAATTTTGTTTGCAAAGATTCATTTTAAAAAGGGTTAATTTTATTTACACCATCGGAGGTTTCTTTAACTTCAATCATACCCCTCAGGTTTTGAATATCTTCAATTACACACCCTCAGGTTTGAGATTCTCATAATTTACACCCTTGATCACTTTGGGGACTAAAATGCCCTTACCCAAACACTCACTATCTCTATTCTCAAACACCCACTATCCCTATTCCTAAAAATATATATATAATTCGAAAAATATATAAAATTCAAAAAATATATATAAAATTCGAAAAATATATATATAAAATTCAAAACTAATATATAAAATTCAAAAAATATATAAAATTCGAAAATAATATATAAAATTCAAAAAATATATATATAAAATTGTTTTCGAAAAAATAAATGGTAAGGGTATAAAAGATGCAATAGAGAAAGGAAGTGTGAGGCTACAACACTTAAGTTCCAACCAATTCTTTGAAGACAAATGATGCAGTTGTCCCTCAACTACCTTTATTTCAGTACAACACCAAGCAAGTACATAAGATATATTGGCAATCTAAGTGGTCTAGATTGAATTTCTCAAGTGGCACCATCATGTGCTTCCTCATGATGGCTTGGAAAAATAAAATACATATAAAATTATTTTCGAAAAAATAAAACTGTATATATATATTTTCGAATTTTATATATATTTTTCAATTTTTATATATTATATATTATTTTCGAATTTTATATATATATTTTGGAATAGGGATAGTGGGTGTTTGGGTAAGGGCATTTTAGTCCCAAAAGTCATCAGGGGTGTAAATGATGAGAATCTCAAACCTGAGGGGGTGTAATTGAAGATATTCAAACCTGAGGGGGTGTGATTGAAGTTAAAGCAAACCTCAGGGATGTAAATAAAGTTAACCCTTTTAAAAACAATATCACCAATATTTCTAGTTTCCTCCACATATATACAATTGAAAGAGTTTTCATTACTTTTTGTAAATAAAATGTACGACACTATCTTCTAAGGAACAATTTTTTAAGTTTCGAGAAATTTTTTTTAAAAAAAAAAAACTTGTACGATTGAATAGCTCTGTTAATGATCCTCCACAACATATGTGTGTGTCTATTTGTATGTACTAAGGGCTAGCCTTGAAATATAGAGCTCCTTGTTCAGTAAATGGTGTCCTATAAATTCAATCTAACTTATTTAAAAAATAAAACATTAGTTAATGGTGGTCTCAACATGTACAACAATAATAAACATAATCAAACAAACATTACAGATTTTCTTCACCCATAACCTTTATCAGATCTCGAACAACAGAAAGGTCACTTACACCAACAATTAAACCTTATGCACACTAATAAAGTACCATAATTGCATATAACATTACCAGGCAGAATCGAATTCAAACTAAAAAACTCATCATGAAAGATCGCAACATTGACAATAGGAAAACCCTAATGTCACATATCAATTCAAATCAGGATACAGATATATATATATATACATATACAAGTAGTAAGATTCAAATCTATAAAGATGTATGGAAGAAAAACATGAATCGGAAAGAGGATGGCACCTGAAGGTCAATTTGTGTTTGATTTGTGAAGGATTCAGGAAGAAGAAAGCTACCAATAATATTTTTTTCATCTTTTGCGGAGAAAAGGGAACTAATCCTACTACTATTTGTGTTCCCGCGAATACCAATACGAAAAAGTATCGGTTTTGGAGTTTATAAACTAGGGTTCATTTTGTAGACGAAATTAACCCAAGAAATTCCTTCCACTTCATACGAAAAGAAGTGAATGTGAAATACTACTGTAATTACGATAATTTCACAAGAATTAGGACCTTCTAGGTTTTGGGTGGGGTGGGTTTGGAAAGCCTATTTTTTGTATTTGTTTTCTGTCTTCAAATATAAAAACTGTTTTTGTATTTGTCTTTGTTTTTTTCAGCAAAAAACTAAAAACAAAAAAACGTTTAGATCAAAATTTGTATTGAAAAATAAAATGGTATTGGTGGCCGGCGGTAACCGGCGGCGGCGGGCGGAGGCCGCGGCCCGGCGGCGACTGGAGGTGGTGGGGGCTGGCGGCGGCGATCGATGGCGGGGGGTGGTGGTGGTTGGTGGCGGCGGCGATGGGGGCGGTGGCGGAGGTGGTACCCTAAATAATGAAAAAACTCAAAAAATAACTAAAGGTTGTATTTGGTGTTTTCACCACTTTTATCCACTATTCACAGAAAACAGTTTTCTTGGAAGAAAAAAAAGTGAACAATAAACACGTTTGTCAAATGTGTTTTTATTTTTAAAATGGGTGAACAGTAAAAGAAAATAAAAATAAAAACATGCGAGCCAAACGGACCGTAGCTTTTTGTGTTTTCGTAGAATTCTATTTTATGACGAAATTAACCCTAAGAATTCTATCTATTCTTACTTGGGTCCTTGTGTGTGTATATATAGAAACAAGTGAAGGTAAAATGATACTGTGATAATAATAATTTCAGAAGAAGTTCATAAAATATGTGTCTTCTATGTTTTACATTATCTTGGTGAAAAGTTTGAGAGAGTTTTATGTTAAGTTATCGAAAATATGAAAAGTATAAATAAAGAAGGTATATTTTCATTTAGGGTGATTAAACATAAATTAAAATTAAATAGAGACTGACAGGTAGTATGGTTGTTGAAGTATTAGTATTTGTTCATCATAAGGTATTCCAATTAACATCATTTGGATAGTTATTTATGATTAAATTAATTCGTATAAAATAATAATAAAATATATATATCAAAATATACATTCCCATTTAATAAATTGTATGATATTTTTTTACTCGAGAAATTTTTTTTAATAAACAATATTTTTACTCAAGATGCTCATAATGTAATTTGTTAAGTCAAACTTAATTATAAAGAAAAGAAAGTACAATGAATAACACAGGTGAGACTCATAATCATATGGATATGTCATTCCTAAACCATTAAGATTATGTTATAATTTTATTTTATTTTTAAAAGAAAAGAGATTAGGTTACAATATTAAGAAGGCAAAAGTGCATATACCTTGTGTTTTTTAAAAGTTGCAAAATACTTCCTTGTGTTTTTCAGAAGTTGCAAATTACTACTCTTACATTTGTAAAAGCTAGCAAATTATCTCTTTGTGCTTTTCAGAAGTTGCAAAATACCCCCTCTGCTATTTTTAGGTCCAAATCACTACCCTCACCTTTGTAAAATCTAGCAAATTATCCCATTGAATATGTTTTATTCAAAATATTGATCATTTTGCCACCTTATCTTGTAATAACCCATTTTTAGTATTTTTTTTTTACTTTTTTCCCTCTCTTTCAATAATACAATTAATAATTCAAAAATTCATGCATATACACTTATTTCAGACCTAAATACGGTATTAAAAATCTATTTAAAAAATTATTATATGATAAAATTTAAAAATATGACTTATAAAATTAAAACATGCCTAAAATTCGTTTTTGTTTATCCGTTATCACTAAGGAGCCAGCAAGACCTGAAAAGTTATTTTTATTTAAAATATTACAACACTTGCTATGTCGGAAAATACCCCATTAATGTTGATGCATGACTATTCTATAATAGATTTAGAGCTAAAATTTGGTATGTGAGAAATACTTTTCAACATAAAAATTATTTTCAAATGATAAAAGTTTTTCAGATCTTGTTAGTTTTTCTCCCCAATGAAAATAAATAACAGCGAATTTCAGATATGTTTTAATTTTGTGCCATATTTTAAGTTTTATTGTATTATTTTAAAATAATAATAATTTTTTAAATATATTTTTAATATCATATTTAGGTCTGAAATAAGTATATGTGTGTGAAGTTTTGAATTATTAATTATATTATTGAAAGAGAAAAAAAAATACTAAAAATGGGTTATTACAAGATAAGGGAACAAAATGATCAATATTTTGAGTAAAACATATCCAAGAAATAATTTGCTATTTTTTACAAAGATGGGGTAATAATTTGAAACTAAAAATAGCACAGAAATTTGGTATTATGCACTTTTGCCTTGCCTATTAAGAATGATAGACAATTTGTATATGGATTCCAGTATAAACACTCGCTCATACTCAATCCCACTTGAATTGCTTCATTGTGGTGAATTAGTGGAAATTGAGTTATGATATTGCGGTAATGGGCCAACAATGCAGGGATCTGATGAAAGAGCTAAGAAATATTTGAATCGTGGGCCAGTATAGCCTTAAGATGGATCCATGGGCCATAGATGGGTATATAGTTAGACACAACTGTGTGTTTTGTGGTCTTTTTATTTACTACACTGAGATTTGGTCAGACATGACGACAAATTAAGTTATAGGTGGGCCTTGCGTTAGCCTCCTTCCTAACAATGATGAAGACAAAATGCCAAAACTAAAAATGTAAAATCATGGTATTGTGGGCTCCACCACTATCACCGTTCAAAGAATGTGATCCGCCACGTGTTAAAATAAGTCTACAAAAATATATGAATTCTCCTTTATTAGGGCCTCTTTTGTAAACAGGTTTGGTGCAAAAAATATGATTTTTGTGCCAAAAAAATGATACTAAACCATGTTTGGTAAAATAGTACCAAAAAATGGTACCGTTACTGTAGCAAACCATGGTGCCAAATTTGTGAAGGATTTTGGAACCATCTTTTTGATGGTTTTGGATAGTGCGGGTACTATAGCAAATCACTGTAGCAACCCGAATCACTATAGCACCGAATATAATATTTATATTTTAATATTATAAATTTTAATATTAATATATTATTATATTAATATTAATATTAATATTAAAATTAAAATATATTAATATATTAATATTAATATAATAAAATATTTTAATATAATAAAAATATTTTAATAAATTTTAATATAATAAATATATTTTAATATTATAAATTTTAATATTAATGTATTAGTATATTAATATATTTTAATTTTAATATTAATATTAATATATTTTAACTCATACCAACTCTACCAAACATGGTTTGGTTTTTCAGCATCACTTTTTCTTACACTAAAACCATCTGCACCAAACATGGTTTGGAACCAAAATAAAACCACACCAAACCAAATCCAACCCAACCCAAACCAAAACCAAAAACTAATACCGCACCAAACCGTTACCAAACGCAACCTTATTGTGTCACCCGTTATTTACATAAATAATTTTAAAAAATACAGAAATATAGAAATTTATTTACAAACAACATATTTTATTAAATTATTTTCATTAACTATTTAAAACTATTGTCTCTTAATTTTTTAAATTGTATTTAAAAAATCGTTATTAGCAATTTCACTTCAAAATTGACTCGTTGACTGTGACTGTAAAATTGAGAATTGTGAAACTTATGCCAATGATTTGGTAAGAGTATTGCATGCTCAAAACTTTTATCTCCATTGACTTGAAATCAACCCATATCTTCAATCGAAAATGAAAAACAAAATCAAACAAAGAAAACATGAATAAATTTTATATACACTTAGAACTACAAATCTCATTCCCTTCGACTTCAAAACTCTAAACCATAGAATTTGATTTGCAAGAACTAGTAAGATCCATATATTGAGACAATCATAAACAAAAAAGAGCAATAACTCAATAATCAAACTAAGCTGGTAGAATCCGGCAAACCTTGCCGGAGATCATCGTCTCCCGCCGCCGCAGCCGGCCGCTTAGACCTCTTAATTCCGGCTATCGAAGCACGACAAACCGGACAACTAGAGTGAGAGTACAACCACATATCAATACAATTAGTGTGAAACAAGTGCCTACATGGCTTCACTTGCCTTATCTCCTCTCCGTCGGAAAACACCGATAAGCACACCGGACACTCGCTGCCGTGCTCTTTTCCGTGTGCCTCCTCCTTGAACTTCACGACGGGTATCGACTCCATACCTCCGGCGTCCACTCTTCTTCCGGTGGACTCTACGGCGACATCGCCGGAGCTCCGGCGAACCCACCGGAATGGGCTCCGAGGGCACCTTATGGCGAAGAAGATAGCGTAAATTAAGATGGGTAGGCCGACGAGTGCTAGAATAGAGAGGACGGCGGCAACAGGGTCCATGTCGTAGTTATCTTCGGGCTTTTTTGCCGGCGGCGAGGGGAGCGGTGGCCGGAGAATTGGAGGAGTTGTGTCCATGTTGATAATGAAGTGGTGGATGAGTTTTCTTTTAGCCGCCTAGATAATATTATCAAACTCATATGGTATTTGTGTGGTTTATTTATATAAGCTATAAAATATATATATACATAGTTCATATTTGTATATACATGGTTGAATAATTTGACATTGAGGAGTAGGAAGTTAGATGACAAATTTAAGTTAGCATCGCCTAACTACATGTGTGACGTGGAATTTTGGTTTGGAAATGGGTACACAATTATTTGAGAGGACTATGAGTCGTAGCAAATTGATTATAAAAAGAGAAAAGGGACAATATAAACAAATCCGTGGCTAAACTAAACATATTTTTACACAACAGAAATAGTAATTTGATATCTTGTTTTTCTCCAACTAAAAATTCACATGTATACAGTATAGTTTGATATTATTCACAAAAAGACAGATTTGTATAGGATGATAACTTTGATGGGATAGAAGAATTTTAATGATCTCGCCAATTATGGAATCATTAGTCTTTTTAAAATTATTTGTGTGGTAGACTTTGATTTAAGTAACAATATTTGGGTCCTTCTGGAAGAATCAAGTTAGTCTTCTCATTTTATTTGGTCCAATAAAATTAACATATATAGCTATAATAAAATTAACATACATGACTATAATTAATTAAATAATATAAACGAGTATCACCTGTTACTTCATGAATTTTAAGGAAATATGAAAATTTCCTTTTTTAATTTTTTTAGTCCATTCTTATTTTCACCCTTACAAACTGCTTTATATAATCATATATTGTATACTAACTGAATTTTCAAAAATATTCATCACTAGAATATTTCCAAGGCCTTCAAACATGGTCTGTTGGTTGTAGCAAGCTATGCAAACAAAAAATAAATAAATGAAAATGAAAATCTCATTTAATCAAGGATAAAAAATAAAATAACACTTGCTAATAGATATTATGAATTTTCAACAGTTTTAAATAAAATATATGTTGAAGAATGGAAAAGTAATTTCATTGACCACGAGAGTTTGTGTCAATGCATAAATTCTTTTAAGAATATATATTTATGTTTGTAATGAATGTTTTCTATATAGTATATAATAATATAATCAATTTGAAATGGTGAAAAGTCCAGTAGAAAAAAAAAACAATAAAGGAAATTTTTTAATTTGGAAAAAATTCATAACATAATGGATAATATTTATTTATATTCTTCTTTAATTAATTATCGCCACGTGTCTTCAATTTATTAGGCCAAATAAGAGAGGAAGACCTACTTCATCCTCCCCGGGGAGGACCCAAGTATTAAATCAGTTCATTATGGACAAAATTTCATTTGATTTGATTGAGCATGTTTTTATTTTAATAGTTCCAAAGGAATTTTTGTATCAATATTATGATGTATTCAATTTTTTTTTCCTTTGCCCTTGTGAAGTTTTATTAATTCTCAATATATATTTGATAAGTGGAATTTCCTTTTATGTTAAGATCTTTGATGTGTTTTATAATAGTTATTCTTTGTGAAATTTTGACAAAAGTGTAATATAAAAAACATATATAATTGAGTGATTTATATAGTCTTATGCAAAAGAGAAATGGATATTACCTCACTCACACGAAATTATTGGATACTAGAGTTCTAAACTAATTAAATATATTGATACACAATATATGTATGGGTTAATTTCAGTAAACCCCTATACTATTCAATTTAATTAACTAATCTCTACTGTGTTTATTTTGCCCCATATATTATTCAATTTCATCAATATGTCCCATCACCTCTCAAAATGCCTAAACTAACCTCAATAGTATAAGGGGGTTTAGTGAAATTAATAGTATAAGGGGGTTTAGTGAATTATTTCGGAAAAAATAATATATATTTTTTGCAAAAAAAAAAAAATTCGAAAAAAAATCATATTTTGTTCCAAAATATGAATATTTTTTTCGAAAAATATTTTTTTTGCGAAAAAGTATATATTATGTTCCAAAATATGAAAAAAAAATTCGAAAAATAATTTTTTTTGCAAAAAATATATATTATGTTCCAAAATATGATTTTTTTCTGAAAAATATTTTTTTGCGAAAAATATATATTATGTTCCAAAATATGATTTTTTTTCCGAAAAATATTTTTTTTGCGAAAAAGTAAATATTATGTTCCAAAATATGATTTTTTTTTTCGAAAAATAATTGTTTTGCAAAAAATATATATTATGTTCAAATATATGATTTTTTTCTGAAAAATATTTTTTTTGCGAAAAAATAATTATTATATTCCAAAATATGAATTTTTTTTCGAAAAATAATTTTTTCGCAAAAAATATATATTATAATGTTCCAAAATATGATTTGTTTTTGAAAAATAATTTTTTTGCAAAAAATATATACTATTATGTTCCAAAATATGATTTTTTGCATAATAGTATATATTTTTTGCAAAAACATTATTTTTCGGAAAAGATCATATTTTGAAACATAATAGTATATATTTTTTGCAAAAAAAAATATTTTTCAAAAAAAAATTCATATTTTGGAACATAATATATACTTTTTCGCAAAAAAATTATTTTTCGGAAAAAAAAAATCATATTTTGGAACATAATATATATTTTTCGCAAAAAAGTATTTTTCAGAAAAAAATCATATTTTGGAACATAATATATATTTTTTACAAAAAAAATATTTTTCTAAAAAAAAATTCATATTTTGGAATATAATATATACTTTTTCGCAAAAAAATATTTTTCGAAAAAAAAAATCATATTTTGGAACATAAAAAAAAATTTGGAAAAAAAAATTCATATTTTGGAATAAAATATGATTTTTTTTTGAAATTTTTTTTTTTGCAAAAAGTATATATTATTTTTTCCAAAATATTTCACTAAACCTCCTTATACTATTAATTTCACTAAACCCCCTTATACTATTGAGGGTAGTTTAGGTATTTTGAGAGGTGAGGGGGCATATTGATGAAATTGAATAGTATAGGGGCATAATGAACATAGTAGGAATTAGTTGATTAAATTGAATAGTACAGGGGTTTACTGAAATTAACCCTATATGTATTTGTAAATAATGAAATTTGCTTCTCAGTTCTCACACAAACATGTTACTGTAAATTGGGCCTGCTTTTATTAGGTAAGCAGATAGGGTGAGCTGTGGCCAGTACCAAATTGTTCAACCCAAGCTCTCAAGAATGGCTAATTTGTACTGGACCAAGCCTGTGGCTCAAACTTTGGCTTGTGATTTATCATTTTCATTTATTTATTTATTTGGTCCAAACGGACCATACACTCTAGCGATAGAAAAAACCCCAGGTAGTACTTAGCAGCTCTTCGTGTAATTTACACCAAATATTTGTATCAATTATTGTGAGAATATATGCTAAATAGGGATGGAGGCCGAAAATAATTTGAGGGGGGACAAAATTAATTTTCGATAATTTTATGGGGCAATTGTGCTATTTTCTTTATATATTAATATTATTTTTCAAAAATAGTAAAGAATTTTGCATAATTTTTTTTTCTTTCTAATTGCCCCCCATGCCTTGAATGTACCTCCGTCCCTGATGCTAAACAGTATGTATTGTAAGAATACAAACCATTTGTATTTTACTTGAATTTAACAAACGAAACACAAAAAATATAACTTTTTAAAAAAAGAAAAGAAAAAACGATGAATCGAGACAGCTTTACAGATATAAGGAAAGCTAAAAAATTTATTCCTTTCACGATAATATATATATAGAGAGAGGACTTTAGACCCTTTTCTAGATAAATCAAAAGCTAATATTTTTATTGAAAAAAATAAAAAATACTAAAGGAATTGAAACATTTTTTGCCATATGATAAGGAAAAAAGATAAATGTTAATGAATTTATCAAAAGGTCAATGGCTCTCTTCATACTTTTCAATTAGTCTAACACATTGTCACGTCAAATAATTTTAACAAGCACTTGAACCAGTCTCTACACGCGAATCATGCTGGAGCATTCCGAAACAAAAATATAATATCCAAGTGAATGTATATACACGGCTATATACATATATATATATATTGCAGAAGAAGAAAGTGAGAGAAATTATGACACGTACTGTGATCGTACCTTTTTCTCAAGCACTTCGTGCGATCAAGACAACTCGAAAAAAGTTAATTTCCCTAACAAAGCATTAAAGGTTCTAAAATTGGTTCTAATCAATGCGTTCATTGCCTAAAGATCAATTTATGGTAGATTAAAGGCTTAAGCTGAAGATGGTGTATAGGATTTATTGCGAAAAGTAATAAAACACTTTTCACTTTTTGGTGTTAGTGCGATCGCACTTGCCACTTGTGAACGATCTCAATCAAGGTCCTAAGTGGTTATTTCAATTATTGATATAAAAATCAAATTGAAACTTCATTATTTCTTCATTTTTGGGAGTTCATGAACACTTCTAATCCCACTTGCCCACCTATCTCAATCAGTGCCTTAAGTGGTGATTTCAATTATTGAGATAAATAAATTTATTTCTTCCTTCTTCATTTTTGGGAGTTCATGTACCATTCAATATCTTGTAATAAAGTTTTTTTATTATTATTATTTCTTGGTAGTTACTCGTTCTACCGACTGAACTCATCACGTTAAAGTACTCTTCTACATGTTCAAACTCATCCGTTAGCTTTTTAAATCAGTTGTCCCTTTCCAAAAAAGAGAGTTATCCTCCCTATAATTATCGAAATATGATTTTTTAACGTAATTTTGGTTATTTATATTTTTAATTTTGTCCTTTGATAATAGAATATAGTTGTAATTTTTAGCAGATATATTATTTTTTGAAATTAATGATGAGAAATAATTTGAAAAAATATAAGATTATATTGTATTGAAATTTTAAACTAAACAAGTATTTTGAAAAAATGGACAATTAATATGAAAGGAAATGAGTATATTTTATTAATTATTGTGTCTTATTCTTTTGTCAAAGGTGATTACTCTTCTAAAATAAATATTTTTTAGCTTTGCTCTTAATATAATTTATTCCGCTTATATAATTTAAATATAATTTGTTATTTTTCTTTAAAAATTTTTTCTAGCCAATGGTCTATGAGATAATAGTAGTTGTTTTGAACTATTACGAATTCTTATACATTATTCATTCGTCTGTCATAAAAAAAATACTTCTCGTTTGACTTACATGTGTTAGATATGCGTTTTTGTTAGGAATTAATTCTTTTTCACTGCTGTAGGCCCATTTTTCATCAGGCCCATCATACAAATTACATTGGATCAGTATACCCATTTTAAAAACCCAATTAGAAAATAAAATCCAAGGATATAGGCCCATTTCAGATTAAAGCCATTAAGGAAATGATCGTTTTAAATATATAGAATCAAAACTGACATAAGATTTATTATGACAGTTTTTGATGAAACATTAAAGTAGATATTGTATTTAATATGTATTAAAACCCATTTATGGGGGAGAGACCAGTTTTCATGTATAAAAGAAAGAAAAAGAGAGAGGGAAAAGGATCCGAGATTGCTCCAGTATTTGCTGATTCTTGAATTTTCTATTTTCTTCTGACCATTAATCTTTTTCATAGCTTCTGTTTATTTTTCAAAAGTTGAGATTCGTTCGAAAACTCTGAACGGGTTTACACTTTTTGGCGCCGTCTGTGGGAAACTGATATCCAGATAGAGGTTATTTGATCAATGGCGGAAGAAATCACTACTCAGCTAGGTGATACAGCTGTTATCCTTCAGCGCTTGGAAGCACTCGAGAAAGAAAATCGAGAATTAAAGCAAATGTTAGATCAATCCGAACACCCAGAATTGCCAATAGTAGGGCGCCGTAATGGCCCTGGTGTTGAAGAAGAAGACAATCATAATGAGGCAAGTTCAGCAGATCGCACAGCAGATCCTGCTCACACCCAACCGATCGCAGATGAAGCAAATATCAATAATCATGCAGTTCCGCTCGATATGGTAACCCGACTTCAAAAGATCGTAGATGAACAAGTAAAAGATCTCAGAACACAGTCGCCAGCCGATCTAGCTATCGAAATGACAGCTAAAATGATTAGATCTCCGTTCAGTCCCGAAATTCAGCAGGCGAGAAGGCCAGATAAATTCCGGATGCCTAAATTCATTATGTTCGATGGAATACAGGACCCAATCGAGCACCTGTTTCATGTGGAGCAGATGATGCCGCTCGATATGGCTGATGATGCACTAATGTGCAAAGCTTTTTCTACAAGCCTAACGGGCCCTGCTCTGTTATGGTTTAGGCAATTGCCAGGTGGTTCAATCGATTCTTTCCAAACACTGATGGAAAAGTTCTTGGCACAGTATTTCGGGAATCGGAAGCAGAAAAGGACCATTTCTAACCTGTTTACGATGAGGCAAGCGAAAGGTGAAACATTGAAGAATTTCTTTTCCAGATTCAATTTGGAAATGGGAATGATACCCAGTTGTGATCAACCAGCAGCAGTGGAAGCTTTCAAAGTGGCTATCGAACAAGGGACCAGCTTCCATAGATCTTTGGTGAAATCAACACCCCTCAACATGGGTCAGTTGAATTCACGGGCGCAGGGATATCTGAAATTAGAGGAGGATGAGCAAGAAAGAGGCCATCGTTCGGCATTAGTCAGTGTCGAAAGCAAATCAAAGGAAAGGATAATCAAGAAGGCAGATAATACGAACAGTCACCGATCGGCTCCATATAGACAGCAGGAGAGGAGACCAAGGTTTGACATACCTGAAACTCCACTCCGAACAACTTTAGCAAAGTTGTACAACGAGAATAAGGCGAAGGGTATTTTTTGACCCCCATTTCCATTGAAAACACCGTCAGAGTTGCAGGACCGTACAAGGCATTGTGCGTTCCACAATGACTTCGGTCATCTAACCAATGAGTGCAGACAACTGAGGAGGCAGGTTGAGACCTTGATAGCCAAAGGAGATTTGAAGGAGTATGTGGACAATGGAGTCAAGAATTTTGATCGGCCGAAACCTAACAAAATTGTAGGTGGGCAGCCGGTAAAAATTATTGACACAATCCATGGGAAACCCGAGGAGGATGAGGAAAGCCGTTCGGTTCAGCGTTCACGCATGCGAAATGCCAACAAAATCCGAAGGGTTGGGGAGGTGAATGTCATTCGGAACTACCCAATGCCCGCAATATCATTTACACAAGAAGATTTAAGACGTGTCCAGATTCCACATGATGACCCACTGGTAATTTCGATCATAGTTTCAAATTGTTTACTTAAAAGGGTGTTAGTTGATCCAGGTAGCAGCACGAACATCCTAACTAAATCAGCTTTCGAGAAGATCGGCATCAGCCTGGAGTTGATCAGACCAACATCCAGTCCGCTGGCAGGCTTTGATGGAAAAAGGATTTGTCCAATCGGGGTGCTGAATTTACCAGTGACGGCCGCGAAGCGAACTTTGACAGAAAACTTTATGTTAGTAGACATACAACCTTCTTACAATCTGATCATGGGAAGAGGTTGGATTCACCGAATGCAAGGAGTTCCTTTCATTCTACACCAGGTGATGCGATGTGCTGACCCTTCAGGGAAAGGGTTTGTTGATATTCAAGGCGATCAAGTGGTGGCGAAAGAATGCTATGCCATTGTTACCAAAGGAATGAAAGGCGAAAGTTCCGAACGGAGCATGTAGCAATTACCGAGCCTCCGCGATCAGACTGATGATGCTGAGAAAGCCGCAGAGGGTACCATCACAGTAGATCTGATCGACGGAGATAAGGGAAAAACCACCCGAATTGGAAGGGGACTGAACCCTGATGAAAGAAATAGCTTGGTTTCTATGTTGCGATCGAACATTGATGTTTTCGCTTGGGAGCATAGCGATATGCCTGGGGTTGACCCAGGAATCATGGTGCACACATTAAATGTTTATTCCAATGCCCAGCCCGTACGGCAACGACCCCGAAGGATCGAAACCGAACGAGGAAAGTTTGTAGCTGAAGAGGTTAGCCGCTTGTTAGATGCTGGTTTTATCAGAGAAGTTCACTATCCTATGTGGCTGTCCAATGTTGTCGTTGTACAAAAGAAGAACGGGAAGTTCCGAATGTGTGTGGACTTCACCAACCTAAATAAAGCTTGTCCGAAGGATAGTTTTCCTCTGCCGAAGATTGACCGCATGATCGACGCGACTATAGGGTTCGAACGTCTCACCTTCCTGGATGCTTATTCAGGGTACAATCAAATCCCGATGAACCCAAAGGATAAAGACAAAACGGCATTCATCACCGAACGAGGGACTTATTGTTACAAGGTCATGCCGTTCGGTCTCAAAAATGCAGGTGCGACTTATCAACGATTAATTGATCGGATTTTCAAGACCTAGATAGGGGACACGGTGGAGGCTTATATTGATGATATGGTGGTTAAAAGCCAGCAAAAGAATGATCATTTGAAGCACTTGGAAGATGTGTTTGCAGCCCTGCGATCGCACAAAATGAAACTAAACCCGGAAAAATGCACTTTCGGTGTTTCTTCCGGACAATTCTTGGGTTACATAGTTAATAAAGATGGAATCAAAGCAAGCCCAGCACAAGTTCAAGCTTTGATTCAGATGAAGGCGCCTGAGTCCCCAAAGGAAATCCAGGTACTCACAGGAAGACTAGCAGCTCTGAGTCGGTTCATATCCAAATTATCAGATAGATGCAAACCGTTCTTCGACGTCTTGAAGTCTAAGAAAACGGTTGCTTGGGGGGAAAAACAACAAGAAGCTTTTGACCAGCTAAAACTCTATATGGCAAAACCACCAATCCTTATGGCGCCCAAGAATCATGAATCCTTAATTTTATACTTGGCGGTTTCTCCGAACGCTGTCAGTTCAGCGTTGGTAAGAGATGATGGGAGCAGACAGTACCCGATCTATTACGCGAGCAAGACATTGCTTGACGCCGAGAGAAGATATTCAAAGACAGAGAAGATCATCTTGGCATTGGTCCAGGCAAAACGAAAGCTTCGGCATTATTTCGAGTCCCATCCGATCAGAATTCCAACTACATTTCCGATCAAAGCAATTCTGTCAAAACCGGACTTCTCAGGAAGAACGACAAAGTGGTCGATAGAACTGAGCATGTTCGACATTACTTATGAGCCACGAACATCTTTAAAAGGTCAAGCTGTGGCAGATTTCCTCCTAGAATATGAAGCAGCCGAAGATGAGGTCTGCAACATAAATCCAAAGTGGTTACTTTATGTAGACGGATCAGTGAATAGTCTGGGGGCAGGTGTGGGGATCGAACTAATATCCCCAGAAGGCACCAAGTTACAGTAGTCTATCAAATTGTCCTTTGACAGTTCAAACAATGAAGCTGAGTACGAAGCCGTGTTGGCAGGGTTGAGATTGGCAAGGGAGCTCCAGATTAAAGAACTAACTGTGTTCAGCGATTCTCAGTTAATTGTAAATCAGATCACAGGGAGTTATAATACTAGCGAGGAAAGAATGTTGCAGTATAAAAATATCGTTCAGGAAGAAATGAGGAACTTTCGGGTAATCACTTTTAAACAAATTCCAAGGACAGAAAATCATGAGGCCGATCATATAGCGAATCAAGCATCCTCAGCAGGAGACGATATGGTCAGAATAATCCCGGTGGATGAACTATTTACCCCTTCGATCGGTAAAATGAAGGAGGTATGCGTGATCCCGTACGAGCCAAGTTGGATCGATCCAATCCTTGAGTATTTATTGATCGGCGTTCTACCTGAGGATCGACGAGAAGCAGGGAAAATAAGAGCAACCTCTACCAAGTATTCAGTGATCGATGGCTATCTTTATCGCCGATCGTCAAGTGGGCCTTATCTGCGATGTTTGACACCATCAGAAGCATAAGAGGTACTCAAGCAGTTACACGATGGGACTTGTGGAAGTCATATCGGAGGTAGATCATTATCTCATAGAGCAATCACACAAGGATATTTCTGGCCATACATGATCCGGGACGCAGAAGAATACGCAAGAAAATGTGACAAGTGTCAGAGACATTCGCACATAATTCATCAATCGGCCGAGCTTCTCACAGCGATGGCCTCCCCTGTTCCGTTCGCAAGATGGGGGATGGATGCGGTCGGACCATTAACACGAGCAGCTTCGAATCAAAAGCATGTACTTTTGGCCACAGATTATTTCACTAAATGGGTGGAAGCAAAGGCTTATGTAAGAATCACTCACACTCAAGTGATAGATTTTATTTTGAATCGTATAATCTACAGATTTGGGGTACCAAAGTACATAATGATGGACAACGGCAAAAATCTGGACAATCAATACGTTCGGGCATTGCTGGATGAGTACGGGATCAATCAGAATTTATCATCTGTCAGTTACCCGCAAGCAAATGGACAAGCTGAAATAACAAACAGAACGATTTTCGCAGGGATAAAAAGAAAATTGGAAGGGATCGAAGGAAAAGGACGATGGTTAGATGAATTACCGAGAGTCCTATGGAGCTACCGAACGACTCCACGCAAGCCAACCGGAATGACTCCGTTCGCTATGGCATACGGAGTCGAGGCGGTGATCCCAATTGAGTTGGATATCCCCACAACAAGAACTCATCTATTCGATCCTGAGCAGAACGAAGAAATCTTAAAAATCGAAGGTGATCTCATAGATGAAAAGAGAGAAATGGCCTCAATAAGATTGGCAGAGTATCAACAAAGGTTGATGATGAGTTATAACAAGAAAGTAAAGCCAAGATCATTCCAAGTTGGCGATCAAGTACTAAGGGTATTGGCTAGCAGATCAAACAAGCTGGATCCCACGTGGGATGGGCCATACACAGTAACAGAAGTGATCGGGAAAGGTGCCTATCGATTGGCTGATCAGGATGGAAAACAGATCGAACGAGCTTGGAATGTTATACGCCTCAAAAGGTATTTTCAATAAAATTTAAATTGATCATTTTGTATGATAAGGATCCATGTCGAATCAATAAAGATGTTATTCATGTCTTCTCATATTTCTGTTCAAAGTACTTGGCCAAAATACATATGCCTATTAGGCAAAAGACCATCATGAAGATGGCACCAAGTTCCTGTTTGCAACAAAGACGTATATGGATACGCATCAAAAAGATAGTTCAAAAGATTGCATCATCCTGTTCAAAAAAAAAAAAAAATATATATATATATATATATATACATATAAGGCATATCAGTGCCATCCGTTCAGAAAAACATCTATGCACCTCGGTGCCATCGTTCAGAAAAACTATATGCACTTTGGTACAATCCTGTTCAAAAAATGTTATCTGTTTATAAAATAGCTATGCACCTTAGTGCAATCCTGTTCGAAAAACATTAAAACACGTCAGCGCTGTTCCAAAAACTTGTCCGAAAAAACGCTCATCACAGGAGCATCTAAAATATACAGACCCAAAAAATTGTTCAATGAGAGAAACTTCTAAATCAAGAAAGTGGAGGATTGCTATCATCAATAGGAGGATGCTGGCTCTCTGAAGCTGGAACGGAAGGCTCAGCTGGCACTTCATTGTCATCCGCCACAGGCTCTGGCCGTTCGACCGGAATGATCCCATGCAAAATGAATTGAGCTAAATCTTTTTCATCTTGGGAAGACTCAGGCTCTTTATATGGATGAACGACTCCACAAGCGGCATCATGGGCGGCCGGATTATCATATGAACGGGCAGATGGATCTGATGACATTTGATCAAAGCAAAATCTGAACCCATCACAGAACTTTATGTCAAAGATGTTCACATACCGCCGATGCATGTCCAGACCTCCCCTTCGGCAAATTTCTAAACCCGTCTTCAGATAGGCATTAGAAGTTTCAAGGTTATGGATCTGCTTTGTCAGCTCAGCATTCCGATCGGATTCTTTCTTATGGAGATTCTTTAAACTCTCCACCTCAAGCTCCAAGATCTTCTTCTGCTTTTCAGCCAACATGGCACATTTATCGGCTCGAAGGTATGCATCATCAATGCTCTTTCTCTTATACTCTCCCATCTCCACAGCCTTACAGAGAGCTAGAACATTGAACACAGACTAAAAAGAGAAGAAATGTTTGTCAAAAAAAAAAAAAAAAAAAAACATTGGTACCTCTAGAATAGAAACAGGAGCCCTAGCAAGAAGCTCTTTCTGGTCTACGTGCTGCTGAAAAAGTTCATCTTTAGGAGGCCACATGCCACGAGCGAGAGCCAACAAAGAATCAGGATCAGACATTGCCAACGTTCAGCGATTCAGAACACTGCCATCGCCCTTCTCGAACTTGGGGATCCATTCACCTTCAGGATCAAACGATGGAGGAAAACAGCAGTCTGGGATAGTGTAGCCGCTCACAGATCTGGCTTTCTTAACAAGCTTTTCATGCTTGTCAGAATCAATTCTTTTCGCATGTTCAGAAGGGGGGCCCAGCAGCAGCTTTTTCGGAGCATTACCACTGTCTTCGGTGTTCGTCCTCTTCAGATGCCCCCTTGTCTTCTTCGGATCTTCAGTCAGATCGACCACTTGGCCCTTGCCTTTCTCAACTGTCGAGCTGGCAGGGGGAATAGATTTTTGTGCAGCAGCACGCTTGGAGGCGGTGACCGGAATTTCCATAATAGTCGCCTCTGAAGCACTGGCAGCGATCAATTTCAAATTTTTGGAAGTCAAAAGTGACTTGCTGAACGGAAGAGACGAAAATACTTTCTCGTTCAAATATTCAACCCGTTCGACTGTATATAAAACATTGGCATACGATCAACAAACAAACAAGTACGAAGATCAAAATAAAGCAGGCGAAATTTATAAAGTATGAAAAATACACTTGCCAGGATTTTTGAATCCACACTTCAGTTTCTTACATATACCGAAGGCCCTTGGCAGAGGATACGGGCCGGACGCATCCACCCTCCATTTTCCCCCAATTTTCACCACCTTATCTTTCCACTCCTTCTCAGAAGAAGGATTGCCTTCGCAAAGTTTTAGAGTTGAATGGGGGTGCAGATGGTATCGTCCGGGGTTTTTTCTAATCTGATCGACTTTGTAACAAAGCAAAAGATCATCTAAACTTAGGTTCAAACCTCGTTCGTGATTCAGAACGAGCATAACAGATAGAACCCTGAAGAAATTAGGGTTTACTTGCAAAGGGGCAAGTCCTAAAGAAAAAAGGATATAATGATAGAACGGATGCAAAGGAAATCTAAGAACGGCCAAGTGATGTGCAGAAAACAAAACCTCGCCCGGTTCAACTTCTTCGTAAGTTTTGAAGTTCAAATCAGAAGAATATTCAGAAATCGAAACATCTTTTGGTATGTCAAACTCAATTCGACACCGAGCGGCTAAAGGCAATTTTCGTAATTGTTTTCGGGAAAATTTATGGGATCTTGGTTCAATCAAATTGGGGGCAACTTCAGAGGAAGAAATATCTGGGGCATCATCAACAACCACCTCCAGAGAGGGGGTTCGGCTGCTATCACTACTCATAATACTCTTTGATTAATGAAAGAAATATAAAGGATGGAAGAGAAAAACTAACCTCTAGGAGTTCCTTGCTGGGAATCGTCTTCAAATGGAGTGAATCTGCTCTTGTAAACTGGGAAGAAATATTGAAGGAAACACAGGAAATAGGGAAAATAGCAGTTACTCATGGCTCTTCGAATTCCCACCCTATTTCAAAAATGAAATGGGCTTGGGAATTGGGGGCAAAGTGTAGGCCCATTTTTCATCAGGCCCATCATACAAATTACATTGGATCAGTATACCCATTTTAAAAACCCAATTAGAAAATAAAATCCAAGGATATAGGCCCATTTCAGATTAAAGCCATTAAGGAAATGATCGTTTTAAATATATAGAATCAAAACTGACATAAGATTTATTATGACAGTTTTTGATGAAACATTAAAGTAGATATTGTATTTAATATGTATTAAAACCCATTTATGGGGGAGAGATCAGTTTTCATGTATAAAAGAAAGAAAAAGAGAGAGGGAAAAGGATCCGAGATTGCTCCAGTATTTGCTGATTCTTGAATTTTCTATTTTCTTCTGACCATTAATCTTTTTCATAGCTTCTGTTTATTTTTCAAAAGTTGAGATTCGTTCGAAAACTCTGAACGGGTTTACAACTGCTTAAGAATTAATCTCGTCCAAGATCATCGACATATGTTTTTACTCACACAGATAAATCACACACACATAACACACAATATATAACGTGGTTCAACCCCAACTTTGGCCTACGTTCACGGATGAGAAGGGAATTCATTATAATCATGTAGAGATATTACAATAGTAGAGAATTACCAACACCGATAAATATCTCCGTGTGTACTCACAACTTCTTCTCATCTTCGCGACTTTTTCACACGAGACTTCTTCTCCCATCGGTGTCTACTCTACCTAACACGTAAACTATCTTTACCCTTCAAAGCACATCGATCCTCTTGGGGCTACATTTCTCCCTTTCTCATAAGTCTCAACCATCAATCCTAGATATTTATTTATAAATGTACAAAATTAATTTTTTGTTGGACAATAATATTTTCCTCTAATAAAAAATTACCATATAAAACATACTCTAAATAAAAAACTTAATTACAATAAAAATTTGAAACACTTTCCTAACACCTTCAACTTTCATCGTGAACTAGGATCAAACTTTCCATGACATTCATAATTGTATTATTTATAAATTTTTATTTTACTTTAAAAAAAATCTTTTATCCAATGGCCTATGAGATAATAGTAGTGGTTTCGAACTGTTACGGATTCTTGCACATTATTCATCCGTCTGTCATAAGAAACTGTTACGAATTCTTACATATTATTCATCCGTTTGTCATAAAAAAAAATGTTGCTTGTTTGTTAACCCAACAGTTACATCAAAACATTACCATCATACTAAAGTTCATAAATTTATTTCAGAAATTATTGATACATCATTTATATATAGGTGGGAGAATTTTGACACCTCATTTAATTTCACCAATCACGTGAAGAATTTCAATGTGTGTCACTGTGCTGCGATTCCATAACATATGTTTAAAGTCAACCATCAATCAAGCATTGAGCACTTTATTTGGAAATGGCAACTGTAGAATATCATCCATGGCTTAGGAGTCGTGAGTTTCTCCCATGGTTGTTTCAACATTTATTTTTGCTGGAAGAAAGAAAAAGCAACAAAAGACTACTGTGTGTTCCTTGATCCCTATTCTTCGTGTTTTAATACTTGTATCATTGAGCTTGTTAGATTATATTTTAGGTGGCCAACATTTAACTCGTATGATATATATACAGTGCATATAATTTTTAATTTATTTTATTTTATTTCAAATATTTTAATATAATGCGAATTACTCATATTTTGAGAGCAATTCGTACTTTTATTTTTTCATTTTAGAAAAAAAGAGAAACTAGGTGGGTTTATTTATCTTAAAAAAAAATTTGTTTAATTAATAATAAAATAATCATTGACATCATATTTTTGAATTTTTAATGTGAAAAATCAAGAATAACCTCTTATAAAAATATATGAATATAAAAAATAGATAATTAATTTTAATTTAGAAACTCATGAAACTAAAATAATATATATATAATTTGAGTGATTCATAATAACTTAGGTGTCAATACACACATTTCTTTCTTGAATATTAAGGAACTCACACACCCCTCACATGAGTCCTATAGGGCTCGAACCCCAGGTCTCGCCTGTTGGGGTTCGCCGATTTTAAATGATGTGAATATAGTTTCTACACAAGTTCGTCAGCCAAAACCACAGTATTGATGCTCTTATTACTTTTGACTTTCTTCTACAGAGAAAAATGAAAGAGAAATGAACGAAAAGACCATGAGTACAAGCAATTGAAATATTTTCTCTCTCTAGGAATTTCTCTCTCCTACTCTCCGAAAAGTCCTCCACAAATGAACCCTCGCACCTCTATTTATAGTCGCGACCGCTCAGTGATCCTCGCGGTTTGTATTACCACGTCAGCACTAGTCTCGCGACGTGGTTCAATCATCCTCGCGGATTCCATTGCCACGTCAGCACCTGTCTCGCGACATGGTTCCTGCGTACTTAATCCGTGATATAAATACCTTGTAAAGTATTATTCTACGCCCGCGATTACGGAAAACGGATTCGCGTACTCTTATGCGTAATTAATACCGCACACCATAAATACCTTTTGCACAATATCATCTCGCGCACTTAACTTCGCGAAACGGATTCGCGTTATCTTATGCGCGGATTTATACAGTGCACCATAAATACCTGGCACAGTGTCATCTTGCTTTTGATTACGCGAAACGGATTCGCGTAGTCTCATAGGTCATGCTGTGCGACATGCCCCGTGATCCGCGCCTATTTCATCGCGGATCTGATTTATCCTTAGCCAAGGATGCCGTTATAGCTTTGCCGGGTTATGACCAATCATGCATGTCTTGGTCATGTCCCTGAATACTATCGGCCTCTCTAGGGTACTCTTTGCTTAGGATTGCGTAAATAAGGTCGCGACCCACTATTTACTCATCCCCAGCATTTCCCCTAGATTCCGAGTAGTACTCCCTTCGCGAGCAGCATATAAGGTTATGAGTTTCTGACGCGAGCTATAAAACACATCAGCCTCTCATACCTCCCTCTGTGCAATGCAAGCTCTCGCGTAAAACCTATATTTGGGCTATTTCCCCAAGTAATCAATTATTTGGGCCAATCTCCCAAATGATCTTTTACTTGGGCCGGTTTCCCCAAATATACCAAACCTGGGCCATATCCCAGATAAATAAAGGTTGGGCCATATCCCAGATAAATAAGGGTTGCGGATCAATTTTTTCGCGAATTACCACCTTTACATTTTTTCCCCATTGCGCTTTGATACTTAGCCAAGTATTAAATCGCAATAACCTGTGACCTTGCAAATGACAGTGCCATATCTTGTTGTTTGAGGGTTGTCTTTCCCCTTGCCGATTCTTCGCTCTCTATTTTTATGGGTGAAGCATGTTTTCCGTCCTTCGCGACTATTATTTTCAATCTGCGACCCCTTCTTCATCTCGCGACTATCATTTCTAATCCGCGATACTTCCTTATTTGCTTTGATGTTTTTCAGTCAAACTTGTGCATGTACGGATTTCGCTTTTAACCATATCCTTGCTGCTTTTTCCAATTAGTCCATTTTTTCAGATTCGCGACTCTTTTTTAAGCGCTTGGCCAGGCGACCTTTCGCCTTCCTCGCGCATTTAATGTGCCTCTTCGGTTTTCGCGCCCATTACTTATATATTTCTGTCATGTCATTTTTGTTCCCTCACTTATATTTTCCCCAGAGCACTGTGTTTTTCTTTCATTTTGCACTCGTTTCTCATAACCTATTCCTTCTTCGCGCACACCCCCCCTTCATTTTCAAAGCTTATTCACAAGTTTACTCCACCATGACAAAAACTTCTACACCAAAACTTCTTGCACCTCCTTCCGGGATTGCTCCCTCTGTTCCTAATGTTTCAGAGTGGAAGAAAGCTCATTTCTTAAACTCTCAAGACATATTCTGGGATTCCGCGAGAGATTTTACTTCCCCTTCTATTTCGAGTCCGCCTCTTACCCTGGATCCTGATAATGAAGCAAAAATTGATTTTATTCCTCCACTCTCTATTCCACGCCTTCTTGTGGAGAGGGGTGACACACCCTTTTCCTTCATTGAGTATGAGGGACATGTTGCCCCCATCAGTGACTGGAAGATGTGGTCTAGTCACATTCTTACTCAAGACCGTCATCGCGCCACCTTGGCCAAGGCTGGCATTCTTGAGTCCATAGAGCTGTTTTCGGACTTCTATGTCCGTCGTGATGTGGATGCGTTGATAACTTTGATCTCGCGCTGGAGCACATTTTCCCATACCTTTGTTGCTTCTTGGGGGGAGTTCACTCCTACCATTGAAGATGTGGTGGTCCTATTTCGGCTACCTGTACTCGATTCGCGCCCTATCAAGGCGCCTCTAGTTGAGGATGAAGACAAGAAGATTCTTAATCAACTTCGCGATTGTGGCAAATATGCCTGCAAGCGAGGAAGCTGGTTTGATAAGGGCGTACTTCTTCCTGAACAAGCCATATCCAGTCGCCCGAAGTTGTCCTATGCTGCCTGGTGCCACCACTTCTTTCGCGAGTATTCTCCGCGAAAACCAGCTCCAGGAGATGATCGCGAATCAGTCTCAGGTCCTCAATTTAATGGGCCTTTGGAACTCGCGGGGTTTCTCGCCTATTGGCTAGATCGTTACATATTTCAAGGCAAGCCAGAGGACGGTCCCAGTCGCATGGTGTTCCTTCTAGCAGGCATGCTTTCGCGAGGTGTGCGAATTGCCTTGGCCCCACTTTTCCTTGGCACCCTGTATTCGCAGCTGGACACCCTTGCGAATGATTTCGCACGCTCATTAGGTAGGTATGATATCAGTACTCATATTTCAGCTACATTTCTTACCCTTTTTCTTTTCGAGCGCTTCCCAAATTATGCTCCCATTCCTTCTTCCCTTTCTCCTCACTCTTTGGAAACCACCGTACCTGTTCTTTCAAAGTCGCGGGCAACCCGCTGGACTTCTCTCTCATCTTCAAAAACCTTTTCTTTATTCATTGATATATTTTCTGAATTTTCCTGGCGTCCATACGCCACCTCTTTGGAAGGTTTCTACTCTCCTGATTTTTATCCCAGGGAAGAGATAGTATCATATGATATAGCAGTAGATGATCATCTCGTTTTTGCAGCTATTACCCACAAGTGCCACATCCCTGTTTTCAGTGAGACCTTTGATACCGTCACACCCTATAACCCCTCTCGCGTAGCAAGACAATTAGGCTTTGATCAGGCTATTCCCCCTCCACTTCCTTTATACCGCGAGGATAACTTTGACAGGTGTTTCATTGCCTATCGGGAGTCAATTGAGAGAAGTGTTCGTATATTTTCTACCGTTATTTTTATTCAGCCTGGCACTCGCAGAGGTGGAGTAACTGCAGCCTATCATGAATTCTGGAAAGAACAACTTGTGTTATTTCAAATTTTTATGGCTGAAGCTCCCCCTGTTCCTATTCCCGCTTCGATCTTTATTGGAGATCCGTCTTTAAAGCTTCGTAAGGCTAGAGCCAAGATTACTCCCAAATATCATGCTCAACCTTCACAACTTCAAAAACCCAAAACAGCGACTCGCAAGCGGTCTCATCGCGAGGAGATCCCTCTCGCGGTACCACCAAATTGCGAAGAACCTATCGCGAGGCGTCTGGTAAATATCTAAGTCTCCTCTCCTTTTTCAATACGTTATGTATTTTCTTATGTTGTTACTAATTCTTATGTTCTTCTTACAGCGTTCCAGTGCCCAAGCTATACGTACTACCAGCGTCTCGACTGATTCATTGGACCAAGTTCCCTTATCGATTAGACTTAAAAATCTTTCCGATGCAGCGATACTGGACGATGTTCCCCTTGCGAAGAGAAAAAGGAAACTTACCAAGGTCTCGCAGACTGTTGCAGCAGTTGATTTTTCTAGCTCAGAGGAGGCCCCTTTGGTGCGAAAACATAAATCTTCGTCTGTCATTCCACCTCCTGGTGCTTCCAACCTTACCTCAGAAGAGGCATCCTTGGCCGAAAGGCGGCGACTTGCCTTGGAGAAATTAAAGAACAAAAAGAAGGCTGATGCGACCTCATCGTTGCTTGACACTGTTGCTCGTGTGGTCGAGGAGATGAGGGCGGGAGATGAGGCAGAGGAGACAGAAGTCGCCAGTATACTCTCCGATTTACCCAGGACAGCGCTTTCCCAGAGTAAGCTTCAAACTTTTTCTTTAATCACCTATTTCCAGTTACTGATTCATCATTTTTAATACTTCTCTTTTATCTTTGTTTTAGGTTCTCGCGAGACCTCATCCCCGCGTGCTCCAGCCTCTCCGAGAGGTGGCCTCCATTCTGTCGCAGCATCATCTGATGATGAGGACCATCTCACCATCAACTCATTATTCGGCCAGCCTACTCTTGAAGAGGAAATAGATGATGATACTCCCTATTCATCTCGTGATAGTGTTATATCCGCGACCTCCACTCCAGAGGTAGATCGCGAAGTATCCTCAGATCGCGAGATTGAAGTGACCACAGCTTCTCGCGAGGCCTTGCCCAAGTTGCCTTCCATCCCAGTTTCCCCAAAGGTCGTTGATGATAGAGCAAAGGACCCAGATTTTGATGATAGGCATTTGCAGCCTCTTCGTGGTGATCTTGCATCTGAGGTTACTGCAGCCTTCGCAGATCATCCTAGTATTGAGAGATCCATATTTGGCACCCCTCTCCCAGAAGTTGAGGGAGGCGAGGGAGGTACCTTCGCGTTTTTTTTTTTCTTTGTTCTTCTATTTGTCTTTTTAATGTCAAATCGTGATTTTAACATGTCTTTTCTCCTTCCCCTTTTTTTTTAGGTATAAACTCCGAAGCTCAAGATATGATTGATGAGCTACTTCATGATACTCGGGGGATTTCTGAGGGTCAGACATTATTTCCTCCAGGTTCTCCTACTGAGACCCATATAGAGGTACCTCGATCTCCTTCTCGCGACATTGTATCAGAGCCTCGCGATCTTGCTCGCGTGACTGCCACAGATCCTCGCGACCAGGTCTCTCACGAACAAGCTTCTGCTTCTCGCGCTCCTCCCCGGGTTCCTGATTATGACACTACCTCCTTAGTGCCAGTACCTTGGCATCAGTGGTTCTGCTATCCCCGCGACATACCAGTGCTAAATCTGATAGAGGCAGCTCATCCGGAGACTTTTACTCACATGGAAGTTCATGAGCCACTCTTGCAGACAGTCCACCTCCAGCTTGTTGCAGATGTGTTCAGGACCCTTTCGGAGACTGCCATTCAGGATCTTGTCCCAGATACTCTGCCAAGATGCCATGCTCGCATAAAGGATTGGAAAAAGATTGGGATGAATGTTTCTTGGTGGGAGACCCGTCTGACTGTCATTCAGAGACTCTATGATCATTATCTTGTCGAGTTGAGGGGACGCGAGGCTCTTCAAAGAAAACAGGCAGAAATTGCAGAGACCCGCAGACAGTTAGCACTGCTCGAGGAGGATGAGAAGAAACTACAGGATTCAGCTAAACATCTTGAGCAGGCCCGTTTCTATTTAGAGGAGCATGAAGGTTTCAAGTTATCAGATCCCATTACTCGGGATCTTTTCTAGTTCATCACTTGTATATATATTCTTGTATTTTGCTATATATCCTTGTATTTTGATAGAAATATTGACATACTTTTATATACATGGGATGTTTTGTTTGATTTTCCTTGTCCTTGTTTGAAACTTTATGCTTGATACAATTTAATCCATTTTACATTCAAAGGTCCAGTCCTCTCACGTGTGACTTCATGCTCCATTCTGTAATACCCACTGCTACTTTCACTTATAATCACATACGGCCCTTCCCACTTAGCTTCAAATTTTCTTAGCCTTTGTCCCCTCATGATTGCCGGTACCACTTTCAACACTCTGTCTCCCTCCTTGAACCATCTGAACCGTACCCTTTTATTGTAGCTCCTTGCCTGTTTCTTATTGTACTCCTTCTGATTTGCATAAGCTTCGGCCCTCATTTCATCCAATCCTTCTATCTCCAATAGCCTGTCCTCCAAACTGCTGTTGCATACCAGCCTTTTAGCAGTCAACTCCAATTCTGCAGGTAGTACAGCCTCTACTCCGTATACCAGTGCATAAGGGGTCATGTTTGTCGCGCTTCGGTATGCGGTTCGATGTGCCCATAGTGCTATTGGAAGTTCTTCTGCCCATTTCTTCTGATTATCATGCACCATTCTGGACAAGATTCGAATCAATGCTTTATTGGAGGCTTCAGCCTGTCCATTTCCTTTCGGATAGTAAGGCGTGGACTTGTGATGAATGACTGAGTATCTCCCCAACAAATCCGCGACCTTACTATTGATAAAAGGAGTCCCGTTATCAGATAGTATCACTTTTGGTATCCCAAATCGACAGATGATGTTTTCTTTTATGAATCGCACCACATTGTCTGCTGTCGTTCTTCGTAATGGGATAGCTTCTACCCATTTTGTGAATAACTCAGTTGCTACTAAAACCCATGCATGTCCCTGAGCCTGCGGCGTGATTGGTCCAATTATATCCAGCGCCCAAGTATGGAAAGGTCAGGGGGTTGCTAAGCTGTGCAATTCAGTTCCCGGAGCATGAATAAGATCCCCATGTACCTGACAGACATGACATTTCCTGACAAAATCACTGCAGTCCCTTTCCATTGTTGGCCAGTAATACCCAGAGGATAGAAACTGTTGGAACATTTTTCTAGGGCCTTGGTGACCAAACAAATGAACCTGTTTTAATATTTCCCCTGCTTCTTCTTCGCTTACACACTTCATCAATTTTCCTTCAAAGCTTTTGCGAAACAATTTTTCCTCTTGTAAGACAAATCGCGAGGCCAATTTTCTGAACCGCGGTTGATCTTTTTCCGGCAAAATCCCATTCTTCAAATAGTGCACATATTTGTCCCGCCAGTCTATTAAGTCTGCTATATTGCCTTCACTCGCGGATGGATATGCATTACAGTTTTGACAGCTACTTTGTAACTTTACTGCCTCATCCTTCATACTTGGCCAAAAGAAGCCTTCTCTCTGCAAAACTCGATAGAGACTGACGTCCGTTTGACCGCATATTTTCCTGTGAGCTTTCTGGAGCAGTTCCTTTATCTCGTCTATTGCTATACATCTAGCCAAAATTCCTCCGGCGGCCCTGTAATATAACACGCCTTTTATGAGTTGGTACTCCCGTCTCAAGGCATTGTTATCGTTCTTCAGTAGAACATGTACTATCTGTGCCCTCCAATCATGTTCTTTATACTCCTCTGATTCCTCTCCGTTACTGATCACTGAGTCAGTTCTTCGTACTACTTGTACAGAAGACTTCATTCCTTGGAAATTTATTCGCGAACCCAATGTCGCCAGTGCATCGGATCGTCGGTTGTTTTCTCGCGGCTCGTGTGTAAAACTCACAGTCTCAAAGTCTTCTATCATCTGTCGAATAAGGGTTCTATAGGACACCAGATGAGGTTCCTTGACAGCATACTCCCCTCTAATCTGCTTAATGACCAACTTGGAATCTCCTTTAACGTGAAGTATTCTTGCCCCCAACCTTTGAGCCATTATCAACCCTAGCGCCAGTCCTTCATACTCAGCAATGTTATTGGTACAAGGAAAGTCAAGCTTGTAGGCCATGACTAATTCCTCTTTTGTTTCTTTATTCCTCAGTACGAAACCAGCTCCACCTCATTTTTCAGTGGATGAACCATCAAACTCTAAAGTGAACTCCGCGCTCTGTGCCATGTTTGCCATTCCTATCTCCTCCACCATGGGCTGAGCCCCTCCTGGAAATAATGCCAGTAAGTCTGACAAGGCTTGGCTTTTTACTGCTTTTGGTTTAGAACATGTGATCTCATATTCAGATAGCGCTAATAACCACCGAGCAGTTCTTCCACTGAGTATGGGCTTCGTGAGCAAATATCGTATGGGGTCACTTTTCGTGATTAGCTCTAATGGATGTGCCAACAAATAGTGTCTAAACTTCTGGGCTGCGAATACTAAAGCGAGACAGTGCTTTTCCAATGATGAGTACCGCGACTCTGGTTCTTTGAGTACCCGACTGATATAATAAACCGGTTTTTCTTCTCCTTCATGCTCTTGGGCCAATAGAGCTCCCACGGACTTGTTGGTGGAAGTGAGATACATTACCAATGGTTTTCCTGTTTCGGGCGCTACCATTGTTTTTGGTGATGCCAAAATCTTTTTGATTCTCTCAAAAGCCTCCTGCTGTTCTTCTCCCCAGCTATATACGGATTTTTCTTTCAACAACGGCATGAGTGGGTGAGTTACCTCTGCCAGTGCTGGGATAAATCTCCTCAGGTAAGATATCTTTCCCATAAAAGTTTTCAACATTTTGCGAGTTGCAGGTGGAGCCCTTTCTAATACAGCCTTAGCCTTTGTCGGGTCCATATCAATGCCATGCCGATGTACGACACACCCCAAGAATTTTCCTTCTGGTACTCCAAAGGCACATTTGAGAGGATTCATTTTTAAATTATATTCGCGACATCGTTGCAGTACCTTTCGCAAATCTCCCACATGATCCTGTATGGCTCTGGATTTCACTACCAAATCATCGACATAGTCCTCCACAGTTTTATGCATTAGATCATGGAATATGGCTGTCATCGCGCGCTGATACGTGGCCCCAGCATTTTTAAGCCCAAACGGCATGACCGTATAGTGAAAATTCCCCATTGGGGTGCGAAAAGTAGTTTTCTCAGCATCTTCCGGCGCCATTTTAATCTGATTGTACCCACTGAACCCGTCCATTAATGAGAAAATCTCGTGTCCTGAGGTTGCATCCACCATGGTGTCAATGTTGGGAAGAGGGAAATCGTCTTTTGGGCAAGCCTTATTGAGATCGCGATAATCTACACATACGCGTATCTGTCCAGTCTTCTTCTTTACAGGCACAATGTTCGCGAGCCACGTAGGATGCTGAGTTGGCTTGATGAATCTTGCTTTCAGCAGTTTCTCTACTTCTGCCTTAATTTGCACCTCTAAATCGGGATGAAATATTCGTTGCTTTTGTTTCTTTGGTTCTGAAGCGGGATTCACATGAAGACGGTGGCTTACCAATCCAACATCGAGTCCCGGCATTTGATTATAGTCCCAAGCAAATACATCTCGAAACTCTTTGAGCAATTCTATCAGAGCGTTCTTAGTATCTGTAGGCAACATATTGCTTATGAAGGTAGGTCGCGGATCTGTACCGTCGCCTATGTCCACTTCGCACAACCCATGCTCTGTTCGCGGATCCGCTTTCAGTACCTTAGGGTCGGCTTCAAATTTTCTTTGTATGGCTTTATCTTTCTCGGGGTCAGTGCCAACATTGCAAGCTTCTGACCCCCAATCCCGTCATAATTTATACACCACTCGTCCATCAGGCTTTTTGACCCGTGACCAGCTTACCTCTTTGAGCCTCCGTTTAGTTGCACTAGTATTTTCTAGTTCATTCCATTTTGGTAACGGTGTAGAAAAAACGTCGGGCCCATTTTCCTCACTGTATTCTGAGAAGTAGACTGCATCTGCAAAATGGGTTTCTGACGCGCAGAAAGGACTTTTGGATGCTTTTACAATCATTATTCATTTTCCCCAATTGGCTTTCATCACTTGATGATAGGATGACGGCACTACGCCATATGCATGCAGCCACGGTCTTCCTAGCAACAATTGATATGAGGGTTCCCCTTTGATGATATGAAATTTGGTGGGCCCCCTGATCTTCCCAATTTTGAGGTCCAATGTTGCGAATCCCATAGTGACCTGCTGATCTCCATTAAAATCAGTAACTGCAATAGTATGATTCACGAACTTTTCTTCGGGAAAATTGATCATTCGCAAAGTGGCTAGTGGGATCAAATTGACTGACGCTCCCCATCCAAGAAAGCTCGTTTCATCTCTCGACCGTTTATAATGGCTGGTACATACAGAGGCCGATTATGGGGAAAAGGTACTTGTCTGTCCTCTTCAGAAAATGTGATCTTACTGGAGGTCTTCTCGTGCTGCGGAATCTCAATAGTATGATTGAGTGCGGCAACTGTTTGTTCTTTCAAGAATTCCTTCACATGTTCCTGTATTGGGAGCTCATTGAAGAAGACATCTATCTTAGCATTCTCCCTTGCTTCACATACTGGCGGGCAATTACACCTGATGACATCGGCCATATCCTCAGTATGGTCTCTGGCGGTCACCACAGCTGCATGTGCAGGGAAAGGCTCATGAACTACATTCTTCGCTACTTCCAAATCTCCTTATGCTATTTTTCGATGCACCAAACTTCGAAACGCCCAACAGCCCATCAACGAATGCCGAACACTCCTGTGAAAGGGGCAGTAGTTATTCTTCATCATTTCCTTCCTTGACGTCACCCTTTGCACTGGAGGTAGAGTTATGACATGATCTGCGACCCATTGATTTAGCAAAGCAATTGCCTCTTTTTCACTGAAAGGTAAAGGGGGTGGTTCAGATCTCCCATCGCGCTCTTCCCTGGGTTTTCCATTCTGCGTAGCTGCTACCATCGATATCCGCCTAGTACTGATATTTGGTCGCGTCGGGGGAGCCAAAACTTCTCCCAATCTTCGGGCATTATCAACAAGTGCAGAAAAAGTTTTGACTTCATGATTAACCAGATGCACTCTGTATTCCCGCAGCATTCCTTCTATACAAATTTTGATCAATTGTAGTTCGGAAATTGGTTCATGACATTGCAAAGCAGTCTCGCGAAATCTCCGGACATAAGCTGCCGCCTTCTCCCCAAAGCGTTGTCTTTGCCTTGTGAGCGAAATCATTGAGACCTCCTCATCAGCTTGAAAGAATTTGGTGTAGAATCTGAGCACCATATCCGTCCAGCTGGTCACTGAAGCCGGAGCGAGACCAGTATACCAGGTATATGTTGTTCCAGTTAAAGACTTGGAGAATTCTCTGAGTTTTAAATATTCATTGTTTCTATGTGGTCCCAGAGCGTCCGCGAACCTGGCTATGTGCTCTTTTGCATTTCCCCTTTTGCCATCGAATTGATGAAAGATCGGTGCCCCATAGTTTTCCGAATATGGCAAGGCCATAATACTAGGATGGTATGGCGGGGCAATTTCCACTTCCTCTGTTTCAGATTTTTCATTCAGGATAGCTCGCAGTTGTTCCTTAGTGATGTATGACTCTTTCTCCAAGGGCTCAACTCTTACTGTTTCGCGAAGAGGCTCTTGTGTTGAGTCCTCCGGAAAAGCCTGATTATTCATCCTTGGTGACTCAATATTCGACGGTGGAACACGCGAGGCCTCCATGAAGTGAAGTATGGCTTTTTGTGTTTCCTGGATGTTGAGAAGAGTTTGCAGTAGAACTGTTGGCAATTCTGCCGAATTCTGTACTGGTTCTACCATCGGAGGGCTTTCTGCCTGATTCGCACCAATATTCGCGCGACGACGTTGTCTTCGTGCCAGTTGGACTGGTTCCCCTCCTTGTGTCTGTGCTGCTGTTTCCTCTTCCATTTGTTCAGTATGTCGGGTTGATGGTCGTCCTCTCCGCCGAGGTTGACGAGGCTCCACTTGTGCAGAAGACATCTTCTCCCCAGTGAAGTCGCCTTTAATGTTGGGGTTCACCGATTTTAAATGATGTGAATATAGTTTCTACACAAGTTCGTCAGCCAAAACCACAGTATTGATGCTCTTATTACTTTTGACTTTCTTCTACAGAGAAAAATGAAAGAGAAATGAACGAAAAGACCATGAGTACAAGCAATTGAAATATTTTCTCTCTCTAGGAATTTCTCTCTCCTACTCTCCGAAAAGTCCTCCACAGATGAACCCTCGCACCTCTATTTATAGTCGCGACCGCTCAGTGATCCTCGCGGTTTGTATTACCACGTCAGCACTAGTCTCGCGACGTGGTTCAATCATCCTCGCGGATTCCATTGCCACGTCAGCACCTGTCTCGCGACGTGGTTCCTGCGTACTTAATCCGTGATATAAATACCTTGTACAGTATTATTCTACGCCCGCGATTACGGAAAACGGATTCGCGTACTCTTATGCGTAATTAATACCGCACACCATAAATACCTTTTGCACAATATCATCTCGCGCACTTAACTTCGCGAAACGGATTCGCGTTATCTTATGCGCGGATTTATACAGTGCACCATAAATACCTGGCACAGTGTCATCTTGCTTTTGATTACGCGAAACGGATTCGCGTAGTCTCATAGGTCATGCTGTGCGACATGCCCCGTGATCCGCGCCTATTTCATCGCGGATCTGATTTATCCTTAGCCAAGGATGCCGTTATAGCTTTGCCGGGTTATGACCAATCATGCATGTCTTGGTCATGTCCCTGAATACTATCGGCCTCTCTAGGGTACTCTTTGCTTAGGATTGCGTAAATAAGGTCGCGACCCACTATTTACTCATCCCCAGCATTTCCCCTAGATTCCGAGTAGTACTCCCTTCGCGAGCAGCATATAGGGTTATGAGTTTCTGACGCGAGCTATAAAACACATCAGCCTCTCATACCTCCCTCTGTGCAATGCAAGCTCTCGCGTAAAACCTATATTTGGGCTATTTCCCCAAGTAATCAATTATTTGGGCCAATCTCCCAAATGATCTTTTACTTGGGCCGGTTTCCCCAAATATACCAAACCTGGGCCATATCCCAGATAAATAAAGGTTGGGCCATATCCCAGATAAATAAGGGTTGCGGATCAATTTTTTCGCGAATTACCACCTTTACATCGCCCAATTTGGATAGGAATAAAAATACCATCATACCACAATACCATTGGTATACACATTTTTATTTGTATGTCTTAGGCATTTTCTTTGATATTATATATAAATTTTAATTATTCAAAAGAAATATATACACATTTTTAAACTAATGGATGTTATAAGAACAATATTTATATTACAGGAGTGTTTTAAGCACTTGTCCAAAACAAGTAGGTGCAAAACACACATTTAAAAATTAATGGATGTTATAAGCATAATATCTATATTATGGGAGTGTTTTAAGCACTTGCTCCAAAAGAATAAGTGTCAATATAAATATTTTGAAACTAATGGATGTTATATGCACACTATCTATATTACATGAGTGTTTGAGTACTTAACCCTATATTTTATAGGGTAAATCTCATCTAAACCCCCTGAGGTTTGCGCATTTCTCAACTAAACCTTCTCTCTTTTTTATATTCCCACCTAGACCCTCTGGTACTAACTTCCGTTAAATTTATATTGAAATGACATTTATGCCCTTACCAATAAATAACATCTAGACCCCCTGAGGTTTGTGCATATCCCACTTAACCCCCTAACACAATTTTATATATATATTTCAGACCTAATTGTTTTTATAATTTACCCAAAATGAAAAATAATTAAATAATTATTTTTTTCCCAATCAATACATCAAATATTTTTTTCTGTTTATAGTAAAATATAAAATAAATATTTTTTTAAACCAAAAAATATATCTAATTGGTAGCTCAAAATATTTTTTAAAATTTTAGACTTATTTTGTTTTATATTTTACCCTAATTGGTAGTTTGGAAAAAAAATTGCATTAATTTTTTTTTCGGCATAAATTAATTATTTTTTGTTTATAGTAAAATAAAAAAAATATTTAAAAATTAAAAAATATCTAATTGGTAGTTCGATTTTTTTTAATAATATTTTGGACTTAATAGTTTTTATATTTTAGACTAAACGAAAATATATATATATATTTCACAACCACTACATCAAATATTTTTTTGTTTGTTTGTAGTAAAATGTATAAAAAAAAATTAAAATATACGCACATATATATACAATGATATATATACATAACTGTATATAAGGGCAAAATGATCCAAAATATATAATTTTCAGCAAATTTGACGATCAACTCATGGTCAACTGACGAAGGGGGCTTGAATGGTACAACGGGCCAAACTTCAGGGGGTTTGGGTGGGAATATAAAAAAGGGAGGGAGTCTGGGTGGAAAATGTGCAAACCTTAGGGGTTCTAGGTGGGATTTACCCTAATTATATTTTATCTTCTATAAACAAATATAATCTATAATAACTATTCTAAAGCGAGCCCCTCATAATATTTCTATACATTTCCCTAATAAATAAATAAAATAATAAAATTATTATTATTGAAGGTGTTGCCCTGTCTATATTCCTATACCTTCTCTTTCAAAAAAAAAAACAAGAGATGTAATTAATATGTTAATTATTGAACTGTCACTCTAATGGGCCATTTCAAAAGGCAAATAATAACACGTATATCTATCCATATATAATCTATAGAGATATATCTATCCATATATAATCTATAACTCTATATCCATATGTAATTAATATATGCTAATTATTAAAGTGTAACTCCAATGGGCCATTTCAAAAGGGAAAGAATAGTTAGTTATGTTTATTTGACCTTTCTCATGTATCCCTTTAGTTGAAATACTCATCTATAAATAGGAGTGAACTATTCAAAGAAATGAAAAAGTTGTATTCAATGGGGGATAAGGAAAGCCAAAGAAAATTTTGATAGGGACGGACAATCATGTAATTTTCCATTGCACAGCTGACTTGTTTGTTATTGTTGATTTTATTGATTCTACTTGCACTCGTTGTATTACTTGTTTTGCATCATGGCAACGAATGGTAAAGATTTTGTATTTGTTGTTTTATCGGGTTGTATTTTTACTAACTTAAACGTTAGTTTATTAATGTTATCAATTTCGGAGTTCACGTGATAAGAGCAATTTTTGTCTCATAATTAGCGATGGTAAACAAATTCTTCCTGCCGGAGAACCGCCCTAATGAGCCATTTCAAAAGACAAAGAATAACACACATATTTTTATTTCTATAATTTATATCTATAATCCATAACTTTATATATACTAATAACAAGCATGTTGCACGTAAGTAAATTTTAATTTATAATAAATTATAACTAAGATTAATAATTTTTAATATAAGAATTGAAAGATCGTACAAAAATCATATTTAACAACTAAAGTGAATGAAAGCTCAAATTTAAATACTAAATATAATTATACTTTACCAAATTTCTTTGGTCACTAATACTCTAATCAATTTCATATAAATTCACGTGGAAAAAAAAATACATAAATTAAACTTAATCAAATAACAATAACTATCAAATCAAATGTAGAAAAACAAAAGATGGTTAGATTAAATCACGAAAATAAATACCAAAACAAGAGGGAAATTGAAAAGAATATAGGATTTAAAAGAATACAAAATAAAAAAAATAAAGAACATAAGTTTAAATAAAAACTAATATATAAAAAAATCTAAAAAAAAAAGATATTTATGAAAACTAAAACTAAAACTAAAATGAAATATATATATTTATTAAAACTAAAAGAAACCAAGATATATATATATATAATAAAAAATAAGTTTAGAAAAAAAGTACAAATGGAAAAGAGAGACAAATATACACTAAAAATATAGAAATCGTGAAATATTTATTAAAATTACTAAAAAATATTTTGAATAATAAAGGTCAATGAATGATAATTAGTAAATAATACGACCTAACTATTTCAATCCATCACTTCCAAGATAATGTTGAATTAGCACCTCATCAACAAACAAAAGAAAAATAATCTCATCTCCCATATTACATATGAAAAAACATTTAGTGTTCTAGTGTTCTTTTGATACCATGAAGAAACATACCGTTCATTCATTTAACTATATTTATTTTTTGGATTAGTCAATATAATGAAAGAGGGAACAAAAATTCATCATACAACTCCAAATCTCTATTACAATCACAATGAAAGAAAAAAAAATACTACAAAATGTATTATGATATAATATATGAACACCAAAACACTTTATGTTCTACCACATATTATGAAATACACAAATAAATAGTTATGTTACAATGCAAGTTTAACTTAGAAAATAAAAAATATATAATAAAAAAAAGGAAATAGAGAAAAAGGAAGAGATCAATGTACCAAAAATATGTCAACTTCAAAAATTTTGAGCGTTCGATATGTCTTGCCACAAAGATGATAAAACATAATATATAAAATAAATGAATGTTGAGAAATTCAATTTGAAATGAAATTAAAATTCTAGTCTTTTACTACCATTAGGTTTTGAGTTTATCAATTTCATACGCAATTAAAATCCTAATCTTTCTAACTACAATTGGGTAGTGAGATTACCAATTTTAACCGAATTAAAATTCTAATCTTCTACTACAATTGTTTTTTTTTTTTTACTTTATGTATGTAATTAAAATTAGGTTTGTAAAGGCTATAATTATGTTACAATTAAAATATAATTTAAAATTAACAAAATTGGGACTAAAACTCTTTTCACTTTAATATTAGTAAAATTGATTAAATCCTATTTAACAAAAGAAAGAGTTGAGCAAACTTTTGTTTAATTAAAGTATAATTATCATAAATTTGAGTAAATGACTAATTTATCTATATGATTTTAAAAATATATATATTTTAAATTCTATGAATATATGAGGTTCTCATTGTCGGCTAATTCATCTATATGAATTTTTAAAATATATATTTTAAATTCTATGAATATTTTAAATTCCCAACTTTTAGTAAGCATAAATTTACTTCTTTGTTCCTATTGTTTTTTGTTTTTTTTTTTTTTTTTTTTATGAATTCTGTTGCTTTGGATGGCACAGTTATTAGAGGATTAAGTATATCCCTTTATGATGGAGTTTATTTCCATCTTTATCAAATTGAGTTGAGGTGGATTTTTAAACACTAAAGAACATATTTTAAATAGAATAGAATTCCTTCTTATACTTACAAGTTTAGGAGATTTATTATTTAAATTCTATTAATAAGTGATTGAGAGTGAAAAAAATATCCTAATTCATCTACAATATTAATATGTATAGCGTGCTTAATTTTTTTAGTTATATTGGAATTCTTTGTCAAAAAGAAAAAGCCGGGAAAGAATAATTAAGTAGTAAAAGTTGTAATTCAGTAAACAGCTAATTCATCTATATGAATTTTTTTAAAAACATTTTAAATTCTATGGATATATGATGTTCTCATTGTCGGCTAATTATGTTGAGAAATTCAAAATACTCTAATTCAATTGCATTTAAACTATTTAATATATAATTTGTCTAAGATTTTTACACTTTATATTTTATATTTCATATGATTATTGTTTTTAATAAACACTTAATATTTTTAAATATATGAATATAGAAAGATAACTATTATTAAAAGAAGGAAATTATCCTATAATCAAATCCATATCTCAAATCGATATCGTATAACATTAATACATTAGGTTTACTATAATTATGGTAAAACTAAAATTAGTGTTCTATTACAATTACAATTAGGTCTTTAACATATATAGTTAATTACAATTATATAACACCTAAAAAAAACCAATATGTTAATTATCCTAATCTATTTATTATTAGTAGATGTCTTTCCAAATCATTAATATATATATTGGTACAAATAGAATCCTACTTCAATATGTTTTTTAAAGATAAACTTTAACAACAATTAATGTTTCAATTTATTTTTTTAATTTAAAATAAAAAATAGAGTTGAACCTTGAAATACTGAAACACTTAAATATACTGAAATTCTTCACACTTTTAATAGTATTATAGATATCTATCTATCTATCTATATACACTATTCTAAAAGTCTAATGGCTTTAGAATATTTCTATACAATTTTTTATTTTTTAAAATACAAATTGTGATAATCTTTATATTAAATGCATAAAATTATTTATGAACCATCATGCATTGAACTGATTTAGTGATTGTTTTTACATTAAATGATTTATTGGTTACAAACATAATCTCAATTGATTTTTGATGCTTGAGAATTTTAAACATATTTGGGTTAATTAGATTATTTGTATAAGATTCTCATTTTCAAATTAACAAAGAAGCCTTCTTTGCATAGCAGTTTCATGTGAATTAATGTTTTATAAATTCAATCATATCTATATCTATAGTATTATAATAGTGTGAGGATTTTTTTTTATTTCTATACTTTTTTATTTTATTTTAAATATATAAAGTTGTTTTTTAACTAACATGATGTTAAATCGTGAAAAAGTGTTTGTGTGCATATTTTCATATTGTAATTTCAACTGGTGGAATTTTTATTATTTCTATTCAATTTTAATAATTTTGAGTTTTCAAATCAAATAAATAGTCGAACCTTTTAATATAAAGGAGTTAATCAACAGTTTTAATAATCGTGTTTTTCTATTTATTTACATTCTCAAGAATTACATCTATTAACTATCCCTTTATATAGTTTGAATTTCTTATATTTTTATCCACAACCACTAAGAAAATATAATTATGTACACTCATTCATGCATATTAATTGTCATTTGAATTAACATCTCATAATTTGTGTTATGATTATTAGTAATGGAATTACAAAATTTATTGTGGTAATGTAATTGTTGGAATTATATACACTTATTCATGCATATTCATTATTTTATTATATTATTTTGAACCCATATTATTTATACTATTTTATATCTATGTATCTATATATCGCCTATATTTTAGGAACATCAAAATTTATTAATATTCAGTATTAAATGATAGTTCATTAAACTTCTTGGAGGGTTTACAACCTTTGACATTTTGTACTTATTGTTTTTTACTATATTCCGTATTCTCTCTCTCAAGTTATTGTTCTTTTTAATATCCTTTTTCTAATAACTTTTGTAAATCCATGTCTACATTTTTTTTTTGTGTGTATTTTTGTACTAATTATTTATCAATAATTGATTATTTGAAGCAAAAAGGTTCGCGATTAACAACATCCAAACCACTACCGACCAAAAATTTATCATCACAAATGCTAAAAGAATTATCTTACTATTCACACTGGTATGAAATCTTGCATCTATATTGTTAATTTGTTACATTTCCTCTCTAAATTATTCATTTTTTTAATGTCTCTCATCTTTAGGGAAAATATTTATTTATTTATATTGTACTAACAATTTGATCCATTTATTTAAGTCATTAATATGTAATTTTTTTCCTCCCCAACTAATATTATTTGTGAGATCAATAAACCTTTAGACAAATTCAACGCTTTTTTATATTAATATGAATTACTATTTTATTTTTATTTTAATTTTTATACATTTTTAAAATTTTAAAATTAAATGATATAACTCTAGAGTTGAAATATAAAATTTGTAATTAAAATATAATTAATTTTATATATAATATATTTACTATAAGTCTTCGCAATTATAATTATTAGTAAGAAATATACACAAAAAAGGACATAAACTTTGAGCATAATCAACAATATATTATCATTATTTTTTATTATTTTTTTCAGTATGATTATTACGTTTTAGACACATGTTATTTTTTTAAAAAAAATAATAATTATCGAATAATTAACTATTTTTTTAAAAATAATTTAATTCATCACATGCATCGCACGGGTTCTATGCTTGTTATAATAAAAGTATGATAAAGAAAGATAACAATTATTGTATTGATTAACGTATATTAAAAACGTTAAATGAATTTATAATTATAAAATTAATTAATTACTAGAAGAAAAACTTAATATAACAACAAAAACAAATCTTATAAAGATTATCATATAGGGATAATATCATTGATTATCATGTTAGTGATATTAACTCTATATGATAATCTTTATAAGAATTTACAATATAAAGTCCTTTTGCTCTTTGCAACAATTTCCATCTCATGACAATAATTTTTCAGTCTTTCTGCTCTTTGAAAAAAATATAAAATCTTATGGATTTTTAAATAGCAATATAGTGTGGCAAAAAAGGATTGTACAATCAAAATAATACATTACACCAAATGGTGAGATCCATTTAAAGTTGATTGTATCATTCAACAATTCCAAAAGAAATTCCCAAAACAAGGTCCCCAACCCCTCCAGGGTAATCCATCCACAAAAGTCCTGTAAAAGACTCAGTTAAGCTCTTCAGCAAAAAAATCAATCAACAAGTCATCCTCCAAAAAGTCAACATCCTCAAAAGCAAAGTTAAAAAATAAAATGAAGAAACTCCTGACATAAATTGAGGATGCTTTTAGTGATTTTAGATGGTATAGAGATATTTTCTTGTCCAAAGTGATGCTAAGAGAAGATAACAACAAGTCATTTTGGAAAGAAAAATTCATAAACGGATTACCTAACCTCTTTTCACATCAAATACGAATAGAGTTAAGTAACGCCACCTCTCTAGTAATCTGCTCAGATATGTTAGTCTCATGTTACTTATTTATTCCTTATTATTGTTCTTCATCTTGTCCTTCTTTGTTTGTTGGTGTCACCTCTCCGTAAAACGGAAAAATCAAACATTAAGTCCTTTTGTGAGCTTTTAGGTGTTTTAGGGCATGAACGATGATGTCGTTGGATTAAGGTATGTGTTATGAAATGCAACAAACCTTGTAAACATGATAAGAACAAATATAGTGCTCAGATAGTATACAATTAGATTAATAATGAGTTGATTATTTAGATCTTCGTCTTCCAGACCCAACAAGACAAACCTACATTTTATCCCATACATTAATGACATAATTAATGATGAAGATCATACCTACAAAGACCTTGAAGGTCACGATGATTGGAATATCCCTAGAGTACCCACTAATCAAATTTACAAAACTAGTTTTATTGAGTCAACCTTTTTATGATATATCTCAATGGCAATTCCACCAAACGAGTCACTACATAGAATTTGCAGGCAAATTCCTATATCAAATTCTTGATAAAATCCAGTTACAACGTTTTCTTGGTTCTTTAAATTACATTGCTGAATTTTACAAAGATCTTCAAAAGCAATGTAAACCACTTTTCAATCGATTACAGTCAAATCCCCCTCCATGGACTGATATTCATATAACTATCGTCCGTGACATTAAAAAATATGTCAAAATTCTTCCTTGCTTAAGAATTCCTCCAGTTAACACTTTCAAAATAATTGAGACCAATGTCTCTAATATTGGTTACGGAGGTATTTTAAAACAAAATGTCACCCCCACTTCTCCAGAACAAATTGTTCGTTACCATTCTGGAGCTTGGAACAAAACACAAACTAATTATAACACTATTAAACAATAGATTCTTGTGATTGTTTTATGTATTAGTAAATTTCAATATGACATTTTAATTCAAAAATTTTAATTTAGAGTTGATTGTAAAAGTGTCAAATATGTTTTAGAAAAATATGTCAAAAATATAGCTACTAAGCTATATTTTTGCCCGTTGGCAGTCAATTTTAAGTATTTTCCAATTTGACATCGAATATATACGTGGAAGTGACAATTCAATTTTTGATTTCCTTACACGAGAATTCTTGCAGAACTCCGATGTTAAATCAACTGATACAACCACGTCCCAGAGGAGGACTTACCCCGGTAAGACCCCCTCCAATGATCAAAACTGAACCCTTATTTTCTTTAACCCTAGTCAACCGATTCACTAATCTAGGAACACCAATTGGACCCCGTCCCACATTCAGTACTGCTCTCATGGCCCCATATGATCCATTCCAAATACATGCCCCAGCTAGTACTTCCGCCACCAAGTATAACCCTTTTGGTAAATCCGAATACTTATTCAAAACAAGTGAAGTTCTTTTTTACATAGAACCCCATTTCTCGAATCTCCATGACCTTATTGCCCTAGTCAAATAATTTTTTCCACAAAACTTCCATTGGATTCTTGATTCCCCTAGTCGTACCTTACAATTCTATAGAGATATCTTATATCAGACACAATCTGTTTTTATCAAACTAGTCCCAGATCGTAAGGATCCCAGTAAAATTATTTATCACTCACTTTACATTCTCCAAGTCATCTTTGTCAAAGAGTGGGGAAAACATCCTTCTGAAATTCAAAAATTAGACAATTCCCAAAAATTTACCTATTATGACTACATGGAAGCTTGGTTTAAAATATTTACTTTTCAAAGTGAAACATTTAGTCACTCTTGGTTTATCAACTTTGATCACAAATTTAAAAGTCATCTCCCTACTTGATTTGGTAATTAGTGGGAATACTATAGTGCGGATAATGATATCATCCCTGAACCACTATGGAAAGAAGTCATCTATTTTGATTCAAAATACATAATTCCATCTTATGACAACAATTTCCTAGTCCTTCTGCTATTTGCAAAAAAATATAAAGTCTCATGGATTTTTAAATGGCAATACAGTGTGGTAGAAAAAGATTGTACAGTCAAAAGAATACATTACACCAAATGGTGGGATCCCTTTAAAGTTGATTGTATCATTTAACAAGTCCAAGAGAAATTCCCAAAATAAGGTCCCCAACCCCTCCAGGGTAATCCATCCACAAAAGTCCCAAAAAAGGCTCAGTCAAACTCTTCAGCAGAAAAATTAGTCAACAAGTCATCCTTCAAAAAGTCATCATCCTCAAAAGCAAAGTTAAAAAAGAAAATGAAGAAACTCCTGGCACAAATTGAGGATGCCTCCAGCTATGATGAAGAAGAAAGTTCATCAACAGAGTCAAAATATCGTTTGTATTAAGATGCCTAAGATCCTTTTGATATTTCAAAGGATTAATAAGATATTTAGTCATGAAGTCACACTCTACCATCTGCACAAGAAGATAAAAGTACACAGTACCCGATAAAGTCATTATTTGCTACACTAATTTGGGGGCACCGTTGGCGCAAAATCTGACACAAAATCAGTTACAAAGCCAGCAGTACTCTGTCGAAAGCAGGAGCCTCAGTTAATCAAGGCCACATTAGTCAAAAGAACACAGGATTCACAGTATCAATCTACTGCCTATATAATGAATTAAATGTAATAAGTTTAGACAAGTTTCTAGTTTTCTTTCTATTTTGTAATATCTCTCTCTCTCTTTCTTTCCTTCTCCAAAATTACTAAGCCTTCGAACCTAAATGAATTATCACACATTCACTTGTAAGTTCGTCTATCAAAGTCAATTGTAATTTTGAATTTATTTGTATTATCTAATTATATTTTCAGTATCACTAATTATCAGGTTAGTGATATTAGTTCTATCAAAGACTGTTTCCCCTTCTCCTTTTTCCAGTGAGTATGAGACAATCCTACGAATATATTCTAACAGAACCAATGATGAACATGTCCATGCAAATTAAATCTACTTTTTTGGATTTTATTATATATAAAAATAACTCCCTCACGTGTTTTTATTCATCTTATTTCTTCAATTATTTCTTAATTTCCAGCCTAACATATTCCTTCCTCCAGAGATACAAAGCCCACAGTGATTTTTTTTTTTGGAAAAATAAAAAAATAAATATCCCAATATTGTCAAAAGAGTGCTTTGTATAAATATTATCCCAGTTGGAAAAATATCCCCGAGTCGGTAGTAGGAATGACAACGGGTGAAGTTTGGCTAATATCATTATCATCCCATTTAAAAATTATTAATATCAAATCCGCCACAAACCCGTAACGAGTTGTAATCGGTAATACCATTACCACCCGTCGGTATAAACGGGTTCCATCGGTTGTACTAAATTATTTCTACTAAATTAGAAACACAGATGATTTACTAAATTATTTGATGACAAATTAAGTTATAAACCAAATATCTTTCTCTTATTTTAGGCATATATTCTGATTTACGTTATAAACCAAATATCCCACATATTTAGACAAACAAATGTATATATACGCATATTGACCGAAATTCTTTTAAAATATATATATATATAGATGTCAGCACCAAGAATCAGATTAATGAGTTATATATAGACAAAGACGCACATAGATATATATAAATTAAAATTAAAATCGTAAATGGGTCGGGGTCGGGTTACCAACGGATTTTTCAAAAAATCCAAACTCGCTTCGGGTTTTAATTTTGAATACCAAACTCGTTTATAAGTTTATCAAACTCATCCCAATCGAATTGGAACGATTGAAACCCGACCGATGGAACCATTTTGCCATCCCTAGTCGGTAGAGGGCAGGTTCAAACCGCGCACCCTTCTAACTCTATTCAGTAATAACTACTAACTTTCTATCCTAAAAAAATATATAAAAATTACAAATAAATAAAATTATTGTCAAGCGAATTGGGCCCACTATTTAGCCCAAAGTGAGTCGGCTAGGGACTCATTTTCTTTAAAAATTAAAAATGGTCACACCATGATTAATATGGGCCAGCTGGAATCAAAGGGCCCACTTTCTCACCATTTTCCTCGTAGGTACCTGCAACAAGGAACAACAGGTTGGTACTTGGTAATGGTATCTCACATGAGAAAGGAACACCTGAACTAAATGCACAGGTCTTATCTGAGCCACATTTCACAATTAATAATGCAATAAAGTAACATTAATTTAACCTTTATTAATATTGAATTTATTCGCTTTTTCATTGATCATAAAAGTGGAGATGCAAAAACAATTTGAGCTTCTTAGTTGATCTCTTATCAATCACTATTATATAATAATTTAGGATAAATAGCTTAAAACCCCTCAAATTTACTCTATTTTCCTACTATACCCCATCAACTAAATTTAGCCCCCTAAACTTTCATTTTTTTGCATCATGGGCTTGCCCTCCAAACTTTTTATATTTTCACCTTACATTTAACCCTCTTATAGGGTAAAGTGCAAAAAACTAATTTGCCTCAATTCTATTATAAAAGACTATCATACCCTTACTATTATATTTCTTAATTCTTTAAATTACAAAAATATTATTTCTTTTAGTTAGAATATTAATTCTACCATTTACCTCTAATGTATTAGATTAAATATACTTTCAAATGCTAATTTTTTTTTATAAGTTCTAATTATTTTATTTATAAATCAATTAACTTGTTATTAAATTTTAGTTTGATTTAAATCATAAAACTCATTATCCTAATTAATTTTTTTATGCCAAGTGAAACTTTCTTTTCATAAAAAATTATTCATAAACAAATTATTTAATAATAAACACCTGTTAATTTTCTCATGTTATATATATATAAATAGTTCTTTGTTAATTTTCTCATGTTATATATATATATATAGTTCGGTTTAGTATGTATTCTAAACCGATCATCAATGCATATGAAATTTGGAAATTTCATATAACCTACCAAATGTATGGACATGCACTCAAATGCCCTAATTGTATATTTAACCAAATAATCTACCAAGTTCCCATCCAACACAAGATAATGAACACCCAAATAATAAGAAACAAATAAAACTCATTCTCGAAAAGAAGACAAAAACATTAAAAAATTGATAATATCCAAATCTTAAACTCCAGGTACTGAAAATCATATTATGTAATTGGACTTAAATCTTGTCCCTCTCACATCCCCTGTCTATCATCTTCCAAATTATACAACACTTGATTTTATTTTATTTTCCCCAAAATATTATAGAAAATCAACTAAAGGGATATCAGTTAAACATTTAAATCTTTGAAGAATACATTTGCAACCACCAATTTATTGTCTATTTCTATATGTACAAAAGACGCTGAAGTCATTTCCTATAAAAAAAACTTGGTGTTTTAGTGATGGTCTTTCTTTTTCAGTAAGAGTTAAATTTGACAAAAAAATAAAAAGAAAAACCTAGGTAGACAATTGCTTTAAACAACTATAGAAGCTAAAACCCAAAAAACCAAAGCTAGTACCAAAGAACAAGAGATAACAAGAGACTTACCGATAAGAGCTTTTGGAGTAGAAATCTTCGGTATACTTATTTTCTCATGTTATCTATATAGGGATGACAATTTCCCCCGCCCTACCCCGCCACGTTTATAATGGTTTTGGATGTCCCGTTTATACTATATGGGTGGGGATGGAGTTGGGGAAAACCCTCACATAAACAGGACGGGGACGGTTTTAGGTGTCCTCGTCCCGTTTAGACATATTAGAATAAAAAATAAGTGTAACCCACTAATCCTAATTTTTTTTTTTTTTGTTGTCTAGATTGAAGTGAACGTAATATTGGACAAACTTCTTTGTTGTTGTTATCTTTCATAAAATGTATTATAATTTGGACTGTTGGATAATTTGATGTTTATTTAGTTTCTATAATCTTGAATTTCGTGTTTTAAGTATATGATTTTGTAAAATTGTTTAATTTTAAAGTGAAATATTAAAAAAATTCAGTTGTTAGTGGGTACCCACGGGCACCCAACGGTTTTAAAAAACCTAACGGGGACGGGGACGGAGTGACCTCCCACCTCGTTTAGTCGATTTTTGGCAGGGATGTGATGAAAATTTTTTAACGGTTGTTGGGGCGGGGCAGGGTACACCAGCCCAAAACCGCACCCGTTGTCATCCCTATATATATAACATGAGAAAATTAACAGGTGTTTATTATTAAGTAATTTGTAATTTGTTTATGAATATATTTTTATGAAAAGAAAGTTTCATTTGGCATAAAAAAATTAATTAGGATAATGAGTTTTATGATTTAAATCAAACTAAAATTTAATAACAAGTTAATTGATTTACAAATAAAATAATTAAAACTTATAATTTTTATTTTTTTAGCATTTGAGAGTATATTTAATCTAATACATTAAAGGTAAATAGTAGAATTAATATTCTAACTAAAAGAAATAATATTTTTGTAATTTAAAGAGTTAAGAAATATAATAGTTAGGGTATGATAGTTTTTTATAATAGAATTGTGACAAATTGGTTTTTTGCACTTTACCCTATAAGAGGGTTAAATACAATGTGGAAATATAAAAAATTTGGAGGGCAAAAGGGTAAAAAGTTCAGAGGGCAAACTCATGGTGCAAAAAAATAAAAGTTTAGGGAGCTAAATTTAATTGAGGGGATATAATAGGAAAATAGAGTAAATTTTAGAGGTTTTTAAAGCTATTTATCCAATAATTTATTATCAAACTCATTTTGTTTTTGTTCCCTTCTGGGCATATTTTATTATTGGAAGCTACAAAGACAATGCTTGTCATAATAAGAGTGCAATTTTACCTCACCTAGTTACAAACACCCTAGAGGGCAACTAATTAATCCATTTTGATTAAAAAAGATGATCTAGCCTAGAGAGAGAATATATGCTGCCTCATATGATACTTTTATATACTACTTGATATTTATTTCTTTTTGAAATTTTAGTTATGGGCCATATATATTTTTATCAATCACAATTTTCTTTACATTATCAAGTAACAAGTTTTTGAAAAGGACAATGGGGCTGGTTTGGATTTGGGTTTTGACTTGAAGCATTTTTAGGTGGTGTTTGATAGAAGGAGTTGGAGTGAAATATATGGTTTTGGGATAAAATTTATGGCCCAATTCATGTTTGGTAATTTGGTATTGGTGCAATATTGTTGCATCATTGGTACCAAATTCATCCTTTTTCACACTATCTTAATAGATGGTTTGGATGGTTTGGTTTGGTTTTCTCACACCAAAACTATTATTTAACCCAAACCAATTCAATTTGGTGTACCATTGTTTAACTCAAACCAATTTATTTATAATATTATATATATATATATATATATATATATAAATTCGAAAAATAAAATATTTCAAAAAAATCAAACGAAAAAATATATTTCATAAAAAATAAAATATTTCGGGAAAAAATAAAATATAATAAAAATATATTTATTATTTTAAAAAAAATATACAAATTATATGTATTTTTACTGAAATCTTTTATTTTTTCAAAATATTTTATTTTTTTGAAATATCTTATATAAAATATTTTATCTATAAATATTTCGAAAAAATTAAATATTTATATATTTTATTTTTTAAAACATATATATTTACAAAATGTTATTTTAAATAAAAAAAATGTCAAACTATTCCAAGTTACCAAATATGATTGGTTTCAGAATTTCAACTCATACCAATTCTACCCAACATGGTTTGGTTTTTGAGTTTCACTTTTTCTCACACCAAAACCATCTGCACCAAACATGGTTTAGTTCAGAATAAAACCACACCACACCAAACCCAACCCAACCCAACTCAAACCAAACCAAAACCAAAAACCAACACCACATCGGTTGTCAAACAAGCACTAAGTTTGGAGTTTCGACATACATTCACTTTTTTGTTTTTCAAGATAAATATCTATTGTTCTACAAATTATAGTTATTATATATGTTTTTTGTTTTGTTTCATTCAACTACTTCCCAATTAGGAATGACAATTTGGCTCGCCCCACCTCACCTAGTTTATACTATATTGACGTGGATGAAATTGGGGAAAAAAAACACGCACATTAATCGGACGAGAACGGTTTTAGGTGTCCCCGCCTTGTTTAGACATATTATAATATATATATATATATATAATAAGTGTATCCCACCAATTCTAAACTCTATTTTTGTTATTGTCTAGATTGAAGTGAACGTATTATTGAACAATTTATTTATTTTTGTTATTATTTTTGGTAGAATGTATTATAATTTGGATTGTTGGATAATTTGATAGTTTATTTAGTTTTTATAATATTGAATTTCGTGTTTTAAGTATATGATTTTGTGAAGTTGTTTAATTTTAAAGTGATATATTTAAAATTTTTAATTATTAATGGGTACCCGCGGACACCTAACAATTTAAAAAAATCCGACGAGAACATGAATGGAGTGATGTCACCCTATTTAACGGATTTTGTGCGGGGATGGAATGTGGGTTTTTTAACAGTTGTAGGGATGAGGGAGGATACATATGTCCAGGACAATACCTATTGCCATCCGTATTCAACATTCTCTAGGTTGTTGAAAAGGGCTTTAAAATTATCTGTTTGGATTTACATTAATTTTCCAAATAGTTCACACTTAATTACTTTTACTTAAAAAGAATTCATGTTTACTTTGTTATTTATTTTTATTTGGTGGCACCAAATACTAATGTAAAACCAAAATCAAACTTAAACTCAAAATTGGTATTTTTTTCAAAGTAGTGAGTGTTATAATGGTATCATAATCGAAGAAGACAATATGTAATAGAGTTAAGGGCCTGTTTGGGAATTTGGTTTTGGTCTTGGTCTTGTGATTTTGGTTTTGATGGTCTTGGGTGGTTTTAGGTAAATCTAAAACCTATATATAATGTTTGGTAAGGAGTTGGTCTTGGTCTTGGTCTTGGTCTTGATCTTGGTATAATTATATATCTACTAATATGTATTAAAAATATATAAATATGAAAAATATATATATATAAAATTGGAAAAAAAAATATTAAAATGAAAAAATATATATAATTAAAAAATATTTTAAATTCCCGAAAACATTAGACATTTTTATTTTTTTTTATTCCAAAAAATATATATATATAATTGAAAATATATTTTAAAATGTGAAAATTATATATAAAATTCAAATAATATATCTTAAATTCGAAAACATATATATAATTCAAAAAATTATATAAAATTCTGAATAATTTTATTATATACTGAAAAAATTTAAAAATTTAGAAAAAAAGGAAATAAAATGGGAAACAATAATTTTTTTTCCGAAAAATAATTTTTTCCTGAAAAAATAATTTTTTTCTGAAAAAATAATTTTTTTCAAAATAATTCATATTTTCGGCTATATATATATATATATAAAGAGAGAGAAAAGTTAAAATTGGTAGGCCAAAACCATGGTTTTAGTGGTTGGTTTTAAAAAACCCAAAACCAAGTCCAAAACCCACCAACCAAACATGGTTTGGTCTTGAAATCAAAGACCAAAACCAAAACCAGACCTAAAACCACCTATCCAAACAGGCCCTAAGTACTCAAAACATCAAAACACCGTGTAATATAGATAGTGTGCGTATAATACTCATTAATTTCAAAATGTGTATGTTGACACCTATTTTTTTGGGACAAATGCTTAAAAACATCCTTGTGATATAGATATAGTGCGTATAACACTCATTAGTTTTAAAATATGTATTTTGACACCTATTTTTTTGGACAAATGCTTAAAACACCCTTGTAATATAAATATTATGCTTATAACGCTCATTAATTTAAAAATGTGTATATATATTGTTTTTTAAAAAAACTAAGCTTTATATATAATACATTAATATCGAAGAAAAAGCCTAAACCGTATAAATAAAAATGTGTGTATTGACACTTAAGTTATTATGAATCACTTAAATAATATATATTTTTCTTTTTTTAGTTTCATGAATCTCTAAATTAAAATTAATTATCTATTTTTTGTATTCATATGTTTTTATAAGGGGCAATCCTTGATTTTTCACATTAAAAATATGATTATTTTGGTATTAATTAAACAAATCTATTTTTGTTTTTGGTAAATAAACGAATCTTGTTTCTCAAATAAGTTGATTTTTTCTAAAATAAAAAAATAAAGGGACGAATTGCCCCCAGAATAGTTCGAGCTTTTAACTCCATATGATATACATATGGTGCGTATAATCTCATGTAGTTCTACTTCACTTCAAATATTTTAATATAGTACAATTTATAGGGTTAAACGTATTATATTAAAATATTTGGAGAGAAATAAAATCAGGGATTAAACGTAGGGGATTAAATGCAAAAGCTCGCGACCGTATCTAATATCCAAACTTCACACCTAAATAACTGAAATTGATCTATTAAAAATTTAGGTCTTTAAAGAAGCAATCCTATTGACTAGGTACAGGGTTTTATTATCCAACATTGTATTATGAATTATCTAATATAGTATGATAAAAATTGAACTCCACTTTGTGTTAAACAAGACTTGGCTCCAGGTACCCTTCTATTTTAAAAAATTGGGAAAAGCCCAAGTTATAAATTATATAATTTTTTTCCTACATATATACCCCAAGCATAGGTAGTTCTCTAATCAATGTACAAACCACACCGCAATTATAAAAAACAACCCGCTTTTTATTAAATGTAGAGGGGCTTTTAGGGTATTTTGTATGTGTTGTTGGAGGGGTCACTCAGAGAGACTGATAGCCACACCCACCACCAAAGTGCCGTCGACTACTTGACAACACTTTCTATATGTGAGTTTTGTACACTTTTGAAAAATTTGTAAATATCAAGTGACTTATTAGGAAAAAAAAAGTGATTTGATTTGTTGTAACATTCAAATCTATACAAAAGGTAACATACATATTTTGTCAAGCCAAAAGTGCAAAATAGTCCAATGAACTATCTTCTTATTATAATATAAAAGTGATTAAATCAGTCTCTTAAATTCTTAAAATGGAGCAAGTTTACCCCTTAAACCCATTTTTTGAATGTCAAATTAGTACTCATATATTAACCTTTTATAAAATATAAAAAATAAGGGTTAACTTCATTTACACCCATGAGATTTATTTTATTTTTAATTAGACTCCCTCAAATTTGACAAACTTCATTTACACCTCTCATTTTTTCAAACCCACATAATTTACACCCCCTAATGTCACTTAATACCTAAACCGCCCTCAATGGTGACATAAGTGGTGTTTGGAAACAATAATTCAAATTTTTTACTACCCTCAAATTTTATTATCTCTATCTAATATTTTTCCACTTTTAACATAATTATCGAATTATATATATATTATTATAAATGAATTTATTTTTTGATAAATGCCGAAATATTTTTTTTCAAACTACCAATTAGGGTATATTATTTTTCCACTCTTACCATTATTACCTAGTTATATAATTAATTATATATATATATTTTACTATAAATGATTTTTTTCTACCGAAAAAAAAATTAATGCCAAAATTTGACCAAAAGATTGGTTATGTCTAATGACCGAAATTTGACAAAAAAATTAATGCCAAAATTAATGGTAGTTCGAAAACAAAAGGTTGGTTTGGTCTATTGACCAAATTTTTTCCTCAATTGACACCTAAAAATTGATGATTTTAAAACACATTTCTTGTTTCAGTGATAATGACTGAAACTGACAAGCGACGAAGTTGTGACTTCAGATACTGAGAATAACCCATTTGAGCATAAAGAAAATATAAAAAAATATTTTTGCATTAATTTTTTATTTTGGCATAAAAAAATTGTTTATAGTTAATTATATATATAAAAAATAATTTAAATAACTAGATAATAATGTTAAAAGTGGAAAAATATTGGGTAGAGATAATAAAATTTGAGGGTAGTAAAAAAGTTGAATATTTGTTTCTAAGCACCACATATCTCAACATTGAGAGTAATTTAGGTATTAAGTGACATTAAGAGGTATAATTGATGTGGATTTGAAAAAATAAGGGATATAAATGAAATTTGTAAAACTCGAGGGAGTTTGATTGAAGATAAAATAAACTTTAGGGATATAAATAAAGTTAACCCTTATTTTTATATTTTTATAAAAAGTTAATATATGGGTACAATATTTGACATTCAAAAAGTGGGTCCAGAGAGCAACTTGCTCAATTTTGAGAATTTGAATGACTGATTTACTCACTTGGGAATAGTTCAGGGGGTATTTTGCACTTTTGCCTATTTTGTCAACAATTAATTTTCTTTTTCTTTTTCTTTTTTTTATAGCAGAAGTATTCAAGACTTTCCATCAGATTCGTGCAAAACGATTCTCCATACCAATTGAAATGGGGGTAAAGTTCAGAATATATTCATAATTGTTCAACCTCATGCTTGATAAGACATCAAATCTCAAATATATTTTTAACTAAATCAATCTTTGTATGTATACTCACTTTCTCGAAATAAATAAAGTGATAGAAAATGAAATATCTATAGAAAAGGTATATGAAAAGTATAGGAGGAAAAGGAAAAGGGAGGTAAAGAAAAACAAGTCTCTCCATTACGTAACTTCTTGTTTCTTCTTTTTGTAGTTATTCTAAAGCATATTGACAACAATGCTGATAAGAGGAGCTCAAAAAGTAATGAGTTTAGACTAAACGAAAATTACGATGACACATTATTTGACTTGTTTGATACTTATTTAAAGCATGGAACATTGTTCCTATAGTCAAATTTAAATAATCAATCAAAGAATGTAGAATGAAAATTAAGCTGAATTTAGGTATACATCTCATACTGACACGAAGTGGATCCTAACTCTTTTTGTCCATACAAACAGTTTATAGCATTGTAAATTGAAGATCTCTTTTATTTTCTAAGAGGAAGGTAGTGTATGTGTATATGTGGGTAGAAATGCAAATTAATCAAAGTGAATCGAGTTTTTAAATGTTAAAATTTGATTTATTTATTAAATTGAGTTAAAAAAATATACTCTCTCCGTCCCAAATTATAAGTCTTTTTGGGGAATCTAAGGGTGCGTTTGGATAGGGGTATTTTCGTTTTTGTTCTTGTTTTTTCCACTGTTCACGGGAACAAAAACTCGTTTGGGAGCCTTTGATAGTTTTTATTTTCGTGAACAGTAAAAAAACGTTTTGGGTGCGTTTGGAAAGCCTGTTTTTTGTATTTGTTTTCTGTCTTCAAATATAAAAACTGTTTTTGTATTTGTCTTTGTTTTTTCAGCAAAAAACTAAAAACAAAAAAGCGTTTGGATGAAGGTGTTTTCACCACTTTTATTTGGTGAAAGTTGTATTTTATGGATTTGGTGTTTTCACTGTTTTTACCACCTAAACAGTGAAAAAACTCAAAAAACAACTAAAAGTTGTATTTGGTGTTTTCACCACTTTTACACACTATTCACAGAAAACAGTTTTCTTGGGGAAAAAAAAGTGAACAGTAAACGCGTTTGCCAAACGTGTTTTTTTTTTGGTATGGTGAACAGTAAAAAAACAAAAACAGAAAACAGGTTACCCAAACGGACCATTTCTCACCTTTAGTTCAAAATTTGAGAACACCAAAATGATTTTTTTTGTTTTCGGCACTGTTTGTTCTCAGCCAAAAAAAAATTTAATTGTTGCAGATTCCCTAACCGCCATCTTTAACCTCTAAACCCTAACCTTCATCTTCAACCTTCAAACCCTAACCTCCAAATTTTATTTTATTTTTTCCGAAATTTTTTTAGACAAAATTTCCAACCAAACATGTTTTTGTTTCCGGATTATCCTTAGGACAAGAACAAGAAAATTTTTTGTTCTCAAAAGATAAAAAACAAAAACGAAAACACTAGTTTTCAAACGCACCCTAACTTTTTAAGAGAATGTCTTTTATTGTAGTGTTAGTAAATGAAATATTAACTTCATCCATTGTCCCATCATAATGATGTGATGATTTATAGTGTATATATTTTATAACTTTAATATTTAAAGATTAAATTGATAAATACATACATTTTGGTGGTGGTTCTAGTGCCGGGTGGTGTGGGCTAGTGGTGGTGGTGTAAGCAAAGACAAAAGACAAGACTAAAAAAAACTAATATTTTGTTGGTTTTGAAAAATGGGTTTTTTGGGAATTTTGGTCTTGGTGGTCTTGTCCTGTATTTTATAAACTAACTTTACCAAATATAATCTGATCTAAAAAATGTAAAACAAAATCACCAACCAAACAAGCCCTTAGTTTTAAGGATTGAGCCAAACTTTATACTAATGGCTTATTTTATTTACAAAATATATAATGTTTGGTAGTAGTTATTTAGATTAAATTATTGCAGATTTATTTTTGACATGTTTCAATTTTTTGTATATCATATTTCTTGATACATATTTATTTATTTTGTTTTTACGGATTTCTCAACGGTCTCATAAATTAACAATTATTTTTGTGATTTTGTAACTATAGCGGTCTCGTAAAGTAACAATTATTTTTGTGATTTTTTCAATTATAATTAACGATTCTATAGTAATCTTACTGTTATAACAAAACGATTCACAGCACACAACAAGCTAAAAATGTATTATATATATATATATATATATATATATATTATTAACGTAGGATGTATATATATATATATATATATCAGAAAATGGCGTGATAAGAGTCCAGAGTTATCTCCATTGGCGCAAAAATATAGTTAATGCAACATATAGGCACACATGGCATTGACCTCACAAGGCAGACAAAACAAAGTGCACCGTCACCGTTACAAACGGTGCCATCCAGTGCAGGCCATTACCTCAGACACTACCTCTACAAAACCTAACAGTTACTTTGAGTATTGAAGCTGAACACAACCCACAAAGCGACCTTCCGTTTTCTCTCTCTCTACATACAACTCTCTCTCTCTCTCTCTCTCTCTATATATATATATCTGTGTGTATACATATATATGTCTCCATTGACAAAACGAAGAGAAAAAAAGTGATAGACAATAGTGAACGGTGAAGATGAGGATCGTCAAGACCATCGATTCTTCACAAAATCCCAGTATCTGTGGCTTCTTAGTGGTCGAAGCTTATCCCAAAAGGTATTCTTCTAAGATCCCCTCAGATTTGGTACTCTTTTTAGGGCTTGGATTCATAGATTGGTAATCTCATATATATAAATAGATATATATACATGTTTTGTGCCTCTCCTTTTTGGGTCTCTAACAAAGATTCAACTCAGAACCATGGATTTGATGGATTTGATTCAGCGTTTCCCACCTTTGTCTGGAGGATTTAAGGAGATACTAGGGTTAGGGTTAGATATTGTCTTCATCTAGCTGTTCCGTATCTCTTTCTTTCTCTTTATACCCAAGGATCCAATACTCAAATATATATATACATATATATTATATATATATATATATATATATATATATATCAATATGTTTGCTTCTTCTTCTTGATATATCTATCTCAAACAAAACCCCCCTTTTTTCTTATCCAAATAAATTGGGATTTTTTGAATTTCAGGAATCTAGTTCCATTTTCTTCAGTATGATTCCATTTCTTTTTCTCAATCCTTGACGACCTAGGTTTGTTTTTGTTTTTTCGACGGCTGATTTTATTGTGGTGTGGTTTGTGGTGAGCGAATAGTTTTTTGACTGATAAGTGTTGGCTAGTGATGGGATGGGGATATAATAATGGGAATTGATAAGATGATGGTGTTTATAAGATGGTTGTTGTGTTGAAAATCTTTTGGGATCCAACTTCTAGGCCTATTAGCTATAGTGATCCTAAGACCAAGTTTGGTATTTTAAATGGTTGATTCTCTTCTAACGGCCCTGTCAATGGAAAATCACCATCCATCCACCCTTCTGTCCATGGATTCGAGTGCCTCGTCATCACATGACGAACTGGACCTCGAGATGAATCGCCAAGTAGTTCTTCCTCGCCCTCCTGATATCAATTTACCCCTGTCCGTGGAACGAAGCCCACCTCCACAGCCATGGAATTTGGAAACTTGTGATATACTTGATGTTGGGCTTGGTCCCCAGTTCTATGAGACTGAGAGTTTCCTTAGTGTCCCGAAGGTTGGACGGAAATGCATGAAAAGGGTTGATAGCATTTGGGGTGCTTGGTTTTTCTTTAGTTTTTACTTCAAGCCCGTTTTGAACGAAAAATCAAAAGCAAAAATCATAAGGGATGGTAAAGGAATTTCAGGGTTTGATAAATCTGATCTCCAGCTTGATGTTTTCATGGTTCAGCATGATATGGAGAACATGTACATGTGGGTTTTCAAGGAGAGGCCCGATAGTGCACTGGGTAAGATGCAGCTAAGGAGTTACATGAATGGGCATTCTCGTCAAGGAGAGCGTCCCTTTCCGTTTAGTGTTGATAGGGGTTTCGTTCGATCTCACAGGATGCAAAGAAAGCATTACAGGGGTCTCTCGAATCCCCAGTGCGTTCATGGGATTCAAATTGTTTCATCACCAAATCTCATGTGTCTTGATGAAGATGATCGGAGAAGGTGGAGGGAACTCACTGGTAGGGATGTGAACTTCTCAATCCCTCCTGAAGCTAGTGACTTCAGTTCGTGGAGAAACCTTCCTAACACAGACTTTGAACTTGAGAGACCACCTACTCTAATAAAGAGTATCCCAAATTCTCATTCAAAGAAATTGCTTAATGGATCTGTGCTGAATTTATCGACTCATCCATCTACCATTAGCAATGGTGATTTGATGCATCTATCACCCATCTCCAGCAAGAAGAGGAAGGAATCTCCGCCACATGGGAATGATGATGAATGTCATTTGGCTGTTAATCCTCCTACTGTTCGTTTTCCAGATCTAGAAATTCATCCAAATGAGCCACACTGGTTGAATGACTTCAGTGGGGTAATGAGGAGTGTCTATGGGCCTGTTACTGCTGCAAAAACAATTTATGAAGATGATGAAAGTTATTTGATTATGATCAGCTTGCCCTTTGTGGATCTTCAAAGGGTGAAGGTCTCTTGGCGGAATACACTCACTCACGGGATCATTAAGATATCTTGTTTAAGCACATCTCGTATGCCATTTATTAAGAGAAATGATAGGACTTTCAGGCTTAAAGATCCATCTTCCGAGCACTGTCCTTCAGGGGAATTTGTCAGAGAGATCCCACTTGCAACTCGAATTCCTGAAGATGCTAATATAGAAGCATACTATAATGGACCAGGAACAGTTCTTGAAATTATGGTGCCAAAACTCCGTGTAGGGCCTGAAGAGCATGAGGTTCGTGTTTGTCTCCGTTCTCACCTTGGGGGCAATGATCTTATGTTGACTTGAGAAATGAATCGTTGACATGTAAGTCTGGTTTCATTGCTTGATGCTCATTATTTACTAACTTGGCATTAAACAGTGTAACCAACTGGAATGAAATGTGCGCCTCAAATATGTATTTTTCAATTTTAGCTCAGTAGTGCTATGGTGTTTTATTCTCTTGCATTTAGCTAGCTTCTCCTTGTAATCTGTAGAGAGATCTGAATTTGTATTTGTATTTCTCAGTCAAGTATGCCACCCTATGTTATCCTATTTTGTTATTTTCAAATTTCTGATATTTTGGTACTGAAACCTTTTTTATTTGCACTTCCGTGTACTTTTCTTTACTAGCGGTTGATAAATCGACTTTTAGGAGTACTGTTGATTTGGATGGATCTCCAATGTAGTGATGCTAATGGTTGCAGATGCAGCTACTCTTAAATTTGAATAATGTATTTAGGTGTTGTGATTGCAATACTCATCTTCTTCACCTAAACCCTCATGCACCGCCCAAGTGAAAAGAGTGAGAAGAGGGAATACTCGAGGAAAGAAAAAGAGAGTCGTGTTTTGTATCGATTGATATAGTTGACAATTTCTCAGGACTCTTATAGTGTTAAGTACTTCCATCGTAACTTTTTGTTGCATGCCACTATTGTTATTTTATACTCAGAATGACTTCCTTCAGCTATGCGAAGTATAGATACTTGCATGTGGATAAATTTATTCGTTTCACAAGTTGATTATCCTTTTTCCCCTTGATCAATGTTACTTTTATATACCTGCATTTGAGTTTTTGACATCACACTAGTCTGGGGGAATTAGTGGTACACTCTATACCAGCATTTCCTTCTTATTCATTTCTGAATTGCATATCATCACCTGTCCATACTAGCAGCAACAAAATCCTTGTAGAACTGCCATAGCCGTCTTCTTCTTGGCATTTGCCTGCAGTATTTGTGATGTCTTACACCGCGGTTCTTTGAACTCAAAATCACGAATTGTCGCTTAAAAACAACGCTCGTTCACATTCTTACTCTTGTTCACATTCAAGTCGTATTTTTTTTTTCTTCTTCTTCTGGTGGAGGAAGAGAGTATATTAGTTATCTTTCCAAGTTTCCAGGAGTGACTCTGATCCAGTTTATTAAAGATTTTGACTCAATTCTGCTTATCTGGATGTGCCCAGTTGATAGAGTTTTGAAAGGCAGCTACTAAAAGTAGCCTATGATGCAGCACATGGTCTTGTAGGATGAATAGTCGGAAGCTGCCAATGTTGATAATTGATATGTTAGGTAGCACAACAAGTCACCTATAGATATGGTCTTGTTCGTATATATATTTGTGGAACCATGAAATCTTCTTTCCATGATATGCACATCCATTGTGGAAGGGACCACATATCTGGCATTATTAGAGAACCATTGGTAGTGTGCCACTACTTGACCCAAGTGTTATTTGAAGCAACTGTTGAAATTGGATGATGCATGAGGTGAAAAGGGTTCCAAGCATATGAGGCCTGCCAAATGAGTGGTGATGTTGAATCTCTTTACGACTCAGATATTGAAGTCTCATATGTTTTTTGTTTGCACCGAATGTCTCTATTCTGTCTATATATATATATATATATATATATATGGTTACTATTAATGTACCCTGATAAGTTCATTACAAGTGTTTTTTTTTTCTTGGTTGATTTGCTTTCTCCCCTGATGAGAGAATCACTGCCTGAAGGGATTAAAGTGTTGACACTGAAAGTGAAAGATAACTTGGTTCTTTGCTCCCAAGTTTGTAAGAAAGGCTTGTTGGTGTGGCTATGTTCAATTAGATTTCAATCCCACATAGAGTAATAAACATTTGCACCAATGAATCAAATAAGAAGGCAATAAAGTAACAAATTGAACAAATTTTATACTACTACTGTTTATTTCCAGCTGAACTTTGGACCGAATTACTGTACAGAAGGATAGCTAAACTGTGTCGGTTAGGGGTAGTGAATTTGAATTATTTTTTTCTCCAAAAACAAATTAAAGTTCCTTCCAACAAACAAAATCAACCAAGTGTGTATCTTTAATTGAATGTATCAGTTGATTTTCTTTTCCAATGTAAAAAAAAAAAAAAAAAACACTATAATTCTTAAGTTAAGTAAAAATAATTTATGTCTATTGTCATATGGCTCTCTTAAAAGCATTATTCTTATAAGAACTAAATTCTATGGTCATCCTCTATATTATGTAAGTTAAACATGATATTTATGCAAGAACAATAATGGATAAATTTGCGAAACATAAAATTCATGATCTTAGAATTCTATCATGCTCACATATACATTAAACCGTAAACAAATTTATAAATACCTTATAGCCATGATAATAACAACAACTCTCTGATTCATAAATCTTCTTCAATCCATCAATCTTCATCCATCATCATAGCTAACCATTATATGATCCTGAAATACACAAATACGAAAACCCCTAAAGGAAACTGGTTTCTCTCTCCTAACCTTTCTGCACACGTTAAACTATTATCGTGTTGTTTCTGTAAGTGTACATAACCGATGGAATATATGCACTTTAATAGGTAGAGAGAAGACCGGTTTCCTATTACAACAATAAGTCCACTCTCCATCAGAGTTGGACACAAAGTAGGAGACTTTTCCCCTTATCAGATTATTTATTAACCAACAATTATCTCAACCTAATTTCTATCTCACTGTGCCACAACATAAATAAAATATAGAGTCCAAAATCATGTGGGACATAATTTTATCTTACATTCTCCCACTTGGACCATATGATTTTAAGTGGTCAGTACAATAGTCATAAATGCGCTTTTAAATTAGATTGAGTCCATAAATTGGTCATCATAAATATCATGACAAATAGACTACTAATGTGAGTCATGACGGTTGTATGTCACTTAAATTGACACAATCTCTTCCATGAACCACAACATTAACAACCTACTTAACATGATCTATAATTGGGAAATTATAATATAGGTCCAACAATAATGTCTTTTCCAAGACTATTCTTGTTATCATAATTATGCATGTACACTAATCAACACGAATATCAGAAACACAATAATCAAGCTCAATATTGTCAAATGTTTAAACACATAAGCATCCATAAGAAAATAACATCAATCATTGACTACATTCAAGACCCATTATTTCAACTTGCTCCTTAAATGTCTTGGATGATAGTCCTTTCATTAACGAATTCGCAATCATAAGTTATATGCTTATGTGTTCAATAGACACTCTTGTTTCTGAACTTCTTATTTAATGGTAAGGTAATTCAACTTAATGTTATTAACAACCTTAATATACCTACCATTTTCATACAAGAAGATAATTGCGTCATAATCACAATAAATTTTCAGCGGCTTGAATACTGGAATTCCAACTCCTGAAATAGAGTTCCGCAATAATAAATCAAAATTTGTAGCCTCAAAGCATACTACACAATCATATTTCATAATAGACAAAACAATAATGTTATTGTTTTGTATTATCCATGATATTACTCCTTTAGCCAAAATGAACAATAAAATTAAAATGAAGTTTTGGTCCACATTCACCAAAATCTTCATTTAAATAACCAATCACTTATAAATAATCAGTCTTCATAAATGTGAGCATATATATAATCTTTCATCCCTTATAAAACATACAATAAAGAATATTTACATGTCATTATGTTCCAAATCATTCTTAGGGAATATCATAATTAGGCTAAATATATCCCTTATTGGAACAACATTAATTTCAAACATATCACTACTAGCAAAAGAATATCGTCAATATATAAAATCATAATATAAAGATATTCCCACTGACCTTCAGGTATATACACTAATTGATATTGTTTTCCTTAAAACCCGAAATAAGTAATAGTATCATCAACCTTAAGATACCATTGTGGGAAGTTTGTTTAAATTTATATATTGACCTCTTAGTTTACAAATCATGTGTTCTTTACCTTTCATGTGAAGCCTAAATGTAATCCATGTCACTAAACTCCCCCTCAGAAATATTATTTTTAGTTGATGCAACTTTAAATAATCATCATGAGTTATTAATGCCATAATAGTTCTTAGATAAACCTTACTAAATACATGCGAGAAGGTTATCATTATAATTAATGCCTCATTTATGAGTGATTTTTTTATTTTTTATTTACAAGTCTGACTTTATACCATTCAATGTTGCCATTAGAGTCGCGTTTGGTCTTAAAAACCCATTTACACCAGACTAGTTTATGTCCTTGAGGCAATTCAACGAATTTTCAGACTTCATTTAATTTTAACTCTCCATTCATAGCATTAATCCTTAATAAGAATCATTATCGTTAATGATTAGTGAATATGAAACTGAATCCTTACATATCCCTTCTTCAATTAGTAACAACTTCATTATGGAGTTCTTGATCATTCAATTGTTCATCGTTGTTAAAGGGGTTCAAAAACTTGATAAACAATTATTTCTTTACAAGTCTTGGGTAAGGGATTCGTACCCTAACTACTTGAATGATCACATTCCTACCACTCCCACTAATGTCTAACTTTACCGGTTTTCACAATCTTCGTATAATGTTTAGGATAATAAAATCTATACCCTTTAAACTTTTGGGTAAGCAATAATGTATCCACTAACGGTTCTAAAATCCAATTTCTTTATGGATTACGAACTTTAACTTCCGCTGCACAATTTTATACTATTAAAGGAATTTAACAATGAACTAAAACATGTTTCACTTCTTCGTAAATCTTATAATATTCATCACTTTATCATACATTACGAATTTTCACCGTCTACTTGTTTTCTTTTCAACTCTAGTTATAAAAATCTCAAAAACATTAATTAGCAGAGACTTTCATGTAACAAGTAGATATAATCATAATGTGAAAGTCAACTATAATGGTGATAAATATTTTCTCGTGAATAAGATAGAACATGAAAAGAAAACATAAATGGTTTTACTAATAATTTCAAGAAGCTCTAACATTCATGTGACAACTTTTTTAGTGCTCTGGTTTGCATACCCTAATGCAATCCAAAAGCACACTATAATCATTGAAAACATAAATACGGAATTTCACCTAGATATATGACTATCTTTAATGCCACATGTAACATAAATTACATTTATTAATAATATGATGCAAGACTGAAATTTTGTCAATAAATAACTATAAGGTACGTTTTTCCCAAAAATCATTAACAATAATACCAAAACCAACAAATTAGAATTAAAAAAATAACAACATTTATTTATTTTTCACAAGTAAGAAATTTTCATTTGAATTTGTGGTTTAGGTAGTAAAAGATTCTTGCATCACATTAAAAAATAATAATTTATACTTTAGTCAATCTATACAGTAATAGAAGGAACTTCATTATATTTATTTAAAACATATATAAATAAACATAAAATGCTTTAATTAGATTGAACAAAGTCCTTTATTTTGGAGTGATGTTTCATTAATGTCCTTTTATATTAGTCAATAAATTCACATGACACTTGTATTTAATAGCGGTATAATGAATTTAGATGACCCTATACTGAGTAGGTTTGAAATTGAGAATAAATTGAACAAGAATATCTCATTCACAATCATGCATAAAATTCTCAATTTTGGAAGAAGAATAATTATCTCAAATGAACATGATCATACACCATAAAATACAATAATGAATAGTAGTGATAAAGTCAACAATCAGCTTAAATACTTTCAAAATTATTTGCATAAACATAACATTTAATCCGTTCTAAAATTAAAGTATAATTGAACTAAAATTACTCAATTATGATAAGTTAGTTCTATTTGAATCGAAACAGATTTAACATGCAAATTAAGGGATACAATAAAACACTCATAACATAAAATGCTCACAACATTAATGCTTTGAGTTAACAACACCTATATTCACATAAGTACATAAATACAATGTATAACTATGGTCCTACTTTGGTAGTAATCATAAAATACAAATAATGATGCTTATATGTATTTATATACATACTTTATTGGGTGATGTAATTATTAATTAAACTAAGCAATTTATCTTTCGATATCCTATACATAGCCAATTAAAAAATACACTCAACCCCTTAATGATCATTTAATCACTCAAAATTAATCTCTTTAGAGAATTCTTTCTCGCAATTAAATCAACTCAATACTCATGAATTTCAAACTAAATTATAAGCATCATAATTCATGAGGTATTGCAATTATGCGTCCTACTAAATTAAATATTCATTCTTTTGGTTAGGCCATTTTGGCGGCTAACAAACCCTATAATATGAATTTTAATTTAGATAGTGACTTAATAGTCAACAAGTTGCCCATTTAAGATTATGTCTTATTAAATTGAATATTCATTTATTCTGGTAAGGCTACTTTGGCGACACAAACCATATAATATGAATATCAATTTAGGTATCGACTAGTTAATCCATAAATTAATCCATAAATGCAATTATGCATCCAACTAAAATTAATATTCATTGATTCTGGTTAGGCCACTTTGACGGCTAACTAACCCTTTAATATGAATATTAAATTAGATAAGAATTAATTAAATAATAATTAATTGATTTAACTTTATGTCCTGCTATATTTTATATTTATTCATTCGGTTAGGCCACTTTGACGGCTAACTAACCTTGCAATATGAATATTAATTTACGTAGGGACTAGTTAATTAATTATTAACATATTAATCATTATGCACAATTACTTAAAATAAATTTTCGTAATTGAACCAGTAAAATTGATTCTCCATCATGTGGGACATAATTTTACCTTACATATTACACTTCAAATGTGGAAAAATTTTGAAGTAAAATGAAAGCTTGAATTGAATTTGTGTGGTACCTGATATAGTGTTGTTTATCCATGGGAAGAGATGCCCTTCTTCTTTGCCATGAATTAAGAGAGTTGTCAATCATATAATTTAAAATTATATGATAATTTATCCTCATCACTACTCTTTTAAATTCCGACCTGAGCCTTCAGACAAAAATAAAAATTCCGACCTCCCACATACTTTTTCACAACTCAAAGTTTAATACAATGTACCAAACAAATCTTCAATTTTATTGTATCTTGCGTTTATAATTTTAAGAATGGTTTCTATATTCACAACTAGTTCGTGAAAAAAATTTAAAGACATGATTAAGTAAAATAATTAACAACAAGCCAACATGTTGTGGCTGTAGTTTAGTGGTAAGAATTCCACGTTGTGGCCGTGGAGACCTGGGCTCGAATCCCAGCAGCCACACAACATATACCTCTTTTTAAATAATTTTTTTCCTAATCCATGTCCGCCTATGAAACGACGACGTCGCTACGAAGAGTCTATGGTAAGTGTCGGCCAGAGTCGGTCTTCTCCAGCCTACCCAAACAACACTACTCAGACTCCCACCAAGGCGACCACAGTAAGAACTTCTCCATCACCTTTTAGTAATCCAAAGTTGTTTTGATTCATCCATTTTTTAAGATCTCAGTCATCACTGTCGATTCTAGGGTTTTTTTTCATACATTTTACATTTCATTTTAATGAGAATATATATATATATATATATATATATATATATATATATGTAGATAGATAGATAGATAGATAGATTGGTTACTTACTTTTTATATAATTGGTGCTGATACACATATAGACAAACTCAAAATTGTAAGTTTTTTTTTTTGGTAATTGCCAATCTAATGGCGATTTTGTGCTTTCTGTAATGGTATGTCTGTGCCAATCCTGATTTGGAAACTGTCTTGCGAGCATATAGCGATTGGTACAATTCCTGAATTCATAGTAGACAATAGAAATAGCCCGTGATGACAAAAAATATTGATTGAATTGAATCGAATTGGATAAACCTGAGATTATTTCCCTTTTCATACGTGTATGTATGTGATTATATATGTGTTTATTCCCTCAGTTGTTTAGCGAGTATTGGTATTCATGATACAACGTTTTACAAAGTAGAATGCGTCTGCTTTATGTAGTTAATGTATTGTGATGGTTGCATCTAGCTTGTGCTTAATTCAGATAATCTTTGCTTTTTTCATGAGGAAATATGTTGGTGGTTATTGGGTTCATGTCGGTTTCAGGTTCTTTTTATTGGACTATTTGCTTGAAATCACCTAAAGTGGTTCTTCCAATTAAGGAACGGTACATATTTTTCGCTCTCTGATCGTGTCAGATTAGGAATGGGGAGTAGCATTGAAGAGAAACTCAGGTTTTGTATCGATAGAGGGGGTACTTTCACCGATGTTTATGCTGAGATTCCGGGTCAGTCTGAAGGTCGAGTTATGAAGCTGTTGTCTGTTGACCCTTCTAATTATGATGATGCTCCCATTGAAGGGATTCGGAGAATTTTGGAAGAATTTTCGAGGAAGAAGATTCCCCGGACTTCAAAAATCCCCACTGATAATATAGAATGGATAAGGATGGGTACAACTGTGGCAACGAATGCACTTTTAGAGAGAAAAGGGGAGAGGATTGCGCTGTGTGTGACTCGAGGCTTCAAGGATCTTCTGCAGATTGGTAATCAGGCTCGCCCGAACATCTTTGACCTCACTGTTTCAAAACCTTCTAATCTTTATGAGGAGGTTATAGAGGTTGATGAGAGGGTTGAGCTTGTTCTTGACAAAGAGGGATCGGACCCGGATGATAAGTCACTAGTTAGAGGGGTTTCAGGGGAGCTTGTCAGAATTGTGAAGCCACTTGATGAAGAAGCTCTAAAACCTTTACTGAAAGGTCTGTTGGAGAAAGGAATTAGCTGCTTAGCGGTGGTGCTGATACATTCCTACACTTATCCACAGCATGAGATATCTGTAGAAAAATTAGCTGCGTGCTTGGGCTTCAGACATGTTTCTTTATCATCTGCTTTGACCCCCATGGTTCGAGCTGTGCCTCGGGGTCTAACTGCTAGTGTTGATGCATATTTAACCCCAGTTATCAAAGAGTACTTATCAGGGTTCATATCCAAATTTGATGAAGGGTTGGGGAAGGTAAATGTTTTATTTATGCAGTCTGATGGAGGGCTTGCACCAGAGAGTAGATTTTCTGGCCACAAGGCAGTTTTGTCAGGTCCTGCAGGTGGTGTTGTTGGTTACTCACAGACTCTATTTGGACTTGAAACTGAAAAGCCGCTAATCGGTTTTGACATGGGTGGTACGTCTACTGATGTGAGCCGATATGCTGGAAGTTATGAACAAGTTCTTGAAACCCAGATTGCCGGAGCCATAATCCAAGCACCTCAGCTTGACATAAACACTGTTGCTGCTGGTGGCGGCTCAAAGTTAAAGTTCCAGTTCGGAGCTTTCCGAGTAGGACCAGAATCAGTGGGTGCACATCCTGGTCCTGTGTGCTATCGGAAAGGAGGGGAGTTGGCTGTTACTGATGCAAATCTTATACTGGGGTTTGTTATTCCTGATTATTTCCCATCAATTTTTGGCCCCAATGAGGATCAGCCATTAGATATTGAGGCAACCAGAGAAGAATTTGAGAAACTTGCAAAGCAAATTAATACCTACAGAAAGAGTCAGGATCCATCAGTAAAGGACATGACAGTGGAGGAGATTGCACAGGGATTTGTAAATGTCGCTAATGAAACAATGTGTCGTCCAATACGGCAATTAACCGAGATGAAGGGCCATGAGACAAGGAACCATGCTCTTGCTTGCTTTGGAGGTGCTGGACCGCAGCATGCTTGCGCTATTGCAAGGTCATTGGGAATGAAAGAGGTACTAATTCACAGGTTCTGTGGAATTTTAAGTGCATATGGGATGGGATTGGCAGATGTTATTGAAGAGACACAAGTACCATATTCTGCTGTTTATGACTCTGATTCTGTCCACGAGGCCTCTCAAAGAGAAGCTACTTTGTTGAAGCAGGTAAAGCAGAAGCTGCAAGAGCAAGGATTTAGAGAGGAAAACATCACGACTGAAACGTACTTAAATTTGAGGTATGAGGGAACTGATACTGCCATCATGGTAAAGAGACAGACAAACGAGGACGGGTCAGGATGTGATTATGCTATTGAATTTGAGAAACTTTTCCAACAAGAGTATGGATTCAAACTCCAGAACAGGAATATTGTTATATGTGATGTAAGGGTTCGTGGTATTGGAGTCACTAATATCTTGAGGCCACGGGCCTTGGAATGTGTCTCTGGTGCCCCTAAAGATGAAGGAGCGATCAAGGTTTTCTTCGAGAATGGGTGGTACAATACATCTCTATTCAAGCTTGAGGGTCTGAGTTACGGACATGTCATTCCTGGCCCTGCAATAATCATGAATGGTAATAGTACTGTCATAGTAGAACCCAACTGTAAAGCTATTATTACTAAGTATGGCAACATTAAAATCGAAATTGATTCAGCAACTGGCACCATGAAAGTGGCAGAAAAAGTAGCAGATGTTGTGCAGCTCTCAATCTTCAATCACAGATTTATGGGTATAGCTGAACAGATGGGACGGACCCTACAGAGAACTTCCATATCAACAAATATCAAGGAAAGGCTAGATTTCTCTTGTGCTCTCTTTGGACCTGATGGAGGGCTAGTTGCCAATGCCCCCCATGTTCCCGTGCACTTGGGAGCTATGTCCAGTACAGTACGATGGCAGCTCAAATACTGGGGTGACAATTTGAATGAAGGAGACGTTTTAGTCACAAATCATCCTTGTGCTGGAGGTAGTCACCTACCCGATATAACTGTTATCACACCTGTTTTCGATAAAGGGGAGTTGGTATTCTTCGTGGCAAGTAGAGGGCATCACGCGGAGATTGGGGGTATCACTCCAGGAAGTATGCCACCTTTTTCGAAGGCCATTTGGGAAGAAGGTGCTGCCATAAAAGCATTCAAGCTTGTAGAGAAGGGGATTTTTCAGGAAGATGGGATCATCAAACTTCTCAAATTTCCCTGTTCTGATGAATCGGCTCATAACATCCCGGGAACACGTAGGATTGAAGACAACTTGTCAGATCTTCGAGCACAGGTAGCTGCAAACCAGAGAGGAATTTCCCTTATTAAAGAGCTTATTGAACAGTATGGTTTGGAGACTGTTCAGGCTTACATGACCTATGTGCAAGTCAATGCAGAAGAGGCAGTGAGGGAAATGCTCAAGTCGGTTGCAGCTAGAGTTTCATCAGAGTCTGCTAAGCATGGGGAGAGAGGTTGTGTGACTATTGAAGAAGAAGATTACATGGATGATGGCTCTGTTATACACCTGAAACTCATTATTGACCCCGAGAGAGGGGAAGCAGATTTTGATTTTTCTGGGACCGGCCCAGAAGTTTATGGGAACTGGAATGCACCTGAAGCGGTCACAGCTGCTGCAGTCATTTACTGCCTCCGCTGTCTGGTGGATGTCGAGATTCCTCTTAATCAGGGTTGTTTGGCTCCCGTGAAAATCCACATTCCCGAGGGCTCATTCCTCTCTCCGAGTGACAAGGCAGCCGTTGTGGGAGGCAATGTGCTTACATCTCAGAGAATAACAGATGTTGTACTCACAGCATTCCAGGCTTGTGCCTGTTCTCAAGGTTGCATGAATAACCTTACGTTTGGGGATGACACCTTTGGCTACTACGAAACGATTGGAGGTGGAAGTGGGGCTGGACCCAGCTGGGATGGAACCAGTGGTGTCCAATGCCACATGACTAATACTCGAATGACTGATCCCGAGATCTTTGAGCAGCGGTATCCAGTTATTTTGCATAAATTCGAACTCAGAGACAACAGTGGAGGTGCTGGACTTCATAGAGGAGGTGATGGGCTTGTAAGGGAGATCGAGTTCAGACGCCCAGTTGTTGTGAGCATTCTTTCTGAAAGGCGCGTTCACGCACCAAGAGGACTGAAGGGTGGAAAAGATGGGGCTCGTGGCGCTAATTACCTTATTACCAAGGATAAGAGGAGAGTATTCCTTGGAGGTAAAAACACAATTGAGTTGCAGGAAGGAGAAATTCTTCAGATTTTTACTCCCGGTGGTGGTGGATGGGGTTCTATTTGATTCTACGTGAGTCACATTTTTAAATTGTACTCCAGAACTTTTCTTCTTCTTCAGGATCTTATAATAACCGCATTCTGGAATATTGGTACTCTAGATTGTAATAATAAATCATGCTTGTATATGGATGTGAAAAAGAAAAAAAATACTACTCTAGTTCTTTTTTCCTTCTCTATTTTCTTCGTAGAATGAAAATTTTCTTGTTGGAAATTGTGATAATAATGTGAATAAAAACTTGTGGATGTTTACAGTGTGATGTGTGCAAAGGCTGAAACAAAAAGTAATTTAGTTCCTCTAGTTATGTAACAAACGGGAGGACTATTTTCTAAGCGGCACTACTCTTAACATGTAAGGTAAAATTGAGTATAACCTCTTTAATTATGGAATGGATTTTCATTTAATAAAATTAAGTAAAAAATATAAGATTAACAAAATCCCTAGTATACTATATACCCTAAAAAATGTAAAAGGAAAGGGAAAATTCCTTCTCATTTCTACTTTTGTAAGCCAAAGACAAATAAGTCCTAATAATTTTTTAGTAAGATAAATAAGTCCTATTTTTGAAACATATTTCCATTAAATTCAAATTTGAAATTTTGCAAATTCCTTTTCTCATATTGCCCTTTAATAATGACCTATTAATATGTAAATTCATTCTTGGTTTACACATTACTCTTTTTATCATATTCAAGATCTTATTCAAAAATTTGCTTTTTTAACATTTACAAAAAAAAAAAAAATCTGTAATATATATAAAATTATGTATATCTATATAATTTTGTTGATATGCTCACCTTGTGTAACATGTTTGTGGTCATTTAATACTAATTTGAGATTGTAAATCAATAAACTTCTCTTTGTTTTAAAAAATAATAATACAAGCGTACCAAATCTTTTTATTTTTCTTTATTTTCAAGCAACACCAACTAAACTGGTGTGTGTGATAGCCAGAGAAACTCAATTAATGGCGGTGCTAACATTCTCTCCCTGGCTCCTCCCCTTCCTTCCAAACAGTTGTCGGTGGCGAAGCTTGAGTTGTGGGTGTTCATGTGTTTATATATATATATATATATATATATATGTATGTGTGTGTGTCTGGGATATTACATTAGATTTGAATTGACGTGATTATGGTTGGTGTGTGGATCTGTGTGTATATATCATTTTGACTTGTATTGATTTTGATGATACTTGATTTTTATGGGTCTGTTATAAATCACTTTGGATTTGCATTGATACTTTGACTTTGCTTTGATTTGAGAATGGTAGGGGATGATGGTGATATTATCATAAAGAGATATGATTAAATAGGTTAATATTGGAATATTCTTTGTAACTTGTAATATAGGTTAACCATAAATAAAAAGGTTAGTATAGGTATTATTTTTAATATAGGACTTAGTTGTCCCGGTAAATATTTTTTTAGGACTGATTTGTCTTTGGTGTGTAAAAATAAGGCTAGAGTGGAATTTTCAAAAAAAATTTGTTAGCTACAACTTAACAATTGGTGTCGGTGGGTCGTGTTCATGTCGGATTGATATCGCGTTGTGTCAAAAAGACTTGGTTAATATATGTGACAAATATCCTCAATCCTAACTCAACCCACATGTTATCCGTGACAATATATGTAATTCATTTAGTCTATTTATTATAATATATTAAATTAAATTTGATACAATACAACACGAAACGAACTATTTAATCTATTATCAGCAAAATTAAATTGAATTTGACACAATCCAGTAATAGTTTATTGATATATTTCAACCCACGATCAATTAGAGAAGAAAAAAAATAAAAAAAATAATCGTGTCAAATGTGTCGTGTTCGGGTCGACCCGTATAGTACTTCAATCATTTTATGGTCAACCCTAATTCTTTTAAAAAAATATAAATATAATCGTATTACCGTATCGTGTCTCATGTTGACAGCTCTACTCATGGATAATCCATGATAAAAAATGAAAGGGTAAATTGCAGTAGCACCCCTTGAGGTTTAGGTCAATGCCACAAATATGCCGGTCAACGCGATACTTTGCAATGACACCCCCTGGGCCTGTGAAATGACTAGAATGTCCCTTTAATTGTTTCACTTATTACATCAGGGTAATATATAAAGTGTGAAATTATCCATATGCCCAAACACTTCACCCCTCTAAAATTACTAATTACACTTCCACCCCTTATTACAAAATATATATATATATATATATATATATATATATATATTACGAAAATTACAAAATTCTAAATAAACACAAAAAATTCGAAACAAACATATAAAATTCGAAAAAATATATAAAATTTGAAAAAACATATAAAATTAAAAAATATATATAAAATTTGAAACAATATATAAAATTCAAAAAAACATTTAAAATTCGAAACAAAGATATAAAATTCGTAAACAATATATAAAATTTGAAAAACATATAAAATTCTAAAAAATATATAAAATTCAAATATATATATATAAAGTGTGACTAAAGTGATTTCTACCACATTTGGAAATTTAAATTATTTTGGAAATGATTCCTACCACATTTTCTCCCTTCTATATCTAACATTTCCTAAAGAGGAAAGAATTTTATAATAGAATTATGCAATATCAACTTTATTCCTTCCTAAAATTCTTCCTTTTCAATAAAAAATAATATAAGGTAAAAAAATATCATAAAAATTTCCTTTGCAAGATCACTTTCTTTCATCTGTTATTCTTTGCTTCCACTTCTAAAAATAAGGAATCAATATAACGGTATTTAAATTTCAAATAATAAAAAAGAAAAATATAGTGCTAGAAATATCTTAACTAAGGAACTTTTTCTTTCTTTTATTTCAAAATAAATACTTTAGCAATCTGTTAAATATATTTGAATGAAAATTTCAAATATATATATATATATATTGAAATTATTTCAAATTTCAAAATAATTTGAATTTCCAAATGTGGTAGGAATCACTTCAGTCACACTTTATATATACATATATATATGAATTTTATATATTTGTTTCGAATTTTATATGTTTTTTTTTTAATTTTATATATTGTTTCAAATTTTATATATTTTTTTGAATTTTATATATTTTTTACAAATTATATTTATTTTTTCAAATTTTATATATTTGTTTCGAATTTTTTGTGTTTATTTAGAATTTTGTAATTTTCGTAATATATATATATTTTTTGTAATAAGGGGTGGAAGTGTAATTAGTAATTTTAGAGAGGTGAAGTGTTTGGGCATATGGGTAATTTCACATTTTATATATTATTCTAATATAATAAGTGAAACAATTAAATGGGCATTCTAGTCATTTCACAGGCCCAGGGGGTGTCATTGCAAGAAAAACCAAACCTCAGGGGGTGTCATTGCAAAGTATCGTGTTGACCGACATATTTGTGGCATTGACCTAAACCTCAGGGGGTGCTACTGCAATTTACCCAAAATGAAATGATACAGGTGACTTGGGTCCAATATAGCCCATACCAAAACAAATTGCAGTATTTGACCCAACACTGCTGTGTTTTCTAGCCGAGTAGAAATATCTATATTTTTTCAAGAGGGAAAGCCCCCAAGCTTGAAAGTTTGAAATTTTAAGTTGTGGTCCAACATCTCTTCAAATCCTCACACACACAAACACAGAAAAACCACAATCCGCGACAACAAGTATCCAATCACTCTCCACCGTTGATATAATCACTATCCACGGTTCAAAACCACTTAAACCGAATGACACAGATCGCAACTCTCAACCGTCGATAAACTTTTTAAATCTAACGGCACAAAACCCAAACACTCCCTATAAAAACCTCTTTCATTCAACTGCAATTCCCAAATCGCTCCTCTCCCATTTCAAAACCCTAGAACTCTCTCTTCATCTGTTCACATATATACATACATTTTTATATATATACCTTCTGAAAATGTCAGGTCGAGGCAAGGGTGGCAAGGGGCTGGGCAAGGGCGGAGCAAAGCGGCACAGGAAGGTCCTCCGTGACAACATCCAGGGCATCACCAAGCCCGCGATTCGTCGTTTGGCGCGAAGAGGTGGCGTGAAGCGTATCAGTGGTCTGATCTACGAGGAGACTCGCGGCGTTCTCAAGATCTTTCTCGAAAACGTTATCCGTGATGCTGTCACCTACACTGAGCACGCTCGGAGGAAGACGGTGACCGCCATGGACGTCGTCTATGCTCTGAAGAGGCAGGGAAGGACTCTCTATGGTTTCGGCGGTTGAGTATTGTAATCTGGCGATTTGGTCTAGGGTTAGGTTTGGTATTGCAATCTGGTGATTTGGTTTAGGGTTATAGTAGGTTTGGTATTGTGATCTGGTAATTTGGTTTAGGGTTAGGGTTTGGTATTGTTGGAAGATTTAGGGTTATGAGATTTTAGTTGTCGATGTAAATGGTGGAGGTAGGGTTTGGTTGCTGTTGAATGTAATGCTCTCCAAATTTCTATTTTCGGTAATGAAATTTCAGTTTTTAGCTTATAATGCTCATCTCATTCAATCTATACGGTTTTTATCTGCATATATATATGTATATGTATATGTATATATATATGCTTACTCAACTATTGTATTTCATCTAGCACAGCACCTTTCCTTTGCCGTATGTATTGTGTTTTTAGCATCATGCTGTGAATTATAACAGTTTACAAGCCCATATAAAGAACGTGATTGATTAAAGTATTAGTTGATACGAAGTGGAAGATAATGAATCAATTATGAGTTCAAGTACGGAGAAAGAACCGAGTGATGTCGTTTAAAAGCATTTTCAGGTAAATCAGAACTAGCCAGCCAAGGAATAGCACAAACAGTAATACATACAAACAATACTATATTCAAAATTTGCATATAAAGATAGTTTCAGGTAGGAGTACCCATTTTTCATTGACCCAACTCTGTCCATCTGGTGTTTGTGTTATGTCTGCACAATATGCAATTGCTGGCTTGTCAGCAATATTTAGCCAAAAAAATATCTATCGGTTTCAGTTATATAACATCAGTTCAATTCCATTTCTGAACCTATATTGAGTAACAATTAAGTATGTGGTACAAAGAGGAGGAATAAACAATCAAGAGTTCTCCACAGTAGAGAGAACAGCTTTACATTAATCAAGGTACCATTCTGAAAAATAAAAGGTACCACCAGTTTTATAACAAAATCAAAGTAGGTAGTCATTTAGTGTATTTTCTTCTCCAGAATGAATATCATGTTTGTTCAAGTACATTTGCTTGTGGGTGGAAACACGCAGGTCGTGGCGGATTAGGCAACAAGCCATATGAGGAAGAATTCGGGTATCCATTTAGTTTGTTTGCATTGCTCCTGAGTGGTATTTCTCCAGATCGGCATCAAGATCTTCTGCAGATACCTTCTCAGCACGACCCCTACCTCGTTCGCGAGTCCTAGCACCATGGTTACCGCCACGAAATCGCCCCATAGCACCAACTCTTGCTTGGTTGCTGTTTCTGTGTTTCACCATATAATGGGCGATAAAAGAAGAACATGATCAGTATTAGTTTAATACAAATTTCATCATAAAATGCTGATGGGGTAAGTAATTTGAGAACTTCCTCCAAGAAAAAAAACTCATGAAAAAGTAATCAAGTTCATCTCTATGGATAAACCTCAAGATGACTGTAGACATTCCCCCTTTACAGGACCCTGGGTTCCATTCACTGCCCAACATGATGTTTAGATTCCCATTACAAGAGCTATTGCTGGTGAATTTGACACCTTCAAGATGATAAAAGACATGGATGCGGCTCCATAGGAATAGGAACCACAACATCCACTCGGCAACTAAAATATACAGCAAAGCGAGAAAATACTGCAAGGACCAACATCAATACACATGTGGGTCCTCCATGTATTTGTAATTAAAAATTTAACCCTTTTGTACCGGACATCAGGTAAACTTAAAGAAATATAAATAAATTTCAATATATATAATGTAATAAAAAAACTAGTACCACTGAAATCCTAACCTTCTCGGTGCACCAAATTGATTTCCATAAATGAGATTTGTGGCAGGAGGCACAAAAGCAGGAGCAGGGATTTTTCTTCCCACTATCTCGACTTTTATAGGCTTTCCATCTAGTTCAACATTATTGTATCTCTTGACAGCTGCCTCAGCATCTGTTCGACGTGAAAAGACTACTTCTGCCGTCCCCTAATATACATTTCTAAACAATTTAACAACACAAACAGTTACTGGAAGGACTAGTATATGCCCACTCGATGTGATACCTTTGATCTTCCACTCCTATCATAGTCAATAGAATACCTCTTGATATCACCAACCTCCGCAAAGAGCTCCTACACAGTAAAACAAATTCATTGAACCTTTATATAGGCTTCATGATTGTTCTTTTTACATATGATGCAAGGGTCCATAAAAGCCCATGGGTCAAGTGATTTCTCTTTTTCAGGAAGAAGAGAGATTAGAAGGCATCAATTTACATATACATAACAAAAAATACAGCAGCTTCATGTGTTTTAACAATATAAGTTTTGAAGTTGAGCAAATCCTCCAGCAATCCTAGAAAACAAGCTAGTTATACATAAATATCTAACAACTCAAAAAAAGAGAGGAAATTATTAGTTACATGTTCAACTCTCCATAAGGAACTTGGAAGAGCTGATGACAAATAGCTTTTTGTTGTATTGACTACTATCCAGTAAGACAAAAACGAAATAATAGGCTGCGAGTGAAAAAACAGCTTAATGATCCTCTTACTACGTTTCATGGACTCTTCAAAGTAGCTGAAGTAGAATCCAAAAACATGATATATTATTGATATCCTTGGTTGGACATGCACCAAAAAAAAAAAACTATAATCTCATGAAGACGTTTAATCAACAATATCTTTTCGATTTTCAGAACTCAAAGGTTGTCAGTTGTACATAAGATTTGAAGGCAGATCATTCCTCAGTGTTTAATCTCATGGAGACATTTGACGAACAACATTTCCTGTATAACTAGTCCTACGAAAATTTTGCATTATGGTGAGTCTCTCCCCTGATTGCTGCCTACAAATCTCTCAGACATTAAAGAATATCAGCTTCGTCTACCTCAATTAAACTCAAAGCATGGTTCCGAATTTCAAACTCATTGATATGATACAATGGAACTCGGAACAAAATTCCAATTGACAAATTTCCAGTCATTACAAAAATTGAAGTTTCCTATTGTTTACAGTCACAGCAAAAATTCAACTGACAAATTTCCAACCATCACAAACAAATAATGTATCATGTTTAAATATAAAATCAATATATAGACTCAACGCATATGTAAATGTGCTCGTTATAGGGCCCCAGCTATGGCGAGTTTTACTAATCAATTTGCTTATATGGACGCAATTGGTGGCTCTAATAAGGTGCATATAATCCAACCACCATCACTTGACCTAACCTTCCCACTAAAAACCAGAGTTTTCTGCAAATTGTAATTGCAATGTTGGGAAATATTGTGATTGCAACAAAAAAGAACAACACAATCAGGTATTAATCATGTGCTAATCATGTACCACTATTATAAATCGATTATACAGTGATTTACAGTAAGAACCAAGTAATTCAAATAAAGCACAAAATTGAGTTAATATTCAAAAACTTGCAAAGAAGAGAAAGAAAATGACCTTGATATCTTCATCAGAAACCCCATAATCCAAATTTGAGATGGCGAGTTTGGTGCCCGTCTCTAAACCAGTTACTCGAGCCACCGGCAATGAGTAATCGGGCGCACGGTCAGTGAACATGTCGTGCTGCCACTTCGCATCTGGCGCATGAACCTGCTCTTTCAGGTTCAACATATACAAATATATATATAGACAGTTGGACACACACAGTCACATACAGATAAAAGCATGTGTGTAATGAAACAAGCATATATATATATATATATATAATTTGTGTGTGTTACAAAGCTTACGTTTGCGATTGGATAGGGTGCTTTTCGATCTGCGGTGCGGTTTGGGAATCGACGAGAGGGTCCTGGGCCTGAGTTTCGAGGTTGGGCTCTAGAATTCTTGTTCATCTGTATGAGATCATCGAGAGACTTGTCTAGGTTCGACATTTCTCAACTACTCTGCTACTTCAGATTCAGTGAAGCGATTTAGGGGTTTTATGGTGAGAGATTGAAACTAGGGACTTGACAGAGTCGGGACAAAGAAGGGAAAAATATAATTGTTGTACAAATGGTGTCGTGGTGTAGTTGGTTATCACGTCAGTCTAACACACTGAAGGTCTCCGGTTCGAACCCGGGCGACGCCATGTATTTAATTTAATTTTTTTCCGTTCTTATTACAATTTTAATTTTTAGCAACATTTATATGTTTTTCTTATGTTTGATAAAGTTGAGCAATTCGATGTTTGTCTTGAGGCTGCATTTGGATTTTTAAAATTGGAATGAATTACTCAATTCATCCTTTCTTTTGTTGGTATAAATTTTCAAATTGAGATGACCCCATGAAATATGCATTTTATTCCATAGTAAGTTCTAAAATAAAACTGTATATTTATAACAATCCTTTGATTCAAGCGTCAACCCAAATAATAAAATGAAAATCTTAATTTCAAGAAATCCCCCTATACTATCCAGTTTAATTAACTAACCTCCACTGTGTTCACTTTACCCCATATACTACTCAATTTCATCATTATGCTCCCTCATCTCATATTTTGAGTCAAAATGCCTAAACTACATTCAATAGTATAAGGGAGTTTAGTGAAATCAACCATTTTAAAAAATTATTTTTCGAAAATCAATTATATTTTTTGCAAAAATTATAAATTCAAATAAATATATTTATATTTTTCGCAAAAAAAATATTTTTCGGAGGGAGTATAATATTTTCCAAAATATGAATTATTTCGGAAAAAATAATATATATTTTTTGCAAAAAGATTATATTTTGGAACATAATAGTATATATTTTTCGCAAAAAATCATATTTTGGACATAATATATATTTTTCGCAAAAAAGTATTTTTCAGGAAAAAATTTCATATTTTGGAACATAATAAATACTTTTTCGCAAAAAAAATATTTTTCAGAAAAAAATCATATTTTGGAACATAATTTATATTTTTCAAAAAAATTATTTTTCGGAAAAAATTCATATTTTGGAACATAATATATATTTTTCGCAAAAAAATTTATTTTTTGTAAAAATTCATATTTTGGAGCAAAATATAAACATTTTCGCAAAAAAATTATTTTAAAAAAAAAAACATATTTTAGAACATAATATATATTTTTCGCATAAAAATTATTTGTTGGAAAAAATTCATATTTCGGAACATAATATATACTTTTTCGCAAAAAATTATTTTTCGGAAAAAAATCATATTTTGGAACATAATATATATTTTTTGCAAAAAAATTATTTTTCAAAAAAAAATCATATTTTGGAACATAATATATATTTTTTGCAAAAAAATCATATTTTAGAACATAATATATATTTTTCGCAAAAAATTTATTTTTCATAAAAAATCATATTTTCCGAAATATATATATATTTTGAAATTTATAGCTTTTATGAAAAATATAATTTATTTTTTGAAAAATAATTTTTTTAAGGATTGATTTCACTAAATCTCCTTATACTATTAAGGGAGGGTAGTTTAGACATTTTGACTCTAAATATGAGGAGGAGGGGGCATAGTGATGAAATTGAATAGTATATGGAATAAAGTGGACACAATAGAGATTAATTGATTAAATTAAATAGTATAAGGGGTTTCTTGAAGTTAACCTATTTATATTTTTATATTCATATGCACTTTATTTAGTTTCTACGTTTGAGATCATTGAAAACTAGATCACAATCATTGAAAACTGGATCACAATTTTCCGGGAAAAAATATATTACATCTATTTCGGATCTTTCCATCTACTTGGATCGTATCATAATAAGCCGCCTTCTATCTGTTTGATTTAGGGAGTGAAAGAGCTCCAGATCAGTAGCTGCTGTATGGAGTATCCTTTGGCTTTATCATGAGCAACTCGTCTCCTCCTAGCATATAAATGTGAGATGGTCCCTGTAGAGGGTTAAATACTTTCTAGAAAGACTATCCATAACAAATCAATTGCAAATTGCAACTCTCATATCTCCATTCTGCCAAATTTTCTTCAACAGACATCGAAATATAGCAATTCCTTTAATTCCTCAGTTTGAAATAATTGTTATAGCATCTTTCAATCCTTGGTCCGTAGGCAAGCAAGTACTTCGTATATGCCCATTGATTCGACTGAAACAAATCGTAATTGCAATAGAATTTCAACCAAAGAATGATTCTATATATATACAAGGATGTATGTATGATTACAGTAAAATCTGAAATACACAGGGTCAAATAATTATAAAAATACCTAGTCATAATTACAAATTCAAAGGAGACCTAAATTGTTACAGCCACAGTGTTGCTCCTAAGTTGGGCAATCAGCCCACGCTGTGGCCAAGTATATATATGAATATGAATATGATGAATCACTTTGAGACATCCAAGCTCTTTCCCAACAGTTACATGGGGAAAAAATAATTCTGAAAGGAGAAAGAAATAGCTATGGCCTAACTAGCTGACCTTAGAGAAAGCCCCCCTCTGTCCACTTGGTATCCGATTTCCCATTAGAACCCACACCCTTAGTATTAGATGCGCTCTGGTAGAAATTATCAAATCCGTCATCCTTAAAGTCATCATCCCAGCCAGCCCAGCTATCCCCGTTATGTGATGTAGTCCCTTTTGTGGATTCTTCCTTCCTACTATCCCAATCATCCCACGAGCCTAAGCTGACAGAATTAGATTGTCCACGAGATGAGGGCTGATCTCCTCCAGAAGGACTCCATGGTTTTGATTTCTGTGCATACCCATTTATCTCGCCCTCATTTGGTTGACGGCTATCAGTTTTCCAGTCGGTACCTTCTTTGGTGTACTCCTCCACCTTCTGTGAAGCCAATGCCATGACACCTCTCATGATTCCCCATGTCCTCTGTCCAATCTCTGTTGTTTTTGCGGTGACAACATTGACAGTTCCATTCACATCGTAGCCTCCCTCTGTCACCTGTGAGAAACATTTTATAATGCACCTTGTTTCACTAAAGATACTGGATTGCTACCCAACTAAAGCCAACCGTAATGGTACAATTTACCATTGGGTTGAACGATTTACAACTCTTTATTTTTTATTTTTTATGATAGCACTAATGGAAAATATTTAAACTAAAAGAGTTTTATCCCAGACAGCAGGAGTTGGCTTTTATTGTAGAGAAAAAAAAATATATATATATAAAAAATATTGACGTTTTAACATTTAGTGTGTATTGCCAGCAACAAGCATTCCTTGTTTTCCAACTAAAGGGCAAGCACAAACAGGAAGAAAATCTTTATTGGCTTACTAGGGAAAAGATAAGTAAATCTTTTACACTCTATCAGCCGACATCTCCATCAACCTCTAGTAACAATTGTGTGAACATGGGTCAGTAAACTGCATACTCCTTGTCTACACTCTATGCCCCGTTTGGTTACTCATTGATCATCTTCCATTGTCTCAATCCTCACCCCATCCCTTGTCTACCCTCTATGACCCATTGCATGTCCTGGCAAAATTTGTATAAGACCTCTCTGTTTCATTCTTTTACCAAGGATCTAAACACTTAATCTCCTTGATTGACAAAAAGAGAGTGAGCGAAACAAATGAGAGGGGTAAAACTGATTTAAGTTTTAATGAGTGTCTAGATCCATTTTTGAATAATTAGCAAGGGTCTAAATCCATTGCGAAACAATGTCAAGACGTGGGGGTTCACACAAAACCAACCAGTGATGCACATACAAAGGGGCATGGATAAGGAATAGAGTTAAGATAATTATAGGAACCAGAGAAAAATTATCATGATAGAAAATTGACATTGCATCAATTGTAATACTTGCAAATAATATATCAACAAAATTATAATACTTGCAGCAAGGAATTCACTCACATTTTAAACATTGAGACCCTATCTAGAAAACAAGCTGAGACAAATCGTTCAAATTTGATCTTGATCACTACTTTCTACCCTCATAGTATGATTATCACATCTCATAACAGAAACAATAAAACAAATTTGAAAATGTTTGTAAAGACTTGATTATTTGAACAAAATAGAACCTCAAATACCTTGGAAGCAGCTGATGCAGCAACCATAGATAACCTACCAAATCCCTGTATACCAAGCAATGCACCCAACAATATGAAAAAAAAATCAGTTACCTATATACATTTCAACTATATATATTTATTTATAAGTATATTTACATCAAACACATACAAGTTACCTGAGTAACAGCTGAAAGAACATCCCCTTGGGAACTACTATGCGGCATTGGAGCAGGACTCGATCCAAACCCGACGTACTTCCCACCTTGCGACGGCGGCAATCCGTCCGGCCGCGACTCGTTCTCCGCCATCTTCCTCGCGAAAAAGCTCTCCTTATTCGCCGCCGAAGCCTCCAACTGCGACCGCGTATACATATCGTCCGACGACCTCGACCTCGCCGTCGCCGGAACAGCTCCGCCACTCCTGAAATCACTCACCGTCTGGTTCCTCCTCATCTCTGAAGCCGCCGATCTGACCCCTCCGTCGTCAAAGTTATCCCAATTATCCCACCCTCCATTTCCTCCACCACCGCTCAACGGCGGTTTATTCCCGCTATTTCCACCCAGGGTTAGGGTTTCTTTCACGACCGGAGGATCGCGCCACGATCGCCCCTCCGCTAGGGATTGGATTCGATCGCGGTATATCGAGGCCGCATTGGTGTTGTATTTGGTAACAATATCGGTCTCCTTTGAAATTCCATACTTGGCCAAGAACGAATTCAGGGTTTCGTTGCCGCCTAACTCCATTTTCTTGATCTGGATCTCGGACCACGAGTCCATAGTCACCGATCGGACGAAGCTGATGTGGACGCCGAGGCCACGGTGCTTGCCGGAGCACTCCAAGCACATGAAGACGCCGTAGGAGACGGAGGCCCATTGGGGGTTCTTCTGGTGGCAATCGACGCAGGTCTTGTTCGCGGGCTGAGATTGCAGCTCTCGGAGCCGTCGTGTCGCCGACATTGTTCGGAGGGGTCCGATCAGGGATCGGATCGGTTGGAATGCGATATAGAGAAAGAAAATATATATACGTATAGAGAGAGAAAGAGAGGAGAAGAAGAAATGGAGAGAGAGGAAGAGGAAGGTGTTTGCGTTTGGTTGTTGAGAAGAGGTGGTGTTACTTTTATGGAGGAAAAGAAAAAATATATACAGAAATAAATAACGGGTGGTGACTAATACTGGTGTAACCTTAAACTTAATCCGTTAAATTTTGTTAATTATTTATTAATTATATTTATTTCATTTGTTGGCAATAGGCGTGTATGGTAACTAAGTACCCGTTTGGAGGGCTTTCTAACTTTAAAAGTCATTCTACTAAAAAGTCCATTACAAAAATGTGACCAGAGAAAAAAGTTCTTTAAGATAAAAAAAAGTTGTTTGATGAACATCAATATATGATAAGTCCTTTTGAATGAAAAAAAAAAACTTCTGTGTTTGGTGATGTCCTTTCACGATGAAAATAATTTTTATTTTACAATATTACCCTCATTTCATAAAACATAGGTCAATTATGCACAAGTAACCTGCTAAAATTCATGAATATTAATTTAAAAATATATAAATATTTAATCAACACATAATTATTATGAATTATATCTAATTTCATGACCACTTGAAAAAAAAATACAAAAATAAGATTATATCAAGTGTATTTTAGGAACAACCCACACAAATACTCATCACTGAATAAGTTTCCTGCATATAAAACAGGTATAACTTATATGGAAAATTACAGCTTACAACAATACCATTTTTTTTTTCCAGAAGTTACAAAATATTACCCTGTAGGTTCATTATTCTCTCTTCCATCTTCTGCAAACTAGCAAACACCAACAACATTATTACAAATGCCCATGAATGTTGAGAGAATTAGTCCTCTCATAATTGTAATTACTTTATTTTCTTTAGTATATAATAATGCTATTATTGAGCACTTATCAATAGTATTTCTTCACTTTCAAGATATCCAATCATCAGAGTCCAAAAAATTACAAACATCTAACACCTATACATGTACGGATATATACACATATATACTCAATATATTCATGGAGTGTAGCAATAGTTGATTTCATCCGTATTGAACTCCAAATACATACTGATATATACAATTGGAGGATAACAAGCCGCCTATTCATTCAACATTTTTCTTCCAATTTCACTTATCAATACATATTGGATAATCTTCAAGCCCTAGTTCTGATAGAATTTGGTGAAGCATAAAAATTTTAGAAAAATATAGAAAGAAAACTTGTCTTCAACTTAGAACGAGAATATTTCATTATACCAGTAGGCCATCTTTTGATATTCTCTCTCCCCGATTGTGAAAGAATTGGGAGGGGGCTTGAAACGTGATTTTGAAAAGCAACTATTTGAAGCTTTTTTAAAACGGACTTTTTATAGCTTTTACGTTTGTCAAAAATTCTTATATATTGTTTCACCAAACATTCAAAAAAATTTAAAACGGACTTTTAGGCTTGGAAGGTCTGAAACCCTCCCAAACAGATCCTAAATAAGTTACTTGTCCATGAGATTATGCAAAACAACAGGCTAGATAAACTTTTTTTTTTTAGTTATTTTATAGTTTTGAAAGGTTTGATAAACTTTCTATTAAGACTTTATAGTAAATTAACAACTTATTTTTAACAAATTGCCACAGCAAAATGTTTATTTTTGTGCTGTGAAAAAGGGACGAGAACATGCCATGCTTATATCTAAGAAATTGTCATCCTCTGCAATTTTTACGAGTATATGAATCACACAAAAATAGACTGCACATTTTAGGTACTCAAATACAGTGAAACAACATTAAATTTAACTCCTAAGTTCCTAACATAGGGGAAAAATGACTCCTAAATTCATAAATCCCTGAGAACAATTTTGTTTTGCGTATGCAAGCAAAACCCTAACACTTCTTCATTCAACTTGATCACGCAAAATTACAAAGCTCGTCTCTCTTATACTCTTATGGAATCGACATTATCACCTAAAACGTATTATTCAACCAAGCTATTTCACGAAAATATTAAAAAAAATTAAAAATATTAATTGATCACCAATTCAGTATTCTCAAACGCAACATTAATAATTTACCCAAAAAATAAAAAATAAAAAAATACCTAGGCTAATGAATTATCTTCGTTCCCATCATCCGAATGCAAAAAACCTAAGGCTCGGACTACGTAGGCCGAAACCGCGACGATTAGAGCTGCGAAAAGGGGAGGGATAATCCAGTCCACCTTAGACCGGTTGAAGAAATGAACCGGGAAACAGAGTACTTCGGCTGGAATATCCATTGGAAGCCTCACCAACTCGTTTGATCCGCATGCTTGAGAGAAGGGAGATGTCGGAGTGATGGCGAATATGAAAGAGAACTCCGGCGAGAACGACGCCACCGCCACCGTCATCGTCAATACTGTCGTCCATATTCCGGCGTAGAGCACCAATGGCCAGCTTGAGATGAGTCGTTGGAATGTTGAGTTCATCAAAGAGATCATCATATCAACACCAATTAGAATGTGTTTGTGTGCATCTTTATATATATTACGTATAATATATATATATATATATATATATATATATATGTGTGTGTGTGTGTGTGTGGAGCTGAACCTAATCTCAACTACTCCTAGGATTTGTGGGGGTTTAGTTGATAGTGGCGACTGGTGAAGGGCGTGACTAACTCCATGCTAAGTGGTGATCTCATGCATTGACTAAAATGTCCTCAACTAGTTTGGTATTTATTGGAGAGCCACTACAACGGCAATTTATACGTGGTATTTACGGGGATGCTATTTTTATATACAGCCATTTTTTCAATTTGGCACTAAATATATTTGACTCGCATCTAAGATCTTTATACAATGTGAAAATTTGAAGATTCTACTCATCTGACTTACTTGATTTCAATTCGAATGCAATCAATTTCCAGTGTGACATATGGTAATATTTAGGAAAAAAACATTGAAAGCTAATGAAGCAATGATCCACAATCCACATAACCCACCCCCTATATTTTGGCAAAAAATTAATAATAATAAGCTTACTTTCTTTTCAATGGAGCTAAAAGAATAATATACAGGCCTAGGTGGCACGGGTTCCTTTTACAAAGAAATATAGAAAGTGGCAGTGAGGGATCTTTATAGGTAGTCACTTAACTCGGCCCAAGACTCCCATGCCTTTCTTGGTCGGACCAACCCAACCGAACCGGTTATTTCCGACAAATCTTTCTTCATTTTTAGAGCAAGAAGTGCAACTACAGGGATAAAATGAAAAGTTTTTCTTACAGATTATATATGCAAATTTATTACATTTCTGCTTTCCTAGATATCAAGAATTGCTGGAGGAGAGTGCTCTCTCTACCTTCAGCGTTAGGAACAGAAACACAACCACTGCAACAAACAGCGCCACAAGCATCACCACCACCATCGCCTGCAACGAAATGTACGGGCTTATGAAGAACACAACTGCTATCGAGGCACTCTGCCAAAGCTTGAGTTGTGCAAATGCTCCTTCCTGTTACAGCAAAAGACGGAACAATATTTATGCAGTCAGACCTGACATTTAACTAATTGCTAAACAAGGTTACTTAAGGTACTTAATCATTAAAATCCAAATTAAACAAAAAGTACTGCCTCATATAGTAGATTTGCAACTTAAAAGCATTCGTTCCTACTCGTTCAGAGTATCAAACCTATAATCTATATTGCAATTACTCTTAGCTTCACTTGTTTAAGCAATTATGGGTGCAATCATAAGCTCAATCGTCCTTTCTAGAACAAATGAACATTGATGACCAAAGAAGATTAGTTGCCTTATCATCTCACCCAGAAAGCTCAACGTGGATTGGTTTTTCAAACTATGAGATCAGATAATGAATTGTTTACAAGTTGACTGCTTAATTAGAAACATTAAGAAATCGCCACTAAATATATGCAAAATAATAACAATTTTTCTCGCTTCATAATATAAATCAGAATGCTTAAGCACTGAATCATGCAATAGTTACCCTCGTATTGGGTAACAGTATTCACCTGAAAAGACGGATTATGATATTGACACATGAAGTTAATAATGAGCTACTGAGTGGCTGAAGAAAATATTTAAGAGACATAATACATGCACTAGAGGAATAAAAAATTCCAGTCTAAAAGTGAGCCACAGGGTTTAAATAACTTTATTTGGGAATTGAAGAAAAAACAAATGACTGCATAAGCTTAGAAAAATAGAAAAGAGAATAACTACCGTATCATTCTTGAAGAGCATTGCAATTAAAGCATTAAGCTGCGTATTGAATACTCCGTCGCCAATGCCCAATATGGCCGCCATGAGAAGCGGACATATTACACTGAGAATTCCACTACTTATGCTGCACAATAAAATGTTAGAATAACTGACTGAGAAGATTGAAACAGCTTCAGATAAATATTAATCTGAAGCCTTAGGTTCAAATTTTAATTCATCTAGACTTTGAACCAACCTGTAAAAAAATAGAAGCCAGAGCAGTACTACAGCGTGAACAAAAGCACCGCCAGACACTATGAAAGTGATTGACTTGAGACCAGAAGTAAGACGACCAGCAGCCAGTGAACACTAACCAAGTTCGACCAAAGAAAAGGAATGGTCAGAATGAAAAACTCAATGATCCGAATAAAACAAATCTTATGCACCGAAATTCAACTACTACCATGCTTGGTTTATAATGGTATCTACTGGACTACATCAAAATTGAAAAATTCTTTCAAATTAATGACCTTAAGGATTACAGCATATATTGCCGGGAAAAAGTTGACTGAGATTTTAAATGCACACATTATCGGAAATTAAGACAATAGGAAAAGCAGGATGCACTTAATTTTAAATCCTGGCGTGTTTTCGCTAAAAGCAGACCACCAAGATGACAAATTTCTTCTTGTAATAATAGAAAGGGTCAAGGTATCAACATGAACTCAACCACATAATTTCTTCTAGGGATTATCTTGGGCTGGCCAACATGAACTCAACCAGATAATTTGCAGGCTTGAGCATCAACTTTTTCAAAGAGGGATGGGTTTAGGCTGAAAATACTTAACAAGAATGTAACTAGGATAAGCCAAACCAGGTTTCTAACTCGACTTTTCTTTTCTCACAATATATTATATAAATTTCGAAATCAAGATGAATGATTTCTTTTCAGCTATTTTTTTCTAATCTTGTTACATCCTAATCCTCTGAAAAATTAACATACAGAATTTCGAATAAATAATAATAATAAAAAAATAGTTTTAGATTTTTCTTATCCATAGAGTAATCCAATATGACTTGCAACTCGGGTTCAAAATTTCAAACGTGGGTTAGTAACGAGTCGACCGGCTAGGGTTGAAGGTTCTGTTGGGCTTGAATTCAAATGCCTATAACTTGAGTTGCGTTCGGCTTAATCCACTCAACATATCTCAGTGGTACCCTTACTTTCGCCCTCTCTAAGTAAAGATTGGTGGCAGGTGATACTAACTTGTTGCAAACTTCGCTATTACCTTTTCCAATTCAACTTAATGTAAGAACAAAAAAAGCATTGTGTTCTCCAAAATTGATGCATCTAAATCAGAGAGACTGTACTGGTGTATTTGAACATGAATTAACTCATTTCCCCATTATACACTTACTATTGCATCAGAAGCTCCATACACTGCCATTGCACCACCCACACCAGACTCACCGAGTGCAGGTTTAACAATCTCCTTGGTAAATTCAGCCCTACGAGGAAAACAGTTCCACACTCAATAGAACCAAATTATGCAACTAGTGCATAAAATATCATGGACTGCAATAAAATATATACACTAAGTTGATCAAGTATTTACCACACAAATGCTTGTTGCAAGCCCGAATATGCAATAAGGGGGATGATCAAAAGCATCCGTACATCAGACAATGGAGTGATAACAGACTTTGACAGATAAACCATGGAAGAACAGAAACTGACGGGAGTTGATCGTTCCTCCTCACCCTTACCATCCTTCTTGTGTAAGAAGCACATGAGTATCGTACCTAAGGTCATACTGAAAAGGAACACAATGAATAGCAAAGTAGTGCCGCTAGTACTTCCCCCCTGCAGTAATGTGAGAGAACGCAAAATCACATGTAGTGTTTTAAAGAATATGAAATTGTAAATTATGATGTAGAAAAGCATACAATTTCTTTTAATCGATCAAAATAAAGGAAAGTTGACTAGTATATTTTCTTCAGTCAGGTACGGAGGGACATTAACTTTTCAAAGGGAGTTAGAGGACCAAAAGTCTCCTACAACTGTTGGATTTGGATGACTGAATAAACATTGTATTCAAATTCTTTTTGCAGATTACCCATCCAACTTAACAAAATTATAAAATGCACTTGACAGTTCGTTCAAGAAGAGAAACAATCCCTCAAAGGCCAGGAGGTTTGGGCACAAGTTGGGCAACTACTCACCACTGCATACCAAAAGAAGGAAGGGGTAAAAATGCCCAGGCATGAAGATTTACTGAAAGCATTCTCTAAAAGGAAGACCAGTTTAAAGCCATTAGTGTCAAGACTCACAAAATCATTAATAAAAATTGCAATAGACACCTCAAAAATCAATTAGAAGTCAAAAAAGTAATTTATTTTGTTTCCTTTTCCGTGTATCTTATAATATATCACATAGAGATTGTTGAAGAATATTATTGAGGAGCGATTGAAGACTTAACATGATTGATTTAGTTGATTTGATAGCATAATTAGTGGGATATGATTTATAATTCCTTACTTGTAATTGCCTATTTTATTATGACTTGTTTACCACTCTTTCTCTCCTATATATAGAGGTGGTGGTTCTATTGTAATAAATATACTGAGCATTACATAATTCGTATTTCCTCTCTGTTTTTACTCTCTCATATATCTGACAAAGATCTATGAATTAATTCACAAGCCTTAACCCTATAAAGTTAGAGAGTCAGCCGAGGGGTGCAGTTAATTCTGCTGACCCGGTCAAAGAACCAGTCTGTTATATAGGCACCAATTTTGAAACTGGTGATGGAATCAAACCATATTAATAATTTTCCCTCGGTTACCACTAGAACACTTCTAACTCACGTTTTTACAAATTCTGCCTAAGGGATAACTATTCCATGCCAGGGGCGAAATATAAGGTGTATTAAAGTTCTCACTATCATTGCAGGTGGTGGGATGCATTTAGTAACAACTGAAATTAACTGTTATAAATAAAGAGATTGAGCACACAAATCAAAGCTTGGAATCATATGTGCACATACTGTTCCATCTCTCAACAGAGCGAGCGAGATAAGATTTCCAACGAACTGCAAAAATTAGCACAAAGTAGAATTTGTCATGAAAGAATTTCAACTACTTTAGAAGTTAAAAGTAAACACCATTTAACTGAATTCTTATTAGAACAACAAACAAGTAAGACTTCCAGGAAGAATAGTAAGATGCTTCACCTGGTGACTGGCAAACATTCCCCAAAATTCACCATTGAATTTACCAATCACAGTACCCTCATGTAAGTTGCAATTATTTGCATGACTGCGTGCAGTTGAAGTAAGATATGTCCCCTGATGAACCCATAATAAGGTGAGGGAAGAAGTTATTAACTTTGGTTACCATCAATTACAGAAAATGTGAATATCTAACAGATGTGACCAAACCTGCCCAACCCATATTATTGCAGCAGCAAACCCAAGATACAAGGAAGCTGGCACCATGGTATACCTAAAAAACAAGAATAAAAATCAGCAAAAAGCTTAAGTACATAGAAATCCATTAACTTTGATAAATACATGGGAACTTCTCCGCATTGTTCTTGCATATCCATGAGAAACTAGAACACCAGTTAAACTATGTTAAAGTAAAAGAACAACAACAATACAACTATATATTCTGATTCCTAAAATGTTGAAACCTTATATAAACAATCCCGTACAAGAATACATCTCGCTAATAATGGGCGCAACTACAATAGTTCATAGAACTGAAAGAAAATTAAAAAAATGGATAAATAATATGGATAACATTTTCGGGCACCCACATAAAGCTAAATGGAGTGCTTTAAGTCGGGAGCTAAATCGCACAATTCTTCTAAAAGGGCGCCACTCGAGCATGCTTTCACTCCCAGTTTTCTATGTTTGACTTAAATTTTGTGCCATCTCCCGCTTTATGTAACTTAATTTCCGGACACCCAAATAAAACGTAAAAAATCCACATGATCTTCGGTTATTTCATCTAATGAGTCATACATATGCACAAGCTACGGACTGCAACTTAAATCAATTTGAAATAAAATCACTGTCTTTAATCTACCACCAAATAAAAAGCAAATACCATGTGGGCTTCAAATTTGCAGCTACGAACAACCAATACCCAGTAGTCCCAAGAACAAGAGCATTCTTGGATCCCAGCACACGAACCACCAATGAAGCAATCAACGAAAAAACCGTAAATGAACTATACAATATCCCAAGTGAAATCGTCCCCAAATTTTCCTCCTGAAACCAATCAAATCCCAAAACCAATCCAATAACTACATTTTGTAATATATATATATATATATATGTATATATATTTCAGTATCATTATCACAAAATGAGCAAAACAATCAAAGCAAAATTGAGTTAAGAACTGACAGTATTGACCGTACTCTCCAAATTCTGAGCAGCACCGTAGGCCAAGAAAATCAACAAGAAGGCCCAGCTCAGAATATGGACATCTCTGGGATGATTCTCCTTCAGGGTTTGACTTTGCGAGGGTTCAACTAGCAACGTTGCTTCTTCATCCATTGCTTTTGGTACCACAATATCAATTGAATCAATATGCATATATAACAATTATATACTGATATATACTGATATACATATATCTAAACCCTAGAAATGGAAGGTAGGGTATAAAAGAGAGAGAGAGACGGCGAGAGTGTTATGGAGTAGTGGACAAGCCGAAGAGTTTAGAATTATGGTTTGTATCTAAGAATCTGCAGATGAGACAGACAGCATTGAGAGAGAAAGAAGGAGAGGATCTTGAGAAGTGCATCTTTTTTAAATTTCTGTTTGGTTGGTGAGAAAATATAAGGAGAGAGTAATGAGTGCCCGAGAAATTTATTAGATGTCTAATTATTCAAGAACAAAATGCCAAAGCGGAGAACAATCATTGTGGACAACTTCATATCAAAGTTCCACTAGCTGTGGCGTAAAAATAAAAAATACGAAACTAAATCAATAAATAAAATAAAACATTACATATGGCGTATGTATACATATGTGGATATATATATATATCTATATCTAGCCGACAGTCCTCTATTTTTTGTATTTACTTCTCCTTTTCCTCGTAACTTTTTATTTTAATGAGACAAAACTTTATTGCAAATCTGAGTAATTCTTGATGCGAGAGCTTACTAATTATTTCAGAAATGTTAGTTATTATGAGTAACAATGACATGAAGTTTTTAATTTGTAATTTTATTTCTTATAAGAAAAATGATTTCAGTGTAAATTTTAAAACATTGCGCTCACTGTAATTGAAAAAAACAAATATGGATTATTGGGCCTTTTAGAATACCTAAAAAATAAAATTGATTCTTTTCAATAGTCTTTATAATTTCCGACATACAAACCTACTCATATTGAACACCGAGAATAAAACTGTGCGATCAAATTATTTCGAAGAGTTGGAAATAAAACTAAGCACATGGTAAGTGAAGGGACTGCAAGAGCTATCGGTCATAATGAACATTTGCGTTTACATAAGCAGTGTAACCTCCACATTATAAGCATATTTAGAGTGTAATGGAAAACATGATGGCCTGGATTGATGATTTTATAAAGTGAGCATCAAGAAAACAAAAGCATAAATGCCAAGCTGGTGCTCTACACAAACAGAATTTGAGAGGCTGTTGAAAATAGGCTAGGCCAGACATGACTCCAAATACAACAATTTATACATTCTGCACCTGTTACATTTTGATACAGTTGGAACCTTCATCCAGTGGAATGAAAGGGAAACCCGATTTCGAAATCACCCCACTTCCCATTTAGATGACCCAACCATGTTATTTTTGCTGCAGATGACTGTAATGACATTAAGAGGCGCAAAACGAACTCATTGCTTCTCCTCAAGGAAGCATTTTCAGCTTTCATCTTCACCAATAACCTCTCTTGGGCTTCCGGCTATTCAAGATACCTCCAAGGGTGGCCAAAGCATCTTGAAATCTACGGATTTTGAGGAAACCCCTTATCATGGATACCTCATTGTCTGATAAGTTTGCTGTCTTCATGACCCTGTCGACAAGCTTAATCAGTGTATCCTCCATGGATAAAGCAGAAAGCCCATCAGCCAGCATATAGAACGAAGAGAATTCTGGTATGAATCCTTTTCCTGTCATTTCAACCACAAAATCAACAGCCTCTCCGATGGGTCCCCCACCTAAACAAAGACCACGTAAAACAAATTTATACGAGATAGCATCTGGAGGATCACCCTTCTCCTCCATTTCTCTAAAGAGTCTCATGGCTTCTTTTTGTCTCTTTCGTTTGAAGAGTGCTTGAATCACTGGATTATAAGCCTGCGGTGACAGAACCATGCCTTTCATCTGGATTGTTCTCAGGAGCTTACTAGCAATCTCAACTCTACCTGCTTTACACAGACCTTGAATTAGGGTTCCGTAGGTGACAATATCCGGTTCACACCCATTTGAAGTCATGGTTTGGACAATGTCTGCTGCCTTCTTAATGTCCCCTGACCTGCAGAAGTGAGAGAGCAATGAATTGTAGGTGAACTTATCAGGTTTGAGTCCATCCATTATCATCTGATCCATAAGCTGAGCAGCCTCGTCCACTCTATTGCTCTTACAAAGACCATTAATAAGAGAGTTGTAGGTCAGTAAATTTCTTGAAACACCCAGGAGTTCCATTTGATCAAAAATCTCCTCCGCTTCTCCAATTTTATTGTTTTTGCAGAACCCAACGATTAGAGTATTATAAGTCACTACGCTTCGTGCACAGCCACTTGATTCCATTTCTTTCAGTAAGCCCAAAGCTTCATCCAGTTTTCTCCTAGAACAAAGGCAATCAATTAGCATATTATAAGTAAATTCATCAGGTTGGCACCCTTTATCTTTCATCTCCTTGAACATTTCCAACGCAATTTTAAGGTTGCTGGTCAAGCAGAGACCTTGAATCAAAGAATTGAATGTACAGACATCGGGTAAAATTCCCTTGCTTGTAAGAACACGAGCGAGCTCAGTGGCTTGTTCCACTTGTTTATCCTTGCACAAGGTACTGATCACAGTATTGTAAGTGACAGTATTAGGGGAACAACCCCTTGAGAGCATCTGATTGAGAACTTCCATGGCCTCTTCCACTTCACCCACTTTACACAGTCCAGAGACCAGAGTATTATACGTATATATATCTGGATCAAACCCCTCCTGAAGCATTAAATCTAGGATCTCTAGAGCATGCTTAACATGCCCCGCTTTGCACAAACCATTCACCAAAGTATTGAACGTGAAGCTATCGGATCGAAAACCCTCTTGAGCCATCTCTTGCGCAAAATTCAAAGCGTCCTCAACCCTACCCTCTTTGCAGAACCCGTGAATCATAACATTAACCGATACATTGCTCAAAGGGCATTGAGCAATTAGCATTTGTTCTCTAATTCTCAGAGCACCATCTAAATTACCTTCCTCGATATAACCCTGCATTATAGTTGTGAACGTCCTCTCATCGGGTGATAATCCATGGCTAGGCATTTCTTCCATCATCAAAATAGCCGGTCTAATCTGATGAGCCTTACAAAGAGCTTTGATCAAAATATTAAAAGTTGAAACATCTGGTTTGACTCCTCTATTTAACATCATAGAATGCACAGTTTCAACTAGCCTTAACTTATTACCATCCACAAGAACATTCAACAAAAAGTTAAAAGTAAACGTACTCGGAATCAACCCGAATTGCTCTTCCATCATATCAAGAACACCAGTAGCTTCATCATATAAATCGAATTTCACATAACTTTCAATCAAAATCAAGAAAGTACCTTCGCTAACCTCACACCGGGAACGCTTCATATCCTCCAAGACAACCCCCATGGAGTCAAAAGACCCCATTTCTCCGAGCTTTCGAATTAGTTCCTCATATATGGGCAAAGTGGGAGTGAAATTAGGCTGCTTTGCAGCCCATTCAAAGAGGGTAAGTGCTGATGTTTCGTCCTTTTGGCTACGGAGGGCGTGGAGGAGATCACTGGGGCTGAAATCTGGCGGGAGTTGAAAAGTTGGAGAGACGGAAAGTGTAGAGAGAAAAGGTGAGCTCGAAACTGAGATTGAACCAAGCTTTTCATGGCGATGTATGGAGGTGAAAGAAACGAAAACTGAGAGCTTTGGGTTCTGGTAGTTTATATTTTGGGGGAGAGTACAAGGATGGCACATCAGGCATGAAGAAAAAGCCATTGACGCAATTCAACAAACATGTAACATGCACTATAAATTCACCAAGTGTAAGAATGGGATATATTAGAACAACCCATAGGATATTTCAAAGAAACAATGGCATGGGGGTTACGAAACCACCATTTCGAATTTGTGCATTACTAAAATCGCGAGAAATAAAAATTTTAGGGTTCCTGAAAAATGTAATTTTCTCGAGAAAATTGCGTCTCCTCTTGACAAGGCCAACGGATAAATAAACCACTGCAGAAGAAGGATTTTTCAATCAGGAAGTGGGACCCATGATTCTCATTACCGTGTGACCATACATGCATGTGTGAAAAATAAAATTGAAGAAAAGAAAAGTTCATTAGATTAGTTACAGTAGTGAAAAGGGTTATTATCAACAAACCGCTGTGTAATTTTACCTCCTCTCTTTTAGAAAATTCCTCTGATCAATTTATTCTCTATTTTACAATTTTGGATAAAAATACCCCTGAAGCTGAAACTAGAAGGTGATTTAATGATAAATAATTTTTTTTATTTATATATGCCAAAAAAAACATTAATGCCAAAATAAATTTTTTTGCAACTACCAATTAAAATAAAATATAAAAAATATTTCGAGCTACAAATATATAAGATTTTTTTTGTTTTTAACTTTGTTTTTTTAATTTTTACTATAAACGAAAAAAATTTGATTTATGTCGGGAAAAAACTTTAATGACAAAATAATATTTTTTGGGGAACTATCAATTAAGGTAAAATATATATAAAAAAATTAAGTACAAAACATAAAAAATATTTCGAACTACAAATGAGATTTTTCTTTTCATTTTTAACTTTATTTTTTATATTTTAATATAAACGAAAAAAATTTGATTTATGTCAAATAAAAAATTGATTCATCAATATTTTTAACTGAACTACCAATTATGGTCAAATATAAAAAAATAGATTCGAAATATAAAATAAAAAAAATTGAACTACAAATGAGATTTTTTTTTTCGTTTTTAATTTTCTTTTCATTTTTAACTTTATTTTTTATATTTTACTATAAACGAAAAACAAATTGATTTATGTCAAATAAAAAATTAATGCATCAATATTTTTAACTGAACTACCAATTATGGTAAAATATAAAAAAATTAGGTCCGAAATATAAAAAATATTTTGAATTACAAATGAAATTTTTTTTTCGTTTTTAATTTTCTTTTCGTTTTTAACTTTATTTTTTATATTTTACTATAAACGGAAAAAAATTGATTTATGTCAAATAAAAAAATTATGTCCGAAATATAAAAAAAAAAATTAACTACAAATGAGATTTTTTTTTCGTTTTTAATTTTCTTTTCCTTTTTAACTTTATTTTTTATATTTTACTATAAACGAAAAAAATTTTGATTTATGTCAAATAAAAAATTAATGCATCAATATTTTTAACTGAACTACCAATTAGGGTCAAATATAAAAAAATTATGTCCGAAATATAAAAAATATTTTGAACTACAAATGAGATTTTTTTTTCGTTTTTAATTTTCTTTTCGTTTTTAACTTTATTTTTTATATTTTACTATAAACAAAAAAAATTGATTTATGTCAAATAAAAAATTAATGCATCAATATTTTTAACTGAACTACCAATTACGGTAAAATATAAAAAAATTAGGTCTGAAATATAAAAAATATTTTGAACTATAAATGAGATTTTTTTTTTCGTTATTTATTTATAAATATATATATATATATATTTTACAATAAAAGAAAAAAAAATTATGCCAAAAAATTATCTAATTGGAAAGTTAAAAATATTAATGCATTATTTTTTTGGCAATGTACTGGAAAGTTAAAAATATTGATGCATTAATTTTTTTATTTCGGCATAAAATAATTTTTTTTCGTTTATAGTAAAATATAAAAAACAAAATTAAACACAGAAAAAAAAATCTTATTTGTAGTTCGAAATATTTTTTTATATTTCGCACTTAATTTTTTATATATATATTTTACCCTAATTGATAGTTGCAAAAAAACTTATTTTGGCATTAATGTATTTTTTCGACATATATAAATAAAAAAATCGTTTATCAGTAAACTCCCTTTTCACGGACAGTTTATCCGAAATTGTAGGAAATTGGGCAAATTGATCAAATTTGTTAATGTCATGAAAATTTTTGAAAGGAAGGAGGTAAGTTAATCAAAATATAAAACCACAGGTGGGTTTGTTAATAAGAACCCTAGTGAAAAACACAAGTACTGACGAAAATAATAAATCAAATTATAAAGTTTTAAGAATATAATGCTTACTATTAAAATTTCCAAATATTTATCGTGCTTATTGAATAACGCAAAAATGAAAAACAGCATTGTAGATTAATATAACATTCTCTTTATGTGAACTCGACCGACACATGGTTATATTTGTTAGAAATTGAAGGCTAATCAAATAAGCACAAAGACAAAAGCACTGCAGAATAAAGATGAAACAAAATGTTTTTGTACTTCTCTCTATTCAATTAACTAATGGCCTTTAAATAGGCAATACGTCAACAGAAAAATCTGAACAATAGCAACAAACCTCTTTGCCACTAACACAAGATCTGCAAAACAAAATAAGCTAACAATATGCCTAAAAACTAGGACAACACAAACAGGCTTCTAAGCACGTGAAACACAATTTTGACAAATTCATAACAATAATCAACTCAAATTGTTCACATGGTCATATTCTCTTAAAAAATTATAAACAGTCATTAATTAATTAAAGAAAGAGATACTGTCTCCGGAAAGAAATTCACTCCTGCAAATATTCATGAACTCTAATTTCTAATATTAATTTCTTAAAAATATATATTTCCTATCTATCACGGTCTATTGTCGATAAAAAAATTTGTTTACTTATTTTTATTTATTTTATAACAAAAATTTTATTTTTCTTACAATGCTTATACGAAGTAACTTCTTTAAAAATGGAATATGGTCTAATAAAATAATAATATTTATTTTAAAATTTAAAAAATCTTTTATGACTTTACATTTGCTTGATTTTAATACTATAATATCAAAAATATGTTTGAAATGTTGAACACACATAAATTTTCCGTAGAACCACTTGAACGTTGAAGAGTTTTTCCTTTTTCTTTTCATTTTTTGGGTTAATTTTATTTACATTCCCTAAATTTTGTTTAAAATATATTTTGACCCCAACTTTGAATAAATGTATTTAAATCTCCTAATTATGCAAACTTTCATCATTTGGATCATCCGATCACTTTTGGGCGTTAACTTAGAAGGAAAAGACAAGTTTGTCATTTGCCAAACAACTTTATTTCAAGTTTAAATCTATCTATTTACAAAAATAAGGATATCCTTATTCCAATTTCGGATTGAGTTAAAACGCATCCCCAAACGTTTATCTTCTTCTACCCCTCTTCCAAACCAAACCCTAACTCTAATCCTAATTTTCACACACCCACCGCGGCCGCCTGCACCACCGCTACCGCGGCCGCCTGCACCACCGCTACCGTCACCACCTCCCACCTCCTCCCCGCACCTCCTACCTACATACACACGCACATAGACATATACACACGCACAAGGGCAGCCATGGCTGTTGCCCCCCTCTCTCTCTCTATATATATATACACACACGCACATATACATATATATATAGACATGAAATCGGAAATGGGTATGTGCAATAAAAAGGGTAATCAAACAGATCGTGGTGGCCAATTCGTCCATCTAAATCTTCTTGTGTTCCTATGATTTCAAGCTGATCTTCTTGTGTTCCTATGATTTCAAGCTGGTCTTCATGATCCATGATTTCCGCATCACATGGATTTGTTTAGACGTATAAATGTTGTGCAAAAAGAAGCCCACAAATTGTTCGATATAACGCCGCACAGAACCACTTGGCATGACCCATTAAAGTATCATACTAATTTCGCTATTGCAAGCTTAGTTTTCAGATCAAAACTGGAGAAGAAACTTATATAAATTGTGGGTTTCGCAGTATATGATCCATTTTGACTGAGCTTTGAATGGCCTTCAAACATTTACATAACCTTCTCTGTGTAGTAAAGTCTGTCAGAAGCAAGCAATATAGAACTATGCATTCCACAGTATAGATGGTAATCTTGAACACAATATGCATACGTTTAAGTCGCTTGCGAGGGCCTTTCTTGGGTCTCCGTCGATGCAACTGCCATTCAAGAAGAATGTGATGAAGGTGGTGGGGCGGGGCGGCGAAGAAAAAAAATTATATTAATTGAATTGAATTATGTATTAAAAAATAGGGTAAATTGCAGTAGCACCCTGAGATTTAGGTCAATGTCACAAATATGTCGGTCAACGCGATACTTTGCAATGACACCCCCTGGGCCTATGAAATGACTAGAATGCCCCTTTAATTATTTCACTTATTACATTAGGGTAATATATAAAGTGTGAAATTATCCATATGCCCAAACACTTCACCCCTTTAAAATTACTCATTACACTTCCACCCCTTATTACAAAATATATATATATATATATATATATATATATTACGAAAATATATATATATATTACGAAAATTACAAAATTCTAAATAAACACAAAAAATTCGAAACAAACATATCAAATTCGAAAAAATATATAAAATTTGAAAAAACATATAAAATTCAAAAATATATATAAAATTTGAAACAATATATAAAATTCAAAAAAACATATAAAATTCGAAACAAATATATAAAATTCGTAAACAATATATAAAATTTGAAAAACATATAAAATTCAAATATATATATATATAAAGTGTGACTAAAGTTATTCCTACCACATTTGGAAATTCAAATTATTTTGAAAATGATTCCTACCACATTTTCTCCCTTCTATATCTAACATTTCCTAAAGAGGAAAGAATTTTATAATAGAATCATGCAATATCAACTTTATTCCTTCCTAAAATTCTTCATTTTCAATAAAAATAATGTAAGGTAAAAAAATATCATAAAAATTTCCTTTGCAAGATCACTTTCTTTCATCTGTCATTCTTTGCTTCCACTTCTAAAAATAAGGAATCAATATAACGGTATTTAAATTTTAAATAATAAAAGAGGAAAATCTAGTGCTAGAAATATCTTAACTAAGGAACTTTTTCTTTCTTTTATTTCAAAATAAATACTTTAGCAATATGTAAAATATATATATATATATATATATTTTGAAATTATTTCAAATTTCAAAATAATTTGAATTTCCAAATGTGGTAGGAATCACTTCAGTCACACTTTATATATACATATATATATGAATTTTATATATTTGTTTTGAATTTTATATGTTTTTTTTTAATTTTATATATTGTTTCAAATTTTATATATTTTTTTGAATTTTATATATTTTTTTACAAATTATATATATTTTTTCAAATTTTATATGTTTGTTTTGAATTTTTTGTGTTTATTTAGAATTTTGTAATTTTCGTAATATATATATATTTTTTGTAATAAGGGGTGGAAGTGTAATTAGTAATTTTAGAGGGGTGAAGTGTTTGGGCATATGGATAATTTCACACTTTATATATTACCCTAATGTAATAAGTGAAACAATTAAAGGGGCATTCTAGTCATTTCACAGGCCCAGGGGTGTCATTGCAAGAAAAACCAAACCTCAGGGTGTGTCATTGCAAAGTATCGCGTTGACCGGCATATTTGTGGCATTTACCTAAACCTCAGGGGTGCTACTGCAATTTACCCTAAAAAATATTAAATTTATTATTAATTTGATATGAATAAAGTGTTTTTATATTAAAAAAAAAATTGTATGTTTGAATATTACAATAGACAAATTAAATATTTCATTTACATAAAGAGTAAAATTAAATTTATTTTGGACCAAAAATCGCTATTTATGTATGTAATTTAATATGTTTTTTGAAAAATTCAAATATTATATATTTTTATTTCAATTTAAAATACAATATATTTTTTTATTTGTTGGAGGTGGTTGTGGTGGAGAGAGAAAATTAAATTAATTGAATTGAATAATATATTAAAATAGAAATTTGTATGTTTGAATATTACAATGGATAAATTAAATATTTTCATTTACATAAATAGTAAAATTAAATTTATTTTTGGACCAAAAATTGCTATTTATGTGTGCAATTTAATATTTTTTTGAAAAATATAAATAAATTAATAAATACTTGTGTTAAATATGTAAACAAATTTTTTTAATTAATTTAATTTACACCCCTAAATTAAGGGGGTCAAAATGACATATAACTTTAGATATTCGGAGCCAAAATTGCACAAATAAGGGGGGAAGAAGTAGGGATAGGGATAAGGGTATTTTAGTCATTTCACACACTTCATGTCTGAAAATGTGCTAAAAGTACATAAGGGGGTCCAAATGATAAAAGTTTGTCTAATTATGGGGTTTGACTGCATTTATATAGAGTTGGGGGATCAAAATACCTTTTAAACAAAGCTCAGGGGATGTAAATGAAATTAACCCTTCTTAATTTTCATAGGGCTTGAGGCAACAAAGCGCTTCTTTTTTTTTCCCTAAGCAAGGAAAAAGGTCCAAAAAACATAGGAGGATATTATGTTCTCCAATAAAGAGAACGAAGCTAACACATGAGCTACAAAATTACAATTATAAATCCCAATCAAATTTAAAGTTTATAATTTTACTAGAAATTGACAGCTACCAAGATGATCACCATTGTAAATAAAGATTGAGAAAGGTGATTCTACAATCGGAATCACCTTAACAATTCATCCAAATTTTACCTGATAAAATAATTTGTGAGGAATGAGAATACAATCGGAATGGTAAGGAGCAAGCATACCTCATGTATGCGTGATGAGTATATTAAAGAGGTGTTTGAGTAATTTTGGAATGGAGATACTAAACTCTATTTTGTTAGATGAGTATAAAAGAAAATTGAGATATTGGAAGAAACTGATGTATAGCTTGTATAAATCTGAGATAGTACCTCAAAATTACCGAAACTTGTTGAAGATGTTACTTGATTGAATAATATAAAACCAAATTTTAGTAAATAAAATCGGTGGATATTATTATTAAACACTTATTTACTTGTTTAATATAATATCTTAAATTGACATAACACTCAGGCCGTTCTAGTGGTTGTCTAACAGAATAAATAAATAAACTAGCTATACGTAGGAATCTACTCAGATAGTTGTCTCAATCCATAATTAACATCCTTGGGCAACATGGAGGGGGAGAGGGAGTTTGGTTGGAATGAGTGGTGGCACGGGAAGCAGAGGCACCAATGGAGTTAGGGAAAGTACATTTGCTGGGAGAAAACGGTCACAGAAATTTAGAAAGAAGAAAATGAATTTGAGTGCAAAAATATGTCACACCTTGGAAGTGGCTTCCCTATTTAAGTGTGAACTCATCCCTGATGAGTTGAGTTCTATAGATATGTATATATATAGTTAATATACATATGTATAACATTTTACATCTATAGTACTTTAAGAACGTATATATAAAAATAACTGGTTCATCCATAACAAATCACAAGATACACCAGAAAAGATAAATATAAGATTATATGGTAGCACTCCACCACCAATATGATTTCTAGCCAAATTCACCATTTCACCAACTATAAACATTGAACTCATGCAGAGAAGACTCAAGGCCTAACCAATTCTATTCAAGTGGCACGGCTCTTAATAACATCGAGACCTATCTCAGTTGGATCAGTGGCTTGCAATTCTACTTGAATCCCATCCAGTTCTCTCTTAAACCTGTCCTTAGAGCTGGCATAGATCATCTTGCTTCTCACCCTCGATGTATCCGGTGACCTTTGACATACAAAATATAAATAAAATTTTAACAAAAATGTGTATAAGAAAACCCTAATGGATTGACCGAGTTGGAAAAGACTCGGGACTCCGTATCTCAGGAAGGAAGCATTAGCTCCCATGTTCAATTCTTACCTGGGCAAACAAACTATTCCTGTGGACGGATAGCTTTGCACAGATCAGTGGACTAGTCGGGCAAAGAGGCCCGGACACCCCCGATTATTGGGAGAACAAAGTGTACAACAAGAATTATTGAATTGGTGAATCGAAAAGCTGGGAACTGAATTTACCATGCAATGAAGAAAATCCGGCTTTTCTGGCAATTCTCCTCGGTCACAAAGTCAAAATCATAGACAGCATAGCGACACTCATCAGCCGGAAGGCTAGCAGTGAAGTCGTCGTAACTTTGTGCTGGCTCGCCGACCTTTTCCACAACAACTTGCTTCTGCTTCTCCTCAATCTTGAAGACAATAAAACGGTAAGTTCTTTTTGCCTTCAGTTCCAAGAACCTTAACTTACAGTCATCATGCACAGCCATCCCGGATGCTGCATTGGCCTGTGAAATTGACAACCATCACCGATATTAATTGCGATTTTACAACTTATGTTATCCAAAAGATGCTCTATTTGCCATATAAAATAACATTTCAAAGCCAATTATTAGCAGAGAAAAGGCAAACATGCCATGGGTTAAAGCAAAATAACCATTACCAATCCTAAATGATAACCTATTAGATGAGCAATTAAACCTCCTGGAGATGTTAAGCTTGGCAATTGGCATGTGATTGCAATGCATTTCCCAACAAGAAGTCCAACGATGGCATGATTAGTTGCAATTCTATGCCGAATCAAACCATCAATACAATAAGAGACCTCGGAGCCAAAATTGGAGAATGACAAGCGTAAACCTCATTGTAAATGGCAATACCCAACAATTATTTAAGAAAAATCTTTGCACATGAACCTGATCAAACCACTTCCTTAAGACGATCACCGTGAGAACTCAGTTTTGTTGCTGAGAACTTAGTAAATAATTTTAATGCAATAACAACCACTAAATTGAATCTAAGATTTTTTGTATCTTGAAGAAAGGTCACTAGGTTACCAATATTCAAATCAACCTGCCTGAATTGGGCGGAATTTAATTTTCGGAGAAAATTAATAAATAAATATTCAGGAAGCTCAATAGAATTGCAAACTCTAGCACAGGAACTACATCAAATCAAACAAACATGCCCCTAATAGTTACTCAAATCTTCGCCATACCCAAATTCAAATCAAACAAAGAAAAAATGGTAAAACAAACGCTGAACATTTCTATTCAGAACACGTTATAACAAGTAGTCAAGTACAAGTAAACCCAATATTAAAATTGCAATGTCTACTCAAAGCTTTCAAATATATAGTATAAAAATCACTTCTAAATATATATAGCATCAAATCAGAAGCAATTAGATCTAAAAGAGCTAGAAAAAAAAAATTAAATCAAATGAATAACTTGAATTTAATAAAAAAAAAAATTAGCTACGATTATTAGCTCAAACACCAGATTAAATATAGCAATACATAGACGAAAGATAGTGAAATAAAACCCTTGAAAATGAAAATAAAGGGAAAAGAGGGATAGAAGAAGGTTGAAGACGACTCACCATTTTGGGGGGGTGTAGTTAGGAGTAGAGATCACGATTACACACAAATTTCAGGGAAAGAGAGAGAGACTCTCCGTAAATGAAAATGTACCCTCTTTATTATGTTGCTCTCTGTGGGAGGAGTGTTATGGTGTTACTCGTCGTACCGAAACGGTGGTGAGAATCGAAGTCTAACAAGTCAGAGGACGCCACGTCGTGGATATGGGGAGAGAGAAAAGTCAAAGCTCGGGCTGAGACAAAAATACGCAATGTTGAAACGGCGTCGTAACGGCATGTACTCACTTTTAAGTTAATCAATTCAAGAAAGAATTGGGGAAAACTTTACATAATTACGAGAATATATATATATAGTGGCAAATTTGCTTATTTTCAATAAATCTGGTTTAAATAATGGGAATGTTTTGGCACTTGGGGTTTGGGTCCACCAAGATTCTCTCTCTACCTGCGTCAATCCTACGCATTAAGATATTTTAATTGAACCAATTAAATAAGAAACTGCACACGTCTCTATGGATCCTATTCAATCTAAAGGTCCCCCTTTTGTGGTGGTGCCACAATTATTGAATTTTAGCTGCAGATGTGACATTACATTTCAAAAGTGGAAGCAATATCTTTAGGTGGCATAAAATAATAAATTCTCAGCATGTTTAAACAGTCCCTATCATTTTAGTTATGATAAAAAAAATTATCGTTATAATCCCATTAAAAAAGAATTGAATTTACTTTATTAACCCTCTATATTTAACATATTTAATCAACTAACTCTCCCCTCCCATTTCATCAATATATATATATATATATATATGTATTTTAAAATAAATATATAAAATTCAAAGAAAATATATAAAATTCGATAAAATATATAAATTTCAAAAACGATATATAAATTTCGAAAAAATATATAAAATTTGAAACAAATATATATTTCAAAAAATATATATAAATTTTGAAATATATATATAAAATTTGAAAACAATATATAAATTTTGAAAAAAATATAAATTTCAAAACAAATATATAAAATTCAAAAAATATATATAAAATTCAAAAAACATATATATATTTTATATATAAATATATATATATTTCGAAAAATATTTATAAAATTCAAAAACAATATATAAATTTTGAAAAAAATTATAAATTCGAAACAAATATATATATTTCAAAAATATATATAAATATATATTGTATTTTTATATATACAAAATTATATATATATTTCGAAATTTATATATATTTTTCGAAATATATACTTTTTATATTTTATATTTTTTTTCGAAATATATATATTGTTTTTGAATTTTATATATTGTTTTCAAAAATTTTATTTTTTTCAAAATTTATATATTATTTTTGAAATTTATATATTTTTCAAAAAAATCATTTTTTTCCAAAATTTATATATATTTTTTCAATATATATATATATATTTCTAATTTTATATGTTTTTTTCAAAATATATATATGTTCTTTTTTAAAAAATTTATTGTTTTCGAAATTCACATATATATTTTAAATTTTATATATTATTTTCAAAATTTATATATATATCTTGAAATCAAGATATATATATATATATATATTGATAAAAAGCGAGAAAGATGGTGGAGATAAGTGAAGAAGTGAGATAGAGAAACTAGAACAAATATACCATATATATTGTCCTTATATCATGAAAATACATTATGGTGCACATAACTAACTAACATTCATTCTAACAAAGAACTAACGACAGGTGGAATTTGGTATACTTTCAAATTTTTTGAGGATTTTTTTGCCCAAAATAAAAATTATGAATGTTTAGCACTCATTTGTCAAACTATAGGGGTGTTTTATGTCCTTTATTCATGTCTTTATTATTTTGGAATACAAGTATAATTTTTTGCTCCTTTTTATGTATATATTATGAGGAAATTGATAATGATTCAATGTAAAGTGAGATGGAATTACGAATTGTGCTAAAATAGGTTTAGCACAAATGTCATTGACTAAAAGAGATTTGTCAACCAATTAAAAATATTAAGTGATGAAATAAAATGAGAGTTGTGTAATAATTCTTGTAATCGAATTCTAATATATAAGAACTTTAAGATTACTACATTATAATTTGAAAGTCAAATGTTTGAAAAAAAAAAAAAAAAAGGGTTCACTATAATAGACAGATAAGGTGGAGGAAGATGTGGTTGTTAATAATTTGATAAGAAAAATATATTGTACTAAAAATATTGAGAACTAATTTTCTTAAGGAAAAAAAAAAAACATAGATGGACTAGTATTGCATGCCATGGTTTGGACTTTGGCTGGGAGGGCGCTGGCTAGAGGCCCTACACCAAGATGGACCGAAATGGGCTGCACTGACCCAATAAAGTCAGTAATGAGTGTATTTTTGGGAATGCACGTGTATATATCCTCGTAACTCTTTCAAAATATTTTGATATTATTACTATGATAAATATTTATTTTTAAAATTAATATTATTTATAATTATATTTAAGACTTTGTTTTAAAATTAAATAGTGTAGTTCAGTGGTATATATCAAACTTCCAAATGAAAAGTGGAAAGTAAAAATAAATAAGTTCAAATGAATAAAGTATATAGATTTTACAAATACCCTCGAATTATAATAGTAGTTGTTGAGAGGTAAAATTGATTTTAGTTCATTGCAAACTTAGCTAATTCAAATCTCATCAAATAAAATTTTTAGTACGAAGTTATTTTATGATATAAAATGTAGATCAATTATCAAGTCATTAATATGAATTTTGATTTAAATTAAATGAGCTAGTGGAATTATGGTGCTAGAGCATCTAATAAAATTTCTCAAGGTGATAAGGACGACTTGAAAGTGGTGAAGGACCACGACACAACACAAACATATTACCTGACACGTGTACCAATTACAAATGGACCCATCTCTTTCAACTTTCACCACACTGATCGTGGTTGTTAAAGGCTCTCCTCAACCTTACCAGGAATTGTGGCAAATCCCACTTTGTCATTTAATTGCAATTAGATTGTCACTTTAGACTCGTTGATTATAGGGATCCGTCAACTACTTTATTTATGGTTAATTTTTATATGATTGAAAAGTTTTTGTTGCAATATCAAAGAAGAGTGGTCGGTCAACTGTTAGAGTTGACAATAAATTAAGCACGAGTTGAGCGACTTTCACTTTTTTAAAAAAAATTAAATATCATATATATCTGAAAGAAAAAACTACATATAATTAATGTTAGGGAATATAAATTACACATTAGTTAGTATTAATTTTTTTTATTTTAATAAAATTAAGCAAACTAATTACAAATAGGTAAACAATCATTATTGAAGTCCAAAATACCCAACGTCCTCCGCCCCCTCGCCATCGCCCCTCCACCATATAATTTAAATCTCATTCGAATTGACCAGTTTACATGTTAACCAAGAAAGTTCAATTTTCACAACTCAAAATTAGATTAAATTGAATTCAAGTTGGATTAAGAGATAAATCCAACTCATCTCTCTTTATCTTCATCTAAAGCATCCTACATTTGAATTTAGGTGGTTTATTTGTTCATTAGGGTTGGTTAAGCAAATTGGCACGTCCACACACAACATTGATGGTTGGAAATGGAATGGTAATAGTGTTAGCTAGTGATGTCAAACCCTTACCAAAATCCTAAAATAAAGTTTGAATGAGTAGATAAAAATGCCTAGGAAGTAAAACCTAACTGTCATTGCCTTATCTCATCATTTGCAATTAGGTTGCTTATATTTTAACCGTTTTAGTTCGCAGCCTCATTCCATGTCTCCAGTAAATGATGGTCAATTGTCCTTCAAATAAAAAATTGGCCAAGCAGTGTAACTATTTAGGGCCTGTTGGAGATTGGTGTTTCAGAGCACGATTATAACTAGAGAGGTGGTAGAAGGGTGATGGAGGATACTTTTGAAAAAAATGCTTGGAGGGTATTTTGCACCTTAATAATGATTATTTATCAATTTGTAATTAATTTTGATTAATTTTATCAAAATGAAATATTAAACTTTAATATTGACTAATTTCTAATTTATATCCCCTAATAATTTTTCCGTATCTCAAAACAGGTCAACCACTTCTAAAAGCAATAATTATATTTAGGATAATTTGCAGTGAGATCCCTAAATTTTAGGTCAATTGCCCTATAAATTGGTCAACCCAATTTCGATTCAACAGTCTTCTGAACTTTCAATTTTCTTGCAGTGACACCCATGGAGGGTTTTTGGAACTTAAAATTACTCTTGTACCCTTGTTTTAATGTAAAAAATATAAAATTAGAAAATATATATAAAATTAAAAAAAAACATATAAAATTCGAAACAAATATATAAATTTCATAAAAATATATATATAAAATTCAAAATTAAAATAATATATAAAATTTGAAAAAATATATATATAATTCAAAACAAATATAAAAATAAAAATATATAAAATTCGGAAAAACATATATAAATTAAAAATATATATATATAAATTTCGAAAACATATATAAATTTGGGGGAAAATATAAAATTCAAAAAAATATATAAAATTAGGAGAAAAATATATATTTCAAAAAATATATATTAAATTTCGAAAAACATATATAAATTTTGAAAAAATATATAAAATTCATAAAAATATATATATAAATTTGAACATGGACATAAGCTAGACAACTATACAAGTATACATTGATTAAAACTTCAAATAGCCAAAATACAAGTTTGCTTTCAAATTTATATATTTTTTATATTTTTTTGAAATTTATATATGTTTTTCAAAATTTAATATATATTTTTTGAAATTTATATTTTTCACCGAATTTTATATATTTTTTCAGTAATTTATATATGTTTTCAAATTTTATATTTTTTTCCGAAATTTAATATATATTTTTTCCCAAAATTTATACTCCGTATATGTTTTCGAAATATATATATATATATTTGTACACTAGTCATGTGTACAAATATACATGATTCCACTTTCTTCAACTACCCTTATTTCACTAACTTTAAACAAATACATGATTCCACCATAATACTATATCATTAAGGACAAAATTGGAAATTGTACACTAGTCAACCCAAATCAATAAAATATTAAAAAGTCCAAATTGGATAACTATTGTGGGACGGAGGGAGTATTTTTTTCGAATTATATATATATATATTTTTTTTTTGAATTTTATATATTTTTTCAAAATTTATATATGTTGTTCGAAATATAATATGTATTTTTCGAAATTTATATTTTTCCCCGAATTTTATATTGTTTTTTTCAAAAATTTATATTTGTTTTCGAATTTTATATTTTTTCCGAAATTTAATATATTTTCCGAATTTTATATATTTTTTCCAAAATTTATATATGTTTTCGAAATTTTTTTTTCTAAATTTAATATAATTTTTTGAATTTTATATTTTTCTTTTCGAATTTTATATTTTTTCAAATTTTAATATTTTTTTTGAATTATATATATATATATATATATTTATGAATTTTATATATTTTTTCAAATTTTATATATGTTTTTCATGTAATAAGTGAGATAAGTCAAGGGTTTTTTGGTCTTTTCACCCCTTCAGGGGGTGTTACTGCAAGAAAATTAAAAATTCAGGGGGTTGTTGGACCGAAATTGGGTTAACCAACTTCTAGGTACAATTGACCTAAAATTTAGGGGATTCACTGCAGATTACTCTTATATTTAACTATATGAGAAAATTAAAAACAAGGTTAGGAAAATCAAAACTAAAGGAAGGATTTGGTTTAGTTATAAAAGAGTTGAGATATGACAAAGCATCACATTTCACGTTTTATTTTTATTAAGTTCAAATAATTTGAGGGCTATAACCGTGGAATAGTATGAGTCTCACCCCAGTGGTGTAGTTCGGGTGAAGTACCGGACACTCGTTATCAAAGAAAAAATAAAAATATATCAGCTAGTTTAAACTACAAAAGATATTCTCTATAATGATCGGTCACTGTATTTGGATCTTTGACTTGTTCGAATACTTCTTCAATTGGGCTTGACTCCCCGTTTTACTCTTAGCTATGGATGCAAAGATTTAACTTATAAACCACGATGAGGCGGAGATAATACCATTTTTTTTTTATTAAAAAAAAACTCTGATTTCCCAAATAAACCGTGATAATAAGAAAGAAATAGAACATTGTATCATTGCTCATAACAGGTCAAAATCTAAAAATTATTGGAAAAAATGTGTGCTAAAAAAATGTCCGGCCAGCATTAATCTTGGCATCTATATCAACCATCCATGTGATTATGATGCATGATACATACCTTTACCACACCATAACTTCAAATCCAAACCACAAATAAAACAAATATAAACGTTGAAAAGGAAAAAAAAAAGTTTCATTGAGGCAATGTTACGCGTGAAAATTATTCTGCATCATATTTCACAACTTTAATTTATAACATAAAAGGAGAAAACTTCATTCATCTAAAGGTTGATTTAAGATAACAAAAGGTGATCAATTATTGAGTCACATTTAATGATCACGAAAACAGACCAACCCTAATACTAATATACAGAACAAGATGCCCATTTATTTTCCGTTTGCTGCGTTCGGTGCCTTCTTGGTACGGGCAGAGGACTCTGCCACCGGTGGCGGCTGTGGGAGTGGTGGCTGGGCCTGATGAGACGGCGGAGCAACCTTGTCTCCGCCACCATTGCCTGAGGGAGGAGCTGAGAGGTCGTCAGGGAGCACAAACACGCTGTGTGAGGGCCTCCTTTGGTGGCGTTTGGCTCTCTCAGACATCTTACTGTGTGTTTGTGTATGAGTGTGTGTTGGGGGGAGTTCAGATGTGAGGGAAGTGTATGGTTTACTCTGTTTATATGGACAAGTCAATTTGGGTTTTTATCCATTTTTTCCGAGATTCTTGGATAATGATGAATTGAATAATTTGAAGAGATATTATAAAGTGGAAATTACTGATGGTGATTTTGTCAGTTTGGTTAAAAACAACTTTAATTATCTGCATATCTATGGGCCCGTTTGGTTGCTGGGGTGAATTTATACCTAAATAAATAGGTATATATATTTTGTAAGGTCTCAAATTTTACACGACATTATTCTTTATTTTTTTTTGGTAATCGGGGTAATCCGAGTTATCTTACACACACCTTGATTAATTTTTGGGACCTTGAAATTAATGACTGATTAGTAGAAACTCTTCCATCCCACCCACCAGTTCGGATTAAAACAACGATATTATATATATATATATATATATATATATATTATTTAGAAAGAAAAGAATGTGAGAGGAAGCATGAGCTTCACTTATAATAACACAATAAAGTTGATGTTAAACTTAATTCTCCATTCAGATAATCACATTTTAAATACAATATATATTCTTTGAATTTTAAGTATTTACAAACTTAAGGAACCGCAAAAAAAATTTATGAAAAAATGCAGGGTGTTTGTTGTCAAACTAGACATTTGGGGATCATTAAAGTACAAATTAGAAGTTGGAGAAGGTAAAAAATTGTCCAAACTAAAAGTTGTTTTGACTCTTTGATTGATATTATATAAGGATGACAATATTTACTCTAGTGTACTTGGTATCTTATTTAATTATTTTACTAAAATGTTATTGATTATAAAACCAATAATATCACCTTTTTATTTAATAAGTATATCAAAATTGAGCACAAAATTTACTCTGGTGTACTTTGGTATCTCATTTAATTATTTTATTAAAATGTTATTGATCATTAAACCAATAATATCACGTGTTTATTTAATAAGTATATCAAGATTGAGTATATACCGAACTAATAAGTTTATTACAAGTTTATTAAATATTGTAATTTTAGTGAGATTTTTGTAATAATGTAATCTAGTGGTATTTTTTCACTAGTTTGACCAATGACTCTAATTAAAGTAGTACCCCATCCAGTACTAATTGTTATTTCTCTACAATTAAGGACAACTAATAATATTAAAATGAAGAATGAATATGGAACTATATTAAATTGTATTATGAAATATATTGAAAGTATATGAATTATAATAGAAATAACTCTTATATATAAAGGAAAATGTGTAGTGAATAAGTAAATTTGGTGTAGGGAACAAGTCAATATAAACTAGGTAATACTAAATAAGCTAAGATTACAATAGATGGGCTAAACCGTGATATATTCTAACAAAGACCAAGTTCTTCCTCCCGATGATGAGGTCTAAAATTTTTTTAAAAAGAAGTTAGACATAAAATTCATAAATACACAAATCAAGCTCAATTCCTTTTAAAAAATATTTTGTCCACGTGTCCAACTTTTATTGGACCATATCATGGGGAGGACGAACTTGATCCTCATAGAGCATGACCTAAGGCCTTGTTTGGATTGACTTTTCAAACACTGTTTTTGATTTTTTGAAGGAAAAAACTGTTTTATACAGTGTTTTATAATTTTTTTAGAAAAATTTTTGAGCCTTGAAAAAACGTTTTAAAGAAGATGGGGTATCAGTTTCTCAAAACAGTTTATATTTCTCTTTCTCTTATGCGGAAAGCCAGAAGGTATGCCAAACAGAGCTTAAATATTATCCATATTTTATTGACTGGGGTATTACATAACCGTTAACCAAGTTATTAAATAATTTTCATTGTTTGGAGGCTCATTAAAAGCTAATTATTTTTTATTTTTGCAAATTAAAAGCTATTTCAGATGGTCAAAAACTCAGGATAGACCAAATGATATTCATTATTCACTAAACCGAATGAGAATAAACATGTTTGGCAATGTTTTATATCCTGGAATTACTAAATTCATGTAAAAAAATTATATATATATTTTGTAGGAGGATTTTTCTGAGACCTATAGACCAGAGGAGATCGTATTTGACAATGAAAATTATTTCACATGAAATTTTATCTAGAGGATGTATCTGACCTTCCTGTGATGAAACACATTGGCTTGAAAATTGGACAACTTCTTTAATGAGGTTTGGTTTCGCGTGGGGTCGTGGGAGACACTGAAAATATTAAGTCACGCGCTATGTCCTCAAGGTGAGTAACAGGTATGACAGTGATATAAATAAATTCCGATATCAATCGTGCGTATTTGTTACGTGATCATTTTGAGAGTGAAAGTTTTTTTTTTTCACCATGTGTTCAATGGTCAGTGCATGCATTTATAGTATGTATTTAACTAATTGTTTGACTTTATTAAAATTGATCGGTTGACCAAAATTTTACTCCCTATGTCAATTTTTTAAGTTGATGATTTTTATTGGTGTGGTAGTGAATAAAAAATTAATTTTACTCTTGGTCCTATCAAATGATGTGATATTTGTAATTTAGATATTTTATAACTTGAATGATTGAAGGATAAATTGGTAAATTGACCAAATAAAGTGACTTTAACTTTTTTTATTTTGAATTTGATTGAATAATGAACGTGGATACTTAAATTATGATGGAGGGAATACTTTTTTTAAAAAAATGCTGCTAGTGCAATTATCGGTAATTTTATCACTATGTACTTAACTAATGAATAAAAATATCAAATAATTTGCTATTTAAGTTTTAAAATAAATTTTAACAAAATATTTTAATTAAACGATTAAATAAGGAGACCTCCTACTGTTAGTAATGAAAGATATTTTAAGGATAAATTATACCAATATTGCCTAAAATTTTGATAAATTTGTTGACTTCCTAAATGAGCCAGCACTAAAGAATTACGAACGTTCGCTCTATTGGAAGTACAAAACGTCCAGTGAATAAATTGTGAATTTGCGAACGTTCACCATGTTGGGAAAAACAATTGATGACCAGTACATAAAGTGCGAACGTTCGCACTTAGCGAACATTCGAACATGGTTGTACGACATAAAATAGGGCAGAAATCTGGCCACAAACTGGGCCAAATTTGGAAGACCACTTAAGAAGTTGAATTCTTGCCGACTAAGATTAGAGGCTTTTTGGAATATTGGACACTTTGAAAATTTTGAATTATAATTGAGTTGTGTTTTATTTAGATAGGTTTAGAATTTAGGTGATTTATCTTTTATTTTTATTATCTAAGATATCTTTTAGGTTTCAATTACGTTTGGATCAATTCAGTTTTAAGTTATAAATAACATACGCAAATCTTTGTTTTAGGGGTCCCGACCAAATACATAAACAATGTTATTTATCTGCGTTTAGCAGTCCTTTTATCATCATGCAATCCTAGCACTGTTCCTTTCAATTCATTTAAATTCCCAGTCATTTATTTATTTTCTTTCAATACCAGTCTCTTTAATTCCCTACAACTGCAATTTCATTTATCTTCAATTCTTTTTTATATTCTTTTGGTTACCCAAAAGTCCTATTTGTTGAGGCAATCAGAACACATTCGTGTGAGTCGAATTATCTTTCGCACAAATCGTTTGATTTTATTCCACATGTTCAAAAGAAACGAAAATTCGTTTATTTTGAACCGGTTGAACTCCATCACTGGTTCTGGCACGCCCACACCCTACGGATACGAAGAATATTATCGGCCCTACTATTCTGCCGATGATTATTTTTCCTACGAAGAAGAAGAATATTACCGGCCCTGCTATTCGGCCGACGATGAATATTTTTCAGAGCGAACATATTTTGGCACGCCCGGTGGGACCCCACTAGGTAGCCGAGAGAAAATTACGAACATGTCACCATAAGGTTCAAAGGTCGCACTTGCGGGTGAAATCCTACAGTTGAGGAAAATCGCTCGACGAGTGCAAACAAATCTTGATAGGGGAAAAACGTATCTTGTTGAGGAAATAGCGTATCATGAGCAGATAGCACATAATTATTCTGAAATAAAACGGATAATTCAAGAGCTTCGCGATTTGATGAAGAAAACATATGCAAAGCCCTCAAATCGGCCAATCCATCATCCAAGACACGGAGGGCATCCAGTTGAGGAAAAAACTATTGGTGCTGAAATTAAGGTGTCGGCAGAAAAGGAGGCTGTTAAAACCACTGTAGCAGAAACAAAGGAGTCTGCTGAAACAAATTTGGGCGAAATCAGTTTGGTCATTTCCACAGTGATTAATATTGAATTTGTTGTGGCCGAAATCCCAGCGGCCGATGCTAAATTGGAATATGCCAAAACTACAGTTCTTGATCCTAGTTTAGCCCAAACTAAAGTTGTCGATATTAACGTTTTCTAGGCCTATGATGATGAAGTGGTTGAAATCAAATTGACAGAGAAAAAAATTTCATTTTTAGTAATTTCAGCTAATACAATTGAAATTATAAAAAGGTATAAACTTTCACGAGTTATTGCCGCAAAAAACCTTCATGGGTATGGTGTCGTTCTTCGAATGAAGCCGACAATAAGATCGGTCAATATGTCTTTGCAAAATTGTTTAATTCCGGCCGATCGTATTTGTTCATCACTACAAAAATTTAAAGAATCAAATGTTGAGGTAATGTATGGATTCATTAATCCATTACCAAGGAATTTCAATCAGTTTCTTGCAAGTTAGGAGTAAATTTTTTGCTAAAATAAAGATCATTGTAGTGTGGTCCTCAATGAATAAATAATAGAACATACCTCTTTGATTTTTTCTTTCCAAGTGACGATTTCAAACAACACACGAGCAACGACAAAAATACTACTGACTAGGGGGGCAATGAAGGTCAAAGAATATCAACCACTTTGGAGTGGCCGCAAAATTAAATTTTGAAGAAGAATGGAGTTGGGGAGCCATGGATTTCTTGAATTTGCAATTGGTGCTCAAAATTTGGGGATAGCCATTCCACACATTATCCCCAATTTGGTGATGTTTGTTGCCGATTTCGAATGAAAATTCGGCAAAGATTGGCCCAAGACTGCAGACACCGGTGACGACACTCAATTTTTAGGTGTGTTGATGATGATGTGGTAGGTTTGGGAGTTATGGGCATAGTGCTCCGATTCAGGATTTTCATGAAAACGCCCAAGCTTTGGAGCCATGACAGAATGGTAGAGGGAGAAAGGAAATTGAGGGCTCTGTTTAGGAAAAAGTGTCAAGTTGGTTTGAAATAATATATATTGATATGTATAGATACTGATATATATATATACATTGTTACTTACTTGGGGGTTATGGACGTGAAATTTTCATGGTGTTGGTCCAATTTTGGAGTCGTAGATTGAGATTGGACGAAGTGGGTGTTGTCTGGAGAAGATGAAGTGGTAGGTGAATGACTTGATAAATGTTAGATAATGTTTTGGGGGGAGAAATATAAGCAAATATATACACACGCATGTATATATATATGTATCTATATGTGGTGTTATTCAATGGAATCAGTGGCTAAAAAAAGTGGTGTGAGGAAAGTGGAAAGGTCTTGGCTACAATTGGGCTACTGGAAAATAACTTGATGCAAAGAGCACGTGTTGACATCATTTTAGGCCAAAGAAAATTCCAATAAACATATTTTTGAGCAAAAATGGTGTTGGAATTTGGGGGCATTGTCGACTCCCTAAATGAGCCAACACTAAGGAATTACGAACGTTCGCATTTTTGTGAATGTTCGATATACTAAAAGTACAAAACGTCTAGTGAAAAAATTGCGAATGTTCGCAATTTGAGAACGTTCGCCATGTTGGGAAAGAAATTTGACGACCAGTGCATAAAGTGCGAAAGTTCAAACATGGTTGTACGACATAAAATATGGTAGAAATCTGGCCACAAATTGGGCCAAATTTGGAAGACCACTTGAGAAGTTGAATTCTTGCCTACTAAGATTAGAGACTTTTTGGAATATTGGACACTTTGAAAATTTTGAATTGTAATTGAGTTGTGTTTTATTTAGATATGTTTAGAATTTAGGTGATTTATCTTTTATATTTATTAATTTATCTCTAAGATATCTTTTATGTTTCAATTACGTGTTGATCAATTTAATTTTAGGTTATAAATAATGTATGTAAATCTCTATTTTAGGGGTCTCGACCAAATACATAAACAATGTTATTTATCTGCGTTTAACAGCCCTTTTATCATTATGCAATCCTTTATTTTATCAGTATTGTTCCTTTCAATTCATTTAAATTCCCAGTCATTTATTTGTTTTCTTTCAATATCATTCTCTTTAATTCCCTGCAACTGCACTTTCATTTCTCTTCAATTCCTTTTTATATTCTTTTGGTTACCCAAAAGTCCTATTTGTTGAGACAATCAGAACTCATTCGTGTGAGTTGAGTTATCTCTCGCACAAATCGCCTGATTCTATTCCACATATTCAAAAGAGACAAAAATTCGTTCATTTTGAACCGGTTGAACTCCGTCACCGGTTTTGGCACGCCCGCACCCTACGGATACGAAAAATATTATCGGCCCTACTATTCGACTAATGCTTATTTTTCCTACGGAGAAGAAGAATATTATCGGCCTTGCTATTTGGTCGGTGATTATTTTTTCTACGGAGAAGAAAAATATTATCGGCCCAGTTATTCGGTCGGCGATAAATATTTTTCGGAGCAAACAAAAGCACTCTTTAATAGTTACGACTTACGAGTGTCATTATGAGATATTTTTTAAGATATTTTAATGATAAATTAAACCAATATTGCCTAAAATTTTGATAAAGGTTGACAAATTTCACATAAGTAAAACGTTTGGGATTTATTATAATAAATTTTCTTAATTTTGCTAGTGAGATAGCATATGTTAAAATCAAATATAAAAAGACTATTCAAACCATCGATTATACTCCTTTCGTCCCAAAATAAGTATTGATTTTTTCTCTTTTTACCATCCCAAAATAAGTGTCAACTTTTGAAAAGTCAAAACACTTTACTTGGTCAATTTACCAATTTAACCTTCAAGCATTAAAGTTATAAAATATACACTATAAACCATCACATCACTATGGCGGGACCATTGATAAATTTGGTACTCGTTCAATTTTAGTTGTTCACTATGCCTACTTTACTTGTCCATTTTTAGTTGTCCAATTTCGAATTTCGAATCTCAATACAATATTATCATATACTTTCCAAAATTATCCCTCTTCATTAATTTCAAAAAGCAATGAGTCTCACTAAAAAACCCACAACTATACTACATTATCAAGGGTAAAATAGGAAATAAAATAATATAAAAAAATTATTGACTTTTCAAACATGGATAATTAAAAATGGGCGAATGGAGTATTTCATTCACTAACACTACAATAAAAGTCATCATCTTAAAAGTTAGATTCCCCAAAACATGAATTATAATTTGGGAGGAAGGGAGTAATAAATTTCATAATTATATGTATATATTCTTATAGTTAAATGTATTTTTTAATTATATATTCATGTATTTGAATGCTTATTTTTTTCCTTTTTTAATTTGTGTTTTGTTTTTTTGTTTTGTTTTTGTTTTTGTCATATATGTCCTGATTTCGAAAATGTGGAAGTGTGATTTAAAAGTTGAATGACCAGAGTGAAATTTTGACTTCATTTCCACAGTAATTTTTCTATACTAATGTTATCAAGAACTTCAAAGTTCATATATATATCTATATATATATAGTCAATTTAATACGCATAAGGCTTTTATTATTTTTTTCATACAAGGGTAATGTAATAAGCTCTTTCCTATTCATTGACAATATTCTCCGCTTTTGGCTTAATAAGATAAGAGACTTCTTAGAGGGTAATCATCTTGATACTACTTTAAGTCAAGTATGTTTAACTCCGGAATTTTGATAGGTTCACAACCATCATAATTTTAAAACACGTTGTGTCATAAAAATGTTTTGATTCAATATAAATCATTTCACTTTTCCTCGCTAGGCGATGTGGGGTTATGCATATGGAACTTACTCAATGTGGTAGTCTACTAGTGCCACCTACACCTCAAGATGACAATGGTGCGACCCGCCCCCAAACAATTTATTAACAGGGGCGGGGCGGGGTAAGGTTAGGACGGGACGGGAGCAGTGAAGATTTTCACCATAATTTTTTTCCCTTGATGCAAATGAAAATTATATGCAATTTTTCAATTGAAATTTTTAATTTACTATTATTGTATGAGCATCAAAGTAATACATGCAAATTTTTTCGTAATTGAGATGATATTAGGACAAGAAGAGTGAAGATGTAAGGAGGTTATGATTTGGTTTTAGATGAAATGTGAAAGAATGAAAAACTTATTTTACATATTAATAATATGTAATAATATGAAATGTATAATAATAAATAAATAATCGAGTATGGGGTTGGGCATGCCGATTCTCTTCCATATCTGCTTAGATATCAGCTGGTGTAAATAGTGAAAATTATAGGCTCAGGTCCATTTTATTAGGCCCAAAATATGTTAAGCCCATGTACAAGTGAGTAAGTAATTAGCCCACAATCAAATGTCCAAGTAGTGTAATGGGCCCATCATTCCTTAGAAAATGGGTAATAACAACCCACTATCAAGAAGTAGTGGGGAGTTATTTATCAAGTGGATCATGACTCCATGTAATAAGGAGCATGATCCAATAAAATAGGAAAAACTTGTATGAGATTAAGGGTATAAATACGGCCATTGGAGCCTAAATAAAATATCTTTTTGATGTGAGTGAAATTTGACACTTACATTTGGCGCCGTCTGTGGGAAACGATAATATTTTTCCACTTGCAACAAGTTTTATTTAAAATGGTGTCCACACGGTCAACAAACAATGAGATCAGGTTCGAAGAAGTCATGAGGAGGTTGGAGGCTGTCGAGCAAAGAAATACGGCCCTCAAGCGGCAGAATGCTGAATTGCTCCATCAAGTTACTCAGGGCCCTTTTCCTCTCCAGAGTCCTAATCCAGAAGAGTGCGCAGAAGAGCCAGAGCCTTTCAACTCTCATCACGGGCAAGACGCATCCGCCGCCCGAGGAGATAAAATCCCGAGGGAAGAGGAAGAGTCCTCTCACCCCATAACAGGGGGAATGCCAAGGATGCAGGTCCCGACTCAGAATGACCTGCACGAAATGGCTGCCAAAATCCAGAGAGAAGTGATGAAAGATTTGAAATTGCAGACCCCTGATGATCTGGCCATCCATTTGACAACGGATATGACTCAGTCTCCATTCACCAAAGAAATTGAAGCAGCAGAATTCCCGAAGAAGTTTGTGCTGCCAACTTTTACACTATATGATGGTACAAAAGATCCACTCGATCACATCTACCAAGTGCAGACCAAGATGACTGTTTATGGAAGGAACCAAGCACTCTTGTGCAAAGTCTTTTCAACCAGTTTGACGGAGGCACCACTTCTGTGGTTCAGGAAGCAGACTCCTGGATCCATCAGCAGTTGGAATGATCTCTGCAGACGCTTTATTGGTCAATACTTCAGCAATCGGAGGCAGAGGAAGACGATATCAAGCCTCTTCACCATGACCCAGGAAAAAGGGGAGAGCCTCAAGAGCTTTTTATCCAGATTCAACGTCGAAATGTCTTCTATCGATGACTGCGATCAACTGTCAGCGATAGAGGCATTCCGTATGGCGGTCATCCCTGGCACAAAATTCCACTCTTCACTAGTAAAACGACCCCCTATCAACATCGGTGAGCTCAACTCCAGAGCACAAGGGTATCTCAGAATAGAAGAGGAGGAAGCAGTCAGACACAGAAGAGCCTCTCTGGTAACGGTAGAGGCAAAATCCAAAGAAAGGATGAAGGATCAGAGGCCTCAACGACAAGATCCATCTCAGCAAACCTCATCATCCAGAAATTCAGACAAGCGTCAACGAACGGAAGAAAGATCCACTCCGCTCAAAACCAGCCTTGGGAAGCTCTTCCAAGAAAATAAAAATAAAGGGATTTTCAGACCACCTCCACCGATCAGACAACCGATGGAGTTGAGGGACATGACCAAGCACCGTGCCTTTCACAGCGAGTACGGTCATCATACAAATGACTGCAGAAATCTCCGAAGGCAGGTAGAGGCAATGATCGCCAAAGGAGAACTTGCAGATTACGTAATGAAGGATCAGCCGAGACCAGACAAACCACACAGGACACAGCCGAACAGCACTACATCAGGGCAACCAGTGAGGGTTATCCACATGATCCAAGGGGGTGAAGAGGCGTTGGAGGCCGAAGGAAGCAGAAGGTTAAAGCTAAGAAAATCACACAAACTCAGGCGAGTCGGTGAAGTCTGCCAGACAACCCTCCTACAGGGAGAATCAATGATCATGTTCTCCAAGGCTGACATGCAGAATATTCAGATGCCTCACGAAGATCCTCTGGTAATCACTCTTCTGGTAGCTAATTGTCTGATCAAACGCGTAATGATTGACCCAGGAAGCAGCACCAATATCATGACAAAATGGGCCTTCGACAAAATCGGAATTGATGTATCACAGCTTCAACCGGCTCGGATTCCTCTGGCCGGCTTTGACGGACGACGCGTAGAGCCAATAGGCGTAGTCCATTTGTCAGTATCAGCAGCACGCCGAACCCTGAGAGAAACTTTCGTAGTGGTGGACGTCAAACCATCGTACAATCTACTGATGGGACGCGGGTGGATCCATCGGATGCAAGGTGTTCCTTCGACACTCCATCAGGTCATGCGTTGTCTTGACCCGAATGGAGTGGACGTGACAGATATTCCTGGAGACCAGGTAGCAGCGAAGGAATGCTACTCAGTATGCATGAAGGACCTGAACCAGAGAAGTAAACAAGTGTTGGAAGCACCAGGAGAGTCCCTGTACAACGAGAAATAACAATTACAGTCAGACCCTACCTCAGAAGGTCAGGGGACTCAGTCAACAACGGAATCCCTAGAAGAGGTGAAAGTTTGTCAGACGGATCACAAAAGAGTCACGTTCATCGGATCGTGTCTCCAGAAAGAAGAAAAGGACAGGCTGATTCATTTCCTCCAATCAAATTCAGACGTGTTCGCCTGGTCTCATCTCGACATGCCGGGCATTGATCCTTTGATCGCTCAGCATAACCTGAATGTTGATCCAAATGTCAGACCTGTAAGGCAGAAGCAGAGGAGGTTCGGGATAGAAAGAAACCAGATCATATCCGAGGAAGTGGGAAAACTGCTAGAAGCTGGATTCATAAGGGAAGTTAAGTACCCATCATGGTTATCAAACGTGGTAGTAGTCAGAAAGAAGAACGGAAAATGGAGAGTCTGCGTGGACTTCACCAACTTAAACAAGGCTTGCCCGAAGGATTGCTTCCCTCTGCCGAAAATTGATCAGATGGTAGATGCCACCTCGGGATATGAAAGACTCTCTTTTCTTGATGCATACTCCGGCTATAACCAGATCCCGATGAGCCAGGCTGATGAGGAGAAAACAACCTTTATTACCGAAGAAGGTACGTACTGCTACAAAGTAATGCCTTTCGGACTTAAAAATGCAGGTGCCACCTATCAAAGACTTGTCAGAAGGATATTCAAAGGTCAGATGGGCAAAACGGTTGAAGCTTACATAGATGATACGGTGGTAAAGAGCAGGAGGAAAGGCGACCATCTCAAGCATCTGGAAGAAGTGTTCGATGCACTCCAAAGCTACAAAATGAAGCTCAATCCAGCCAAGTGTTCTTTCGGAGTCTCCTCCGGACAGTTCCTCGGACATATAGTCAATCGAAGAGGAATCGAAGCCAGCCCATCGCAAGTCAAGACTCTAATAAGCTGCGAAGAGCCAAAAACAAAAAAGGAGGTCCAAATTCTGACAGGAAGGGTAGCCGCACTGAGCAGGTTCGTATCCCGACTGACAGACCGATGCAGACCATTTTTCCAGGCAATTAAAGGCAGAAAGGGCAGCGTATGGGGGCCAGAACAGGCAGAGGCCCTCCAGAAGTTGAAGCAGTATCTCCAAAGTCCACCGATCCTTGCCTCACCAAATCCAGGAGAACCATTGCATCTGTATCTTGCCATGTCAACAACCTCAACTAGCGCAGCACTGGTAAAAGATGACAAAAAGTGCCAGAAACCAGTCTTCTTCAGCAGCAAATCCCTATCTGATGCGGAAACCAGATACACCATGGCGGAGCGAGCTGTTCTTTCTCTAATCAACGCAAAGAGACGACTGAGGCATTATTTTGAAACTCATCCAATCGTTGTGCCAACCACCCTGCCGATGAGGTCCATCATGTCCAAACCCGATCTGACAGGAAGAATAACCAGATGGGCGTTGGAACTTGGGACATTTGACATCACGTATGTGCCACGAACAGCTATCAAAGGTCAAGCCTTAGCTGATTTTCTCCTAGAAGCAGAGCCAGAGTCAATCCTCCAAGATCCAGACGAACCCGAATGGACGCTCTTTGTAGACGGATCAGTTGGTTCAGCTGGCTCGGGAATTGGGCTCGAAATTATAACACCAGATGGGACCTGAATCCAGCAGTCAGTGCGCCTGGAGTTTCCCGCCACCAATAACGAAGCTGAGTACGAGGCACTCCTAGCTGGGCTGCGACTAGCTCAGAGCCTCTGTATTAAGAGGCTCCGTATTTTCAGTGACTCACAACTGGTGGTAAAACAAGTTCAAGACGAGTACGACGCTGGAGAAAAACTGCAGCCCTATAAGAAGTTGGCTCAGATGGAGCTAGACAGACTAAAGTAGTATTCCCTCAGTCAGATCCCAAGGGAGGAAAATGAAAATGCGGATCGATTGGCCAACATGGCTTCAGTCAATAATCAAGACCTGACCAGAATCGCCCCGATCGACTATCTTGATGTCCCAAGCATCCATCAGACAGATGTGGTGTGCGCAATACCTTGGGAGCCGAGCTGGATGGACCCCATAGCAGAATACCTCAGAAATGGTGCACTTCCTGCTGACAAAGCAGAGGCTCGGAAAATTCGCATGAAGTCGCCCCGATATGCCTTGCTACATGGCCAGTTATATAGGAGATCTTTTGGTGGACCCTACCTTCGATGCCTCACACCTTCGGAGGCATCGGCTGTAATGAGGGAAATCCATGAAGGCTCATGCGGCAATCACTCCGGGGGACGAGCTTTGGCCCATAAGGTACTAAGCCAAGGATATTTTTGGCCGTATCTTTCCCATGATACTGAAGCCTTTGTCAGAAGATGCAAAAAGTGTCAGTTCCATGGAGACTTCATCCATCCGCCACCAGAACTGCTTAACCCCATATTCAGCCCGCACCCATTTGCGCAATGGGGGATTGATGCAGTTGGACCACTTCCCATGGCTCTCAGATCGGTAAATCAAGCACTGATAGCAACTGACTATTTCACAAAATGGGTCGAGGCAGAATCTTACTCCACCATCACTCACAGACACGTAATCAAATTCATATGGAACAATATCATCTGTAGGTTCGGAGTGCCGAGGGTGATAGTGATCGACAATGGATTAAATCTGGATAATCAGTGGACCAGACAATTCTGTAATGAACATGGGATCCAGTTGAGAACCTCATCGGTCGCATACCCTCAAGGAAACGGCCAGGCTGAAAGATCCAACAGAACCATACTGAATACCCTGAAGAAGAAGCTAGAAGAACACAAGGGAGTGTGGCCAGACAAGCTTCCAGAGGTATTATGGTCTTACAGAACAACATCAAGAGTCCCTACAGGAGAAACACCATTCTCAATGGCGTATGGGACAGAAGCAGTCATTCCAACAGAACAGATAGTGCCAACAGCCAGAACAGAGCTGTATCAGGAAGAACTGAACGACCAACAGCTGGTTGATGGACTCGATCTGCTCGAAGAAAAAAGAGAACAAGCTGCCATCAGACTAGCAGCCTACCACCAGAGGGTCAGGAACACCTTCAACAAAAAAGTCAAAAGACGAGAATTCCAGGTGGGCGATATGGTATTGCGAAAGAAAATCGGGCTTATTGGAAAGCTCAGGGAAAATTGGGAAGGACCATACACAGTCACAGAGGTCATTGGACGTGGGGCTTACCGCCTCATGAATAATGACGGCAATATGGTACCCAATTCACAGAATGCCTCACGACTGAAGAGGTACTATCCTTGATATTTATTTCATTTTTAGAATAATTAAACAGAGGCGTCTGAGCCTAGCTTTATAGATAGCTTTAAAAATTCCATGTTTGTTATCCTGATTCAGTCAGATGTTCTAATCTTTGTAATTTCACGGTTATAATAAAAGATGGTCATCCTTCTTGCAAACAAATAGCCTAAAATTAAAATATTTCCTAAGTGGTGAAATGACAGAGGCTTACAAGCCTGATTCACTCCCAGAGGAATAACATTAAAATATTTCCTAAGTGGTGAAATGACAGAGGCTTACAAGCCTGATTCACTCCCAGAGGAATAAAATTAAAATATTTCCTAAGTGGTGAAATGACAGAGGCTTACAAGCCTGATTCACTCCCAGAGGAATAACATTAAAATATTTCCTAAGTGGTGAAATGACAGAGGCTTACAAGCCTGATTCACTCCCAGAGGAATAACATTAAAATATTTCCTAAGTGGTGAAATGACAGAGGCTTACAAGCCTGATTCACTCCTAGAGGAATAACATCAAAATATTTCCTAAGTGGTGAAATGACAGAGGCTTACAAGCCTGATTCACTCCCAGAGGAATAACATTAAAATATTTCCTAAGTGGTGAAATGATAGAGGCTTATAAGCCTGACTCACTCCCAGAGGAATAAAATTAAAATATTTCCTAAGTGGCGAAATGACAGAGGCTTATAAGCCTGACTCACTCCCAGAGGAATAAAATTAAAATATTTCCTAAGTGGTGAAATGACAGAGGCTTACAAGCCTGATTCACTCCCAGAGGAATAACATTAAAATATTTCCTAAGTGGTGAAATGACAGAGGCTTACAAGCCTGATTCACTCCCAGAGGAATAACATCAAAATATTTCCTAAGTGGTGAAATGACAGAGGCTTACAAGCCTGATTCACTCCCAGAGGAATAACATTAAAATATTTCCTAAGTGGTGAAATGACAGAGGCTTATAAGCCTGACTCACTCCCAGAGGAATAAAATTAAAATATTTCCTAAGTGGTGAAATGACAGAGGCTTATAAGCCTGACTCACTCCCAGAGGAATAAAATTAAAATATTTCCTAAGTGGTGAAATGACAGAGGCTTATAAGCCTGATTCACTCCCAGAGGAATAAAATTAAAATAATTTCAAGTAATGAGATGACAGAGGCTCATAAGCCTGATTCACGATAAAAAATTGCCTGACTCGTACCATAGGAAAGTGCAGTTTCCATTAAATAAAGCAAAAAATTACCGTTTTGTATTACAAAATTGCCTGAAAGGCATGTTACAAAATATAGCATTACAAAAGGAATACGGAGTGACCTAAGCTTGGCCTGAACCACTAAAATCTTTTCCTAAGGTATCCACATGTGTGGTCGGAGGGAAGAATTCTATGGAGGGGTTGAGAGGGTCAGCAGGGAGATATCCCTGAAGGAATTCTGTAAAAAGATTCTGAGCATGACTAGGCTCGGGGCTGGAATATGGCCTCTGCACCCCTAACACCTTATCCATGGCATCATGATCTTTGATCTTCCTCCTTGCTGGATCCTTCTCTCCAACAACAAAGCCCTTCCTCCAGAATTCACCAGCTACAATCCTGTTCATCTGGGAATAGTGCCGGTGCATGTCAAGCCCTCCTTTCTTACACATCTCCAGGGCTGACTGAGAGATGCCGAATCGGTGTTGAAGAGCCTCATGGTCAGATGCCAGCTTCTCCTTCTCACTGGACAACTTGGCATTTTGCTCTTTTGCTTGAGCTAGCTCTTCTTCCAATTGAGCAACCCTGGATGGGAGGTCTCCTAGCTGAGCTTTTAGTTACTTCTCCTGATCGTCCTTCTCAGTTAGATCAGCTCTCAGGCGTTCAATCTCCTTTAGACCCTCCTCATGGGCGAGGCATAACGCATTAACACTAAAGAGAGCCTAAGAAGAAAAATGGAAGGCAAAATGGGTCAGGCATGTATACTTTTTGTAGGAATAAGACATGGAATCAAGCAAATACATACCCCCAATAACAACCCCGGAGTTTTGCGCACAAGGCGGTCAGGATCAACATGCCTCTGTGCCTCGAGCTCCTCCGACGTCCAGAGCGCCTGCGCCCGTGTTATCATGGCAGACATAGAAGTAAGGCTGGAGGTTGATTGGTCAGAAGAAGCAGAACTCTTCTCCTTACCCTTATGCTTCCTCTTCTTACTAGGCCTTTCTTCCCCCACCGGTCTGGTTCGGGCGGAAGAAGGTTGAAGCAGTGCAGGGATGGTGGTCTGCACAAGTGCAGACCCAGAAACATCGCCCGCCGAGTTGACATTCGCAGCCTGAGCATTAGATTCCAGAGGCATTTGCCCTTGATCAGCCGAAGGAGCAGCCATCTCCTCGATGTCATCATCATCATCCTCAATCACTGGTCTGATCGGATCCATAATGATCTTGTACTTGGCTCCTAACCTGGATATACCCTGCAAATTGGCAGGAGTAAGCAGGTCAGCGCATGACATACGGTCCGACCAGACCTTAGACTTTAATAAAGAAATACGGGCTTCTACATCCTGAGCCACTATATCTGTATCCCTATAACCTAAAGACTTATAAACAAAATCCGCCCTGAGCTGGTCGCATCCGGAACAGAGGCAGGATTCCTTATGGATAAATGAAAAAGGAAGAAGGGCTAGATGCTTGAAAACACAGGGGATCGGCCATCTCCTAGAATAGGGGTAAAACCAAGCCCCCTTTACCAAAACCATATTCTCCTTCCAGTATTTCTCTGTTTTCTCAGTCCCCTGACAGATCGCCCGACCCTTGAATGGGTAGAAGTTGTACCTCCCCTCACAATCTTTCAGACCTACGATCTTGTAGCTAAGCAGAAGATCTGCCAGACCCAAGGAAAGTTTTTTCTTTCTGTTGATCAGGATTAACATGGAAATTATCCTGAAGAAGTTTGGATTGACTTGCAGAGGGGCTATTCCTAGGGTGAAGAAAATAAAATGAAAAAGAGGATGAAGAGGAAATCGGAGCATCTTTATCTGAAGGGCCGACAACAGCACCTCGTCCGGACCCACTCCGTCGCCCAATCTGAAGTCAAAAGAAGGATCGTACTCCATCAAGATCACCTCTTTTGGGATCCTACAATCCCTCCTCAGACTTTTAAGGTTCACAGATTTTCTTTTGTGAGCTTCAAGTGGGTCTGCCAAGAAAGAGGCTGGTTCAGTGGAGTATCCAACGGGAGCACCTCCAGGAGCATCGGTCCCAACCGGGTCGGATATTACAGGAGTCCCAATCAGAACAGTATCAGCAATATCTGCCTGGTTGTTTATCTCCGGAACAGTTGCTCCCAAGCCAGATAGGTCCGGACGACTTGGTATGGGCAAAGAAGGAAGAGGGGATGAAGAAGATGGATTTGCAGAAGGGGGGCTGGGAACCTCAGATCTCTCATATTCTTGATGGGTCATCTCCTCGGTAGATCTTGTGGCGCTACTATCAGACATGATGAGAATGACAACTTACACAGATAATCGGCGAGAAGAAAGAAGAGCCTCCGGTAACCAAAGTACAATCGACGGTCAAAGCTTGAACACTGCTAAAGATTGCTTACAAGATTTAAAAGTGATAAAGAATGAAAATGAGACCACACAAGGGTTTATATACACACGGCATGCCAACAGACACCATTAAGGCTGAAGAGGTGCGTCGATTCCCTATGCCTCGAATACAACGAACCGGCGGCTGCCATTATGAACTTTGAAACCGCACGTCTCTCCATAATAATGACACTGACGTCATCAAAAACGGCTGGCATCAATCACTTCAATTAAATTCGGGCCGAGCCCACGAACCGTATGCCTGACCCGAATGGGGCTAGTGTAAATAGTGAAAATTATAGGCTCAGGTCCATTTTATTAGGCCCAAAATATGTTAAGCCCATGTACAAGTGAGTAAGTAATTAGCCCACAATCAAATGTCCAAGTAGTGTAATGGGCCCATCATTCCTTAGAAAATGGGTAATAACAACCCACTATCAAGAAGTAGTGGGGAGTTATTTATCAAGTGGATCATGACTCCATGTAATAAGGAACATGATCCAATAAAATAGGAAAAACTTGTATGAGATTAAGGGTATAAATACGGCCATTGGAGCCTAAATAAAATATCTTTTTGATGTGAGTGAAATTTGACACTTACAGCTGGATTTTTTTTCTCCTACCGCATACCCACCGCGATTTATTTAATCAAAATTTCAAAACTGTTTTAAATTAGAATAGTGTGAGACGATCCTGGCCATAAGAAGTTATAATTGTCATTCTCAAAATTTTAATTAATGGTTCCAATAGACAGATTAGGGGGGCTATTGACCTTATGAATAAAAGTTGAAAGGAGATAATTATAATAGACCTCGTACGCTTCACTTATGTGAAATTTATTCAAATCCGAAGAGAGGTCATGTAAGTTATCCTCATTCAAGGGAAATTATTAGAAAATCCCCATATGATTTTAAAATTATTAAAAAAAAAAACATGTAATTTGAAAAACCTTCCCATGATTTCACATTTGATCAACTTGTCCCCTTCCTTCTAATTTAAGACAAACATCCCTTGAAACCAGAGGGGGTTTATTGATTTTATTTTTTTTTAAAATAAAAAATCTAATTCCTAGTTTGAAATGTATTTTTATATTTCAAACTTAAATTATTTTATATTTTACCCTAATTGGTAGTTCAAAAATAAAATATTTCGGCATAAATCAATTTTTTTTTGTTTATAGTAAAATATATATAATTTTTATTTTTTTTTTCTAATTAATAGTATAAAATATTTTTTTTATCTTTCAGAATTTTTTTTCTTTCTATTTTACCCTAATTGGTAGTTCAAAAAAAATGTGATTAATTTTTTTATTTAATTTATAGTAAAATATATTTAAAAAATAAAATACAAAAAACAATCTAATTGGTAGTTTGAAATATTTTTTAAAATTTTGGAATTGATTTTTTTATATTTTACCCTAATTGGTAGTTCCAGAAACAATTTGTTTATCGTAATATATATATATATATATATATATATATATATATATATTATTTTACTAGGGGCATTTTTGTTTTTATTTTTAAGTTTTTTAATTTTTTTTCCAGTAAACCCCCCTTTTGATTCCAGGGGCAGTTTTATCTTAAATTAGAGGGAATGTGACAAGTTAATCAAATGTGAAATCATAAGGGATTTTTTAAACTTCATGAATTTTTTTGAACAATTTTGAAAAGAGAGGGATTTCCTGATAATGACTCTTATTTCAATCACTAGAGTACAACAAATATTGTTAAAATTATTCTAAAATAGTATCATTTTCATTAAACTTTTAGCGACCAATTTTAATATATTTTTTATATTTTATCCTAATTGGAATTTCGATTTTTTTTTCGTTTATCATAAATATATATAAAGCAATTCGTACGATTGGAGGGAAAATGTTTTTTTTATTTTATTTTTTATTTTATATATTTTACTAGGGACATCATTGTTTTTGTTTTTAAATTTTTTTTAGTAAAATCACTTTGGTTTCAGGGGCAGTTTTGTCTTAAATTGGAGGGAATGGAACAAATTAATCAAATGTGAAATCATATGGGGATTTTCAAACTACATGAGTTTTTTTTTGAATAATTTTAAAATCACATGTGGTTTCTGATAATAACCCTTATTTTAATCACTAGAGTATAACAAATACTGTTCAAATAATTGTAAAATAGTATCAATTTCATTAAAATTTTAGCGACCATTTTTTAAAATTTTAATGTGTCTATTAAAAATCATTTTATGTTCATTTAATTTTCTTCTAGAATCTTATATCAACAAATAATAACTAATGCACTGGAATTACACAGTTCTGTATGTAATTATCTATATTATTTACTAATAGAACTTATGGTTAAAAAATTTCTAACCTTGCAAAATTTAATAACATATTTTTTCATTTCATATGATTTTAAAGTGAAGTTAAAAACGCATTAAAAATTCCAATGATTTTGTATCACCATAAAATACATGGCAGCAAGAAGCAACAAGAGTCCTTTAAAAAAAGGGTAATTTGCACTAACACCCCCGGAGGTTCGCATCTATTTTACCTTAGTGCTGATTTTCGAAAATTTGACACAAACACTCCTTGAGGTTTCGTTTTGCTTGCCATGACACCCCAACTGACCAAAATACCCTTCACAAAATTAGAAAATATTAAGGGTAATGTGAAATGACCTTTATGCCCCAACCCCAAATATATAAAATTTCGAAAAACATATATATAAATTCGAAAAAATGTATAAAATTCGAAAACAAATATTTAAATTTTGAAAAAAATATATAAAATTAGAATAAAATATATAAATTTTGAAAAATATATATATAAAATAAAAAATATATATAAAATTCGAAAATATATATATATATATTTTGAAAAATATTTAAATTCGAATATATATATTTCAAAATATATATATAAAATTCAAAAAATTATATAATTTCGAAAAACATATATAAATTTGAAAATATATATAAAAAATTCAATAAAATATATAAAATTTTAAATATATATATAATTCGAAAATATATATATATAATTTGAAAAATATATAAATTCGAATATATATATTTAAAAAAAAATAAAAAATTCAAAAAATATATATTTTCAAAAACAAAATTCAAAAAATTATATAATTTCGAAAAACATATATAAATTTCAAAAAATATATATAAAATTCAAAAACAAATATAAAATTTGAAAAATATATATAATTTGAAAATATATATAAACTCGAATATATATATATATATATATATATTTTAAAAAAAAAATTCAAAAAATATATTTTTTCAAAAACAAAATTCAAAAAATTATATAATTTCGAAAAACATATATAAATTTCAAAAAATATGTATATATATTTTTATATATATATATTTTCGAATTATATATATATTTCAAATTTTATATATTTTTTGAAATTTTATATATTTTTTGAAATTTATATATGTTTTTCAAATTATATAATATTTTGAATTTTGTTTTTGAAAATATATATTTTTTGAATTTTGTTTTTGAAATATATATATATTCGAATTTATATATTTTTCAAATTTTATATATATATTTTCGAATTATATATATATTTCAAATTTGATATATTTTTTTGAATTATATATATATATATTTTGAAATTTATATATGTTTTTCGAAATTGTATAATTTTTTGAATTTTGTTTTTGAGAATATATATATTTTGAATTTTATATATATATTTTTGAAATATATATATTCAAATTTAAATATTTTTCAATATATATATATATTTTCCATTTTTTTGTTTTGATTTTATATATATATTTCGAAATTTATATATTTTATTCTAATTATATATATATTTTTCAAAATTTAAATATTTGTTTTCGAATTTTATACATTTTTTCGAATTTATATATATGTTTTTCAAAATTTTATATATTTGGGGTTGGGGAATAAAGGTCATTTCACATTACCCTTAATATTTTCAAATTTTGTGAAGGGTATTTTGGTCATTTGGGGTGTCATGGCAAACAAAACCAAACCTCAGGGGGTGTTTGTGTCAAAAGTTTGAAAATCAGCACCAAGATGGAATAGATGCAAACCTCAGGGGGTGTTAGTGCAAATTACCCTTAAAAAAAAAAAAAGCAACAAGAGTACGAGTGAACGGTAACTAATGCCATCGTGGCATAGGAATCTTGCTGACTCATCAGCAACCTGCTCACAAAGAATTCATCACCATCATAGCCACGTGGCCAAATATGACGGGTCCACCATGTCATGGGTCCCACCCGAAAGATATAAAAAATCGCTTCCATCAGTTTTTTTTCAATCTATCCACGTTTCCTCTTCTCGTTTCTTCCAAAATCGTCGCGATTAATTGCCCTCTCTCTCTAAAAATCTCAACCGCGAACGAAAATTCAGATTGAGTTTCATTGGCGCTCTTCGTTTTCGTCTTCGTGCGAGAGAAGAAAACCCTAACCCTAATTCAATCGATTCCTAAATTTCAGCCGAAAACACACAATTGGTGTGTAATCTATGTGAAATCCAGATCTATGATTCTTGGAGGCCGTTTCGAAGGGCGATTTGTTGTAAAACTCTGGATCTCCGAGACCTGTTCGTGTTTGTTCAGATTTAGACGCCTCTTTGATTGATTGCGCGGTGTTGTGAATTCAGAGGAATTGAAGAGGTAGGCGAATTTTGTTTGGCGAATTTATTTTACTGATAAGTTTGGATAGTTTGTGTTTAATTATGAAACGAAGATCATATTCAATTTGAATTTTATTCAAGTATTTGGGGCCAATTTGAAGTTAGAATTGGAATTTGATTAATTTGGTTTATATGTATTGTGACATTGAATTTAGAATTGTCAATATTGAATTGTTTTGAATTATTAGAGGAAGCGTGATTGGATGGGAGAAGGGGAAGCCTGTGTGGTAGTGTTAAACAATGGGGAAATGGAAGATAAGGATTTAGTGAGAGTCGTGGAGTCGAAGCGTGATCATCAATGGGTGGTTGATGATACTGTAACAGAGCCTTGCACTAAGAAGCAGGCGAGGGAGTCTCTGAGTGATACTGAAACGGGGCATTTAACGGAGGAACAGTTGAAGGAGGCTTCGGGTGATGCTAAAAAGGAGGTTTCGGGTGACAATCAGGCCAAGGAAGCTTCAAACGAAGATATAAGCTCGGAGGTTTCAAACCCGAATTTGTCGCCAAGAGATAACGCTTCAAGCTTTGGGGCTATCAGTAGTCAGTTGGGAGAGTTGGGGAGCAATAAACAAGTTGGTCTTGGTGAAATCACGGCATCTACTTGTTCAGGGAATTCGAGTACCGATGAGAGCTTTTGTGAAGAAGATCACAGTAGGAACGACGTATCTGGTGCAATTTCAACATCTCATGTTGTACTTGAAGTTCCAAAAAACACTAGCTCATCTGGTATCAGAAAGATCACATTTAAGTTCAGTAAACGCAAGGAGGACTACGGCAATGAGTGTTCTCATTCGGCTGCTCAGCTTGTAGCTAAAGGAGTTAGCGCTAACTTATCTTACAGTGGCTTAAATGAAGAGCAGGTATGGAAGTATTCCGCATTGCATGATTCAAATGCTGAACTAAACGCTGGTTTTTATCGGAGGTGGTCATCTGACACCAGTGACCCTCGATTATGTGCTCCTAATAGGGAGTTGAAAATGTCAAAGAAAGTTGTTGCCGACAGCATTCCTACAAATGTCAAAAAACTATTATCAACTGGTGTTCTTCAAGGAGCTCCAGTGAAGTATATCTCTATTTCTAGGGAGGTATGTAGTCGTTTAATATATCATGTGCTCCTATATGCGTGACACCCTATATGACTATCTATGGCGCTCTTTAATATTGTCAGATAGAGCACCCTGGAATCATAAGTGGTTTTGGATATCTCTGTGGCTGTTCAAAGTGCAATTTCTCTGAAGTAAGTCAGTTCTTGTGCATTTAAAAAATTGTTGTTATTTGGGATGTTTGGTGTACTGAATGATTGGACAACACAAGCAGGTTCTCAGTGCATATGAGTTCGAGCTTCATGCTGGTTGCAAAACTAGACACCCAAACAACCACATATTCTTGGAGAATGGGAGAGCAATTTATAGCATAATTCAAGAGCTAAGAACAGCACCGGTCAGCATACTGGATAAAGTGATCAAAGATATGGCTGGTTCATCTGTTAACGAAGAGTACCTTCAGGTTTGGAAAGGTGATGCTGATGCCAATTTCTTAATGTATATTTTAGCGTATCTAGACATATTAAAGGGGGCAATGGAAATTCATAGCTCACAGTTCAGTATGGAGTATGGTATTTCCTCCTCTACCCCCAATGAAACAACAAAAGAAAAGATTTAGGCTCCAGATATACATGTGTTTTTCAAATTCATTTTGTGGGGACATTTAACTGAAACTATAGGAGCTTGTGGCCCGAGTTTTTATAAAGCATTTCTTTGTTTCTATCATACGGATTGTGACACTTTCTTGGTACTCTGCAGCAAGTCTCCAGGGCAATGAGATGGTTAAAGTAGACAGAAAGCCTCATGTGAAGCTTCCTGGCATGCATAATCGGACAATGAGGTAACTTAATAGTTGTTTTGTTGTTGTTTTTTTCACAAAGCCCTTTTCCAACTATTTGGAATGGCTACATGAATATTGTTTCATTGTTCCAATCTATTTGCAATATTTTTGAGTCAACAAAGACTGGAACTTGTGTGGACCATTTTGCTTTGATGGGCGGTTGTCGTCTGCATGTAGACACGAGCACACACACACACACACACACACACACACACACACACACACAAAACTGGATGCATGTATAGAATCTGATGTTCTTAACCAGTCTTCCGGTTTAATGTCAGAAAGCCTGGAAAAAAATAGTGGCAGCTAATTGCTCATGTACTCAAACTGAAATGCAGAGATAAAAACTAATCTATTTAGCTCAGATGTAATGAATGAGTACATGGTTCATCACAAGAACATTAAATTTTAAGCACTTTCCCCCCTTTTTATCCTTTTTAATTCCCACATATTTTGTTTATATGAGCCTTATTTTTTAAAAGTATAACAATAAAGTGTATGGCTGACAACGTGGTTACACTGAAATTTTCAGCTGTCCCAGTCAGCGGATTGAAGACAGCCTTAGCCCTGCTTCATGTTCATATGTTAAAAGTTTTTCGTTTAGACAATCAATCATGGAGACAGTGGAGAAGCAGAAACGTGTGGCTAAGAAGTTTGTTCCTTTCCAATTTGTTTCCCTCTGTTTGGCCTTCCTATTACATATAATAATTCATCCTCGTAAATTACATTCATCATTCTGTCTTGGTCATCACTTCTACACCTCTTGTGCAGGCCAAGTTCCTACTATTCTGGCCCAGTTGTGCCATACAAAAAACCTGTTGAAGGTGGCACGAAGAAAAGGTAAGCTTTGAGTTTTCATTTTTTCCTTTAATTTTACTGTTTTTTCATGCCTTCTTTGAAAGCTGATGCTCTTTTTTAGCTTTTCATTTTTCCTTCTTTGCACATTATGGCAGGGATAATGATCTACACAGACTACTCTTTATGCCGAATGGATTGCCAGATGGGACTGCACTGGCTTACTATTCCAAAGGACAGGTTATAGTCGTTATATTCATATTCACTACAGGGACGTTCCTCTCTTGCTGGGTGTCTATCATTTGATTTGTCTAAACTTTGAGGATTTCTATTTTTTTTTCTTTTGCAGAGAATACTTGGTGGCTACAAGCAGGGAAATGGTATTGTATGTAGCTGTTGTAATGCTGAGGTAAAGCTGTTACAATTTTGACTTTACATACTTTTTAAGTACCAGGATCTCTCCCTTACTTCACTATACCACTTATTATCGTTGGTGAGCAGATTAGTCCTTCACAGTTTGAAGCTCATGCTGGATGGTCTGCTAGACGTCAACCGTGAGTAATCTACAATGATTTTTCATTTTGTAACATCGATAAGTGTACTATACTGAATCAAAGTTCTGCTGTTTTCAGCTATCGTAACATCTACATTTCTTCTGGACTGACGCTTCATGATATCGCTCTTTCAATGGCTAAAGGACAAAATTTTGCCACCGGCGACAATGATGACATGTGTGCAATGTGTGGAGATGGAGGGGAACTGATCGTTTGTGATGGATGTCCACGTGCTTTTCATACAGGTGGATGTTTTTTCTTTAGTTGAACAATTCGACACTATGCTTGAATTTTTACCGTACTAATGAATAAATTCTTGCAACTCGCTTTAGTGTTTCGTTCAAGTTTTAATTCATCGTTGTATACTTTTTGATACTAACCAATGTTTAGCCTCCAGAAACTTCCATGAAGTTCAAAGAGACTAAATTAGAACTTTGATTTTTCTTTGGCATTGGGTGCAATCACCTTTTTCTTTTCAAATAAATAAAAAATATTTGAAAATTCAGTTGGACTTGAAGTTTAATGTGACATGGTTCTCATAAAATACAGGTGACCTTGGCAATAATCATTAGAGGATTGTTAATGGTTGAAAACCCACAAATGTAATTCATTCCCTAGTTTCTGTGCTGCCTGTTTAGAAGACCAGGTCAAGGCAAACTTATCCCTCTTATTGAATGGACATTGTTTATCAATTTTTTTTATTATGTACTGATAAGTCTGAAAATTAGGATTATGAAATTCACCGCACTGGGAACTGAATATCAGATGCTTTCTATTGACAGTGTCCTTGGTTTTACTCATTAGGGGTTTTCTACAAATTGTGGTCATTGAATTAATTATTTTTTATTGGGGTAGAGTGAAACCGGAGGTCAACAGTCTTGATGAATTCGGATTCTGCTGTAAATAAGAGATTTTTTATAAATTTTAAAAGGAGTTGTAGCATTACTATATTTGCTAATGAGATTTGGTTCTAAGATGAAAAAGTTGAAAATAAGAGCGAATCCCATTATTGCAGCCACCTCCACCATATTCCAGCTCTGACACCTTGTTGCCACCAAGTCAGTGCTTTTGTTGCCATCTTGCCTTCAAAAACTTTGTTGTTGTCACTCTGGACCCCGTTACTTCTGCCACATTTAGCTTGTAGGAAGTTTCAAAGTCACAAAGATTTGGTGTGGTAGTGCCTTTTTATGGATTTACTTTCTTGTAAAATGAAGATCTGATTACTCCTTTCCTTCTTTTGCATGCGGACCCATTTTTAATTTTTTTGGGGCTCATATGATTTATTTTAATGTCTTGAAATGTTGACGCACACGTTGTTGTTAGAAAAATTACCACCATAGTATGTTTTTCTCAGCGGATTTTCTTAGTTCCTTTTTCGTCTTGCAGTTTGTTTGGAATTACAAACTCCGCCTAAAGGTGGTTGGCAGTGTCCTCATTGTCGAGATAAATTCAGTCTTGGTAGAAAAGCTGCTGGAGAATTCTCAAATATTGGAAACCCTCTCATTGTACGGTTGACGCGACTTTTCAAAGCTCCAGAAGCTGAAATTGGCGGTTGTGTTGTTTGCAGGTTGATAGCTATAACTTGTAGTTCTTTAGTTTTATTTCGTTATTAATTGAAACAGAACAATTTAAGTTCCAAATTTTCAGTCCATCTCGCTCTTGTTCCTATATCTTTGTGCATTTTACCGTGTCCTCTTATTTATTCAGCAAGAATCTCTCTCCTAATTGTATGGGCTATATATTTACGAAGTAATTGTCAAGTGTATCTGAAAGGGAAGGGCATGTAAGGATTTGGGATTATAAATGTAATACTGAATGAGTAGATGGCAACACGGCCACTGGAGACAACAATGGAACAGATATGGGAGCTACTGTATCAATGTGATGGATAGACAAAAAGGACCACTAGCCTAGAAAATGTCTAAAAATCCCTTTACTTCGTATTATGTCATAAACTTGGTTTTATTGGTACCACACCATCCATTACATGTTTATTTTTCTTTATGTTCTAGGGCCCATGACTTCAGTGTAGCTAAATTTGATGAGAGAACAGTTATGCTCTGTGATCAAGTAAGGACTGCATTTCTCTTCCACATTGTTTGTTCCAAATTCTATTTGTGGATGCTTACTCTTCTTCCTTGTTAGTGTGAGAAGGAGTACCATGTTGGTTGTTTGCGGGAAAGTGGGCTATGCGATTTAAAAGTAAGCTTTGGATGTTTTGTAGTTCTGTGACTGTATGATGCTTATTCTAGCACATATTAATATTCCTCACAATTGGTGCAGGAACTACCCAAGGATAAGTGGTTTTGTTGTGCTGATTGCAATAGGATCCACGTGGCTCTGCAGAATTTGGTTTGTAGTGGAGCTGAGATGATTCCATCGTCGGTATTGAATACAATAAACAGGAAGCATTTAGAGAAAGGATTAACTGAGGGAACTGTAAATGATGTTCAATGGCGAATTTTGAGTGGAAAAAGTCGATATCCAGAACACCTACCTCTGCTCTCTAGAGCTGCTGCAATTTTTCGAGTAAGTTTGTTGATACAACCTTCTGCATGCCATCTACCATCTATGCTGTCCTGCATAAAGGTTTGGCATATGTAATACAATTTTAATTCTCCTATATGATTCTCATTTTCTTTTTCCTTTTCTCTTTTCCCATTTATTGCTACATTATGGTTGCTGCTTGTTACCTGTTTGTTCTCTAATAACATTCGAGCCCTTTTTTTCCCTCTCAATTTTTGTATTTCATATTTGTGTAGATAGGAAATGGATTTGCTCTTGAATAATATGCAATTCTAATCTTTACTTATCCGCACAGGACAAAATTTCATGCTTTGTCCATGCTTTTCATTCACCTGTATCCTATTGTATTTTGGATATATAACATCCATATCTTTATCGACTTTTTCTTATTCTCTGATGTAGCTTACACCTCCCTATTACATATTGCTGCTTTTGAAACGACTAAGGTCTCATGGTGTTAATAATAATACTCTGGGGATTGTCCAAGATTGGAAAAGAAGTTGGATTTTTTTATTTCTGTTGTAGATGTCCTAGAGGAGATCGATCCGTATGTGGCTTATATCCTGAAGTTCTTAGTGTTATAAATTCTATATCCGACTTCTATAATGGATTTAGTTTTTGGATGAACTCTATTGAATTGTTTAATATAGAGAAAATGGTGCCTTCCATTTTTTTATGCCCTTCTCCCTGTTGTACATTTGGTTTTTGGACAACAGTTTTCGTAAAGAGATTTCCATTTCTATTCGATGTTGTTCTTAAGTATTTTTCTGTTTACATATTTGGCAGGAGTGTTTTGATCCTATTGTTGCAAGATCTGGTCGTGATCTCATACCTGTTATGGTCTATGGGTAAGTTGTGTATTATCGTTTATTGTAGCTATTCATGTTAGGCATATATTTACCTGTCTCATGAATTAAGACTATACATAAGCAAATTAGCTCAACCCGCTTTGTTTAAAGTTGAAAATTAAATTATGTGTAGCACCTCAACTCAGCAATGATGGAACCTTTATTAAGCTTTCGAACTTTTGTGTAATTGATCGATTAAGTAATGTTTTGACGCTGCTTTTCTAAGTAACGTCCCACACCATTCTATTTAGTAATTTAAATTGTGGGTCAAATTGATGGATATGACTGGGTCTTCGGCGACTTACACGGTCTCCCTCACTGAACAGACTTTATTCTGATGTTCCATCGTTTACGGTTAATACAAGGGCTATTACTTTGTGAGATGGTGAACACTTGGCTGACAAGTGTGGTAGAATTGTTAATGGCCTATATTTATTAAAAAAGGAAAAGATTAATGCATTATGTCTCTGCATTATGATTTGTTACAAAATTTTGATTAGCTGACAGTAAATCCTGTTGTTGCCACTAAATAATCAAGATAAGTTACCTTCCCTTTTTTGGAACCCCTGGGCTGGCCCTGTAAAAAACACACTCCTTTAACTCCACATGACCCCGTTTATATTGTACTGCCAACTGTTCGGTATTTTGGGTTTTGGATTGTCTTTTGAGCTTATGCTAAACCATTTGGGCTTCTGAAGCTCATGAAGGTTCTTTATATGTGCATGAAAAGCACATGGTGAAGTTGACTTGTTCCTACATGAATGTACTTGTTAAGTACCAGAAGCTGATTTTTAGGAACAGAGGGATGTGAATCCTGTACAGTCATGATTTTTGGGCTGTCCCATTGATGACCCACTTATATTATCCTATATGTACCAACCTTTCCACCCTTATATGTCATTTCATGTTTATCATGCAGGAGAAATATATCTGGTCAAGAGTTTGGAGGAATGTATTGTGTAGTTTTAACTGTGAAGTAAGTTGCTCCCTTGAGTTTTGCTTTCATTTGTTTAATCACTTCTTACCTGGCACTTTTTGTCACTATTTCATATCTCGGTCATTTCTTATGAGTATCTATTTAAATGCACGTACAGGTCGGTTGTTGTGTCTGCTGGTCTTCTAAGGGTTTTTGGACGGGAGGTTGCTGAGCTTCCTATTGTGGCTACAAGTAGAGAAAATCAAGGAAGAGTACGTGCCTATTGTTGATCAGTTATTTTATTAGATGTTATTATATACTTCAGTGATGGCAATGCACCTGAAAAATGGGAGTAACATGTCCTGGCACTATTTGGACAGATTGGATTACGAAAGTTTCCAGCCCTGCTCTAATTATAGAATAATACTACAGAAATTGCCCCTGCTATCTTAATTTCCCATGCTGCCCTTAATATGAAAAAAAGGGATTTGCATGTGTTGAAGGATATAAATATTTAAGTTACACCCTCTCTAATAGCTTAAGCTTTTAGAGTAGTTGGTTGTTAATATGGTTTCGAGCCAAATGTCTCGTGTTCGAACCTCGCCGCCACCCTTTGTTGAAAAATTGTTGTTTCACGTGTTGGATCAAAAAGAAGGCCACGCGTGAGGAGGCGTGTTGAAGGATATAAATATTTAAGTTACACCCTCTCTAATAGCTTAAGATTTTAGAATAGTTGGATGTTAATAGTGTGTTTTACTCTTGTTGTAGCCAATGCTCCTTATCACCATCACCAAATAAAAGTTGAAGCCTATCATTGATGTCAAACCTTAGTCCCCTCCCTCCCACCCCAAGCCCCGACACGCCACGTGGGGGTGTTCTAATGTTTGTACCAAATATTCCCCACTTGCTCATGTTATTTGATGTAGTCCCTTGATTTGAAATTGCATAGGACCTTTGATATAAAAAAAATCATGTTAGATCTTGAACTTCATTTCTAAAGCATTTGAATTTCCGAACTGCGGTAGGGCAGGGGATAAAGAACTTCAGGTTTGGGGGTGGTATATTGAAATTTGAAACCTAATTCAGGTTGTGGACGGGAAGAGATGTTGTTTTCTCTGGCTAGGAAATGTTAGGAGTAGGGGTCTCTGCACTTAATCCAAGCAGTATTCATCCCTGTGTTTTTTTCATACTTGTGAAGCGGGAGTGAAATACCATATTTTCTTTAGTGATTAGCCTCGATTTTTCTTAAAAATTTGAACCTTTTTGCAGGGTTATTTCCAAGCATTATTTCTATGCATTGAGAGATTACTTTATTCTCTAAATGTTGAAAACCTGGTGCTCCCGGCTGCTGAGGAAGCTGAATCTATCTGGACAAAGAAACTGGGCTTCAAAAAGATTAGTGAGGAACGGGTAAGTGCCAATCTACAATTCAGTCTATGGATCAAAAAATTTCCTCCACAGGTTTTAATGTTGATATGCTATATTTGGTGCTAGGACAATTCATTGTCTTCATAGAAAAGCTTAATGGATGAATTAAAATCTAATGGATTTAAAATCAGTAACTCATTCCTGCAAGGCAAAAAGTGTGGCACCGGTGAGGCAGGATACTCTTATATGGAGCATGTGGAAACTTTCCATTGTATTTGGGTTCTCATGACCCCTTCTTTTTATTTTGGGCATGCTCTTAACATGCTATAAAAAATTTATGCACTACTACCTGTGAACCCACTCAATGATCCTTGAAGTAATTTTTAAGATGACGTGTTTGAAGGAGGTAGAGAGCAACCATGCTATGAGATGGCTATAATACATCTCCTGTATCTATGCTTTGCGTGGCAATTTTTTTTTTGTTTTCGAAAAGATGTGACAAAATGTTAGTAAGTGGATAAGTGGATGTTGAGAACTTGCTGGGGATGGACAAATCTGTAACAACCCGTATTTAGCAGTAATTGGGCATTGAAGGGGAGGAATGTGGCTAAGAGAGTTTGGACATGTGCAAAGATGAGTAGTATTCTGTTAGGTAGAGTGGCACAGTTTGAATGGAGGGTTTAGCTAGGACGAGAGAGAATGAATTGATTTGAGAAGAGGTGGCAAGTACACGAACAATGACATATGATCTGTTATAGAATTCAGGGACCTAGATAGAGTTGAATGGAGCGCTATTTATGCAATGGGGCCCATATTGCAAGAAGAGCTTCTCATCCAGATTCATTATGATGCATTATCTTATGTCACTATCTTCGCCTTTATGTCCCATGTGAATGCAGTTAACCACATGTACTAATCTTTTATTGTCAACATACACGTAAGTGTGAGAATGCAATACATACATTTGCCCAATGAAATCAACAAATAAAAGTAAATCTATGCATGTGATGCAATTAGAAAATAATAAATTGAGAGATTTGGTAATATTGTATATCTCCACGAGATGATTCCTACAGATAAGTACTTTAGATGGAGGAGTTATGAGAGATTAGTACACTAGGTCAAGGAGAAAGGATTGTATTGTTACTCAAAGCAGTGGTTTAGTCTTGTCTCCAGGGTTTTTCCTCTCAACATCCACATTCATATGCTGAGTAATGGACTTCAACCTGAAGTCCTTTACAACTTTTATTTATGGGTACCCTATCATCTTCCCAATATGATGGTTCCCCCCCTCCCTTTCTCATGTAAGATAAAGCAGGTCCAAACCATCTCTTTCCAGAGTACCTTCACAAAAAGACTAAATGGGCTACAGCCTACAGATGCTTGTTGATTCACTTGATTGTCTAGTAAATGGGAACGGCTTCTTAAGTTTCTACAAGGAAGAGTGAAATGAAAGAACAAGTATGTCATAACCTGATGAGAAGTGACACGATGACCTATGTTATAATTTTATTCTGGTGGGGAAATCATAATATTTGGACAAAATTTAGTTGAGGTTTGTAGTAAGAAAACAGTAGCAAAAGAACAGCGACAATATGCTGTTGATTGCAGCTATCTATTTTTTTTTTTTTATACATTTAGCTTTATTCTTGCAAGTAATTAACACATTTTTCGGTTGTCTTTGTTATTCTGTTTCTCCAATGAAGATACTAATGTTGGGTTTTAATCTTGATCCTTATTATTTCACTTCTCAATTTTATGTAATGGATACAGCTTTTCTGTTATGGCTTGATTCATTGCTGACTTGGTACCTTGTTGTCCTGCATTGGATGCAAGTAGAGAGGGTCTTGTATATATACTAACGAGAATGAACATGTTTTACTGAGCAGTTGTTAAAGTATACAAGGGAGGTCCAGCTGACGATTTTTAAGGGGACATCAATGTTAGAGAAGGTGGTTGAGAATACACAAGATTAATGCGATGCTCTATCATCCCACTGGATTTAGTCTGAGATGTAGAAAATAGATTTTATTTTTTTTATTCTTTTTTTTCAAGATTTTGTAATATAGGTGCTATTTTTTTTTTCTCTTAGTCCAGCATAAAGCTATGTGATTATAGTGTTCTGTTAATGTATGAGCTAGGAAGCTGAGGCAACAAATGTTTGTCATAAGGAGCAGTGCATGCTGACCTTTTAATAAGCATGCATGAAGGTTTTGTTTATTGTTTCCCCCCCTTGCTTTGTCGATGAAGTTTTGATGTTGCTTTTGTTCGTTCGCTATCAGTAACGGACAGCTAAAATTTTATTGTCTTCATTTGGTGCATGGTTATGATCATCCTTTAGACTCATTTGCCGAAATAGAGCATCGTAGAGGTTGGCGTAGTAGAATCAATTTGCGAGTTTTCTTGTGGATTCTTGTAGTACATTGTGGTTGAAGTTTCAGTTGTGTTGGTGGGGTGAGTTACGAGTACTAAAAGTGTTAGTGACTAAATCTGGTTATGACTTGTAAGAGAAAAATGTTTGTCTACTGCTACAAAATCTTGTTAGAGTTGGATTGCCATTCATATATATATATATATATATATATATGTCAATGAATTGTGTTATTTTTGTCATACACCGATCTCTTCTATCATAAACTGTGTTATGTTTTGTCAATGAATTTACTCTATCAAAAATTGTGTTATTTTTGTCAATGAATTTACTCTATAAAACTTAAAAGTCTTTTATAATTTGAATTTTTTTTTTTATAAATACCTTCCTAAGTGTAGGCCTTATATCAGGACCTCCTCTAGTTTCAAATTTAACACTTATTTCCATTAAAATCTAACCGTTTCATCAGACACACATCCTTGGACTAACATCACACGCATCCCTTGGACTAACGGGCCGCCTAACGGATCATTGAAAATTCTTAATTTTCCCTCAGTGTTTTGATTTGACTTTGTCTCTTCTCTTCATAGGTATTGACGAACCAACTCACCTTTCCCGCCATTTTCCAAACCTTGACCCTACCTTTACCATTTCCTTCAATTCCCAACCTGCAGACACAGACCCCCTAATCCCCAATTCCACCGAAGAAACTGACGTCTACTCCCAATTCTACCGCGTTTCGGAGCTCTTCCTCGTGCTGGTGCCGGAGCAAAATCAGCTCTCAGTTGACGTGGTGTCGTCGCGGCGGCAATGTGGACAATCCTCTGAGCTAGTTGCGGTGTGTCAGATCGGGCGATGGTGCAGTGGGTTAATGAGGCTTATAAGAGGATGGTGGTGGGCCCAGAGGGGGTGGCGGAGGTGGTGGAATAAGAGTAAGTATGATTTCAATGTTCAAAATTAGGACTTGGAATGAGAGTGAGTTAGATTTTGGGGACGATGGAGGTGACGGAGGTGGTGGTGGCGGTGGTGGGGTCATGGTAGTGGTTGAGGACGATGAGAGAGCTCATTTTCTAAAGAGAGAAAGTGAGATTTTTAGAGAGAGAGAGGAGGAATTGGGGAGGTCATGCAAAAGAGGTGTTTAGGGTTTAGGAGAGAGAGAGAGAGAGGAGAGTTTTAAGCTGTGTGTGTGTGTGTGTTTTAGTGTGTGTTTTGCTAATGAAAATGGAGGCAGTTAAGAGTGAGAGAGAGTTTCATTGATCAAACCCACAAAAATGTTTAGGCTACTAATGCTCTGTTTGAATTAGTTTTTGAAATTGTGCTCAAAACATAATCTTTACAGAGGAGGATCAAGTGGAAATGGCTACACCAACTTTGTTCTGTATATATATATGATCTGTATGTGTATATATATAATCTGTATGCATATATACACCAGTTTTACTGAGGGGTATTTTAGGAATTTTTAAAAAATATACAAATGACATAAGCAAAAATTATCATTGACTTGCGTTTACCGTTAGTTTGAGGTGTCTATGGAGAGGTCCCAGATATAAGATCTAAACTCAGGAAAGGTATCTGTAAAAAAAATTCTTATAATTTCATAATGATTATTTTATTCATATTTCAACCCATTTGAGAATTTATGTAAAGAGAGTTTGGGAGTGGTAATAATATGAAAATTGAAGTATTAATTTTGTTTATGTTGCATTAACATAATAAAAAATTATTCTTGTGAGAAACAATTTTTATTTATAAAATTATGAGGAAAAATTCTTCTCCTTACAGAAAGAGAGGTTTGACAAAAAATAATAAAGAAAAAAGAAATAAAAAAGTTAAAGCACAAGCATAAAATAGTTATTTAACAAACTAGGGGTCAAAGTCAACCCTGATTTGCAAAGTTAGTGTTATTTCCAAAATTATAGGCTTTATAGCTGAGGTAACTATTATTTCACCTTCCTTGAGGGGAGGTTAATGTAATTATCCTTTATTTATAAATTTATTCATTTTCAGGGCTTTTCTAGGGTTTTGATCTTGAATCAAATATATACACAAAAGATCATATTAATATAATACAATACAAATACATAAACCTCTAAACCCCAATCTTCCCATATACAAAATTGAATTCTATCATTGTTGGATGGCGTTTTCCTCTGCTTTTCGTCGCGTGCTCAACGGATCTTCTACTCTCCATTCCCAATTTGTGTCGATTCGCCTCAATTCAACCCTCACAACCAAAAAGCTCTTCGTTAGTGGTAAGATTATATCTCTCTCTGTCTATATATATATTTATATGTGTTTGTATGTATGTATATTTATGGGTTAAATTATCTATGCATATGTTGGTTACGGTTTCTGTTATTGTTACAGTTCTGATTGATTATGCTTAAACAAATGAAATGCTTGAATGGGAAAGCTCCACCTCATCTTTGTGATTTGTTCTCCAATTGCCCTAATTTCTGATGAATCGAATACACACACGCACACACACACACACATATATATATATATATATCTTACTTGTGATTTATTTATGCTTTGTTGAAAGATGGAAATGTGGGCGTTGTTTACCCTTTTGTTTGGTCGGGTTGAATTGTATATGAGCACATTTCCCATCTGTTTCATTCATATTTCGTAACTGTAATCAGGCTACAATTTCTGATGAATATATACAGATATGTAGATCTAGGGGTGGGTGGGTGTGTGTAAACTACAATTGATTGATGCTTCGTTGAAGGATGGAAAGTGGGTCTCATTTTCCCTGTTGTTTGGTTGAGTGTTATTGTGTAATGGAGTAGAAGGACGCAATATCGTCCATTGCTTTGTGAGAGTGAGGGGGTGGGGGCGCTTATATTTATTCATATTCTTCACTTTTACATCGATTTTATAAGTTCTCTAGTAAGAGGGAATGAAATGGGTGCACGCCCGCTTGCTTAGGTTTTTTTTATATATATATGTATATACACACACGTGTGTATATATACCTGTAAATCTTCATGTGTATGTATTTATGGTTTGGCAAAAGCTAATTCCATTAGCTACATTATTGTATACAATAGTTGTCCTTCTTTTCCTTCCTCTCTTACTTTCTTTCTTTGATTGGATGAAAATTAAAATTTGTGGGTCAAGAGGACCCGTTCTTTCGTTTGCTATATGTATCACTTCTAAGAAACAATGGAGATTTGATCCTATAATGTGACCAACAACAACCATAACATGACAGCTAAAAGTCGAAAAGTTATGCCTTTACTTGTTAGCTAATGAAACAAGTAGGTGTGTTGTTATTTATCATTGTAGCGATGTTTTTGTAACAATTTCCAATTCTAGCAAATGCGTAAAGCTTTTAGGAGTAGAGTTCTTTCCTTCCTCCTTTCTTTTCTAAAATTTGCTCCACTTCCCTGGTAAGGTAATATTTTGGATTTCACCATTGGTCGTCCCTTGTCATGTATCGTAATATTTTGTGAATTTCTTTTGATTTGTGTCTTTGCTCAGTGATTACGTGCAACTGTTTTCACTTTAGAAAGAGAAAAAAAAAAGTATAATATCCAAGTGGATATGGATTTAGTCACTATTTTGGGTTAGATACAGAATGCAAAAATAATAGTTAGTGGGCACTGGCTAGTAAATCTCAAGAGTTATTGTGTTTGTGTGTGCCTGTTTTGGCACTCATTGTCTCATGGAAATGTCAAAGGAAAAAAGAAAAGGCTAAAGTTCTATTTGACACATACCTAACCACTTGCTCCTACCAAAACCTGACTAGGTTCAATGTATATTGCTTTTACATTTTCGGAATTTTCTTTCTCAGTATGTGTCATCAACTGGCCTACTTCTCTTACTATGTATGAGAAGTGTGAAGGTCGGTATAAATAACAGAATGATGGACTGTTATCTCAACAATTTAATAAGAAATACTTTAGTAGATACTATGTCATGTGTCTCCGGAGTTCCCCCTTTTACTTCAACTGATTTGGTCTCTTGCATCTTGCATGGTAAGTAAGGGTTTTTCCTTTTTTTCGGTTTTCTCCTCTCGAACAATAATCGACATCAATCTTGTCCGTGTTGATGCAGGCCTCTCAAGATTCACAACGGATCAAAACCTTAAAGAAGCATTTTCACCATTTGGGCAGATTCTTCAAGGTTAGTATCATTATTCTTGCTATATATTTGCTTCATTGTTTCAGTAAATGAATCATGTGTCCCAAACTGGAGCTTGGATGATTTTGCAGCGAGTATCGTTGTAGATAGAAACAGTGGAAGATCGAAGGGGTTTGGTTTTGTCGAGTATGCAACGATAGAAGAAGCGAAGAAAGCCAAGGATGGAATGAATGCTAAGTTCTTGGATGGGTGGGTTATCTTTGTCGACCCGGCCAAACCAAGGGAAGCTAGACCCCGACCTGAACCAGAGCCAGAGTCTACTGAAACTGGGTTCAGATCAAACAAGACTATAGGTTGGTGCGGTTGATCGCACGAAGAAACCTAATGAGGCATTGTCGGGAGATCTCGTAGAAATAATTTAAAATATTATGTGCCTGAAAATGCATGTTGATGGACTATTTGCTAATTTATTTATGACACTATTATCAATTCATAATTTATGTTATCTACGATTGTACTAGAACTTTATTATGTAAGAACTAAGAACTGCATGGAGTGTGGGTTTATAATTTATACTGTTTGGAATCGCTTGTACCTCTATTTATTTCTTATAGAAAGGAAAAATGAGAAACATTTGCAGTCGGTTGTATTGGAGTAGGAGGGGCAAGTATAACCAGGTGAGTCTGATATATATTACATATGCGGTTTGGTTTCCATTTTTTTATTTTTTTTTAAAAGCAAGCAAATATTGTTGCTTATTGCTATATGTTATATGTACTGTTTCAGGCAAATGCAGCTTTGTTGCAGTAAGAAAACTGACATTGAGTGACAATTGAAACATACTAGTAATACACAATTTTATTATATTGTCATCATCAGATCGAACAAGACTATAGGTCGGTGCAGTTGTTCGCGCAGAGAAACCTAAAGAGGCATCATCCGGAGATTTCTGAGAAATAAGTTTTAAGGTTATGTGGCAAAAAGTGCATGTTGATGGATTATTTGCTAATTTATTTGTGACACTGTTATTCATTCATTAGTGGTGCAAAGCACCATTTGACTTTATATTCTCTCCAATTGTACTAACAACTTTGTTATTTAAGAACTAAGAACTGCATTTATACTGTTTGGAATTGTTTGTGTATGGGTTTCTTCTAAAAAGAAAAAAATGTGAGAAACATTTGCAGTCTTTTGTATTTAAGTTAGGAGAAGCAAGTTTATCTCTATTTTTTTAATTTTTTTTTTGGAAGTTAAGCATTTACTTACACATATCGAGTTTAACTCCATTATAAGCGGTTTAGGTTCCGAATATTTGTTTTTTTCGAATAATGTTGCTTATTGCTATATTATGTTATATGACTGTTTTGGGGAAATACTGCTTTGCTGCAATAACCTTAAAGTAACATAGCGGACATTGGGTGAGAATTGTAAGTATATTGATACACATTGTCATTATCAACGACCCACGCTTTTAATGATTTAACTTCAATATGAAAAAGAAAAAAATTCAAAATGAAAAAGGTCGTCTTATTCAAAACCCCAATTATGACATCCCATTCTCTCCCGCTTCACACCTCGGAACGCACCATTCTTATAGAAAAGAAAGAAAAGCGCTTTCACATCTTCTTAACCCGAAATGGCTGGGGAGAGGAAAGGTTCCTTTTTTTGAGGATACTCCCGGGAACAGATCAAGTGGAGACGGGGTGGGGCCTGTAGCTCAAAGGATTAGAGCACGTGGCTACGAACCACGGTGTCGGGGGTTCGAATCCCTCCTCGCCCGCAACCGAAATGGCTGGGGACAGGAAAAGAATAAATAATTAAAAATGATTTAATACATATTTTATTATTCTACTATAAAGGTTTAATAATGTAAACTTTTGAGACATAGAAATACATGGTTTAACTGAAAACAGTTGGTGAAAAGGGTTGAAACTTGAAATTGAAGAAGCCAAAAAGAATAAAAGGTAAATCCAATGATATATCTAGTTAATTTTGATAGTATAGGCTCAAATTTAAGTTGTATCTGCATTGAGAAAAAGGTGTAAAATGAGTCTGATGTTCATTTCATATCATCTTGGACTCGTTGATAGCCAACTCTGAAGTGGCTAGAAAACTCAGTATCTCAGCTAAGAATCAGCAAATTCAATACTTTTCCCAGCTTGAGGTTAAAGAATCTCATCCATGTCAATACAAGTCAGTGTTGGTTGAGATTTTCTGGTTATTTCCACCCTTTCACTTAGTTTTATGCCTGTATTCGGCTGCATAAATATATATATATATATATATACTGCACAACTAAAGACCATATTAACAATCTGGAGCTACAATTAGTAAATTATCCAGGTAATTTGAGTAAGAGAACACATATAGTAATTTATAAAAGAAGCAACTGCTATTTACCATAAAAACCTATACAGAGATCTGAAATATGTCCGTGTCAATGTAGCAATTTTGCCTATAGAATAGCACCATCCTTGAGAAAGAGTTCCTAATAACTTCTAATCCGTTAAAAACAGCACACTGATCAGCCCAAAGAGATAAGTTTGGAAAATACTACCATTAGCATAACTGAACAAGAGAACTTAAGAAAACCCATTACTTATTTATCTACAGTCTCTGGAAAAGATGACATACAGAAAGGCTGCGATCCTGGCTGCAATTCAAGGCTCAAGTAGCCTCCGCAACAGAGAGGTGCATCTCTGTGACGGAGTCCTCGAGGAAAATACTCCCACAGTGCAAACCTTGGCCGCCAACATCAATATCCAAGAGCTCAACACACCGCTCATTATATTTAAGCAATCTGGCATCATCGTCTGATGACTTGAAACCCATGTTAGAACTACTACTGCCATATTTCCTAATTTGTTTCTTGTCTTTCCCTCGTTTAGATTTGCCCCCACCTTTTGGACGGTTCTTGACACTCTTCTTACTATCAGTCCTTTGCCTTTGTTTCTTGCCAGCCGGCATGTGTGACATTGATGTAGGAAGAGGATCATAAACATCAGGGTCCCACGTTACAGTCAGCTTCTTCAACGGTGTTCCTTGTTTCTCACGGCTACCCTTCATTGCAGATACAAGCTTCAAAGGAGTCTGATAGGCATAAAATAAAAAAATAAAATAAAAAGTTATACAAAAGTTTCGACCAGAAAAAAATTCTGTACAAAACCCATAATCTCCCAACACGACCATCTTTTCCACATAAAAATTATAATTATCTGCTCCAGCTGTGTATAGTAGTATACATTTCACCTGCTCTAACATACAAATTTGGAAGTAGGGATGAAATTTACAGCAAAAAAGTCCATAAGAGTAGCTTTAAATATGGTAAAACATATAAACAGAAAACTTATAATCTTGAAACAAATGCTGTGTCTGAGTTCAAAAAAACCACAATGAAACAAACTAAATGGAAAACAAAAGTGTCCAATGTGGTTAACTTCCCGACTTCAAATCCAGTAAACAATTACAAGAGAAAAAGGCTAAAAGACTTGACGTCAAGAGCTGACAACGGAATATGTAGTATAAAATGTTATATCAGTTGTATCTCCTTCGACAATTATCATCTGCTATAGGAAAGGGAAATTCTTTACTATCTGACTCAAGAATATTTTACTCCTGAAATCCGGCTCAAGAAGAAGGGAAATAGGGCTCTAACTAGAAGACAAAATAACATAATATTAACAACTTGGATGCCCATAACTGCTTGCAAGATTTATAATGAAAAATAAAAATAAAATAAAAGGATATATATTTTAAAAAATGAAAGAGAGAAAGAAAAAAGAGCACACACATCATGCACTCTCAAAGAAAGCAAGAGATGTGTACCTCTGGTATGTTGAAAACAAAAACAAAGCCCATTTAACAAATTTCCAGTAAAAGACACTGAGATATATAAAAATTATAAGCCCATTAACAAATTTCCACTACAGCCTCTATTCCTCTAATAATAGAAACATGAGCATATAGCAGACTGCTAAGCAAGGCCTCAAAAATTTAATTACTAATTAGATTGATGCAACTTGATGTAACCAATGGGCTCTATCCTATAGATGATATAAGCTCTCCTTCCCATTGGGGAGCCCGAGTGTTCGAGCCGCGTGGTGGACAATATAAAGAGGGGGTGTGCGTTTATTTGATTAGATTGATGCAACTGGGCTTGACGTAACCAATGGGCTCTAGCCTAGATGTTGTCTCCTCCCCCTTCGGGAAGGTTAATGCAGACAGATGACATAAGAAAATGAAACCTTTTCAGATAGTAACCATCATAAAACTCACTTAATACGTACAAGCAACAACAAATGCTAATCTGAAAATTATTACACATTATCCCAAATTCAAGTGAACAAAGTGCAAACTTACAGGTAAAGATACAGCACGCCAGTCACGTGGCTTAGCAGAGTCATTATCATTTTCCTTCCACATTGCAGCAGGTACCTCATCCAATTCTTCTTTATCTTCTCTATCTGTAGATTTAGCAAAGGACATCATCTCTTCAGAACATGGAAATGTTGCACATTTGCACAAGCACTTGTCAGAAGTTATAATGGTCAATTTTGTAATACAAGACTCTTCACACAATAACTTTCAAAAAAAAAAAAAGACCCTTCACACAAATCTCCCTTCAATTGTTAATATCATTTTTGTAAGAAGATGAAGACAAAATAGAGTTTGATGTCAATATCTGATCACCTTGATTATGCTTCAACTCGGTTAGACCTTCACCAAGATCCTTTTGAGAAAGGTCTCCAGTGGCACTAGTAAACAGCAGTGGATTAAGAGACAACTGATTCAAGTCATCAATCTCATCTGTACCTTCAGAAACTGATATATTCAGTGAGCTGATGTCCATTGAAGCAGGCAGAAGCTGAAGGGAGAAACAGCCAAAATTCAAAGGAGTAAGAAGAATTGGATATGGGATATGGTTTACATTCACAAGTTAAAAGACCAAAGTGTAATATATGTACAATCAGATAATGCCAAATTCCACTAACACACAAAGGGATATAGTCCACATTCAAAATTTAATAAACTGTACAATCTGGTCATTATTCCTAATTTATCAACACTACAATTGGATTTTCTCAAGAACTTATACACTCAACAATATGGTACAATGGCCTAATCATTCCAAAATTGTTATGATGGGATATGGTCCACACTAACAACATCATTCTTTCTAATTGTACAATCTCATCATTCCTAATTTCGCTAACAATACAATAAGATTGAACTTAACTAAAGACTTGATTTTGTCATTTTAGTCGCCTTCTCTTGGTGGTACTTGAGCATTCCTTCCCTTTCTATTCGACTAAGTCGATAAAGTTTATTGGAAGCATTATAGTGTTCAGTGAAGAACTCTTGTATTGCTACTATACTGGGATATTGGGATTGAACCCTTTATCCAAGTTTGTTGGTATTTTGTTACAGACCAGTTTTTCTTCAGCTTAAGAATTAACCCATTGCTCTATCTTGCTTGTACTTCCAATCAGAACCAAGATATATCATTTTGCAGGGTGGGTCTCCTCTCACCACAATCTTATGACAGACTCAATTTGATTGTAGGTTAAATGCTTGACATATTACATATATAGTTGTAACCCAAATTGGTTTTTCAATATATGTATGCTACTCAATATTCAAACTATATCTCCAATTTATTCTGAACAGCTGAATAAATGAAGACCCTAAAAAGGATGTACGGATATGAATTATTATCAAAATGAGCGCCTACATGAAATTTTATATCTATATATATATATAAGAAAGTACCTTTGGAGAGAGAAAGGCAACAGCAACCGAAACCCACCACGCAATACGAAACTTGTGCTGCAATAGCTCGATTTCTTGATTGATCTACTAGTACTAGTCCACCACCAAAATTGAAAAAGAAAAAAACTATATATATATATATATATATATATATATAAGCTTAATGTTAACTAAGATTTCCCCGGCGATCACTCTTCTCGAGACGTTTGAGACGACTAGAGAACCAACCAGCATCTAGAAACGACAGGTAGGGAATGGCAGGCCTTGTGAGAAATTCAAGACCGCCCACCCAAGGCATTGTTTCGATGCTCTTCCAAACCCTAATTTTTTTATCAGTAAACACAGACAGACCCTACTTCAACAACAGAATCAGAGAGCAATTGAAATGGGTTTGTATTAGGTCATCGTTGAAAGACCTTGTGAAAACCCTAAAATTGTGGACCAGAAGTGGATTAGCACAGAACAGCACCAAAATACCAAAATGGTGATGAAGTCGCTATCTATACTGAGAGACCTTGACCCAATTTGGTTATGTTAAAGGTAATTTTTTGCAATTGTTAGGCTAAAATTCTAAATATCATAAAAATACTACCTCCATCCCAATTTATTTAAATGTCCACACCCCAAAATTAATTTAAGTATTAATTTTCAAAAATAAAATTAGTATTCAATAAACAAATATTTATTATTACATATTTACTGACCGGGACTAATTTAGAATTTCTCTAGTTTTTTACTCTTTTTTTATAATTTCGCTTCTAATTGATTTTGAACAAATGTTATACAAATTAGAAAACATTAAATAACAACGTTAATAAATTGCAAATTAGAGGTTATTTATAAATTAATCATTAATTGGGATGAATTTAGAATTTTGCGAGTTTTCTACTCTTTTTGTTGGCAATTTCTAGATGAGAATGAAACTGAGTTTAAACTTAAAAACTCAAATTAATTTTGGACTAATGTTATAAAATATATAAATACCAAAGTTCATTAATTAGAGATTTTAGAGGTTTTATATTATTTATGTGAAATAAAGTTTGTACCGTGTGATCATAGGTATTAATTTAATGTTAACGAGCTTGCTTTGGAATTTAAAAATAAAAAGTATTATTATAATTAATTTTATTGTTGAAAATGAATAAAGAACCTAATTCTAAAAGATATTATCACTGAATTCAGAACTTGCGATGACACTAGTTTACAATCTCATGAGTTTTTTAGATTCAGCCGTTTCGGATGTGTTTTGCTTCTAAGTGGTATTGTAGCATTATTTGGAAACAGAAACATATTTGGTGCAAGTGTTTTATTTTGCACAGTAGTGAAAATTTTGGAAACAGATGACCAATTTTCAGAAACACCAAATTGATATTATTTTGATGTTTTACTAATGTAGCAAAGTAAATAAATATAAAATATTTAATTTATAGTTAAATATACTAAATTTGCCTTAGTTTTTTACTCACAACATTCTTTAATAAAATCATTGCTCTTCTTATATAGTGAAAAATAAAACGCAAAAAGCACAACATGATCCAAACGGATCCTTAGGGCTTGCTTGGTATGTATTTCTAAAAAATGAGAATCTGGTTGAGTTTTTTGAAAACTAATTATGAAAAACTAGTTAGGTTCCGTTTGGTTGTGTGAATTTGGAATTGGATTGGAATTAAAATACCATGAAATTTCAATTCTAATGTAATTCCTAATACATTGTTTGAATATTGCTTGAAATTCAAGTATAATTGAATTTCAATCCAAAACCCAATTTAAATGTAAAAGATTATAACTTTAAAATTAAATTAGATAATATAGATATTATACAAGTATAAGTAAGAATATATATGTGTGTGTATGTGTGTATATATGCATGCGTATGTGTGGATGTCTATATATGTGTAAGTTTATATATGTGTGTATATATTTGTATATGTGACTATATATTTATGTGTATGTGTATTCATATTTGTATACAGCGACAGACTTAGAAGTTTAGGTGAGTGGGGATATAACTACAATATCAAAATTTCAATGGGGGCTTTAAGCTATTTTTTTAGAAATTTAGTCAGAGCATAATTGCAAAATCTTAAATTTAAGGGTAATAAAGGTAAAAAGAAAGAAAAAAATTCTTACTGGCCTTAAGGTATGTCGTGCCTATTTGTATATATAAGCGTCTATGAATACATATATACAGTGACGGATCTAGGATTTGTGATCAATTTGGACTAAATGTGAATATCTTAAAATTAAGAATAAAAGTGTAATAAAAATAATAATGGGACCAAATGTTAAATATTCTAAATTTTAGGATAAAAAGCATAAAAAATAAATAAAATCAATTGGGTCCTTTATTGCATGATTTGCATCCATCACTTTATATCATGGTTCGTCGTAACGGATTTTCATATGGTCGTTACTGTTACGGCCCCGTTATCCGATTTCCACACCCATAACGACCGTTACGGTGGTCGTAACCCCGATTTTCACCGGTTCCGAAAATACCGTAACGGTTAACACAATTGAAGTTTTTCAAAAATATGGGCTAAAAAGTTTTTTTTTATGTATATGATATGATAAATGTTACTCTATTATTAAATTATTAAAAAGTAAAGAAAAATTAAAAAAAAAATGATTTGAACTCGACTTGGATAGAAGAGTTAAATCAATGAATCAAGTAAAATGAACTAAAGACACAATGATCATCAAAGTGATGGTTCTTCTTCAATGATGCGTAACTTTGGTGAATTTTTGTTGGGGCAGTCACCAAGCTCACAGTATGGATTTTCGTATGGTACAAGTCAAAGCTATTATCCGCCACAACCATATGGATTTTTTCATGCAGAGGAATACCCCATTGTGTTTCCTCAACTTCAAATATCTTATGGATATTATGGACAAAGGCATAACATCAGTACAAATCAGTTTAGTAATTCATCGGGATAGGCTCAGGGTCAAAATCATCCTTATCAGTTACAAAAAGAAGATGATCTACTAATGATGAATAAAATGTCCATTGAAGATACAACTCAAAATTGGCAATCTTTTCATGAACCCCAACCAGAGCAACTAGATCCACCACGAAATTCATTTTGGTGGTGAATCATGTATCTTTTTAAAAATTATTTTACATTGTTGGAAATAAATTATATCTTTTGTGATTTCAATTTTTTATTTATTTAAATTTAAATTTAATTTAATAATATCATAACAAGTATATCATATATATTGAAATAACGACGACACCATTAGATTTATTAATAACTCATTTTTTTATATTAAAATTCTTTAAAAAATTAAATAAAATTCACTTAAATCTACCAAAAAATCATCTTTATTAATTTATGTTATCAAAAGTATCCAATTAGAATATTTTAGGTAAGATGTGTAAGATTTTAAAAAAATCACGATTGCGATAACCGAGTCCCGTTACGTAACCTCGATACTGACTCGAGTCCGTTACACCAATACCATTACCGTTACAATGACCGATACCCTTACAGCGAACCATGTTGTATATATATACATATATGTGTGTGTATATATATGTTTTTATATATACAAGAAAGGACAGACCTGCATGGGGACAAGTGGGGGCGGTGGCCCCCACTCAACTTCTTTTTATTTATATTATTTACTCTAAAATGTAGAATAATAATGTTTATACTTTCATTGAAACTGAAATTTTAGAAAAACTCTTAAAACCTCAACTGAATTTGAAAAAATATAATTTTGCCTCCACTCACCAAATTTTCTAGATCCGTGCATGTATACAAGCATGTGTGTATATATGGGCTAGGATCCTCTGTTGTAGTCAGGTCATGTTGTACAAGGAACGACATCGTTTAGTTTCCAATACAACTAACGTTGTTAATCCACAGTTAATTATATTTCCTCAACAACCTAAAACTAAAAATTCTATATTTTCAACAAAATAAAATTAATCTTCAACAGTAATAAACTATATATTCTCAATAATATAAAACTATGTAGTAATAGAATTTTAAAAGCGATAAAATTTGTTCAATATCTTAAATCTAATTTTAACACAACTCAAACTTTGTTTCAACACCCATAAATCCTAATTATCAATAATATTCATACTAAAATAAAATTACAAACATTAAATGGTGGTGGTGTAAAAATTAATTACATTGAGAATTAGATTTATGGTGTGAACTTAAATAATAAATTTATTGATAATAAAGATTAAAGAAGTGTTGAGTTAAAAATTAAATATGTTGAGACTTAGATTTATGTCATTGACTTGGGAATTAAATATGTTGAAAGAGGGATTTTATGTTGTTCAATTAAATAATAAAGGATGTTGAGATAAAATATGTTAAAAATTAAATTTATGTCATTTAAATGAATATTAAGGTAATGTTTGGGGGAGCTTCTCCAGAGAAGAGAAATCCTTTTTTAAAAAATTACTTTATAAAAGTAAGTTTGATAATTGCGTTTCAAAATAAAAAATTGTTTGGTGAAGCTATCTACTTCACAACTCATTTAAGAATTAACATTGTTAAATAAGTTACCAATTTACAATATTACCCTGAATAACCAATAACGAGGGTCATTAATTTGTGAGACACGTGTCATCGGAATCGCGAAATCGAACTCTAGTTGAATTCTTCATCCTTCATTTATGCCCTTATTTTCTTTTGTTTTCTATTACTATTAGAATTATGAACCGTTTTTACTATTAGAAATATGAATGAATTAAATATTAATTATCATATATGGAATGTCTATGAGTTGTATAAGATAAAATTGATATGTAATATAATAATTTTTACAAATAAAAAAGTGATGAATGAAAGTAAGTCACGGTGAAAATAATGTAGAATTTCCATGAGTTTTATGGGATAAAATTGATATATAGTACAATAATTTTTACAAATACAAAATTGATGAATGAAAGTAGGACTCTTTTTCATTAATTACGGTAAAAATAATAGAATTTAAAGACTTTACAATAGATAAGGATAAGAAGTTATAAGAAATAAGTATAAAGATAATATAGGAATTTACCTTTTTTTAACATTCACTATTCCTAAAATAGGGGAACGTGAATTTGAGAAACAACTATTACTTGTTTCTACTAAACGGACTTTAAAAGTTTTAAATTTTTATGAAAGTGCGTTTGAATGTTTTCATCAAACAATTGCAATTTTATTAAACGGGCTTTTTGAACTTGGAAGCCCGTTTGGAGGGTTTGAAAAGCTCCCCCAAACATACCCTAAATATATTGATAGAGAGATTTTATAACATTGAATTAAATAATAAATTTATTGATTACAAAGATCAAAGGGCGTTGAAACAAAAATTTAATATGTTTAGAATTAGACTTATAATATTGACTTATAGATTAAATATGTTGAAAGAGTGATTTTATGACGTTCAATTAAATAATAATATTATTCATAGCAAAGATTAAAGGTTATTGAGGGAAAATATGTTAAAAAAATATTTTATGGCATTGGATTATAAATTAAATATATTGAAAGAGATATTTTACAATATTAAATTAAAAATTAAATTTTTATTACAAGGTTCAAAGGGTGTTAAGCAAAGATTTAATGTATTAAGAATTAGATTTATAACGTTGGCTTAAAACTTAAATATGTTGAAAGAGAAATTTTTTGGAGTATATACACTAAATAAAATTTTTGTTGATAACAATGATTAAAGAATGTTAAGTTAAAGATTAAATATGTTGAGACTCGAATTTATAACATTAACTTGTGATTAAATATGTTGAAAGAAATTTTTATGGCGTTCAATTATAATAAATATTTCGATTATGATGATTAAAATTTGTTAAGGTAAAGATTAAATATGTTGAGAATTAGATTTATGATATTGACTTAAAGATTAAACATGTTGAAACGAAATTAAATGAAAAAATTATTGTTTACAAAGCTTAAAGGTGTTGAGAATTAGATTTATAGTGTTGAATTAGAGATTAAATATGTTGAATGAGAAAGTTTATTTCGTTTAACTAAATAATAAACATACAAGAAAAATCAACTTTCAATTATAAAAAATCTAAGTGAATTTATGCTTTTGGCCAAAATCGTATGTATAAATATATATACATAAGTAAAAATATAATTATATATATACACAGAACAACACTGCATATATACATAGATATACAATTTTTCACACTAACAAACATCAACAAACAATGAACATGGTGAAGTGAAAGTAACTTTAATGAATATATTATGTGAAGAAGATAAATCACGAATCACAATGCATTGCAAGATAAATGAATTACGAATCAGATTATAGTTGCAAAGAAAATGAATTGCGAATCACACTAAATTTGTAAAATCTAAAAACAAAATATAAAATATAAGAAATCCATAAACGGTCATATAACAGAGAATTGTTAGTTTTGTTTCCAAAATTTTTAAAAACCATGTCGTTACTTGTACAACATGACCCGACTACATCAAAGAATCCCGTTCCATGTGTATATATATTTAGACGTATTTATGTTGTGGTGGTGAAAAATTTATTATTACATAAAAAGTATTTACTGGGTAAGGGTTAGAGAAAATGTGAAAATTAAAATTACAACTTCTCATATGAATTTAAGTTCTGAAATTATCATTATTTGATGCATCGCTACTTTATTGTGTCATTTTTTCCCCATGGCATACATTCCAACACGTCATCGCACTCCCTTGCCTTGGCCTTGATTTTAGGGAGCCATCTCAAGGAATTCAAATTTTAAAATGAAGGTTTTAATGAAGCATCTCTCAGAATTCAAATTTTGAAATTTTAGATCTAAATTTTCAATTGACATGAGATCCAAAATAAAAGAAACTAATTTCAACTAAGATGGAACGGGAGTAGAGATGACAATGGGCGTGTACGAAACGGGTTCGTCTATATCCATTTTTGCCCTGTTTATTTTTTTTAAATACCATACCCTTGACAGATTTGTTACAAGTTACATTTTCATAACATTTTACAAAACCTGTGCCCGCCCCGCCCCATGAATATTTGATTGTCAATTTCATCTTCATCATCAACAAAGTAGTTTGGTGCACAAAAATTCAAAAATAATAATATAATCCTAAATACATATTCAAAAATTCGAAGAAAAAAATAATAACCTATGAAATTCTTTCAAATCATCCAACATCCAACATTCGAATTCAAATTCAAATTCTCTTTCTATTTCTCTTTTTTCTTTGTATATATTCGACTACTCAATTCACCTTAGTCTAATATATTGAATTATATGAAAAAAAATGAATAATAACTAATAAAGTTCTTAGGATTTGATAAAAGGTTTTATATACGTTTATATATAACTATAAATAAGTAAAAAAAAATTAAAGTTAATCTAAACGGGGCAGGTATAATCAAAACCCGTCATCGCCCCATAATCCTTGACGGGTTCAATTTCTTTTACCAAACTCGCCCCTACAAAATAAAAAGTGTTCTCAAACCCTTAAATAAATGGGCAAATCTCCAACGGAACGGTACAAATTACCATCCTAAACGCAAATTAAATCTGTAACTTCTTGTTTGTTTGGCCACAAAATTTCAGTTGCAGCAGACTAGGTTAAGTCCTGAAAATGAACAAGTCTTATCGACATACTACAATGCCCACCTTCTCTCTTCTTCACGACAAGGTTTTGGGAATTTGTATGCGATTGATATTTTCAATTGAGGTAGGACCGTAGGAGTCAAGTTTAGAGAATACGTAAGGTTGCGTTTGGTAATGGTGCGATCTTAGTTTTTTGTTTTGGTTTGGGTTTTGGTGTGAGAAAAAGTGATGTTAAAAAATCAAACCATGTTTGGTAGAGTTGATATGAGTTGAAATTCTGAAACCAAACCATGTTTGGTAACTTGGAATGGTTTCACATTTTATTTATAAATATTAAAATTTATAATATTAATATATTAATTTTTAGGAAAGATAATAAAACTATAATATTAAAATATATTAAATTTTCAAAAATATATTTTAATATTAATATATATTAATTTTTAGAAAAAATAATAAAACTATAATATTAAAATATATTTTTGGAAATAAATATATTTTAATATTAATATATTAAAATATATTAATATATTAATTTTTAGGAAAGATAATAAAACTATAATATTAAAATATATTAAATTTCCAAAAATATATTTTAATATTAATATATTAATTTTTTAGTTTTGTAATCAAATATTAATATATTATAATATTATAATATAATATTAAAATTTTGTAATATTAAAATATATTAATATATTAGTATTAATATTACTGTAGCACATGGGTTGCTACAGTGCCCGCACCATCCAAATCATCCACTTTGATGGTTCCAAAAATGGTGAGATATGGTATGCTACAGTGCTTTTTGGTTTGCTACAATAATACCAACACCAAGTTTACCAAACATGGGTTGGTACCACTATTCCGTACCAAAACCAAAAACTTGGTACCAACACCCGGTACAAAAAGAGTGAATTTAAAATTCCTATGCACATATATATAAACATATATTATATACACAATTATGTATATAACAAGTTCTACTACATAATATAACAATGGAGAATATTATCAGGTTCCAAGGTTTGTACTATTTTGATGTGTGATTTTGGTTGTTGATAAACCAAACCGATCGAAAACAGATACAACCGGTTACATTGCCCAACTACTCATGATCAAACATTGATTAGTGAACATAAATTGCCCTTTATTTCCCATAAATTCAGGGATTAAGGCAAAAACACATGAAAACTGATGGCATAAGACAATCTAAATAATATTTTGTTTGATGATTATAATAAAATTGTAATAAAATCACTCACAAAAGAAGATCAATATAGGTTCAAGGAATCCAGTAAATATTACATCCAAACACATCGGAACCCAGCAATTGAAGTGATAAAAAGCTAAAATTATAACAAACGCATATTATACATATATATGTATTACTAAAGTGATAAGTGACACAACATTAAATGGTTAATTGGAACCCTTTGACACAAACAAACATCATCAATTAAATTGAACATAAAATCTGAAAGAAGGTTAGATATGAATAAATCATTATGTCTGTATAAGTTATATAAAGAAAAAAAAAACTTGATTTATTCGGTTGTAACAGGAGGGGTCGCCGGAATATCGGCGACGTAGGCACCCTTGCAAACATAACACCGGAAAACAAAGGAAGCGCCGTACCACACCTGCCCTCTTACAGTCATCCCACAAGCACAGGTCACATCCCGAATCTGAAAAAATTCAATTTATTAGTATTCTTCATCATAATCGTACATAAAGGTATACACATATATAATATATATTGGATTATATTAGATTTATTTCTACACTCACCACCATGCCAGGTTTGCTCGGAACAAGCACGATCGAGTCCTTGGCGGCGTAAAACGGCAGCTCTGGCCCGAAAGGCGGTGGGATCAGCTTTGCGGTGGCGGAAGGGGGTAGGATATTGTATCCGGCGGACTCCGGCAGGTTCTGGTCTCCGGTGGAAGCGCAAGGCGGCCAGATCTGGTCTCCGGCGGAAGCGTTAGGGGGATGGATCTGTTCTACGTCGGCGGGAGCGGAAAGGTACTCCTTGGTTTTCTCCATCCTTCGTTTGTGTAATGGCCTAATGGGATCACGGAACTTGAAGGTTTTATGTATATATATAAGGTAAATTATACTTTCACTCATGTTCTTAAATGTAAATTATACATGCAACCCCTATAATTTTACTAATTATATTTTTATTCTTTATTTATTTCACTTTGACCCTCGATTCAATCTCGCAAGGACAGGTCAAATTCAATCAATCCTGTGAAATGACACTTTTATTTAAAAATGTGTGTGATTACAATTACTCACCCCAAAGCTATAATTGCCCCTTCAAACCCTCCAAAAACTTAATTCAACATAAACCCATATAAATATATAGATATATGTATATAGACATACAGTGATAGCAAATTCTTCATCTCCATCATCATATTATGTGTATTCTTAACCTATTGAAGCTTAGAAATAAAAATGACAAATTCTCAATTTGATTAATCAACATTTGAGTTTTGAAAACAATGAAAAGGTAAAAATAAAATAAAAACATATACAACCGTTTGCATTTAATCTTGAAATTAAAGCTAGTCATGTTCACATGAATGAAAATTGAAAGAGCTACAAATCCAGACGCATTTCATTCTTCTAGACATCATCATTCAATTCAGCTATCATGTGTTGATGAATCCCATAAAGTCTTATTCCTATACATTTTAGTAATATAATATATACTTTCTAAAATTGAGAATTTCTGAAATTGGGCATATCCACCGCGGCCTCCTCCTCCTCCTACTCTATCTCTCGCCGGAAATTGTGCTCCAATAATTGAGTTCTTTTATTTTAGTATCACCCTACATATACCTATATATATATATATATATATAGGTTAGGGTTTGGTTTTGATTGATAAGCCTTTCAATTTATTTTTGTGATAGTTTGAATTCTATACGTAAATATGAATTTATGTTATAGTTGAATCAAATGGATAATGGTTTTGTAGGATTAGGGTAGGGGTAAAGATGAAGAAAATGATTGAAAGGTAAATAGTTAATTTAATATAAAAGAATATTTAATTATTTAAAATAAATAAATAAACGTGGGTACAAGATTAATTTCACATATTCGGTGATTGGATATGGGTTTTAGGGGGTGAAAGTATAATTAGTAAAATTATAAAGATTTTGGATGTAATTTATATTAATAATAGGGGATGAAAGTGTAATTTTCCATATATATATTAGCGTATTTTCCCATTTCCATTCCAATTCCTATTCAAGCCCTAAGGATTCAATTTGACCATTATACCCTTTATGGTATATCTTTGTCCTGTAAGCAGTCGGATCCTTCTACCTTTTTTCTCCTATCTAACCAAAAAAACTAGGACTCTGGAGGGTCCAAATTTGACCCACTCCAGAGTCGGAGCTGAAGCCCAAAAGGCATACAAAAAATTATCTAGTCATAATTTTACCGAGTTCTTTCATTTTGAGCGTTGTATTTATATTTACACTTTGTTTGGAAGTGTAGAATTTGGAGGGATTTGGGAGGATTTGAATTTTATGTTGCGTTTTAATTATATTAGATATACCCTCTAAAATTAATGTATATTCTTAATATGTATCCTTTAAATATTTATTATTTTTACATTTCATAAGGGCTGGCCTTGAAATTTCAAAAATATATAAAGACACTAGACAAGATCAAATGTACAACCATTTATATTTAAGGTTTCATGAGCTCAAAAATAATAAATGTGAAAGAAAATATTAAATAAATAAATTGATTATATCAATACTAAAACATTGAAAATAATTTTCAATTTGGTGTTGTCGTGAAAAATTGTTGTTGTGTTAGTGCGGCGGTCACAAGACTCCTGAGTGTAGTTGCGTGAAAAATTATTGTTATTGTGCAAGTGCGGTTGTCACGAGACTCCTAAGTGTAGTCTCTAAACGTTGTCCCGAGTGCGACAATAATCTTCTAGCTCTAATCATAAATAGTTTGATTTGGATTCGATTTAGTTTCATTAAGTTGAAGAATTGATTTTTTTTTTTTTAGTCTATAGTTATAATAAGTGATATATAAAATTTTGGGGGCTTAGTTTGTAAAATTATATTAGAATTTGGATGAATTGGCTTGTTAAAGAAAATAATTTCTTTTTTGGACCTATAGTAAAATAAGTTTGTTTAAAAAAAGAAAGTTAATGCCCTAAATTGTGTAATTATATTAGGTTTTGTTCTTAATTGGGTTGAACAACTAATTTTTTTAGAGCCAATAAAAGTACAATTATTTTTTTTTTAAAAAAAACAAATAAAATAAATTGGGCTCCCCAAGGCCGAGGAGACCTCCTGGGTCGCCTTACCATAGAGCAGACCAGACATTTCACCCAATAACAAATTATAATCTCCTTACTTCATCACTCTTTTTGTCTTAATTTCATCTCAATTATATAAAAATTGCATGAATTACATTGAAAAGATTTTAAATAAGAAGTTAAATATTATTTTCATTTGCATACAATTTAATTTATTTTTATAATAAAAAACAGCTACGCCCGTTTAATAATCGGATTTAGAGTGCATGGGAATAGCAAAATTAAACAAGATGGGGATGGAAATGAGGATGAGGGGGCGGATCTGTTCCCCCATTGCCATCACTAGTTATATTTTAATCTATCATTAAAGACCAATTGTATTGAAATTTTACACTTGGGGTTTTAAGGATTCATTATTTTATCCAAACATCACAATCTCCTGCAATTCATATGAAAAGCATGGCTAGAGATCCCAGTGAAGCGTATGTATATATTTTTTGTTTTGTTTCGGTTAATTTGATCAGGTGAATATGATTTTCTGTTTTTAAGTATTTGGATTGCTTGAGGCTGCCAATGCTAGATATAAATTGTTGTGGGTGTATCTTTAAGTTTTTATTATTATTGTTTATTTTTTTTCATTACTGTCTTATACCCATGCGTTTCTTACAATAAGAAATTCTGAAGTCATAGGAGAAATTTAGCACTCTAAGGATGACAGTAGAATTGAGATATGTTCCTCTTTATAGCAGTGTAAAAGATCTTTACATCGGGATGTATAAAATCTGAGAGTGAGAGGTGGCACTGTTGGTGTTGGTGGTTATTTCTATTAAAAGTTGTTTTTTTTTTTATTAATTTTGATGAATTTTCTTCCCTTATTGTACCACACAACTTTTTTTTTTTCATCTCCATTGTATGGATCAAATAATAGCCTAGAAAGTGTTGAATAAAATTGACAACTGAACCACAATTATTTTAGACTGCAACTAGTTGAACTAAACTCTATAAAATAATATTTAAGAATTATTTTGATTTTTTATTAAGTAAATTATATTACGTTCCAAACTCTTTGTTGAAAAAACTCTATAACATCATTCCTATACAATAGTTTTTATTGAATTATCTTATCTAATTCTATCAATATTTTAAGTATATTGATACACATTGTCATTATCAACGACCCACGCTTCACACCTCGGAACTCAGTATCTCAGCTATGACATCCCTTCTCTCCCGCTTCACACCTCGGAACGCACCATTCTTATAGAAAAGAAAGAAAAGCGCTTTCACATCTTCTTAACCCGAAATGGCTGGGGAGAGGAAAGGTTCCTTTTTTTGAGGATACTCCCGGGAACAGATCCAGTGGAGACGGGGTGGGGCCTGTAGCTCAAAGGATTAGAGCACGTGGCTACGAACCACGGTGTCGGGGGTTCGAATCCCTCCTCGCCCACAACCGAAATGGCTGGGGACAGGAAAAGAATAAATAATTAAAAATGATTTAATACATATTTTATTATTCTACTATAAAGGTTTAATAATGTAAACTTTTGAGACATAGAAATACATGGTTTAACTGAAAACAGTTGGTGAAAAGGGTTGAAACTTGAAATTGAAGAAGCCAAAAAGAATAAAAGGTAAATCCAATGATATATCTAGTTAATTTTGATAGTATAGGCTCAAATTTAAGTTGTATCTGCATTGAGAAAAAGGTGTAAAATGAGTCTGATGTTCATTTCATATCATCTTGGACTCGTTGATAGCCAACTCTGAAGTGGCTAGAAAACTCAGTATCTCAGCTAAGAATCAGCAAATTCAATACTTTTCCCAGCTTGAGGTTAAAGAATCTCATCCATGTCAATACAAGTCAGTGTTGGTTGAGATTTTCTGGTTATTTCCACCCTTTCACTTAGTTTTATGCCTGTATTCGGCTGCATAAATATATATATATATATATATATATATATATATATATATATATATATATATATATATACTGCACAACTAAAGACCATATTAACAATCTGGAGCTACAATTAGTAAATTATCCAGGTAATTTGAGTAAGAGAACACATATAGTAATTTATAAAAGAAGCAACTGCTATTTACCATAAAAACCTATACAGAGATCTGAAATATGTCCGTGTCAATGTAGCAATTTTACCTATAGAATAGCACCATCCTTGAGAAAGAGTTCCTAATAACTTCTCATCCGTTAAAAACAGCACACTAATCAGCCCAAAGAGATAAGTTTGAAAAATACTACCACTAGTCATCCGATGAGTTGAAACCCATGCTAGAACTACTACTGCCATATTTCCTAATTTGTTTCTTATCTTTCCCTCGTTTAGATTTAGCCCCACCTTTCGAACAGTTCTTTCCACTCTTCTTACTATCAGTCCTTTGCCTTTGTTTCTTGCTGGACGGCACATGTGACGTTGATGTAGGAATAGGATCATAAACATCAGGATCCCACGCTACGGTTAGCTCCTTCAACGGTGTCCCTTGTTTCTCCCGGCTACCCTTCATTGCAGATACAAGCTTCAAAGGAGTCTGATAGGCATAAAAACAAAAATGAAAAAAAAAAAGGAACAGCTATTAAAGAAAAGTGTCAACCAGAAAAAAATTCTATACAATAACCCATAATCACCAAACACAACCATCTTTTCCACATAAAAATTACAATTATCTGCTCCAGCTGTGTATAGTAGTATACATTTCACCTGCTGTAACATACAAATTTGGAAGTAGGGATGAAATTTACAGCAAAAAATTCCATAAGAGAAGCTTAAAACATGGTAAAACATATAAACAGAAAACTTAAAATCTTGAAACTAATGCTCTGTCTGAGTTAAAAAAAAACCACAATGAAACAAATTAAATGGAAAACAAAAATGTCCAATGTGATTACCTTCCTGACTTCAAATCCAGGAAACAAGTACAAGAGAAAAAGGCTAACAGACTCGGCGTCAAGAGCTGACAACAGAATACGTAGTATAACATGTTATATCAGTTGTATCTCCTTCGACAATTAACATCAGCTATAGGAAAGGGAAATGCTTTACCATCTGACTCAACAATATTTTACTCCTGAGATCCGCCTCAAGAAGAAGGGAAATAGGGTTCTAACTAAATAACAAAATAAAATAATATTAATAACTTGTGTGCCCATCACTGCTTACAAGATTTATTACGAAATATAAAAATAAAATAAAAACATATATATTTTTAAAAAAAATGAAAGAGAGAAAGAAAAAAGAGCACACACATCATGCACTCTCAAAGAAAGCAAAAGATACGTACCTCTGATATGTTGAAAACTAAAAACAAAGCCCATTTAACAACTTTCCAGTAAATGACACTGATATTAAAAAATAAAAGCCCGTCAACAAATTTCGAGTCCATCCTCTATTCCTCTAATAATAGAAACATGAGCATATAGCAGACTGCTAAGCAAGGCCTCGAAAATTTTAATTATTAATTAGATTGATGCAACTGGGCTTGATGTAACCAATGGGTTCTAGCCTATAGATGATATGAGCTCTCCTCCCCATTGGGGAGCCTGAGTGTTCGAGCCCCGTGGTGGACAAAATACCAAGGGGGTGTGCGTTTATTTCTGATTAGATTGATGCAACTGGGCTTACGTAACCAGTGGGCTCTAGCCTAGATGGTGTATAAGCTCTCCTCCCCCTTCGGGAACGTTAATGCAGACAGATGACACAAGAAAATGAAACATTTTCAGATAGTAACCATCATAAAACTCACTTAACGGTACAAGAAACAGCAAACACTAATCTGAAAATTATTAGATATTAACCCCAATTCAAGTGAAACAACGTACAAACTTACAGGTAAAGATACAGCACGCCAGTCACCTAGCTTAGCAGAGTCATTATCATTTTCCTTCAACATTGCAGCAGGTACCTCATCCAATTCTTCTCTATCTTCTCTATCTGTAGATTTAGCAAAGGGCATCATCTCTTCAGAACATGGAAATGTTAGACAAGCACTTGGCGGAAATTATAATGGTCGATTTTGTAATACAAGACTCTTCACACAAATCTCCCTTCAATTGTTAATATCATTTTTGTAAAAAGATGAAGACAATATAGAGTTTGAGGTCAATATCTGATCACCTTGATTATGCTTCAACTCAGTTAGACCTTCACCTAGGTCCTTTTGAGAAAGGTCCCCAGTGGCACTAGTAAACAGCAGTTGGTTAAGAGACAACTGATTCAAGTCATCAATCTCATCTGTACCTTCAGAAACTGATATATTCAGTGAGCTGATGTCCATTGATAGCAGGCAGAAGCTGCAGGGAGAAACAGCCAAAATTCAAAGGAGTAAGAACAATTGGATATGGGATATGGTTTACATTCACAATTTAATACACTTAAGTGTATCTGTACAATCAGATAATGCCTAATTCCACTAACATTACAGTCGGATATGGTCCACATTCAAAATTTAATGAACTGTACAATCTGATCATTATTCCTAATTCATCAACACTACAATTGGATATGGTCCACATTCACAACATAAATTTTTCTCAAGAACATATATACTCGACAATATGGTAAGATAGGCTGATCATTCCTAAATTGTCATGATGGGATACATCATTCATAAGTTCACTAACAACACAATTAGATCGAACTTAACTAGAGACTTTATTTTGACATATTATTAGTCGTTCTCTCTTGGCGGTACTTGAGAATTCCTTTACTTTATATTGGACTCGAGTCCACAAAGTTTATTGGAAGCATTATAGTGTTTAGTGAAGAGCACTTGTAGTGCTACTCTACTGGGATATTGAGATTGAACCTGTTAGCCAAGTTTGTTGGTATTTAGTTGCAGATCAGTTTTTCTTCAGCTTAAGAATTAACGCATTGCTCTATCTTGACGGTACTTGCAATCAGAACCAAGATATAGCATTTTGCAGGGTGGATCTCCTCCCACCACAATCTAATGACAGTCTCAATTTGATTGTAGTTTAAAAGGCTTGACACATATTACATAAATACTGGTAACCCAAAATGGTTTTTCAATTTATGTATGCCATTCGTATTTAAATTATATCTCCAATTCTGTTCTTGGTTATATAGTACACAATTTCTGAACAACTGAATCAATACCCTTAAAGGAAATGAGTGCACACATAAATACATATACACACCCACACCCACATACATATATATATAAGAAAGTACCTTGGTAGAGAGAAAAGCAACAGCAACCGAAACCCACCACGCAATACGAAACTTGTGGGGCAATAGAGCTCGATTTCTTGATTCCTTAATTGATCTACAGTACTATTCGGCCACGAAAAATTGAAAGGAAAAAAAAAATAGAAGCTTAATGTTAACTAAGATTACCACGGCGATCACTCTTCTCGAGACGTTTGAGACGACTAGAGAACCAACCGGCATCGAGAGAAGACAGGTAATGAATGGCAGGCCCAGTGAGGAATTCAAGACCCCCCACCCAAGGCATTGTTTCGATGCTCTTCCAAACCCTAATTTTTATCAGTATCTAAACCAATGCATACAAAAACCCAAATTCAACAACAGAATCGAAGAATGGGTTGGTATCACGTCATCAATGAAAGACCTTGTGAACAAACATAAAACCCTAGAGTTGAGGAACAGAAGTGGATTAGCACAGAAGAAGAGTAAAATGGTGATATAGTGCTATATATATATATATATATATATAGTCTATTCGCCTATCTATCATATTGCAATATACATTGACCCACTTTGCTTCTGTTATAATATTGAATTGCTTGAGGGTGATGAGGTTTGGGATTTTGAAGGCCCAAGGATTTTATTATGGACTTATTGGGCTATGATTATCCATCAATAGTAGGTAATATTTTGGAATTGTTTTTGTATATAATTCTATATCTAATGATCATAAATATATAGGTAAATAGCTTAAAACCCCCTCAATATTTTGGAATTGTTTTAGCCCCCTAAACTTTCATTTTTTGCACCATGGGCTTGCTCTCCAAACTTTTTACCCTTTTGCCCTCAAATCTTTTTATATTTTCACCTTGCATTTAACCCTCTTATAGGGTAAAGTGCAAAAAACCAATTTGCTCCAATTCTATTATAAAAGACTATCTTACCCTTACTATTATATTTCTTAATTCTTTAAATTACAAAAATATTATTTCTTTTAGTTATAATATTAATTCTACCATTTACATTTAATGTATTAGACTAAATATACTCTCAAATGCTATAAAAATATATATATAAGTTTTAATTATTTTATTTGTAAATCAATTAACTTGTTATTAAATTTTAGTTTGATTTAAATCATAAAACTTATTATCCTAATTATTTTTTTTATGCCAAATGAAACTTTCTTTTTTCATAAAAATACATTTATAAATAAATCACAAATTACTTAATAATAAACACCTGTTAATTTCTCATGTTATATATATATATAGGGATGATAACGGGTGCGGTTCTGGACGGGTGTACCCTGCCCTGCCCCAACAACCCTTAAGAAATCTTCATCCCATCCTTGCCCAAAATTGGCTAAACGGGGTGGGAGGTCACCCCGTCCCCGTTAGGTTTTTTAAAATCGTTGGGTGTCCGTGGGTACCCACTAACAACTGAAATTTTTGAATATTTCATTTTAAAATTAAACAATTTCACAAAATCATATACTTAAAACACGAAATTCAAGATTATAGAAACTAAACAAACATCAAATTATCCAACAGTCCAAATTATAATACATTTTACGGGAAATAACAACAACAAAGAAGTTTGTCTAATATTACGTTCACTTCAATTTAGACAATAACAAAAATAAAATTTAGAATTAGTGAGTTACACTTTTTTTTTATTCTAATATGTCTAAACGGGACAGGGACACCTAAAACCGTCCCTTATCCGTTTATGCGAGTGTTTTTTTCCCAACTCCATCATCACCCATATAGTATAAATGGGGCACCCAAAACCGTTATAAACGTGGGGAGGGCGGGGTGGGGGGGGGGGACAAATTGCCATCTCTCTATATATAACACGAGAAAATAAGTATACCGAAGATTTCTACTCCAAAAACTCTTATCGGTAAGTCTTTTGTTATCTCTTGTTCTTTGATACTAGCTTTGGCTTTCTAGGTTTTAACTTCTATAGTTGTTTAAAGCAATTGTCTACCTAAGTTTTTTTTTTTTTTTTTTTGTCAAATTTAGCTTTTACTAAGAAAGAAAGACTATCACTAAAACACCAAATATTTTTTCTAGGAAATAACTTCAGTGCCTTTTGTACACACATAAATAGATAATAAAATGGTGGTTACAAATATATTCTTTAAAGATTTAAATGTTTAATTGGTATCCCTTCAGTTGATTTCCTATAATTTTTTGGGGAAAAAAACAAAATCAAGTGTTGTATAATTTGGAAGATGATAAACAAGGGATGTGAGAGGAACAATATTTAGGTCCAATTACATGATATGATTTTCAGTACCTAGGGTTTCAAATTTGAATATTATCATTTTTTTAATGTCTCTATCTTATTTCCGAAAATGAGTTTTATTTGCTTATTATTATTTGAGTGTTCATTATCTTGTATTGGATGAAAACTTGGTAGTTCTTTGGTTAAATATACAATTAAGGTATTTGAGTGCATGTCCATACATTTGGTAGGTTATATGAAATTTCAAAATTTCATATGCATTGATGATCGGTTTAACATGAGAAAATTATATATATATATAACATGAGAAAATTAACAAATGAACTATCTCTCTCTATATATATAAACATGAGAAAATTAACAAGTGTTTATTATTAAGTAATTTATGAATATATTTTTATGAAAAGAAAGTTTCATTTGACATAAAAAAATTAATTAGGATAATGAGTTTTATGATTTAAATCAAACTAAAATTTAATAACAAGTTAATTGATTTACCAATAAAATAATTATAATTTATATATATAAAAAAATTTAGCATTTGAGAGTATATTTAGTCTAATACATTAAAGGTAAATGGTATAATTAATATTCTAACTAAAAGAAATAATATTTTTGTAATTTAAAGAATTAAGAAATATAATAGTAATGGTAAGATAATCTTTTATAATAGAATTGAGGCAAATTGGTTTTTTGCATTTTATCCTATAAGAGGGTTAAATGCAAGGTGAAAATATAAAAAGTTTGGAGGGCAAGCCCATGGTGCAAAAAAATGAAAGTTTAGGGGACTAAATTTAGTTGAGGGGGTACAGTAGGGAAAGAGAATAAACTTGAGGGGGGTTTAAGCTATTTACCCTAAATATATTAATTTTTAAATAGAAATATAAAAAAGTCAATGAATAAATATCTTTTATACATTAATTATGAATCCGGACGAATTCAGAATTTTGTAAATTTTATTTTATTTATTTTTTTCTAATTCCGCTCCTAACGGCATTGAAATTATTAATTATTCACTGCCTATTTCCATTAAGAACAGGATGAGATAGAATCCCACTATCTGAGTTGAATTACTAACATATTTAGATGAGAGTGGGACTGAGTTTAAACTTTAGAACTCGAATTGATTTTGGACTCATGGTACACTAGTTAGAAAATTATTTAATAACATCGCTCATTATTTTTTTTACAAAATAGAAACACACTTAACAGTACAATAAAGGTAGTATATATAGGAAAGTTATCCTCCAAAATTTATTATTAATTTGTTGTTTTATTTTAAAATCAAATATAAGTTAGACTTTTCCTCGTGATCCATCATTTTATTTCCCTTTTCTAATATTGTCAATCCATATATAAAGTACTCCATCAATCATGAAGAAAAGAGAAATATTATACTTAAAAAGAAAAAATAAGTTGTACCATGGTTAAAAGCTGTTTCAGTTAAGGTAAATATAATAATAGCATTCAAGTCTCTTGCATTAGGAATAATTTGTTGTCCAATTATATCATCTTTAGGATGAAATGTAATTGTACTTTTGCTTTTTATTACAAGGGGCTATTATCAAAAACCGTTTTCAAATGGTTCAAAAAAAATCCTATAATTTTTAATTTAATCAAATATCTCATGTCTTCTATAATAAGATTATAAAAATATTCTTTAAAACTCTAATTCATTCTATTTAAATCATAATTAAATTCTAATTTCTTTCATTTATCACAAACTCACTTTCTCTCATCCATTTGTTCCAAAACTCTAATTTATTCAATTTATAACAAACTCACTTTCAATATAAAATTATAATTTTAACCCAATTCAACTCTAATTCCTTCCATTTATCATAAACCCACTTTCAATTTAAATCTCAATTCAACTTTAATTATTTTCATTTATCACAAACTTACTTTCTCTCACCCATTTAGTCCAAAACTCTAATTTCTTTTATTTATCACAAACTCAATTTCAATTTAAATCTCAATTTACATATATATAATTATATATGTATAAATAAGTACGTATATATGATTATATATATATATATATATATATATATATATATATATATTGATATGGAGAGAGATATATAATTATAAATTGAAATTGAGTTTGTGATAAATGGAAGGAATTAGAGTTTTGGAATTTATGGGTTAAATTGAAAGTAGGTTTGTGATAAATATAAGAAAATAGAATTGAAATTGTGATTTAAATTGAAAGTAAGTTTGTGATAAATGGAAGAAATTATAGTTGAATTGGGTTAAAATTGGAATTTATATTGAAAGTGGGTTTGTGATAAATGAAATAAAATAGAGTTTTGGAGTAAATGGATGAGATAAAGTGGGTTAGTGATAAATGGAAGAAATTAGAATTTAAATAGAATAAATGGAATGAATTGGAATTTAATTAAAATTTAAATTAAAAAATTTAAGAATATTTTTATAATCTTATAGAGGGCATGAGACTGTTTGATTAAAGGTATTGGAAACAATAGGAGGGTTTCTGAAAGCAAAAGTATTTTTTTAAATAATTTAAAAATTATAGGGATGTTTTCTAGCACTTATTACAATGCTATGATTTGCATTGCCGAAAAATATACTATTTACTACAGTGAATTTGGTAGCTACTGCACCAAAATAGTTACTGACGTGACCTGAATTAAACAGTACTTATTAAAGAAAGGGATAATTATAGTTATATCCCCTTGAGATTTATTAAATTAAGCTCGCACCCTCTTTAGTTTTGATAATTATTATTACCTCCCCTCTAGTTTATTTTTGTAACACATTATGATTATCTCCTCTTTAGTTTTGATATACTATTTATTTTAAATTTGATAATTATTATTACCTTTTTTTTTCAGTAAATTAGTATTTTTATTCAAAAGGAGAAAAAACCTATAGAAGACAGGCCAACCAAGGCAAACAAAAAAAGCTCACAAGGAGCAAAAAGGTCTAAGGGCCAACCAAAACAAGAAACAACAAGAAGCAATCAAGTCATCAACAAAAACTAAGGGTGCGTTTGGAAAACCTGTTTTTTGTATTTGTTTTCTGTCTTCAAATATAAAAACTGTTTTTGTATTCGTCTTTGTTTTTTTCAGGAAAAAACTAAAAACAAAAAAGCGTTTGGATGAAGGTGTTTTTACCACTTTTATTTGGTGAAAATTGTATTTTATGGATTTGATGTTTTCACTGTTTTTACCACCTAAACAGTGAAAAAACTCAAAAAATAACTAAAAGTTGTATTTGGTGTTTTCATCACTTTTACACACTATTCACAGAAAACAGTTTTTTTGGGGAAAAAACAGTGAACAATAAACGCGTTTGCCAAACGTGTTTTTTTTTTTAGTCTTGTGAACAGTAAAAAAACAAAAACAAAAAACAAGGTATCCAAACGGACCTAAGTGTTTGTATCAGAAATAAGCGATTGGATTCTCCAAACAGAAGATGCAGTTCTAACTTGGGCACAATCTTTGAGTTTGATAGAGGCTAGTCCGAGTCTGATGCAATCCTCAAGTTTCCTCCTAATTGCAACATTAGTGTTGCTCTTCCCAGTAAAGAAATGGGCATTTCTTTCATGCCAAGTGACATAGATAACTCTAGAGAGGCATAATTTTGTAGATGATGGTAGTGGGAGAAGAAGTGGAGGGCTTCCATAGATCAAAGATCCAGTCAAGGATAGAAGGCAGAGAAGTGTCACCATGATAGACTCCACACATAAACTGAACCCATTGCTATATAGCATTAGTGAAACTACATCTGAATAACAGATGTTCATGACTCTCTTGAACTTCATTGCAAAGAAGGCAGAGTGGTTGAACAAGGCACTTTAGGCCTATCTCTGGTACTAAGTCTTCTTCTAATGGCAAGCCAAGCTATGAAGGCATGCCTTGAAATATGGTGAGTAAACCAAATAGAGTGGGACCAAGTGACATTGAGAGAATGAGGAATGAGAGTAGAGTATGTAAACTTTAAGTTGAACTTGCCTGAAGGGGAAAGAATCCATGAAACCCAATCATCAATTCCATAGTGAAGGTAGGGAGAGAGGCAAAATGAATTGGCGCCAAAAGTTGAAGGGCAGAGCTAATCCTCCATCTGAATGCTCAACAATTTGCACCTACTGTTTTTTTTTGAGGAAAAATGACTATAATACCATCAATTATTTATAAAAGACATTTTATGATCATATATGGCTTGTTTGGTAGAGTTGTGTTTGTGTTTGTGTTTGTGTTGAAATAAACAAAAAATACGTTTTTTGTTTTTTTGTTATTCATCCAAAATTAAAAGTATGTTTGGTAGGGATGTTTTTTGGGTTAAAATTGAAAAATTAAAAATCAATAATTAAAAATTAATAATATAAATAATAAATAAAATATAATATAATAATAATAAAAAATGAATACAATAATAATAAATAAATATAATAATAAATAATAGACTAAATAATAAATTAATAAAATAAATAATAAATTACATAAAACATATTTAAAAATATAATAAAAATAACAAATAATAAACAAAATGAAATAAATAATAATAAAAAATAAAAATAATAAGTAAATATAATAACAAATAAATACTTCATAATAATAATAAAAAATGAGTATAATAATAATAAATTAATAAAATATATTTTTAAATAATTAAAAATGAATAAATAGTTTATAAATAAAATGAATTAAATAATTAAATAATAATAATAAATAAATAGAATATATTTATAAATTAATATATAATAAATTAATAATATAAATAATAAAATATATTATAAAGTGAATAAAGTGTAAGTGATAAACACCCCAATAAACACCAAATTCATGTTTATTCTCATATGCCTAAAATTTGCCCAAAGTGAAAAAGTGTTTTTAAACACACATATCCCAAAAACACTAACCAAACAAGTTTATAAATACAAAACACAAAAACACCCCAATCAAACAGGCCCATAACAATCATATGGGTATAAGGGTAATTTTATATTGTTAGTTACATGATATAAAGGTCATCACTTAAATGAGAGAAAATTATAATTACTCAAAGAACATTGGTGTAGACATAATTTGACAAATCTTGAGAAAAAATAAGTATAATTATCTTAATAGAATATGTCATGTTTGGTATTGTAGAATTGAATGAAATGTAATGCTCATTCCATCAATTCCTATGTTTGGTATGTGCTATTGAATGAGAATTGTCATTCTTAAGAAATGAAAATACATTCCATTAGTAAACCTATGGAATGACCATTCTATTCTTCAAGTAATGTTTTTAAAATATAATATTATTAAAACAACCCCTTAATATTTAAAGTAAACAAACCACTCTCACCACCGTGTCACCAACTTTTACCACCGCCACCACTACCACAACTTCCATTGTTCGACACTACTATTGCAGTTAAATTTACCTATTTTTGGGAATTTTTTATAAAATAATATTATTTGATTAAAATTATATATTTATCAATAAGAGATGTATTTTTGAGAATTTTTTTAAAAGTTCATTTCATTCTTGCAGTGCTCCATATTTACAACAAAAGAATGAAATGAGAATGATTTTCCAATTTACCTTCATTTTTCCTATGATTAGTAACACAACTTAAAACCAATGTTACTTTAGTATCTAAAAAAAAGTTAAGAGGTTAAAAATTCAAATATTAGCCCCCGCGGGCATAACAAAGTTTGTTGGTACGATGAATCTTCAGTGTTTGGACGAACTGTATCCAGTGTACCGAGTGTGGGTTCGAATTCCCACCCTTCGCTAGTTTGCAACTTAACATTATACGAGTTGTGGGATCGGTTCGTGTAATACTCTCAAATGATGATCTCTTTGGAATTTAGATCCCAAAAAAATCGTCCTTGGAGATTAAACATTTTTTTAAAATCCAAATATTAAAAAGAAAAAGTTGTGCACAACAAAAACATAGTATTAGATTAACTATCAGACAATTATATTTTATTATGAATTAAAATATATTTCTATTAATATATATAAAATATACAAATATATCTAGTTATATATATATACTCCTTTATGACAACGTATCACTATATATATATTAATTAATATATATTATTTTGGAACCAAAAAATTTAAATTATTCTATGACAGCGGATTTGTTTATCTTTTGTAAAAAATCAACAACACAAAATTTTGTACACTCTTTACAATATATTTATTTCAATGATAATAAATCTAAAAAATAATTAATAAGTATGAAATATTATAGATAGATCTAAACATTAAATATTTCTAAGAAGTAATTGAAAAAAAAAATATAGAAGAATAGAGTTTGGAGGGTTCTACAAACTAATAAATCCGAACTTTCAATTCAATATATACTGTAATTAGGAATTTTATTACGTGTATATTATATTTTTTTAATTAAATAAATGTTTATTTTTCTTCTTTACAAATTCTTTACTTTCCACATCCTCCGCATCCCATTGGTCCATTTCAGAGAACACGGATAGGCAACGATTCACCCAGAGCCGTCGATCAAATTCCAATCCAACGATCACAAAACATCACTCCCCATAAAATTCACAAACCCAAGTGCTCTCACCAGCATATAAAATACACCCCAAGCAACTGATAGTACGCTGCTCAGACAAAACCGTCTTCCTATCCCCTAATTTTCCGTTTGTTTCTCGAGAAAATCGTTTCTTTTTCCCTTCTCCCTGTCTCCCTGTCCCGTCGTCTGTCTTTGAGAAATGGAGGCTGGTGGAAAGGCGAAGAAAGGTGCCGCAGGGAGGAGAGGAGGCGGTCCGAAGAAGAAGTCGGTTTCGCGCTCCGTCAAAGCCGGTCTGCAGTTTCCGGTCGGAAGGATCGGCCGGTACTTGAAGAAAGGTCGCTATTCTCAGCGCGTCGGAAGCGGCGCTCCGGTCTACCTCGCCGCCGTGCTTGAATACCTCGCTGCTGAGGTAATATTAGCTTCCCCTTTCCACTATGTGTATATGTGTGTGTTTAGATGCCCACAGAGACTCACACACACACAGTATCATCTGTTGAGCTGGTTTAGTCGAAACTAGGGTTTTATTTATGGTGATTTGAACTGAATCTGGCGCTTTGATGAGACTCATTATCTGATTTAGATCTTGACGAGAGTTTGACTTTTAACGAGTTCCTTAGATAGATCTCCTGTTTGTCAATCTGATTCAAAACTGTTGAAGCCCTAACTGGCCTAATTACTGTTTGGTTGCCGAGAAAAGCTGGGAAAATGACTGAATTTTACTGTATATATATCTCTTCCATGAAAATGTTTTATGTACTCGATTTGGCTGCTATATCAGAAATTTTTATTGTACTTTTATTTCTCTTATTTCCTCATCATATTTAATGGAAATATCAAATTTGAATTATGTGAGTTTTTGTGTTGATTGATGTTTTGGGGGGTTTGAATATTTGTGTATAGGTATTGGAATTGGCTGGAAATGCAGCAAGAGACAACAAGAAGAATAGGATAATACCGAGGCATTTGCTGTTGGCAGTGAGGAATGATGAAGAGCTTGGAAAGCTTCTTGCTGGTGTCACGATTGCTCACGGAGGTGTCCTTCCAAACATCAACTCTGTTCTTCTTCCCAAGAAGGCCGAAAAGGCGGGAAAGGAACCCAAGTCTCCATCCAAGGCCACCAAGTCCCCGAGGAAGGCAGCTTGATTTAACTGCTCTTTCTAGTCTGATCTGTATGTAGTTTCCTTCGCCGGTGTTATACTATGCAGGATAGTTTGATGTTTGTAGTTTTTTAGGGTTAATTGTAATATCTGTGTTCTTGAGACATCTTTTGTTTTGACTATTGAATGGCACAAAATGTCATTGCTAGTTTCAAATCTTCTTTCTCAACTTTTTTGTTGGATGTGTTTCTTTTTCTTGGTTGATGGATTGTTTTGCGTAGATGTAATAGAGTTGAAATGCCACAAAGAACATATCAACTATTGAGCCAATTAGTCAGGTCTAAAATGATATGGTGGAAATGCAATTTTTTTTTATATGAAGGGTGATTGAACAAAGATAATCAGCCAATGATAATTTGCTTTCACTTTTCACAAGATAATTTACAGCTTTTGTGTTTGATGCCTTGATTTTTGGTAGTTCAATTCGAAATTTTGTACGATGGATATGTCAAAAAGGTTGAAAGAAATTGGGATTTTGTGCCATTATATTTTTTATGGTTTGCTTTTTGGATGAACTTCTTATGGCAAATTCACTTTAGAAGTTAGATTAGTTCCGTCTCATTTACACAAGTGCATCTGATTATCAAAGCGCATATGAGTTATGTGTATGAGATTGCAATAGTTCAAATAATTTGAGGTTCAGTGATCTGTTGTGGGAATTGAGATTGACATCATAATTTCTTATCTCTCACTTCAACTTAGCATTCTTATCCATTGCAGCATAAATTACTGAATTTCTCTCTTTTTGATACCAAATATGAGTGATCTGAAGAAGGGTTTTCACGCATTGGATTGGAGCTGATTGAAGGTATTTTGGATCCAATCCGCTAATACTGGATTCACCATTTATGGATCCAATCCAATCCATTTGCCCAACGGATCTAATCCAAACCGGACCGCGATGAGCCGGATTGGTTCGGATCAGATTTACGGATTCAAAATTAAATATAGCAAAGAGAATAACAATAAATTTTCACAAATAAAAGTGAGTGTCATAATAGACTATAACAAATAGCATTACTAAATATACTTGATCCAAAAATATAGAAATTAAACTTGAGTAAATTGTACATAAACATAGATAATAAACAATACTATTGATAGTGTCATAGTAGCAAATTGACACAAACATAGATAACAAACATATAATCAATACAAGTGATAGTGGTAGCAAATTGACACAAACATAAATAATAAACATACAAGGCATATAAGTGATAGTGTCACAGTAGCAAATTGTACATAAACAAAAATTAATAAAGTTGAAGTAAATAAACAAAATATATCCATCCGGAACGGATTGATTTAAAAGTGCGTACTACCTTAAAAACTCCCCAAATAGTAATTATGGCTACAAAAGTAAAACTAAGTTTAGTTAATTATTAACAAATAACTATAAATAAATTGTAGTAAATAAATTAAATATACTTAATATATAGTGAATAAATAAACATACTTGATTCAATACCAAAAGAGTCGAGTGCTTCAATTTTGTCTATTTGTACTTCAATTTGAATTGACAGTTGCGAGACACGTAACCAATCTTGTGCACAAATCAAAACTTTAACAACTTTAGGAGTAATTTTTTTAAAAATTTAGTTATTAAAATCTTAATTTAATTATAAATTTTCAAATGGAATAAATGTATAAAAATATTTTAGAGGTATTACTCTTTTATAATAGTAAATAACTAATAGAAAATCTTTCATTATATTTTTAAAAAAATTGCAATAATGAGTGTTTTAATGCATGAAAATATTAGAAATGCTAATTCACTATCTTTTGTCAAACACATTATGCCATCAAATGAATTTTACCATTCATGTTACAAACTATATTCTTAGTAAATTGTTCCCCTCCTTTTAAAGTACAACAATATCTCACTTACAAAATAATTAATTACATTTCCATTGATAAAGAAACAGGTTATGTGCAATTTGATTTAAGTTGAGGGGCATAACAACGTATCTAGAGTTTTTTTATTTATTTTCTTATGTGACAAAAAAATTCACTAATAAGACTGAGGAATTACCCTTGTTCTATTTATTTATTTAATATAAAAAATAAAGAAATAAATAAAGTAAATAGCTAACCGACTTGACCTTTTTGCCTCAACGGCGTTGCCCACCCCATACAGACCTAGGGCCAGAGTTTATGTGAGATACCGGAAGAAGAAGAGAGAAGAGAAAGACCAGACAAAAGCACCAATTGTCCAGGTATTTCCTCTTTCTTTTAGGGTTAGGGTTAGGGTTGGGGTTGGTGTTGGCCCGTTTGGGGTTGGGTTTAGGGTTAGGCTAGGGTTTTTCTCACTCTGCTTCTTCTTTTCTCCTCCCTACTCATCTATATATATATATATATGTATGTATATATATATCGTTACGCGCACGCAAAACTCAGGTTCCTCTTGTCTTTCTCCCAGCAGCACAAGGCAACATGAAGTTGACCGTGGATGTATTGAGGGACCTCTCCAAAGATGACTTCAGGGTTCTCACTGCTGTTGAAATGGGAATGCGCAATGTCTGTCACTCTCTCTCTCTGTCGCTTTATATATACACTTACCTTGCAATAGATGTGTTTTTCTTCAATCTATTTCATTATTGTGCTTATTTTATTTTGTTCCATAAATCACTGATTTGATCTCTCTTTTTAATACCTCTTTCATATATATATATATATATATATTGCTTTTTCATCATTTGTGCTTATTTTATTTTGTTCCATAAATTACTGATTTGATCTCTCTTTTTAATCCCTCTTTCACATGTATTGCTTTTTTCAGCATGAAATTGTGCCTGCCGAACTCATCGACCGCATTGCTGCCCTCAGGTATGCGGATCATACAGTTCTTTTTATTAAATTTGATTTACTTTTCATTAAATGAATGGTTCTATGTGTTATGATACAGGCATGGAGGCACTTACAAGGTGTTGAAGAATTTGCTCAAGCACAAACTTTTGCACCATGATTCTTCAAAATGTGAGTTGAGTGGTATTGATCAACTAATAATGGATGTTTCATACCCACCTGATTATTCTGTTTAACCCTTTGTTATCCAGATGACGGTTTCCGCCTCACATATCTTGGTTATGATTTTCTTGCAATTAAAACGTTGGTTAATCGTGGAGTTTTTACGGCTGTTGGTCGTCAAATTGGTGTTGGAAAAGAATCCGGTAACATAAAAGTTCTCTTACTAAATATAGATATATCTTTGGCCTATATATTGTAGTGTTTGAGTTTTAAAATGTTATTGATATTGCTAAGGAATTGTAATGTTTCTTTTGCTGAAGATATCTTTGAAGTTGCCACCGAGGATGGTACAATTCTTGCTATGAAGTTGCACAGGCTGGGTAGAACTTCTTTTAGGGCTGTCAAATCTAAGCGTGATTACTTGAAGCATCGCAGTAGTTTTAATTGGCTCTACTTATCACGGCTTGCTGCCCTCAAAGAATTTGCATTTATGAAGGTTCACAGCTATCTCTTGCATTTTTTGGGTTGATTTGTGTTTAGTTATTACAATGTTTGCCGGCGTTGGCTTGACATGTATGCTTTATGTGAACAGGCATTGGGAGAGCATGGTTTCCCTGTACCAAATGCCGTGGACTGCAATCGACATTGTGTGATTATGTCCCTTGTCCAAGGTTATCCACTGTAAGAGTTCAGTCACAAATGCTTTGCAGAATGTGCATACGAAATTGGATTTAAAATTACTCTCATCTGTCATGCTTCTCTATAGTTTTATATATCGCAGTCAAATTTAAGCTATCATATATTTCTGTTTGTTGGGGTTTGAAGTAAATACACTTTCTTATACTGTAACTAGCTACATCATTGTTATAACATTAAAACCTGCAAATTTATTGGAACAAACTATTGGTTATAGCTGCAAATTGGGAGGGAGCCGTGGGAACTTTTATTGGTGTTCCTTAGATAAGAGTCAAATATACTCTATTTATGGTTACTCTCTTTCGATATCTTAATAGGGTGCTTCTGCTAGGCTTATATTTTAGCAAAATTGGATGCTATTTTTTCACCTCTTTTTGCATGGAAGTCCCTGTAAACAATGATGGTGTTGGTTTGTTGAGTAACAGTATTAATATAATTAATCACATGTTGTCCAATGTAGTGTGCAGGTGAAGCAATTGGAAAATCCTGATGTAGTGTATGAAACAATTATGGGTCTTGTTGTTCGTATGGCAGAGCATGGCCTTATCCATTGCGACTTTAACGAATTCAACATTATGGTATGCTATTAAAACACTACACATGTTAGGCCCTTGGTTTTCCTTATCTTTGATAATAAAAGTTCGGATTGACAAGAGTGACTCATAGTTCGAATATTAAAGGGCTCGCTTAGAATTTTCTATGCACGTGATGAGACTGTCTCACCATGTATATTACTTAATTGAAAATTTAAACTGTCACTGCATTTTCTTTGCAATGTAGATCGACGATGATGAGAAAGTCACTATGATTGATTTCCCGCAAATGGTATCAGTATCTCATCGAAATGCACAAATGTAAGAAGCTCTTTTCATCTGACGTCCTTTCAAACTTTCATCCGATGCATCAATTTTCTGATCATTGAGTTTTATCTTGATTTAATCTGCTATTATTAATTTATACTTCCCTTCTTGTTTCAAATGTTATCTTTTAAATTATTGCTTAGTAAGTTCCATTTTCAGGTACTTCGATCGTGATGTCGAATGCATCTTCAAGTTTTTCATCAAGAGGTCAGTGGCTGATTATTTTAGACTCCTCAAGGTTTGATGCCTTTTAGTGCCTTCAAAAAGTGATTACCAATTCACCTGAGATTGAGCTTATGGCCTTCTGACCATGACTTTTTTTCAACACAGGAGCCAATTATATATTGGGGTTTTGCAAGATATGGACATAAATTCCAACACAACATTTTTAGTTGGCCTCATCCTCTACATTTTTGAAAAACTGAATATGCAAAAATTACAAAATCTATGACCATTAGATAGATGCTAGAATCTGTAGAGTTTAAGTGGGATCAGAACTCACAGGTGCATATGTTGTTTTGCTGCTACTATAAGTTGCGTAGACCAACTGGTTGTTTCATGCATTGGATTGGTTAATACTTGGCTAATCTGCAAGCATTTGTGAAAAAAATACAAAAATGCGTGAAAAGATCACCATATGATATATCTATGCTTGCAGTTGAGCAAACTATATTAAAAGATAAATATGTCTGGAAAATGTTTATGCAGAAGCACCAACCAACTATCTTAGTGTTTCTTTTATGTACTTCTAGTATTGTTAATGCACTTATATTTTTTCATGGTTTGAATCTATCATTTCCCCATGTGTTTTTTCCTTCTTTCATTTCCTGTAATTTTGTATTCTATATATGTTCCTTCTTTTTAATTTTTAATAAATTTCCCCACTTCTGTTTTTTTCAGGTTTGGCTTGTCTTTTGAACAAGAGACCGATGAATGTGATGGCTCAGAGGCGGATTCAGATGACATTAGCAGGCCTCTGTTTTCTTCTATAACAAAAGTTTCTGGTTTCCTAGACAAGGAACTTGCTGCCAGCGGGTTTACCAAGAAGGATCAGGTTGAAATTGAAAAGGTATGCAATCAAGGTTCTTATTCCATGTGGCAGTGGGAAATGTGTGGCATGCTAATAAATAATTCATGGTTGGCCTTGAAATGGTTTTACATTTCCCTATGATTCACAAGGCATCATTCTTAAGAATTATTTACTCATGGAATCCGTTATTGTTCCAAGTGTATGTTTCTTTTCAAATATAGATGATACTGGGATATGGTCTCATTGTCTTTACTGTTTTAAAATTCTATATTTTTTTTCCTTACACAGTTCACTGAGGGAGATGTTGAGAAGGATTCAGGTTCTGATGAAGAACAGACTACAGAGATAGGGCATACCTCTGACACATTAATTCAAGCAAACATCGAGGACATTGATTCCTTGTCCCTACTGGAGCAGGTAGTTCCGTTAAAAGTACTGAAATGATTCTGGTGCAATTCCATTTAATTTTTTTTTTTGTAAAGAACTTCGGATACAATTAAGATCTGGTGCACGATTCTTTTCCTTTTGGACTGAGCTATGCAGTGTGTATTTAGGGCCATCCACTTGCTACTTGTGTTTGACAGAATAAATTTGGCACAGTGATCTCTGGTTTGGCTGCAAAATTTGTAATTTAGGCTCTTTACAATTATTTTATGGGCTTAACTGGAAATTAAGATGCATTACCAGTCCCTCTTTCTATTGAGTTGACACCGACAACAGAATCAACTTTGGTATGTCAAGACTAAAGCCCTACCAAAACCTCAGTGATGCAAACTCATTCCCGGGGCACTGAGTCATGTGATTTGTTTTGGTAGGGCTGAATTTGTGTTCAGAATGTGAATGTGCGAGTTGAGTGAATCTGCCACCAACCCTCCTGTTTCATTTTCTAGATTCATCCTTTTTTTCTTTTTCCTTTGAGGAGTCTTGAGGATGCGTATACGCTCTTAGGGAATTAACATGCGTTTGTGTGGCTCGCATGTGTGGTGGTGCCTCCATGCTTTGGAGATGCTTGTGCTCTGAAGAACGTTTAGACTGATGCAGCACTAGTATTTTAGCACCTAATCTCGTTATCGACTTCGTAACTAGATGCATTAGGTCGGGTCATAATTGTTCAGAAATTTACATGCATTTGTATGGCTCGCATGTGTGTTGGTGCCTCCATGCTTTGGAGATGCTTGTGCCCTGAAGAACTTTTAGACTGATGCAGTACTAGTATTTTAGCGCCTACTCTCGTTATCCACTTTGTAACTAGATGAGTTAGGTCGGGTCATAATTATTTGGTTGGATGTCATTTGAGTATATCAGCTTGTGGTTCAAGTTGGATTGTTTTCCTGGTTAATTCAATTAGCGTCGCTGCATCAGATCTCACCTGAATTGGGTCGCATCCGGAAAAAAAAAGGGGGATTTGTATTTCGATTTGGGCTTCATTCTTCATGTAAAAGTTTTATATATAGTTATGTATCTGCTTTACTTTTGTTGCATTGAACATGATAACATCTTGTGTTGGTAATATTAATCAGCATGAGCAGATTGTGAGTTGTGGCGAAAAAGGTGAAGCTGGGGAGAACAAACAGTTTGCTGAAGCAGTAGAGGGCAATGCATCTGAAACTCAGAATGCAAGTGACACGGTATGCTTTGAGAGTTGTTGTTTCTTACATGTAACGTTATTTCCATGTTGAATTTTGAACCATATTATCTAGGCCTTGTTTTCAGGTGTATTAATAATCAGCTTGTGCATAGGATTTTGATCGAGCATATGTTTTTGTCATATAGCTTCTTCTCCAGTTTTGGAGTGGAAGGAATGTTCTAGTAGTTGGATTCTTCCACTTTTAGTTGTTTCATGATGCAGATAATCCTTGCGAGGTAGTTATTCGTTTGTATTCTCTCTCCTTGGAACCAAAACTTAGAAATTAGCTATTAGAGTAGTAGTTCCTGACTGACCAAAAATAAATAAATAAATAAAATGAAAGAAATAGAAGTTTGTTGTAGGACTTCAAGAGAAGCATCAAAGAGTTAAAATTTGAGAGGCTTTCGATGGTGGGAATATAGATCCAAAATAAAATAGAATTTTACGAGTTGCTTGCAAGAAAACTTCTATAAGTGTTAATTGTTCATCAAAATTTTCACTAAAATCATGACACTTAGGCTTTGTTTACTAACTGTTTCTGCTTTCTTTCTAATTCCTGAAAAAACAGAATCAGATTTTGTTTTCTGTAGGAGAAACAAAAACTAAATTTATGTTTACTAATTTTTCAAAAACAAAAACGAAAAACAAAATTATGTTTACTAATTTTTTCATAAATACATTTATATAAAATATATTTATATATATATATATATATAAATATATTTGATATTTTTATGTGTATATATTTAATACTGTACATGTATATAAATGTTAGTTGTTAATTATTTTATTATTTATTAATAATGATTGATCATAAATATAATTATTAAAATTGTGAATAATTTTAATGTTTCAGTATTTATTGATTTTTGTATTTTTTTAAATTAGATATTCGGATAAGATATTCTATAATGAAGAAATTCGAATATGAATTAACTAAGTGAAAATCCTTCGAATTATCATATTTGGATTGCGGATCGGGAGTTTTTATCATCTTTATCAATAGACCTGTTAATAATCCGATTATGATCCGAATCCGATATTAACCGGATATGGATTGAAAATAAAATCCGATAATCCGATTCCTTAACAAATTGGATTTGGATTTAGCTGATCCGATCTGAATCCGATCCATTGACAGGTCTATCCACAGCTCGTTTGCAATTGCCTCACGCATTGCATTCATTTCTTGAGTTTGCTCTTGTGAAATATTTATTATTTAATTAATTAATTAATTATATTTATTTTATTTTATTTATTATTTTTTTATTAATTGTATTTTTAATCATTTTTTATTTATTCATTTTAGTTATTTATTATTATTATTTATTTTAGTTATTTTTTATTTATTAATATACTATTTTTTATTAATTATCTATTCATTTTATTTTATTTAAATAATATTTTATGTAATTATTATTTTTTATTTTTTATTTTTTCATTTTATTTATTTATTATTGATTTAATATTTCTTATTCTTTTTATTATTGATGATTAGGGTGAGTTTGAGGAAACAAAAAGAGGAAGCACCTTTTTTTTTGCTTCCTGTTTTCTTTGTAATGAGAGGAAACGTTTTCTCAACTCAAAAAATAGAAACAAATTAAAAAACGTGTTTTTCAGATTATTTTCAAATTTCAGGAAACAGAAACAGAAAACATGAAGCAGAAACAGTTAGTAAACAGACCCTTAGACATACATCAGAATCTGTGAGAGTCGAAACTCAGGTTCATTCTTTTAGACTTTATCCATGACTTTGAGTTATAACATAAATGAAAATACATATAGACGCAGGTCGAATGCTTTAAATGCCTATAGAAGTTTAAAGGATGCAGCTTGACCAACGTGCCAGGTTTCCTTCATCAAACACATGCCAAATAATGACTAGGGTAGTAGATATTTTTAATATATTGAAGGTTGCTGCCACTGATCTACATCAGTTTGTGTTGAAAATATTTTGAAATAACGCCGTAGCCACTGACTCTCCCTAGAGAAGCATGGTTATGGTAGAGGGAAACAAGTATTAGGCTTAATGGGTGAAGGGAGGGCGTTCCACTCCGGTTATGTAGCCATGCCCTTGAATTAGAATGGAATAATCGTGAGGACTAGTCTTACTCTTTTTACTTCCTGGATTTTATATCAACACTTGTATTTTTGTACTTGTATCTTGCCTTGCAGTTTAGAGCACTTCAGGGTTGATACGAACCTCTTCTTTTTTGGTTATTCCAATGTTGAACAATTTATATAGCTGAAAGCCCGAATTCTTAATTTGTTTCAAGTCCTCATGCTCTATAACTTGTTTCATCCAGGAGGAAGATAAACAGATAGCGTACGAAGACGACATTGAACTTCCGAAGCGTTTGAACAAGCAGAGACGACGGGCCATAGCAGCGGCGCAAGGGGGAAGGAAGACCTTTTCATCTAGAAATTCTTACAAAGATAAAGGTGGTAGGTCCTCTCAGAATTCTAAGATCCAGAAACATATGAGCATCTGGTGAAGTTTGTTGAACAATTTTGTAGTAGGAAGTCATCTAGACAAAATATTTATATTTATAAGAGAGGACTATGTATGATACAGTTTGTTATACGACACATGTATGATGTAGCCAACAGCCTTCCTAGCTAAAAGGAGACGCGAGAAATTTGGAAAAACACCGATTTCTGTATCTTTTAGATGGATTTAATGTTGTTGAGATATATAAAGAAGCTTGGGATTCTGAAGAAGATCATATATTCTCGAGTTTTCAGATTATACGACAAACTTTTAACGTTTTGCCTGGCCATTATCTAAGATGACTCTCATTTCTTTGATTTTCAGTGCCGATCAGCTTCTAATTTCAGGTTACATTAAGATTTTGCAATCAGTGGCCTTTATTTTTTCTTGTACATGTTTTTGTCGATTATATGAAATATGTATTCAGATTGTATTTAGAAGCTACTTGGATTCTGAAACCAACAAATAGAACTTGTTCTGAATCTATATTTTACCACTCAGCCTGCATTGACAATGGGAATGAGTATAATAGCTTCAACTGTGGTTCCAATACAACTAGTTATAAGAAAAGAAGCATTATTTTTTCCTCTATTTCTTCCCACCAAACCAATACTCTATCATTGTCAGAACAGACATCCACGCAACAGCATATGACATATGTGAGCTGTATGCAGAAGCCATCCTCTTAAGATCAATCAAAAGCAGAAACACTAAAAAAAAAAAAATGAAGCCATGTTTGGTAGCAAGAAATACTTTAAAATTTTGAACTTTTTTTTGGCTCAATTCCAGAGTACCAATTCCATATTCCCAACCACAATGTTATTCTAATTTGCAAGTTGTCAAAAACAAGCTACTAGAAAACAGAAAGTAGTAATCACAAAATGCAACATACAGTACTGTAAAAGAATGGTGTACTCTTAGGCCTCATGAAATACTATATAAGGAATGATTCATCAGAAAATGTGACACAGCACACATTTTTCAAACAGCGTATGCATGCAGCAGAATGTACAGTGCTTCATGATTTGTATGGCAGCAACTTTGTCCATGTAATTGGATCCACAGGCCACCATCTTGTGAATGAAGGACAAACTAAAGCTTCAACGTCTCCTTTATGCCGTGCGCATAGAGATCCCTACAGAGCAGAAGCACATTACGCAGTAAGATAATCGCCCCAATTCAAACGACGCTACTAAGAATAGTCACGAGTTCAAGAAAATTCCGTCAATTAAAACAGCTATCCAAGGATTAAGGATGGTTGGCAACAGTGCATATTTAATATGCAAGAGGGTCAGATTACCAGAGTAACTTTTATTTAATTTGGTCAGTCCAATATTGTGAAAACGAAGCGAAGTTGGAATGAACAGTTAATAGGAGGGATTTACATTGAATGCTGAATTGCTTCATAGGCTTTTGAGGCTGGCAGAAAATCCTCAACTGCCACTTCCTTGTTCTCATTTTTCTTGTCTGATTATTTGTTTAAGAGGAAAAATTTACTGAAAAAATGAAGCATGCACTATGAAATATGACTACAGACATCATGCAGAGTAATGCTCATAAGGAATAAAGGAGTAGTAAAGGATACAGTCTTCAAAGAACTGACGGATCTCAGCCAAACGATGTGGAGGAAGCTCCTTGATATCAGTGTAGTGTCGATACTCAGGATCGTCAGCACATACTGCAATTATTTTGTCATCCCTCTCTCCCTGTGTTCTTGTGAATGTTAGAACTTGTTAAAGGGTAGAAAGAGAATCATCTTTTATGTCTCGACATATATACCTGATCAATCATCGGCATGAGGCCTATTGCTTTAGCCCTAAGAAAGCATCCTGGAAGAACTGGTTCCTGTACACAGGTGAAGTCTTAGAAGTAGCAGCAGCTGAAATTCCCTTATCAACAAGCATTATCTTAAAAATTTAGGTCCTGGGATGTGGCTCATCTAAAAGGTGGCCTTTGGGTTCATCTTTCACAAAAACAACACGAAATTTACACGATGTTCTCTGACTTGGTACCTTTCTTGTCCTTGATTCTCAAGGTGATCAGTAAAATTTATCAGACAATATGTCCATACATAGCCTCAAGAATTCTGAGGTATATGGGTAAATAATCCTTGCCATATGTATAGTACTGCTTACAGGTAGGTATTCATAGAACATGCAAATATACAAGAAATGCAAATCAAATATCATACCTGCATGATAACCAAGACATCAATCGGGTCACTGTCCTCGCATAGAGTACGGGGGAGAAAGCCATAGTTGTGAGGATACACAACGGAGGAGTAAAGGACACGGTCAACCTACACAAGTGAATAGATTTCTGCAATCTGTAACAAATCAACATAAACAATCAAGATAAAGGTGTTCGGTATGCTTGATTACCTTGATAAGTCCAGTCTCTTTGTCCAGTTCATACTTCACTTTACTTCCCTTACTGATTTCAATCACCTGCATAAATCAACCGCTTTCATAGTAAAGCATTGGTCAAGGGAGAATACTAGACGCTTGATGATTTTATTCATGAACATTTTGTATACTAGCAATATTCTTTTGGAAAACCAAAGAAAACTCAACAAAGAACAACTCTAATACGAGAACAATATTATTTGTGCAAAACGTAACCTCAATAAAACCTGAGAAGAAAGAATTCATCGATCAAGTAAATATGCAGTCATAGTTTTATTTATTTATTTAAAGACAATACTTATTCAAATCTGCTTACAAGAGAAGTCTTTCGGTCATAAAAGAACAAGAACTGCTTTGCATAGGTAATACAAATATGTCATTTAGGTTTGCCAATTGTTGGCAGTAGAGAAAACAAATATTATACTCACTGCCTATCAATCAAATATTGGAGGACCATAAAAGATTATTACCATCTAACACAAATACAAGGGGCAGTGAGATAGCAATTATGCATTACCAGTTGCATCAACTTTCTGTCATTTACAGTAAAAAATCATTTTGTCTACAGTAGTTTTTCATGCAATTTTAAAATCAGCTATCAACATCCTGTATGAAGTTCAGGGTCCTTACACAGTTGAAAACCGTTGGAGCATCCGGCCCTGCATTACAACAATTAAGTTATAAACCAGAAGAATCTAATATCAGTCAATAGGAAGAGAGTCAGAAAATTTCTTTTCCCTGATAAATAATGAAACCTCCCATTTTGACCTTATGATACTCTAGAATTAACCATTAATTAAAGCCTTAGAACTATGTCGATTACCTATCTGAAGATCATGCCAAGGATGCGCAGCAAATGATCTCCTGGACAAGGATGAAAGTATCCTTTCATTAAGAGGAGAATGTGAAGATTGCTGGTAGACGGGAGCGTTCATTGGAGAAAGTGGAGGAGCCATAATAACAAGCTGTACATGCAGTAATGGTAAATAAACAAGCCCATTTAGAACCAGAGACTGGAAACGAAAAATGACAGATCGAAATTCCCACAACATGAATAATTTTCTGCCTTTCAAGCCAGTAAATCAACCAGTAAACATTAACCCCTTCACACGCCATTCAGTGTCATACCGCTCTACCCCAAATATAATAAGGAATGGTCGTTATGTATCACTGCACAATGTAAGGTTTCTTGGATGGTCATAATTTACATGTTTCTCTTTTACCCCCTCCACAAATCTTTTTTAACATCTCTCATGCATCACACATCAAACATCTAACATACAAGTACAATGCTAAATAATGCATTGAAAAAAAATGCAAGATAAGATTTGCAGTTCCCTTAAAATTACTACTATAAGAACTTGAAATATCACTTCCACAACACAAAAGGCACACACTCGGAATAACTTTGACACATGCAAATACATCAGTTGGAATGAGATGGCACATTGAATAACTTAAATAGAAGGTAGGCCAAAATCCTCTAGGAATTGTTTGAATCAAAATGCATCATTTCAATTTTCTGCATCATTTCATATCATTTTTTTCAATTGTTTTTCTTATATCGATCATAATTCATAACGTGTGTAGTTTAAACCTCTGTTCTTCAATAAGTATGCAATAATTTGCCAATTTGAAATGTTTTCAACTACTTAATCAACACTTAGCACATTTCACTGCTATATTATTCTTTTTTTTTTTTTTAAATGTTCTATATTATTCTTTTGTAGAAACAAAAAGCGTATGATCAAAACAGTACAGATCGTTCACACTAAAAATTAGCAGCTTCAAGATTTGGCGTCCAATAGAATCACCAGGAAACAAATGATCCATGAAGAATTACATAACTGCGGTAGTAATGTCCACAAAGTTAACTAATCATCTAGTTGAACTTGAAACGTGAAACTCAAAGGATCCACATGCATGAAACATCTATAAACTCTCTCACACACACACACACACACACACATATACATATATATATAACTAAAATTAGAAGATTCAAATTGCGCATCCAATAAATCACCAGATAATCTTTGAGCAATTACCTAGTTTGCAGGAGTAATTTCCACAAAAATAGCTGTTAATTCAACTAATCATCCACATAAATACGAAATGTGAAACTAAAAAAATGCACATATACAAACGAACATATATATCTATAGACAGAAATGAATTCAAATATGTATATATATGCGCGAGCGTATGCGTTTGTGAGTATAGATTTACAATCATGAAATCTGAACAATAAAAGCGCCAATATGGACAAGAAATTTCAAATAAACACCAGAACCACGAGCAATAACGATCTAGCAAATGAAATCGCAATTGAAATGTACCTGAAACGATCGAAGGTCTGACAAAAGCGAACGAGTCTCTTCTTCGGAGCGAAGATTCAAAAGAAAATTTCAGATCTCAAGAAGAGAGAGAGAGAGAGAGAGTGAAGGAATGGAAGTGAACAACGGATGTATATATATATATATATGTAGAGAGAGAAAGATTGAGAGAGAAAAAATGTGGAAGGGAAGCTTGAGGGAGTAATGGGAAAGCTCAAGTGTACCGACTTCCCGCTCTTTTCCCCATTTTCCACTTTGCCATTTTAAAGTGAAAAAAGAAAATACTTACGGTGTATAAATATATATATATATATATACAGAGAGAGAGAGAGAGAGAGTATAAGATAATGGCATTTTCTTGTTTTTACTTTCTGAAATGAAGAAGTAAAAGTAAAATCTTGTTTCTCAATTTATTTGTACTTTTGCCCTTAAGAAAACGTTTTCTATAATTGTAAACAAAAGAAAAAACAAGAAAAATGGTACTTCCTCTTTTTATTTCCTCTCGTCTTCAAAATGACAAAATTTCAAAGTTATAAAATTGAGACTTTCATGTCTTTTGCATTAATAAATTTAAATATTATATATAAATAATAAATAAATTAAATAAAAAATATTTATAAATTAAATAAAAATAAATGAATAAATAATAATAAACAAAATAAACAATAATAAAATATATTAAATAATACATAAAAAAAATACAAATAATAAATAAATTAAATATTTTTATAAATTAAATAAAATAAATGAATAAATAATAATAAACAATAATAAAATAGATTAAATAAAACATAAAAATAATAAAAAATAAAAAATAATTATGATAAATAAAAAATACAAATAATAAGAAATACAAATAATAAATAAATTAAATATTTTTTATAAATTAAATAAAAATATAATAAATAAAAAATAAAATTAAATATATTTATAAATTAAATAAAAATAATTAAATAATAAATAAATAAAACTTATGATAAATAATAAATATAAATAAAAAATAATAAGAAACACATATAATAAATAAATAAAAAGTAAGAACAAAAAAATTTTAGTAAACATAATTTCTGTTTTTTATTTTTATTTTTAACAAAAATCAAAATTTAGTAAACAAGATTTTACTTTCTGTTTCTCTTAAAGGAATCAAAATTATAATTCTATTTTTCAGAAAATGGAAACAGTAAACGTTTCTGTTAATAAAGAGGCCCAATATATGTCAAGATGAGGAAAAAAAATCCGGACTCAGGAGTGTGTTGGAAGAATCTAAGCAAATATGACGTTGATCCAGCTGTTCACTTAGTGACCGGAAAATTACATTGACCTCCCCAATTGCTAGACAAATCATATATTCCCTCCGTTCCAAATTAATTGCCCACATTTGACTTTTCAATATATATTTTTAATATTTTTTATTTTCTATTTTGCCATTTGATAATTTAGTATAGTTAGGAGTGTTCAAAATCGGTTTGGTTCCGGTCGGAACCGAAAGTGCAAGGAACCGAACCGAACCAGTTCGGGTTCCTTCTATTTTTTATTTTTTTTAAAAAATGCTCAATATTATAAGATAATATAATTATAAATTAGAGTATTTGAATTATTGCAAACCCAAAACCAAATATATAATTAGTGCAATGAAAATAACTATACTAAAATATTACATCCCTAAAGTTACAAATTACAATTATCATTTAATAATCAAACAAACATTTGCATTTGAAAGTTACAAAAAAATAATATGTCACATCAGTAAAAGAAAATTAGTAGACAAATACTACTCATTAATGGACTAATATTTTTATCATTTATATATATTCAAGTTTATGTAATTGAATTGCATGCCCTATATATATATTTACATTATTTATGTGATCTTATGTTGTGTAATGGACTAACTTTACAAATATTGATCTCCACATTCAAAAACTATGTAGGCTAGTGAACATATAGTCTATGATCTATAACTTTAAAAAAAAAAAAAAACCCGGTTCTGGTTCAGCTCCACAGGATAAGAACCGGAACCGAACCGAAATTTTCGGTTCTTGGAATTTTGGAATCGGAATCGGAATCGAACTCCTATGGAACCGAACTGAACCAAATTGCCGATTCTGGTTTGGTTCCTAAACACCCCTAAGTATAGTTGTAATTTTTAGTGGGTCCATTATTTTTTGAAATTAATGAATAGGGTTAATTTGAGAAAGTATATGATAATATTATATTGGGATTCGAAACTGGACAATTAATTTGGGACGGAGGGAATATAAGTCTTTAATATTACACGAAAAAGAAAATTTGAGTTTGAGAAGTCATTAATACCCTTATATTTATGATAGGTGTATTATATTTTATATAAAAGAAGAAAAAAAATAAAATTTAGATCAATAATCGAACACATGGGCTAAACTTTTTGAGAATTAAAAAAATTAAAATTACAAATCGAATAATTTACAGAACAGACACAATTACTTATGTGTTAAAATTATACATATACATATACTCCATGGATATGCAGTATAATTAGTTAATGAGTTATCTTCATTTACACTCCATGAGGTTTGCTTTTACTTCAATTATATCCCTTCAGGTTTGCAAATTTTCAATCACACCCCCTCATGGTATGAAATGTCTAAAATACCCTTATACCAAACACCCCTTAAATTAATTTAATCCCTAAACCCATTTAACCCCTAAAACCAAACACCCCCTTCAATCAATTTAACCCTCAAACCAAACACCCCGACCCCAAGCACCACCACCACCACCATCCGCCGCCACCACGAGCAACAGCCACCTATGAAATAATTTTTTTCGAAAATTGATCGAAAATAGGGGGGCCGCCGGCGGCGGCGGCGGATGATGGTGTAGATTTATATATATGTGTGCAGGGGTGTGTGTGTGTGTGAGAGAGAGAGAGAGAGAGAGAAATAGAGGAATTTATTTGTAAAAATAACTCATTAAATATTTATTTGTAAAAATTAGTTTTCAAAAAAATTAAATGTGTTTGTAAGAATTAAATATTTGGGGTTGGGTTGGGGGTTTTAGGATTTAATTTTTATTCACAAATTAAAAAAATTAGTTTCCAAAAAAATTAAATATTTGTTTGTGAATATTTGGGGTTGGTGTTGGGAGTTTTGAATTTTATATATATTTTTGAATTTTATATTTATTTTCGAATTTAATAATTTTTTTCAAAATTTAATATATATATTTTTTGAATTTTATATTTACTTTCAAATTTTATAATTTTTTTTGAAATTTAATATATATATATTTTAATTTTATATGTTTTTTTTTAATTTTATATATTTGTTTAAAAAAATTAATGTTTTTTGCGAATTTTATATTTATTTTCGAAATTTAATATATATTATTTGAATTTTATATGGTTTTTTTAATTTTATATATTTGTCTTGAATTTAATATGTTTTTTTTTAAAAAAAAGATTCAAAATTTATATATTTTTTAATTTTATATTTATTTTCGAATTTATAATATTTTTCAAATTTTAATATATATATTTTTTTGAATTTTATATATATTTTGAAATTTTAATACAAATTAAATTATTAAATTATTGGAGGGGGTCAAATTGATAAAATTACATATCCTTATTTCCAAACAGCTCTAGGATTTACATTAAGGGTAATTTAGGTATATACAAAAAAGGTTAGGATGATGTCATCGTTAAGAAGGTATAAGTGATGAGAATATCAAACCTGAGGAATGTAGTTGAAAATATTTAAATTTAAGAGGATGTAATTGAAATTAAAGCAAACCTCAGATAATGTAAATGAAGTTAACGTTCATATATTTAATGGGATGCATTATATTGACAAGAGACACGATTATGAGAATTAATAGAATTTGAGTTTGGCTATTTGATTATTAATTTCTTATACATGTTCTCCAAAATTGATAAGACACACGTCCCAATATTTTTGTGTGGTTAATTCTCAATCATAATGTCTGACCAACTAGTCGGTGGTCGAGATGGTGTGAAAGATGGAAGAGGTGGCGGTGAAGTAACTGATCAACAACATTGCGCTATTTTTATTTTATTTTTGCTTGTGGTGGGTGGACACTGGACTCGATATATAGCTATATATATATATATTTATATATACTAGAATTTTGTTGACTTCTATTTCTATAGCTCTATTGGATTCCACTAACTTGATTAATACAATAAGGCAGTCCATATCTATTAAACAATATTATTGTCACCAAACTATATGATAAATTAATATTTGCTAACACTCGTATAATAAAAGAAAGATAAGGAAACGAATATTATTGGTGGCAAGATATCCTTGGGCTACCGGTCTCCGTAACTTATTCATGAAAAAAATTTGCACCCAATAAGCCAACAATATTTAGTTTTCTCGTGTCCAACCTCATTGATATTTTGATATTAAGATTCTTTGGGCCTTTATATTTTGCTACCCTATGAACAAAATTGTGTCTTTGGAGGATCATAGACCTTGTAAAAATGGTATTGTTGTTGCCCAGAAAGAAATTGTGATACTATATAAAATTTAAAAAGCCCAATTCAAACCACACACATTCGTGGTGGAATATATCTGTGTTATGGCCCAACTCTTCAATGGAAGAGTTTAGCCCAAGTACTAGAGTTCTAAATTATAACATCATTGCAATATTTCTCCTTGGCTACTCAGTATGGTGGTAGCAAGCTACACCTGCAATAAAATAGAAAAACTTCAATTTTTCATGGTTAATACTTTGTAACAAATTCTTTGAAAGGAAGGTTGAGAGTTTCAGTTCTATGAATAACATGTTGTGGGCATAGATGCGTGCAGAGAAAAAAATGTGGGAACGAAAAATAAGAAAAAGAAGAATGCTCTAGTTTGTTACTAGCAAAAGAGTGAAGGGACAATATCTTCTGTTACAAAAGATCATGTATTTGGGGTGCACGAAAAACCAACTGAACGGATAAACTCAAGCGGATTGATTTGGTTAGATTGAATTATAAAGGGTTAAGTACATAAAACACCCCTGTAGTATAAATACGGTGCGAATAACACCCTGTACTTTGAAAATGTGTGTATTGACACTAGCACTTTTGGAAAACATGCGAACACCCCCTGCAAGTTTAAAAAACGTGCGAATATCCCCTTTTTGACTTTTATACTCTCTTAAATACTCATTTTACCCTTTTACTTAAAATTCAAATTCAAAATTTATATATATAAAATTTGAAACCAATATATCTATATATATATATAATAAAATTTTCGAAATTTATATATATAAAATTCGAAATATATATATATAATTCGTAAAAAAATAATTAAATTTCAAAAAATATATATAAATTTTGAAAAATAAATATAAAATTTTATATATTTTTTTTCCGAAATTTATATATGTTTTTGAATTTAATATTTTCCCCGAATTTTATATTTTTTTTCCGAAATTTATATATGTTTTCGAATTCTATATTTTATTTTCGAAATTTAATATATTTTTTTCCAAAATTTATATATGTTTTCGAAATTTATAAATATTTTTTGAATTTATATATGTTTTGTCCAATTTTATATAACTTTTTGAATTTTATATTTTTCTTTTCAAAATTTATATTTTTTTGAAATTTAATATATATATATTTTAATTATATATATATTGTTTCAAATTTTATATATTTTTTTGAAATTTATATATGTTTTCGAATTTTATATACTTTTTTGAATTTTATATATGTTTTTGAATTTTATATATTTTTTCGAATTTTTAATGTTTTCTCAGAAATTTATATATTTTTCAAAAAATATATATATTTTCCATTTTTTTGAAATTTATATACTAAGGGCCTATATGTCATTTTACACGAAATGAGGTCAATTCGAACCATAGGGGTTTAACGCTCCCGACCCAATTATAAACAAGCACCGAATGTGAAACCACAGTTTGCAGTTGCAATAAAGTCGTTACATACTCGGAATGTCTTAAATGAGAGTATTGAACGAGTATTAGTGCTACATAACAATACATTTTCCAAAACCATAAATTGTAGAATATCAAATGATACTTGACATAAAAGGCAGAAATTTTGAGACATACTAGAGAAATGATTAGGCATTGGAAGTTACGTATAAGCGCTTCTATATTGTGGTCTGACACATCTATTCTTGTCTGATTGGTGAATGATGGCAGAGAGACAGGTTCTCTTCCTAGCATGATGATATGCCTATGTGGACACAATTGTCCCAAATCAATTAGTTTACCCACTAAATACAATGCATTTCAATTGGCTTTCTCATAAAGAGCTGACTCATAGACGCAATTGGTAATGGGGAGAAAAAATACAGTGCATGTTCGGGCTGTCAATGTTGTCTTCATATTTCATGGCAAAGTCCTCTCTCTTTCAACCACATGACAATGATGTTAAATTGAGTTGTGTCAATGGAAGCTCACTCATCACCCGCGTAAATTACTATTTACCGTTTGGTTTATTTTACCAAAAATTACTAAATAATTGTCTATCTCCGAAGTATTTGGTTGATGTCAACCAAAAAAAGAGAAAATGAGATTCGAATGGCATTCCATGTAATGTCCTTTCCAACATGTACGAAGTAGTTAGCATTGCATTATGTTATTTAAACTAGAATCTATCCAGAAAAGAATATCTGGTGTTCATCAAAGTTAGGTTCACTAAACCTAATTTATTAAGGCGAAAGTTCTAAGAGAATCAAGAATAACATAAAGAGTGACAGAACTAAAACTAAAGAACACGTGGCAATTCAAGGAACATATTCTAAGAAAAGAACAGAGAAACTAACCGTTTTCTTTTCCTTCTCCCACAGCCCCCTATATGAATAATAACAAGTAACAACCCTACGCCCTGGCTTATTGAAGGTAGATGCCAGAGCCAGACTTGCGTACTAAAACATTACTATACTGACCTATATAAACCCTAACAATTGTATGAAAAAGGTTTGAAAAGCAGCAACACCGCATTGATAACATGCACCAGATAAATAAATATATCCTAAATCTTTATTCATGGGAAAAAGAGATTGGAAGCCCAAGGTTGAATATACACTTTTTTAGTCCGACCATTACACCCTCCTAAATAAATTAATGCATATCATAAATGGTGAGGAATCTGTGAGTTCAACTTTACAGAATTGCCAATAAATCTATGTTAGTATATTTCTATATAAAAACTCCCATGCACGACACGTTACTGTAGTAGCACTAGAATGATCAGTGAGATGTACGTATGCACGAGACAGCAGCATAACAATTTTAAGGTACAAGTGGAATTCCAAATTGGAGGTGGGGTGACTAGACCCTAGTGCTAGTGCCAAACCATAAAAGCACCAACAAAAAATGTAAAACCTGAATTAGTGGGATTTGAGTGCCTAGTGCTTTTGACCATTGTTTTAGAATCAAGGAATCATACATGAAAGAAGGCAAATTGGTAAAAAGTGGCTCTCAATGATGGCATTGATGATATAATAATGCAAAGCCTTTTTACAGTCATTTATTAGCTATTATATATATATATATATATATAGCCGAAAAAGTATCCCGAACAAAGCTTACCGAGGACATGAGCTCGGATGCAACTCTATTTTTGCTCAAGACCACAAGTCTGGCAGCTCATTATGCAAAGGCTAAACTGATTCACCACAGTAATCCAATCCTGCATATGCATTAATTAAAAAGTTAAAAGAGGGGATCTTTATATGGTCTTCAATCACTATAAATATAAAGTGTATGCTGAACCAATCAGTGGACACCCTCAAACAACTTTTTTAAGTCATTAAAAAGCAACCCTATCAGGCAGTATTGAACAGTTGCACAAATGCAGAAAAAAATAGAAAGGACACCAGTATAAAAGCTTCTTAAGGTGGAGCACTCAACAAATTCAAATGATCAAACAATCTCATTGTGTTAGGTGACAAGGGCTTTTTTAGCAATAATTTAGTTCCAACACGCATTCGGAATCCCCAGTTTTGATAGTGTGTGGAAGAGTACCTGACTCAACAACTTTTTTTATAAGAAAGAACATAGCTACCATTATAAATCCTTACTAGTCTCCTTCTTGAACATATTCCCCTTCTTTCATTCGAGTCGTCCTAAGAGGAAGGAGTGAGCCATGAGATACCAATTATCAACTCCTTATACAGATAAAATGTTTAATAGGGCAAAGCCTTTCCTTGCTGTCATTTTCTTGCAATTTGGTCTTGCAGGGATGGACATCCTTTCCAAGGTTGCTCTGAATGAGGGGATGAGCAATTATGTGTTCGTTGTTTACCGCCATGCCATTGCCACCATTGTCATCGTCCCTTTTGCACTCATTCTGGACAAGTCTCTCTCTCTCTCTCTCTCTCTCTCTATATATATATATATATATGTATGTATGTGTGTGAGTGTTTGGGTACATGCATGTGTGTGTTCTCATCAGTTTCTTTAATAATTCTGCCAGAGTGATAAAAACTGCTGAATGAATTCTCAACAGGAAAATTAGGCCAAAGATGACATTCTCAATCCTTGCCAAAGTAATGCTGCTTGGTTTACTGGAGTAATTTTCTGAAACATTAAACACGTTGTTCATTTTAATCTCTCATGCAAGCATGCAACATCTAACCAGCTTCTATATCTCCCACCTGGCAGACCAGTAATTGACCAGAACCTATACTTCCTGGGGATGAAATACACCACAGCAACATTTGCAGCTGCCATGTGCAATGTTCTTCCCGCCATAACTTTTATGATGGCTTGCATCTTTAGGTGAGTAATATGCACATCGCCTACTTATTAAAGCTCTCTAGCTACTAAGCTTCTCTAAGGGTGAAACCGTGGAAGTGAAACGGATATTACACATTTCAACACGGCCACACAAACACACAACCAAGTCTTGGTTGTCCCTATCATGTTTGATAAACTTGTCAAATTTTTTTGTACTAGGCTTGAGAAGATAAAAATCAACAGCATCCGCAGCCAAGCTAAGATAATCGGAACTGTAGCCACAGTTGCAGGAGCCATGATCATGACGCTAGTAAAAGGCCCGCTTCTAGAGCTGTTTTGGACTAGAGGAAGAAGCAATCATGAACTCGGAAGTGGTGGGATAAGTCTTCAACATTCAATTAAAGGTTCACTTATGATCACAGTCGGATGCTTCAGCTGGGCTTTCTTCATGATTTTGCAAGTAAATAACTGAACAGACACCTAAACATATGGAAAATTAATTACTCTTCTAGATCATCAGAATAATCTTGTTCTGTTTCTGTAGGCAGTAACACTAGATACATATCCCGCGGAGCTCTCACTCACTGCATGGATATGCTTTTTCGGAACAGCTGAGGGAGCCATAGTGGCACTTGTAATGGAGAGGGGGAAAACCAACATCTGGGCTATAAACTGGGATACTAAATTCATAGCAGCTCTCTACAGCGTAAGAACAAATTGAATGAATACAAATTCTAACCATTTTGGCCAAAGTACCACAATCCCCACCCCATCATAATCGTATTTCTCTGAATCAACCCATCTCCCTTCCACATACCGTAAATCATAGTGACTCCTCTAATGTTTCCGTTCACTTGAGTGACAGTTGAAGTTTGTCAACTAAACCAAGGCTTCCTAAATTAAAATGATAATATTAGTATAGGGCAGATTTCAGTTCATAACATGAAATACGTGATCTTTCGTCAAAAATAGTATACTAACAGCTCTTTGCTTCGAAATGTATTATATGCAGGGAATAGTCTGTTCAGGCCTTGCTTATTACATACAAGGAGTAATAATGAAAGACAGGGGACCTGTTTTTGTTACTGCTTTCAACCCGTTAAGCATGATCATAGTAGCTGTCCTGAGCTCCTTTATTTTGGCTGAGCAATTGTTCATGGGAAGGTAAATCGAAAGCTCTCTTGTGAACCACAAACAGACACCTAAACAACAAATAAAATAGCTAATGAAGTGTTTCTACAGAGTACTTGGAGCCATTGTCATAGTAGCAGGCCTATACCTCGTTGTCTGGGGTAAAAGCAAGGATTACAAGTCCTCATCCCCATCAATTGAAGAGCAAGACACACAAAATAAGCAAATGATGGATGCGAGCAACAACACAGACAAAGATACTTATCATGAGATCATCACCGTCAACCCATCAAACAAAGGATTTGCAGTCAGAGATGAAACGAATTTATGCTAGAATAAATCAGATGACAGGTAGCTTTCAAGTTCGAACGAGGGATCATGTTCCCTTACTTCAGAGTACATCACTGTAGCATCCTTTTTCATAATGCGATGTTTATTGCTGGTAATTTTTTCATAATGCGATGTTTACCAATGGCCTTGTGGCCCGATGGTAGTTCCATTCCTCCCCAAATTGGGCGAGTTCTGGGGTATGTTATATGAGCATGGGATTCAACAAAGCAAAATAGTTAGATACCTAGGCCAAACGAAATCCAAATCCAACAAATAGCTACTACTCAATGCCGCAAAGCCCTGGAAAATCCGTGTTCCGAAATTCTTAGCCTACTTTGGGAATCCAACTTTTTATGCTAGTGGAGTGATGATATATATTATTGTATTGGTAATGCTTGAATTTATACATTTAATTGAAAAGGGTGATTTGAGAAACAAAAAATAATACATCTATCTTTCTTTTGCATTGGGATATATATATATATATATATATTTTGGGGCTTCCAACAAGGAAATATAGACAAAAATTATTGGACCTGAGAGAGTACTAATTTCCCCAACTTGGAACTTTAATTAAATAAAATTTAAACAACTGAAAGGGGAACAAATTCTAAAACAATAAAAATTAATTAAAAGTTTTTCGATCACTCACAGCCTTGTTAATCAACTAATACTTGCTTGCTAATAAAAATGTAAGAAAACTAAGATAAATCACAGTATAACATTTACTTCATAGAGCTAATTCAACTCCAATAAGCTTAGTTGAAACGAGTGCTTCAGTACTTCAAGCTATAAACAAACAAACAAACAGTAAATATCAGAGAAAATGTTTTCCTTATTTTCTCAGCAACCAAACACAGAGTTAAAAGCACAACTTAGTTCAATAAACGCCAAAAAGGAAAAAAAATGAAATGTAATAATAGTGGTGATCAAATCTTCATGAGAGTGTATTATATAGACTACCTGCGAAACAGACTTAAGACTTGAATGATCGTTGGTTTTGTCGATCGGAGATACGCTAATTTTCCGGCGAGTATGAATTGCCATGGTGTGGAGGACAACGGCGAGATCTGGGCAGATGGTTCATTTTGGGGAAGTTAATCTTTACCGTACACGTGTTCTGTTTATTTCTACAACTTTTCAATTTTCAGATGCGTAATAAATGAATTAGTGCAAAATTTCTTGTAGGTAATACAGCATTAATTTAATAAATTTAGACATGTTATTGCATGAAATGATAATTTATCATTGAACTAATTATTTTTTTTGGTAGATATCATTGAACTAATTTATCATTGAACAACTAATGAAAAGTATCGCTTATCAATATTAAAGAACAATTGTGATTATTAAATAATTTAACAACTTACTTTAATAATGCTGAAGCAAAATAATTCTAACTATATTTTTTAATACTATATTTTTTTTAGAAAAATAGAAGAATATTACTAATGGTTTGGGGCTCTCATCCTATGCGGCGCCCCTTTCCAAGGGATTTGGGCCCGGTTCGTCGCTGAGAACGCTTCTCCAGATTACAATTTGGACAGCGAGGCCGCCCGATTTTTAAGCTGGGTTATTCCCAATTCACTCGCCGTTATTAAGGGAATCCTTGTAAGTTTATTTTCCTCCGCTTGAATCCTATGAGACTCATGTGGGTGACAACAATGACTTGTATTTTGAATCGCTTTCACTATTCTAAAATTTGAGAAGGACTTGATCTAAATTAATCACCCACCAACACTTCAAGATACTCGAAATATTGTTTTTCTGCCTTAATATTAATATCATCAACATTCCATCATTGCTGATAATATTGAGAGAACTCAAAACTAATATCTGAATTAATTTTTTTTAAAATGGTTCAGGCTTGTGTGATGACTGATATTTACTAAATTCCTTCGGGGTTATATAATGTTAATTTAATATTGTAATAGGAGGAAATACTTAAAATTAGATTAAAATGTGTGCTTACATCTATATTTTACTTTACTCTACCGATACTCGACCGATATTGTCCGCTTCCGTTACATCATTACCGCAACTGTGTGCCAGAACCTGATACCGCGACCGCTAACCATGACTAAAATACACTTTCTGATTATATAGGAACACAGCTGAATTAGTTGGATGCTAGAATGTCACCAACTGCATTTCTTTCTGCACTCTCTCAAGCAATGCATACCGGTTAATCATGAAGTAGTCTCACCTCCCAATTGCTTGAAGCAAATTCAATTTTGAAACCTTTTGACACCAAGCAAAGCAGTGAGTAAAAACTAATCTAGTGTCAGATCACAGGTGAGCTCTTCTTCAAATTTCAAACAATTGATCAAAATGCCTGAGAGGGAGCTAAAATAGGCTTCCTCAGTCTTACTCACAATCAGATTAAGCTGGATTTAAGATTCTAATAAAAAGTTGGAAGCTTTGCTCTCCATTTCATGTTCAAGAAAGAACCTGAGAACCATATAAATATCCTCCCTAAGCGGATGGCTTCTGTCCCCAGTGACAAAAACATGAACTGTGCTTTTAACTTCAATCCAACTGCATCCCGGAATCCTCTTCAATCCTTTCTCTCTCATCTCTTGTCGTATCATCGCCACGCTCTGCCATCTTCCAGCAGCTGAATGTGCATTCGAAAGCATCACATACGATGACACGTCTTCGGGATCTAAAGACAGGATCTTCTGAGCTGCAAACTCCCCCAACTCCGTATTCGAATGGATCTGGCAGCCTCCAAGCAATGCTTTCCAAAACCCAATTCCCGGATCAAAGGGCAACTCGCGAATAAACTTCTCAGCTTCCTGGAAACGTCCAGAGCGCGAAAGTAGATCAACCACACAAGCATAGTGCTCGGGTTTTAGCATGTTAGGGTCCTTGAGTCTGGTCTCGTTGAAATATGAATAACCCTCGTCGACAAGGCCAACATGGTTGCAACCCAACAAAAGACCAAGAAGTGTAACACTGTTGGGCTTAATTCCACTGCATTTCATCTTCCGGAAGAAATGTATAGCTTCCTTTCCTCTTCCATTTTGCGCATAACCACATATCAAAGCATTCCAAGAAACAACATTTCTCTCAGAAAGTCTACTAAAAACCAAAAAACTATCTTCCATGTTGCCACATTTTGCATAAAAACTCACTAATGAATTGCCAACAAACATATCAAGCTTACCCAAGAACTTAACAGCACAGGCATGGAAACTTCTACCCTTCCCAAGCGCCGCGATATTTGCTGCTGCACTAATGGCACAAGGAAAGGAAGACTGACTAGGCAGCAAACCTTCCCTCAGCATCTCAATAAAAAGATTCACAGCCTCTTCATTTCGACCACTTTGGCTGTAACCACCAATCATCGCATTCCACGAAACGACATTCCTCTCCGGCATCGTTCTGAAAAGCCCCTTAGCATCATCAAACATCTCTTTCTTGAGGTACCCGGATATCAAAGTCGTGTAAGAAACCACATTGGGGTCGCAGGTATCTTCAAGAGCTCTTCTAGCTTCCTCAATGACACTCAACTTGGAATAAAGAGCCAAAACTGCACTACCCACGAAGACATTCGACGCGAGGCCAAACTTGGTCGCGCAGGCATGGAGTTGTTGGCCTAAATTGAGGTCTCGTGCAGCAGTGGACAAGTGAATTGTGGTGCCAAAAGTGAACTCATTGGGTGCAATTTTAAGCTTCAGCATTCTTGAGAAGACATAGATGGCCTCTGGGTGATTGTGGTGTCTGGAAAATTGGCCTATTAAAGTGGTGGCTGATACAACGTCCCAGTCAGACACTTCGTCGAACAGTTGGCGAGCGTCCGAGAATGCCTTTGCTTCGCAGTAAGAGTTGGCAATGTTGGAAAGTGAGTGTCCTAATTTTATGTCACTTCCATGTGCTTTTTGGGTTCCAATGAGAGGTGTATGAGCTAAACTGTGGGCTCTTCTTGAAGGATTTATGTTGGTTTGCGAGAGAAGAAGTTTACAGATTGTGGATTTCATATGGGGCTTGGGTTGGTTCTTTCCTACTAGTTGTGCTAAAAACTATAGAATCTTTACCAATGTCACTAACATGGTTCGCCGTAACGGTCCGTTACGGCACGGATAGCTCCGTTCATAATATTTTTGGAAAGTGCAGACAATGTTATTTAATACCGATACTCATTTTTTAAGATTAATATTATCCGAATTCGTTACACCAATACTGTAACCGTTACCAATACTATTACCCAAACTACAGTCACTAATTAAAAGTTTAAAACACTCAATTGTAGCAATAGGGATTATTGATAGGTATATATTTATTGATCACATTAAAAAAAATTCATTCACACTAACATTTATTTTGATTTACAGTTAGGGTATTTTTAGTGAGTAGATCATGTTTCTATTTTCTGAAATATTAATTATTCTAAGAATGCCAGATAAAGTCACAATATATATATATATATATATAAACATATATGTAGATGTATTTATATATATGAAAGGTAGAGACTATGAGATATTTGACAATTATATTAAATCAACAAACATGATAGTACCTAAAATTCAAGACTCAATTGACCTTTTTCATAAAATCTAAGTAGGAGTGTACACGGTGGGATTAGATACAGTTTTGGGTTAAATAAAAATTGCACTCGTTCCAACTATTTGAAGAAATTAAAACTAGAATGAGAATAGAACCGTGAGGCTTGGAATTGAAGAAATTTGAAACAATTTTATAACCTTTTTGTGAACTTTGAGAGTTGGTTGTATATCTTAGCATGGCATGGCATACACACAACTACACAAGGAAAATAAATACAATTAAGAGGAAACATACAACATGAGATACCTAACGGAATAAGTAGTCCTATAGCTTATATCATTTCGGAAATCTCTATTGAAATAACATAAATCATCAAAATCATTTGTTACAAATGACTTATGATCCTCTATTAAAGTTTTGTTTGACATGACTTTTGCTTATGCCTTTTTTCATAAGAAAAAGAAAAAATTAAGTCATTTTGAGAAATTGGTACCTCACATTCTTCTAAAGATTCTTCCAAAACCTAGAACTTCTTCTAAATTTTTTGTCAAATACTGTTGATAATATTTTTTCGCTCTCGGAAGCCAAAAACAACTTTTGAAAAGCCGATCCAGACAATGCCTAAGACCCTGTTTGGCATAGCTTCTACTTCTGACTTCCCGCAGAAGAAAAAGAGAAGCATAAGCTGTTTTGAAAAACTGGTACCCCCAGCTTTTTTAAAACGCTCTTCCAAGATCCAGAAGTTCTTCTAAAAATTTTGTCAAACACCGTTCAAAACAGTTTTTACCTCCAGAAAATCAAAAGCAGTGTTTGAAAAATCATTACAAACAAGACCTAAGAGTGAGTACAATTACTTCTTCAATTTCAACCCAGCAATAAGTACACCTCAAAAGATGTCAAATAGACAAAAATAGCCAAACCTCAAATACATAAAACCGTACTATGGAGTCAGCACTCATTGCAACATAACCACTTTCAAGCAAGCCAAATAATTTCATAATTTTCATTTATACTAATTCCAATTCAAATAAAACCATGCTTTCCTTGCACTAGAAAATGCAATTATGGCAAAAATAGCTCTACTACTTGCTTGAGTCAGAAATTAACATCCATTACACATGGAACTGACATTGGTACTGTTGGATAGTGGGCACTCCTTGTTCAAGGGCAAGTCCCATTCAGAACAAATCGGTGAAAATCCGTTGGAATTTGAAAATGTACCGTTGCAAAATTTGGCTGAACCAGTACTCAAACCAAGCGAACCATGATCTCCTTCTTGATGAGCAACTTCCGGAATTGGCAAGTATAACGGCAATGGAGGTTTCTGCCACCGAGGAAGAGGAGACCCTGCAAGTAGCAGCGTCTGTAGCAGCGGTCCAGCCTCTATCACGGCCTGCAAGAGCTTCCCTTTCTGAGGCAATGGCTTCCCCTTAACAACACTATCAATAACTGCTAATGCAGGATCAATTGTGCTCATTTCACGACATTCTCGAACCATAGGCTGTGTTTGTTGTGCTGTGTTACCTGTATATATCAAACCGGACGAATTATCCAATCTTATGGCAGTTGAATGTAGTTTTGGAGGATTCGCGAGGAGGGCTACTTTTTTCGATACTGCTTGGAGTTGGTTTCTTGCTTCATCTCTTTCTTGGCAAGCCATTGTCAAGAGCTCGAGCAATTGGTTTACATTTTCCTCGTTCTTCGCCATCTCTTCTTTTGCTTGGGCTCTTGCTGATTCGAGCTCGAACATGGTGCAGAGAAGCTTGTGTTTCAGCTCAAGTATGTTCTGCTGAAAGATAGTTAATTTTGTAGAAGTTTAGTGACTATTGAAACAATGGTAGTTTTCTAAAAAGTTCGAAATTGTGCTTTAAGACATGAGAAGTGGTCTAAAAATGAAACATTCTGAAAATCTGATGGATCTAAACAGGAAGAATTAACATTTTCAAATATATATGCCTCTCAGTGTCTGATAAAAGAATTAATAACAATAATTCTATTATTTAAATAGGAAGTATTCTGTAATAGTATATCATTTATTTAATAATCGTAATTTCAATCTCTCATAAAAACATGAGTCTGTAATATTATATTATCTATTTAATAATCAAAATTTCAGTATATCATAAAAACATGAAATAGTTAATTCATCGCACCAATGAAATCATAGATCCCACAAACAATTCAATCTAGATATGATCTGTTTTATCCTGAATCTCAATTAGTGAACTTTAGTTGTAATAGTATTGAAATCGAAATATACAAGTATCCGACTTGTAATAATAAAAAAATATCTTTTCGGAAATTAACCCATGTAATAATATTAGACTAAAAATTCAATAACTTGAAAGTTGTAAAATGAAGCATGAAAAGTATATCTTGTATACAACATGAAACAACCCACCTCTTGGTAATCCAAAAGAATAGAATTGATTTCTTCCATTTCTCTCAAACAAGAGAGCCCTGGTTCTTCCACACAGAAAACCTCTTTTGAATCCAATAAGGAGGATGAGAAACTCAAATACTTTATAGAAGTACATCCATATAGAATCCATCTTTGCCTTAAAGAATCTCTAGCCTGTCACTATATTTATCACTTCCCTACTTATACATGTACAGGTTCATAAATGGTATGCATATCAAATATCTCCATGTACATATGTACCTTTCAAATAAGTCAAATTTAACTTTTCATAAATAAGATTTAAAACCGCTATTCTAGGGTCTAAATTTAAATTTTCATTATGTCATCTTTACTATAAATTATTGGTTACAACGGTGATACCAAGTCATTAGGTTGACATGATATCACCATCCAATAAAATCAATTTTATCATATGAGTTGTCAATTCAGTAATATAATATATAAGGAAAAAAAAGATGCGATCCCATATTTATCATATCCATAAGGATTAATATAGATTGTCCAAAATTTAATCCGTTGGTTTTTTTTTTTTTTTTTCCGTTTAATTAAAAGAACAAATTAACTATTCTCACTTCTTCTCTTTCAATTTATCATATGTATCTTAATTTCATCTTAAAATTATCCCTTCCTTTTCGTTCTACAAACAAAAATCTTCCACCTTATTCTTTATTTTTTTATTAGTCTTTCTGGATAATAAGTTATATAAAAGATTCACAACACACACACACATATATATATATATATATATATAAATTGTTTTAACATATATCTATAAATATATATAAAGAAAATTGTGTATTGAGGGAGGGAAATAATTAGATTGAAAACGAAAATATTAGATATATAAGAGTTATACTATATATTAAATACTAATGTATATGTATAAAGAGAGAGAGCCATGAATGGTTTTTTATTTTTTCCTTTTTGTTTTGTGCGTCCATATATATCATAGTGCTGAGCTGGATAATACATATGCAAAAAGATTTGATTTTATTGGATGGTGATACCATGTCAGCCTAATGACTTGGTATCACCGTTGTAACTAATAATTTATCTATCTTTACAGAGTTAAAAAATGAAAATTGGTTGTATAAATATGTGTAGAAAGTTAAAAAAAAAATTACAATTAAACTATTCAATCACATTAATGCAAATGAGTTAAATGAGGGCCTTAAAATTAGCAGAATTGAAAGAAAGTTGAACACATTTAATCACATTTATGTGTGGGATAATGTTTTGTTTAATTTGCTAGATAAAAGAATTTTGTGAATTACTTATTATTTTTTGAAAATAATACTTTAAAGGGAAAACTGAAACATTTTTTTATTATTTTATTTCGTTTTTTTTTTTTTTTAATTTAACACTAGAAATGGGGAAGTTCATAGTGCTTATACAATTATTTCCTCCGTGTGATTTGATCATCCTCATTGTTTATCTTATTCCGAAATAATTCATCTAAATTTTCCCATAAAACGCCAAGGTTATATAAGGGAAAATAAATTGAATTAGGTATGAACATCCGAAATATAGGAATCCATAATTTCCTTAATAATACCATTTACAAGAATATATATTATCAATATAAACCACCTCTTTTACCACCTGTAAGTGCAGCCCACAGCCCACAGCCCACAAGAGCAAAGTGATATATAAGGTGGCCCAATTTGAGCCCACAATACAACGCCCATTTTGATTGACCTTTCATTTTCACTTCCAAACTCGGAACAAAAAAATAAACAGAAACAGCGTTCCATTGATTCTACACACAGAGACACACAGTTGTAACAGTCGACGCCATGGCCATAGCCGCCACCATCTCATTTTCTCTCACATCCCCCAATCTCCGCTCTCTCTCATCGTCCTCCGCCTTCATCAAAGCTTCTCGATTTTCTTCTTCATTTTCTCTCCAACCAAACACTCTCAATTCGGTCCATACTTTTCGAAACCCTAAGTTCAGCGTATCGGCTTCTTCTATGAGCATCGATACCCCCGAGAAGTTCTCTACGACTTCGTTTCTTGATCGGAAGGAAAGTGCATTCCTTCAGTTCGTCAAATATCACGGACTCGGTAACGACTTCATCATGGTATTGATATATACATATATACTACTTTTTTTTTGAATTTTTCTGTTTGGTTGCTGGGAAAATCTGAAATTAAATTGTGAACCATTTGTGGATATTTTGATTACTACTTTTGGTTTAATCTTTTCGCTATCAATACTTTCTGTTGAAAAAGAAACTGTACATTCAGACCCTAGAATTGGAGTATTTGGCGCATGAATTGGAGTTTTTTTTTTTTTTTTTTCAGCAACCAAACTGTACATTTAGACCCTTCAATATGAGTATTTGGCAAATTATACTTGGGATTTTTTTTTCTTATTTTATTACCTTTTCTCAGCAAACAAATTGTACGTCCAGACCCTAAAATCTGAGTATTTGGCACATGAAACTTTTGGAATTTTTTGTTTTATTTTGTTGTTCCTTTTCTTATATTTTCTCAGCAACCAAACTTGGTCATGTTGCAGTGATCAGAGTTTTTCTTTGTTTATGTATGTTGGGTACTGATAGATAATTTCCCAAGCTGTTTATGTTTAGGTGGATAATCGCAGTTCAATGGAGCCTAGGATCACTCCGGAGCAAGCAGTGAAACTGTGTGATAGGAATTTCGGCATAGGTGCAGATGGAGTTATCTTTGTTATGCCAGGAGTTAATGGCACCGATTATACCATGAGGATCTTCAATTCTGATGGTAGTGAACCCGAGGTAATTTGTTATTCTCCCTATCGGTCTTTTTCATTGTTGTCTGAGTCTGATTATTAAGCTCAAATATAGTTCGAGTTGAATTTAAATGCTCTCGTGAGTTATTTGTTATTTAAATGTTGCGGTTTACTTGCTTCTTTTTTTCTTGGGTTCTTGTTGCTTTTAATACATTAACAATGGTTATGTGTCTTTGAATGAAATATATGTAAATGTGTAGAATAAGCTGCTTTTTTCTTTCTAGAATGTGATATCAAGGTTTGTTTCTCACTTGGTCATTCTTTGCTTAAAAACTATGATTTGAGTCTATCTTTAAGATGCATACCCTTTTCCAATACAGATGTGTGGTAATGGAGTGCGGTGCTTTGCCAGATATATCACTGAGCTTGATAATTTGCACGGCAGGAAAAGGTATGCTTATGAGCCTTTTTTCATGTCTGTTTATCCCCCATTAATGTTCTTATTATAGCGCAGCTCAGAATAGTCCTATATCTTACTCAAGTTTACACTGTCTGTTCACTGTTTCCTTCATTAATACTTTTTTCACTCCTTCAGAAGGTTTTTGTGATGATCAATTTCATGTTCTATTTACTTCTTGGGTTTGATTGTAATGATTGCTGAATTTTAGATCTAACTTTTAAAGGCTACTGTCAAAATTGAACTTCTTTTGGCGCCCATTGCTTGCTCAATACTCAAATTTATCCCCTTTATAGGAATTCCTTGGTGCTTGGTTTTTAAATATGAAGCCCTGTATTTCAATAAAAAAATTCTGATTTTCTAGCATACTATTATGAATTTTTTTTTTCAAGGTATACTAAGTCACTCGTGATTTGTGGAAGAATTTTGGTAATACTATTGATGTTTCCTACATAATTTTGAACAGTGCAAAATGTAAGTTACACCATTAGATTACCAATAATCTATTCTTCCTTCTTTATAATGGAGTTCTATCGTTTTGATCTCTTAAAATGTGATGATTGTTACTTTATGGGTTATTTTGGGTTCTCTTTTAGCTTCTTCCAGTTTTGTGTGGCCCTACAAGGTTATATGAATAAAAATATCTAGTCATGCAAAGTAAATTAATTGTTAAAGATGTTATACTGCAATCCATGTTTCCTTTTTACTATTTAATATTCTTTTACCTATTTAATACCAAAATAGCAGTGGTTTCTGACTTTTTTTTCCCCCACAATATTCAGTTTCACCGTACATACTGGTGCTGGTCTAATAGTTCCTGAGATCCAAGAAAACGGGAAGGTAAGTTACATGTCCTTCAAGAATCTAATCTATTGTGACGTATGAATTGTAACATGTGAGTTGCGTTGTCGACACTAGTTTTCAGTATCTGCATTCAGTTACTGTGAAACTATGATATTTAACCGCCATGGCTTTCCCTGCAGAAGCAATTCTACTTATCCATTTAGGAAATAACAGATTAGCCTTGCTAGACATTTCTGTTATAACTGTCTCAAATTTGTCCCTCACTGTAGTTTTATCTGACTATAGACAATAGTCAGTTGCTGTTCTGAATTACTCGAAAACCTTGATAGCATAATAAATTTATGCAATTAATTGTTCATTATAAGTTTGTAACCTGATTGGGCATATGCTTGTTGCAATTTCAGGTTAAAGTTGATATGGGTGAACCTATATTGAAGGCACCTGATGTTCCTACAAAGTTACCTGCAAATAAACACCAGTCTGTTGTAAAATCAGAATTAGATGTAGATGGAGTGGCATGGAATGTGACATGCATTAGCATGGGAAATCCCCATTGTGTCACTTTTGGTACAAAAGATAGCCAGGTATGCATTTTGGTTATCTTAGGGAAGGATTTTTTATTTGTGTGGATGTTCGTGCTATACTTCCTTATGTTATAGGTTCTATTAACTGTCTGATTTACAGCAGTATCCTTTTGTATGTATAATTTATGTTGGATAATGTAAGAACCCAGTATCCTATGCTCTCTGTTGCAATCACAAACAAGGTAGTAATTAATCAATTGTTCCCTAAAGCTAAAATATGATCCAAATGGTTGTTACCAAGTTCAGAATTCTGGTGAGCCGTAGGGGGAAATCCGGACATCTGAAACTTATAAAGATTTTCTCTGACTCAGTGACAAATGTGTATTTTTAATCAATTAATTTAACTTATTAATCCCTTATGTGCTGATTAGTGATGATTTTTTCCTGCTCTTCCCTCTTGACAATGTCTCACTTGATAGGTAGATGTCCTCTGTTATCCCAGGAAAAATGTGTGAAGATTGCATTATTATTATTATTTTTTAAAAAAAAGAGAGTGAAGATTGCATAATACCTGAAACAAAAAAATATAAGTGGTTTTGTTAATGTATCCTTTACCTCCTTTCCTTACCCGAGTGATTTTGATTGCTTCCTAATATTTCTTTGTAAACAGAATTTGCAGGTTGATGAATTAAATTTAGCAGAAATTGGCCCGAAGTTTGAGCATCATGATATGTTTCCCGCTCGAACAAACACTGGTCAGTTTTTGTTCATCCATGACTATAATTTTGTGCCTTTAACCTGTTCCCACGTTGTCATTGTTTTTATTTGGTTATTTATTTGTTTGTGTGGCGGCCCAATTTTTACTTTTTGTATACATTATTTAATTGGCAATTGGGGATTTAATGGCTGCTGGTATTTAAAAATTGAAAAATGGTGCCCCTGGTTTGTCATCATCAACGTCATCTGTTTCTAATTTAAGTCAATGGAAACACACTGCATTCTTAATGCTGCCTCTCCATTTAAATCTCCTCTTTTGGAAAACTTTTGTTGATTGGCACTCAAAGTTTACCATGTGGAAGTATTTCACCTAATCTCAGATGTTATGTTCTAAGCACCACCTTATATTTTGGCTGAGGTTATTAGATCGCTAAGCAGTTTGGATCATATTGATGATGTACTTGTGTCAGCATGCTGTTTCTTTGGTCTGAATGAGTTTGCTATGGTTAGGCAAAGCTGCGTATTGTCTTTCAGTTCATCCTTCAATAAGGTAGATTGGATTTGAGATATCCATCATTTTCAAGTCCAAAGAAACAGATCATGTATTGTTAGCACGATTTTCTTTACTTGTTTGTAGAATCTACGTGAGCATAACGCTTTATGTCCTTATTTCAATAAGGTCAGAATATTGCTGCTTGTACGAAAAAACAGCAATAACTATATTTATGATACAATTTTGTTTTCCTTTCCATGTAATGCAAACTATTTTAATATCATATTCTTTTGATTTTACTTGCCTTGTTTGTACTGTGTATTATCTCCATATTGGTTTGATTTTACAGAATTTGTGCAAGTCTTCTCTCCTTCACATCTGAAAATGCGCGTTTGGGAGCGTGGGGCAGGTTAGTTTTCCTTTTGTCAAAATACACATATATATAGGCGGCATGTTCAGTCATTGCACCAGAAGCCATCTACGAATTTAACGTTGTCCTAAAAACACAATCCTTTTTCATCTATTTGAAGCTAACATATATGACTGTTGTAGGAGCAACACTTGCCTGTGGAACTGGAGCTTGTGCAGTGGTTGTTGCTGCAGTTCTTGAGGGTCGTGCTGGGAGGGTAAGGATGCTATGCTTTTACAAAATTAGCTGCAATTTGGGCCTTTATAAACTAAAAGGACAAAAAAAATTGCTGGGAGTGTTGATCTTGTGTTTAGGGTTTTGGTGCCACTTTTGGTGGTTGCCCAGTTATTTCATCTGGCAGTGGCCAGCGTCCTCGTTAGTAAAGAATCAGTACCCTAATCCATAACTTTTCTTTTTAACTTTCCAATACACAAACTGCTCTACTATTTCTATACAAATGCGGATCTGCTTCTCCCATTGACAGGTTCAAATATTGTTTTCATGAAACAGAGTTGTACTGTTGAGTTGCCCGGAGGGCCGTTGGAGATTGAATGGAGGGAGGAAGACAATCATGTGTACATGACCGGCCCAGCCGAGGTAGTGTTCTATGGATCAGTGCCTCTCTGATACTCCAAGTGATCGAGAATAGAAGAGGATTCAATAGATAGCGGACTTTTGTAGAGATGTGAGAGTAAGCGCCATGTTACTCCGATCCTGGCACTTGTTCTACTAATTTGGGTGGCTGCATTGTGTTGTATTACTCCCCCAAGACTATGGTTTTGTATCTCTCCTTTAATTGTGATTTGGTAAAAGATTTTTGTTAATAAGGGGTGACAAATTGTGCTGCCAAATACTTCCTGGGATGGGTTTGGAGAGTGTAATGGGGTATATGAGAGAGAGTGGCCGAGTCAGGAAAGGTATCTTTATGTTTTGAAGTCGAAAATTTATCATGAGGTATCTCTCTGTTATGAAATTATCATGGTACTTCTAGAGTTTCGTCCTCCCCGGTCCTCATGGGCTCTAAGTATTGTCGTATTTAAAATGTATGAATCTATACTATGAGTTTCTCATGAAGTATAGTAATGGAGGCTTTTCTTTTCGTTTCGTTTCCCTCGACATGTTGCATGGACTTGTGAGTTGCCTTCCGTTCTGGTGTTGTATTGCAAATTTGACGTTCTTTTTTAAAATTGAGATTGTTTTTTTATTTTATTTTGAGAAAATTAACATTGTTTTTTGGGTTAATTTCAAGAAACCCTTCTATACTATTCAATTTAATCAATTAACCCCTACTGTGTCCACTTTGTTTCTTATATTATCCAATTTCATCACTATGCCCTCTCTTTCTCACATTTTGAGTCAAAATGTGAAAAATTACCCTCCCTTAATAGTATAAGGGGGTTGAGTGAAATCAACCCTTCAAAATATTATTTTTCAAAAATAAATTTCTAAAAATATATATATATTTCAAAAAATATTTTTTTTTACGAAAAATATTTTTTTTGCGAAAAATATATATTATGTTCCAAAATATGATTTTTTTTTTCAAAAAAGTATATATTATGTTCTAAAATATGATTTTTTTTCGAAAAATAATTTTTTTGCAAAAAATATATATTATGTTCCAAATTATGATTTTTTTTCTGAAAAATATTTTTTTTTGCAAAAAAATATATATTATGTTCCAAAATATAAATTTTTTTCCGAAAAATATATATTATGTTTCAAAATATGATTTTTTTCCGAAAAATAATTTTTTTGCGAAAAATATATATTATGTTCTAAAATATGATTTTTTCCGAAAAATATATATTATATTCCAAAATATGATTTTTTTCTGAAAAATATTTTTTTGCGAAAAAGTATTTATTATGTTCGAAAATATGATTTTTTTTCGAAAAATACTTTTTTTGTGAAAAATATATATTATGTTCCAAATTATGATCTTTTCCGAAAAATATTTTTTTGCGAAAAATATATACTATTATGTTCCAAAATATGATCTTTTCCGAAAAATAATTCTTTTGAGAAAAATATATACTATTATGTTCCAAAATATGATTTTTTTCTTAAAAATTTTTTTTTTGCAAAAAATATATATTATTTTTTCCGAAATAATTCATATTTTGGAAAATAATATACTCCCTCCGAAAAATAATTTTTTTGCGAAAAATATATATATATATATTTGAATTTATAATTTTTGTAAAAAATATAATTGATTTTCGAAAATTAATTTTTTTAAATAGTTGATTTCAGTAAACCCCCTTATATTATTGAGGGTAGTTTGGGCATTTTGACTCAAAATGTGAGGTGAGAGAGCATAATGATGAAATTGAATAGTATAGGGGCAAAGTAGATACAATAAGGGTTAGTTGATTAAACTTGATAATATATAGGGATTTCTTGAAATTATCCCTTGTGTTTTTAGTAGTACAAAAAATTGAGATTTTTGTAGATGCCCGTGTCGTACCATTTCTTTACTCATGAACATTTCATTTCCCAGGGAAAAAGCCCTCACCCATGTTTGAAAAATGCTTGTTAAGTTGTTGACAAATCAATATTTATTTATATTATTGTTAATATTACTACTTCATTCCAATATTCATTTATATATACTAATGCATCATTCATATTGTAGTTTAGTTATAAATTATTTTATATATCTTCATAAGTTTGTTAAAATTAAAACTACACTAATCATTAGTGTAGTCTGTTTTTAAAATATTTATATATCTTCATGAGTTAAAGGATACGACTCTCCTTGGGAGAAGATTCAAACAATGTATAATTTTTATGGGTCGATTTTGGAAGATTATTAAAGGTAATAAAAAAACATTCCAGTCAACCATAATAATTTTTTTTTATTTAAATCAACATAAAACCTTATTAGAATTTTTATTATTATTATCAAAATCCACATATCTCAGACGCGCCTCCCATTTGAATTTGTTGCGATCGAAAGGGTCCCACTCTTTCGAATGAAAAAGGTAAGGATCTGCGCTTGTCTCCAACGGCTATCTACTACAAATACTTCAACTAGCCGTTAGTATCTCGGACAACTCAAACGCACCAAACAAACCTTGCATTCCAGAAACGAAGAAAAAACCCTAGAGAGAGAAGGAGAAACCCAAATTCGGTGCAGAGGCTCACTCATTCTCGTCCGATTTTAGGGTTTCACCCAAATTTTCTTCCCAAAACCCCCTGTAAGTTCATTTGCAATTTCTTTATAATTTTTTTGTTGATTTTTGTGTATATCTACGCATACATATCTATAATATAAAATTTGATGTGGGTTATTGTTTTTCGTACTTGGGGTGTTGGAAAATCGAAGTTAGATTTCATTTGGGTTCATTGAAGATTGAGTGGTTCTATACTCTGATTCACGTTTGTGTTAATGTAGAGATATTGAAAATGATGTCACTTACTCCGGATCAATTTAGAAAAGTGGGTATGGGGCTAACGCCATCTCCATCACCATTTCTCACTCCTAGACCCGAACGGCGTCGCACTGATCCAAGAGGCTTTGATTCGAATTTCAATCGACAGGACAAAGATCGAGAGGCTAATGTTCAGGTTTTGCTTAGATGCAGGTGGGTTTTACTTTCTGATATATATAATATATATCTATACATATATTAGCATTGATATGTACAATATTCTTTGATTCGCACACACCGATGATCAGTTTAATTTTTTATTTGTTGATGCTTGTGAGAGGTCGTTCTTTTTTAGTTGCTTTGAATTACAATTCACAAACCCTTTTTCTATGAAGGTACTGGATGAGACTCGATTTTCATGGGCAAATGACAATTGGTCAAAAAGCATATCAGAACTACTAGTTTGAGTATAGACAGTTCAATAGTAGAAATTGTAGAATGATTTTCTGAGTTGAGTTGGTCAACTAGTTTAGGAACTGATTTAGACAATAGGCTTCCTCATTCTAACTAGAATGAACTTTTCTTTCTTTCTTTTTTTTCATTTTCTTCATTTTGTTTTTTCGTATGTTAGCATTTGAAATATTATAGCAATGGTTTTCGACACCCAGTGTTTGTGTATAGGTCTTAATTCTTCAATATATATTTATAAGTTTTAAATCTGTTCATGGTGCATTTTTTGGGGAATTCTTAAATTTTAACTTTCTATTTTCAAGGACCCATAGATATTGATCACACGGGTGTAACTCTTATGTTGTTGTTTTATTAGGGTTGATTTGGAATCTTAATAGACTAGGGTTGCTTTTGTATGCAGTGATGTTTGTCGCCACCAATGTATTAGGACCTTGGATTAGGGTTTTTTCCCCCACTTTAACCATGTGGTTTTGCTACAATGGAATTTGGATGTTTGACCTAGTCTATATCATATTTATATTATTGTTTTCAAGAATATTATAAGTACAACAGGAAAATTTTCATGATAGCCGCAAGGTCTAATGGCTGAGGACCAAGAATTGATATCACCAGTATATTGCATCCCCATGTTCTACACCATAGATTTAATTTCTGATCATGGGTTTCCCCAAGTTAGAATATGATATGCACCATAGATTTAATTTCTGATCATGGGTTTTCCCAAGTTAGAATATGATATGCAGGACTGGGTTGTCAATATATTCAATCCTTTTAGCTAATTTTAATATTATATCAATTTGTAGGCCATTAAACGATGATGAGCAAAGGTTGAATGTGCCAAGGGTGATAACATGTAATGAACATAAAAGGGAAGTCACTGTTCTGCAAAGTGTTGCAAACAAGCAAGTAGATAGAGTTTTCACCTTTGACAAGGTATGCCTCATCCCACTAAGAACATTCAAGTTGATGATCACAACATGTATTATGTATTATAAGAACTACATACTGATCTTGCATTGTTACATATAAAGGTTTTTGGGCCCAAAGCACAACAAAGATCTTTATATGACCAAGCCGTTGCTCCTATTGTTAATGAAGTTCTTGAGGGCTTCAATTGCACTGTCTTTGCATATGGGCAGACAGGCACTGGTAAGACGTATACAATGGAGGGAGGGATGAGAAATAAGGTAATTTGATGGTATATTTGTTCTTAATGTTATGAGCTTAGCATCCACTCTTTATATTTATTTATTTATTTCTATAAAAGTTGCACTTATTTATCATAGGGTGGTGATTTGCCTGCTGAGGCCGGTGTCATTCCAAGAGCAGTTCGCCATATTTTTGACACACTGGAGGCGCAGAATGCTGATTATAGTATGAAAGTGACATTTTTGGAGCTTTATAACGAAGAAGTAGCTGATTTGCTAGCTCCTGAAGACTATTCAAGATCTTTCGATGACAGGCAAAAGAAACCTATTTCTTTAATGGAGGATGGAAAAGGTTGTGTAGTTGTAAGAGGCCTCGAAGAAGAAGCTGTTTACAGTGCAAATGAAATTTATACTCTTTTGGAACGGGGAGCAGCTAAAAGGCGTACAGCAGATACATTGTTAAACAAGCGCAGCAGGTAGCCATTTAATCCGCCTGTAATGAATTATATTTAGTGAAAATGCATTTGTAATGAGTTGAACATACTTCTATTGCAGCCGTTCTCATTCTGTTTTTACCATAACTGTCCACATAAAAGAAACAACTGTTGGAGATGAAGAGCTTATTAAATGTGGCAAGCTTAATCTTGTTGATTTAGCAGGATCAGAAAATATATCTCGTTCAGGTGCACGTGAGGTACGAAAACAAGATTTAGTTTGAAAGTTGTTGCTTTTTGGTTATATTACTATTACAATCACTATGTCTCTTGGTTTATTGATCAATGGAAGAAGGGAAAATACATGTGACTAACTAAGTGCTAATCTTTTAGGTCCTTTTAGAAATCTTTGAACCACTGTAATCTGTTAGTTGAACGATAGATGTTTTTGATTCATGAAAGAGCTCAAAAAGTAAAATAGTCAGACAATAGTTCTGATATAGGTATGAAAATAACTTCAGCTTTTACTGTTTTGCAGCTTTTGGTGTTTTATTGATTAAGGGTAAAAATAAAAAGTACTCCTGATTCTTGAAGTACTGAAAAGGCGATTTATTTCACGGAATTATGAATATTATTGGGATGAAAATTGCTAATCTTTTTAATATTATCTTCTGTGGTTAACTTTTGGCTTTCTTTCAATGTACAAATCTGGTTGAAAAGATTGTGGGACAAGTTCTAGTGAGAGTTGGCATGATAGTGTGCACCATAATAGAAAGAATTCTAATTTCATCTACTTCTTTACACCTTCATATATCAGTTATTTTTATGCACTATGTGATCTTCATCCAACCACTCAAATTCTAGCAAACTTGCCTGTGGAATCTGAATGTTCCCTTATTTTTAGAATCTAGAGCATCATCTGCAGACTATCTTAAAGAACTGAAAGCCCAACATAAGTTTACAAGTATCTATTAATTGTCTTTTGGAAGAGCTATATTATTTTAGATGAAGTGCTGACATTGTGTAACACAGGGTCGTGCACGAGAAGCAGGGGAAATAAACAAGAGCTTGCTCACCCTAGGCCGTGTCATAAATGCACTTGTGGAACACACTTCTCATATACCTTACAGGTTTTAGCCAATGGCATATCCTTTCGATATGTTGCAAGTTGACCGAGTGGTGTTTACCTTCTCTTAACACCTTCCTCTGTTCCCTTTCTCATGCAGAGATAGTAAACTAACGAGGCTGCTAAGAGACTCACTGGGAGGCAAAACAAAAACTTGCATCATTGCAACAATATCTCCTTCTGCTCAGTGTCTAGAGGAAACTTTGAGCACACTTGATTATGCCTATCGTGCTAAAAGCATCAAGAATAAGCCAGAGGTTTGCATGGCTATTTCTTTTGTCCCCACTGTTTCCTTGATGTAGTCTTTCTTTTTCTTTTCTTTTTTGAAAGGATGATGTAGTCATTCTTTTGTGCTGATAGTGAAGCTTATCCTTGCAGGCAAATCAGAAAATGTCAAAGGCTGTGCTGCTCAAGGATTTATACTTGGAAATTGAGAGAATGAAACAAGGTTTGGACTATTCACTTCTATCTTCTAATTGATGTGACAAACAAATCCGAACCTGTAGGTTAACATTTCCACAATAATCAAAGCAGATGTACGAGCAGCAAGGGAAAAGAATGGTGTTTATATCCCACATGAAAGACATGTTCAGGATGAAGCTGAAAAGAAGGTAAATTTATACAGATTTCCACTATCAGTGTTGCTCAAGTCTTAAAGAACATACACAGTACTATGAACATCGATAGAAACATTATTAGATGAAAGCATAGGGTAATATCACTGTATGAGAGGTATTACCCTATTTATTTTAGAAAACATATTTTTTTCAGTTCCACACAACTGTCACCTGTCAGAATGTATTCTTGGTATCCTAGTGTAGCTTCAATAAGTTGAACATATAATCAATAACATTACAATCCTGTAGGTGAAGAACGAGAAGATAGAGCAACTGGAGATTGATCTAAATCTCAGTGAAAAGGTATTCCTGGCTTGCTGTTTGCCTGTCTTGCTTGAATAATTTAGTGTCCATAATAATTAATATGTTATTGGTGCAGCAAGTTGATAAACTTCGTGAGCTCTATCTCACTGAGCAAGAGGAGAAATTAGACTTAAAAAGTGAGCTTGAGGATTGTAAGGTATCAACTAATAGAACTGCAGTTTATGGATCCATTTTTATTTCATTTTTGCGAGCATGTATGTGATCTGTTTTTTTTTTTCTTCCTATCAGAGAAATCTGGAAAACAGTAACAAGGCCTTGCAAGATCTTCAAGAGAACCACAGGGTAGCTATTTTAACTCTTAAGGAGAAAGAGCTTGTCATCTGCGCACTACTTCGCTCAGGTAAAAGACCAAGTTTTAAGTGAGTCTATCATGTTCCTCTTTTCTGCATACTTTGATGCTGTCTAATCATAGGAAATGTGTTCTGTTCTTAACAACTACAGAAAATTTTCTTATTGAACGTGCAAAGGAGTTGCGTGCCAACTTGCAAAATGCATCGGAGGATATATCAGCATTATTCTCCAAATTAGGTATTGGTTATGAATTGTTTCAGAACCGTGAATCATTAAATTGTGTCTGTGTCTTTAATATCAAATGTGGATGAAGACATTATCACTAGAACCTTTGTCGCAGGTTTGACCTTTGAAATGAGATACTAAGCAGCATCTCTTATACCTCAATATGTTTATAAAACACAAATGGGCGCTGCTGCATGCATTAATGAAAATGTAATACTAATGCTTTAAAGCAGCATGCATTTACTCTCTAATGATCCAATGCATTAGTACTTGTCTTTATAATAGTCACCTTCTGCTTTTTAGCAATTTTGTTTTATGGCTCCCACCTAAATTGATGATGCTTTTACAGATAAGAAAAATCAAATGGAAGCAGAAAACCAAGGACTGCTTCTGACATTTGGTTCACAGCTTGACTCAAACTTAAAAGATCTTCATAGGACTTTTCTGGGGTCGGTTTCTGAACAGCAACAACAGTTAAGATGCATGGAAGAGCATATGCACTCGTTTCTTGCTAGCAAATGTGATGTAAGAACTGAAAGTTGATTTTCATTGTAGGACCTGGATCCTCTCTAGTGTACTTGTATTCATTCTCCTGTGATGCATGCTAATCATGAGGTGGTGCAATGTCCACCTTTGGATGTGCCTTGAGAGGATCCTTTTCCCTCATTGTATTTCAGCCTTGCCAGGTTCATTATTTGTCAATTAATTAAATTGTCTAATCTGCCAGGTAACCAATGTATTGGAGTCGAAGATAACGAAAATGATGGAGATTTATACTACAGGAATGGAATCGTTGAAGCAGCTTTCTGACACACTACAAATGAAAGCTTCTTCTGACCTGGATGAAATTAAGTCTACAATCTCATGCCAAACAAACGCAGTTGAGAATGTATGAACTGAAATAAAAATAATTTTTGTGTGTGTGAATATTGATAATATATTATTAAAATGGCTATTGTAGTAATGTTGTATTATATCAACAGTATCTCAAAACCGCGGTTTCGGAGGTCAAGGATGTCATTTCTGATATTCAAATTTCTCTTAATGAGCAAAGACAGCTATTGGCTGTCTCTGCCAAACAACAAGAAGAGGTATTAACATAACTTTTTTTGCTGTTTACGTGATGTTTGAAGCTCCTTCTTTTGGTTATATAAAATTTGCTAAACCTTGTGGGAATGTAGGGATTGCATCGGAGTATGGTTTCAGCACAAGTGATCTCCAAGGCAACAGTTGATTTTTTTAATGACCTCAACCATACTGCTTCTAAACTCATGACAGTTCTTGAAGAAACCCAAATTGATAAGTCCCAGCAGTTGGCAACTTTCGAGAGGACATTTAAGGTAAATCTTTTAGGAATGTAGTTTATAAAATAAACGACCAATTCTAGATTGGGATTGAAGCATGATTTTTTTTTTTTTTTGCTTCTGAACAGGAAGAGACTGTTAGAGAGGAGAAACAAGCCATGGAAAAAATTGCAGCAATATTATCTGCCCTGACAAGTAAAAGGACAGCTATGGTGAGGAGTTTTTTTTTTTTTTTTAACTATATATCTTGCAAAAATGGTAGCAAGTGAATTGTATGTTTGACATCTAAGAATTATTCAATAGGTTTCAGAAGCCTCGAGAAACATTCATGACTCGACCATACAAGGGAATAAAAGATTGCTGCAAGAGATGTTCAACATGCAACAGGTTTCAGCTGATGCAAAGAATGAGTTGAACCACTATGCAGAGAAGGTGAAAGCTCACTTCATGGAAGACACATTTGCATCAGCTGAATCCGAAGCTACTATCCAAAATTGCCTCCAGGAATGGTAAGTAACTTGATAGCGTTCTGACGTAATATAATCATAGCCAAAAGCTTAGAAGGACAACTACCGCAAAACAATTTTAGCAGGTCCACGTACTGACTCTAGAAAAATTAAATTTTTAGTTAAGCAAATCAAATCACCATAGAACTCTTAAGCTTTGGATTCCTGCCTCAGAGACATTTGATCATATACTCTCGGAGGAGGTCTTTACTAAAAGGGTTGAGTATTGCCTACTAATTGTGTCTATTCTGTTACGCAGCACAACAAAGGTGGATTACTCTAGGCAGCAGTGGGAAAATGCGGAGTTATACATCAACCATCTCAATAAGAGCAGTGCTGCAGAGATGGAATCTACTATAAAGTAAGTCTCCATTTTTTTTTTTGTTGAATTTTTTAGTGTTCTTTTCATTTTCTTATCCATATTATTTGAATCTCGTGTCACTGAACAGGGCAAATATTTGTGCAAATCAAGCTGCACATGAAGAATTCGTCTCCACATCCTCATCCTTGGGTTTGGAATTTGAAGCCAAAGCTTGTGATATGAGTGCAGCTGTGAATGGTATGCTTAACTAATTGCAGTGACTCTCCAAATTAATTTTTTTACTCGTCAAATTATGCACTCTAACCACTCAATTGGCAAAAAATAATGCCTTTGCAGATTCGTTGAGGCTAGACCACGAATCTAAACAGGAACTAGACTCCATGTCTACTTTGTGCTTGGACCAACTCAACTCTGTACGAGAAAAGCATAGTGAAACCGTATCAAATATCCGGAACCGAGCAGAGCAGTGTCTTAAGAAAGAATATTTGGTAGGCTGGCTCTCTTGCTGTATCTTCACTTTTTATGCCCTTACTGTGATGTGTCAACTAAATAGAAGAGTAAGGACACAGGTTTGTCTTTTGGAAAATAGTTTGTTAAAATATCGAAACTAATTTTTTCCAGAGAATTATAGAAAAGCTGTTCATTGAACAGACATTTTTTAACATGCTTTTGTATTGTTTTGTAATTTTCAGTTCTGAAAAAACAAAAAATCTCGAAATCTGAATGAAGGAGTCACTAAATTTTTCCCCTCCTGAGAAACACTTGACAAACCTTAGGACTCAATAGATTTACCTTATTGATAACTACTGTTGAGCTTAACTTTTCTTATTTGTTTTTCTTTTAAAGATTCAACACCTGAATGCTTAACTTTGAAACTCTTAACACAACACAGGTTGATCAGCATACAAGTGAGACTCCAAAGAAGCAAGTAATAGCAGTCCCCAGCCTTGCATCCATAGAGGAGATGAGAACACCGGCATTGGAAGATGTCGCGAAAAATGTTACTTCATACAACATATCGAAATCTGGTAATACCGAAAGCAAGATTATGCAACAACCATCACCAAATAGAACTCCTTTTGCCGATATCAATTGATTATGAATTTATGATTAGCACATTCAGAAAATTAACACATAGCTGAGATTGTTGTAGTATATTTTCGAATGTCTTCGAGTTGAGTTCAAAAGTCTCCTCATCTACTGATGAGAAATATTGATTCTGATCTGGTCTAGATGTAATTTGCTATAAATAGGTTATGGTTAGAACAAAATATTTTTATGGATGCTCTAATGCTATATGCTATGCATAGTTTACATACTGTCACAGTTCACATAATAGTTGGCTATGTTAATAATCTTTGTGAATATGATTGGTATGGGAAGTTTTTACTTCAATCTTGAGATGAATCACATTTCCTTTTCTACGAGGAATGTATAGTTGGCTATTTTAAGCTTTGAGAACACATATTATGATATTGAATTTCTGTTTAAGGACTGGCACAAATTTGATTGATTATATTCACTTTTGAATTGTGAATTCATAGTGAAAATTTTGAGAGTATTTGAACTAAGGTGCTTATGGGCTTTATAGGCCCAGCACTTTGCAATGGGCCGTGATGGCCCATGTTACTGCCAACCCAAAATGAGAACTCCTTATATTATAAATTGCAGGCTATGATGAATAATACTACATAAACATGACCAATTGGAGTGAAATTTGCATGCGATGTGATATGTTCTTCATTCTTTGCCAGAAATATATATATATATATATATATATATATATATATATATATAATTGTATGTACATAGGAATTGGACAGATCTTATGGTGCAACAACCATATCTAGTGCAGGCAATGGTGAAAAGGTCAACTTCTTTGGGTGATCAGAACCACATGTTCTTATTTTGACCCTTTTTTTTTTGTTCTTACTCTTTTCTATTTTGGTTTTTAGTCAGATTGTGGTGTTATGATCGTTCAGTCACGCTGGTGTTGTTGATTATTAAGGTCTCTATCATTTTACATTTTCACTGAATCTGTTAAAACCCACCTTTTCATTGCCACTTAACACCACATGATTCTTCTTGTCAAATTCAAGGATTATAGGGTGCGTTTGGAAACTACTGTTTTCGTTTTCGTTTTTTATATCTTGAGAACAAAAAATTTTCTTGTTCTTGTCCTAAGGGTAATTCGGAAACAAAAACATGTTTGGTTGGAAATTTTGTCTAAAAAATTTTCGGGAACCAAAAAAAAAAATTTTTTTTTGAAGGTTAAGGTTTGGAGGTTAGAGATGGAGGTTAGGGTTTAGAGGTTGAAAATGGAGGTTAAGGAATCTGCAACAATTATTATTTTTTTAGCTGAGAACAAACAGTGCTGAAAACAAAAAAAAAACCATTTTGGTGTTCTCAAAATTTGAACTAATGGTGAGAAAATGTTTTTTTACTGTTCACGAAAACAAAAACCATCAAAGACTCCACAAACGCATTTTTGTTCCCGTGAACAGTGAAAAAAATAAAAACGAAAACGAAAACACCCCTATCCAAACGCACCCATAATGTCTTTCAAACAATGATGATAACCACTGTATAGAATATTTTTTGTTTTTTTCTTAATTTTGAATATGTGCAAATCTTGTAGAGCACTTTGTAATTTATTACAGAGTATATGCAGTTTCTATCAAATAATTATGATTTTTTTTTTACAGCAATTAAAATTTGGATGCTCAAGCCTTATTTAACTTGGTTAAAAACAATAGTACATTAATTGTTAAATATATGATATTTCTATATTCAACAAAATAATATTGTATCACTATTCTACCAACCCACAAAGAGAATTAGACAACTAATTAATGTGTAATTTAAAACTATTAGGTTGCGTTTGGTAACGGTTTGGTGCGGTGTTAGTTTTTGGTTTTGGTTTTGGTTGGGTTGGATTTGGTTTGGTGTGGTTTTATTTTGGTTCCAAACCATGTTTGGTGCAGATGGTTTTGGTGTGAGAAAAAATGATGTTGAAAAACCAAACCATATTTGGTAAAGTTGGTATGGGTTAAAATTCTGAAACCAAACCATGTTTGGTAATTTGGGATGGTTTCACATTTTATTTATAAATATTAAAATTTTGTAATATTAAAATATATTAATATTATATTATAATATATTAATATTAATATTAAAATATATTAATATTAATATATTAATATTAAAATTTATATTAATCTTAAATATTAATATTAATAGGCATTTTAATATTAATATTAATATAAATTTTAATATTAAAATTTATAATATTAAAATATAAATATTATATTTGGTACTACAGTGCTACGGGTTGCTACAGTGCTACAGTGGGGTGCTACAGTGCTACAGTTGGTTTGTTACAGTTGGTTTGCTATAGTACCCGCACCATACAAAACCATCACCTTTGATGATTCCAAAAATGTCTCCAAATGGGTTGCTACAGTGCCATTTGGTGCGCTACAGTAGTACCAGCTCTAGTTTTACCAAACATGACCACTATTCCGTACCAAAACCAAAAACTTGGTACCAACACCAGTTACAAAACAGGGCCTTATGGGTTCAAAACTTCCTCAGGTTCTAGCGCCAACATATCTCAATCATACCTATACTTCTTTTATTTTTCCAAAAGCAAAGGAGAGTGACCTGTACTTTATGAATTGCAACTTGCAACTATAATATATATATATATATATATATATATATATATATATATATATATTTCAGTAAAATGTGTTACTTAATTGATCATTTTGGCAACTTCAGTGAACCATCTCGAATTCTCTTAAATTATTAGTACTTTATTAGTTTCTCCACCAACATTAGAGGTTTTCCTTAATCCAAATTATTGTTTCATTAAAATACCGAAACAAGTTTATGATTGGGTTTTGAGAATCATTAATAAGTCTATAAAGCAACATTACACATAAGTTAATCTCAGGCGGTTATTAGAGTCAAATGGAAATCACAACTACGTGAAACATGTTTGGAAGCATAGAGACAAAATATATATATATATATATATATATATATATATAATACTGAAAACGTCACTGCTGAGCCAATTGATCATATATAGTTTCAATTCAATATAATGTACTAATGTAGCAATTAGTGGTTAAACAAACAATCAAAAGATGTTATTAGTGCTATAATTCATATATGTCACTAACATTAATCCATCATGTTTGCTCAATATATATATATATAATTGATTTTTCAGTGATATAACAATTATTGAGTTTGTCAAAGAGAGGACTCGAAGAAAATGATTAGACACATTTTCCAAACTATGTCATTGAAAGCAAGATATGCAATTAGATTATCCCTAATGAAGATTAATTTGGAAGCCATGTCATGTCCAAATAGTTCTTAGCAATATATATATATATATATGAGTAAGTACTTTGGGACTGTGGTTTGTTTATATACTAGTGTAATTAAACCTATATTAATGGAGTGATTATGAATGGAGAAGTAAGAAATTGAGCCTATCAATCTCTGGACTGTCACTTGACAACTTGGAAAGGTATTCAAATATGGAAATTGTTTGGCAATGATGTCATACATGCCCACTTGAAGCTACTATTTATATCATTCTCATGCTCTCCCTTCATTTATTTATACTTTTTTAAAAATAAAATAATTAATGACCAAAAAACTTATTAGGCCATGTCAGGTAGGTGGTTTGGTCTGGTCTTGCGTTTTATGGGACCAGATCGTGTTTGGTAGTATTGGTTCCAAAATTTTTGTTAGACCAAGTAAGATCAAATCAGATCAAAATGGTCTCATTTCAAACCAAAAAAAAAAAGGTAGTTTCTGGTGGTCCGGTCTGGTCTTATTAATAAAATATATTTATAAATAATTAAAAATTAATAAATAAATAAAAATTAATAATAATAATAATAAATTAAATAAAACATATTTTAAAAATAAAATATAAATAATAAATAATAAACAAAATGAAATAAATAATACCTAATAATAATAATAAATGAATATAATAATAATAAATAAATGAATAAATAATAAAATATATTTATAAATAATTAAAAATTAATAATTAATAATATAAATAATAAATTAAATAAAACATAATAATAATAATAATAAATGAATACAATAATAATAAATAAATATAATAATAATAAATTACATAAAACATATTTAAAAATATAATAAAAATAATAAATAATAAACAAAATGAAATAAATAATAATAATAATAAATAATAAATAGATATAATAATAAATAATAAGTAAATATAATAATGAATAAATACTTCATAATAATAAAAAAAATGAGTATAATAGTAATAAATTAATATTAAATTAATAAAATATATTTTTAAATAATTAAAAATGAATAAATAATTTATAAATAAAATGAATTAAATAATGAAATAATAATAAATAAATAGAATATATTTATAAATTAATAAATAATAATTTAATAATAAAATATATTATAAAGTGAAGAAATAATAAATAAAGAAATAAATAATACATAAATAAATATTATAATAAATAATAAATAAATAGTAAGACCAGACCGCTTACCAAACAGATTTTTCCAGATCAGATTAGACTAGACCAGACCGGACCAAACCGGACCGAACCAGACCAGACCAGAAAGACCGCTTACCAAACATGGCCTTTTTATTTTATTTTGGGACCATTGTCATTTGTATATGCACTTGCGTAATGATGTAGATTACTCTGTATTATTTTTTTTTCTTTTTATTTCACTAGAAATCACAATCCCACTTTTTGTTTTTGGTTTTTTTTGGTAAAAATACACTGACCTCCATAAAATTAAGTTTTCGTAGAAATTTTAAAAATAATTTTCTTGATATTTCTTGAAAACTATGATGATATATAATTGAATAATAAGAATAGAAAGAGAAAAAAAAAACTCTGAAGAATAATCGATGGGTTGTGTTCAAATTTTAAATAACATTTTTTTTTGATAAATAAATAATATAACTATATTTAAATAACAATATTTTGAATGAGCAAACATAGTGGAAAGCACCAGAACTAGCGGGTATAGTCATGACACCCATATATCAGTACTGGTCCATGACCATTAAATTAAGCTCAAAATCAATCTGTAATTATTCTCTAATGTTATAGAGAATCACTATCTATACTTTTTATCATATGTTCAAGTCACTCTAATCATATACACCATTACAAACCTAATAATTGGTATATTTTTGTTTAACGAGCATCTTTTCCATTAACTAATAAATCCACCTTTCTGCACTAATCTTGTGCAATTCATCAAAAAGTTTGCTTTGCATGTGTTCAGTTACACATGACACTATATACATATACGTACGTATATGTATATTAATTGCTTGAAAAAGGTCAACGTGAAAGGTATACTTCTTATAGAACTTAATATTATGTGATTAACTAACATGTGGTTATGTTTTGTCAATTAAGGAGCTGTTTGGTAAACCTCCCATTATCTTATTTAACCCTAATTAGGTATGTTTTGAGTTCAATGTATGTCCGCAATAAGTAGGTTTTAGCTCTGTTTATGGTGTCAATATTTTCGCCAATGCAATGTCTAAAACTCATAATTGGCCTCAGCTTTGAGTCTTGAATTTTGACTCACCAGTCTCGGTTTATCATTTTGCCTCATGCGAGATTATCGCATTCCTTTATATGTTCTCTGTTTGGTTGCTGAGAAACGGAGGATAGAAAAGAAACAGATCTAGGAACTAAAGGTTGGTGATGGAGGACTTGCATTAAAATTCCTAGCAGATTTCAATGCAGTTCCACCATTAGACACTAATTCTAATTCCTTCACATTGCATCTTTGACACCAGTTTTCACCATTTCTTGCCAATAAAAGCATGATTTTTTTTTTGGGTATGTAGTCATCTAATCATGGCAAATACTTTTATATGCAAAGTTTTAAGGCAAATACTTTTATATGCAAAGTTTTAAAATCCATCTACGCTGATTTCATCTTTTTAGCATCTATTTATAAAAAATGTCAATTTTATGTCATTCAAGGTGTCTTTAATGCTGATTTGTCTTAAAGTTCACTATTGCTTGTAGATGTAAAATGTGAGTTTAACCGCATATTTAGAGCATCCAGTGTGGGGAGCTATTTGGCTAGTTGATTATTTCTCGGTGAGAATTAATATCTTTTATATGTGCTTATACGACTTTTGTTATAGTACCATGACTTCTTACTATTGATTATGCCTTTGATTCTACCAAACTGCATGTCCTATATTATGCGGTGTTCATGTACTTTCATAAAAATTTCTTTGTTTAAAGTCCAATACGCATACATACTTATATGTATATATATAGATGGATGTATATATTGATAGATAGCATCTCTAGCATATCTCATATGTATTTAAGCACACAATTTTCTCTTTATTTTCGGCCTCAGCTACTTATGAGGCATTCGAGTGAATATCAACCTCCCATCCACTAGCCTAAGATTCCAGTTAGTCTTGCCTTTATCAACTTTACAATAAATCTTTCTCGTATGTACGTATATTCGATTTAATATTCTTTTGAGAAGGGTGAACACGCCCTCTGCCAAGTCAAGTTACTCGACTTTTACTTTTGAGAAGGGCAAATTCGGCGAATTTGTGTCTATGGTTGGTTTTTTCCTTGCTATCATATATGTTATAACTATTATGAGATTTTTTTTGTTTTTTATATTTTTATTTCAGGTTATAGATAGAAATGATGATGATTGGAGGATTTTTGAGGATTATACATGGGATTTTGAAGATGATACATGGAGGATTTTCATTGTAATAAAAAATATTTTTTTCTTTTAAGAATTTGTAATGATTTGCTATAAATTCCAAGGATTCTAGACATTGTTGTTTTCCTTATTATTGAGACATAATAACACTCTATCTTAAATCTTATAATAATGTAATTCATATTTTTTTATTTAGTGTGTTGTGGCAGAGTTAATTTTGTTGTTAAATTTGATTTATGAATGAATTGAATTAATGGTGATTAAAAAATCTTCATTTTTCTTCCTGAGTGATTTACTAGAGTTCACAGTTGCTATTATTGTTACCCTTTATTGCAGCAATTTTAAGTGCTCCTTTTGCCTCTCTTTTTTGCCCTTTATTGCAGTAATTTTAAGTATTATTGTTGCCTTTTTTTTTTGCCTTTTATTGCAATAATTTTAAGTGCTACTTTTTATTGCAACATTTAAAATTACTGATATAAAATAACGACACTGGTTGTGACAGTAATTTTAATTACTGGATGTAAATGCTGCTAAGAAGTTATGGCAATAATTTCTTGACTTATATAGTCCAAACAATATTTGTTATAGTGTAATGGGCCTAATCTAATGCACGTGTGGTGTCCATGATTTTCTTACTCATATATAGAGCTGTTCAGGAACCGAACCGGAACCGGAACCGAACCGAAACCGGCGGTTCGGTTCGGTTCCGGTTTCGGTTCTTGATTTTCAAGAACCGAAAATTTCGGTTCGGTTCTGGTTCTTAACCTTCGGAACCGAACCGGAACCGGTTTTGTTTTTTAATTTTTAATTTTTTTTTTTATAATAAATTTAAATTGGGTCTGAAGGTGATTGTTAATAAATTTGGATTGGGCTTGATCCATCTTTCTGAGATTCTCTTAGACTCTTAGTTGGCCTAAGGCCCGTAACTATTAACAAGTATGAAGTATATGTATATATATTAATATCATATTCATATATAATATATTCATATTTTAATTTTTATATATCATATAACTTATAAGTCTTATATCAGATGAATGAGATGATGCCCTAAATCTAAGTCATCAGTAACGCCGTCCCTCTCTCTCTCTCAGTCTCAGTCTCCAAGCTCATCTCTATTCTCCAAGACTCTAACTCTAAGTCTCTCTCCCAATAAACCTTTCACTTCACACCCTCTCTTTGATATTATCGACCTTGCTTCTCAGATCGGGGATTTCGTTTGCTTCGTCGGTATTGCTCTTTCTCTCTCTATATATATATTTATATTTGTTTCTCTCTAATCTCTATACGTTTCAACCCATCTATGGCTTCATCAGATTCATCATCTTCTTCAGTCAAGGTAATAAACCAAAAAACTTGTTTTGGAGTTTCAAATTTTTCTAAATAATTTGTGTTCAGTGATTTATAGTTTTGATCTGTTTCTATTTGTTCTGTTTTTTTTTCTTTGTTTTTTAGAGAAAAGTATGCTTTTATCTTCTCAGTCATATTAATAGTAATTGAATTATTAAATGATTTTTTGTTTTTTTAGAGAAAAGGTGCTAGACTGATATATTATTCAATGATGTTTTGTTTATTTCATGGGGAGGGGGTTCCCTATCCAATACTGTGTGAATATTGTATTGTTTTTGTCTCTTTTTGTTCATTATCAAAAGTAAGAAGTGTAGACAAGTTGATATGTAGGCTTCACGTGAACACTTAAGAAAGAGGAAAGGAGTAAACCTAGGAATTGATTTGAAAAGCTAATAAAAAAATGTATGCTTGAGCCCTTGTGGTAAGCCCCCACAAGGTAATAATTTTCAAGTTGGTAACACCATCATTCACTGTTTTCATCTATTTTTGAGTATCTAATTTTTTTTTGGTAGCAGTTTTCTATTTTTTTGGTAGCAGAAAATTTATGCGAGTATTCAGTTGTGCGTGTGTTCATAGAATCATACTCTAGCACCTAATGTTATTTTTTCTTATTTTCAGATGGAAATTGAATCAAGTGGTAGAGAAGATCCCAATGAGAATCCTTCAAGTAAGCTTCCAATTGGTATTACTGCCATACCTTCTGATTCTGAAGAGGACGAACAGGTAACCACTCTTAAACAAAAAGGTCGTTCTAAAGTGTGGGAGCATTTTACTAAGCTTTTTGCTAATGGAAAAGCAAATGGGGCTAAATGCAATTATTGTAAAGGAATGTTTAAGTACCAAAGTGCGAATGGGACTAGTGTTTTAATAAAGCATATGAAGACATGTTTCAAATCCCCCAAAAATAAAGACAAGAAACAAAAGATTTTATCATTTCAATCGGGGACACAAGATGATAGTAATAGCCTTAGTGTTTGGAGTTTCAACCAAGAACTGTGTAGAGAAGCCATGGCTAAAATGTTTATGGTTGATGAGCTAGCTTTCAGTTTTGTAGAACGTGAAGGTTTTCGTAACTTTTGTAAAGTTTTACAGCCTAAATACCAACTTGTTTCCCGCATTACATTGGCAAGAGATTGTTATGGTTTATATCTTAGTGAGAAAACGAAGTTGAAAAGTATGTTATTGAAACTAAATCAAAGAATATGTCTCACTACAGATTGTTGGACCTCACTACAAAATTTGTCGTATATGTGTCTTACTGCTCACTTTATTGATAGTGATTGGAATTTGCACAAAAGAATTATAAATTTTCGTACAATTTCTAGTCACAAGGGTGAGGCAATTACTCGAGCTGTGGAAGACTGTTTGAGTGGATGGGGGATAGATAAACTAGGCACTCTTACAGTGGATAATGCAAGTTCTAATGATGTAGCTATTGGACATTTGAAGAGAAGGCTCTCTGCCAATGGTGGAACTTTCTTATTAGGTGGTGAGTTTTTTCATGTAAGGTGTTGTGCACATATCTTAAATTTGGTTGTGAGGGATGGATTAACTGAATAAAAAAATGCAATAATTCGAATTCGTAGGGCTGTGAAATATGTTAAGAGTTCCCCACAAAGAGAGCAATCTTTCAAGGCATGTGCGGAAAAAGTGAAGATAACAAGTAAAAGTTTTTTGTGCTTAGATGTTGCAACTAGATGGAACTCCACTTATTTAATGCTAGAGACATCAATAAAGTTTCAGAAAGCATTTGAGAGACTAGGAGATGATGATGATAATTTTATTTCTAAACTTTGTGATATGGAGGAAGGGGAATTCACTGGACCTCCTAGTGATGTTGATTGGGATAATGATCGGTATTTTACTCAAATTTTGCAAAAGTTCTATGATGCCACTATTCGATTGTCCGGTTCTTTGTATGTCACTTCTAATATGTTTTTTCAAGAAATTTGTGGCATTCAAAGTAGCTTAAATGAACGGGGAAAAAGTTCCGATCCGTCTTTATGTTCAATGGAAAGAAAAATGAGATTGAAGTTTGATAAGTATTGGGGAAATATTGAGAAGTTGAATATACTTGTTTATATTGCAGTTGTGTTAGATCCTCGTTGTAAATTGAAATATGTCAAGTTTTGTTTGGCCAAAATTCATGATGTTGATAAGGTAAATATGGTCATGCAAAAGATTGTAGAGACGTTGAGACGTCTTTTTGATGAGTATAAAATTTTTGAGATGGTTGGTTCATCAACTCAAACTCAAATTATGGGGATTGATGAACAATCGGGTAAATCTGGTGGTTTAACATCACTAGATGAGTTTGAAAGGCATTTGGAAGAAGAAGAAAATGATGGAAATAAATCAGAAGTGGATAAATATTTGGAGGAATCATGTGAGAAAAATAATCTAAAGTTTGATGTTTTGAATTAGTGGAAGGTAAACAGTGTGAGGTATAGGGTTATTTCTCAAATTGCAAGGGATGTGTTAGCCATTCCCGTCTCTACTGTTGCTTCCGAATCTGCTTTCAGTACGGGAGGTCGTGTTCTTGATCGATTTCGTAGTTCACTTTCTCCTAAAATTGTTGAATGCTTAATTTGTGGTCAAGATTGGTTGCGTTCTTCAACAATTCCAATTCAAGTGGAAGCGACTATGGATGAAATTGCAGCTATTGATTGTGGTAATTAACTGTTGTTATAATCTTTTAAAAACTGATTTTAAATAATTTTATTTATTTATAAATCTTTGTCTTTTGATCTTTTCAGATACAAGTGAAAAAACTTAACTTCCAAGTTGAATATTTTGAATAATGTTACTGCTAGTATTGTTCCAAAGTGACAAAGTAAGTTATAATTTGATCTTTCAGTTGCTCTGTTTTGGGTATTACCATATGTGATATGTTTCTTTTTACAGATTGATCATATGTTATGCTTTTGGTTCTTATTGGTTCTCACTGACTCACTGTGGTGTTTTTAAATTCTCTCACACACACACCCAATACAAAGTCCTCTGTCCTCACCTCTTTTTCCCTCTCTGTATATCTATATCTCTCTCTCAGATACACACACATGCAGTCCTTTGTTCTTACTTTTCTCTCTTTTTTTACTTGTATCCCAGTACTTTTACATTTTATTTTTTATTTTTGTATTTTTAAAATTCTCGACTTAAAATATATGGTTACTTTTTGCAGATGTTTTTTGGATGTAAGTGTACTATACTGTAGAAACATTATATACAACTTGCTACAGGCACTGGACAGATTTATTGGTCTTTTTAAAGCATATTCGTAGTAACTGTGTATACATTTTTATGGGGGGTGCACTTTACCCTGGCATTTATTCCAAGTCTCATCTCTCAAAGCTCTTTGTTATGTCAACTTAACCCTCATAATGTTATTGCTAGTGTTGTTGAATAATGCTAGTATGCTACTGTTCAATCTTTTTTTTTTTTAATTACTTTCAAGTTTTAACATTGTCCAATCTATATTTATTTATTATATAATGCAAATTATATGTCAAGATGCCATTAGGATTCCAAGCAGGATGGGAATCTCTTTTGTTTTGAAATGAAAGTCGAGACTCAGCAGCCGTGTCGAATTCCAACTCAAGAATGGTTTTTTGTAATTTTCAAATACAAATGTTTGTTTTATTATTAAATGACAATTGTAACTTTAGGGATGTAATATTTTGATATAATTATATTCATTCCACTAATTATACATTTGATTTTGGGTTTGTAATATTTCAATTTTCAAATACTCTAAATTATTGATTATATAATCTTTTGTGTTTTTTATTTTTTGAAAAAAGGGATAAAAGGAACCGGAACCGAACCGATTTTTAGGTTCGGTTCCGGTTCCGGTCGGAACCGGAACCGGAACCGATTTTGAACAGCCCTACTCATATAAGAGGTCATTTTAAGTTCCAAAGAGTCAACATTAACTTTTAAAGAAAATTACCTATGAGTTTTATTTTTCTCTCTAAAGGCAAATAAGTCCTAAAAGTATCTTAGAACAATGGAGTCCTTTTTTTTACCAAATGTCTCAATAATGTTCTATAACTCGTCCAATTTCTTTTTGGCCTTTCTGCATATAGTAAAGTTACTAAACTAACCTTCATTTGATTAATAAAAGATATATGAAATTACAAATTTATATGTATTGTTTCAGTAATTTCTAACTACTTATTTTTTAAAATAATTTTATTTTTGGAGTCAACAGGTCTGACCGTCAATTGATGTACAGAGAGCAATTTAATCAAAATTGATAGTATATGGGACAATATGATAATGCAAGGGATTTTCTTATCGAAATTAAAAGTTGAAGGGGATCTTTTTATGATAATTGTCCTATATGTTAAAATGAATTAAATTTTATTATTTGAAAACAAAATACAAAATCCTTAGCTAAGAAAGATAAATAAATAAATAAAGGGATAACTTCATTTACACCCCCTGAGGTTTGTCTTATCTTCACTTGGATCCTTTCAGGTTTGCATATCTTCATTTACACCCCCTACTTTTCAATATTCTCATCACTTAGACCCCCTGAACGATGACATCAGCCTGAATTTTTTTTAAAATCCCTAAACTACCCTCAATGTCTTATCCTTATTCTGTTTGGAAACAAGGATAGTGTTTTTATCAATTAGACCCCCTCCCATCATTTAATAATTTAATTTGTATTAAAATTTCAAAATATATATTAAAATTTAAAAAATATTATAAATTCGAAAATAAATATAAAATTAAAAAATATATATAAATTTTGAAATTATTTTTTTTTCAAAAAAACATATTAAATTTCAAAAATAAATATAAAAATCACAAAAAACATAAAAAATTTGAAACAAATATATAAATTTTTTTAAAAAAAAACATATAAAATTCAAAAAATATATATTAAACTTCAAAAAAAATTATAAAATCAAAAATATATATAAATTTTTAATTTTTTTTAAAAAACATATTAAATTCAAGACAAATATATAAAATTAAAAAAAACCATATAAAATTCTAATAATATATATTAAATTTCGAAAATAATTATAAATTTCAAAAATAATATAAAATTTGAAAAAAAATATAAAATTCAAATATATATATATTAAATTAGAAAAAAAAAACTAAATTAGAAAATAAATATAAAATTAAAAAAAAAATTAATTCTCTCCTCTCTCTTTCTCTCTCAGACGCACACACCACACACACACACACACACATATATATATACACACATATATAGATAGAGATCTATCTATATATATACACACACACACACATATATATATATATATATATAAGTCGTCGGCCGACCCCCTCCCACCGCCTCCCCGTCGGCGTCGGCCCCTCCCACCACCGCCTTCCCGTCGGCGCCGCCCCCTCCCGCCGCCCCCGATGGGTCTATATATATATATGTATAGATCTATATATGTGTGTATAGATCTATAAAAATTATTTTTTTTTATAAATCTATATATATATGTGTGTGTGTGTGCGTGCGTGTGTGTGTGTTGTGTCTGAGAGTGAGAGAGAGAGAGAGAGAATAAATATTGAGGTGTTTGGTTTGAGGGTTAGATTAATTCTAAGGAGGTGTTTGGTTTAGGGTTTAAATTGATTTAGGGATTAAATTGATTTAAGGGGTGTTTGGTATAAGGGTATTTTAGACATTTCATCCCATGAGGGGGTGTAAATGAAGATATGCAAACCTGAGGGGGTCAAAATGATGATAAGACAAACCTCAGGGGGTATAAATGAAGTTATCCCATAAATAAACTATCGCATCCAACTAGAGTATTAATATATGGATTCTAATTACACCCTTCTAATTGAGTTCGGACAGCATCCTTTGTGTCACACCCTCCTTACATTGCTCAGTGAAGTGTCTGTACTTCTTAATATAAATATATGTAGTATTTTTAAGCTGTATCATTTAAATTACAAAAATATATAGGTATATATATATATCCACACCAAGGTTCGTCGTAACGGCATCGGTGTAATGGACTCGGGTCAATATTGGGGTTACGTAACGGGACTCGGTTATCGCAATCGTGAATTTTTTAAAATATTACACATCTTATGATTCTTATCCAAAATGATCTAATTAAATACTTTTGACAACATGAATGAATAAAAATGATTTTTTTGTAGATTTAAGTAAATTTTATTTAATTTTTTAAAGAAATTTAATATAAAAATGAGTTATTAATAAATATAATGGTGTCGTCGTTATTTCAATGTTTATGATATTATTAAATTAATTTTAAATTTAAATAAATAAAAAATTAAAATCACAAAAGATATAATTTATTTCTAATAATGCAAAATAATTTTCAAAAAGGTATATGCAAAGATTATTTCACCCGTTCAATTTTTTTGACTTTTCTGTGCAAAGATTATTTTTCAATAATGGAGTAACATTTATCATATCATATACGTAATAAAATATTTTTGGATAAATTGCTTAAAACCCCCCTCAAGTTTACTCTATTTCCCTACTACACTATGAAATGAGCTTAGAACCCCCTAAAGTTTCATAAAAGGTTGCACCATGGGCTTGCCCTCAAATTATTTTACCCTTTTACCCTCCAAACTTTTTGTATTTTCACATTACCTTTAATCATATCCTTACTATTATATTTCTTAATTCTTTAAATTACAAAAATATTATTTCTTTTAGTTAGAATATTAATTATGCCATTTACCTTTAATGTATTAGACTAAATATACTCTCTAATGTTAATTTTTTTTTTTGTAAGTTTTAATTATTTTATTTGTAAATCAATTAACTTGTTATTAAATTTTAGTTTGATTTAAATCATAAAACTCAATCCTAATTAATATATTCATAAATAAATCACAATTTATGAATATATTTTTATGAAAAGAAAGTTTCATTTGGCAAAAAAAATAATTAATTAGGATAATGAGTTTTATGATTTAAATCAAATTAAGTTTTATTGGAAAATGATATATATTTTGGAATATATATATATAATTCGTCAAAAATATATATTTTTCGAATTGTTTTAAAAAAATATGAATTTTTTCCAAAAAATATTTTTTTTGAGAAAAATATATATTATTTTCCAAAATATGATTTTTTTTCCTAAAATAATATATTTTTTCCCGAAATATATATTTTTTATATTTTAGAAAATAATATGTATTTTTCAGAAAAAATTCATATTTTTTAAAATAATTCGATAAATATATACTTTTGACGAATCATATATATATAAATATATATTCCAAAATATATATATATATATATATTCCAAAATATATATCCTTTTCCAATATATATATATATATATTCCAAAATATACATATTTTTTCGAAAAATAATTTTTTTGAACATTTCACTAAACCCTCCTATACTATTGATGGTAGTTTAGGTATTATGACTCAAAATCATATTTTGGAACATAATATATGTTTTTCTCAAAAAAATTATTTTTTGGAAAAAATTCATATTTTTTAAAATAATATATATTTTTCTCAATAAAAATTATTTTTCGGAAAAATTCATATTTTGGAACATAATATATATTTTTCCCAAAAAAATTATTTTTCGAAAAAAATTCATATTTTTTTAAAAGAATTCGGAAAATATATATTTTTGATGAATTATATATATATTCCGAAATATATATCATTATATATATATATATATATATATATATTCCGAAATATATATATATTTTTAAATATATATATTGTTTTCATAAATTGTGATTTATTTATGAATATATTAATTAGGATTGAGTTTTTTGATTTAAATCAAACTAAAATTTAATACCAAGTTAATTGATTTACAAATAAAATAATTAGAACTTATAAAAAAAAAAAACTAACATTTGAGAGTATATTTAGTCTAATATATTAAAGGTAAATGACATAATTAATATTTTAACTAAAAGAAATAATATTTTTGTAATTTAAAGAATTAAGAAATATAATAGTAAGGATATAATTAAAGGTAAGGTGGAAATACAAAAAGTTTAGAGGGTAAAAAATTTTGAGAGCAAGTCCATGGTGCAAGAAAATGAAAGTTTAGGGGGGTATAATTAGTTGAGGGGGTATAGTACAGAAAGAGAGTAAACTTGAGGGGGGTTTTAAGCAATTTACCCAATATTTTTTAACTCAAATTTTTGAAAAACTTCAACTGTGTTAACCATTACGGTATTTTCAAAACCGGTGGGAATCGGGGTTACAGTCATCGTAACTAGGGCTGCAAATGAACCGAGCCGTTCGTGAGCAGGTTCGGGTTCGACTCGTTAAGAGCTCGGTTCGTGCTCGTTCGTTTAGTAAACGAACTGAGCTTGAGCACAATTTTTAGGCTCGTTTAGTTAACGAGCCGAGCTTGAACATTACTAAGCTCGGCTCGCCAAGTTCGTGAACATGCTCATCTAAGTTAAATAATAAAATTATATCATATTTGACAAAACAAAGTGTTCAAATTGAACAAATTATGAAAATTATTGTGAAAAGATTATAGAAATTAGGCGGCCATAACATAAAATTCATTCATAAAAAATTATACTAGTGAAAATATGTTAAAACAGACATGCAAAAACTCAATCCAGACAATTATTAAGAAGAGTAATATATGTTGCACTGAAATAAGTCGTTCGTGAGCAAGCTCGGGCTCGACTCGTTTAATCTGGCGTTCGGCTCGGGCTCGTTCGTTAAGCAAATGAGCCGAACTTGAACACATTTTCTAGGCTCATTTAGTAAATGAACCGAGTTTGAACATCCCAAAACTCGGCTCGGCTCGGCTCGGTTCGTTTACAATCCTAATCATAACGACCATTATGGATGTGAAAATCGATCCACTATAGTGTAACGTCGTAACAGTATCGGCGAACCATGATCCACACGCAAAGAGTGATCTCACAGATGGAAGGAAAAAAATATTCACAAACTCACCTGGACATCATGAGATATATCAAGCAATCTGATAGGCTGATAGCACACCACTAATCTGAAATGCTCTTTCAGGTATGATGAAGCTCGTCAAAATAAATAATGAATTTGTTTTTCTCTCACCTTCAAAATGTATAGTTTAATATGATATACATGTATATTATACGTATATGTGTACATATGTAAAGCAAAAAATCAAGTCAACATACCCTTTTTTGGTGAGATATTTATCCAAAAATATGATAATAATATTTTGGTTAGATTGAAAAGCAACCTTTTCCTAGAAAATATATATTGTGACGCAAGGCAACCCATTCCTCCCGGGAGGTATCAACATGATCAATTGTTTAATTTAGTCAATTAATTATTGGGTTAGGTTAATTGTGGGCATGATTTGTCGAATCTTCTGGACAAGTAAGGGAAAGCCACAACCTATTGATTCATCACTAAATATCAACCATTACCATTTTTATAACATACTTTTTTCTTCTTTTTTTGGGACAATTAATCTTTTTTTTTTATCTCCTAATCACAAAATTAAGACACTTAGCCCTAATGTTTACTTTATAACCTTATAATAAAGTTATTTGGATTGGTAAAGATCCTTTCACTGTAATCTTTATCCTTTTCAACAGTTAAGTTTGGTAATTTATTATGTTACAATATTTATGATTTATGTTATGGTACATATTCAATTTGAAGCCAATAATTTATAAGCTTTAATTTGCCTTTGTTTGATGGATAATATCTACCTCAATGGTCCATACCAAGTATTAATTTATCTCTCCCAATATTTGGTATTTGTGTGGGTAACAAAATTTTAAAGATAAATATACTTCCATGGAATTGCTAGGCATGATTGAGACATGGAATACATATTCACTATTGAATGATATCATTTTTATTTTTAAATGTGTTCGATAGGGTTATATTTCGTCCGTCCCATATTAGTTGTACATTATTTTAATTTTGCTTGTTTCAAAATAATTGACCAGTTTTAAATCCTAATACAATAAAAATTTATACTTTCTAAAATTATCTCTTTTTTAACTTCAAAAGGTAATAGGTCCCGCTAAAAACTATAATATACTATATAATCAAAGGGTAAAATAAAAAACACAAAATAACCAAAAAAAATGGTAAAAAGTCAAACTTGACAATTAATTTGGGAGGGAGGAAGTATAATATTAATACTTATTTGATAATTATTTTTAGACAAAAGAGCATAAAACCCCCCTATGTTTTTTAAGGGTTGCAAAATACCCCTCTATGCTTTTTTTTGCTCCATTTTACTACCCTCACATTTCTAAAACAAACAAACTACCCCTTTTACACCACTATATGCCCAAATTACCCCCAATGTTTCATTTTATCATTATCATTTGTATTAAAATTTAAATAAAATATATAAAATTAAAAAATATATGTATTAAATTTCGAATTTATTTTATAAAATTCGAAAATATATGTATTAAATTTTTAATTTTTTTTATAAAAGTCAAAAATAATATATAAATTTTGAAAAAAACATATAAAATTCAAAACAAATATATAAAATTCGTAAAAGATATATAAATTTCAAAAAATATATATATTAAATTTCAAAAAAATTATAAAATTCAAAAATAAATATAAAATTCAAAAAATGCATATAAAATTTGTAAAAATATATATAAATTTGGGTAAAAAAAATATATATTTTTCCGAATTTTATATATATATTTGAAATTTATATATGTTTTTTAAATTTTATATTTTTTTCAAAATTTAATATATATTTTTAAAAAAAATTATATGTCATTGGGGGTGTTTTGTGATCCCAATAGGACAATCAAAATGGATTGTTTTATTTGATATGCAGACTCACTCAGTACCATTGGGGGAACTGTAAATCATGAGTCACTAGATAAGAGAGAAAATTAATATTAAAACATGATTTTTATGGGTTTGTTTTTCACATTTTTCGTCTCTTCAAAGTAGAATCAACATGTCAACCTACATCATTTTTAGGTACAATATGCAGCAATACAGTTTCTTATATTTTTAGGTACATCATTTTTATTTCGAATTTTATATGTTTTTTTTTAATTTTATAAAAAAATTGAAATTTAATATATATTTTTTACGAATTTTATATATTTGTTTCGAATTTTATATGTTTTTTTCGAAATTTATATATTATTTTCAAATTTTATAAAAAAAAATTGAAATTTAATATATATATTTTTTTAATTTTATATATTTGTTTAAATTTTAATTCAAATGGTAATGATAAAATGAAACATTGGGGGTAATTTGGGCATATAGTGGTATAAAGGGGATAACTTGCTTGTTTTAGAAAGATGGCAAAAAAAACATAAGGGAATTTTATGTTCTTTTGCCTTATTTTTAAAATAAATATTGTCGAATTGATTATACAATTTCAATTAAGACAACAACCGAATATGAACCATAATTCCCCTAATTACACTCCAAAGTGAACATTTTCTTCTTTGGCAAACAACTAATTGAAAATAATCAAGTATTACTACTATTTATCACGGTATTCTATATTTGTTTTATTGGTTCTCTTGTAGATATTTAGGCTACTAGTAAAATGCATGTTCGCACATGATAAAAATTCATGACATAATTCCTTTTTTAGCATTCATGAATAACAATAATTTTATAATTTAAATCTTAAAAAAAAATTGATATTAAATAAGGAGCTAATTTAATAAGAATACATAAAAATAATATAATTCTACAATATAAATAATTATTTCTACAAAATTAAAATAAAATAAAAATTATAAAAATGAAAATTAAACCAATTATTTATTTATGTATGCATATATTTCTTAGAATAAATGAAACTTTTTATATTTTGTCATGCCAAAATGAACAGAAAAAGGAAAAATATTAGCAGCTTAGAATTAGAAACTTATCATAACAAGAAAAAAAAAACATATAATATTTTTGAAACAAACAAAAAATAAAAAATACAAAATAATATAAATTATATTATTAATTAAGTTCCTCAAACTCAAATTGTAAATAAATAATAATAAAATTAAAGTATCAAAAATTATAAAATATAAAAAAAATAAAATTACAACTAATATAATTTAAAAAATAAATTTAGAAATCATAATAGAATCATTTTAACTAAAACAAATGTGAGGAATTATTTAATGTACAAAAGAATAAGAAATTAAAAGAGAATAAATAATCTTATAGAAATAGTGATGTATTTGTGAAAATATATATCAACAATTAAGTAAAAAAAAGTATAAAAATTATGGTATATATAGTGAAATTAAGAAAATAATCGAATAATATACAAAAGATTTAAAATTATGAATGATAAGAGTAAAAAAATATGAATAAATTAACGTATTCATTAAGGAGCAAAAGAAATAAAAAAAATATACAACAAGTCTATAGAAATTACGATGTGTAGGTTAAGAAAATTAAATAAAACAAAAATTGGAATAATTTTACTAAAAGTAAAAAATATATATAAAACTTTTAAAAATATGATAGTGATAAGATGATTTATTAAATAAATAAATATTATTACGAAATTAAAAAAATATAGAAAGTTTAATAATATAACATATAGGTTATTGAATAATCTGAACCTATATACTATGTTTAAAGAACTATTAAAAAAAAAATATTAAAAAGAGAATTAGAGAAAATAATTGGGTAATTTTTTTCTTATATATATGGATCATGTTTATTATGTGTCGTGTGGTAGGAAATGAAAGCATCAAAATTAATTAAAAGACAACTTCAAATTAATTTTATAGAACTAACCACCAAAAGGTTCACGTCTCATATATTTTACACTTCATGTACTTTACATATTTTATTTTTTCTAAAATGCAAGATTAGTCAAAGAGAGGGATATACTCAATTCTTTATTCTTCTTTCAAAGTGCTAAATTTTTCCTTGGTATCATGTTGAAGCTATTATACTAAGTTCTTGGTTGACTGCGTGACTGCGGCGCACCACAACTCATCCATTCTTCAACATCAGAAAAGAATAAGCCTAAGACAGTATGAAGAAAAACAAAAAACAAAAAAACATAGGTTCATAAAATCATGTAAATTAATCAAATAAACCAAAACAAAAAACAGAATACCAAACATATCCCACCTTTAATTTTTAATGGAACTGAGTGTGCACATGAATTATCCTAGATATAGGTTTTTCATGAATTATCCTTAACATATACGTTCACATGAATGACCGATAGTAGATAAATAAGAATTACAGTTGAATTAGGAGTTTAAAGATAATATAAAAATTTAAAGTTAAATATAAAAAGGGAAAAAATTACAATTGAATTATCCTTAACTTATATGTTCACACGAATGACATATATCATATAAGAAATACAATTGAATTAGGAGTTTAAAGAGAATAAAATTTTAAAGTTAGTATAAAAAGAGGAAAAAAATACAATTGAATTGTATGCTATTTTATATCTTATATTTTGTGAGGATACATAACTTTCTAATCGCATTTGGACTCATAATGGCTAGGAGATAATATCTCACTTAAAAAGTAAACAATAAAAGATAATTTGGAATCCTAATATTTTCCTATTGTTTGGTTTTGTTAGAGTTAGAATATAACACAAAAACAAAATTAATCCTACTAATTAAGATCAAGTAATAGGGACACAATTTATTAAAATTAAGTTTCTATAGAGATAGAATTTAAATATAATTAACATTTAAAATTAATAAATAGGGGTATAAATCTTTTTTTATTTATAAATTATATTTTCCTAAGATAATTACAAAATTGCTTAATTATCTATACTATTGTTAATATATTTTTATTGATAATATTAAGAGTTCTATATTGATCACAAAATTACAAGTTCTATATTGATCACAACCCTATTTTTTATTTTTAAATTATATTTTAATTCTAAACATAATTATATTAAACTACATCTATAACACTCCTACAACTTTCTACTATTATCTTATATATATATCCATATTTGATTTAAATATAATTAACATTTAAAATTAATAAATAGGGGTATAAATCTTCTTCTTTTTTTTTAAATTATATTTTCCCAAGATAATTACAAAATTGCTTAATTATCTATACTACTGTTAATATATTCTTATTGATAATGTTGAGAGTTCTATATTGATCACAAAATTATAAGTTCTATATTGATCATAACCCTATTTTTTATTTTTAAATTATATTTTAATTCTAAACATAATTATATTAAACTACATCTATAACACTCCTACAACTTTCTACTATTATCTTATTTATATATATATATATATATATATATATATATTTTAAATGTTTGTGTTTTATTAGATTAAAGTGGTTCAAGGATGAAAAAAAAATATTATTAATATAAATTTGTATTTCATAGGTGTTTGAAAATTCTATTTTAATTGGTCCAAATAGAATCCTAGTTCTTTATATTTTTTAAACGTTTGTGTTTTATTAGATTAAAGTGGTTCGAAGATGAAATAAAATAAAATATTATAGATATAGTTTTGTATTTCATAGGTGTTTGAAAATTCTATTTTAACTGGTCTAAATAGAATCCTAGTTTAATTTTAATTGGTCCAAATAGAATCCTAGTTCAATTTAGAGTTAGAATAAAGTTTTAAATATAAATAGTGAAGCATTGAATTAATATGGAGTTGGTATTTTTTAATTGGTCTAAATAGAATCCAAGTTGGTGAATTACTTTAAATTTTGGAGATAAAATTATACTTTAATTACAATTTTACTACTGAAATACTGAAATCCTTCACACTTTTAATAGTAGTATAGATGTTTGGTACACATTAATTGCATGTTTGGTACGTTGGAATGGAATGCCCATTCATTTCATTTCATTCCATTCCTTGGTTTGATACAACATAATGAATGAGAATGACCATTCCCAATGAATGAAATTTCATTATTGGGAATGGATTTTCATTCCATTACTAAAGTTGTGGAATGGTCATTCCATTCCTTTTGGAATGCTTTTAAAATATAAAATTACTTAAATAACCCTCTCACATTTCAAAAAAATAAGCTACCACCACCGCTATTAAGCCACCACCGCCGCCACCTTTATTGTCCGTCATTACTATTCCCGTTACATTTTACCATTTTTTTGTAAAAAAATTAAAAAATAGTATTATTTTATTTAATTTTATATTTAATACTAAGAATGGTATTTTTGAAAAACAAATTCAAGTTCATTCCATTCCCAATGTGTTTCATATTTACAACCAAATAATAGAATGAGAATGGTTATTCCATTTCATTTCATTCTCATTCTCATTCCATTCTCACTTTCATTCCATTCCATTCAACCATACCAAACGTGCACTAATGGAATATAAGTGAGAATGGAATGGAATAATCATTTTCATTCCCTTATTTGGTTGTAAATATGAAGCACGGTAGGAATAAAATTTCTCAAAAAATAAAATTTCTCAAAAATACTCCTCTTAATGATAAATATATAATTTTAATCAAATAATATTATTTTATAAAAAAAATCCAAAAAATAGTTAAATTTAACTGTAATATTAGTGGCGAACAATGGAAGTTGTGGTAGTGGTGGAGGCAGCGGAAGTTAATGGCGGTGGTGGTGGTAAAAGTTGATGACACGGTGGTGAGGTTGATTTGTTTACTTGAAATGTTAAGGGATTGTTTTAGTAATTTTATATTTTAAAAGCATTCCTTAATGAATTGAATGAACATTTTATAGATTTGCTAATGGAATGAATTTTCATTCATTGAGAATGACCATTCTCATTCAATAACACATACCAAACATACGAATAGATAGAATGAGCATTAGATTCCATCATAACATTATTCTATTGAGATAATTACACTTATTTTTTCTCAAGATTTGTCAAATTATGTATACACCCAATGTTCTTTGAGTAATAATAATTTTCTCTCCTTTAAGTGATCACGGTTATATCTAGTAACTAACAATATAAAATTATCCTTATACCCATATGATTGTTACATCATCATAAAATGTCTTTACAAATAATTGATGGTATTATAGTAATTTTCCCTCCAAAAAAATTGTAGGAAGTTGGTTGGAAGGTAATAATAATTATCAAAATTAAAATAAATAGTATATCAAAACTAAAGAGGAGATAACCATAATCTGTTACAAAAATAAACTAGAGGGGATGTAATAATAATTATCAAAACTACAGAGGGTGCGAGCTTAATTTAATAAATCTTATGGGGATATAACTGTAATTATCTCTTTCATTAATAAGCACTGTTTAATTCAGGTCACGTCAGTAACTATTTTGGTGCAGTAGCTACCAAATTCACTGTAGTAAATAGTATATTTTCCAGCAATGCAAATTATTAGAGTTGTTCAAAAATTCGGATTTAATCCGTAAACTTAATTCGTTCAATCTGATCCGGATATATTTGATCAGAATTATTATAAATTGGATTGAACATGGATAAAAAAATACCTAATTCAATATTTTACGAATTGATTTTGGATTACATTTTTAATAATCCGGTTTTAAAATTTAGGATTTAGAATTTTAGGGCAACCTATGATTTAAGGATGGTTGCCAATAAAACATATACACTTGTTTATAAAAAATAAAAAATAAAATCTATTAATTTATAGGGAAAATATCACATATTTCCCTGAGATTTAGTGATATTACATACGATACCCCTATTGTTTCCAAAATATCAATTAGCTCCCTTGAATGAATCCCTATAATGTAAAATTACGAAATGACCCTCAATAAACCCTCCTAAACTATTGAATTTTCACCCCACCCTAATGGGTAAATTATAGTTTCACCCCCTAGAATTCTAAAAAATATATAAAATTTAAAAAAATATATAAAATTTGAAATATATATATTTATAATTCAAAAATATATATATATAATTCAAAAAATATATATAAAATTAGAAAAAATATATAAAATTGGAAAAAATATATAAAACTCGAAATATATATATATATAAAATTACAAAATATATAAAATTTGAAATATATATATAAAATTCCGAAAAATATATATATATAATTAGAAAATATATATAAAATTAGAAAAAATATATATTTTGAAAAAAAAATATTTTTTCTAATTGATTTTTAGAGTAAGGTCTCTAAAAATATATAAAATAAACCACTAGATGGTGCATTAGCAGGTTGGTTCATTGATTATTGGGAGCAACCACGTATCTCAACACTAGAAATCAATCGTTTACGTCGGAAACCTCTCTACATAGAAATCAAACAATCAGAAACCTCTCTATGTAAAAATCTAACAATTAATTGGATAATGATAATAATGCAAATCCTAAACCAATGACTTCAAGTAACTTGCACAAAATTTTAAATTTCAACACATGAGAGTTAATGCTGCCTGGACGATTCAATTTTTGGGTGGTGATGGGCCTTTGAAGAATTTAGGTTGGGTTTTGTAAAGGAAAAAAAACGAAAAGGAAATAGGGGCGTGTGTGAAAGAGAGAAGGGAATATTTTGTAATATAACTTAACATATTTTATTTTATTTTTATTAACGTGTATGGTTTTCATTGAGCCATCTAAGATGTAAGGAGGAAGCTCCTACAAACATTGCTCTATTTTATTTAGGGCAATTTGCTATTGTGACATATGGCTTCTATGTTGTATGAATATTTTTGGATCAAGTATATTTAATATTGTTACAGTCGACTATTTATTTTTTAATATTTGAATTCGTGAATCCGATCCGAACCAATTTGGCTCATCACGGTCTGGTTTGGATTGGATCCGTTGAACAAACGGTTGAATTAAATTCATAAATGATGAATCCGATATTAGTGAATTAGATCCAAAATACCTTAAATCCGATCCAATTGAATCCACTCCGTCAACACCCCTATAAATTATAATTGTAATAAAAAGCAAAAGTACAATTACATTTCATCCTAAGATTTTGTGTTTTAACTTTTTAAATAGAAGCACCTACTTCTTTAAATAGAAGCACCTACAACTTTATTGATATCCACTCTTAAATTAATTCATGTCACATCATGAATGGGTCGGTCTGCAGGTTTTAAATATTAAAATAGACATAATGGTTTAAGGTTTTCATTGGTTAATTAATTGAACTGAAAATTTAATAGAACTAAAGATTATTGATGATAGTAATAAATGAAGTGTCATGGTTCTAACAAATATTTACGTTTGGATGTACTCTTCGATGTGCTAAAACTGTCATTTTAGTTGTCAAAGGTCGGTTGATTATTATTATTTTTTATTTTCATTAGTATAAGAATTTTTTTCATTTTGTCACACTGTACATATAAAGTATGACTGACATTTTGTCATACATAAATTATGTTTGAATTGACTTTTAAAATGTGATTTTTGGTTTCTTGAAAGAAAAAATTATTCTGACTGGTATTTGATAAAAAATTTAGAATAACTTCTAAATTTTGGAAGAGTATTTTTATAAAACTGGTGGATATCAGTTTTTGCTTCTTTTTTTTTTCGCGTAAAGCCAAAAATAGAAATTATGTCTAACATGGCCATAGATTGAAATACAAAATTGAGACATTCCAAATATGTTAGGAAAGTGTGTCAAATTTCTATTGTAAAAAATATTTTTTTATTAGAGAGATTTCTTATTATTCAAGGAGTTGTAATCATTATTCAACAAGAAGTTATTTTTCTTGTTCAACAATGAATGAGGTTTAATTCTATAAATAGAGATTTAGGGTTTGAGTTGAGACTTAGAGATAAAATATAGAGATGTAGTTATGAAGAGAGGTGTGGGTGAGGTATATGCGATTGCATCAGGAGAAGGTGCGATGAACATCTGTAATATTTTCCTAATGAATATTCCCTCTCCGTAGACGTAGGCCAATTTTGGGGTTGAACCACGTTAAATATTGTGTAATTTATGTGTGTGAGTAAAAATATGATAATTTTGGACGAAATTAATTTTTAAGTAAAAAATAAAATTAATTCCTAATAAAACAAAAGTAAAAAGAAACAAAAAAAAATTCAATAAAAGCGCAACAAAAAATGATGTAAATTTTGGGTATTATCGAGGGCATGCTATGCTCTATGGATGTGGTATTGGTGGATGTGTTGGATTATTTTTAGGAATATTAAATATAATTTTTATTTATTTATTTATTAGGATAATCAAATTCTAACAATAAAAAATTTATCATAAATTTGTTCATTCTTGTTAATGTCTTACGTTATACTATAAAATACCATATGAAGCATATTATGTTTATTTCACAATGAAAAAGAATGTTTATGATTGGATCAATTGGCACGACAAAATCAATCAATGTAGCATTTTATAATAAAAACAAGTAATTATACGAGTGTCTAAGAAATAGACAAAAAAAGAAAAAATTGAGAAATTTAAGAAGAAAAAAGAAACACTTATTTGGGATATCCAAGAATAGGTAATAATTGATTTACTAAAAAGGCTATTTCTATTTTAGAGGATAGAGGAAGTGACAATATATTCATCTCGGAAAAACAAAATAATCAAAGTGACAAATCACATGTTTTCAACTATAAAAAGCAAATAAATAGCCAATTCTATTAGCTGGGCAATATTGGAGATTGGACCCCTACGGAAATGATTGGTCCTGTAATAGCACTGAGCCACTGCCAGTCCATTGGAAACTAGCCTGCACCCTCGTACACAATAGTACTACGTCAACCTCACCACTTTCATTTGTTTTAAAAAGGAATAATTACACAAACCTCCCATAAACTAAGGAATAACTGCACAAGGTTTCTCTAATGTTTCAATAATATCAAAAACCTCCCATAAACTAAGGAATAATTGCATACAATTCCCCTAATATTTCAATAATATCAAAAACCTCCTTTAATATAATCGAAATATTGATCTGACAAGAAATAATAATTAAATGACGTATATACCCTCATATTCTTAGAGATATTTAGAGAATCTTCTAGAGTGTGGTGAATTTACTACATTGTCCTCAAATAAATTAGAGCAAATTATGTGTACCAACAACTTTCATTTCATATGCGCCCTTATCTTTCACAGGTCATGATAAAAGGCTTGTAGAGAGAGATTGAGTGATTTTCAGAGAGAGAAAATAGGTATAAATAACCACTCAAATGAGTTTATAGATAATACATATGAGAAAAAATTGGCAAAAGAAGTTGGGATATTTTAATAATTTGGGTTAACTTTATTTACACCCCCTGAGGTTTGTCTTATCTTCACTTTAACCCCCTCAAGTTTGCATATATTCATTTACACCCCCTGTTTTACCTAACTCAACTCATTTACACCCCCTGCTTTAGTTTATCAGTTTAACCCTTCCAATAATTTTTATTAATTCCTATTTTACCCTCAAGATGCTGTTTGGATGCAAGGATAACAATGACTTACTTTTATATATCAATTTCACCCCCTCTTTTATATATCAATTTCACCCCCTCTTTAAGTAATTTAGCTCATGGTTTTTTCGCGCCAATTTCTTCATTTCTGCCACCATTTTTCTACTTTATTTTTTTCAATTTGACCCCCTATAATAAAATTTTTTTTTAAATTGCAATATTTTAAAAATAATTTTGGCTTTAAAAAAAGTTGTATTTTGTAAAACAAAACCATTTTTCACACACTCATTTTACCCCTCTGCTCAGTTCTCTCTCCCCAAATTTGCTCATGTCTCAAGACTACAAAATATTGCTATTGTCAAAGTTATTGAAATCGAAGAACATCAAAAAAGTTGCAACTGAAAGTTTAAATACAATACAAACAATTCGAATCAAAGCATCACAAACAATTGTGATGTTTAATTACAATACATCACAATACAAACATTCAACATTTGCAATTGAAAGTTTAAATATCTGTTACATATTCCAAATTGGTCGCAGCATCATGTACCCCCAAAAAAATTGGTCAATTTTCAACTTTACCAACCAAAAGTATGAAAATTCAAGTTAGCATATACCCACCAAAAAAACCAATTGCCAGCCCTACTATCATGTACCCCCCAAAAGTTGTGAACAAATCAAAAAGTTAGGAACCAATTTGAGACTTCAAAAAACCAAAAATACCTTCTTCATGCCTTCATTCTGCTCTGGCAGACCTACTGGTTCTAGCCACATTTGAACCAGTTTGAGACTTCAAAAACAAAAACAAAAAAACAGATTACTAAATCATTCTAAGCATGTACAAAACTTTACATCAATCATTTAACATTATACCAAGTCATATACCTGTTGTGTCAGAGAAGATCCACAAGCTACAGTGCTATTTCCAGCTTCTACTCCTCCAGATCCACCTGCTGCCTCCTAATTGACGAACCATAATTACACTATTAATAATACATTCAGATAATAGTATGAATCTGTTATGGAAAATGTGACATATGAAATTTCCAGACATTACAGGAGTTGATAGTTGTGAAATTAAATGGACATATGTGTAAATGACTTATCCACAGAAAAAAACCTCATGTTATATATATACCTGCTCAAATTATGTACTGGCATAACTTTCAAATAGGGAGGGGTGTTCAAGGGTCATTTTCTCTTCAGATGGAAGGAAAAGATATAAATACACAACATATCAACAAAAAAAAAGTACAAAACAATGAAACCATTTTACCATGAACGAGGAGTCTAGGACTATATACCCAGTTTACGGTGATCGAATACACTCGATTTAAATTTTCTTTTTACATTAATTAGCAGCAGTGTAATTCATCAGATGCAACAATTTGACAACCAAGGGAAGTCTCATCAAAGAAAACAGGAACAAAAGTTGATACATAAGATCATAATACTGTCTGATTCCAACTAAGTTCTAATAACCACGATTTTGAACAATTAAGCAGCAGAGTGAGGCTTCAGTTTTAATAAGCATTTTAGAGGAGCCAAAGATGAAAGTTCTTCCGGATAGACTATTTTTCAGTGTTGAAGATTAGAAATCTCTTCATGAATTTTATCCAGCATTTCGTAAATGGAAGCCAAAGATTAGGGCACGAATCGCAAGATGAACAGTTTGAATTGTAATATTCAAACTTAGGGCAAAACCCCCAAATTTAACTCACGAATTTCAAAAATTAGGGCAAAACCCCCAAATTTAACTCACGAATTTCAAAAATTAGGGCAAAACCCCCAAATTAAACTAATAGCGATGGTGTATTGACATACCTCTTTGCTTCTAAATCACTTGCATCCAAGATGAACAGTGATTAGTGATGTTATCGCAGATCCAGACGAACAAAGCTTGAATCGGTGACAAGAAAGGATTCAATCAACCTCCAACGAACTTAATATGAGCCTCCATTAGGGCATTTCACGATTCGTGTGTTGCAGAAGAGGGTTGAAGAGAGAGAGTGATCGGTCGTGTGTTGCAGAAGAGGGTTGAAGAGAGAGAGTGATCGGTCGTGTGTTGCAGAGAGAGGGTTGCAGTCGTGTGTTGCAGAGAGGGGGTTGAAGAGAGAGAGTGACCGATTGCAGAGAGAGGGTTGAAGAGAGAGAGTGACCGGTTGTAGAGAGAGGGTTGAAGAGAGAGAGTGATGTGTTCGTGGATCAAGTTTGAACCCTAAAATGGGTTAAGTGTGGCTTTTATATCTAAGGTTATAAGGAGTGTTTGGGTACAAGTCAATCCTTATCCTGGTTTTAAATCAGGTTTTACTTGAAGGGTAATTTAGACATTTCACTAATATTTTGACCAAAATCAAATGAAAACTAATGGAAGGGGGTGTAAATGAAGATATGCAAACCTGAGGGAGTCAAAGTGAAAATATGACAAACCTTAGGGGGTGTAAATGAAGTTAACCCTAATAATTTTGAATGCAAAAGTAAGAGTTCGAATCTAATTGCAATAATAGTAAAGGTAAAATATGAAGTTTGATCCATAAGATACTTTATTGACAATAAAGTAAATTTTCATAAAAAAAGTTAAATGTTATAACGGTGGTGCAATTAAGGGAGATTTCTTATATTATTGAAACGTTACGAAAATCCATTCCAATTATGTCATAGTTTGGATTTGTGTAATTATCCCATTTAAAAATTAACAAAATAAATTAAAATCTCATACCTTATGCTATATATTTCACCATTTGTGTAAGTGCAATCAAATTACAATAGATCTAAACAATACAGTCTTATTCAGGTTTGTGTTTTGTAGATTAGTCGGGATAAAAGTTCCAAATACCCTAATTATATTATAAAAAATAAATTATAATACATTTTACTGTAAGGTAATTATACTGTATTATTGTTGCATATACAGTCTAACAGTACACCTAATACAATACAATAACTTGGAAGGATTTGATGTAATATGAATTTAAAACCAAGGGAGTTCAAACTTGCAAAACTGATAAGTTCACAAAATCACTATTTTAAATGTCAAAAATAAATCTTTAATTCACCATTTTATTGCATAAATGTTTTTATATATATCTTTTTATTTCTTATAGGTTTGAATTGGAAAAGATGAAGAAAATTAAAGTGAAGAAATGAATGCACATGGATGAAAGATGAAGAATATAATGCACATGAAGAAAAAAGAAAAGAAAAGTAGATCTAACTTCACTTTACAAGATGTCATTATATTCCAATTTTCTCTATAAATAGGAGAGTAGTTGGAAATTGTAGGGAGTTAGATGGTAGAGAGTGAGAAATTGTAGAGAGAATTTAGTCTTGTATCAAGTTTTTATTTTGTTGTAATCTTTTTCTTAGTTAATGAAAATTTATTATATCATCATGTTTTATTCCTATATCATTATGCTAGCTTAAACATCTTCTCAAGGGAGTGATGAAGCCACCTTGGGTAAGATATACATAATTTTATTTTATTTCTTATTGTTTAATTCTCTTCCCGAATTAATTCTTTCAAGTGACAAAACCTACAATAGAGGTTGAAAATAGAGGAAGGATTCTCCGTGATTACCAATCAATGGAAATACGGGGAATGTCTACCACTATTTATATTTATTTATTTTTAAACCAAAACATTAGAGGGAGAATTTTTCGTGATTACCAATTAATGGAAATACGGGGAATGCCTACCAATATCTATGTTTATGTTTAATAGGTTGGAGGAGAATTTGCAATAGAAATATATAATATTATTTATATAGACCCGGGTGGTGGATTCTCTTCCCTTGAGATTTCTTCCATCATTTGATAATTATCTAGTTATTTTAGTTTACTATTCAAAAATTCAAGAATTGTTTTAAGTAATTTCTTTTTATCTCGAAAAATATAGTTTTGGATCCTAGTCTCAAACCGATTTCTAAGTTGAGAGTGGTTCGACCCTACTTATTGTTATACTATTTTAAGTAAAGTATTTGTACGTATTATAAATTTTGTTGACCGGAGTTTGGTGAAGCAACGACAAAAGAAACATCAATTCACCAACCGTCAAAGCTGTTGCCGGGTATAAAAGTTCCAAATACCCTGATTATATTATAAAAAATAAATTATAATACATTTTACTGTAAGTTAATTATACTGTATTATTGTTGCATATACAGTCTAACAGTACACCTAATACAATATAATAACTTGGAAGGATTTGATGTAATATGAATTTAAAACCAAGGGAGTTCAAACTTGCAAAACACAAGTGTGTTTCACCAAGTTTGAATATATGACCTCAGAAAAGGCCCCACTCTCTTTAGTCTCCATGGACGACTGATATGGTGGGTCCCAGTAGTAAAGCCCACATCGTAACCGTCAAATCAACACCGAGCCTAACAAAGAGTGGGAGTACTTATCTCTTAATTGCTTGCGGCGTAGAAGATTTAATCTAATTTTAAATAAACTGCACTTGGAATCCGAGTAACAAACATGGGTCCCCACATTGCCTCCCAACTTTTATTTTTCCTTTTTATGAAATAAATTCAAGTCTAACTTCATTTATAACTCTCATTATATAAAAAAATACCCCTTAAATCAATTTAATTTCTAAACCAAATATATTTTAAATTAATTTAATCTTCAAATCAAACACTCCAACAACCAACACCACCACCACCCACAAACGTCGCCCGTGTGTATATATATGTGTGTTAAAAAAAAATAGTTTACAAAAAAATTAAATATGTTTGTAAAAATTAAAAAAATAAACTAATTTTCAAACACATAATAAATTTTTTTTTATATGAGATTCAAACTTTTCAATATATATATATGAGATTCAATTCTTTTTATTATGAATATGTGAAGTAATTAAATAATTTGTGCATATAATAAATTTAATTGATTTAAACTCTTAAAAAAGAAGAATAAAATTTTCATATATTTATTTTAAATTAAATGATAAAATTATGTTTAAATATATATTTTAATTTTTTTATTTATAGAAATGTGAGGGGTCAAATTGATAAAAGTTATATCCTTTTTTCCAAACACATGGGTAGTTTAGGTATTAAATTTTTTTCAAGATGATGTCATGCCTGAGGGGTGTAAATGATATGAATTTTTAAAAAATAAGAGGTATAAATGAAGATTCTCAAATCTGAGAGAGTGTGATTGAAATAAAAATAAACCTGAAGGGATATAAATGAAGTTAATTCTAAATTCAATTATATATGTACATTTAAGTGTTGGATGAGAGAGCTTAATAGAGAAAATTAATTGAATTAATTGGAGAGACTTTAATCACCTAGATGTAATTCGATTGATATTATCCTACTATATAGCATTATATTTCCATTTCAATTGGACACTATTTGATTGTAACACATTCTCAATAAAAATAAAAATAAATAAATAAATTATGAACTGGCTGAAGATGTTGAAGGATAATTTACATAAAAGAGAGGACGTTATTTAAACCAGTTCTTTATTTACAATTTGAGGGGGAAAAGTGTGATGTATTAAAAAATTGTGTTTGTCTGCATAAATAATAATAAGTCATTTTATTTGTTCCATTGCTTTTTTCACAAATGCAATATATCCACATAACTTGAAGTTTCAAACAAAAGAGAAACCGCATATATCCAAAGTAAAAAGAGAAATAGATAGTGAGTTAAGTTGTTTGATGATTAAAGAAATAGGGAATGAGTTTGATTATTGGGTGATTAGAAATAAATTTATAGGTTAGTTTTTTTTGTTTTTGTAGTTTTTTAATGTGTATTTAGGATTTTATTTTTTATCTACTAAACTCTCTTGTCGTTGATGAATATGACACCCATAATCAAGTATTAGTAGGGCGGAATGGGATGGGCACGGGTATAGTGAAGTGTTAATGGGGTGAATATGATTTATTGAAAAATAACCTGTAAGGGACTATTTGGTATCCAGTTTGGTCTAAAAAAATATAATTTTGGTATGTGGTATCCAGTTTGGTCTAAAAAAATATAATTTTGGTATGTGGTATCCAGTTTGGTCTAAAAAAATATAATTTTGGTATGTGTTTTAGATGAACTGTACAAGACCATGTATTGTTTGGCCACCTTGGTCTAGGTTGACTAGTAGTCGTCCAATGGTTTCATTTTGGACTAAAAATGAGAGTAAAAAAAACTTGCTCTCATATGGTCCGGTTACTTTTTCAAGAGAATCAAACTCAATTTCAAAACCAAACCAATAACCCCTGGTCTTGCTTTTGGTCTCAATTTATAAAAAAGACAATCTTACGTATATAAAGACACATATACATAAATAATGCAAATTATTTTCTTTTTTTTAGTCAAGTAGTGGTCGGACTTTTTTTTTTTGAAAGGAAAGGTATAGGATAAAAATGATTTACTTCAAATTTTAATTATTTAATTTTTATAATAGTTGTGTTCTTATAAATTTTAATCAAAGCACCAAAAAGGATTCGATCATTCTCAAAAAGATTCTTTATTAATTTTTTTTCTTTTAATATTAATATGTGGGTCTTTTTCATAAAAGTTCTTCAATCTTATGTACATTCAAGCGTAAATTTCAAGTATAAAAACCTCAAATTTTATTGTCAAAATTGTTTCAAATATAAAAAAACACATTGAAATATCAAATGGAATAAGACATTGCATTTTCAAACTATATATATGAACCAATTGAATAATTTGTGCAATACACTTTTATTTTAATCCAAATATTATAGTTTAAAAAAAAACTATCCTTAAAAAAAAGAGGAATTAAACATTCCTCCATAATTTCGTGACAAACTATTTAACAAATATTTAGATGTCTTTTTATTTCCAAATTTTCATTTTTAGAACGTATATAGCTATTAAATATTTTTACCCAAAAAATATTTTTTAGATCATTTCAAGTAACCAAATATGGTCTGGTTTCAAACTTTCAGATAATACCAATTCCACCAAACATGTTCTACCTTCTTCAACTTTTATTTTTCTCACATCAAAATTATCAGCACCAAACATGCTTTCAGTTCAAATAAAATCACAGCAGACCAAAATCATATAGTTCAACTTTCAACCAAACTAAGATCACGAATCTCGCAGCATTTCCCAAAGAAAGATATGATTTTGTAAAAAATTAAATGAAACGAGAATGGATATAGACAAACGGTTATCATCCCTAATTGGACTACTGCAGTGAAAATCGTGGTAAATGCACATGATATGGTAGCATCCCTTTTTACACACGTATATTGCTTTGTATATATAATATGTTACAGGGTTAATTTTACAAAACTCCAGTATACTATTTAATTTAATTAATTAATCTTCACTATGTTTATTTTGTCTTATATTATTTAATTTTATAACTATGCCCCTCTCCTCACATTTTGAATCAAAATACCTAAACTATCCTCAATAGTATAGGGTGGTTTAGTGAAATCCAACCCTTTAAAAAAATTATTTTTTGAAAATCAATTATATTTTTAGTAAAAACTATAAATTTCAAATATATATATTTTAGAAAAAAAATATTTTTCGAAAACAATATATATTTCGGAAAATATATATATATATTGAAAAATGATATATATTTCGGAATATATATATATAATTTGTCAAAAATATATATTTTCCGAATTGTTTTAAAAAAATATTATTATTTTTTGAAAAATAATTTCTTTGCGAAAAATATATATTATGTTCCAAAATATGAATTTTTTCCGAAAAATAATTTTTTTGTAAAAAATATATATTATTTTCCAAAATATAAAAAATATATATTTCGGGAAATATATATATATATATATATATATTTGGAAAATGATATATATTTCGGAATATAATTAGTCAATAATATATATTTTCCGAATTGTTTTAAAAAAATATGAATTTTTTCCCGAAAAATATATATTATTTTTTTCAAAAATAATATATTTTTTACTTGAAATATGTATTTTTATATTTTGGAAAATAATATATATTTTTCACAAAAAAATTATTTTTCAGAAAAAAAAATCATATTTTGGAACATAATATATATTTTTCGGAAAAAAAATCATATTTTTTTAAAACAATTCTGAAAATATATATTTTTGATGAATTATATATATATATATTCCGAAATATATACTGTTTTCGAAATATTTTTTTTTCCCGAAATATATATATATATTTGAAATTTATAATTTTTACGAAAAACATAATTGATTTTCGAAAAATAATTTTTTTAAAGCGTTGATTTCACTAAATCCATCTATACTATTGAAGATAGTTTAGGTATTTTGACTCAAAATGCGAGGGGAGGGGGCATAGTGATGAAATTGAATAGTATAGGAGGCAAAGTGGACACAATTGATGTTAGTTGATTAAATTTAATAGTATAGGGAATTTTGTGAAATTAACCCTCTGTTATATGTGAATATATAATATATTAAAATGAGATGGAAAATATATATATAATATGTGAATATATTTAACCAAAAGTCATTTTCTTTGAGAAATTGGATCTTGACCATAGTAGTCTAGAGAAAGAAAGGCAAGAGGGTTTTCTGCTTTGGATGTGGAAGCATATTACACCTGTTTAGTAATTCTTGGCTCTCTTAAAATCATCATAAATGATAACCTTGGAATCTTAGTCAATACTCTATGATAATGGATTATATTTCATGAAAATTGGTTACCTTGCCACGTTCAATTAGGTACTTATTAAATAAATTTTGGATAAGACAATAATTGCATTTTTCGTAGTCACTTGGTTCACTTTCATGCTCAATTCAACCACTTTTGAAATGAAACAAATTTAAAACTTAAATATGGAAATACTTGACAAGTGTCTTCTCTATGCTACCAGAACAATTAATTATTTGATCCTAATAGTGTTTGTTGGTGGTGGAAAAACCAATAATTTCAGGTAGGGCTGCAAACGAACTGAGCTGAGCCGAGTTTTGAAATGTTCAAGTTCGGTTCATTTATTAAACGAGCCTAGAAAATATGTTCAAGCTCGGCTCATTTGCTTAACCAACGAGTCCGAGCCGAACGCCAGAGTTAACGAGTCGAGCTTGAGCTTGCTCACGAACGACTCGTTTCAGTAAAATATATATTAATCTTCCTAATAGTTGTCTGGATTGAGTTGTTGCATGTATGTTTTAACATATTTACACTAGTATAATTTTCTATGAATGAATTTTATGTTATGGTCGCCTAATTTCTATAATATTTTCACAATAATCTTCATAATTTGTTTAATTTCAACACTTTTTTTTTGTCAAATATGATATAATTTTACTATTTAACTTAGACAAGCTTGTTCACGAGTTTGGCAAGCCGAACTTAGTAATGTTCAAGCTCGGCTCGTTTACTAAATGAGCCTAAAAATTGTGCTCAAGTTTGGTTCGTTTACTAAACGAACGAACACGAGCCGAGCTCTTAACGAGTCAAACTTGAACCTACTCACGAACGACTCGATTCATTTACAACCCTAATTTCAGGTTCATTGTATAGGAGACTCAGAAACATAGTGGTGAATTAAAAGAACATATGGGATTGTTTGACGTAATCTTAATGGAACGAATTATTTGTACAGCTCATCTTCAATCACCTAAATCCCATAAGAACATATAAAGAAAATGGGTCGCGAGTCTTTAACACCCTTATAGTATAAATATAATGCGTATAACCCCCTACGGTTCGACTTGACCCCAAACCTTTCAAATATGTGCGAATTGACCTCATTCGTGTAAAATGACATATATGCCCTTAGTATATAAATTTCTAAAAAAAACATATAAAATTCGAAAAAAATATATAAAATTCGAAAAAAAATATAAAATTCAAAAACATATATAAAATTCGAAAAAAATATATAAAATTCGAAACATATATAACTTTCAAATATATATATAAAATACGAAAATATATATATAAAATTTGAAACAATATATATATAATTCAAATATATATATATTAAATTTCAAAAAATATATTAAATTCGAAAAAATATAAATTTTGAAAAGAAAAATATAAAATAAAAAAAATTATATAAAATTGGAAAAAACATATATAAATTCAAAAAATATTTATAAATTTTGAATTTTTTTTATAAAATTCGGGAAAAATATTAAATTCAAATTTGTTTTTATTAAATTTCGAAAATAAAATATAGAATTCGAAAACATATATAAATTTCGGAAAACAATATATAAAATTCGTGGAAAATATACTCCTATATTCTACTTGCTTTGACTTTAAATTTTGTTTTGGTGTATTGTACTTTGGTCACTTGTGTTTTTTATACTTCTATTTGCACAACTATTTGAATTTTATATTTTTTTTGAATTTTATATATTTGTTTCGAATTTTATATATATTTCAAATTATATATATATAAATTTCGAAAATTTTATTATATATATATATATTGGTTTCAAAAAATTTAATATTTATTTTTCGAAATTTATATATATTTTTTGAAATTTATATATTGTTTTACGAATTATATATATATTTTGAAATTTATATATTTAAATTTCGAAAATTTTATTTTATATATATATATATATATATATATTGGTTTCAAATTTTATATATATAAATTTTTAAAATTTTATTTTATATATATATTGGTTTGAAATTTTATATATATAAATTTCGAATTTGAATTTTATATATTGGCTTTGAAATTTATTTTTCAAAATTTATATATATATATTTTGAAGATTAAGGGTAAGGGTAAAATGGGTATTTAAAAGAGTATAAAAGTCAAAGAATGAGGGTTTTTGCATGTTTTCGAAACTTGCAGGGGGATATTCGCACGTTTTGTAAACTTGAAGGGGGTGTTTGCACATTTTCCAAATTTGCAAGGGATTTTCGCACATTTTTCAAAAGTACTGATGTCAATACACACATTTTCAAAGTATAAGGTGTTATTCGCACCGTATTTATAGTACATGAGTGTTTTATGTACTTAACCCTAAAGAAAACACACATTGTTTTAAGAGTAAAAGTCTATTTTCTAACTATGTCTACAAAAAAAGTGAGGGAATAGGAAAAAAATATCGAATTAATCTAGTAAAAACATGGTTCGCAGTAGTAGTATCGGTTTCGGTAATGGTCGCCGTATCGGTGTAACGGAATCGGATAATATCGGCCTTTAAAATTAGTATCGGTGATAAATAACGGTATCAATACTTTTCAAAGTGTTACAAACCGGACGATACGTAACGTAACAGGCCGATACGACGAACCGCGAATAAAAATAATAAAGATATTAATAAGGATTAATGAAGCATTATGCTGCAAATGTTTAATGAAGCTAACTATAAAAAGAGATAGTGATATTGATAATATTATTGCTTTTGTAAAATGATTTAAAAAACAGAAGGATTTTTTTTTCTTTTAGCAAAACATGATAATTAAATCATATCCTTTACAAAAAAAATCTATGTTTTAGAAGTTGAACAGATCATTGCTATGTAAATGGTTAACAAACCTATATCACTCTTCCATTTTTTTCCCTCTTAACTTTTGCACAAATTCTGTATAAACTCTTCCTATTTTCTTGTGCTTCCAGCATTGTTTACTTAACTTTTTAACACAAAAATGGTTAACTAGTCTTTTCAAAATTCAGATGGTATAAAATCCACTTTAAAATGCTAATTGTAAAACACTGAGGCTGCGTTTGGAAACTAATGTTTTCGTTTTCGTTTTTTATCTCTTGAGAACAAAATTTTTTATTGTTCTTGTCCTAAGGGTAATCCGGAAACAAAAACATGTTTGGTTGAAAATTTTATCTAAAAAATTTTTGGGAAGAAAAAAGAAACACATTTTTGAGATTTATTTCGAATAAAAAGTAGAAAACAAATTGTCAAAGGGTGAGATTAAGTTTGATTTGATTGTCATCCCTTGTACAAACCAGTTAAAATGTACACTTCCAAGTCTTCCATACAATAATGAATATGACCACTCTGCTACTGTTCAAAAGATTAACATACAGGAAAATATATATATATATATATATAAATAGTAACATGTATAAATACCACATCACCCCAATTCGATTGGGGATGTCAAGTTGCAGAGGTAAGGGTTTGTGTTGGTGGTGGTGTCGATTTGCAGTGGTGGTGCTGGTGGGATGGCGGCTGATAGTGGTGGTGGGGGTTAGGGTTTGGAAGTTGAAGATGGCGGTTAGGGAATACAGTGCCGAAAACAAAAAAAAATACCATTTTGGTGTTCTCAAATTTTGAACTAAGGGTGAAAAAACGTTTTTTTATTGTTCACGAAAACAAAAACCATCAAAGGCTCCCAAACGCGTTTTTGTTCCCGTGAACAGTGGAAAAAATAAGAACAAAAACGGAAACACTAGTTTCCAGACGCACCCTAAATAATAGCTTTTGTTAGTTAATTTAAAAGGCTATTAACAAACAACCTCATATGGTTTTAAATTTTTGACAAACTCCCCCTGAGGTGTGACCCCCTGCACTTTTCCCATCATACACACAACACCCACTTCGTTAGTATTCCGTTAACAAACACTTCTCTCCCGTTAAAAATATATATTTTATGCCCAAAATACCCCTAAAATAAATTGGTAACTAAATTAAGATTTTTTAGTAAATTACAAATTCTTATTTTTTTAAACTAAATTAAGATTTTTGAGTAAATTACACATTATTTTTTTGTTTTTTGTTTAAGTTTACTTATTTATTTAAATTCAAATATGAAAAAATATATTACTCCCCCCATCTAAAATTATAAGTCCTTTTGGGAATTCAATTTTTTAAGGGGATGACTTTTTATTGTAGTGTTATTGAATAAAATATCAACTTTACCCGTGATACACTATAGTGATGTGATAGTTTATAAAATATATGTTTTATGACTTTAATGCTTGAAGGTTAAACTGGTAAATTGACCAAATAAAATGCTTTGACTTTTCAAATTGGATACTTATTTTGAGACGGAGGGAGTACAAATTATAAAAAAAAACATTATTGATAATAATACACTTTAAATATATTTTTATATTTTTTTAAGAGAATAGATGCATAGAAATTTTAAAAAGGCTCTGCCCTTATAATTTGTACGTTTTTTTGTCCCAAAATAAGTATTCACTTTTCTTTTTTAGTCGTTCCAAAATAAGTGTCCACTTTGAAAAGTCAAATAACTTAATTTGGTCAATTTACCAATTTAACCTTCAAGCATTAAAGTTATAAAATATATATTTTATAAACGATCACATCATTATAGTGATACCATGAGTAAAGTTTATATTTTATTCACTGACACTATAATAAAAGTCATTAGCTTAAAAAGTTGAATTCTCCCAAAGAGACTTCTAATTTGAGACGAAAGGAGTAATATATTTTTTCAAATTTGAATTTAAATAAATAAGTAAACTTAAACAAAAAAACAAAAAAATAATTTGTAATTTACTCAAAATTTTTAATTTAGTTACAAATTTATTTTAAGAGTATTTTGGGTATAAAATATTAATTTCTAATGACAGAGGGATATTTATTAACGGAGTGGGGGCTGTGTGTAAGAAAAGAAAAGTGCAAGGGGTTATTTGACACCTTAGGGGGTGTTTGTCAAAAATTTGAAACCATAGGGGTTATTTGTTAATAACACTAATTTAAATTCAATAGGACAAACTCAAATCTTAATTTGGTAATAATTTTTTAAAAAATAAAAAATATATACGACAGATTTAACATTCCATTCATATCGTATACAAAAATCATGGTAAGGGACAAAAGGTCGAAACAAAAATTGGCCAAAAGGGTAGGAAATTAAATGTAACCCAAAAATGGCGGCCATTCAATTAGTTTTTGTATTGCCTTACAAAAATAAATTTCAATGAAACAAAAATTGAAAATTTGATAAATTGATAAATTTTATCTTAATAAATTTAACAAACCCCTTTAATAACGCTCCTTAATAGTCCCTACCCAAAATAAACACTCCAAACCTAGTTAGTATAAAAGTTAAATTAAATGAAATTAAATGAAAATTTCTATACATTGCACATTGTACTGTAGCAAATGGTGGACCTATAAGGTGGATACAAGTACTGTATAAAAGTGTTTCAGTTACAATTTTGACTGTGTTCTCAGCTCACCATAATGACCAAAATACCCCCAACAAGCTAATTTCCAAACTCGAACGTGCCTTTACTTTCTCTCTCTACATGTGCGTATACGTATATAACTATATATGGATTAATTTCACTTCTACACCCTTATGTTTGCCTTAATTCCACTTTGATCCCTATGAATTTGATATATTTCAGTTACACCCCCTCAAGACAGACTGGTGCCAACTTTATTGATGCTAATTTGTGCACTTACTACTTATTTGTCCGTGAATATTATATTCAAAGAAAGAAGAAACACTGTTTTGTAAGGATAAATTAATCATTTTACATAATAATCAGACGGATATAGAAGTTTAAGTGGGATAAAATTAAATCTCAAGGGGTTTAATTGAAATATTTTAAATTAAGGAGGTAAAAGTGGAATTAAGGCAAAATTCAGGGGTGAAAGTAGGATTAACCCTTATATATGATGCTATATACATCTCTCTCTGTAATCTGTATATGAATATGAATGTTATATATATAGAAGAAACTGACGCTTTTTGCTTTTCCGAGGAACGCCCCCAAACTTCCTCTGCCTCCCCTACACCACCAACCAATATAAGAAGCAAATATATCTCACAGTGCGTATCTCTCTTTCTCTCTCTCACTTTCTCTCTCTAAAACAGAATCGAAAAGGAAAGGTCGATAAAAGGGGCTCTTTTCATCGTCAAGAACAGTCTTTCATAACGCCCGACTCATGTAAGTGTATAGTCATGTTAATATAAGCTTTATTTTGTTTTTGTGTCTCGATTTCATCCGAAATCAGCAATGTCGTTGACCACTTTCCACAAATACTCTCAAATCCTCTGTTCCATTCATCATTTCTTTGGCCTCCTCTGTTTTCTCAAGCATATTCCTCTGTTTTCCCTTAGGATTTGTTGATTCACAGTACAAAATACAGAGATGGGTCACAAGAAATCATCGAGATCTTGTAATTTCATAGCACAATCTTCACTCTCACTATCAAATAATGAGAGATCATTTCTGGGTTTTCTATTTTGGATTGAGACTATGCTTCAAGATCTCATTTTTCTGTTTATTTTAGTACTTTCTTGATCGTACCTTTCTTTGTTGTTCTTTATACATTTGCCTGATTTATATATATAGCTTTGTTGGGAGTTACAGGTGAGATGAATCCAGAAAGGTGAAATTTTTATGAATCGTAATTAATAGAGATTTGATCCACCTCTTAAAGGGCTTAAAAAGGGCTCTTTACATTGTTTTTTTTCATTTAATTGTCCATCCATCTACTCTGTTCTCCTCCCTGTAAAGACCCAAATCTGAATTTTCTAAAGCTATATTCTTCAATAAAAGAAACCGCCTGCCTCTCTCGCTCTCTTGTGTATGTATCACTATAGAAATATATTAAAATAGAGATCAAACTATTATAACGCCATTCAGGTGCCTGTGGATATTTTATTTTTGTTTTATTTTTTATTTTTTGACATTATTCGAGAATATTTTTTTTACGGTTTTTTTTTACGCCATCAAATAGAGAATATAACATGTTTGACAATTTTTTTTACGGTTTGTTATTCGTGAATAGCAGAAAAAATAAGGGAACAACAAAAATTTATGTTTTTTATTTTTTTTGGGATTTTTTAAAAAAAAAAGAATTGTGATAGAGAGGAAAAATTGTGTGAAAATATGTGTGTTTTTATGCCTCAAATATATTTTTTGTTTTTATTTTTTTAGGTGAGAAAATAAAAATAAAAATAAAAATTATTCTTATTTTTTGATTTTTAAAATAAAAATAAAAACAAAAACAATGGTTGAAACGGGTTCGGTATTTTGTTTCTTTCCGTTAACTATACTTCCTCAGAAGCTGTCCCCATTTTTCCAGCAATTTGGTCTTTTTAATTCCCTTTTTCACCCAATTTTATATTAATTTATTCCCATGTCCACATATATTTGATTAATCATTTTTCCTTTTTCCTTTTTCCTTTTTTCTTTTTTTTTTTCTTTCTTTTTTGTTTTGCTCTTATTGTATTTTTATGTTCAGTATTTCAGCTAAAAAACTCAGTGGTAGCTGTTGATCGGTGTTTGCTAAAATGAGAACTGAACGCATGAAAATTTCCAAGGTATGCTTCAAATTCATTTGCACACAAAAACACACACACACACATATATATATATATATATCTGTATGTATATTGTAATAAACTTTAGAGAGATAAAAGTGCGACATTTTTTATGCAGTCTTCTTGGCCCAAACTGGTTGTGAAAAAATGGTTAAATATAAAGAGTGGTGCTGATGAATTTCATTCCGATTACATGATTAGAGGTAATATTTTTATTTTCAATTTCAAATTTTGATTATTTGTTGTATAATTTGGTTTCTGAATTTTTATTTTTTATTAAAATTTTTATTTTTGGGTGTCTCAGCTATAGTGAATAGTAGGAGATGTGAGAGAAGGAAGAGTTGCTCAGACGAGGAGCGCTACGTCGTCGTACCGGAGGAATTCTCAGGTATGTTTCCGTGCACCGGCACAGTATCATGGGTCGTATAGTCAACTGGGTCTGAGCCGTCGATTGACTATGTGATTAGATGATTATCGATTTGACGTCAACAGAAAATGAAGTGTCCTTTTAGAACTCTCATATTGAATGATACTGGTGGTGAGTGGAGGCTACTTTTGGTGGTGGCCCACTCTAGTTAGTTTACAATTGGGACCACCATGTGTGCCACGTGTACGGTGGTCCTTCCTCTGTGATCTAACACCTCTCTAATCACTACTATTCGTTAATTGAAATTATCAGTATAGACTCTGTTTTAAGTTTTAACGGTTGCTGATCTGATTAACAAACAGAAGGGTGGTTGATGGATGCTACTGATGGTATTGAACGGTCCAGATTCGAGCCGGAGGTGCCGGCTGTCACTGATTCTCTCAACCCCAGGTAAGGCAAGAACTATTTCCGAGACACAACATTTCATTCAAAAGATTTATTATTATTATTATTATTTTTTTTTTCTGGTAAGGTAAGTAAATTTTTAAGTCGTTTGAAGGGAAGGATTATACTTAATTTAGTCAATTATTTTGTTTGAAAAAAATAAAATACTCGTCTCTCTCGCTAGAGTCATGTGAATGGACATGTTGAAAATAATACTCTTAATGTTGCCATTCAATTTTTCCATCACATCATCACTTAGATATTATCGATAAATTATATTTTTTCTATTTTTAGGTGATTAAGTAAATTAATAAGTTGTTCGAATGGAAGCATTTTATTTGCATTTATTTATTTGTCAATGGTAATAAATAAACAATACAATTACTCCTTCATGTTAATCTCGGTTATTAGAGTCGTAAGAAGAGACCTATTAAAAAATATAGGGTGCGTTTAGATAGGGGTGTTTCCATTTTTGTTCTTATTTTTTCACGGGAACAAAAATGCGTTTGGGAGTCTTTGATGGTTTTTGTTTTCGTGAACAGTAAAAAAAACGTTTTCTCACCCTTAGTTCAAAATTTGAGAACACTAAAATGGTGTTTTTTTGTTTTCGGCACTGTTTGTTCTTAGAAAAAAAAAATTAATTGTTGCAGATTTCCTAACTTCCATCTTCAACCTCCAAACCCTAACTTCCATCTTCAACCTCCAATTATTTATTTTTTTATTTTTTTGTTCCCAAAATTTTTTTAGACAAAATCTTTAATCAAACGTGTTTTTGTTTCCGGATTACCCTTAGGACAAGAATAAGAAAAAATTTTGTTCTCAAGAGATAAAAAAACAAAAACGAAAACATTAGTTTCCAAACGGACCCATAATTTCTAATATTACGGTTAAATATTTGATGCAATGTCATCACTTGAAAAATAGTTAATTAAAATTTCTATAGACATTAGTCCAACTAAGGTCCTGTTTGGATTGACTTTTCAAATGTTATTTTTAACTTTTTAGAAGAAAAAATTGCTTGGCAAAATTTTTAGGTCTTCGAAGAGCATTTTGAAAAAACACCAGCTTTTTAAAATAACTTCTACTTCTTTTTTCATTATGCATAAAGCCTGAAGCGGAACCTATGCCAATCAGCCCTAAATTATTCCACTCCTGCAGCCCTGCTACAAGCCAATACCTTTTTAGCCTACAAGTGTACAATAGTTCAAAGGGTATGGATTATTTATCTATCCAAAAAGAAAAAAATTACTCTCAACTCTAATCTCTGTATTTATGTAACTAGCTATATATACTGATATACAGATACAGTCCCATATTAAGCAAATTTGGCCATCTATGATCTTGAGAATTTGTTTTGTTATGTTTGGGGTTGGTTATGATGGAGAAATTTTTGTTATGATTGGGGCTTTTATAGGATGTTCGTGGGGACATGGAATGTGGGAGGAAAGTCACCACATGAAGAATTGAACTTAAGAGATTGGCTAAGGACACCTGCCCCATCTGACATCTATGTTCTTGGGTATGATCTCTCCCTCTCACGCCTCTCTCTCTCTATATGTATATATCTATAGATACATATATATATATATGTGCATGCCATAGGTCCAAAACTCCACTCCATGTTCTTTCTGTCTTTGTATTGTTAGGCAGGCTTTAATGTGCGAAACTCTTAGGTACACGCCATTTAAATTTTCCATTTTAAATAATCTACCCTCTGTCCACTCTTTAATTCTTACTATGCGACTCTGTGTGTTTTTTTATTTACATATTGCACCCCAATATTAAATTGCTAGTGTCACACCCCACCATAATTGGCGCACAGTAGCGTCTGGGCACAAGTTTGTTGACGCGACCTCGACATGCCCTCCAGCACATCACTAACGTGCACTCAAAGGCCCATTTGAGGTCTATCTCAGTTTACCCTTTTTGCCCTAAAGGTAACAAAACCCCCCGACTTCAAAAGCTTATAAAGTTGGAGTAGTCAAAAATGGAAAGTTGGGTACTATTGCAGTATCAAAAAGTAGGGGTGTTTAGGTAAATTGACTATGTTTTTACTGTGTTGTGGGTAATTTGAGGTTTTGAAATTTACCCCTTTTCACCTTCTGCTGTGAATCAGGTTTCAGGAAATCGTACCCCTAAATGCAGGCAATGTACTAGGAGCCGAGGACAACGGTCCAGCTGCCAAGTGGATGTCTCTCATTCGCCAAGCTTTGAACAGCAATCAAAATGACCCTAGTGTTCCAGATTATTACAGTAATGCCACTGACCCAGAAATGAAACAGTCACCACCCCGGCATGAACAGCAACAACCAAGTCTAAAGCCCAGAGTTAGCTTCTCTGATTTATTATCAATGGAGAATGACCTTAATCAAAAAGAAGATTTTGAAAGATATTTAAATTTGAACCCGGACTCGAACTCGAACTTGAATTCTAGTGAAGAAAGCTCGCCGAATCATCCGTTCGTGTCGGAGAGCAATGTAGCGAGTCCAATGCATCAATTGTATTGCATGGCAGCGAGTAAGCAGATGGTAGGCCTATTTTTATGCGTGTGGGTACGTGCCGATTTATACAGTCATATAAGCAATTTGAAGGTCTCGTGTGTTGGACGAGGCATTATGGGATATCTTGGCAACAAGGTATTAGCCACAAATATATATATATATATATATATATATATAATTCTTTTTGGTTGAATAGTTCGAATTAATTAATTTAAGAGGTGCCTAATTGATTATCATTGTTATTTTTATTTTATTTTTTTGGAAATTAAAGGGATCGATATCTATTAGTATGACATTGCACCAGACGACGTTGTGCTTCGTTTGTACTCACTTGGCCTCTGGAGAGAAAGAAGGTGATGAGGTCAGGAGAAACTTGGATGTGATGGAAATATTGAAGAAAACTCGGTTTTCTCATTCGTGCAGAGTAGCGGGACAAGCAGCTCCTCCTGACAGCATTTTGGAACATGAGTAAGTGCTTCTGACATAAAAATTCACATATAAATGTAGTATATATATATATATGATCATTAATTTCAAATTTTCAAATATTTTGGTTTGGTTGATTCTAATATAGTTTTATTCATCTTAAATAGCAAGGTTATATGGCTTGGAGATCTGAATTATCGACTTGCATCTAGTTGCGGTGACAGTACAGACGAGCTACTAAAGAGAAACGATTGGCAAACACTTTTGGAGAAAGACCAGGTTAGAGTGACTAATGTGAATGAGTTTAGTGACGAAAAAATGATCAAATTAATGTATTTATCAACTCAGAAAAATATAATTCTAGTTAGGTTACACACAAAACCGGAAAAACTGAAAAACCAAACTAGACATAACCAAAACCGGCGGTTTGGTTTGCTTTTAAGTTGATTCAATTCGGTTACGGTTTTCAAAATTGAAAAATCGATTTTTTCGGTTCGGTTACGATTTTGGTTGGTCAAAAACCGAACCGGTTTTAAATATATTATAATATTTCATATTATATATGTATTAATAATATAGTATTATCTTATCTTAGATAACTAGTGTGATATGTAATTTTGAACGACATACTTTTATTCCACTAATTATGGATTTGATTTTGTGTTTATAATAGTTGAAACATGAATTATTCTATGTAATTTAGTTTATACTTTTAGTTATATTATCTTTTGAATTATGTCGTTATTTTTTTGAAAGACAATTATAAAAACCGAAACCGAATCTAACGGTTTCTTTTACTAACGGGTTGGTTACGGTTTTTATTTTTAAGAAATTTAACGGTTTCGGTTGAAACCGAATCGAACCGAACTTCACCCCTAATTCTAGTTCTCAGATTTGGATACTGTTTTGTTAATTTGGCAGCTGAAGATAGAACAAAGAGCTGGCCGCGTATTCAAGGGGTGGAATGAAGGGAGGATATATTTTGCACCAACATACAAATACCTCCATAATTCTGACAATTATGTCGCCCAAACCTCCTCTACATCCAAAGGGAAGCGACGAACACCTGCCTGGTAATACTCTCAACTTCTCTTTTTTTCTTCAGTAAAATTTCTCGTATCATTTTCTAGCAATAATAATATATATATATATATATATTTACCAATGTAGCATAATTAGTGCAGGTTCTTCTATCCAGTTATTCATGCATGCACCTAATAACACGCACATAATGTGAAACCTGTTGTGGAAATAGTACAAAAATTATAATGTGGGAAATCTGAAAACTGTGATTTGAGACAATATTTTTGTTAATTTTTAATACTATGGGGGCACAGACCATTTACTTTTGGGACAAATTAATTTGTAGGTGTACCACTGTCACATGTTATTATGCATTTTGTATCGACTTTTTAAATGTTCCATTTCGTTAAAAATTTCAACAAAGTGAGAGCTTAGACAAAAATCAGCTAGAGAGAGAGAGATTATCTGGTTTTGCTAATTTTTTATCACCTCCCACCTAGTTCATTGATTATGGTATTCTTAGTTGAATATTTTAAACAGATAAAATGCAGAGTCGGTTTGTGGGGCTTTGTTTAAAATAATTCATGTGCAGAATGTACAACCACTGTTTAGCTTATATTTTTACTTGTATGTGTATTTAATATAATATTACAAATCATGAAATCACTTTTTTTTATTTCCAATAATTTGTAATCATACCGTATTTAGTTTTCATCAGGAAACAAGTTTTGCAAAATGTTGATTAAGTGTTTGTTTGACAATCGGTGTGGTGTTGGTGTTGGTTTTTGGTTTTGGTTTGGTTGGAGTTGGATTGGTTGGAATTGGTGTGATTTTATTCTGAACTGAAACCATGTTTGATGCATATGGTTTTGGTGTGAGAAAAAGTGAAACTGAAAAACCAAACCATGTTTGGTAGAGTTGGTATGAACTGAAATTCTGAAACCAATCATATTTGGTAACTTGGAATAGTTTGACATTTTATTTATTTAAAATAATATTTTGTAAATATATATGTTTTAAAAAATAAAATATATAAATATTTAATTTTTTCGAAATATTTAATTTTTCATAAATATTTAATTTTTTCAAAATATTTATAGATAAAATATTTTATATAAGATATTTCAAAAAAATAAAATATTTTGAAAAAATAAAAGATTTCAGTAAAAATACATATAATTTGTATATTTTTTAAAAAATAATAAATATATTTTATTATATTTTATTTTTTCTAGAAATATTTGTTTTCCCGGAATATTTTATTTTTTATGAAATATATTTTTTTGTTTGATTTTTTTGAAATATTTTATTTTTTCATAAATATTTTATTTTTTGAATTTATATATATATTTATATTATAAATGAATTGGTTTGGGTTAAACAATGGTACACCAAATTGAATTGGTTTGGGTTAAAGAATAGTTTTAGTGTGAGAAAACCAAACCAACTCCATCCAAACATCATTCTCAATGGTGCAAAAAATGATGAATTTCACTCCAATGGTGCAACACTATTGCTCAAACTCCAAGCTTATCAAATATGATTTGGTGCACAATTTTCATCCCAAATAAAAAAAAAAGCTCCAAACCCTCTACCAAACAAGCACTAAGTGGCAGCTTGGAGACAAATATAATGTGATGTCCCACATCGCCCGGATAGAGGTCTGGGGATGTGCTTATATGTGCAGTATTGTCTCCAATTAGTATGAAGTCTTTTGGGAGGAGCCCAAGAGCAAAATCGTGCGGGCTGGGCCCAGAGCGGACAATATCATACTAAGTATTGGAGCGAGGGTGTTATATATAATACATAATATTCATAGTGAACACATATATAAAATTGTTAAAGTAGTCAAGTATTAGTGCATAATCAAGTCAATCAAAACAATTCAAGTACCTAAGTATTAGTGCATCTATATATTGTAACCTTCTATCAATTCTATGCATTGGTTTTTGGAAATAGCAAATTGTATATCTCTGTTTCGTTATTCAATTTGTTCTTATGCATGCAAGTCATAGTTTTGATATCTTTTTCGAAAAATACAGGTGTGACAGAATATTATGGAAAGGTGAAGGGCTAAAGCAAATGTGGTATGTGAGGGGTGAGTCTAAATTCTCAGACCACAGACCTGTCTATTCACTATTCTCAGTCCAAGTCCACGTGCCCAAGCCCAATCCCAGGCCCAGACCCATTAGTTCTGTCATCACTAAACAAACCACAATCATACCAACACCACCCGCAGAGGAATTCTTGTTGGTAACTAGGGCACAAAGCTGCATAGAAAGCACACCAAGGTTCTCAGTCAGAGCCCAAAAGCAACTAACCAATAGGAGTTTCACAGCTGTCAAATACTGACATATGAAGGGCTGACACGTGGGCACGGGCACCAAGAAGCATCCCCTGACACCCAAGTGCAATGTGGGCCTGTAATATTCATGATTGACCCAACCCAAGAGTTACTCATGTTCTTACCTGAAATGGAAATCACATGCGCGTGCACCCAGAGAGCACGCTTGATCAATGACACGTGGATTGATCCACGTCAGTCAAAAACGATGATTGGTTGGTGGTGGAGCATGTTAATTTATATCATATATATAATTATATATATGGTCTCGGACTACTTGATCCAATCAATCACACCGGACATCTAAAGAATTGTGTTCCGGATCAGATGAACGCAGAATTGTTATGCTTTTGGGTAACGGAGTTTACAGCTTTTTTTTGTAACATATTCGTTCACATTGTGGGGTATGGAGAGATATGTAAGTGATATAAATGAAAGTGTATAACAAAAGTTGAATGGTTTTACAGAAGAGGGGAGTTTTGTTATAGGATTTTGGGAGTATAGTATAGGAAGCAGTTAATAGAGAGGTTGATGTTGGTCATTTTTGTTCTTGTCCACTGTACCTCTTTTCAATTTTGTCACTTGTTAATATATTTTGTTTTTCTAAATGATAATTTTTGCATTGTATTAGTTTTGCAAATTCAAGGAAATTCTTTGGGTTGGTCTTGAATGGAAAGTTGACTGAGATTTACTAATGGCCCATACTTTCGTTATCTAATGGATCTATTGAGCTACTTGGCCCATATTGAAAATATCATTATTATAGCGACTGTGAAATATGGGCCATACCTCCGTTGGTGAAGCCCAGTCACATCTAACCACCTAAAGCCCACACTACTAGGATCTGAGGTAATGAAACATTTAGAGTTAATTCCACTTCCATCCCTAGAGGTTTACTCTAATCCCACTTTGACCCCATTAAATTTCAAATATCCCAATTAAACTCTTTAAATTTGATTTTTGACCTACTTAAACCCCTATTTGATAACGTCACCCTCGTTCCACTATGTAAAATGGCTAATTTGCCCTTTTTGAATATAATATTTAGGGGCAGAGATATAACTGCGCAAATTATCATTAGTAAATTGTCATCCGTTTTATTTCAAGGAATGTAATTGAAATATGTGCAATTGGAGGAGGTCGAAGTTAGATTAGAGCAAACTTCAAGGAATAAAAATAAGATTAACCCAAACATTTATCGAGTTATGCTTATGGGCTGCCATTAAGGAATGATATGATTAGGCATGAGTTTTCTGCAGGATATTCTTAAGCTCAGCATTGAAATAAATAAATAAAAAGACTCAAAATTAACATTTATAGCAGTAGGGGTGCACAAAAAAGCCGTGGAATCGTAGAACCGGTCCAAACCGAATCGAACCGGTGCTTTGGTTCAGGTTTTGAATTGATTTGGTTTGGTTCTGGTTCTCAAAAAACATAACCGTTATAATTTGGTTTGGTTCCGGTTTTAGACTGTCTGGAACCAAACCAAATTAGAACGGTTATGTTTGGTTCCAGTTTTAGACTGTCTGGAACCAAACCGAACCGATATGAATTAGATATACATATATATGTATAACTCACTTATACAATTACATTATAGTTAACAAAATTGTAGATTCATATAAACTTATAACACCAAATAAATAAAAATTATTGTATTAAATAAATTTAAGTTTACCCTAATAATTTTACCTTCTAAACAAATATTACATGCATATACATAAAAATTCTATAATTTATAGCCCCTCTCATCCATTCTTAGTGCAGACCACCATAACTCTTCTCCTCATAACCATCGGCTTCTAAGCTTTCTATAAAAAGTTAGTTTTTCTCTCTCCCTTTATAAATCTCTAAATACGTGTTAGTTCATACACAAATACAAACTCATAACTTTTATGTTTTAATTGGTGGACATTCAACAATTTTTTTGACTGAAGCCATGTCTAAAATAATAAATAAATAAAAATGCAAATTTTTTTTTTTATGAAAACTCCATAAACAATCTCTTTCATCCTCTTAGTGCGTATGTGTAAGAGTTTTTGTGTGTGTAATTTTTGGTTTAAGAGTCTTGTTTTTAGTTTTGAAATTGGTAAAATTATTTTTCATAATTTATGTTATATGTTATGTATAATTTGAAAGAACATACTTACGGAACCGTGTTTTGGAAGCGATCTGAACCGTTATTTTATGGTTTGGTTCCTAAACTAATTGTTCTGGTTCTTGTTTTCAAAGAATCGTTGATAATGATTTGGTTTCAAATTTTTTAAGAACCGTACCAAACTGAACCGTGTGCTACCCTATATAACACAATGCTTTTGATTTTAATATTAATAAGAGCAATGATATTTATATTGATTTGTTTTGTCAAAACTTATAAATATTAACTCATGAATGAAAGCATCTTATGATAAAAATTTTAGTGCAATTTAAACGGATTGATCCAATGAAAAAAGATTTGAGACTGTTATTGAAGAGTGCAAACAAAAGTTTTGGACACTTAATCTAAAAAAATTTGTGTGAAGGACTGCTTTGTATGGAAACGGACAGCCAGATTATGAAAAAAAAAATCTTTGTTATTGAAACATTCCAAAAGTGTTATGAACGGGCGATCAACCAGACTATACATAATGTATTAAAAAAGAGGTCAATTTCATTATTCAAAACATGCAAGGATTGTAATTTTATCAGTCAAAAGTTGCCTACCTACTTTTTTCCATTGTATATTGAAGAAAATTATGTGTTTTTTCCAAGGGAAATTTTATTTGTGCATGGTTAATCCTTTGACAAGGCTGGTTCAGTCAGTTTACAAGCTCTCAAATCCACTAGAACTAATGCTAACCAGTATTGACATACTTCCGGCTGATGCTGAAATATTTTGAAGGCAGAACTACATGGCATGGTCATTGATGATCAGAAGTTCAGAACACAGCTTCTTAAGGGAAACCAGCTTCAGAGACGCATTTACATTACTGGGCCTGTTTCGTCCACGTATTAGTTTTTTGTTGTATTTTTTCACCATTTTGCTTTGTAAATTCCACAGGACGAAAGCAAAAACATGAACGTATTAGTTTTTTGTTATATTTTTTCACCTTTTTGCTTTGTAAATTCCACAGGAGGAAAGCAAAAACATGAACCAAGCGTGCCAAATACACACTACACAAGTTCTAAGTCTCTACAACCCTCCCAAATATGTCCAATCCTCCTACTAAATGTTCAAAACAGATGTATCACGTTTTGCCCCAAGATCATAAATAATTCTATTTCCTATTGCCGAAATAGCTAGTTCAGTACCACAGCAAATACATTTATTTCTACAATTTTAATTATTCAGTGTTTCTTTTTCCAGCGTGGCTTCTTCTTTTTGACAATGTATCCCCTTAATCCTTCAATCTCAGAATTAATTGACAACACGAACTCGATAAAGTTCATTACTTTTTAGCATATCAAATGCAAAAGTCTGAACTCATTATAAAAGCCGATTCCAGGAAACTTGAGAATCCAACAGCAGATGGTGTACATTCTGCTGCTTTAATAAATACTAATATGAAAGATTTTAGCAGATGCCACAAAACAAAAATGTAAATTAAGATGCTCACAGCCATACAACCCTGAACGGCAATGAAAGTTAACAGACACGAAGAAGGAGAAGTACCATGACTTAACTCAATTCTTAACGGAACACAATCTAAAATTCTCAACAAAATATTTTGTTTTGACCCAACATGCTTCCAAAACAATATAGAAGGTATATATTCCTAGTCTCTAGATAATCCCAATCTTGTTAGCCACATCCAAAGCATCATAGTCGGGTGTTAACCTGACATAGGCTTTCTTCGTCCCATCGGGCCTGAAACAATAAGGCATATTAATCAGAATAATGTATATGCAGAAAAGGCAAAGCAGTTCATCGGTGGCACAAAAAATAACAAAAAGTCCTTAATAGTGGATCTTAGGCATGCAAACACAAGAAGAGAGCAAATTCAGCAATAGTTCTGCTATAATTTGTTAGGAATCAAATAATATTAATTGAATTTCAGCTAATTTCATGAACTCATACAAATGATCCTCCAGAATCATCGAAAAACACTAATTCCAAAATCGAGGAATGATCATGTTCCTAAAAACCAAAGGAACCACAGAAGACTGAAACCACCTTGCCACAACTCACTTCAAATTACAAGAATCCGGTTTCTTTAAATTGCAAAATGTCCAGTTGACAATAGGCACCAGACTCTAAAGAAATATATAGCTATTGATGTTAAGCACACTGTAGAGATCTATATTGCAAACTGTTGTAATAAATTGCGCATTATTCTGACAAAATTATGGAACATGTAACAGCTAGCAAAATAAGAAGTGCAAAAAGGGGAACAAAAGTAAAAAATAAAAAATAATTGGTTACCTAATCAGGGTGTTGACTTTCTTGGTCTGGATGTCATACATCTTCTTGACAGCATCCTTTATCTTCTTCTTGTCAGCGCGAATGTCAACAATGAAAACCAAAGTGTTGTTATCTTCAATCTTCTTCATTGCTGACTCAGTGGTGAGAGGATATTTTAGAATCTGGTACTGGTCAAGCTTGTTCCTGGAGGGAGCACTAATACGTGGGTACTTGGGGTTTCTATCCTTTTTCAATGTCCTTGGTCGATGAAATGTAACAGATGTCCGTATCTTCTTGGCCTTCTTCTTAAAAGTCGATACGCCTGATTTCACAGCCTTGGCAGTTTTTATAGCCTGGGCCTTGGGGTCAGACTTTTTGGAAGGATCAGCTGCACAGAGAATAATACACAGCTATGTAACAAAGAGCATGGATAAAAAACTACTCCAGTAAGAGGAATCAAACACATTGATACCTAATTGAAGCAACAAACAGATAAAGAGATAATAAACTACAGAAAGACAATAATAGCCCTTATTTGCCTGTGAATGAGCTGATCATTTTTTTTAACTAATACTTATTAATTGTATATGACCACTTCTGGATAAACCACAAACGATGGTTCAAGTGTAAAATAGAGTACAGAAGTAAATAATTGCAATACAGATAACGCCCATGAACTCCAGTAGTAATACTTTCCTATGCTGCTCTCCTTCAACTTTCAACAGCACACCATTTCTAGTCACTCCATTCGGACTGGCATGACTTCCTATGCCCAGATCACCTTCCACTCTCAGATGAACACTTGAAAAAAGTTTATAAATGGATAAAGATTGTTATAACCACGTCTAAACATCTCAATTTGAAAATGATTCTGTAGGTTTCAAAATTTTCGATTCTTGCTTATTTCTCAAAACTTCTATCTATAAATTCTTTTAGGGGATTTTTGCGCAGTTCTGTATGAAATGGAACAGAAGATATGTCAGCCTTGCTTCTGAAATGACTTGTAATAATTTTATAAATGCCATAAATCAGGAATCAATAAGACAATAAGTAAATAATTTATTTTTCCTTTTTTTCCAGCAACTTTGTAAGTTGAACTAAAGTTGATTAGCTTTTTCTAATTTTGCTATAATCAAGTTTTCCATCCAGTTCATATCAATTTATAGCATCTATCCAATATGTGTCCACAAAGCATAAGGAGTACATTTTCTATCCAAAATTCAGTTTCAGATTCAAATGCAATAAATTCTAAATATATATATATATATATATAAACCCAGATACCTAAAAAATATGTGTTTTCTTATACATCGCAAACAAATACTGAATCAGGTATAAACATAAAGAAATAAACTGTGACAATCAATCATAAAAAAATAAAAAAATTAACAATAATGAAAAAAACAAAACCTAATCGAGCTTGAAATATAAGGAAGAGATGACCAAACACATACCTTTAGGTGCCATTGGTTCAGAAAAACCCTAAACCCTACCGTACTCGGTCTTCTTACCTGCTAAATATATCAAAAGGATAATGTAGATTTCATAAATGAGACCTGCTAAAACTTATCAAACGACATATCATGCGTGCATATATAGATATATATATGTATACATATATAGAGGAAGGGAGGTTGTAGTAGAGAGAGACAGTACCTGCTACACGAACAGCCGTCCAGCTAGGGTTTCAGAAAGGAAGGAAGAGACGGAAATATATAAACCCCACCGGTTCACGTGCCGTCACGTGCCTTCATTTTGTTTTAGGATAAATTGCACTAACCTCGTTCATGATCTAGACAAATTATACATTATGTTATTATTTTAGGTTAAATACACTAAATACCCCTACTGTTTGATTTAATTATATACTATGGCTATGACTGATATTTATTACACTGATACCCCTATTACATATAATCTATCTTAAATATATTTTTCAATATGTTGTGTCTTTAGGCCATATAATTAAGGGTTAATTTTATTTACATTTTCTGATACTTGCTTTAATTTTAATCACATCCCCTCAGATTTTAATATTTTTAATTACATCCTCTCGAGTTTGAGATTCTCATCATTTACACCCCTTATCACTTTTTGGACTAAAATGTCCTTACCCAAACACCCACAATCCCTATTCTCAAACACCCACTATCCATATTACTAAAAATATATATATAATTCGAAAATAATATTTAAAATTCAAAATATATATATAAAATTCAAAAAAATATATATATATAATTTGAAATATATATATAATTCAAAAATAATATATAAAATTTGAAAACAATATATAAAATTCAAAAATTATATATAATTTTATTTTTTCGAAAATATTTTTATATATATATTATTTTTCCAAGCCAACATGGGGATCATGGGGAAGCACATGATGATGCTAATTGAGAAGTTCAATCTAAATCACTTAGATTGTCAATATATGTTATGTGTTTGCTTGGTATTGTATTGAAATAAAGGTAGTTGAGGGACAACTGCATCATTTGCCTTCAAAAAATCAAAGCTTTCATGGTTTATATGTGCACCTGACACCATAGATTGGAACTTAAGTATTGTAGCATCACACTTCATTTCTCTATTACGTCTTGTATACATTCACCATTTATTTTTTCGAAAACAATTTTATATATATATATTTCAAATTTTATATATTATTTTTGAATTTTATATATTGTTTTCGAATTTTATATATTATTTTTGAATTTTTTATATATTTCAAATTATATATATATTTTTCAAATTTTCTATATATTTTTAGGAATAGGGATAATGGGTGTTTAGGTAAGGGTATTTTAGTCCCAAAAGTGATCAGAGGGTGTAAATGATGAGAATCTCAAACCTAATGGAGTATAATTGAAGATATTCAAACCAAAAGGGATGTGATTAAAGTTAAAACAAATCTCATGGGAGGTGTAAATGAAGTTAACCCTATAATTAAAGAATATTGGTGTTTTTACCTAAACTTTCACTAACAAATGAAGCTCTAAGATTAAGGAAGGGGGTCAATGAAATTATGTGCCAAATTTTAGAGGCGTATAATATAATAAATAAAAATATAATAACCATATGTAATTAAAATAAATTTAAGAGGAAATTAATGTATTTTATCCTAATATTTTGACGTGAATTATTTTTTATTATAAACTGTGTAATATGGTTATAGGAAAATATATTAGAACACAAGTGTCCGGGATAAAGAAAAAAGAAAGAGAGTAATAAATAATAAATACTTATATATAATTTAAACAAAGTTTAAAATGATTGATATTTATTATTTAATTTCATCTTTTTCAAAGGGTGTTAATTATTTTTTTTTAGGGTAATTTTGATACTAAAACCACCACAAGAAATATATTATCCCTCACACTATCAATTTCAATCAATTACCCCCTTTTCAGTTATTTGATATTAAATTCGTTGACAACATGTTAAAATTCTTAGACCCTATTTGTTTACTGGTTATGGTCTCATTTTTTTGGTCTGGTCATGATTTTTTTAGACCAGACCATGTTTGTTTTGCATTGGTCTCAAAAAATATAACCAGACCAAATTGAACTAAAATGACATTTTTTATGACTACAAATTTTGGTGGTTCTATTTGGTCTCGTTACAAAATCTAACCAAAATATCCTCCAATAATTGAACCACATCTAATCAATATCTAAACCAAAACACAAAAATAAAATAATGAATAATAAATAAAATGAATTAAATCATACATAAAAATAAAAATAAAAAAATAAAATATATTTATGAATAAAATAATAATATAAATGATAAATTAAATAAAATATATTTAAAAATTAATATAAATAAATGAATAAAAAATAAACAAAATAATGAATAATAAAATATATTTATAATAAATATATATAATAATAAATTAATAAAACATATTTATAAATTAATAAAACGAATAAATAAATAATAATAAATGATAAATTAATAATACAAATTATTAATAATAAACAAAATGAATTAAATAATACATAAAAAATAATAAATAAATAAATAATAAGCAAAATGAATTAAATAATTCAAAAATAATAATAATAAATGATTAAATATAATAATAATAATAAATAAATAATAAATGAATAAAATATATTTATAAATTAATTAAAATAAATGAATAAATAATAATATAAATAATAAATTAAATGAATTATATTTATAAAAAATGAATAATACATAATAATTAATTAATTAATTAAATGAATTAAATAATAAATGAAATAAATAATAAATAATAATATAAATAATAAATTAATAAAATATATTTAGAGACAAATAAAAATAAATGAATAAATAGTAATAAATAATAAACAAAACGAATTAAATAATATATAGAAATAAGAATAAATAATTAAATAATAAGAAAATTGAATTAAATAATACATAATAATAATAATAAATAAATAAATAATAAGCAAAATGAATTAAATAGTACATAAACATAATAATAAATGAATAAATATAATAATAAAAATTGAATAAATGAATAAATGAATAAATAATAATATAAATAATAAATTAAATGAATTATATTTATAAAAAAATGAATAATAAACAAAATTAATTAAATAATATATAATAATAATTAATGAATTAAATAATAAACAAACTAAATGAAATAAAATGAATTAAATAATAAATAAATACAATAATAGATAATAAATTAATAAAATATATTTATAAACAAATAAAAATAAATGAATAAATAATAAACAAAATGAATTAAATAATATATAAATATGATAATAAATAAATAGTAAATGATAAATAATAATTTTTTTTAAAATCCAAAATATCAAAGTGCATTATTTACATATTATCGACAATTGAAGTTGTTATGTAATATTAGTGTATGACTTGTGAAATTTGTGTTATCGTAATTTTTGTATAATAAAAAATGTGACTTGGATAAACCTATTTGTTGTTATATTTGATAATTGGAGTGCAATAATCATACTTTAAGAAAATTTTACAAAACCAATATAATATTATTATGTAAGAAATACATAATAAAAATCAATCAAAAAGACTTTAACAAATGTTTACAAATTAAATGTGTGGGTTTTAAGGTTATTACATCATATAAAGTATATTCAATATTTTCACAGTTTACTAGAAATTTAAGAGCAGACCAGTTTGCCAAATATGGTCTGGTTCAAAGAAGTTTGGAACCAGACAGTTTGTCAAACATGGTCTGGTTCCAGTTTCCTCAGACCAAAACCATCAAACCAGGCCGCTTACCAAACAAAATTTCAAAACATCACTCAGACCAAACCGGTTACCAAACGGGGCCTTAATGTAACCTTCACTAACCATCACAAAATTCCCTCATATTTTAGAAAAGATTATTAATTTTAAAAGTTGATCAAGTAACCTCCATTTTTTTTAACAAAAATATAAAATGACAAACATAAATTCACTATTTTTGTTAAGAAATAAAATTAGTTTAAATTTATGATTCTATACAAGTTAAAGAATAATTTGCAAAATGCGCATTATATAGTTGGATGCCACTGAACTAGATTCTACAATATGATTATTGTCTGAGCGCACATGAGATGAGAATGCCAAGATCCCCGTGACATAGAAATCACCTAGGGAACTAAGAGTGATCTAAAATGTTAATTTTTTTATTTATTACAAACTCAAATAAAATTTAAATAATTAAATCAAATAAATAATTGACCTAAATTAAATATATATATAAAAAAAAAATTAAAAAATTGATCCAAACCCTTAAATTTTAAGAACTCTAGAATCCACTGAGCAAGCGAAACTGCGTGTTCATGTAGATGAATTAATCAGGGCTAAGGTGTTGTTTAATAAAATAAAATAAAAATTAAATTTAGATATTTGAAGTGGTGCTTAAATATATTAATTTTTAAAATATTTTTATAAATTTTAAGTTCAGATTTCAGTGGTAAGGAATAATCTACTTCATTTTTAATGGTTCTTAACTATTTATATTTATGTTGAAATTATTTTTCAAATATGTTTAGATTTAAGTATAGAAATAAATATATTAACAATACCTAAATCATATAAATAAATAAATATCTAAAATAAAATCCCTTCCCGCCCACAATTCCCAGCGCATCAACGTTCAGTGGGCCACACGTCCTAACCACAACTAGAAACCAACCTCAGGTTAGATTAACCAGAGTTAATTTCTCCTAATCCCCGACTCTGAGGGTTAGCTCACCTAGATCTGCTTAAATTCTAGGGTTTCCAAAATTCTTCTCCAAATTATCAATAATTCTTCGAATAATTGGCGTCAATTGTGAGAAATTATCGTTGTATGATATCACCGATCTGTGTTTGGGGAAAATTCAGAAATGGAGACTCAGACCATCATTGAATTGCCACACAATAACATGGATAAACGCCCCAGGAAGAGACCTCGACTGACCTGGGACATGCCCCCTCCTGTTCCCCCACCTCCCAAGGTATAATTACACACACTCACACACACATTTACATACATATATATATGTATGTATATGATCAATGCAAGTATTGCTATGAATATGCATATCGGTTTTCATATACAATGTATATCTTCAATTAGGTGGATTTGTTATGAATTGTCACTCCGAGTTAGATTTTTTCCACTTTATTTAGCTTTGTTGCTTTTCTTAATGTGTCCTTTTATCATTAGATAAATGCTACTCAGATTTAATTGATTGTGTGCGCGCGCGGGTGTGTTGGTTTAAATTTACCGAATCCATTTTAGAAATTTGTTTATAATGGAAATATGGCTAGTTCATTTTGACATTTTTGCTTTATTGATCACATTTTGATTCTTTTTTTTGTTTGCTTGTAATCGCCTATGTTGGGATTTGTTTTTGTGCATTGACCTCGAATTCGATGATTAGTTTGCATATAAGACTAGCAAAATTTATGCAAACAAACAACACTCTATGATCACGTTGATTTGGAATTTTTCACATTGGAACTCTCTATATGTTAATGCAAATCCAGCCTTGCAAGGCGAGAAAGGTTTCCAACACATACTAAAGCATTGATTTGGAATTTTTCACATCGGAACTCCAATTTTGTTTTGAAGAAAAAATTATGCATATTTATCATTGCATGTCTGGAAAAAATTCCAAACTTGTAAGTGTCCAATGCCACTTCTGCCTGTGTTGGACACATGGTCAGCCGTATCCCGTGTCTGTTTATTTTAATCCGAACACCACTTGGTATCTCTACTTGAATATTGTTTTTGATTGCTAATACCCATTTTGATTCACCGGCCTTAGTTGGCAACACTTTGGACCACACATGTATATCTCATACTTCATCTTTATGAAAACAGGCTGCGATTTTTTAATGTTATTCTGCAAGTTCTGAACAGTGTAACTCTTCTGTCAGAAAAAAACACATTATGTTATTGATTACTGTTGATGAATTTTGTCTGTCATGTAGATACTTCCATCAATATATTGCGGACAACAGTTTACAAGTGGGGCTGCCCCTAACTTTGCTTATTCTTCCTTATATTACAAAGGAGTATCCCGCAATGGATCTCCTCCTTGGAGACCTGATGACAAGAATGGTCATTACATGTTTGCTGTTGGAGAAAATTTAACTCCCCGTTGTAAGTACACCTCAATTCCCTTGAAGTTGATTGTAATTATGCATCGATTTGGTGTTCCCTTTTGCGGTTTTGTGTTTAGGTATCCACGATGTGATAGGGTGACTATGAATTTGAGGACACGTGTGTGAACCAATTTTTCTGAGTATTTGGGTTTGTGCTAACTATTTTTGAGATTTCATTAAACAAACTCAAAAGTTTAGTACAATTTAATATTAAAGAAGAGTAAATTGTTTTGACAGTCCCTGAGGCTTTCCGTATTTAGCATTTCATTTCATTTTTGCGAAAAACATTCATACTCCTATAGATTAGGAATCATTATTGGCACGTTGAACTTGAACTTTGATGGTGCAATTACCAAATTTCTCCCAAATTGAAAACAATTGATGTGTTTACCCAAATTTAATGGTTATTTTTTATAGATGTTCACCATCTATAACTGATGTGTTAAAACCAAAGGGTATTCTGTCCAATATGTTATCGTTTAAATGGGTATTTTATCTATAAAATCAATGAAAAAACAATAGTGATTAGGACAAACCTTAGGGAAAACGCGGTAATTTCTTTAAAGTCAAACCAAGGACCAATCAGATTTAACAAACAAAGTTGTCAAGAAGTTTTACAGTTTAAACCCCTGCAGGATGAACCATTTGAAGGATGTATCAGCATCATCATCATCATCTTTATCCAAGCAAATTGGGTTGGCCATTACTTAAGGAAGTATATGTAACTCAAAGTGAATTAGAAGTGTGTCGCCTCTCATCCCTTGTTAATCTGTTAACATGGGCATTTATCTGGAAGCAAGCAACCAAATAATTGATATACTTGTGCAGTGAGACTCTTGTTTCTCAAGTCACAAAGTACTTTGGCAGCCATTCTCTAACCCCATTTACAGGAGTCCGCATTTATCATATTGCTAAAGCGAATTGCTACATGGTTTGAGAAAATTAGCAATACTCTTCGTACAGCATTCTTCTATAAAACATCGATTTCCACATAATTTACGACAGCCTTCTCCTAGGCATTCTATGTATTTGAATTTAAATAAAGTGATAGTTATAAACTGTGTCAGCACCTGGCCATTACACCTGGCTTTTCACCCTAATCAAATCTGGATCCCTCATATATATACACCTATTTATATATATATTTTAGAAAGTGCTGTTTAAAATATTATACGCCCACCTACACAGCCCATGTTTACAATCATATATATACGGATATGATTGTTCAGAAATTTATGGTTTTATGTTCCTACCTTTCTTCTTGGATTTTGTATAGATATTCATTATTTGATCACTGATAACTTTTTTTATTTTTTCTCTGGGTGTGTGTTTTTCTTTGGGTTTGCAGATCGTATTCTGAACAAAATGGGTGAAGGTTAGATTTCATGTTCATGGAATAATCTTCGTTTTAGAATCACATTATTATTATTAGTTTTTTCAGGTTTTATTCTTTATATTTTGGATATCTTCCTTCCCTTCTATCCGTTCTTTTTTCATTTTTTTTTTGAAAAGGAAAAAGACGCCAGAGGGAAGAGAAGGGGGCTTATTAACTGAACATTCGTGTGAAACAATTGCAGGGACTTTTGGGCAAGTTTTGGAATGTTTGGACAACGATACGAAAGAACTGGTGGCAATAAAAATTGTACGTTCAATACTCAAGTATCGTGAAGCTGCCATGATTGAAATTGATGTCCTACAGAAACTTACCAGGCATGATGTCGGTGGCACCCGGTAAGCATCTTCGTTTCCTTTTATCTTTCCTACTGGTTGCATAAGTTTAAAGTGATTTTGGTATAAGTGGTTTCGTTCTTTGCAGTTGTGTGCAAATACGGAATTGGTTTGACTATCGTAATCATATTTGTATTGTAAGTATTTATTGGTACTTGGAATTTGATTAATTTGGAAGGCAATGATGTTCCTTCACACCTGAATATTCTGTGAGTTAAAAACTTGCGGATGGATTTAAATGGTTTTAACAGGTATTTGAGAAGCTTGGACCAAGCTTATACGATTTTCTCCGCAAAAACAGCTATCGTTCATTTCCCATTGATCTTGTTCGCGAGTTTGGCAGACAACTTTTGGAGTCTGTGGCATGTGTGTGAACAAATCTTACATCACTTATTTTACATGTCTTTCACTTGATGCCCAAATGTTTTTATATGAAGCTGGTAGCGAGGCATCAATTGCTGTTACATTTCTATCTGTAATTGATTTACCACTTCGATTTGATTAGAACTTGTTTTGTTTGGACATCATTAGATTGATAAAACCATCTAGTTCTGCTTATTGGTAATCGTGCTTATTTCTTGTTTACCTTTGCAGTTATGCATGATTTACGCCTAATTCACACTGATCTGAAGCCAGAAAATATTCTTCTTCTTTCATCAGACTATGTCAAAGTGCCAGATTATAAGGTATTGCCTCACATATCAATATCATCGATTTGTTCTAATTTTTCACTTCAAAAGATGGTTTGCACTTAGTAGGTTGTTTTGTGCTGATTCAAAGGACATTTAAATTAACTGATGCTTACTCTTTGTTTGCACACAATTTTTATGTTGGATATCCTGTCCACTTCATCTACACTAAATTTTTACCTTGTATAAGAGTGAAGGGAATTCATTTATATTAAATTTATCATAACATTATGAACCAAAAAGTTATCGTTTCATAAAGTTTACTATTATAACCTTAAAGAGGCAATAAATAAATGGTCTTATTGAAAATTTACAGATATAAATATCCTCGAGCCTCTTAACTGTTCTGATTTTCGATAAATTTCCCATAATATCAAATCTCACTTTCTCTCTCGTTCTTGCGTACACGAAATGAATTCCTTCTTTTCCAGCTACTATATCCAACAAACTACTTTGGTTTGGGACCTACCTGAAAAACAGCATTGGTTTCGTACAATGATGCTTCACACTATTTTCCAGAGTCTGGGCTGTTGCCATGCAATATTTCATCCTATGCTTCACCATCATAGGTTTAGGCTTTAGAAAATTTGGAATCATAACTAAGATGTTACTGGAAAAGTTTAATTGTAAAGTGATGATTTCCTTACGTCATCTTGCTCAAAGTGGGTGTCTTGATTGTTTCTTTATTGGGAAGAATTTGTATTTATGAAATGTTGTTGATTTTGAAACTCACTTCCCGCATAACAGTTCATCTTCACGATAAAGGTATTTGATTTCGAGGAGTCCATTAAGCCAAAAGCTGGCTATTACCTATACCTGGCTCTATCAAATTCTTAATAATGATCCACCCTATGGTGTTTGCATGCAATTAACTAAGCTTGTCTTATATTGGTTTACAAGCGCATTGTATCTGAATTGAATAGTCTTCTGCTGGAAGATTCTGCTTTGAAGTTAAGCTGGATTCATATTTTGTGTACTATGGCAAGAATATCCTATGGGTGTAGTCACATACCTCTTTAATTTATTGGAATGTGAGTAGAACAAATTCGAGACTGAGACTTACAATAGAAGTGATTGATCTGAGGAGCTACAATGTGAACAGCTTGTGTACTCACAATCCCCTCTTTGTTATTCATAGATGGCTCTCGTTGAACCTATATGCACACAGAATATTGCTTGTAGTTTTGAATATCAATAATGATTGTGGTGACCAATATTTTTCATTTTATTTTGGCTTAAATCTAGCTTCTGTCACGATCCACTAAAGAGGGTTCCTATTTCAAGAATTTACCAAAGTCAAGTGGTATCAAGCTCATTGATTTTGGAAGCACTACATATGAACATCAAGACCACAGCTATGTGGTGTCAACACGTCATTATCGTGCGCCAGAGGTTATTTTGGGTAGTTACTGTCTCTTTTAGGATTCTCCAGTCAGTTATGCGTGTGTGTGTGTATTCATTTAATTTATGCGGCTTAGCATTATTTCATATGTTGTTTTGTGTAGGTCTCGGATGGAACTATCCTTGTGACTTATGGAGTGTAGGTTGCATACTTGTTGAACTTTGTTCTGTAAGTAAGCGAAATATATATGCCTTTATCACTTCAAATTTTCTCTTGTTTCGAAGATATTAATGGAAATTTAGTTTTTCTTTTTTTAGATTAGGTCTGGTTTACAATGTTACAGGTGGTCACTTATGTCACAGTAATGCCCACAAATACTTAGTCTGTTAGTTATCATTTATCATATCCGGTGTCTAACATCATCACCCTCTAGTTCACGCTATTCTAAACCGGAAACAGTTCATAACATAATATGTAAAAGCCTCAGCTGCCAACAGTGGTGATACAAGTTTGAGGGCAGCAATTATGCCTCAGGTTTGGCCTATGCCCTGTTCACCCCTCCTATCATCTGTGTTCTATTAGAGCTCACTAGGCCCTTTTTATAACATGTACAGAAAATGACATACCTGGCTCTTGTCAGCATGGAATTAGCTGAAGAACTACTATGATTGAACACAGTCTTCTTGCATGATTTAGTCTGCCGTTTACTTTTAACTGGTGTCTTGTTTTCTGTTGCTAGTCCTTTTGACTTAACTACGGGATTTCAACTAGACATTCTCTGTGTTCCTTCTCTGAATATTACTGTGTCAGGCTGTGAATTTGTATTAATGGTTGCTATGTGTTTTCTATTTTGTTTCTAAATAGGGTGAGGCCCTCTTCCAAACACATGAGAACTTGGAACATCTAGCTATGATGGAAAGGGTGTTAGGGCCGCTGCCCCAACATATGATTATTAGAGCTGAGTAAGAAAGACTGTCGATTTTCTTTTCTTAAAGTGTGTTTTACCTTGTGTCAGTATCTTAGTTATTCCTTGTACTTTTTGCAGCCATCGTGCTGAGAAATACTTCAAGAGGGGTGCACGGTTGGATTGGCCAGGGGGTGCAACATCGAGAGAAAGTATGAGGGCAGTTTGGAAATTACCCCGTCTTCAAGTACGTATAAAACTCATATACACAATATGTTATGGGTCTTTGTTTAGTGGAAACATCTGATAAGAGGTAAAGAAATACATTTAAGTGATTTATGTGGCTTCACAAAATACCAGCTGAGTGATTGTTGAACTATTTGACTAGATAGTATGACATGCCTCTATAAATTTCTTTTGTTGGGGTTCTCCAATTGATGCTTCTTGTAAGTTCTTTGTACATCAAGGTTGTGGCACACCTTCACAGTGAGACTGCCCTTGTGGTAAATGGACTTGGTCTCTCTCTCTCTCTCTCTCTCTATATATATATATATATATTTGATAAGTAAACTTGCTCTGTATTTATATAACATAGTTTGTCTAAATACTTGTAGAAGGTAGCTATTTTGCATTCCAATGGATTATAGGCTACTTGTAGATTTTTACCATGTTCTAGTTCCTCTTCTCCTTGTTGGATACCATGGCAAAAGCAAATTTAGGCATTTGGCGAACCTCTGTGATGGTTTTCTTTTAAGTTTGCTCGGCTTTGTGTGGATTAAATTGCCCTCGATGACTGAATACCATTTTTGAACCACCGTTACTAAGGAATTATGTAGCTTATATATTTATATATAAAGCAGTTAAACTTAAGACATACGTGCACCCTTTTCCCCCTTTAGGGGGACTTGAACACTTGATCTTCAATTCATAAGGAGATACCATTTGGGCTAAGCTGCCAAGCCCTTGGTTGTAGCTTATATTTATCGTAGAGGAACATATATTTCTCAGAATAACGTGCAGTTTTGAAAATTCAAAATGTAAATGGCAACTTGACATAAAGAAGATTTTTCTTGTTGCTTCTTTCCTTCCCTTGTCTTGTTTTAATGAGATACGAAAAAACAAAGACGGTAGAGCAACTTTGTATGGTTCCTGGAAAAAGGAGTGCCTGGCAGTTGAAATGACCTCTCAATTGTTGGATTGAGATCAAATTCTCCCAAAATTTCACAGTCTAACGGTGGAGACTACGAGAGCAGTAATGTTAAAAATGCTCTTCAAAGATTTTAATTCATAAAATGAATCCGGTTAGCTGTTTTGTTCAGTTCTGCACCATATGAGACTTACACAGCATCAATGGTTGTAATTGTTTATAGAGTATCTCATATTTCCCAAAAAAGAGAACAGGGGAAACAAAAGAGTTTTTCCTTTTGTCATTTGCATTCATAATAGTGGATTCTCTGTTGGTTTCTGAACATATATTACGCCCACACCAATTATGTAATTGCTTTTGATTAGTTCTCTGCCTTTTTTACACAATATGCATGTTGAGGCTCTACTTTTTCTTTTGCAGAACCTGGTGATGCAGCACGTTGATCACTCTGGTGGCGACTTGATTGATCTCTTGCAAGGGCTTCTACGTTATGACCCAGCAGAGCGGCTCAAAGCAAGGGAAGCTCTAAGACATCCTTTCTTCGTGAGAGATATGAGAAGGTGTGTCTATCCCTTGTAAAATAATTCTTGTCTATGTTGTTCTCTGAGTGCATGCTAGACTATTTCAGCAATAAGTTCATTTAGGTAGGGATACTTGACTTGCATGATTGCTGATTTATGACTTACTTAATGTACAGCTATTGCTTTATACACGTCTATTCCTTTTTTTTTCCCCCCTAATTATTATTTTGTATTTCATTATGTTCAACTAAATCATCAAGAATTTCTGGTTTGTTACGTGCCAGAGCCTGAAATATGATTATTATTGATAATTTCTTTAAATCAGTCCTTGTTTGTCATTAAATTGAAATTCGAAACAGTAGAAGATCTTAGATTGGAATGGTACCAACTATGAGGAACCTTATAAAATCATCTGTACAGTGGTAGTTCTTTATTAGAGAGCGAAAATTACGAGTGTAGAGGCCGAAGGCTGAAGGAATTGCAGGATTGCAGTACAAGTCCACAGTTGATTTGGTATTGTATGTGCTGGTTGAAAGTGCATTTTTCTTTTTTGTATTCGATTGTGTGCCTGAGTGCCCGGGTGCGTGTGTACCCACCTGAATGTAAATAGGTTTCCTCTTATTTTCTTATATTCGTATTTTATCCTAGAGCGATATAGCCACCAATAACTTTGATGATTTGAGGGACTTCCTTTGTTATGTTAATCTCAGTTTATTGATTTCCACTACTATCACATTTGTTGATGTCCTTTGTTATGTTAGTCTCTTCCTCTATCCAAGGACCACAATCACCTTCATTGATGTCCTTTGTTATGTTAGTCTCTTCCTCTATCTAAGGACCACTATCACCTTAATTGATGTTCTTTGTTATACCAGTCTCTTTGATTCAATGTCCACTGTCACTTTAGTTATGTCCTTTGTCATGTTAGTCTCTATCACATTAGTTGTTCACTGTAGTTGATTCTTTGATTTCATTTCCTCTCATCTAAGCAAAATTCTCTAGTTCCGGACCAGAGAGAGACACGACACATCTATACACCTAAAGTCACAATGTCACATCCACAGTTCCTACACGTTATAAAGTCATGTATGTTCACATGTAAAATCAAAATGTACGTGTGGTGTTATCTTCATTAATTAGTGTATTGTCCGTATTTATTTTTCTCCTATAACTTGTTGGTATCACCTTCCATCTTTTGAAGTGATTGGTGAGAGTTCAAGCAACCGATTGTATGAGTTTCTTGTAAAGAAAAAAAAATTCAAGGTAAGAAGTTTGTACCATAAATGGTTGTCACTCGCGATCAAACGTATATACATGAAACTCCGAAAGGGTTGACCCAGTTGGGAAAGACTCGAGATTTAGTGTCTCAGAAAATATTACATCTCATGTTCGACTTCTCTACGGGGTGCAAATAGTTTGTTGGGACCATGACTGCATACATGGTTTACCCCATTTGTGTGAAGGGTCGTTTTGCGCAAGTGTCGTGGATTAGTCGGGAAAAAGCCCCAGAGGGCCAGAACCCTGGATGTCGGGAAAAAGATAAAGGTATGTACATGGGGCTAAGTTATTTACAATTGCATGGCTCATGCTTATGGTTGCATGGTCCAGTTCTGTCTGAAAACTGAAAATTATAATTCACTTGGTTATGTTTCCTAAACGCTCTCTGTTGGAGAAATTATGGTTCTCGTTTATTGTTGTTTTCTTAGTAACAAACCAAGGCGGTCTAAAATGTTGCCATTGGCTTTGGGCTGTTCTATCTCTAGTTGAAGGTTTTCGTAGCCAATAATATTTCACACTTGCAGTAATCTAAATTCGATTTTGTTTTCCGAAATAACTCTACATTCTGAGAAAATTGTGTTAGAAAATAGTCGATATTTGAAAATATTGTGCTAGTTTTCAGAAAACTCTCATCTTCTATTCATATGATTGAGACAAATGGACTTCCCAGTTCCCGCTTAGCCAATAATAAGTCAGTGATGTACCAACAATTGACACTTTTGAATGTCATTATCATTTCTGGCTGTAAGTGCACCCACATGTGATATAATACTATACTTTATAAAACATTTTAATCTGCCACTATATGTGTCACGTCCTAGAGAGTGATTAGAGATGTTTTTTTTTTACTTTTTATTTATTTATTTTTAGCAAAATTAATTAATTGGACCTTTTTTATTTTTCAAAATGCTCTTTATTTTCTATTTTTTTTTTTAATATTATAGATTCATGGATTTAATGAGGGAAAGAAAGAAAAATCTTACTTTTTGTGTTTGGTTGGAGAGAAGGTTGAAGAGGAAAGAAGCCAGGAGAGAGATGAAGTATCTCTCCCTAACTAACTACTTTATTATATACAAAATGATATGTTTAACCATATTAACAATTTATTTATGGATCACCTACACCTGATAAGGTGAGGGTATATTTGTAAAAATAATGTAAAAAATTTGTTTCCCTCCTTTCAATCAAACAAGCAAATGTGTTATTATATTCATCATTTCCATTCAATCAACAAAAATTAAGAAAAAGACAATCTCTTCTTTAAGGATGTTTCATTCGTTTATCCATCCTTCCAACTAAATAGAGCACAAGTCTTTAACAAAATTCATAAACCTATTCTATATATAGAGATATAGATATAGATATAGATATATGGAAAGTAAAACTTCACGTTTGATATGTACGTGTCTCGAGAGCAAGCCATTTCGAAATGCATCATGCATGCGGACCCAATCCATGGTACAATGGAAGTGATATGTTTGTAACTTTGTCTATTGTAGACCACTCCATTTCCATGGTACCATGTGTTATGCCAAACCCTTTGTGGCTGGGGTTGTCATCTGGGTGGTCTATCCTGAATGTGAAAAGACAATGCTCCAAAATTGTTTAAACGTACTGTCCATGCTTAAAATTAAACAACTTACCTCACATGCATCAGTTTCAATTATTCCATTTCGCTACCGAATTGGTACCTCGGATGTCCCTTTATGCACTATACACACACACACACATATATAAACTGATTATATACGTTAGTGCCCATACGTATTTAGTTGTGTTTATACACTACTTTTGTGGCATTACAATTTACACGCCATTGTCATCGCCATCTCCAAATTGTTTAATTCATATACATACATAATAGCGAAAATGATCACTTACTCCCCAATAAGCAAAAAAATTCTTACTTACCAATTATAATAAGCGTTAGATGTGATTGCAATTTTTTTTATGGTATATTTTATTTACATCAATAACATCCAACTATTATTGTATTATGTGTTCATGAATTTCTTACTCAACAATAAGAGCTCATTCTACATTATATATAAAAAAATTCCCATTTTCTTCCATTTGGGCTAGGCCGGACAAGAGCCTCATCAGCCTAGTGAGCCCGTTGAACACTGCTTTAAGACCCGGCCCGATCTGCTTTGTGGGTTTTTTAAAATGTGGGTCCACGTGACACGCAAGCAGTTATTAGGAGGGAAGTGGGGTCCACAAGTCACGTGGAGGAGGATACGGGAGCCACGATCCAACAAAGAACGGCTGCTGATAAAATCTCCTCTAATCTTCTCCCCACCAATCACATTCCTCCTCCCACGTGGGAACTCTGACCCCACCACAACCATGACGTCACCTCATCACCATCTTTATTAATAAATATATAATATAATATATGTCACTAGGCCTACCATTAAACAATAAATATACCACAATTGTTAGTATATATTATATTATATATTACGGTAATTTGCAGTGACCCTGATGTTTGATTCAATTCCACCAAGTGGCTAGTCAATCCTATTTTCATACACACTTCTTGAGATTTGTAAAATATTGCAATGACACCTCTCAATCATAAAATAATTTTATTATTCTTAATTATATTAATTTTCATGCGAAAGGTCTAAATTACCCAATTGCCTAAACCTTACATCTCACCTAGTACCCCAACCACCCTTATCACCACATCTTTGTTATTAAAAAAAATCCAATAAATATATAAAATATACAATATATATAATTTTATTTTAAATACAAAAACATCTAAAATATACACAAAGATCTATTTAAAAGTAATTCTATCCGTAAAAATATTTTGTCAATGATATAATAATATACAATTTGATAATAAGAAACCCATACAATTTAATTACTGTTTTTAATTCTAAATATATTATTGTAGAAATATTTCACAAAAAAAAAAGAATTATAACTTGTAATCATTATAAGTATTACATACCTAATATATATATATATATATATATATTATTTCTTATGAACGTATAAAAAAAAACTATCTTTCTATACTATTGTCAATCAATAATTTTAGAGGGATTTAATAATATAATTATATTTATTATTAAATATAATTTAATATAACTACCAGTTTAATTTAGTGAGAATCTCAAAAAAGTGTTGGAACATTAAAGTGTAAATAAATACAACAGTAAACAAAAAGAAAAGAAAAAGAAATTATAGAATAATAAATATTGCTTTGACTTTTACAAGTAGCATATAGTATAGTGAGATTTAGTAATAATTAATATATTTTGTGGGAAGATCAAAAGAGTGTATAAGTAAATGAATTATTACAATAATTTAAAGAAATAAGAATTTAAAAATATATAAAGAAAATAAAATTTGCTTGTACTTTTGTAGAGTTATATATATAGATAATAAGGTGGGTGAATGGTGGAGTTTAGGTATGAGGGTAATTTAAAAATTTTATATAAAAATTAATATAATCAAGGGAACTACCAGAAAATTTTATTGTAATATTTTACAAATTTTAGGGGTGTCTTTATTAAAAAATGAATGGACCGACCATTAGGTGAAATTGAACAAAATCTACGGGGGTTAACTGCAAATCCTATATATTAATATCAACCCTAGTCATGAGCTGCACAACGAGTTGGACTTCTTGATCTATGTAGTTGTTTCCTTTCTATTCTCTCTCTCTCTCTCTCGATCTTTCCCATTTTATCAGTCTCTGTTTTGTCCTTGTGCTTCAAATTGTGCTTCAAATTTTTCAGTCTTCTCTTCTAAGTTACATTTGCTAGTTTTGATAGATTATAGACTACATAGATACTGTATATTATTTTATATATCACACCATGGGCGACTCTGCTGCTTCATATATCCATATGGTAACAGTATCTCTCTCTTCCTCATCAATAGTTATCCTACTCGGGCCTGAAAATACTTTTCCTTTTCTTTATTTTGCTTGGTACATATATATATATATATATATATATATATATATATATACTTATATATGTATATAAGTATATATATATATATGGGTCCTTTTATGTGTATGTCTTATGTATGGGTTGATTGATGATTTGCAATATATAGGTGCATCACCTGATAGAGGAGTGCATCATATTCAACATGAGCCAAGAAGAGTGCATGGAAGCCCTCTCCAAGCATGCAAATATAAATCCCATCGTCACTTCCACAGGTCATAATCGCTCACCTCTCTATTTCTATTACACAAGGTTGATATGAATCGTGCTCAAGCTTTAGTTAAGGCATTTCCGAAATATATTTTCAGATACCGCTATATAATCACAACTTATCTTTAATAATTATTAGTTTTATTTTATTTTGTTAAGCATATTGAGTATATGGATGGTTTGACATGATTACCCCTCCTTGGATCAATCACCGGTCATTATTTTATTAATCTACTTTATGTAAGGTAAAAAAATTTGACCGCTATTCAAGATACAGTTATTTGACCTATATAGATATATATATATATATATTATAGATAACTTCTAAAGTTGAATCAACTCACACCCACTATGTATATATTATCATTTGTAGTATGGGGATTATGTGATGTGTGTATATATATATATACGGACGATTTAAAGAAGGTTAGTGGGGGTCATGGCCCACTGAATTTTTTTTTTTATATTTTTTACTTAATTTTTTTGAATATTTTATATTTAGCCCTTATTGAATTTTTTTTACCGTAGATATCACATAATTTAAATTTTTTTACAACTAAGTCCCTATTGAAAATTTGTTTTAAATCCCAAAAAATTAAATATATATCATTTATACCCAAAAATAAAAAATATATATATTTTTAGTCCCTACTGACACGAATCCCTAGATCCGTCACTATATATATACATATATTTTAATAAAATTTGTGTTATGTCACAGTGTGGAAAGAGCTAAAGAAAGAGAACAAGGAGTTCTTTGAGGGGTACGAAAAGAGTAGAGAAGAAAAGGCATCTGAAATGGAGGTTGTGAGGCAGAGAATACGCAATATGCTTTTGGAGTCTTCTAGTACTACTACCACTACTAAGATCAATAAGGAGGAATAGTTTTTATATATATGTTGCTGTTGTGTTTTAGTATTTTACAATAATTTGGGCTAATTGAAATTGCACAAATTATTGTTACAAAATAAATGGTGGTTAATTTAGTCATTAGTGAGTAGTCGGTTAGGCATCGAAATGATGCTAAAAAGGGGGAGATAGTGACACGTCGTGGTATTCGTTCGCGTGTTGTGTTGAAAATTGTGAATCTGCGTGGCACTTTCATCTATGTGCACCTCAGACACGTGTCTTTCTTATACCTACTGTATGTTATGTGCGTGTCCTCCGTGGTGGTCGACTCTCTCACTGGCTACTGTGAAATGAATTGCAGTAATGTTATTGACGTGGCATCAATTTTTTATTTTTTTTATTTTTTTGAGTATTGGATGTATCTATTAAATTATTTTGTTTGTGTGTATATATTTAGAAAATTGTCAGAAATTATTGGTGGGACTCTGATTTATAAATAGTGTCTATAACTTTGGCACGTTAAGAGGAGGGAAAAATGCTATTATTTGGGCCCATGTACAATGAGGGTAAAAAATGTCACAAAAACAATATATATTTATGGGTGGTGAGCTTTTATCCCCCCAATGACACTGACATGCATAGTGCATATAAGAGCATAAGGCATTTGAGCTTTTAAATACTTCACTTTCATAAAGTGGAGTGTCACATTACACTTTTAGAATGTGAGTGTGAGGTCTATTATTTTATTTGGAGTATGGGTATTGTATGGTATGGGGATTGTATGATTCACTTCACTTTATATTATTTTATTATAAAAAAATTAATTATTAATAAAATATATAATATAAAAAATATATTAAATATTATTAAAAAAATATATGATTAAATTTTGTACAGATAAAAATTAAATATGCAAAAAAATAAAAATACATTAAAATAATTTAACACACATGAAAAAAAATACATTACGTATTAACACACATGAAAAAAAATACATTACACATTAACACACAAGAAAAATAATAAACATGCAAAAAAAATACATTACATAATTTAACATTATGCAAAAAAAATACATTACATAATTTAACATTATGTTGTTTAAATTGGTGTAATCACAGATTATGTATTTTTAATATTATTATGCTATTTTATTATGTCACAATTTTATGGAATCAAATTTTTTTATATAAATAAGATATTACTTTGTACAAATAAAAAAATACATTAATATCACAATAATAAAGTTAGATTAGATACAATAAATATAATTATTATTTTTATCAATTGAATAATTAAATATTGTAATATTTAAGTTAAAAGGCAAGATTTTTTTAAAAAAATAAATAAAATAAAATAAAATATTATGCAAAGTAAGTTTTTTATAACTTAAATTAAATTAAAGTACAAATAAATTTTTTAAAAAAAACACATTACATTAACATATATACATATACATATACATACATTTATATATATATAGAACGCAAATCACTTTCTATCAAAATCAATTATTATTTTACTCCAAATCACGACTTTCATTTGTTACTACCAATGCTTCATTTTAACATTCATGTCTTCATAAAAAAATAAAATTACATAAAGATCATCAATACTAATTCTACCACAAACTCACCCGGGATAATAAATACTAGTATTAATTATGAAATATTATTTACTATTATTATGAAATAAAAAAAATTACTATTAATTATGAAATAAAAAAAATATCATAATATTAATAGTACTATTTATTATAGGATGAGTTTGTGGTAGAATTTGTATTAGGGTTCTTTATGTAATTTTATTTTTTATAAAGACATAAATGTAAAAATGAAGCATTGGTAGTGACAAATGGAGTAAATATAATATTTGTGAGGCGCCATTCAACTCGGCACATTTGGCGCATGAAGTAAAATGTTTTATGTGGAACCTATCAAATAGAGAGTTGCACTCCGGCCCATTTCTCACGCCACTTGTGATCCCATGCACCACTTTCTCTTGCATTGTAGATGCTCTAACCCCATTTGATTCTATTTTATCCCAATTTTTTTAATATAGTTCGAATTGCCCTGGGTAACTCGCACAAAAATAAAAAAATTAGGGTGAAGTAGAACCATAGGGAGGTTAAACGCACTATATGCATATATTATGGGGGTTAAAAGCTCGAACCATTCTGGAGGCGATTCACACATTTATTTTTCATTTTAGAAAAAAACAACTTATTTGAGAAACTAGGTCGGTTTATTTACCAAAATTAAAAATAATTTTGTTTAATTAATACCAAAATAATAATTGATATCATATTTTTGGATTTTTAATATGAAAAATCAAGGATTGTCACGTATAAAAGCATATGAATACAAAAAATAGATAATTAATTTTAATTTAAAAACTCATGAAACAAATATATATATATATATATATATATATACATATACAATTTGAGTGATTCATAATGACTTAGGTGCCAATACACACATTTTTATTTGTATGGCTTATGCCTTTTATTTGATATTATATATAAAGTTTAATTATTCAAAAAATATATATATACACATTTTTAAACTAATGGGTGTTATAAGCACAATATCTATATTATATGGGTGTTTTAAACATTTATCCAAAAAAATAAGTGTCAAAACACACATTTTAAAACTAATAGGTGTGATACACATCATATCTATATTACAAAGATGTTTTAAGCACTTCTAAAAAAAATTAGGTGCCAATACATACATTTTGAAATTAAGGGGTATTATACGCACAATATATATATTATAGGGGTGTTTTGAGTACTTAACCCTATATTTATCAATAAATTTTAATTGGGGATCCTTTTACTCTTGAATCTGAAGTTGAAATAATTGAGAAAAGTTTGAAAATTAAGTTAGTTGTGATTCTCACAATATTGAATTAAATTTTAAATTTAATAAAATACCAAGAGTCTGTTTTATTTGTATTTTTGAAAACTGTTCTCGAAAATTTTGAGAACATAAAATAATTTTTTGAGAATAATAAAAATAAATTATCTGAAAAACATTTATTTTTACAACTGAATTTTCAAAAAACTAAATCAAACAGATTTTTTTTATAATTTTCAAAAAATAAAAAATTATTTTCAAAATCGCAAATCAAGCCACCCAAGTCTTCAAAGTTGGTTAACCAATATTAGAGTGCAGTGTTTTGGTCTGGGCTGCTCTAATTGCCCAAGCCCAATTAAAATCATCTTAGCGGCTCAGCCATAGTCAGCAATTTCAATAGAAATATTTGAGGAACTTTTTATTTATTTTTTCTTTGAACACTGTTGTCACAATGGAGCGCGAACTGTCATTCAAACACTTCTTGTTACAGATAAAAGTGAAGTGAATTGATTCAGAATTCAAATAAACAAATTCAAACTTAAAAATAATCTTTTTGATTCTCGAAGAATGAACGAAACGATCAAAATCTATTATTCTTATTATAAGATCATGATTGAATTTGCAAAAGCTTGGTAAAGAGAACAATCTTCTGCACTATACCCAAATATTTTCTAAAAATAAAGATGGAACAAAAAATGAGAAAAATGGAGGGATTATCTTTTAGAACATTGTTTATTTAAGAAAAAAACCATTATTTTAGTTAAAATTTAAACCACATAATTCTTGGCGCTCACAAATCACAAATAGGCCCAAGAGAGTGGGCCCTAAATGGCCCATATTTATGGGCCTCCAAAGTATAACCTCTTACACCATCAATTTTCAGGGTTTAAAGCCTCTCTCCCACATTTCCATTATCAAATCAATCAGGGTTTTAGAGCGCTCTCTCTCTGCAACATACACACTCTGAAAATGGAGGCTCTTGCTAAAGTACCCTATAGTCACTCACCACATCTCCCACTTCATCACCACCGTTCATCATTCTCTAGACCCATCTCTTCTCTCTCCTTCAGAACCTCACCACCACCACGACCATTCTCAATCAAATCATCATCATCACCATCGCCATCATCATCATCGAATTCTCCAAACCCTAAACCCCAAAACCCCCAAACCCTAACCTCATCCACCCTCTCTCTCCTCAAAACCACCTTCATCACCGCCGTTGCCGCCGCCGCCGCCGCCCTCCTCTTCCACCGCTTCAACTCCAGAACCGTCCTCGCCGCCCCCACCTCGCCACCGCCCGCAGCCGAAACCGCCGCCTCCGACGAGCAGCGAGAGAAAACCCTCGAAGAACACCTAGATTCCCGCCCCGGCGACGTCGAGTCCCTCCGAGCCCTAATGGAGCTCAAGATCAAGAACCGGAAGGTCCACGAAGCGATCGGCGTCATCGATCGACTGATTGAGCTCGAACCCACCGATAACGAATGGCCATTGTTGAAGTCCCACATGTACTGCTACAATGGAGAGCTCGAATTGGCGAAATTAGGGTTTAACGAAATACTATCCAAAGACCCTCTTCGCGTGGAAGCCTATCATGGGTTGGTAATGGTGGCTTCGCAGGCCGATTTGGTCGACGAATTGAAGGAGATTGAGAAGCAGATTATGGCGGGAATGGAGGTGTGTAAGAAGGAGAACAAAAAGGAGGATTTGAGGGATTTTCAGCTTTTGATTGCCCAAATTAGGGTAATCGAGGGCAACTATAATGAGGCATTGAAGGTTTATCAGGAGCTCGTGAAGGAAGAGCCTAGAGACTTTAGGCCTTATCTGTGTCAAGGGATTATATATACACTGTTGGGGAAGAAAGATGAGGCAGAGAAGCAATTTCAGAAGTATAGGAGGCTTGTGCCTAAGGGACATCCATATGCTAGGTATTTTGATGATAACATGCTTGCCACTAAGGTTTTTGCACAGAAGGTGGAGAATGAGGGAGCGGGTTCGAAACGCTGACCGGAATAGGTTTTTGTTAAAGAATGGCTGGTTTAGGCATAGTTTTGAGGGGCAGCTTCAGGTAAACCCAAGATTTTTGCATACTCAACCAGTGTGTGTGTGTGTGTGTGTGTGTGTTTTGGGGCACATTGTTATATTAGTTGTAGGTGGTGGGTATTACACTCAACTGAACCCTATTAGGGCTCAAAGAAAATTTTATGATGGCTCAATTTTTTATTGTGGTTGCAGAGTGTTATAGGAAGTTAATGTCAGGGAGGAATTAAGTAGGGTACATTTGAATGCCTCTTTGTTTAGTTAAATTATCTCTTATGTTTTGTAGATAATTGAACATCATTGTAAGCTACTACCGAAAATTGCAAGTATCAGATGATGTTCAAATGTATCCACTCGGTGCATCCTCTTATGTTTCTATTGGCTTAAGAAATTAAATGTGTTAATGCTTCTAAGTTTAGTTGGAAGCTTCATTCTATGAGAAGCCCGTCATCGAGGTAGCTTTGGTAACCATTTCTTCTGTTATAGTGCACACTTGTGGTTAGCATAAAGTGAGAGAACTGTTTCGAAGATAATGATGTCAATTCAGTGCATCCTAATATGGTTCTATTGACTTGAGCAATTTTAAATGTGTTAATGTTTGTAAGTTTAGTTGAAGGTTTCATTCTATGCGAAGCCCATCTTCGAGGTAGCTTAGGTCACTATTTCTTCTGTTATAGTGCACACTTGCAGTTGGCATTGGTTCAAGTGGTGTAGGTTGTTGTTTTTTTGGGGGCTGAAGAATGACGGATTAAGAGATGGCTTTGAGGGTCAGGTTCAGGTATACCTAAGTATTTTTGGTGCTATAATTTTACTGTTATGAGTTTTAGGTTGTTAAGTTATAAATCATATTGGGGCTCGGAGAAAATATGTGATGATATTCAAGCTTTAAGCAGAGATATGGATGAAGAGTCTGAGGAATGTTATTGAGGAGCGAATTAGGGTATGTCTTTCTTTAGTTCAATTGCTTGTAATGTTTTATACATAATCAAGCATATTACTGAAAAGTATTACATGTTGTTCAAATGTATCCAGTAATAGCATTACATCCTATATGATCATATTGACCTAAACCATTAAATGTGCTAATGCTTATAACTTTATTTGGTGTCTACAATCTCATATCTATGAGAGTCTGTGATTGAGACCTAGTTTAAATGCTTCCTGAATATATTACGGTTGGTTAGGCCATGGTTTTCAGGGTTAGGTTGACATATAGCTAGTATAATTAACCCCTTCCTTTTTCATATTGTGTGCTCAAAGAAAGTTTGTTATGGTCGCTCAAGCTTTTATAAGTTGTGTGAATGCGAAGTATAAGTGACGTTTAATTAAATTGCTTGTTATATTTTACAACGAGTTCGATTTCGATTAATTATGTTAATGCTTGTAACTTTAGTTGGTAGCTGAATTCTATGAGTAGCATATCCTCAAGTCTTCAGTTGTGGGATGTGTTTCTTCCTGTAAAAAGTTTTGTACAAATAGTGCACAGTTGTGGTTAGTATTTGCTGAAGTTAATTATATGATCTGTTTTTGTTCCTATATAGTAATAATCTAGTTGGGATATCCCATTTTTGAGGCTCTGCGTGATGAGAGAATTTTTTGCTAGGTTTGTCATTCTATCAAATTCAATTAAAAGTAGAAGTGAAATGGAGTAATTAAACCAAATTCATGTCATTCTCAAAGGTGAAATCATCCGGTGTTCTCAACATCAATCACCAAACTGGTAACTTATAGTGTAACTTAGAGCCTGCTAACAAGTCTTGGTTTATGTTCGATTGATTGTCTCACACTTCCAGGGCTCGTCGTGTTCTTTCATTTATAGTGTAGCTCTGTATTTTTTGGGGGAATTTTATCACTTATCACTCTCATGAAAGGTGGTTTTGGATGTAGTTAGAATATATATATATATATATATATATATATAGGTCGATTGGGTTGGTGTTCGGTATACCTTAGTAGAAAATGGAGAAGAATGCATGCCGGGCATTGAGAAAGAAGGCTTTTATAGAACTGTTTCATGTGCGATTTCAATCAGTTATACATCTATATACTATAACTACAGTTACTACATAAACAAATATTATGAGTGTGATGTATTCTTTGTAATCCACTCATCGTAGAATTTTGAGCACTTCACTTTCCTTGAATTTCAACTTCTGGGCTTATTTTCTCCCCCTATAATTTTAAGAAAAACGCACTGACCACACAATGGAAACTTAGTATCATCTTAAAAAGAATAAAGTGTAAAAATTAATATTAGGAACAAAATGTTATAATATTACTAAGAAAATAATTTTCATCTCATAAAATGAAAGCATAATTCACTTATCTCTTTTGATAAAACATTATTTTAGTATTTTATCATTATAATCTATATTACTTATAAATGTATGACCCATGTATTATTTCTAAACATTTGTTTCATATTTTAAATCAAAAATAAAATAAAATAATTAAAAAGTTTCACCCTAATATGTAAGGGTTAACTTCATTTACACCCACTGAAGTTTGTCTTATCATCACTTTGACCCTCTCAGGTTTGCATATCTTCATTTACACCCCTTCATTGTGTGAAATGTCTAAAATACCCTTATACCTAACACTCCTTAAATTAATTTAATCCCTAAATCAATTTAAACCCTAAACCAAACACCCCCTTAGAATCAATCTAACCCTCAAACCAAACACCCCAACATTTATTCAATTTAAATTTATTTTATTCTCTCCTCTCTATCTCTAGTCTCTCTCTCTCTCTCTCTCAAACACACCCACACACACACCCATACACACGCACACACATATATATATACACACACATACATAGATCTATACATATATATATATACACACATATTTTCGACCCATCGGTCAAAAATAGAGGGAGGCGGTGGTGGGAGGGGGGCGGCGCCGACGGGGAGGCGATGGGATGGGGTCGGCGCCGACGAGGGAGATCTATATATATATGTGTGTGTGTGTGTATATATGTATAGATCTATATATATATGTGTGTGTGTATATATATGTATAGATTTATATATATATATATATATGTGTGTGTGTATATATATGTATATATGTGCGTCTGTGCAGAGTGAGTGAGTGAGTGAGTGTGTGTGTGTGTGTGTGAGAGAGAGAAACAGAGAAATAAATATATTTTAAATATATTTTAAATTTTATATTTATTTTTGAATTTAGTATTTTTTTTTTGAAATTTAATATATATATTTTTGAATTTTATATTTATTTTCAAAATTTATAATTTTTTATATTTTTTTCGAATTTTATAATTATTTTCAAAATTTAATATATATTATTAGAATTTTATATGGTTTTTTTTTTAATTTTATATATTTGTCTTAAATTTAATATGTTTTTAAAAAAAAATTCAAAATTTATATTTATTTTTTATTTTTTATTTATTTTCGATTTTATAATTTTTTTCGAAATTTAATATATATTTTTGAATTTTATATGTTTTTTTTTTAATTTTATATATTTTTTTCAAATTTTTTATGTTTTTTGTGATTTTTATATTTATTTTCAAATTTTAATATGTTTTAAAAAATTTCGAAATTTATATTTTTTTTAATTTTATATTTATTTTCGAATTTATAATATTTTTCAAATTTTAATATATATATTTTTGAATTTTATATATATTTTGAAAATTTAATACAAATTAAATTATTAAATGATGGAAGGGGGTCTAATTGATAAAAATAATATCCTTGTTTCTAAACAGAACAAAGATAACACATTGAAGGTAGTTTAGGGATTTTAAAAAAAATTCAGGCTGATGTCATCGTTCAGGGGGTCTAAATGATGAGAATATTGAACAGTAGGAGGTGTAAATGAAGATATACAAATTTGAAGGGATCAAAATAAAGATAAAATAAACCTTAGATGGTGTAAATGAAGTTAACCCAATATGTAAAGATGGTGTTGCCCTATGTTTATTCCTGAAGGTACCTATTTAATTTGAATAGAGATTCAAATTCATATAAAAGTTGTGTTGGTTGATGGAACTTGAACTAACACGTCACTTCTTTTTCCATCATCATTTTGCAGACAAGACCAGAAGGTTGTTTCCGTTGTATTAACTCTTTACTCTAGGATTACCTATGTTATAATTCCATTAGGTTCAAAATTATTGGGATATTATAACTACAATACCTATGCTATAATTATATTATGTTTAAAACTCTTTTTATGCATAAAATATGTTTTTAGCATTTGTTTAACTTTTTTTTAACTATGTTAGTTTGAATTTGAAAATTTCTTTTACTTTTTAATATATTATTTTAAAATTTATTTATTTATTAAATAGCTTATAATTACATGTGTGATGCACATGCTCCTTACTAGTTATAATAAAAATATAAAACATTGTTTTGAAGGTTTTTTTAGAGGATAGTTTTGGTATGAAATATTTAAATGGGAGGTATATTGAGCAAGACTGTCATAATCGAGACTCTAAGTAGAATCGTTTTGAAGTTCATAGAATCGGAATCGTAAGTACAATCGTAAGATTCTATTTAAACGTATTAATTTTTTAAAAAAATATATTAAATATTTAATTTAAAAATCAAAATTATATTAGAATTTTAAAAAAAATTTAATATATTAGGCTTTTAAATATATTTTTTATAAATTTAAATTATATATTAAAATATTGGACTAAATTATTAAATTTTTGAGCGTCACCAAAATGGTGTTACTCTTATTTTCCAGACGGGAGAGGTTGACAGCGAATACTTTGATTAGTGATATCAACACGGATATGTCATATTATATATTTTAGTTTTCCTAATACTAATAATCTGCAACATCTGAGTAAATTACCTATTCATATCGGCATCATTTTATCTATATTTTACTCATTTGACTTTTTATTTATATACCTAAATTTAAAAACATATCTATCATATCAGCATTCTAAATTCTATACTTATATATAGACTTGTTAATGGATTGGATTTTGATCCGAATCCGATTCAAATCCGATCCGATTAGCCGGATATGGATTGAAAATAAAATCCGATAACCCGATTAGGATCCGAATCCGATAATCCGATTTCTTAATAAATTGGATTTGGATTTATGTCATCCAATCCGATAATAACCCGATCCGATATAAAATATATTTATATATATATAAATATATATTTGATATTTTTATGTGTATATATTTAATATTGTACATGTATATAAATGTTAGTTGTTAATTATTTTATTATTTATTAATAATAATTGAACATAAATATAATTATTAAAAGTGTGAATAATTTAGTGTTCCAGTATTTATTGATTTTTGTATTTTTTTAATTAGATATTCGAATCAGATATTTTATAATGAAGAAATTCGAATATGAATTAACTAAGTGAAAATTCATCGAATTATCGGATTCGGATCGCGGATCGGGAGTTTTTGTCATCCTTATTAATAAACCTGTCAATAATCCGATTATGATCCGAATCCGATATTAACCGAATATGGATTAAAAATAAAATTCGATAACCCGATTAAGATCCGAATCCGATAATCTAATTTTTTAACAAATTGAATTTGAATTTAACTGATCTGATCCGAATTCAATCCATTGATAGGTCTACTTATATAACGTGTTGGTAATATCTCTAGTATTTGCATATTATTATTTTTGACTCTTAAAATCTTATCCAATTTAACTTTTCTAAAATCTTTACTTCACGAACATTTCTTCAATTCCATAATATTTGTAAACAGAATTTTAAGATCTTTCATTCTCCTTTGCAATACTCAAACTTCCCGTAAAAAGGCAAGATTTTAAGACTCAACGGTTAGTCAAGGGACATGATCTTCTACTGTAGTATGACAGGTTTTAAGTGATATTTGATCTACATATTCATTACATTTAAATACTACAGGTTTTAAGTGATATTTGATCTACATATTCATTACATTTAATTGAAGAAGCCTTGAACCAATGAAATTAAGGTCATATTTGGTAAGCGGTTTTATTTGGTTTGGTCGGATTTGGTGTGGTCTACTTTGGTTTGGTCTGATTTATTTAGATCCTGAACTTAAAAGTTTGTTTGGTAAGCGGTTTGATGTTATTATTTATTTTTAATTTATTATAATATTTATTTCTTTTATTTATTATTTCTTCACTTTATAATATATTTTATTATTTATAAATTAAATTATTATTTATTCATTTATATAATAATTTCTAAATATATTCTATTTATTTATTATTAATTCATTATTTAATTCATTTTATTTATAAATTATTTATTCATTTTTAATTATTTAAAAATATATTTTATTAATTTAATATTAATTTATTATTATTATACTCATTTTTTGTTATTATTATGAAGTATTTATTTATTATTATTTATTTCATTTTGTTTATTATTTATTTATTTTTATTATTTATTTTATTCATTTATTATTATTATTTATTCATTTTTAATTATTTACGATTATATTTTATTAATTTATTATTTAGTCCAGTTTTTACTATTATATTTATTTATTATTATTATTATGTATTATTTAATTCTATTGTTTTTTATTATTATTTATTTTAAATATGTTTTATTTAATTTAGTATTTATATTATTAATTATTCATTTTTAATTATTTATAAATATATTTTATTAATTATTTATTATTATTATTAGGTATTATTTAATTCATTTTGTTTATTATTTATTATTTATATTTTATTTTTAAAATATGTTTTATTTAATTTATTATTATTAATAATAATTTTTTATTATTATTTATTCATTTTTAATTATTTATAAATATATTTTATTAATAAGACCAGACCGGACCAGGTTGAACCATAAAAAAATCTGGTTCCAAAAACACCACATTTGGTCTGGTTCCAAATTTTGAGACCAAGTTCAAACAAACATGGTATGGTCCCTGAAAACAAAGACCAGACCAGACCAAATAAGACAGCCTACCAAACAGGGCCTAAGGCCATGTTTGGTAGGCGGTCTTTCTGGTCTGGTTTGGTCTGGTCTAATTTTATCTGAAAAAGTCTGTTTGGTAAGCGGTTTGGTCTTACTATTTATTTATTATTTATTATAATATTTATTTATGTATTATTTCTTTCTTTATTTATTATTTCTTCACTTTATAATATATTTTATTATTTATATTAGTAAATTATTATTTAAATTATTATTGATTAATTTAATAATATATTATATTTATTATTATTATTTTATTATTTAATTCATTTTATTTATAAATTATTTATTCATTTTTAATTATTTAAAAATATATTTTATTAATTTAATATTAATTTATTATTATAATACTCATTTTTTATTATTTATATTATTATTTATTATTATATCTATTTATTATTTTTTATTAAACTTATTTTTTATTATTATTTATTTCATTTTGTTTATTATTTAATATTTTTATTATATTTTTAAATATGTTTTATGTAATTTATTATTTATTATTTAGTCCATTTTTTTTATTATTATATTTATTTATTATTATTGTATTCATTTTTTATTATTATTATGTTTTATTTAATTTATTATTTATATTATTAATTATTCATTTTTAATTATTTATAAATATATTTTATTATTTATTTTTATATTTATTTATTATTATTATATTCATTTATTATTATTATTAGGTATTATTTATTTCATTTTGTTTATTATTTATTATTTATATATTATTTTTTAAATATATTTTATTTAATTTATTATTATTATTTATTCATTTTTAATTATTTATAAATATATTTTATTAATAAGACCAGACCGGACCACCAGGAACCACCTTATTTTTTGGTCTGAAATGAGGTCATTTTAGTCTGATTTGGTCTAACCAAAAATTTGGGACCAATGCTACCAAACATGGTCTGGTCCCATAAAACACAAGACTAGACTAGACCAACTGGAACCAAACCACCTACCAAACAGGGCCTAAGTGTCTGTTTAGTAAATGGTGTGATTTTGGTTTTTGGTTTTGGTGTGTTTTGGCTTTAATCTGAACTGAAATCATGTTTAGTGCTGATGATTTTAGTATGAGAAAAAGTAAAGCTGAAGAAACCAAAACATGTTTGGTGGAGTTGGTGCGGTTAGAAATTTTGAAACCAAATCATTTTTGGTAACTTGAAATGTGTTTGGTAATCAAAAAAATTAGAAATGAATAAATTATGAACTAATTTAAATATTTATTTTATTATTTATTATTTATTCATTTTATTTTTGTTTATTATTTATTTGATTTTACTTTAATTATTATTTTTAAATATTTATTACTCAATATTTATTTATTTATTATTTCTATTTTATTTATTTAATATTTTACTCAATTTTTATTTATTTATTATTTTTAAATGTATATTACTTTTTTTTATTTATTTTTTTACTCAATTTTTATTTATTTATTATTTTTAAATGTATATTACTTATTTAATATTTTACTCAATTTTTATTTATTTATTAATTATTAACTATTTATTAATTATTTTTGTTTATTATTTATTTGGTTTTACTTAATTCTATTTTATTTATTTAATAAAATGACAAATATGACAGTGTTGACTTTTGTTGAGAATAAAATGAGACACCAATGATGAATTTGAGGTTGTGAGTTGATTTTAATTTAATGATTATGGATTGGAAACTAAGGAAACCATACTAAAACCATCTCCTCACATGGTTTCAAATTTCCACAAACCATACCCCATGGTTCACACTATTGAACCAACTCAAATGGAGCCAAATATGATTTGGTCTTGAATTTCATACCCCAAACCATATGTTCCAATCCAAAATCATATACTAAACAGGGCGTAACTTATCAAACAACACTAAAGAGTAATAAATCGGACATAATCCAACGGGAAGTTTTTCCTAATATTTTTACAACAAAAACTTTTTTCTACTTAAACCAACTTTTCGGCAAACAATTTTTTTGACCAAAAAGTCTATTGTTAATTATTTTAAAAATAAAATATAAATTTTTTTGATGTAAATACAAGATCGTGATCATAATTAATTGAGTAACTATATTTCTATACACACACACAAAAAAAAAAAAATCAAGTCAAAAAGTCATTTAACCACAAATTTATTTTTATGGTAAAATAAATTTCGAATGTGACAAAATTACTATTAGCAGATCTGTTACAAATAAGAATATGGAAATATGGAAACGACATTTATCATGATGAAAATTGTTTATTGGGTTGAACTATTTTTCCCGAGCGCTAAATTGCCTCCGAAATTTATGCATTGAGCCTTGAGCTATAAATTTCTGTATGGACCTAGATTTAGAGCCCAAGAGATTCCCAAACCAGGAATTTGCAGCTATGTGCTCAGATTGCAGCAACCTGACAATTTAATCCCATTGACTTCTATTCTCATCAAACAGTGTCTCTCTCTCTCTCTACATATATATATATATATATATATATATCTGTATTTATAAATTGTTTAGTTAGGATGGCAAAGTTCAATAATCATCATCAAAAGATACTACTTAAAATAACATATGGTTTCTCTTAATTAGTTCTGTTCACAGTGTATTCAAATTACTTTAGACCCTATCATTAAGGTTGAATCATATTTTATATATTTATTCGTATTCCATTGTCCAGGTGAGGTGGCATTTTTTTTTATCATGAATATGGACGTTCAAAGGGCATGCATGATGGTGGACTTGGACCTATATATAATATATCCACTTTATTTAAAGAATTTGCTTTTACTTTCTCTTTTTACTTTAGGTCAAAATTATTCAGTTAAACAGCTCTATCATCTATTAAGATAGTTTTCTTTTTTTCCCTAGCGTTTACTAATTGTGTCTAGGTCTTTCCAATTCTCAATTTTGTTTGACATAAATTTCTTCTATTAGCGATTGGCATGAAATTTCAAAACATAAAAAATCTCTTTATATGCAAATTAAACAAGCTTTTGTTTGGAGCACCAACATTAATTTATACTATTTGAGATGGCTAATTAGCATGATTTGTTGTTACGGTATAGACTTTGATAACAATCACAATTACGGTGTAACAAATTTGAATAAAATTAATTTTAAAAATGAGTATCAATATTGTGGTACATTCCAAAAACGTTACAAACCGAACTTGTAAGAACAGTAGGACATCCATAGATAGTAGAATTTTTTTTTCATTTTACTTGTATTCAATAGGCAACATAGACCGGTCTAGTGTAGAATATGAATATGTTATGGTGTTTAACCTTGTCATGGTTTTGTGGTGAGACATGAGGTCCCACGTTTGGTAAGTAATTAAGAAAATAATAATAACATCATATAGACAAGCATCATTGTGAATGTGATTCAATGAAGAAGACACAAGAAGATTAATTATTTTGTTCACTGTGAAAGGCAATGGAGTATTTTAGAAGACAATGATTTTATGTATTTTGCTTTGGTTCCATGCACACTGAAAAAGAGGCAACAGTGACTAGCCAATCATATAATATAATTGTAGAATTGTGATAATTCTATACCAATAATGTGTAAATTTATTCTTGCATAAGATCAAGCTCAGATTACATTAAATTGGGTGTCAAATTTTTATTTTATTTTATTTTTTGTATTAAATTGGGTGTCAGTTGGAGAATGGAGTGGTGAATGTTACCTAACCAAACCATTAATTTAAAATATCAATGGGTTTGAGTAACTTATTGTTCAATGTTTGTTGGAAAATTGTATTATTAATTGTTGGGTATTAACCAGAATTTAAGGCGCGTAGTTGTTGAAAATTTGATACCATTTACATTTCTGTGTAGAACTGGTATAAACATTAGTAGAATAAAGGTTAGCTGGGAACACCATCTTTTTTTTTTTTTCATTTTTTTTTCAGGTTATATGTTTTTGTGCAACAATGCCACAAGGAAAAAAAATTGCAAAAAAAAAAAGCAAACAAAATAAAAAAAAGGTGTCTCAACTTGTGAAGAAAGACAAAGCCTAGAGATAATGCTGCATATACACCAAGGACTAGCTATGTTTAGCTGACATTTTTCAACAAAATGAAAGATTCTTACTCTATTGGTTCTTGTCACTTTCTTACCTTACAACTTAGATTTTTGGTACCAACTCAATCCGTTCAATAATCTCCATACACATATCTTGTCCGTTTAAGGTAACCCAAAAACAAAATACAGCATATATATATATATATAGTCCTTATATATCACATATCAATGTCTAGTAGTATTTATTAAGGATTTTAAGCTATAAGCCTAGAATGATCATATTAGTAAGTATAGCTTCATATTGTAGACTTTGTAGAAGTGGTAGATTTATATTGTCAATTTTATGGGCAATAATGTCTTAAACTCTACCCATGTGACAAGTCACCTTCCGTCCAAAATTTAAGACGTATCACAATTAGATGAAAATGACCTAAGATTCTCTGTCGAGTCTCAATACTAGCGCCCATTTTCCTTTTACAATCTTAATTTTATTAGTTATGTTGGTTCATTTTAAGCTTTATACCTATATAAAATGTCAAGTGTATTTTTTTTCTTTTTTTCAAAAAAAATAAAATGTCAAGTGTCTAACTTTTTAATTCGACCTAGTCTTCTAGTACAAAATTGTTCACTATTTTTCCGTTTAAGCACAAGTTTGTGGATTCAAGTTCTATTCATTGTTTTTTTTTTTTCTAATAACTTATCAAGGACAATATTTAGGTCTTGTTCTATGAAAATGAAGTTAGTCATATCTGCTAATGCGGTCTAATACAGTTTGAACATGTGGCTATTTTTATTTTATTTTTTGGCAAAAATGCATAATATTCCTTTATGCTTTCGTTCGGTTGCAAAATATTCTCTTATGCTATTTTTTGCTCAAAATCACTATCTTATGCTTTTCAAAAGTTACAAAATAATCCCTTGTGCTTTGCTTAGCTCCAAATCACTATCATGTACTTTTCTAAAGTTGCAAAATACCCCATTAGTTATGTTTTATACAAAAATATTAACCATTTTGCCCCCCTTATCTTGTAATAACTTATTTTTAGTATTTTGTTTACTTTTTTTTTTCTCTTTTCAATAATATAATTAATAATTCAAAATTTCACACACATATATTTATTTGTAGGGGTGTTAAAAATCAGTTTGGTTCCTTAAAAATAGGAATCAAATTTGAAACGAACCAGAACCAAAATTTCGGTTCCGGTTCCAATTCATACTATTATTTTTTTTAAAAAAAAGTAAAAAATACCAAATATCAAAAGATAATATTTATTTTATATATATCAATATGTTAGTTTGTAGACAGAATAAGAAAAAAGGGAGAGAAAGAAAGGAGAAGGAGAGTTAAGATTTATTGAAATCCCTAATTCAAAATAATATTACTTATAATTTAACAATTATATGTATATATATATATATATATTTATTGGTAGTTATTCATGAATTTGTTTTGGTAGTTCTTTTACTTATATTTTTGGTAGTTTTAAATAGATTTTCACGAAATAAAATTAAATTATCTTTTGATATGTGGTGTTTTTTTTTTGTTTTTTTTTAAAAAAAAATGATAGTACGAATTCGGTTCCGATTCCAATTTTTAAGTAACCAAACCGGTTTTGAACACCCCTATAAATAAATATATGTGTGTGAAGTTTTGAATTATTAATTATATTGTTGAAAAAGAGAAAAAAAAACTAAAAAATGGTTATTACAAGATAATGGGGGGCAAAATGATCAATATTTTTGTGTAAAACATAACCAAGAGGAGTATTTTGTAACTTTTGAAAGCACATGGTAGTAATTTTGAGCTAAGCAAAGTCTAGGGGGTATTTAGCAACTTTTAAAAAGTATAAAGTAGTAATTTAGGGCAAAAAATTGCATAATGAGTATTTTGTAACTCAACCAAAGCACAAGAAGGTATTATGCATTTTTGTCTTTTTTTTTTTTTTTTTAAAAAAAGATGTACATAAATTTCATAAAACCATAAATTTGTGTCAATTCCTTCTTATAAAAATTATGGCAAAATGCCCAAATTATATTGGACCACGTTAACGAGGATGATGAATTTGATTCTTATGAGATAGTATCTAAAAGAAATAAAAATTTTGTGTGATAGTCCATTTGATCTTAATTTAAATTTGTGCGAGAGTCCATTTGCTTGAAAATTTTCATAAACAATAAAGGCTTTAATCCGGATTTAAATTTGTAAAAGTCAAGTTATTAATGTTTTTATTGATGGAAAGGGGATTAAGATGGGTGAATTAAATAAAAATTTGTAGAGTAATTAACATTCATTACTTATTTTTGTAGTTTTTTTTATGCAAGCTGTCCATTAATGACTTGAGTTTAAAACACCAAATTGCATACTCTATTTTCAGAAATATTTAAAGTGGTCCAATTTGAAAAGCAAAAGTAAAAGAAGATTTAAAAAGATTTCCAATTGTCTACAAAATCTGAGGAAGCACTTGAACGTTATGTTCTACAGGGGACATGTTTAGTTGATTTTTATTATCAGTTTAAGCCACTAAATTCATATTATTTGAAAACTTGTTCCCATAAAAAAAACTTTTATTTCTTTTTTGTTACGTTTTTTTTTTAAAGATACCCATACGATGATGTCGTGGAAGCATCCCATTGGGTAGTTCTTTAGAATGTGATGTAATTTTGAGATAAGGCCAACATTTATTGTCATAAATGTTCTATTAATTTTTTCAATTTATTTCCAACACACCAAATGAAGTTATTTGAAGTAAAAATAGTATACATATAAATAAATTATTTATGACAATACAATTAGAAAGTCGTGTGCAATTTGCTCAAGTTGGTACACTTTCGTAAATTGACCCCTTACATGGTTTCGTAGGTAAGATCCACATAATCTTAAAATACACCGAAATATTTATAGAATAATTTAAATATACATTTTTTTCACTTTCAAAAGTTTTTAAGTCTCCAAATTTTTAATTTTTGAAATTCGACCGATTATGACTAGAATGCGTCCCTCATTTAACTATAACAACTTATATATAGATTATACTTTTAGAGCAATAATTATTGCAAAATAATGTTTTTAAAATATTTTTATTCTTGATATATATATATATATATATTGAAAATAAGTAAAAAGCAAAGGTAATTAGTAGGGGTAATTAGGGATAATGAGAGAAAATTGTAAAAGAGGTTCCAAAAAAAGGGAAACATGATTAAGACGTGTCCGCGTAGGAGGTGGAAACGTGGCCTTGAGAGCTCGAGTAGGACCAAAACCACTTGCCCGCCCAGATCCTCCTCACACAGGACCTGAGTCAGTCTCATTGTTTACTACTCCCATTTTGAATGTTCAAATCACACACACACACACACACACACACACTCCTCATTAATGTCCACCACCACTCCTCTTCTCCTACTCGCCGGTTCCATCTCTCCACTTTCTCTCTCTACTCTCTATCTATACGTATAGTCTGTGTGTGTATATATGTGCGAGATCTCTGTGCGTGTTTGGATTTAGCTGAAAAGCTAGGGTTTCTGTTCGCCTCATCTTTGTCGGAGCATTCGCGCTCTCGTGCTTTTCTCCGATAATTCCGCTCCTCTATTTTCTCGGAAAATTCAATTCTCTCTCTCTTTTATGAGGTAAAATGGAGAGACTGAAGCTGAGGAGGTCCAAACTTAATTCCGTCAACGAAGGTCAGATTCTCTCTCTCTCACACACATGCTCCTTTTCTTTCTCAGTGTTTCTGTGTGTGTATAATTTTTGTTGTGTTTTTTTTTAATCAATGTATATCTCCTTCCTGAGGAAAATCAGGAAAAGAAAATCTAAATGTACGTCCGTTTGGCTGCTCGGAAAATCAAGGAAAAATATTTATAATTTTTTTTTGTTGTTGTTTTATGTTTTTATTTGTGTTGTTTTGATCAGAAAATGAGAAATTCACGCTAGGTAAGCTGAGATTTCGGATTTAGACGCCATCTCTAAAATGTTTCCCTGTTTGGTAGCTGAGAAAACCGTAGAAAAGAAAAGAAAAGAAATTAACAAGTTTTTAATCTTTTTTTCTTTTAAAGAAAAATAGTATAGCTTACTTTAACTGAGGATTTTGCCCATTTTGAGAGCATTTTATCTCAAGTATCAAGGGTGGAAAGTTTGAATTTCAAAATTATTTATTTTCCTTCATTTTCTTAGCAACCAAACATAGAGTTGTGTTTGTCTCTTGATTTTGTATTTTTGTTACACTTTTTTTTTCCTTTTTTTTTGGGTGATGTTCTTTGTGAAGCGTGAATTTTATGAGCAAGGTTCAGTTTTGGCCTTGCTTGTGCTTTTGTTAAAGTAGGTATTGTTTGGGAGTGGAATTGAGTAGTTCTTTTGTGTAGTGGGATCAATATCATTTTGTTTCTTCTTTTTTGATCCCTTGGGTTATCATGAGGCATAATGGAAGCATGTAGTGCCATAAAGGTAATTTATAAGTATATTTCATTCTTTTTTTAATTTTTCATTTATACATTCTGCACATCATATCATCCCTTTTCTTTGTAGTGAGTTTGTTTTAGACACCCTGATTTCTCATTTCTTCATTTTTTTTTTCTTCTCTTTATAGAACCTATATTTGCTGGAGGGTTTTTATTTTTGTGCCTAGGAAAAGAAAAGCAAAAGAAGAGTTATTTTGACAAAATTTTTATCCGATCTTTCTGCTGCATGGTGTATCCATTTCCATGGCGTGAGTATTATTTTGGAATTGCCATCGTGATGCTTTTATAGAAATTCATTTCCAGGAAACAGGCAGACTCCTAAACAAAAAACTGTTCAAAAATTGGTGCATGGTTCTAATTCTTGGAGTAGTCTTACCACCGAGGACGACTTGGTGAGCTTATCGGTTTGTAATGTTACCTTAAAGTAAATTTTTATATGTAGATATAATTTGGTTTTTCTGGTGCTAGCATATGTTAGGAATTATTCTTCTATTTATGAATGAATGTATTTGGCTTTTGTAGTTAACACTTGAGTTGGCAGAAAGATCTTCGAAACGAGTGACAGGACCCCCAATAAAGAAGTTATTGGCAGATGAAATGTCGAAAGAAACTGAATGTAAGAGACAACCACCAACTGTGATTGGCAGATTGATGGGTCTCGATGGGCTACCGGTTCAGCAGCCTGTTCATAAACAACAAATGGGATTCTCAGAAAACTATCGGCAGAGGAATGCATCAACAGGATTCGACGGGAGTGGCAAGTTATATGAACGCCGATCAAACAAGAAGGTCCCAACAGAGCAGCTAGAATTCAAGGATGTCTATGAAGTTTCTGAAACATCGAAGGTTGAGAGTGGCGGTAACCAAACAAAAGGAACTACAAAGTCAAAGCCAACTAAAGCAGAGAGAAAATATATTCAACAAAATTTTGAGAATGCCGGAAGTATTTCCAGAGATGAGAAGTTTCAAAGTGCGAAAGAGTTTTACGATACACTTGAGATGCTAGATTCAAACAAGGACTTGCTGCTGGAATTTCTTCAGCAACCAGATTCCTTGTTCAGAAGACATCTGATTGATCTGCAAGATGCCGTTCCCAGATCCCAGTGCAATCACATAGCAGTTATCAAGCCATCAAAGCATGAAAAGTATGAAAGCAATCCCATAGGCTGGAAATCTGAGGGAGAACATTCCCTAAAGTCCGATATCAGCTGTCAGAGAAAACATCAAAATAACCATTTTAGCCACTCCTTTAAAAATTGTGGCTCTCATAATTCTCCTAAGTCATCAAAAGTGCAATTAGATAGGAAGCCTGAGGCAGATGTCCTCCCAGCCCCAGCAAGGATTGTTGTCCTAAAGCCAAATGTTGTGAAGATGCGGAATCTTGCACATAACTCTCAGTCAGGCCATAAGAAGCATACAGAATTTCCAAATTTTGGTACTGGGGAGGCAGGATCATATGTGAATAAGCCTTTAGAAAGTGATGTGGATTTTTCAATGCCCAAGTTCAGAGAATCTAGAGAAATTGCTAAAGAGATTACTAGGAGAATGAGGGACAGCAAGCTGATCAACCTGTCCTCTACATCTAGAGGATATGCTGGGGACGAGAGCTCATATAGCATGTCTGAAAGTGATTCCACAAGTGAATCAGAGGTGACGTTGCAGACTTCCCGAAATTCATTTGACTGGAGTAGCCGACAGAAGCTTTCGTCATCCCATTCAGCTGAATCTTCTGTTAGTAGGGAGGCAAAGAAGAGATTATCAGAGAGGTGGAAGATGACACACAGGTACCATGATGCGGGAGTAGTTAGTAGGGGAAGCACCCTGGGTGAAATGCTTGCCATTCCTGACAGGGAATTGAGAGGAGATAATTGGGATGCCATGATAGGGGTGGATGATTCCAGTGAGAGATTTTCTAGCATTGACGAAACTGCTGCATGGGATGATCCTTTGGGTATCAGTAGCAGGGATGGTTGGAAGGATGGATGTATCAGGAAAATTTCGGGACAATATCCCCCAGTTTCGACAGTTGTCTGTGGGGGTCCTACGCAACGTGAAGCTCTTGATGATGATAGGTATCTGATGACTAAAGAAGCCATGCACCGTGGTAGAAGTAAGTCCTTGAAGGGAAACATTGGTCAGAAAAATCTTTTGCCTAGAAACTTAAGATCCAAGAATAAGAAATCGCAGTCCTCTCACCATATGTATAGGAAGATTATCGACTCTTCCCGGGAAATTCAGTCCAGTCACCTTCAGGGGGAGAGTGATCTTGGAAAGGAAGGGCCATCTGATCAAAAGCTTGTGGTTTTGGAGACTCCTGTTCACAGTGTTGCCTATAGCAGTTCAACCATTGATGCTGTGGGGAATCCTGAACTTGAGAATATGACCATGCCCTCTGCATTTGCTGATGATTTAGTCACAGAAACATTACCGGCTGTGTTAGAAAATGATGATCCCTCTGCTCGTGACATTGAGGATTCAAAAACTGAGGTTCGATTCTCTTATCTGAATGACCATATTTATTTGTTGAACTATTATAAATGCGTAATTATGAAAATTGGGCCAGCTTAATTTTTTCCAATAGACAGTATCCATGGTAAGTTGGTCTTCTAATGTTTTCTCTTGTCTTCTTTCACCGGATCTCATCTGATGCACTCAAGTCTCTTGGATTACTTCTGGGCCTTTGTAATCTCTCTATTTTTTAGCTGTGTCCCTGTGTTTATGGGAGATGTCTATATCTATCTATTTGTAGTTTGTGTTTCCTAATAGTTGTTAGCATCTCATGGTAGACGAGGGAGTATGTTTTACAGGCACATCTAAGTGTAGAATAATGTTACTATACAGTTACTGATGATGATTGCACCATATTTTTTTTATTTTTTTTTTCATGTTTAATAAAATGTATGATGTTACTCGGCGTTAGAAACAGTCATCAAGTAAATGAATTAGAAAGTACGAAGAAGTAAGTATTTGAGATGACTCTTTCTTGAACTATATCATAAACAGATCTTCTCCTATACACCAATCACAAGTTTTCTCCATTCCTCTTGTATATTTCCATGTTTTTTCCTCTTTAGTGATTCTTACCTTTATTTTTTATTTGATTGTTTCCTGTTCATTTACTGATTTTCAGTTCTCGGAAAACAGAAAACTGTTAAGAAAAAACCTAAATCAAACTGACCCTTAATTATCCAGTATTTTGCATCTTCATTCTAGAGATTTTCTATCTGGCCCTTGTCATATTCTTGTTTTTCCTTATGTTTAATGATAATTTTCATCCTGTTAGCCAGGTGAGCTCAGATACTTTTGAATTTACTTCTAATGGTTTTATATAAAGGATAGGACTACAAAGGCATTGACCAAGACAAGAGGTTCAGGCGGAAGCTCATACACTGTGAAATCAACCTCTTTCCCTGGCTATGGTGCTTGCCACCAACATCTCTAGCACCTTAGTTTAAAATGGTAGAAAATTTGTAGAAAATTCCACCCAATATGAGTGTGGGCGAATTTACAGTGGAACAAAATGCGTAGTAGCTGTCAAATCTCTTCGACATGTCGCCTTCCTCTCATTTCTTCCAATAATTGATGTAATGAGCCTGTTTATGGGAGACTGCTATTTCTGAGCCTTACCAAACTAATTTCTTTCCAAAAATCCACAGTATGAGGTTTTATTGATTAATGGACTTTATATGGTTTTTTCCATGTAAGCACATATTAGGTATTTTCCCTTCCTTTTTGGCGGGAAAAAGGGAAAAAAAAAAGTAAAAAGATTCACACACGAGGCATTTTCCAGTGCTTTATGTGCTTTGGAAGATACGCGGGGCTTCATACTATTTTATATATATTATATATATTACTGCTATTATTAGGATTATTACTTTTCTTGTCTAAGGTCTTTTTTTTTTGGGTGATACACTGATTTGTAGGGTTGGTAGCTGGCCCTTGTTATTTCTATAAAGAGTCAACTTATTATTTTGTTTTCTGGATTACTGGTCTTGCCTTGTATGGATTTCCCTCTTAAGCACAAGTTGGCACACCTTTTTCCCTCTATTCGTAGGCGGAGAAAGAAAAGAAAATGAAATGCACATTTGGCATGTTTTAATGCTTTGTTTCCATCAAAATATATTAAGTGAATTTCTTGAGAATTATTGTTGAGGTCAATTGGCTGCTACTGGAATTAACTTCTCCCTATTGTAATTTTGGATGGATGCTGGTAGAGATGAATAAATTTGACTTCATAGCAAAGTTAAATTACCACCTTCTCCAAGCACTTGACTTGAGTGTTCTTATTCAAATTAAATTTCAACACCAAGCTAAAGGTTGATGGATCGGTAGAATTGTATGTGTCATAGTTAGTTGCTTATACTTACAGTCTAAATCTCTGTTTGGATTTTTCCAAAAGCTTTTTTCCTCTCATCAAACCAACAACCGTTCATCTTTTCTTCTCAATATGTCTTGCATATAGATGAATACATCCAACAGAATATTAGAAAGATATTCCATTGAGTGCATTCTTCGAACCATTGTTCATCAAACAACCATTTGTTCACAAAGATTTTCCTTCTCCATAGATGTGAACTACATTATGACCCATAATTCTCACATGGCCAGTGTAAAAGTTGGACTACCAGGAGTGAGAATGTGGTCAAGGACGAGAACATCTACTTTCGGGAAGTAATGTTAATGTTTTGGTATGTGTATTGTTATTTCTCTCCTAGTACTTCAATTAATTTGGATTGCACTCAGAGCTAATATTTTTCCTCATAACCGATCTAGGGCACTCAGGTTGAAGAGCGTAATCTTATTCATGTGTAGTTATAGTTTCTCATTTCCAAAATAGCTGAATGAACCTTTTGTATTATTAAGGTAACAATTTAGTATGGAATGGCCTTTTCATAATTCGTTGTTTATTCTAAACTTCTTTCTTTTTGTTGATTGAATTGTTTGATCGCATAACTATATTGAAAAACTAGGTTTTATACCTCTTTCTTTTCAATGACAACTGAATTTCTCGGAACATGAAGATTCAAATCACAATTATTCACTCCAGTGTCGATGCCAAAACTCAATCTTCCTCATCACCATCATCAGCCTTGACTTAATCCCACGTGAGTGGGATTGGCCACATCAATTTTCCTATTAAATGCTATATTACCTATATATATATAACTATTTGAGATCAGTTTTAAGTAATCATGTCTCATGTTATCTTTTATTGCTCTCTTCTTTTTTTCCCTTCTAGGGCAACTAGTTTTACTTGTTTGACTGGCGCATCATGCGGTCTCCGATGTGTGTGTCTGAACCATCTAAATGTAGTCCACCTAATTTTTTCATCAATAGGTACCACCCCTCATTAATGAACTCTGTTAGTCGCTCTACTGATGTTTCCTTACCATTCTTATCTCTTCACCATCCGTTATTCTTGTTTCTTTTTTAAGGCCCAAGATTCTGATCCCTTGATTCGTCCTTTATACTTTTTCACATCTGTCTCTCTCGACCACAAAATTTTGGGTTGGTAGAATTTCTGCCTTGTATACGGCAATTAATCCATATGTGAAGAGCGCATCAAGAAATTAAATTAAAATAAGGTGAGATTTGGACAACTTGTTACCAAGGTTTCAAGACTCTACCTAATCAAGTATATCATTAAATCACAATGGACTTGGCCATAATCAATAGTAACTCTCACCAATTCATTTGTGCGGTTTTATTTGACACGGGAATTCGACAATATTGTGTTATATCAGTTAATATAGAGCTATAACGGTCATGACAAATCCGTAACAACAGTTCCACGTTTTTCTTTTTCTTTTTGCTCACTGTGGCAAATAACTCTTCCAATATCTTGGGGAGACTTGGAACCTTTACATTTCGTTTTGAAAGTAAAGGAGAATACAACTAGGCTGTAGGCCTTGGTATTTGGCATTTAGGGTTTAGAAGCCCCATTTTTCTCCTGATTCCTCTTTTTCATTTTTATCATTCTACTAGTGATACTGATACACATTCCCTCAAAACATGACTTAAAGGTTAGATATACCTTTCAAACCTCATCATTTATGAGTTTATGGCCTAAATGTTTATTATAGTTTTTCGATCCATAAAATGATAGGGAAGTACTTTAACTAGTCAATTTATTTAATTTTAAAGTGTTCGACATGTATCCGAAACTCTTTAGTTGCTTTCTGTTTGTATGTGTGCGTAGTTTGTTTCTCTCGTTTTTGACAACATTGATATGCAAGAATGTTGTTGGAGATATGTACTTTTTTATGGGTATGCGTTTGTACTAATTCAGATGTATATTCGTATTTTATAGGAATTAGTTCTTGGTTTCCTTAATATTTACCCTTTTTATACTACAAACATTCTTATACGTTAGAATGTGAATTTTTTTAATATAAAAAGTTCAATGAATTGTCTAGTCCCTTGTGTTCATTATATTCTAGACTTCAGTTGGAACAACTCTATTTATGGCAATAGGCGAGAGTTAGGTAATAGGTTTTTTCATTTAATTGTTTTTTTTTTCACTTCACATTGTGCTTGGTGCTTTATCGAGATGTTATGTGGACAGCCTTCAAAAGTGATTAAAATATTCCCTTGTCAATAAGTTACAGTGGATGAGCAAGACCCTTGAACTAAATTATACACAGTTGCTTGTGAAATCCCCTTCCCACCCTTATCCCATTTAACCTCGTTCAATTCCCATGCCATAGAGCGCAGGATGTTTATCCGTCCTGGCTTGATGTTCTCTTTTACAAACATATCTCTTTGCAGTGGTTGGAATTACTGTAACTGGAACTAAATTAATCCCTAGATATATCACAATTCCCAGTATTTGTCGAGTGTGAACACACGGTAACGCCTGCAATACTACACTTTCTTCTTTTTTTGTTACCAGGAAAAAACTGTTTTTCCCTTTCACTTTGGGTTGGGGTAGTGAATGAAGGAGTGTGGTAGTTGGAGGGTTATTAAAATCTGGACACCTTCTTCTCACACTTGGTTAAAAACTGCACAGGTTTAGTAGCTATATTTTGAGAATGTTTTATTCAACCCTAACATTAAATGCTAGTTGCCCAAACGCATCTTTCACTCGTAGATGTGAATTAATTAATTTTGGCAGCGTCTTCATGATATTTTTATTAATGGACAATTCTCCTCTTTATTCTTACCGTCATAATCATTACTTCAATCATGAGTTATTGCATTTTAAAGAAATTATTCCCCTTTCTTTTGTTGATGAGTTTTAAATTCTTTTTCTTACCCTGCCTTGTTGAGTGCATAATAGTTCTGTTTTGAGTTTGTTTTATCTAGCTTATAGGTTTGTCAGGAAGTATGGCATGCCTGGAAATATACGAGGGATTACGTAATTCTTAGATTCTATAATACAGCGATGAGGATGTTCGAAAGTATAATTGATTCTGTTATATATCACATGCTTTGATTTCATTCTCTTAATTTTGTAAGTTAGCTCCATATCATAGCATGTGAGATAAAGTACCACCTACAGATACTATAACAGTCTTCTATCCATGTCTGAGAGATTTCTTTTTATAATCTTCATTAATCTAAAATGCAAGCCCCTTGACAATTCTAATATTGGGTTGTAACGGTCTGTGATGAATGGACATAGTTTCTCTGTTAGGAAGTACCAAGGGGATTATTATGTAATTATACAACGGCCCATTTTTTCTTGTTTTTGGTCTTTTATTCTAATTATAGTGTATAAATGATCCATTACTTCTGCTTTTGTTGTAGTAATTTTTAGTAAGGACTTCTGAATTGAAATATGGATCAGGATATTCACGTGTATCGGTGTATGCACATGCATAAGCATCGAGTTAGGCGTGATTTTTATTTTATTTTTCCTACGGGTGTGTTTAGAAACCAAACTAAGAATCCCATCTGAATGTAGAACACGCTCATTCAAAATTAAGCTTCATCTTTTCCTCCAATAACGTTGGCATTCCTGTTCCAATAGTTGTGTCTTGTAGGAAGGCCAGTGGTCTGCATCTGTATTCAGTAAACTTGGATGTGTGTATTTTTTTCTTTTTCCGATAAGTGTTAACTTGGATGAGTGTTGGGTGACCAATATATTTTTCATTTGTGTAGTGTGTCTACATGTTTGAATCAGTTATTGTCAAAATATTTTGCTATTAGTTATAATTGTCAAGGTCGGGACCGCGAACTTGTGTTTGTAGCCGTTTTTCGTCTGTATCGGTATTACAGAGTACAGAACCAGGTAACAAAGGTCTGCACATTGTTCATGCTACGTGTGCAAGATCAACATCCAATGACCAGAATTAGTTTGCGGTTTTCTAGTTATTACCTATTCAAAACATGTGTATTCGCAGAGATTGCTCTGTACTTTGTAGTAAGTTTTTGAAAGCATGTGGTATATATGATGCTTGAATTAGGTATTTGAAAGAATATAGCACAAGTGAGGCTTGAATTAAATACATGTTTGAAGAATCCCATCATCATTCAATAGTTACATCAATCTTGCATGGGGTATGGTTTCATTTAATACTTGTTCTAATGCTTTTCAGATATTTATCCTGAATTATTTGTTTCCATTGTTTTTTTCTTTCAGTTACCCATTTTTAAGTAGAGTTATGACCATTTCCCATTTTTTGTCAATGTCAACAGTATTTTCTTCTAATTCTTTTATGATGTTACAGGAACCATACAGAGTACCATCTGGAGAAAGTCCGGTTCCTGCGCAGTGTTCCATTATTGATCCCCAATCTCCGGCAAGCTCAAAGGAGGTTGATCATCTGAGTCCAGTTTCAGTTTTGGAAATTCCTTTTATAGAAGATGTATCATCTGGTTCTGAATGCTTTGAGAGAGTTGTTGCTGACCTTCAAGGTAAGCACAAAGCCTTTTAGTTTATCTACTCTTATGAGTTAAGATACTTTTAGATTTCTAGGTGTTCTTTTTCTCTGAGGGTACGATGGCTTAGCACGAACATCTTTCTCATAACTTAAACTAGCCACATGTTTCTCACAACTCCAAGGTTACTGAAGAAATAGATAAAGAAAGAGGGGATTCTCTAACAGGCTATAACACCAAGTCTAGAGGGTTTCATCTGGGCCGTTGCAAGTATCTGTTTTGCTGGACCTTCAATTTAGATCCAATTGATTTCCTTACTGGTGCGGTCATAAGCATACAACTGCATTATGCCAACTGATCGTCATCTCCTCTATTTCTTTTTGTAGCCTCGTGATGGATGCAATTAAAACCATTTGTCATCATTGCCAATCATCTCTCTCAACGACGATGTTGGAAGCAAATGTTTTTCTTGTCAATCTACTCATCTTTTATTGCTATTACTAATAATTAATTTTCTGACTGCTGTGTTTCAACTAATTTTTATTTTTTTTCCCCATTTCGAAGGAGTGATATTCTTAAAATTTTGCCTTTTCTTAATTCAAATGTCCTGTTTAATATGTCTGTATCTTCTTTGTTCTTGCTAGAACTTCGAGTGCAGCTTAATCTTCTCAAGATGGAGTCCAAAACGTATGCAGAAGGGCCCATGTCGAGCAACGAAGATCTTGGGCAAGGATTGATTGCAGTCTCTGAGGAGAAGGGAACATATATAGAGGATAGCTGGGAAACTTCCTACCTAGCCGACCTTCTAATCAACTCGGGTTTTAATGATACAGACGACACTAATATGTTCATGGCAACATGGCACTCTCCAGACTCCCCCCTGGGTCCCTGGGTATTTGACAATCTTGAGAAGAAGTATAGCGAGGAGACAACTTGGTCGAAGTCTGATAGAATGCTGCTATTTGACCGCATAAATTCTGGACTCTTGGAGATTTTCCGGAGTAACATGGATCCACACCCATGGGTAAAGCCACAAAAATTGAGGGTTGGTTCAAAGTGGCAGAAAGACAGAATCAAGAACGAGCTGCAAAAGTCCCTGGCACGCCAAGAAACGAGCGCAGACGAGGACATATGGAAGCAGGTGCTGGAGGTAGAGCCAGAATGGTTGTACTTGGGAGACGACATTGATGTAATAGGTAAGGAAATTGAGAGGTTGGTGTTAGATGATCTAATTACTGAGGTATTGTAACTGTAGAGTTTTTTTTTACCAGAAAATGCTCTAGTTCTAGGCATTTACATAGACAGATGAGGTAATGCAATGGTTGGTTCAGTAGTGAAAGTGAATAAGAATAAAGTTACATATCCTTTCAACCAAAAAGAATTTCCATTGCTATTGAAGTTTAAACATAAATTGATGAGCACACGAGTATAGTTGTATAGAATGCCTGGGTGTACCCAGTTCTTAAGCTTTGATTATATGGCTAGTATGTTCATTGTATCACGGTTATGTTTCGCGGTTTCGCCGTTGCGGTATCGGTGTAACTCTAAAATGAGTATCTCAATAACGACGTCGGGCACTTTCTTCTGAACAGAGATATGTAACAGTTTCGGACGGCGACTATGATCACAGTATAACATACTTGAATAATATCGTATAAGGTTTCTTTCTGCCACCACTGACCGCAACCTCTCTCTCCGCCATCGCTCCTAGGCCTGCAAGTTGGGTAGGCCAGCCTTGCCCAACCCGAAATTTTCGGGTTTGGGTTAGTCTAGGTTTAAATCGGGTCAGATTGGGTTGGGTTATGTTTGGACTTAAGTTCAAACATAACCCAACCCACATGCCCGAATTAAAAAATCAGGGTTGTTCAAAATATACAACGGCTGATACAAAGTCATTTCTCCAAAACCAAACCCTAATCTCCTCTCTTTCCTAGTTGCTTTGTTCCTCTCTTCTCTCCAAACGTGGTACTAGGCAGCAATCTCACTTCTCTCTCTCTTTCTATATATATATCAATCACTTGTCTCTCTCTCTATATCAATCTATATATCATATATATATATATATGTATTGCTCACTATATATATAGATACAGATCAGATCTCTCTCTACATTTACATCAGATCTTTGTGTATATATATATATATACAGATCAGAATTTTTTTTTTCAAAGTTTGTGTATTTGCAGATGTATGTGGTGGGGGTATGGAGGATTTGGGTGATGATAGAGAGTGATGAAGAAGGAAGAGAAATTTTGTGATTTTGTGTGTATTGCAATCGTAGGTTTCTAGAGAGAAAAAGATAGGGTTTCTTTAGAGAGAAAAGATTTTACCAGGAAAAGGGGAAAAAACTGATGATTTGACCCGACCCGTTTATTCGGGTTTGGGTTTTAACCCAAACCCGAATCTAGTATGGGTTGGCCTAAGTACACAGTTTAAAAAAAAGAAAAAAATTTCACACAACCCGTCGGCCCGCCCGACCCAACCCTTTTACCCAACCTGAATCTGTTTTAATGCTGGCCCACCCGACCCGGCCCAACCCGACTTCAAATTCGTTCGGGTTCGGGCCGGGTTGGGCATGCCAAAGTTGCACCCCTAATCGCTCCTCCCAATGTAGGGTTGCAAATGAGACGAGCTCGTTAGTAAACGAGCGGAGCCCAAACATAATTTTCAGGCTCATTTAGTAAACGAGCTAAGCTTGAGCAATGGTAAGTTCGGTTCGTATATGTTTGTGAACATGTGATTGTTAGGGCTCGTTTATGTTCGTGAACAAAAGCTCGTTAATATTATACTCATTATTCATAATTACACTTTTAAATTTTAACTAGGAAATTAAAATTAATAATATTTGTTCATTAATTTTCATAAAGCAAGATATTTTTTAAAAATAAATAAATTTTATTATCTAACTTAAAATTATTTAAAATTTCAATAATATTATATCAATTGAATTGAGGAATTTACATAATTTTACTAAATTAAACTCAAATTGACTCAATTGAATTGGTATTATCATTATTTAAAGGGTTAATTTCAGTAAACCCCCCTATATTATCCAATTTAATCAACTAACCCCTACTGTGTCCATTTTGCGCCCTATATACTATTCAATTTCATCAATATACCCCATCATCTCTCAAAATGTCTAAACTACCATCAATAGTATAAGGGAGTTTAGTGAATTATTTCGGAAACAATAATATATACTTTTTGCAAAAAAAAAAAATCATATTTTGTTCCAACATATGAATTTTTTTTTCGAAAAAGTATATATTATGTTCCAAAATATGAATTTTTTTTGCGAAAATGTATATATTATGTTCCAAAATATGAATTTTTTTTTTGAAAAATATTTTTTTTGCAAAAAATATATATTATGTTCCAAAATATGATTTTTTTTCTGAAAAATATTTTTTTGCGAAAAATATATATTATGTTCCAAAATATGATTTTTTTTGCGAAAAATATTTTTTTTTGCGAAAAAGTATATATTATGTTCCAAAATATGAATTTTTTTTTCGAAAAATATTTTTTTTGCAAAAAATATATATTATGTTCCAAAATATGATTTTTTTTCTGAAAAATATTTTTTTTGCGAAAAAATATGTATTATGTTCCAAAATATGAATTTTTTTTTCGAAAAATAATTTTTTTGCAAAAAATATATACTATTATGTTCCAAAATATGAATTTTTTTGGAAAAATAATTTTTTTGCAAAACATATATACTATTATGTTCCAAAATATGATTTTTTGCATAATAGTATATATTTTTTGCAAAAACATTACTTTTCAGAAAAGATCATATTTTGAAACATAATATTATATATTTTTTGCAAAAAAATATATTTTTCGAAAACAAATCATATTTTGGAACATATATATTTTTTGCAAAAAAAATTCATATTTAGGAACATAATATATACTTTTTCGCAAAAAAAAAAAAAAATTTTGGAAAAAAAATCATATTTTGGAACATAATATATATTTTTCTAAAAAAATTATTTTTCAGAAAAAAAATCATATTTTGGAACATAATATATACTTTTTCGCAAAAAAAATATTTTTCGGAAAAAAAATCATATTTTGGAACATAATATATATTTTTCGCAAAAAATTATTTTCCAGAAAAAAATCATATTTTGGAACATAATATATATTTTTTGCAAAAAAATTATTTTTCGAAAAACAAATTCATATTTTGGAATATAATATATACTTTTTCGCAAAAAAAATATTTTTCGAAAAAAAATTCATATTTTGGAACATAATATATACTTTTTCGCAAAAAAAATATTTTTCGAAAAAAAAATTCATATTTTGGAACAAAATATGATTTTTTTTCGAATTTTTTTTTTTTGCAAAAAGTAGATATTATTTTTCCCGAAATAATTCACTAAACCCCCTTATACTATTAATTTCACTAAACCCCCTTATACTATTGAGGGTAGGTTAGGCATTTTGAGAGGTGATGGGGCATATTGATGAAATTGAATAGTATAGGGGGCAAAATGGACACAGTAAGGGTTAGTTGATTAAATTGGATAGTATATGAGGGTTTACTAAAATTAACCCTTATTTAAACTTAATTTGACTTAATTGAATTGAGAATTTTCTTGATTTCACTTATTTGAACACAAATCGATTCAATTGAATTGAAAATTTACTTAATTCCACTTATTTAAATACAATTTGATTTTATTTAATTGGGGATTTACTAAATCTTACTAAATTGAACTCAATTTGACTCAATTAAATTGTGATTTACTAAATTGAACTCAATTCAAGTAAATTAAAATTGTATTTTACTTATTTGAACTCAATTTGACTAAATTTAATTAGGAATTTACTTAATTTCACCAATTTGAACTCAATTTCACCCAATTAAAATAAGGACTTACTTGAATTTCCTAAATTGAACTCATTTCGACTCAATTTGACTCAATTTAATTGGGGATTTTACTACTTTAGAATAGTGAAAACCATCTAATTCAATAGCATATATTGTATAAAAATAAAATATGAAATATAAAAATCTTTTGAATTATATATTTAAATACTATAATACTATTTTGTCAATTAAACTTAATTTCACTCAATTTTTACTACATTGAATTGAGAATTTTATCAATTTCACCTAATTTAATTCAATTAAACAACTTTGAATTGATGATTTATTTAATTGAACTCAATTTAACTACATTGAAATGATGATTTTATCAATTTCACTCAATTAAATTACTTTGAATTGAAGAATTTTATCAATTTCACTCAATTGACGTTAATTTCACTATTTTGAATTGGAGATTTTGTCAATTGAAATTAATTTCACTAAATTTTTACTATTTTGAGTTGATAACTTTATCAATTTCACTCAATTTAATTCAATTAAACTACTTTTAATTAGGGATTTACTCAATTGAACTTAATTTCACTATATTGAATTGATGATTTTATCAATTGAACTTAATTAAACTACTTTGAATTGAGAATTTACTGAATTTCACTACTTTGAATTGGAGATTTTATCAATTTCACTTAAGTTAATTCAATTAAATTACTTTGAATTGGGGATTTACTCAATCGAACTCAATTTCACTATCTTGAATTGGAAATTTTATCAATTTCACTCAATTGAATTCAATTAAACTACTTTTAATTGGGGATTATATAAATTGAACTCGATTTTCATTACTTTAAATTGAGGATTTACTGAATTTTACTTAATTTAAGTCCATTTCATTACTTTGAATTGAATTTTTTTTTATCAATTTCACTCTATTTTTACTACTTTGAATAATAAATTTCACTTAATTGAATTTAATTAAACTACTTTGAATTGGGGATTTACCCAATTTTACTCGATTAAAGTCAATTAAATTACTTTGAATTGCGAATTTTATCAATTTCACTCAATTAAACTATATATATATTTTAAATATTAGGGTAATTTGATTGAAAGAGTAATGTATTTATTTATAATTTTGTTTTTTTAAAAAAAATTTAAGGTAATCTGCAACTGTCCAATTTTCCATCCAAGGGCTGAGGCCTCTAACTAAACCCTAAACATCTTCATTATACACTCTTGAGTCTTGTCTTTCACTCTTGCCCCTCTTCGACATGTATAGGTTTATAGGCGATTTGGGCATCTTCGTGCAATTGTTGTTGGATCTTCTTCTCTCTTAGTCAATTATTGTGATTATCTTCCTCCTCAAGCTCGCGACAACTCTAGGGCTTCGATTTTGGGCCATTTTGCGACAGCTCTAGGCAGGGGCGGAGCCAGGATTCCAACATAGGGGGGGCAAAACTGCTCACAAAGTACTTACAAAAAATAAAAATAAAAAACTGCTCAAAAAGATACTATATAAGATCGATATATTTTACACCAAAATCATTTCAATATCCATCAGAATCATCAAAAAATAGAATTAGCCAAAATTTGCTAAAACTCATCTATAATATAACTTCCCCTTTTGTTTTTTCGCAAAAACAGACGAGACTTGGTAACTTCTGATATATAGTACAGACTCCGTATATATTCTTTTGTTTCAATTTTTTTGTGCAAGTGGTTGACAAGTTGTCACAAGTTGTCCAATAAAGTCTAATTTAAACTTAATATTATATGTATACTTGTTAGTAGTGTCCAATTAAATTTGGGCCTGTATAAACTTTGGGCCATTTTATAAATTTTGTATACGACTTAAATCATGGAGGGGCCCGTGAGAAATATCCAACCTATGTATACTTATAATTTAAAATTTTAATAAGTAGTCTAACAAAGTCCAATTTAAACTTAACATTATATGTATACTTGTTAGTAGTGTCCAATTAAATTTGGGTTTATATAAACTTTGGGTCATTTTATAAATTTTGTATAAGGCTTAAATCATGGAGGGGCCCATGAAAAATATCCAACCTATATAGACTTATAATTTCAAATTTTAATAAGTAGTAGTAAAAAGTAAAAAATAAAAAACCTGGGGGGCCCATCCCCCCCCCCGGCTCCAATTTGGGAATTGCACTTCTTCCTCAAGCTCATATCAAGTTTATCCCTTTGTGTATCTATAGTTGTGTATGTGTGTGTGTAGCTTCGATTGGGGGTATTTTTGTTTCTGTTTGTGTCGGCACAACTTCGATTGTATATGTGTGCTTATATGTATGTGTCGGTGTATATGTATGTGTGTCGACAGAGCTAGGGCATGTATATATATGAATGTATTGCTTTTTTTCATGTTTGTTTTGCAAACTTAGTCCTTAACCTTGAAATTTAATGTTATCCCCTATGGTATTCTCTTAATTTAATAATGAAACTTGAAGGGCTAGAAGCAATAATCTCTCATAATTAATTACGTTGAAGGCCATGAAACACTGTTGGGTTATACTTATTGTGTCTTCGTTTAATTCTTTCTTTCAGCATTGATATAACCTAGTATATATATCCATATATGTGGCTTTAAGTAACATATTTTGCTTTATATCCAGTTTAGAATTGAGGGTTTCTCAGTTAACTTCATCTTCCTGTCACATTTATCTTGGTTTTGGGATTTTATCATAGTTTATGAAGGTTCTGGAATTCATATGTTATTATATTACTCTGTTGTCCCTATAGTGGAATTTATGGGGGTTCTCTTCATGTAGAGCTAATCACTAATGTCATAAACCATAATATTTTTATACATTGTTTAAAATTCTTTATTGATGCAGAACACAACACGAAGAATATAAAACAAAGATGAGAAAGATAGAAGAGATAGAGTTTGGGGTGAGAAAAACAAGAACAATAACCATGATTTCTCTTAATATTAGAACTGAAATTTTGATAAATTTGATTTTTTTTAAGCAATTGTTCACTTTGATAAATCTATTTTTTTTGGTATGAATTTGACAGTAATCATAGTCAATTCAAATTTGATTTCGAAAGCTGTAATTTCTTGAGTTTTAAAGTTGCTTGATAGTTGAGAGCCTTAAAACATAGAAAATAATATTTGTATATATGAGTTGTTCCTTCTTCAACCCAGTTTAATATTTGAGTATTTAGTTTTGTATTGAATTGATTTCATATATATTGGTTCATTTTATTTTATTTCATATATTGCTTCAGAAATGATAATTGGTTTCATTGATTTAAATAGAATTATTGTATTTTGCACTACAATATCCTAACCTATATTTTTCTGGATGTTTTTGTTTAACGTAGGTTAGGTTGGAGTTCTTCTGGTTCAGATTTTTGGGAACTGTCATATGCTAATTGAGGTTCAGATTGTTTGGAAAAAAGTGATCTAATTTTTGGATTCTAATTTTGTTTTTGGTTATGATAGTTAGGAAAATGTTACAAGTACATGAATATTAGCTATGATTTTGGAAATGGAAATGCATAGAAGTCTAAGACTTAATTTTTTGTAATGTATTTTGGGGTTCAGATGTTGATTGTTATTTATTTATATTTTTTTAATTTTAGATATGATTTGAATTAAATGTATTAAGATAACAGATTTGTTCATGTATATGGTGGATTTCATAATGAACAAACGAGCCTAACGAATGAACTTAACGAACTTGAACAAACGAGCCTAATGAGTTTGAACACAAGCTTGAACAAATTTTAAAAACTAGAGAAAAAATATTTTTAAATGAGCCGAGTCCGATCACAAATTTTAGGACTCGTCACGAGCCCGAACACCCAAAGCTCGGCTCATTTACAGCTCTACCCACCATGATATCTATCTAAACTTCACGAATCTAAAACCCCTCGATCTACCAATCTAGCGATCATGGAGGATCTAAACCGGGAACAAACTACACAAACCCACAAAACACTAAAATTGGAACCAGCAAAAGCACCCTCACTCATTGCATACAAATATGACCGTAGAGATCCATTCAAAGCACCCTCATCCCATTTTGATTTAAAAATTACCTATTGTATTTCAACTAATAATTCTGGCAAAGGTGGAGGTGGGTGGCCGCTATTAACATAAAACTTCTACTAGTTTCAGTTTTTTAACAAATAGCCTCTCAAGTGTCATATTGCCCCTTCCTCTTTAAAATCTTTCACAAACACTTCCTTCATCTCAAAGCAATGCGGTTTTAGGACAAAAAAACTGAAACCATAGGTAGTTTTATCTTAAAACTGTTACGCCCCGAATTCGAAAACCCGGATAATGACTTAAATTTAATTAAAATTCATAAAAATATCAAATGGTCAAACTGGTCAACCGACATTGTTTATAATTTATTAGCGCGGAAGCGAAATAGAAATAATAAAATCACACACAAATCCCGAAATCAAATCAAATTACAACACGAACACACTAGTCCAAAGCCAAACAAGTACAAATCATAATAAGCACGCAATCTTTATTATTACATAAAGATGTAATTATTATAAGTTCAAATTCCACAAATTTTCAATAGCTCATGCATCATCCACCAACGGTTCTTTTCCTGAAAAATGTTAAGGGATGAGCACAAACGGCCCAGTAGAGAAAAATCATAAAGCGTAAGATTCCACAAGTATGTAAATTAATGAAAACGTATAGGGTCAAGTCTCCACCCTAGTCCAATGTCATGATATAAATGCATAAAGAATCACAATATAAACTCATGTAGAACAATTTAAATAATACCATCAAGATAATTTAAAAGTTCTATAATCACGAAATTAAAACCAATACTCTCAATATGAACTCAAATCCAACTATCACAACCGAAATAACATCAAATTCAAAATCATCAAATGGGAAAATTATGTCGTGAAACAAACCCTAGGACATGAACTACCTGTTCATCTGCCTAGCCGTCTTGGGGCTACTAACCCTACGGTGACGTCAACCAATCGCGCGATAATTCGAGGACTTGCACCCCAGGAGCTCCTTTGTCCCCCCATTGCTCACACCACACGACCATTTCCCAAAATCAACAACCAATCCACCATTCACAATTCACAATTCATAAATATCATTCACATGCGCACATAAGTAATAAATATATCCGCACTCTATGATCCACCTAATAAAAATTCTATCGTGGCATGAATCAATGCATTTAAACACATTAATGTAATTTCACAACTCATGTAAAAAATAACACAATATGATGATGAATCTATATATAAACATTAAAATGCATAAATGAAGATTCTTAAACTCACACGATACCCCAATAAATCCCTACCTCAAACTTGATAAAATATCCAATAAAATACCAACAATCAAAACAATATGGTTGTGTAGAGAATGAAGAAACGAACGGTTCTCCTTTACGCCTTCATTTCTACCTTGTTATGCCCGAAACCAATTAACACATATTGAATAATTTTTTATATACATAACCATATTTATTTTTATAATAAGATTTGCCAATAAACATTCTGATATATATAAATGTCTACTAAAAAATATTCGGGATTAATAGACAAAATTTAGTTACTTAATTAAGAATCGAAAAGTTCGGTTTCGAATACTACCGTAAAACGGACAGTAGGTAATCTATGATTTTTAGAAAAATCTACAGATTTAATAAAACTATGAAATTTACAGGATACACTCCAAACCTCTACGTAGGTCTACGTAGGCAAGAAAACAATTCTGCAACAGAAACTATATCCGAAAATCATGAAATTCTGGATTTTTAATTAAATCTATATTGATCTATAATTTATGAAATTTTAAGGAACATATAATCTCATACATATACATATGCTATAAAATTTTCAGAAAATAAAACGAATCCTTACATATTTTAAAAAATCATAGATCGAAGACTTTGATTAGCTAGAACCATGAGAACAATAATCTAAAATTTTTGAAAAATCAAATCAAATTAAATAATATAGATCACATACCGTAATTGGTATTAAACCGAAGATCGGAACACGTAGAACAACTTTCTAGTTGAACATAAAATTGAATCTCCACTCTAAGATGCCCAATATGTAGAGAGAAAAAGATAGGAACAGTGAAGAAGAAAGAAAAAAAAAATATAGTTCTTGGTTGAAAATTTTCTTTGCAAAAGCCAAACTCAACACTTCAATATAATCGCTGAAAGTTTTCATCAATAATGTCACAAAATAGATGTATGATTACACCTTTAAATGATGGAGGAATATGTTTTTGGAAAGTTGAAGATAAAAAAAAAAAATGTGGAATTCGGTCACACATTAACACATAATGAATATATTGCAAAATTTACCCTCATCTTTATCAAACTCAAAAGTAACTCCCACATTTAATTAAAATATCGAAACTACCCGGTCAACGATAAAAATGAAAATTTTACAAAACATAGGAATGAACCAAAAAATTCAAATCATGAAATCCTTAATGCACGAAAACACATGCAATGCCACGTAATGCACAAGAAAAAATATATTATAACCGAAGAAAAAAAAATTATTTAAATAAATCCGGTCATTACAAAAACACTAGAACCCTAGGGGATTTTATGTTAAAACGCTGAAATCATAGGGAATTTTATGGGCTTAAAATGAGGGTTGGTGAAAGATTTTCATAGTGGACGGGATAATATGGCACCTAAAAAGGGTATTATAACTGAAACCGTAGGAAATTTTATCTTAATAACCCATAATTTAATAAGAAGAGTACGCAAACTAAAATTCCAAGAAGTTCCATTATAATTACGCAGATGATTATAAACATGATTATCTAAGTGATCATATGTCGTTCGATAGTACGAGGTATTTGTGATTTGGGGATAATTAAGCTATGTTACAAATTATATAAAATTAATTATCTCCGAACTAGATAACAAACCGACCTTAGCTCAGTTGGTAGAGCGGAGGACTGTAGTGGGTAACACCTGTTTGTAATCCTTAGGTCGCTGGTTCGAATCCGGCAGGTCGGATTTTTTTATTTATTTGATGCGTCTTCAAATTTTGTTGCACTAAATACATATACTCTTAAACCAGTTTTTTCTTATTTTTTTGTTTGATATATAATTTAAAAAAATTCAAAACAATGAATACTATAATCGAAGTGCAGTAATTTTGAGAATAGGCAAGAGCTTATCAATTTTAATAACATCTTCAAATGTCTAGAACACTATATTCTTCTCTGTAAATCAAATAAAATTAACATCCACTAAGCCTCAACCCCAGTTCAAGAGATTATAACTAAATGTAGATGAACTCTTCACTCTCTTCTGGACTCGTAGGTTATGGTTTCACCCAACACTATTAGGTACCACTAGGGTTTCTTAGTATCAGTGTAGCCCTGATTAAGCATTTCATTCCCATTAACTTCAGTTGAGAATGCACAGCTCTGAACCACATTTAGGTTGCTCTAGAAAGTAGGGCATGCTTGATTCGTATTTATGCAAAAACAGAAAACTGTACAAAAATTTATTTGTTTCTGAAACCAGTTTTCAAAAAACTCGGTTATAAAAATGTCTGTTTTCGAGAACTCATTTTTATTGTTCTCAGAAAATTATTTTTAATTCTTAGAATTCTCGATAACAATTTTCAGATATATAAACCAAACAAACCCGTCTTTCCCGGAATCACGATTTTGCACAAGAATGCTTAACAAACACATTATATCATGAGTATACAGAGATGAGGGGGTGAAGATGAAATCGATACCCTGTCAAAATGCACAAATGTAGATATTTTATTTCGATTTCCTATTTTCTTTCCCCTGTTGGTTGAAAAAATGTGGAGGAATAACAAATATGTCTTTCTTACACATGAATAAATGAGAATGATTACAAACCGAAAGTGAAGGCATGACAGTGCCAACTCGAGATGTAGTCAAGCGAAAAAAAAAAAACAAGATACACAACATGCTTCCAACTCTATACATACTGATTTTATTGTCACCCTTATTAGTGCCCTTTGCCTTCGTCTTCATTTAATATGCGATTTTGAAAATCAGACACCATGAGAGGCAGTCCATCTCGCAGTGAAACTTTGGGCTCCCAGTTCAGCAACTCTTTTGCTTTGGTAATATCTGGTTTCCTCATGTGTGGATCATCAGCAGTGTTTGCTCGGAATTCTATTCTTGCACTAGAATCAATTGTGTCTTTAACAACCTGTATGAGGAGGAAATAAATTGTAGGCATGCCAATGGATATAAAAAAAAAAATTTGAGCACAAAATAACACTTTATGATGAAATAACTCTCAATTTATGGTTACTAATCCACGGAAAGACAAACCTCAGCGAGCTCTAACATGGTGAACTCCCCTGGGTTACCCAAGTTGAAAGGACCCGTGTGCTCCCCTTCCATTAGTGCCATCAGTCCATCAACCTAACACGGAGAAAAGACTGATATTCAATTAACATCATTTTGCGTCAGCCTGAAATATCTTAAAAAAACCATTGCGGTGATACCAAAACTGTGCTATGAAAAGATCTAACCATGGGAGAAACTGATGTTGGTACAATTGCCAAAATCACAACTACTGTCTCTGTAGTAAATTAAATCTTTTCTTCCTTCTTTTGAAGTCTGATATCAGTATACAGGGTTGTACCCCCCCACATCTTTTGGCAAGGTCCTCCACAAGAGAGTAGAATTTCGCTATTATAGAGACTATTGCAAACACAACACACTATCATATTCCTAGCAAATAAAAATGTGCAGAGGACTGCAAGATTCATGGTTAATGCCTGTCTTGAGAAGGCTACCACACAGAACAACACAATCGCCATCTTCTTTAACAAAGTAGAGGTCTAGAAAACAATGGTTGCAATAGATCTGGGGGTGCATTATAATTAATAAATCTAGAGCTCTTTGTTTAGGTAGCCCCTTCTCTACCATTCTTCATCGTTGCTCATTGACACAATCTTTTGACTTTCCTGGTCATATTATGGGCAAGAAGTCAGGATACTTTAATTTTCCATGTGCCAATTCAAGCAAAACTTTAAGGCTCAAGGGTAGATCACATGTTCATCAGTAATTGGTACGATAAATAACTCTTCACCGCAATATAGTAGCATAGCTATAGTCTAAATGCAGTGTATATTCTATCACATTACCGCACCTGTATCTAAAAACTGTCATGTTTCTTTCCCAACAAAGCCAGATTGTTATGGGGCTACAAAAGTTATTTTCTACCTTAGTGTTCTTTTTTTATATTGGCAGCAACTAAAGGGTTGTTCCCACTCTTTGGGTGAGAATGATCCCCTTTCAGCACATGACAGACCAAAATCATGGGCCAATTTCGTTTCAGGGAAAAGCCTAGTGAGGAAGGCCTCAAAGGAAGCAAATCAACTAATAAAGTTAACCAGAGTAATTTGCAAATTGCCCCAAAGTAGTAAAATATACCCGAAAAAAAGAGTCTGGTTGTCATTGACCCATTTCTTGCATTTTTTTGGTGATCACCAGTTAAAGGAAAAAGGGAAGACCCAAAAAGGTTAGTCATTCAGTGGGACATTAATAGTTTTTTAAAGTTGACTATTTGGAGAATAATGGGTTAATAAGATTTCCCTCTTTCGCAATTCCTGGCGAAACACACTCCTCTATAATTTTGATTCCTTTGTATAACTTTTCAAATCTGAGTCATATGCTGATCAGTACTTCTACATATGGGATTTTAGTTAAAGTGAGCATGTGTTAAGCTCATACAAGTAACAAGCGCACACATTCCCAATCAACTTTGCAATACTCTATTGTATGTGTGTGTGTGAGTGTGAGCTTCTCAGGTTAATCAAAGGTTTCAAATTTTGTTTAGAAATGAGCTGGGTTAATGGCAGTTTTGAGCATGCCATGCGAAGATTATATTACACCAAGAGTTTCCAAAGGAAACAAAGGCAGACATTAAACTAACGGATAACCAGTAGGCATCTCAAAAATTTCCCGGGAAAAACATTACGAGGTAAGGAAAAATAACTTAAATTAACAAGGCATACCAAGTCAGAGACATATTGGAAGCTTCGTGTTTGTTTTCCATCCCCGTATACAGTCAGTGGTTGTTTGCGAATGGCCTGCAATAAATAGCTATGACAGTAAATCCATCTGAAAGAGCTACGACATTCTCAAGAGTGTAAGGATTTCAGTCAGGAGATCAAACCTGTGCAACAAAGTTGCTGACAACACGTCCATCATCTAGACACATACGAGGACCATATGTATTGAAAATACGTGCAATTCGCACCTGCAAAGATGAAGCATGATGATAAATCTCACACATGGTTTATACCGTGAAAGACTAAAATCCAGATACTCCATTCATCTCACAAAATTTAGTATCTTCTTCGGACTGCCCTAACATTTATATTTTGTGCAACCATCAAACTAGCAGATTGTCAAATTGTAACCGACATATCCAAAATTATTATTGTACAATCAAATCCAAAGAAATTTTCCCTCCTAACCTAACAATCCAATAACACTCACTAATATAGACAATAGTAAAAGACATTCATTTGGACAGCATATCCATTGAGGTATTAACTCCCCACAAAGCACGAGGTATAGATGTTATGTATTGCTGTTTTCGGAAATGTAACATGAATGAAGTGAATTTCCGCAAATAATCGTACTCAGTTATCATGTGTGGGCCTTAAAAATTAAACTCCATAAATGAAAGCCTATCATGTGGTTAATAAAGTTTAAAGCATGGCCAGGAATTAGATGCAGGTACAACAGACATGACTTTATGTCCTCAAATCCTACTAAACTTCGACCATTTACTATTGCACCCACGCTACAACAAAAGGCAAGTTTAAGGCAGGAGGGACAAGTAGCATTCCCCAGTTCATGAGATTGCTTGCCATCAGATCAATTGTGGTCACTAAATACAGCATTCCACAACAATCCACATATGACGACGTGAGAATCTATTACCTCAACATCTGCACCCCGATGATAATCCATTGTTAAGGTTTCAGCAGTTCGTTTCCCCTCATCATAGCAGCTCCTCACACCTAAATGTTTATGAGTAATTAGCAATCTCAATACGATAAAAATAAACCATAAGATTTGGTACATATAAGTCGGTACCTATTGGATTAACATTTCCCCAATAAGTCTCCTTTTGTGGATGCTCAAGTGGATCCCCATAAACCTCACTTGTACTAGTCAGCAGAAACCTAGCCCCTATTCTTTTTGCAAGCCCTAACATGTTGAGAGTACCCATCACATTTGTCTTGTAATCACAGTCAAGGATCCCAAACAATTCCAATTCCAGTTGCCAAAAGTAAACTTACACACATTCATATACGTATTACATATCATTTAAAAACCATAAGATTTAGCAAAGAGCTATAAACTATGTATCACAATTCACAACCATTATAGGAGCAAACCTATACATAAACACAGCATTGAAATTATGAATTTGTCTAAAAGAGGTAATTATATATGCATCAAAAAACACAATCTTTATGAGAATGAAGAAGGATATGATAGTCTTGACAGGATTATATTTGTAATGAACAGGTGAAGCAGGGCAAGCCAAGTGATAGATCTGATCCACCTCCAACAAGATGGGTTCAACAACATCATGCCTAATAAGCTCAAACCTGTGATTCCCAAAATGGTGCATCACATTCTCTTTCCTCCCAGTAAAGAAATTGTCAATCACAATCACATCATCACCTCTAGCGATCAACTTGTCCACCAAATGACTACCCACGAACCCAGCTCCGCCGGTGACCACAATCCTCATCCGCCGCCGTCCGATCCCCACCGGCACTCTTCCGGCGACCTTGTCGGCGCCAAAATTGGCGGGATTGCGAAATGGGTAGGACAGTGATTCGCGACTGGTGTGAGAAATGGATCTGGGATTGGAGGAATTGGGGTCGGAGGGGGAGAGACGAGAGAGAGTGGGTTGGAGGATGAAGAATGTGGATCCAATGAGAATACCCACGAGAATGAAGAGGAGTCTCTGTTCTCTGAAGAGGTAGTGGATCGATCTCGGGAGAGATCTGGGGTGTTTCGACGATTTGGGGGAGTAGGTTTGGGTTGTGGGGATCTCTTCGTCTCTTCTGTGGCTCATTGCGGATTGCTTGTGCAATTTCATGGTTCTTGGCAGAATTCAATTTCAGTATATGTATGTATATGTATATATATATATGTCTGTGTGTGTGGAGAGACAGAGACAGAGACAGAGAGAGTGTGTGTTGTTTTGAGAAAATGAGTGGAGTTCTATAACATTTTGGGTTGTGTTATTTGTGTGTGTGGTGTTAGCTGTGTGTGTTGGCGTGTGAAAATGGAAGTGAAAGTGTAGATCCTGAAACTATTTCATTCAATTTCACAGAGAGAGAGAGAGAGAGAGAGAGAGAGAGAGGTGGAGGAGAGTCTTGTTATAGCTTGTAATTGCAATTACAATAATGGACACCTTTTGGTTGGAGACTTGGAGTAAAATAGAAGTGTCGTTGGCTCAAAATATATATATATAGATATGTGTGTGTGTGTATTTATTTATTTTAAGGTAATTGGTGATCAATTTCATAAATTATGAATTGAGAAGTCAACCGCCATTTTATAAGGTAGTGTGTTCATTCTTGTGTTATTCTTACTGCAACTAAAAAAATAAAAAATAAACTTTATAAAGTTGACCTAGCTCTTGAATTAATGTGCATGTCTTCTCCAATAAATAATTATATATAAAAGTTCAACTATTGTCATAAGTGGTTTGGGACATTAATTATTGGTTCATTACTCTTAATAGCAAAGTACACAAAATATATATATATATATATATATATATATAATGTTTTTTTGTGAATGTCATCCTCTCTTGAAAATACAATTGATGCACAAATTCTATCATCTCTTGAAAATACAATTGATGCACAAATTCTATCACTAGAATAATGTGACTTAATGAATGATAAAATAGTTACTCGCTTCACTTATTGTTTAAGATTTTATACGATTCTATTAATCCGCTGCCTTAAAATTCCTCCATACTTTGTTTTTTTATTCCCTAACATTTGGTATGTATTAGACATTTATATTTATTTCTACTTTAACTACTAAATAAGTTTTTGTACTATATCATTTTTTTTGGAGTCTCTCTTGTTTAGTTTCTCTCCAAACCATGATCTAATGGTTAAAAATATATGTATATCATCACTTAACAAAATTACAAATAAAATATTTTTGTGATATACTTGCTCAAAAAGTTAATTGAATGATGTGAGCTGTTTTTAACCACTAATTTATTTCTGGAGAAAGCTTGAGAGAGGAAATCACAGGAGAGGATCTTATTGTACCCTCTTTTAAGTATACATGTATGTGTTGTTTTGATATTTGCCTAAATTTTACTTTCACACTCTCGAAGTTAAATATTTTCATTTTCATCCCCTTCGGATTAGTTAAATTACCTCTTTGCCCCTAAATATTATATATATATATATTTTTTATAAAAAAAAACTCATTTTATGAGTCAAATTATATATTTTACATAGTGATTGGGGTGAGGGGTCTAAGTGAAATAAAATTTAAATTCGAGAGGATAAAAGTGAGAATATTCAATTTTGAGGAGATCAAAATGGGATTATGGCAAGTATCGGGAGTTGTTTGTGGGAATAACCCTATTATAGTTTATTTATGGGATATTTTCAACAAACTCCCCTGTAGTTTCATTATTTGATCAACTTACCCCCTCCTTATTAGAAAACCCCCCTACACTTACCAAGTTGATCAAATTGCCCCCCTCCCATCATCTTTCGTTAACAGAAATAGTAATTGACTAAAAAGTCCCTAATAAAAACGATGTCGTTTCCCTCAAACAAGTGTCTCCAAGCTTAAAGTCCATTTTACCTTCCATTATACTAGAAATAGTCCATTTTACCCTCCATTATATTAGGGTTTGTGTTTTGTTCGCTTAAGTTATATTCAGCCTCCATTGGATTGAACCACTTCCACACCACATATCTCATCCTCCTCTTTGCAATCGATCAAAATTACAAAGGAAAGCTAAGATTCTTCAACCAAATGGCTTTGCGTTTCATTCAACATCATGGTTCTAGGTACATTTTCAACCAGTGGCTTCACTTTTCACAAACGTCAACGACATTTTATATGTTTTATCCAATATCATGTTTCGAATCTTTTATGTTTTGTTGTGGGGTAGTGTGATGTTGGAAAGTAGGCAAACATATTGGGTCCATTTCACTTTTGAATATAGTGTAAAGTACTGACTTCATAGGTTAAAAATTAGGGCTTTGGTTTTGGGAGTGGTCCCTCACCTATCTTATTTTCGTTTACAAAATGTGTATTTGGATTTATATTGATAGAATTAGGGTTTGTTTTGGTAGATATCATTAAAAATTAGGGTTTTTGTATTTAGTGGATCGATTTACAATATTAAATGGGAAATTTTGTATTTAGTGACTTACTTTACACATTTTAGGGTTTTGGTTTATGATTTATATAAACAAAATTAGGGTTTTGACTTATATTAACATAAATAGTTTAGGGTTTTTCTTTGGGGAGTGGTCCCATCAATTTGTTATTTATTATTTGTTTGTATTACATAATGGTATGTAGGGTCCCTTGTATGTATTGGTTTTATTATTTATATATGCATGTTCACATTTGTTTTATACGTTATGATCCTACTTATAAGAGAATGCATTATTTAGAAATGCACTACGGGGGTCAATTGGATTATTCTAACCCACCTAGGTATGTGAATGGTTATGCAAGAACATTGAATAATCCAGTAGACTTGGATATTGTTAGTATGTTGGATTTCATAAATGTGCCAGCAATGGTTGGAGAACCCATGGATTGTGCAATTTATTATAGGTCTTTTATTGATTATAAAGTTCATGAATTGGTGACTAATGAGGACTTTGTAGATATGGCAGCCAGGTTTGCTATGTTTAGCCTTGTGAAGTGATACTTTGTTGCACCTAAGGAGGTTGAGGAACATGTAGTTGATGTTTGGGTTAATGATGATGGTAATGGGGTTGAAGTTAATGATGAAGTTGAGGAACTTGTAGTTGATGTTGAAGATGAACATGTATGTCAAGAGGAAGATGTTATTGAAGTTAGAGGAACATGTATGTCAGGGGTTAATGATGATGGTAATGGGGTTGATGTTGAAGAGGAACATGTAGGTCAAGAAGTGGTGAATGATGAAGAAGGTGTGCATCATGAGGACATTGATGAAGAAATTGAAGATGATTATGTTACAGACTCTGAATATGATGAAGGTGAATGGATGGGAAATCCATATGATACAACTTCAGACCTTGAAATTCAATATGCACCAAGTGAGGCGTTGATAAGTATGGATGGTTCAGAATCAGATTCAAATTCAGATGATGAGGAAACAAATCATGGAGAGTTGAACTTTAACTTGAAGACTGACTTGGGTGTTAAGCAGCTTAAAGTGGGTATGAAATTTAGCTCTGCAAAAGACTTTAGAGTTGCTCTTAGGCACAAGGCAATGAGTGAGAAATTTGACTTCAAGTTTAACAAAAATGAAGGAGATAGAGTTACAAGTGTGTGTATAACAAAGTGTGGGTGGAGAATACATGTTTCACTTAACACTGGTGACTATTCATTTCAGATTAGGACATTCAATGATGTTCACAAATGCAGTGGTGTGAGGGAAAATAAACAAGTCACTCAAATTTTTATTGCACAACATTTTGTGGATAGAGTTATGGCAGAACCTAACTGCACTGTCAAGAACTACAATCCACTGTTCAGAAAGAGCTTGACATTATTGTTGGACAACATAAGATTAGAAGAGCAATGAGAATGGCCCAACATATCATTGAGGGTAGTGCTGAAGAGCAGTTTAGAATATCTAGGGAATATTGTGCAGTGATTTGTCAATCTGATCCAGGGACTGTTGCACATGTGAGCACTGCACCATGTGGTGAGGGAAGATCATTTTTGAGATTGTTCTATTGTCTTCATGCAATGTGGAAAGGATTCCTAGATGGCTGCAAACCTTTCATAGGGCTAGTTGGGTGCTTCCCCAAAGGGCCTTATTGTGGACATTTGTTTGTTGCAATAGGGAGGGATGCAAACAATCAAATGTGGCCCATTGGTATTGCTCAAGTTGAGTATGAATGCAAGGACTCATGGGAGTGGTTATTGGATAATTTATTTGGCATCATAGGGGATTATGTGAACTTTACATTCGTCACAGATAGACAGAAGGTAAAATACTAGTGGCATTTTCCTTAAACTAATTGTCATTTTACTTAAATTTATGCATTTCCATATCCATTAATAATTGTCATCTTATCTGCTCATGTTTGTAGGGGTTAGTTGAGTTATTTGAGCATAGATATCCAAGAGCTAGCTTGAGATTATGTTTGAAGCACCTTTATGAGAACTTCAAGAAAAGCTTTAAAGGAGAGAGGTTACATGACATCTACTGGAATGCAGCAACAACTTTCACTAAAGTTGAGTTTGACTTGCACATACAAGAAATGAAGGAAGTAGCACAGATGCCCATGATTATTTGTTGAAGATTCCAAAGGATGTGTGGGGAAGGTATGAATATGATTGGATGTGTAAGTTTAGTCTATGAGTGAATCTTTCAATGCTTTCATCAAACATGCAAAGGATAAGCCCATAATCTACATGTTTGAGTGCATTAGAAAGTTATTAATGAATAGGCTGCAGAAGCAAAGAGAAATGATAGAAAAAGTGGAGGGTTTTTTGTGTCCAAAAATAAAAGAGAAGTTGGCAATCACTGCAAAGTATGTGAGGTCATTGCATGTGGTGTATGCTGGAAATGATAAGTACCAGGTGGACAACATGACATATCTTGATGCTGGGGTTTCAGATTGTGTGGATGTCAAATAAAAAACATGTTCATGCATTTATTGGAATATCAGTGGTATTCCATGCAAAAATGCAATGATAGTGGCCTATTTTAGGAGGGAAAATCCTGAGAGTTATGTAAATCCATGCTTTTACAAGAAAAGGTTTTGATGAACTATATGCATATGATTTCTCTTGTTTGTTTGAGGGAAATGACAAGGAAAATAGGGACATCTCCTATTTTGCCACCACCAAATAGGGTTCAACCTGGTAGGCCTAAGAAGAACAGGAAAAGAAGTGCAGATGAAACAAGAAAGTCAAGTAGCAAAAAAATTATGAGGTGCAAGAAATGTTTAGACACATGCCATAATACAAGAACATGCAAGGTTGTTGAAAAAGTGGTCAAGCGAAGGAATGGTAAAGGTAGGAAACCCCCAACACCAAGGTTTCATAATGGTATGGGTGGTGGTATGTTTGAAGAGCCAGAGACAAGTAGTAGGGGTGGAAGAAACAAGGGCAAGAGAAGAGCTACACCATCTGCTAGAGCTGTTGCAAGGGCACAAGGCAGTGGTGATTGAGGTGGTGTGAGGACAACAAATGGACCTGAGGTATGGATGCAATCTGCTAGATATTTATCTTACATTATAGTAAAAGTAAATTAATTATTCAATCTGACACAATCTTCTCAACAACAAATGCAAGCTTCATCTTTTAGACAACACCAAACCATACATATGACACCACCAACATTTACTCAAGGTAGTCAAGTTTGAGGTAAGTGTCATGTACTTCATTTTAAACATTGATTTGGGCTTTGATGGTTGGTGAAGTAATTAAGTTAGTCAAGTATTTTGGTTGTTGAATTCAATAATATTTTTTCACTTTGTGCAGGTTGGTGGTTGACTCATTGAAGTATTTTGACACTTTAGCTTGGTGACTTGGTATTTTTTGGATTATTAGTGGCCTATTTTGGTGTATTTTGGCTTTAGGGTTTGGTGTATTTGACTTTTGGGTTTGGTGTATTTTGGCTTTAGGGTTTCATGTACTTCGGCTTCAAACTTTAATGGTCTTTTGGACTGGGAAGTTTGTAATTTTTTGGAATGTTCACTAATTGCCCAGATTGTTATACTTTGGTTTCAAACTTTATGGTATACTAATTGCCCAGTTTGGATTGTTTCTAATGAAGTATATTATTCTTTTTGGATATGGATTTGTCCATTATTTTCTATTCAATTACAAATGTTACATAATTATCCAGGTTTTGGATACGGTTGTCTTAAATTACAAATGTGATCATTACATGCTATGAGGATACCATGTTTACATAATACTTAAACAAGTCATTACAAACCATACTACTTCAACAAGTCATTACAAACTATCTCAAAACACCCATTATGGAATTGAGTCTACTTTAAGGAAATAAACCAAACAATACATGAGATAAAAAAAATCCTATAATTAGTTTATTCACCGACTTCAAGGCTAGCTCAATCTCAAGATACATGTTCTTCAACTCAGCAGTATCGTCCTCGAATCCAATGTTGTGTTGTCTTTCCGAAATACGAAAAGACTGAGGTACATAACGTACAAAAATTGGTTTGCACCACCTCCAACAATCACATATTTGGTTGGGGCATCTGTAGTATAGCTTACCCAAATTGCCATGATCATCTCGAGTTGTCACCAATATCGCGGCTATGTTGCCACAATCGCAAACTTTATTTTCATACCTCAAATCGAAAGAGTTGTTACATTACCGGCTTGAAGAACTAGACATGATGATATTTAATCTTCAAAAAATTAATTTAATTCATTAATTGATATAGACAAATTAAACAAAAAATAGTAGTTTTAAAAAAAATTACAATTTAAAACAGTGTTCATAGTTCATACCAATTAATTTTCGAAATTTTTAGCATACATGGTGAATTTGTAGATACATTGAGTAGATAAACCTTGACAATGAGGATGAACAAAAAATAACAATTTAAAAAATATTCAAAAAAAGTGTTCATAGTTCATATCAATTAACTTTCGAAATTTTTAGCATACATCGTCATTCTGTAGATAAATTTGCAATGAAGATAAAGAAAGATGTTTAGAAATAAAGAAATGATTTTTAATGACGACTTACCTCGATGGGATCGACAACAATGGCTTATCCTCCTCCACCTACACCTCTTGATAATGTTATGACCTAAGTTCTCAACCCTAAAAAAAGACGATAAAGGGTAGTTTGGTCTTCAAATGTCTACCATGTGCATATAAGGTCATTTTCGTCATGAAATTCAAAATTTAAATATCACATGACCGACATGTGTTTTCTAGCTAACGAAAGATGATGGGAGGGGGGCAATTTGATCACTTTGTAAGTGTAGGGATTTTTTCTGATAGGGAGGGGTAAGTTGATCAAATAATGAAATTACAGGGAGATTTGTTGATAATATCCTTTTATTAATATTAAGAAAACATCAATAACTATTTTAAAAATTGAAAAGTTATTATATAATTTACTTTTGTTTTCATACTGTAATTAGAAAAGTACTCTAATAAATTAATAGGTTAGTATTCCCACCTTTTTGCTATCCTAAGGGCACATGGAATGCATGCAATAGAACTCCAAGTAATCTCACTAGATACAAGCACGTAAAAGTGAGAGCCAATAATAATAATAAATAAATAAAAACATTAAAAAAAATAGGGTTGACTTGATATCAAAGCGATTAAGGTAATCACTTTAGGTCCCATGTGGCAAAAAGGAATCTCCATAATCTATTTCATGCAGGCCCCATAGCAAATTGATGCTACAATTATACCTTAATATAGGCTGTTGGGCATATATATATATATATATATATATATGTGTATGTGTTTTGTGTGTCTGTCAAGGGGCCTAAGGCCCTGTTTGGTTCACGGTCCGGTTCTATGTAATCCGGTTTCATAATAGTTTTTTTGAGATCGGACACTGTTTGGCAACACGGTTCCAAAAAAACAAGGATCACTTGGGACCAAAATGAGTAATTTGAGACAACAAAAAATGATGGTCTCAAGTGGTCTTATATACAATTGTCTTAATACATGAGACCATAAAATTTGAAAAATATATATAATTTGAAAATAATATATAAAATTAAAAAAAATAATATAAAAAATTTGAAATATATATATAAAATACAAAAAATATATTTAAAATTTGGGAAAATAAAAAAATTCCAAAATAATAGAAAAAATAAAAAATAATGTATAAAATTCGAAAATAATATATAAAATTTGAAAAATAATATATATATTTTAAAATAATGTATTAAATTCGAAAAAAATATATAAAAATCAAAATTAATATATAAAATTTTAAATATATATATATAATTTAAAAAATAATATATAAGTTTTGAAAAATAATATAAAACATTTGAAATAATGTATAAAATTTGAAAAAAAATATAAAATTAAAAAATAATATACAAAATTAGATATATATATATATTTGAGAAAATATAAAAAAATTGAAAATACTATAAAAAATCAAAAATAATATATAAAATTCAAAAAATAATATAAAAATTCGAAATAATTTATAAATTTTGAAAAATATATTATTTTTGAATTTCTTATATTATTTTCAAATTTTTTATATTTTTTCAAATTTTATATATTTTTCATACTTAATATATTTTTTGAATTATATATATTATTTTTTTATTTTTTGTATTATTTTTCAAACATAAGACCAAATAACTTGAATAAGACCATAAGACCAGACAGTTTTACCAAACAGACTTTTAGAACACCACTCATATAAGACCAGACCGGACCGAACCAGATAATACCAAACCAGACAAGATAAAACCGGACCGGACCACCTACCAAACGGGTCCTAAATGATCATTACCTAAATGTAATTGAAGGCAATGAAAGAGGTATATTGAAGACGGACAAATTTGAGTATTAACTGAAATGAAATGATTTGTATCAAGATCAGTGAGCAGATTAGAGTACCCTAAATTGATCAATGTTCCTATTTAATTTCCTATATATGCTCTTAATTGAGTCATAGAATCATTGGGCTGTATTAATTACAGACTTGAACTTTACTTCTCTATGTTCATCATTGCCTCGTATATTATAAAATATAGCTTGAATATTTATTTACCCCAAAAAACAATACAGTTTAATTACCAATAATTAAATGTATTGTAGCGGTGTAGCCATCCTAGCCCATTATCTAACATATTCTGGATATGGGCCGCTTTATAGGCCCACTTTATGAAATGTAGATAAGACCACCCCAGTCTTGGGCCTTAACACATTATCTCATATTATTATATGGCCCAACGTCGTATATTATAAAATACAGCTTGAATGTTTTGAATTCTCTACAGCGTGATCTTTCTCCTGAGTTGTCTGGAGTTCATCCAAAGGTGGATAAATATCCACGTTATCTTAAAATTTTAATTGCATTAAAATTCAAAGGGTAAGAAGGTATTTTTGTAATTGTAAGATATATAAATTATAACGTGAATATTTTATCCACATTTGGATTGAGCTCCAGACAACTTAGGAGAGAGATCACGCTAGCGAGGATCCGTGTTCTATTTATTTACCCAAAAAACAATATAGAGTTTGATTACTAATAATTAAATATAGCCACCTTTAGCCCATTATCTAACATATTCTAGATATGTGCCGCTATATAGGCCCACTTTATGAAATGTCACCCCGGCCTTGGGCCTTAACACATTATCTCATACTATTATATGCCCAACAAGCGTCAGAATTTATTTTGTTATAGGGTTGGATATTACTACCATTAATCAGGCTCTTTAAGTTGAGAGGGTGTTTTGGGCTAATTAATTGATATTTATGAAATAATGAATTTCAATTGAATATAGTATAATACGAAGCACAACGAGTATAACCCAGAGTCGAGATCAACAAGCCTGAGCCCAACTCAATAACCAAATCAATCCAAGATAGGAAAAAAAGATTGATGAAGTTTGAGCTAGCTAAGTGGCGTTGAACGGTTGAAGACAAACATTGTCCTAAATTTTATTTTGGGTAAATTACACTTTCACCCCCCGTTGATTGGACAAATTCCAACTTCCCCCTCTAGTTTGGACAATTACACTTTCACCCCCTACAGTTTAGTTTTTCGTAACACTTTCCCCCCTCCACCGGCCTTCAGGCGTAGTCGGTCAAAGCTAATTTGATGGGTGAAATGACTACACTACCCTCTAGCTACTAAAAATACTATTTTAGCCCTTAATTTTGTGGACAAAATTGCCCTTGTATTAATATATACCTATACCCATACCCATATATGCAAACTAGTTTCTTCCTCCTCCATAGCCGTCCTCCTTCATCCTCCTCCATTTCCAACCTTCGGCGTCCTCCATTGTTGCAGGTGAAGATCATCAACAAACTGCATCATGTCTTCCAGATTAGTAAGTCATATCTTTCCTACAGATTTTAGGGTTTTGAAATTGAGTTTAGATGGGTTTAATATATGGTTTAATTTAGGGATTTTACTTGTTTTTGCTGAAATTGAGTTTAAAATCTGTGAATTGAAGTGTAAAACCATGTATGTTGGCCTTAAGATTTTAATCTAAGGGTAATTCCGTAATTTTGATGATAACAAATCATTAATGATGTATTTGTCCAAGCTTGTAAAAAGAGGAAAATCATACTATGGATCACGCGGACAAAAAGATCATGGCGATGCATTTAAAACGAACGAACAAGAATATCAAATGCAAAAAGATTGAAGTTCAAAGATGATCAAGAGCAAAGAGATTGAAGCTTAAAGTTAATCATTTCAAAGAGGATCAACCACTACTTGAAGATTGGGTAGATAGGTTGGTGAGTGTTTAGATTTTAACTGTCAAAGTAATTATTTGAATTATTTTGAAGCTCTAGAAATCTAAAATCATTATGCATAAAACTATTTTTTGAAAACAAATAAATACCAAATTAATGAATTTGGGTTTGAGAATTAACATTCAAAGTTTTGCAAATTAAATACAAAATATTTTGGAGACTCGGCTCACCCCATTTGCAAACTCAGCTCACCCTATTCTCATAAATTACAAATGCATAACTCAGCTCACCCCAATCCTTGAATTGCTTTTCAACGGCTCTATATGACTTTTTTTCATATTTTATGCCAAAAATGATGAAAATGTTTGCTATAAAAGGACTTAAAACTCTCTTTACAACCTACCTCTTGCAATCTCAATCATACACTTTCATATACACTTTTGTATCATCATTCACATATTTTCAAGTCTAGAGCTTCAATTTTTTATTCAAATTCTTACTCTAGTCTTGTGCTACAATTGTACAAATCAATCTTTGAGAGATATTCTATGGTACAAGATCATTGTATTCAAAGGGTTGGTGTGACCCAATTTTAGGCTAAGAGAGGGTGTTCTCTTAGCAAGGAGAAGTGGTGTGCTTCTTGTGAAGGTTTTGCTCTCCACCCGTAAGGAGAAGCCATAGTGGATTTGAGAAGTCTCAAGAGAACCTTGATTTATATTGCTTTGTGTTTTTATATTAAATCATCGGGCAACAATGTATATTTGTTACTACATTGTATTGCTTATAAGAATTTAGGGTTTTCAAATGTAAATTGAGATTCAAATGCTTAATTTAGGGATTTTACTTAATTTTGGAGAAATTGAGTTTGAAATCTGTGAATTGAAGTTTATTTGTTACTGCATTGTAATGCGTATTAGAATTTAGGGTTGTCAAATGTAAATTGAAATTAAAATGCTTAATTTAGGGATTTTACGTAATTTTTATGAAATTGAGTTTGAAATCCGTAAATTGAAGAATATTTGTTAGTACATTATACTGCTTATAGGAATTTAGAGTTGTCAAATGTAAATGGAGATTCATTTTGAGTAATTTAGGGTTTTTACTTATTTTTGCTAAATTGATTGCTTTCTATTTATACAAGTTAGTTCTTCTAACACTCACATGAATGAAATGATAGATTGTAGGTACAAGAGTAGGTTTTGTTATTGTAAGCTTAAGGCTGCAATTAGAGTTACAGAAAATGAAAAGAACAGGGGAAAATTATATGTTGTGTGCCCAAATGAGTGTAGTGTATGTGGATTTTGGGATTGGTTCAAACCTATCTCAATTGTGAACTCAACCAAGAGTGCCCAACTAGAATTTGATGATGCAGTAATGGAGAAACTGAAGAAATTGGATCAAGATGTTATGGATCTCAAATTTGCTCATGTAGAGCTTGCTGCAAGTGGGAATGAACTCCATAGAAGCAATTTAGTTGTGAAGATGTTGGTGATTCTGAATCTGGCTTTGAGTGTCCTATGGTTTGTTGGATTTGTAAGTTTCGTGATGATGACTTTAGTTTAAGGTGCTTTGAATGTCCTACACCATCTCAAATGTGGTCATTTAGTTGTATTATCCTCAAACTTTGTTTAGAATGGAAGGTTAAGAAGCCTATGTAAGCTTCACTTTTTGCACTCATTTTGTATGTAAGCTTCAGTGTAGTATTTTATATGTAAGAAACCTATGTAATCCTATGTTGTATTCAAGACATGTAAGCTTGAGTTTCTTAATGGTAATGTAAGATTCATTTTGTTAATGTCAATGTAAGATTCATTTTGTTATGAAAACATTGTATTGGCAGTGTACATTTGTTCATTCCATTGAACACAATCAATTTCTATCAAACCATTGCATTGAATTTGTACATATTGTTTCAGAAACCATAGCAGTCATATTGTTTCAGAATCAATTTGCATCAAAGCATTGCAATTTTCACTCTAACCATTGAATACAAGCAATTAAATGACAAATAACAAACATGTTTACAATACAACAATTTGGAAATGAATTTGCCCATTCCATTGAATAATGGCATACAAGTAAGTTTCAGAAAGTCACTACAACACAGTCAATTAGCATTACATCCCAAGAATAGACAAATAAAAATCATCAAACTTGATTACAAATTGTCATCAGTTCTAACATTGCCCCCCAAAAATACTAGTGTTAGCATATACCATTGCTATACCCCTAGTGTTACCATATACCCTTTGTTATTCCACTTCATTGCATTTACAAAAAGAATTTAAGCTCTTCACAAAAGTCACAACCTGTCAAAAAAATGACCACTGCAGTGTTCTCCCAAAAAATGACTGCTACAGTGTGCTCCCAAAACATACACAAAAAGGTCCAATCTGTCCACAAAATCATGCAGTGTCCAAAAAATGAGCACTGCAGTGTGCTCCCAAAACACACAAATTGTCCGATATGTCCACCAAATCATGCATTGTTCTAATATCCACAAAAAACCACCATTTCTCCATAAAGCTCCAATCAACAGAGCCTTCCCCTTCCTCTTGATATTGACAACTTTCCAACCTAATCCATACATACAATCAAGAAATTAAAAGGAATTTGTTTAAATTTGAAATATTACCCTAACAGTTGGTTGATTGCAACTTGCTTGGCTTACCCTAGCATTTGGTTGACTGTTGCTTGCACCCTTCAAATAAGAGTACCTGTCTGGGTCAACACATTTCACTGTACTCTCCATATTACCAAAATGTATGATAATATCATGGTAAACATCCATTTATGTCTGTAAAAAGAGCATAAAAATAACATGAAAACATATACTTGGAAGGAACATAAAAATAACATCAAAACAGAAAATTACAAAGCAACAGAAAATAATGATTTCATCATCAGAAGCAATTAAAATCATAATCAAACAGAGAAACGCATGATTTTAAAGCATCATTGGATTTTTTTTAAAAATAACTCATGCTTTTATCATCAGAACAAAAAACAACACCAATGAAACAGAAAAACACATGAACCCGAGATTTAACTATTGGAAAAATTTAGATCCAACAGAAAAAAACATGATTTTAAAGTCTAAATACTCATACAGCTTCGAATGTAAACAATAACCATGTTTTTCATACATATATCTAAATAAAAGCTTTGGATCTAACAAAAAAATGAACCTTTTTTGTAGATCAAGCCTTGGAACTAAATTGACGATGATGATGACCGTGAAATGGAGAGGAAACAGAGACCGGGTGAGGCTTCAGGATGATGGTGAAGATTTGGCCGTGAAATTGATAGGAAACAGAGATCGGGTTGGGTTCAAGACTCATACGAACATGAGTCTCTCTCTCTCCCCCTCTCTCCCTCTCTCTCTGTGTTGTGTGGTGTTGTAAGTGATGAAGTGGGTGTTCAACACTCATATTAGGTTAGAGTTAGGTTGACTAGAGTTTGGAGTGGGTTAGGTTAGGGTTAGTAAAGGTTAAAACTGTAATTGCAAATATCATAATTTCTCTAATAAATATTGATATATAATATAATGGGTATTTAGGTAATTTCATGTTTTCAGTTGCCGGAAAAAACTTGGAGGAGGTGAAAGTGTAATTGTCCAAACTAGAGGGAGGAAGTTGGCATTTGTCCAATCAACAGGGGGTGAAAGTGTAATTTACCCTTTTATTTTTTATGTGATATGTATATCTCTCTATATATATCACTACCGTCTTAAATAAAGCAACCAAAAGTCTTAAATATATATATATATATATCATCCAAGGTTATTCACTTACCTTTCAAAAAAAATTAAAAAATTATTCACTTTTTAGGGTTTATGCGGTCAAAATTGGGCAAGTTCCGAACAAGAACACACCCTAAAAACTATATGGGTGCGTTTGGATAGGGGTGTTTCCGTTTTTGTTCTTGTTTTTTTCACTGTTCACGGGAACAAAAACGCATTTGGGAGCCTTTGATGATTTTTGTTTTCATGAATAGTAAAAAAACGTTTTCTTACCCTTAGTTCAAAATTTGAGAACACCAAAATGGTGTTTTTTTGTTTTCGGCACTGTTTGTTCTTAGCAAAAATAAAAATTTAATTGTTGCAGATTCCCTAACTTTCATTTTCAACCTCCAAACCCTAACTTCCATCTTCAACCTCCAAACCCTAACCTCCAAAATAATTTTTTTTTTTTTTTGTTCCCGAAAATTTTTTAGACAAAATTTCCAACCAAACGTGTTTTTGTTTTCGAATTACCCTTAGGACAAGAACAAGAAATTTTTTTGCTCTCAAGAGATAAAAAACGAAAACGAAAACACTAGTTTCCAAACGCACCCTATGTATTTCATATACACAGGAGATGATATATATGTATATATTGGTTGTGTTCTGGAAAGAAAGTAGCTCGAAAACGAATTGGTTCAGGAATGCATAAAAATGAGATCGAAAAAACTGAAACAGCGAAAACAAGAGAAGAAGCCAAAAATCAAAGACACAACATAAAAAAATGTGAAATAAAAATCATAACAAAAACGACCACAGTGGGAGTCGAACCCACGACCTTCTGATCCGAAGTCAGACGCGCTAATCCACTGCGCTATGCGGTCTGATTGATATTGCTACTGCTCTTTATAGATTTAAACAATGAATTTGTTTTGTGACTTAACCACATGTACCAATACAGAAAAGGCCGAGTACATATTTCAACTACACAAAATTATGGAGTGACGCATTCAACATTTTTGTAAGTTGAGATGAAAAAGTCAATTGCGACTTTGACAAATTACAAAATTCTAGAGGAATTATTTATTCAAGGGTATTCATTGAATTCAAATCCAGTATCTTACTTAAAAAATTATAACCGACTTAAGAACCCTTTCTACAATTTTTTTTTAATAAACGCATCTATGTTAAAAAAATACCATTTTCTCCGTTAAAATCTCTATCATTCGACATTCAACAAAAAAAATGAATAATGCAATGCATTGTACTTGAGAAAAATATAGACTATTTTGTTGGAAATTTAATGTTCTAGTTGAGGTGGAAAGTTTGGTGTGACACTATCAAATTGAAAAAATTTAACTACTAAATATTATAACTGATGTCTCACTTATAAACATTTGAGGACTCAAGACCCCTCCCATGACTTTTTTTTTTAGAAACTTTTATGTTTAAAGTTGCAATTTGTTCTTTGAAGTCACCATATTTCACATCACATCCAAATCAGTAATTCTAGTGACAACATGTGTTGTTCATATCACAGCCCAAATCAAAATTTCCTTGATAAGGACCACCACCAATAGCCAAAGTCAATTGGCAGTTAGGAATCTTAGGATCTTTCATTGAAATATATATATATATATATATATATATATCAATCGTATCACTATCCATGAATCACAAAGTTGAATTGCAGGTACTGCATTTCAATTTGCGTACGTGTACGGACACGAAGCTAATGTGTTTTTCAAATAAAAATGACATAAACCTTAGACATGGATAAATTTTTTTTAGTATATTTAAGGAGGAGGGAGTATTATTCAGCCTCAAATTTACGCCCCATGATAAAAACATTTATATCATAGACAAATGTTAATTTCTAATTTGTGTCAATAATTAATAATGGATTTTGCTTTCATAAAAGTCGCTACTAGTTAAATGTTTCATTTTATAAGAATAAAATAAAATAAATAAAAACACAAGCGCCTACTTTATATATAAAGTTGAAATGACTATCTTATTGATTTGTGGGGGGGGTAAAATAAATAAAAACACAAGCGCCTACTTTATATATAGAGTTGAAATGACTATCTTATTGATTTGTGTGTGTGTTGGGGGGGGGGGGGGGGGGGGGGGGGGGGTCTTCGTGGGTCTAAATTATTATTTTAGCGCGGTTTCAGAAGTTCGATTATCTCTTTTGCTACAGTTTCTCGGCAACCAAACAACAATTCTTAAGTTCTCGAAAGAAATCAATGGAGAGATAACCCCCAATTGATATATTGTTGTGCGGATAACCAATTCTAAATGAAAAACACACACACAATTGACACAAGATATTATAGTGGTTCCCCAAAAAACACGGGTACGTCCACTTTGAGAGTTGTTCCAATATAGTTTGGTTTGAAAACAAAGGTGTTCGGGAGGAGGATACAAATTCGGGTATCAACTCGACTCAACCATACACACTCTCACTCACAGAAACTCACAAGGTTTCTATATCTCTCTCTCTCATGTATATCTCTCAAGTATATCACTCTCTGTATATATTATCACATATATCACCACCTCAATACTACAACACATATCTGCCATATATATAGGCAGAGGAAGTAGCAAAATATCAAACAACAACTTGAGTTGAAATAAGTGGGGCGGTGCAGCCTTTGAAGACTTCATGCATCATGGATGGTGATGGGTACAAGTTGATGATGGTGATGGTTGATGTTGAGATAGCCCATAGTTTTGAGAGAGAGGTTGCATGCTGCAGTAGATAGTTTGCATGCATTATGGTGGTATGAAAAACTATACTGTCAATTCTCCCCCTTCCATACCAATCGAAGGAGAACGTTTCCCGCTGCGCTTCAGTTAATGTCCATCCGGGCTATGTCTCTGCATAGCTCAAGCTTATCTCGAGTAACAACTTCCGTCAACATATTAGCAGGGTTCTTGTCTGTATGGATCTTAATAATCTTCAGTAATTGTTGTTCCATCACTTCGCGTACCCAGTGATAGCGAATGTCGATATGCTTCGTACGGGAATGGTACATTGAATTCTTGCTCAAGTCCAGAGCACTCTGACTGTCACAATGTACTTTGTATTATTTCTGAATAATACCCAGTTCTTGGAGAAATCGCTTCACCCACAACATTTCCTTTCCAGCTTCCGATGCAACAATGTATTCTGCTTCTGTTGTAGATAAGGCAACACACTTCTGCAATTTGGATTGCTATGACATGGCTCCCCCTGCAAAAGTAAAGAGAAATCCTGATGTAGATTTCCTGCTATCAATGTCGCCGGCCATATCTGAATCTGTATAGCCTTCCAAAATTGGTTCTGCTCCCCCATAGCACAAGCATAGTTTAGATGTACTCTTCAGGTACCTCAGAATCCACTTGACTGCTTCCCAATGATCTTTGCCTGGATTCGAGAGAAATCTGCTCACAACGCCTACAACGTGAGCTATATCCGGTCTGGTGCAGACCATTGCATACATCAAGCTTCCAACAACTGAAGAGTAAGGAATTGATTCCATCTCTTCCTTTTCTTTCGTAGAAGAGGGACACGATCTCTTGCTCAGGTTGAAGTGATTAGCCAGCGGAGTACTGACTGGCTTAGCATTTCCCATGTTAAACTTTGCAATCACCTGTTCAACGTACTTCTCTTGTGACAACTATAGTTTCTTGGCTTTCCTGTCACGAACAATCTTCATGCCCAAAATTTGTTGAGATGGGCCTAGGTCCTTCATATCAAAGGACTTGGACAGTTCTTGCTTCAACTTGCTAATCATATTAGCATTTTGTCCAACTATGAACATGTCGTCAACATACAGCAATAGAATAACAAAATTACCATCCGGGAATTTCTGAATGTAGACGCATTGATCTGCAGAAGTTCTCTTGTACCCATGACCCACCATGAATGATTCGAACTTAATGTACCATTGTCTCGGAGCTTCCTTCAGGCCGTAGAGACTCTTATTCAGTTTGCAGACCATATGTTCTTTCCCTATAACATGAAAACCTTATGCCTGGTCCATGTAAGTTTCCTCCTGTAGATCTCCATGAAGGAATGTTGTCTTGACGTCCATCTGTTCAAGCTCAAGATTCAGACTAGCTGTCAATCCGAGTATCACTTTAATTGAGGTCATTTTCACAACTGGTGAAAATATCTCGTCAAAGTCAATGCCTTTCTTCTGTTGGAATCCTTTGACGACCAATCGGGCTTTGTGCTTTATCGTCTTTCCGTTGGAGTCTTTCTTTAGCTTGAACACCCGTCTGTTCTTCAATGCTTTCTTGCCTTTCGGAAGTCTCACCAAATCATAAGTTTGGTTCTTCTGCAAGGAATTCATCTATACTTGCATAGCTTCTACCCATTTACCTTTGTCTGTATGGGTAGTTACTTCCTAAAAGCATTTTGTCTCTCCTTCATCAGTAAGCAAAATGTAGTCTGACTCCGGATATCTCGTCGACGGAATCAGAGGTCGGCCTCTTTTAGATCTACTTATCTGAGACTCTAGAGGAGCTACTTCTGGTTTTGTAGCTTCTAGTGGAGGGGTTAGTGGCTCCCCCCGCTCAACACCTTCAGGTTCCTCCCCTACTTCTGGAATTTTATCCTACAGTTCTTCATTTTCGGGGATGAACTGTACTGGTACAGGATCTGGGATGATATCTATAACACTGGAACTCGCACCACTGGACTCTGTGGTTTCTTCAGTGTCTTTGTATATCTGGTTCTCTTGGAACACAACATCCTTGTTTCTGATGACTTTATTCATTTCTGGATCCCATAATCTGTATCAGAATTCTTCGTTTCCATATCCGATGAAGATGTATGAAGTTGATTTCAGATCAAGCTTCTGTCTTTGCTCCTTGGATACATGTGCAAATGCTTTGCACCCAAATACTCTCAGGTGAGAATATGAGGGATCTCTTCCAGTCCATACATTTTCCGGTACTTCGAACTGGAGCGGTACTGATGGTGATCTGTTGATCAGGTAAACGGCGGCTCTAACAACTTCACCCCAGAATGGCTTTGACAACTTAGCCATACTGATCATATTTTTGGCTCTGTCCATAATGGTCAAATTCATTCTTTCGGCTACACCATTATGTTGCGGGGTACGTGGGACCGTCTTCTCATGGCGGATACCGCGTTCAACACAGTATGCTCAGAACTCATTAGAAGTGTACTCGTCTCCATTGCCTGATCGAAGACACTTCAGCTTCTTTCCAGTTTTCCGCTCAACCATGGCGTGGAATGCTTTGAAGTAATCGAATACTTGGTCCTTTGTTTTTAGAAAATATACCCACACCTTCCGTGAAGCATCATCAATGAAGGTGATAAAATATTTGCTACCGCCTAAAGAATCCACTTGTAAAGGACCACAAACATCAGTATGAATCAAACTCAACAACTCTGATCTTGTTTTGGTAGTTGAGTTGAAAGAGACTCTATGTTGTTTTCCAAATAAACAGTGATCACAAGGTGTTGCCCGATAAATGACTCTAGAGGGGGGGTCAATAGAGTCTTAGCTTAAACAATGGAATTTAATTCGATTTTCTAATTGATAAATATAATTGCAATGCTAGATGATTTAATATAAAAGCACAAAGCAATATAAATCAAAATAAAGTAAAGAGAGAATTATAAATACTTGGACAATCGATTTTAGCGAGGTTCAGAATACCCTTGATTCCTACGTCCTCGGCTCAAGGTTCTCTTGAGACTTCTCAAATCCACTATGGCTTCTCCTTACGGGTGGAGAGCAAAACCTTCACAAGAAGCACACCACTTTTCATTGCTAAGAGAACACCCTCTCTTAGCCTAAAATTGGGTCACACCAACCCTTTGAATACAATGATCTTGTACCATAGAATATCTCTCAAAGATTGATTTGTACAATTGTAGCACAAGACTATAGTAAGAATTTGAATAAAAATTGAAGCTCTAGACTTGAAAATATGTGAATGATGATATAAAAGTGTATATGAAAGTGTATGTTTGAGATTGCAAGAGGTAGGTTGTAAAGAGAGTTTTAAGTCCTTTTATAGCAAACATTTTCATCATTTTTGGCATAAAATATGACAAAAAGTCATATAGAGCCGTTTGAAAAGGCAATAGAGTCGTTGAAAAACAATTCAAGGATTGGGGTGAGCTGAGTTCCTGAATGGGGTGAGCTGAGTTATGCATTTGTAATTTATAAGAATAGGGTGAGCTGAGTTTGCAAATGGGGTGAGCCGAGTCTCCAAAATATTTTGTATTTAATTTGCAAAACTTTGAATGCTAATTCTCAAACCCAAATTCATTAATTTGGTATTTATTTGTTTTCAAAAAATAGTTTTATGCATAATGATTTTAGATTTCTAGAGCTTCAAAATAATTCAAATAATTATTTTGACAGTTAAAATCTAAACACTCACCAACCTATCTACCCAATCTTCAAGTAGTGGTTGATCCTCTTTGAATGATTAACTTTAAGCTTCAATCTCTTTGGTCTTGATCATCTTTGAACTTCAATCTTTTTGCATTTGATATTCTTGTTCGTTCGCTTTAAATGCATCGCCATGATCTTTTTGTCCGCGTGATCCATAGTATGATTTTCCTGTTTTTACAAGCTTGGACAAATACTCATTGTAACCATTAGTACAAATACATCATTAATGATTTGTTATCATCAAAATTACGGAATTACCCTTAGATTAAATTCTTAAGGCCAACACAAGGGTTTAATTGGATACCTTTTGATACCGTGATTAGCTATTTCCGAGCTAATGTAAGCAAACCTTTCTCTCCCATGTGACCGAGTCTTTTGTGCCACAAATTTGGTGAAGTCTCGGCTTCAACTGCATTGAGACTGTCAGAAATCACCTTCACATGGGTAGTGTATAATGTACCATGTATCTTTCCTCGAGCAACAATCATGGCTCCTTTTGTCAGCTTCCAGATGTCATTGCTGAAGTAATAGCCGTATCCTTCCCGGTCTAAAATTGTACCGGAAATAAGATTGAGACGCAGATCTGGCACATGTCTCACATCTTTTAAGACCATACTGCAGCCAATACAGGTTATGATTTGGATATCACCGATACCCACTATCTTCGAGAAACTTGTATTTCCCATTCTCACTGTACCAAAGTCTCTTGCTTTGTACGTGGTGAAGAAATCACTGTGGGGAGTGGCGTGATAAGATGTTGCCGTGTCAATCACCCACTCGGCTTCATTGCTTCCAGCGTGAAGGCATACCTCTTCATCGACTGAGCATATAGTGATATCTCCTGCAACAGTGACCAGTGTGTTGCCATCTTCATTCTGTGGCTGGTGGCTGCTTTTACATTGCTCCCTTTGGAGTTTGCGGCAATTCTTTTTCAAATGTCCCGTAATACCACAATGATAACAAACATAGTTACCCTTTTGTGGATTCTTGTCGTTGTTGGGTCGGCTGCGGTTTTGGGACCTTCCTCTACTTCTGCCTCTGTTTTTGCCTCTACCAGTTTCGTAAGATCGTCTGTGACCTTCGGTGACAAACGCATGTGTTTGATTCATATCGGTTTCTTTTCTTCGAGCTTCTTCACTGAATATGGCATCCTTGACTGTCGCCATAGAGAGTTTGGGGGTTGAGTTATCGAGGGAAACCACCAGTGTCTCCCAATTGGGAGGTAAGGAACTGAGCAGAAGTAGTGCATGAGTTTCATCACCAATATTTAACTCTATAGATGCAAAGTGGTTTACCAGGCTCTAAAACTCGCTGGTGTGTTCGGCTGCAGAAGCTCCGTTTTTCAGCTTCAAATTGACTAGTCGCATCATAAGAAGCGCTTTGTTTCGAGTTGTCTTGGCCTGATACATATCCTCGAGCTTTTTCCATAACTCGTAGGCGTTGGTCTCTTGAGCAACATGGTGGAATACACTGTGGTCAATCCACTGTCTGATTTGGCCAATCGTCTTTCTGTGCATCTTGGACCAATCTCTTACCGCGATTAACAGTGATTTTTCGCCTTCGTTTTCTAACGGGTCTGCCAAATCCTTGCAATTTAGCAGATCCTCCATACGAGGTTTCCATATGGAGTAGTTCGACGCCGATAATTTAATTATGGCACCGGATCCTTAATCTTCCATTGAACCAAATCAAATTTAAGCTATCCTTGGCTTGTTTGATATGTTCGGAGAAGAATCACACAAAACGGAGTGTACCGTTGCGTTCGGAACGGTCAAAAACCATAAGATCGCCTCTGATTGCGCTCAAATCCGAGTTCGGATGAGTCCGGAACAGTCAAAACAATGGCGAGGGGCAAAACTGTAATTTTGCAAAGTTGAGGGGCAAAACTGTAATTTTGCAAAACTGAGGGGCAAAATTGTAATTTTGCAAAGCTGAGGGTCAAAACTATAATTTTGTAAAGCTGAGGGTCAAAACTATAATTTTGCAAAGCTGAGGGGCAAAACTATAATTTTGCAAAACTGGTGATGACGTGGCAGTGACATGTGGCAGCGTGTCAGTGGTGACATGTGGCGCTGACGTGGCACGCGTCAAATGATGACACGTGGCCCTGCTGACGTGCGCGCGTGAAAGCGCGTGGGCTTCACGCGCGTTACAGGGTGGCGGTGTGTGAAGCGCGTGTTGCGCGTGGGCCTCACGCGCGCTGGAGGTTGAAGACGCGTGAGGCGCGTGACGCCAAGGACTGCGACGCACGGACCTTCAGTCGGCGCTTGGCGGCGCTTCCGGCGACATTTCCGGCTGTGCTCGACGGGGATAGATTCCTCCAGAGATGGGTCAGTCGAATATATGGGTGGTGTAGTGTTTTGTGTAGAATTGAGCTTCGAAATAGAGGATGAAAATCGACTCTGTTTTTCGAAATAAAAGCTCTGATACCACTTTGTTGTACGGATAATCAATTCTAAACGAAAAACACACACACAATTGACACAAGATATTATAGTGGTTCCCCAAAAAACACGGGTATGTCCACTTTGAGAGTTGTTCCAATATAGTTTGGTTTGAAAACAAAGGTGTTCGAGAGGAGGATACAAATTCGGGTATCAACTCTACTCAACCGTACACACTCTCACTCACAGAAACTCACAAGGTTTCTATATCTCTCTCTCTCGTGTATATCTCTCAAGTATATCACTCTTTGTATATATTATCACATATATCACCACCTCAATACTACAACACATATCTGCCATATATATAGGCAGAGGAAGTAGCAAAATATCAAACAACAACTTGAGCTGAAATAAGTAGGGTGGTGTAGCCTTTGAAGACTATGCATCATGGATGGTGATGGGTACAAGTTGATGTTGAGATAGCCCATAGTTTTGAGAGAGAGGTTGCATGCTGCAGTAGATAGTTTGCATGCATTATGGTGGTATGAAAAACTATACTGTCATATATTGTGTGAGTGAGCCAGTGATCAAAGGCCATATATAAAAGGAAAAATTCTGAACACGAATACGAAAATAAACTTACCAATAAAAAATAGATACACATAAATAAAAAATAAAAATAAAAATTTTAAAAAGGACAACGAAAACAATAAGAACTATGAATAAATATGCTTCAGCAACTTGTAAATTCTTGAATCCACAATAATACTAGGCACTGAAGAGCTGGTATATTTATGGTTTGGGTTGAGAAAAGCAAAGAATCACATATGGTGAGCCTGGGCCATGTGGTGTTGCATGTGAACTGCATGGTGGTGGTGGGCTTGATCCATGTGGTGGTGGTGCATATGTGTTGCATGGTTCCGACGTCGTCGGTGGGCTTCATCAGAATCAGCAGGATCATCTAGACAGGCAAACACAATCATGGATATGATGGACAAGGACACCACAATGGCACACAACACCACCAAACCATTGGAGATTTGGAAAACACTACCATCAATATTGCCACTCAAAGCACTTAAATCTCTAGCCATCTTGCTCAATTTTGTGAACCATAACAATGTTATGTGTATACATATACATGTGTGTGTATCTATATATATATGTATGTATGTATATGTGCATTGTTGGTGCCTCCTTGTTTGAATGTTTCATGCCCTGGGTCAATTTGATCAGTTTGACAAGTAATTTCAATCTGAAAGTTCTATGGACCATGGGATGATTTTTTATTTTAGAGAGAGCAGAGCCGAAATAACATTTTTTTTTTCTAAACTATCACAGTGAATAAAGAAAATTCAACATTAAGTAATTTTCTTCAAAAGATTAAATCAAATGGAAAAAAAAAATTGCATCCACAATTTATGTGTCTCATATTAATCATTAGGTGACAAAAATAAATAAATAAAATGAGCAACAAAACTTCAACAAAATAAATATTTACTACCCGATACAATACCAAGTAAACATAAAACAACTTAACTTTGTATTAGAAAAAAAATTATTTTAAAACTGAACGGCCTAGAAGGGTTATCTTTTAATAGATGCTAATTTTTGTGAGGGGTATTTTTATAATCATAATTTTAGTGGAGGCATATTTAATATTTTTCATAATTATGTAGGTATTAATAAAAATACAATAGCCAAAGTCAATTAGCAGTTAGGAATCTTAGGATCTTTCATTGAAATATATATATATATATATATATATATATATATATATATATATATATATATATATCAATCGTATCACTATCCATGAATCACAAAGTTGAATTGCAGGTACTGCATTCAATTTGCGTACGTGTACGGACACGAAGCTAATGCGTTTTTCAAATAAAAATGACATAAACCTTAGACATGGATGAATTTTTTTTAGAATATTTAAGGAGGAGGGAGTATTATTCAACCTCAAATTTACGCCCCATGATAAAAACATTTATATCATAGACAAATGTTAATTTCTAATTTGTGTCAATAATTAATAATGGATTTTGCTTTCATAAAAGTCGCTACTACTTAAATGTTTCATTTTATAAGAATAAAATAAAATAAATAAAAATTTGACTTAATTTACCTCATTGAATTATTTCTTCTATGAACACAGATTAAAAATTTTAGTCGGTACTCGAGCACTGAAATTAGATTAACTTATATAGATATCAATTACTTTGTATTTGTAATTAAAACAAAAATTGATAATTAGATATCATTTTCAGGGTTTATAAGATTGGTTTTTTGAATTGAATCGGGGCAACTCTGAACCACACCTTATTTCAACAATGTCACCATCACATTTATGTATATATGTGGGGATAATTCCAAGTACCGGAGTAAATTTACGTGTACGGAGGTTGAGTGAAAATGAATACTTATATAAGAATTCATAATCAAGTTGAACAAGTGAACTTCGATTTTTCAAAGGAGATTATAATTTATGAGAAAGGTGATTTATTTATTTATTTATTTTTGATACGTTGCATTAACGTGTTTATCATTTAGTTTACATTATTAATACATCATACATACAAATTCATCATTTTGAACTACACGATTCAGGCGTTTCATTTTTATTTTTATAATTTCGAAATTCTCATAGAAACATATGATTCCAAATTATTGAATAATAGAAAGATATGATATGTGATAATGTAATATGTTGGAAATGTATGAATGAAATTAAGCCACTTGTAGCCTCAATTTGGTCACGAAGGAAATGTCATGCCATTTTCCATTGCAATAATATTCACCCCTTGTCATGGTCATTATGGAATAATTGATTTCTCTAGGGCGTTTAGGTCCTCAAAATGTAGTAGAATTTGTCATGGTCAATGACTCATTTTGTGATAGTAATTGATTTAATCTTTAGGGTGTTTAGGTCCTCAAAATGCACTAGGATCTTTTGATTATGATTGTGGTAACCTAACTACACCTACTTAAATTTCTCTTGCAACAAACCTAAAATTCGAAAATAAAATTTGGTGTTTGCGGTTATTCAACTTTGGGATAATTTTTGATTAAATTTGATTTTTTTATAATCGTAGTTAACAGTTCCACCTTCGTATCAAGTGATTGATATTAATATTGGGGAAAGTTCTCTGATCCTGGTTCTCCTATAACCAAATCCTCTTGATGAGAAAAAATTAATATACTTTAAAAATATATATACTTTTAAAATAAATAAATCAATATACTTCAATTCATGTCAAATTAATAGAAACAAAGCATTAGGTCAAACTCCTTTTTGAATTAAGAAAATTAAAAAATATGAGAATGTATTTGAGTAAATTGGCACTTTAGACCTTTTAAAAGAAGTGGAACTCTTTGCTATTAGACAACATAAAATTACTTAGCATTGAGTAAACCATATAATCCACTCCTTATGTGTGTGCCCTAATGGAAAGTATTAAATTTTTTAATGGCTTGAAAAATAAATTATGCATATCAATTTTACAACTAAAAGCATGTGTGATTTACAAATGACCATGCATGTTACATATATGTTACATCTAATAAAAAACACTTTGACAATTCATTGGAATGATAGTATTCTATATGTTCTTGGGAAACAAGAGTGAGAATGAACCATCTTTTTTTCAATTCACCCAAATTGAACTCAGTCTTCATAGATCTTCTAAACAAATTTAGTTATTAAAAATTGAAAACATGTCGATTAGAATGTTCGTTTCTGTTTAGGAAGAAAAATGGGTCAACCACATTTTGCGAAAATTAAAGAAAGTTGGAACAAGTAAAAGAATAGAAATTTATTGTGTTGAACAAACTTGGATGCAAATGGCAATCAAGAGTTGAATTAGTAACAATACATACATACATAATATAAACATGTATATACTAGAAGGTAGCCTAGAAAGTTTATTCAACACAAATTCAAAACCTTTTTAACATCATCAAGTGCACCAAATTCTATGGGGACTAATGATCACCTATCAATTAAAAAAGGGGGAAAAAAGAAAAAAGAAAAAGAATTGTCATTTTTGTAAGAGCATACATGTTTGGTCACCAAAGAAAATTATTCATTGCTTTTGAATTTCATCTCATACTCTTGACAATCAATGAACGTGCTTATCAAGAAAGAAGCGGTATACTCTAGAATTTACCTCATTTTGACATTAAAAATTAACCCGGTCCCCTCCATTTATTTTTTTATGTTTTACAAGATATCATTATACCCATGAGAGAGAAAACATATATGCATACTACAACATATATAGTCTTATATTTAATAACGGGTTTTGTTTCTAAAATCCATTGTCGTCCAGCGGTTAGGATATCTGGCTTTCACCCAGGAGACCCGGGTTCGATTCCCGGCAATGGAATTTTTTTTCTTTTATTTTTATTTTTGAAACAATATGAGTTACCTGATTATATGGTTATATATAACATATTTTTTCACCATACATATTTTGTAGACACCAAAACATAGCTAGGTTGCTAAAAGATATGGGCTAGATATGACTATTCACCATATGCAATATCCTTCATATTACATTAAGATTGCAATTAACTTTAATTAATGTCTCATTTATAAGTATGACTCATTGGGCAAGTCATATAGGATTCGGATCTCAGTTGGTAGAAGCAAATATTACAATCTAATATAACTTGCTTTGATAAGGGAAGCCCATATTGATATTATAGTGTTGTCAACTTCAAGTTGTTATTAAGGGTCTGTTTACTAACTGTTTCTGTTTTTTGTTTTCTGTTTCTGTTTCTTAAAATTTGAAAATAATATGAAAAACATATTTCTTAATTTGTTTCTATTTTTTGAGTTGAGAAAACGTTTCCTCTCATTACAAAGGAAAGAGGAAGCAAAAAAAAAGGTAATTTCTCTTTTTGTTTCCTCAAACTCACCATAATCATCAATAATAAAAAGAATAAGAAATATTAAATCAATAATAAATAAATAAAATAAAAAATAATAATTACATAAAATATTATTTAAATTAAAATAAATAAATAAATATAATAAGAAATAAAATAAAATGAATAGATAATTAATAAAAAATAATATATTAATAAACAAAATAAAATAAGTAAAATAAATAATAAATAACTAAAATGAATAAAAAATGATTAAAAATACAATTAATAAAAAATAAAATAAAATAAATAAAGATAATTAATTAATTAATTGAATGATAAATAAATAAAAACAAATGAATAGATAATTAATAAAAATGAAAAAATAAATAAAATAAAAATTGATAAAACAATATTATTCATAAATTAAATAAAATAAAACTAATAATAAATAAAATTGAATAAATAAATAAATAAAATTAATTAAATAAATAAATAAATGATAAATAAATAAAATAAAATAAAATTTGGAAAAGGTAGCTTAATATTTTTTTCAAAATAGTCTTAATGTTTGTGAAAAAGAAAAATTGTAATTCTTTTGTTGAACATTGTTTTAATAAACACAGTTTTAATCTTTGTTTTTGAAAAATTAGTAAACATAAATTTAGTTTTTGTTTCTCCTATAGGAAACAGAATCTGATTCTGCTTTTTCAGGAATTAGAAATAGAAAGCAGAAACAGTTAGTAAACAGGCCCTAATTGTTTTCTGAAATGTTTTCACTTTTCTTGCAATATTTCAACTAAATCATTATCTAGTAATCACAATGTTTAATGCATGGCAAGTAGTAAATTAATTTGGTTCATTTTGTCTAATGTCGACGCCGATGTCCTCAAAGAAAATGATGGTAACTCTTATTAAAAATATGCTTGTGCCGTGATAGTTATTTGAGAGGTATGTTGTTGAATATCACTGTAAATTCATTAATTCAATGACTTGTCCTGTTCCGTCACAATTGAATTAATTTTTTTTATTTTCTCTTGGTCATAATTCAAATGTCTACAAATTGAAAATACACCTAAATATCTTCTAATTAATGAACTTTTGAGGAGTTAAAGGTTAAGAATGAAAATTTCTAGGAAAATGATGGTAGCTGTAGAGCTACCTAACGATCTAGTAAGTTGAATGTAGAAAAAGGTAATGTTGTTAGTGATAAGAGAAGAAGCATAAGATTTCTTTTGATACTTGGCCGAAAAGGGTCTGGTTAGAAGTCATTTTTACAATTAATTAAAAAGAAATAACAAAATTAATTATGCTACAACTTGCAAAATATACACAATATTTCAACCACATGACTCACCACCATTAATAACAGTACATATCACAAACCCTGATTAGATGGTCGGAGTTGAAGAGACTATTCAATATTTAGCCACATGAATCACCACCATTTATTATGTACATATCATAAACCATAATTACATGGTCAGATTTGAAGATGGTTTTTTTTATTTATTTATTTTATTTTATCAAAAATCAATGAAGATAAGTTGAGATAGAGAAATCAAACTTGTATTTTTTGTTTTTCCATCATAGTTCAAGAAAAGTCTCTTTAGAGACTGAATTGTCTAATATAAAGAAAAAATATATCGTGATATAAAATGTCTTGTAATGTATCATGTACGGACGGACGGGGATAAGCTATACATGGCCAGTGTCATGCCTTTGTTTGATGTTTTCAATTGGAGTCTTTAGGAACTTTGCAATATATAGTCTTAATCTATTTGTATTTTAAACTTTTTCTATAAGATAAAATTATTTTAGAAAATAATAAATATAAGATTTTACAGATTAAATTCTATCACAATTCAAGTGGACACCTTTATTTTTTGGATGGTACCAAAAGAAATGCTCTATTTGAAAAATTAATATACTTTATTTTGTCACAATATCAATTTAAAATTTATTTATTGAACTGATAAAATGACTAAACTGTATAAATGACGTATCATGAATGAATGAAATAATTCATTTGCTAGTAACAAAATAAATAATACAGTACTCAAAATTATTATGTTAAAGAGTATAATTTTTTGGGCCAATGCATGTGAAATGGAAAATAATTCGGTAGCTGAATCTCGCAACAGTTAGTGTGGGTCCCAGAATATGTATCTATATGTCCACAATTGTTAGCGTGAATCTAGTTCGGACAGTTGTGTGGCTGGGAAGTCATTCGGGCCCCTTAAGCCAAGATATTTTATTACAGACAATACCTTAATATTTTAATAATATCAGTGACCTCCCTACGTATTATCAATACGGTATAGAATTTCGGTGATAATTTGTTGCGAAGTTACTTAAATGCCCTGAATTAAATCACCATATATATAAAAAATTCTAGAGATGGGCAAAATATCTTTGTTAGGTTTTGGAAAGGTGACTCCCTCTCTTTTTCCAAATCATCACACATACCCTCTCTTTTCCCAAGTCATCACCCATACACCTTTAATAGAGAAAGTTCAGAAGTTGTCCAAACACAAACACCTTTAATGGCGGCGGAAAGCTAGTTTTTTTTTTTTTCTCTCTCTTTGTTTCCTCATAACCCCTTAAAAAAACTGTACAACACAAAGGTCAATTGGACCACCTTCAAAGAGGTAATGACTTAACCAGTTACTACCTTGCCACAAAAAAAACGGATCCAAAAACTAAGGGTGCGTTTGGAAAGCCTGTTTTTTGTATTTGTTTTCTGTCTTCAGATATAAAAACTGTTTTTGTATTTGTCTTTGTTTTTTCAGGAAAAAACTAAAAACAAAAAAACGTTTGGATGAAGGTGTTTTCACCACTTTTATTTGGTGAAAATTGTATTTTATGAATTTGGTGTTTTCATTGTTTTTACCACCTAAACAGTGAAAAAACTCAAAAAACAATTAAAAGTTGTATTTGGTGTTTTTACCACTTTTACACACTATTCACAGAAAACAGTTTTCTTGGGAAAAAAAAAGTGAACAGTAAACACGTTTGCCAAACGTGTTTTTTTTTTGAACTTGGTGAATAGTAAAAAAATAAAAACTGTTTTTCTGTATCCAAACGGGGCCTAATAGTAAATTGTTTCAACGTCGCTATTGGACCATTCTTTCGAATATTTGAAAATTCGGTAGTAACAAAAACTAATGGTTAAAGAATTAATCAACTGGTGATGAAATTGATTACGCGCCATTAGACTTGTTAAAGTCAAGAAGTGAGAAATCATGGAAATTTTTTTTTATAACATTAATCATGAGTTCACATGTAAATGGCATAAAAGTAAAGCAAAGGTAACTGGAAGTCACTAGTCAATGGCGCTCAAGCACGCTTAAGTTAGAACTACAAAGTTCCTCTTTTCACATATATAATTGGAAAACTCATTTGGTTGTCAAAATCTTTGTTTTTTTTATTTTTTTAATTTTTTTTAAATGAATTACTTCATTAAAATCGAAAGAAAGAAAAGAGGAAAAAATAAACTGCAACTTAAATTAACAATCGAAATGAAAAGAGCCCACAATATTTTCAAACGGTTACATTTTTCTACCAAGTATTGAAATATTTTTTCAAATTATAGCTTTTTTTTTGTTACTTTTAAAATTTAAATAAGTAAAAAAATTGAAGCTTTGCGTTTAATAGTCTAAGAGAACAATCCAATAAAAATCTTCTTGTGGACCGTTACCATCCATCAAACTATACTTTTGTGAGAGTCGTCATGCATGGTTGGTCCGGTCAGCAACTAACAAGCGAATTATTTCCTTATATTGAATCAAATATAAGGGTTCATTTTGATTTCATTTATTTACCCAAAAAAAAAATAAAAAAAAAAAATATATATATATATAACGGTTCAAGAATCAAAATATTATGGTACCAGCTAGCTATCAATACGCGTGGTTTACAATATATATGCACACATACATATATAAAATAGAGGGTTTAACAACAAAAAGAAGAAGCTAGGGATGGAAAACTCGATTTCAAAGAATTTAGTCTAGAACATTTATTTTTGGTAATATACTATATTGTCAGTTGTTGTTTTTGGACTACTAAAGTAATCATGGACTATTGTGGTTCTGAATTCACGTTACTTGAATAGTTTACTAACTTCTATGGGATTATATATGTATAATACATATTTATATATGTATATTCTATTGTGGACCTTGTGGTTTCAGAATCCATATAATGAATCAGTGTGTTGAATTAAATATGCCAACATTAATATGACGCATATACCACTCTTTTGACATATAATGTACATGTATTTTGTTCTTTCTACATGTAATTAAGTTCTTGTTTTTAAGGACAAATATTGATGAAAAGCCACCAGAACCTTCTTATCTATATGGAGACTGATAATTTTCGAGACTTGAGGCGTACGTTAGAGAATGATTAATTAATTTTTTTATTGTTTTTGGGGACTGGTAATTAGGGTATCATTCGACCAAAGAATTAGGAACTTATTATTATATATCATAATAAGGTTGACAAATAAAGACAACCCTGAGATCAGCCATGAATCATCATTATTACTTCTAAAGCCCGCCATATTTGTGGTCGTGCGCCAAAGCTATATATATATATATATATATATATATATATATTTAGTCCACGTAAAGAGAGCCCAACATCATTGTATGTTTGAAACGCTAATTTTTTTTTTTTTTTTTTGTTGTCGTATATTTCACAACAGATCAATTATACCACTAATATAGACCAATTGCTAAAATAAAATAAAATAAGGAATTGACTATAGAAGAACTTATTTGGAAACGTATGGAACAAGTTTGGATTAATCTTTATGGTCATGCTTATATTACAGTTAATTAAAATGGTAGATTAATTCATGAGATAGTTGCTTACGTCCTTAAATTCGATGTTTTCTACCTAAATCTGGTTTATTTTGTGAGCTCTTAGCTTATTGACAAAGACACGGTTATGACTAATGCATAAAAGGTGACAGACCAAAACAAATATGTCCCAATTTCGTTTTCTGAGTGTGAAAATCAGATTATGATATGAATTGCTTGAATTTTGTATGAATTGTTTATATTTAGTTTTACTTCTTCCCTTGAAAGGAATGTATTTTACAAGTCTAAAAATTACAACAAACAATTTTTTTTCAATTACTTTAAAGTGATTATATGAATTTTATATTTTTATTCCGCTCAAAACTATCATAACAGCTTAGTTAATAATTAATCCTATCATACATTAACTTAATCTGGTCACTCTTTCTCTAATACTATATAAAGCAACACATTCTTCTGTACCCATCAGTTTGATGGTGTAAAAAAAATACTACTCTTTCTCAATTTTACTTGTCCCAAAATACTTGTCCAATTTCAAATCTCAATACAATATAATTTTATATTTTTTCAAATTTTCTCTCTTTATTAACTTAAAAAAAGAATTGATCACACTAAAAAATACAACTATACTTTATTTTTTACTGAAATAATAGTGAATCCATCTCAAATTACATTACTCCAATCAGTAAAGTTATATTATAGTAACAATAAATATTGAATATTTAAGCTCCCAATCTCACAAAATACTTCATTATTTCTCTAAAGCCGCGTATCCAACTCGATATCCTCTTTTTTCTTTGGACAATGCTTGGGTCCTCACCAGTGAGGACTAACTTGGTCATCACCATTTATTTGGACCAATAAAATTAAGACACGTGGACAATTTTAATTAGAAAATAATAATGAGTATTACCTACTATCATATGTTAAACCTATATCTAAAATATTTGATTTTTTTCGTTTTCCTTTTTTCTTCTCTAACATCTCCATGTAACATATTCTGAAATCTAGGGTTTATGTAGCATAATCAATTGGACTCAATTCAACTATTTTTGTTGTGAGGACTGTTGTTTTATAGGGAGAGAGTTTTTTTATCTTGCAAGTCCACTGTAACAAGAGCTTTTGCATTTCAGAATCACGCAATATTAGGAATATATGATTTGTATTATTTCAGAGAGAAATTGGGTTCAACTCTTGCTTGATACTTTTCAGATGCATGTTTTTAACAATCTTTACATTAATAAGAATCACATATGATGATTTATTTTTACATGCTTTTGGCTTTGGAATTATCTGGTGATAATTAATTTTGGTATATTTCACATCAATAGAGCTGATAAATTTTATTTTGTCAATTGTGTTAGAGAGAAAAAAAGGAAAAAGAAAAAAAAAATCCAATATTTTAGATTCGGGTTTAACTCATAATGGGTAATACTAATACCCATTATTATTTTTTAATTAATATTTATCATATGTCTTAATTCTATTGATCCAAATAAAAAATGAAGAACAAGTTGGTTCTCACTAGTGAGAACTCAAACACTGTCCTCTTTTTTCTTTTCTATCTAAATTCTTCCACTAATCCAATAAAAAGTCTAGTACTCTGTTTTAAATAATAATAATTTAAAACTAATTTTACATTAATATTCAACAACTATTTTAAAACCGCCAAAGTTTAAAATGCATAACAACGCAAGTTCAAGTTTGAAAAAATCAACTTATTGCAACAATATATTGGAAAAAAAATTGATTTGTTACTACTTTTAAAAGAAAAGTGTAACGCGAGGGCCACGTGTAACGCGAGGAGTCACTATCATGACACAAAAAGTCGACTCACGTAGCTCCGGACTTCTCCCTCCATCTACGTGTATATATATTCACCTTCACACACCACAACTCTAAAAGTTCCAAATCTCTTCCCAACAGAAACACAGGCAAAAACACACACATACCTCTCTTCTCATACACTATGCCGAAGAAAGGAATGAGAAGCCTCTGTTTCACCATCTCCAAGACGACGTCGTCCGCCTTCCACTTCCCTTCCGCTTCACCCGCCCGTATCGGTTTTCCCACCCCGAGTCGCACCTTCTCCGACTCGGCCATAGAACGTACCCTCGACTCCGCCGAGTCCATCATCACCAAATGGAACCCCGATACGTCAACCTACGCCAAAGTCACCTCTCTCTTCTACGAGAACCGACGAGAGGCCAGAGACTTCATCAAATGCGTTAACGATTTGCAAAAAGCTATGCACTCCATCGTCAACCACGACTCCGGCTCCGACCTCCTCGTTCGCGCCCAAAACCTCATGCAAATCGCCATGAAACGTCTCCAGAAAGAATTTTACCAGATCTTGTCCATGAATCGCGCGCATTTGGATCCCGAATCGGTCTCCACCCGATCCTCCCGCGCCTCCACCCGATCCAGCACTTCCGATTTCGACGACGATGACTCTCCCGACGACGAGATCCATACTGCCGGAGATTCCATCTCCGAAGTCGAACATGAATCAACCATTATCATGGACGATTTGAGATCCATTGCCGAGTGTATGATTTCCTCTGGCTATGGAAAAGAGTGTGTGAAAATATACAACATTATACGAAAATCGATCATCGATGAAGGTATATATAGGCTCGGAGTTGAGAAATTCAGCTCTTCGCAGATCCATAAAACGGATTGGAATCTACTGGAGATGAAGATCAAGAATTGGTTGAGTGCGGTGACGATTGCAGTGAAGACTCTTTTTAACGGCGAGAGAATTCTCTGCGATCACGTCTTCGCTTCGTCGGAGTCGATCAGAGAGTCCTGCTTCACCGAGATCTCGAAAGAAGGCGCGACTCTGCTGTTTGGATTCCCGGAAAGTGTGGCAAAATCCAGCAAGAAATCGCCGGAAAAAGTGTTCCGGTTACTCGACATGTACCACGCGATCTCCAACAACTGGCCGGAGATCGAATCGATCTTCGCTTTCGAATCCACCTCCGTAGTACGAGATCAATGCATCGCTTCACTCATCAAACTCGGTGAGTCGGTACGGACGATGTTGAGCGAGTTCGAATCGGTGATCCAAAAGGACAATTCGAAGTCCGTCGTCGCCGGCGGAGGAACTCATCCACTGACACTCGACGTCATGAACCACCTCTGCCTCCTCGCCGACTACAGCAACATACTCGCTGACATTCTCGTTAACTCGCCGCCGCCGACGAAATCGAACTTACCGGAATCTTATTTCGACGCTTCAGACTCCGACGACATGCCGGCATCGGCGATTTCTCTCCGATTCGCTTGGCTAATCCTCGTCCTCCTCTGCAAACTCGACGGCAAATCAAAGCATTACAAAGACGTGTCTCTATCGTATCTCTTCTTAGCTAATAATCTCCAACATGTCTTCTTCAAGGTTCGAACGTCGAACCTCAAGTACCTACTCGGCGACGATTGGGTGTCCAAGCACGAAGTCAAAGTGAGACAATTCTTGGCGAACTACGAACGGCTGGGATGGGACCACGTCATCACCTCCCTCCCGGAGAATCCAAAGGCTGTGATTTCAGCTGACGAAGTGAAGGAATGTTTCAAGAGATTCAACCACTCGTTTGAGCAGACGTATCGTAAACAATCTGTGTGCGTCGTACCAGATAATAAGCTCCGGGATGAGATAAAATTGTCTATAAGAAGAAAGATTGTTCCGGTGTATCGGGAATTTTATAATACGAATAAACTCGGTTTGGGGAGACAGAGAAATTTGGGGTTGGTCAGATTTGCCCCTGAGGATATAGATAATCAGTTATTAGATTTGTTTTTTGGTGCAGCGGTTGGGTCTGGGAGTGGAACGTCGTCGTCTTCACGATCTCGTTAGATGTCAAAATTTCAATTTTGGGGTATGGAATGTGTACACGTCAGCTACTTTGAGCCCATTCTTTTGGAGGACAATCCCTTCAGATATAGACTGAGATTGGAATGTTGTCTCTTGTGTAATATATTTGTCGGTGATTATAAATAAAATTTTCGAAGTGTATCTTCATTTTTATTATTTGTTTATATATGATTCAAATGTATGTATAAGAATACATTTGCTTGCATATAACTTTACATATGTGGATACTTAAATGTATGAATTACGTTCAACTAATTAGGAAAATACATCCTTCACATGAAAATTTATAAAGAAGTAAACAAGGGCACAAAGACAAAGATGTAGTTAGATGGGTGGAAAGACAAATTTTTTGGTACTTGAATGAATCGTAAATATATTAAGTGTGAATTCGAATATACATCCTTCTGCAACTTAATATTATACGAGTTGTGGAGCCGGTCCTTAAGATCTAGGTAACAAGGAAATCGCTCTTGGAGATTATAGATCTGTTTGGTTTGTATTTCTGATAACAGTATTCTATTTTCTAAAAAATTGAAAATCATAAAACTATAAAAAAAATGTTTAGTTCAGTTTTTTGAAAATTCAGTTACAAAAATTATTATTTTCAGATAACGCATTTTTATTATTCTCAGAAAATTGTTCATTATTTTCAGAATTTTTAAAAATAATTTTCAGATATCCAAACCAAGCACGCCCTAGACCTCTTATTTTCATTTTGTTAAAAAAATGTAGCTTTGATTTTCGAAACGACAAAAATATTAGTTAATAGACTTATAAAGAATGGCTTCACTCTATGCATAGAAAGATATTGGTTTCATAATAATATAAGTAATTTTTTTTCCATCAAATTAATTTATTAAGGGGTTGTACGCTGTACCAGTGTTGTGATACAACTCTTGCAACTAATATAATGGATTCTCGTATTAGTTTTATAATAGTATAATAACTTACTTTCCTTTTACCAAATGAATATATAGTTGGTTGTACTATTGACATGGTGTAGCTGTTGCAACTTGCAACTAATAATTTTTTGAAAATTACTCAAGGACATTTATTGATTTAGTATTTAAACTTCATGCTCTCAACATGGTAAGAGCATAAATATAGCCAGTTATTATCATGACGTAAACGATTACTAATATATGTGTAATCAAATGTATTTAAATATGTATCACAACTCTAATTTTTAAACTTACTATAATTGTATGATCTTTTAGAACTTCATTCAACTAATAGTATCTGAAAACTAGAACATAAAATAAACAAAATAAAAGTAGCTAGTATCAATAAGCCACAAACAAAGTCATATAGTCACGTTTCTTTATGATTAGAAGAAAAAAAAGAAAAAAAAAAAAAAAAGGTATTAGGGTGCGTTTGGAAACTAGTGTTTTCGTTTTCGTTTTTTATCTTTTGAGAACAATATTTTTTCTTATTCTTGTCCTAAGGATAATCTGGAAACAAAAACATGTTTGGTTGGAAATTTTATCTAAAAAAGTTTTGGGAAAAAAAATAAATAAATTTGGAGGTTAGGATTTGGAAGTTGAAGATGGAGGTTAGGGTTTGGAGGTTGAAGATGGAGGTTAGGGAATCTGCAACAATTTTTTTTTTTTTGTTGAGAACAAACAATGCCGAAAACAAAAAAACACCATTTTGGTGTTCTCAAATTTTGAACTAAGGGTGAGAAAATATTTTTTTACTGTTCACAAAAACAAAAACCATCAAAAGCTCGCAAACACGTTTTTAACAAAAATAAAAACACCCCTATCCAAATCCAAACGCACCCTAACTTTTCTCTTAATGTTGATTGATCATTGATGGAAAGTCGTAACATCTTTGTAAAATTGTGACATTGATAAGATGTCCAATTTGTATTCTCTTTACCATATATAGGTTCATACAATAAGAAGGAAACTTATTGGAAAGTTTTCCCAAACATCATTAATATAAGTGCTAAAATCTTTGAAATACTCCAGATTGGGTTGATCTAATTAATTTTTTTTTTAAAATTTAGTATCTCAATAAACATTAATATGAGAAGTTGCCTTGCACGAGTCTCATGAATTAATATTTAAAAAAATTATTAAAAATGGATTATTCCTAAACATTATTACTATAAAGGAACCATTCAAGTAGGAAAAACTGAAAGGGGACCAAAATCAAACTTAATTGTCAAAAGGGAACCATTTTTAGTATAGTGACCAAAATACCCATATGTTTGCACTATCTTTCAAAAATTTAACATTTTCAAAATTATTAATACTATCTACCAATAAAATAAAATTATATATATATTTGTATATAAGTGATATATAATATTATTGTAATTGTATTCCAGAAAATAAAATTAAAAAATCCAAAATATACATATAAATAAAAAAATACCAAAAAGAAAACTTTCCAAAAAAAGCCAAATGTCCGGCAATATAAAAAACTTTTCAAAAATGCCAAAATTTTGCAAGGTAGATAGTATTGACTTAAAATATTGCACTGATGCAATTGATACAAATTTATTATTCATATGTATATTTCGGCAATTTGTTTTTTGGCAAAATTTTTTTGCAATTTTTCCCCAGCAATTGACACAAAAATTCAACAGTTTTTAACAAAAATTTTGAGACATTTTTTTTCCAGCAAAAACAAATTTGCCAAAATAAAATTGCCAAAATTTTTCTTTTTGGCATTTTTTATTTATATGTATATTTTAATTTTTTATTTTATTTTTTGGAATACAATTACAATAATATTATATATCACTTATATACACACACATATATATATATATATATATAACTTTATTTTATTGGTAGATAGTATTAATAATTTTGAAAATGTTGAATTTTTGAAAGGTAGTGCAAACATATGGGTATTTTGATCACTATACTAAAAATGGTCCCCTTTTGACAATTAAGTTTGATTTTGGTCTCATTTTAGCTTTTCCTACTTAGATGTCCCTTTATAACAATAAATTTTAGAAATAATTCCTTTTTAATAATTTTCCCTTTTGTATTTTCCGTGAAACAAAAGATGGCGTGAATAGAAAATAAGTGACATGCAATTAATAATAAGTTGAAAAATAGAGTTCATGACTTCGTATAGGCAACAGACTTTTTTGTAGTCACAATTTTGAAATTTCTCCATAGAAGAAGAGTAAGTCAAACCACACTTTGATTTTATTTTTATGACACATCGCATCTTATTACGTGGTAGAATTAATAAACTGTATTAAATATAATGAAGTCATATTGACGCAATTGAAAGTCTGTATTCGATTTTCCCGCCAGTGATGACTAAGATTTTGACTCTCTATAAAGTGGCATGTTTTTATATATTAGAGTTCATTTATATATATTAGCGTTCATGTGAATTCATCAACCATTATTTCAATGGCATTGCCATTTCTACGCGCGACTTCTTTGGTTGTCTTTTGCTATTTTTTCAATAATTTGCAATGAGACATCAAGAAATAGTGAAAATTAAATTTGTTCATCAGATTTCAATACAAATGCATTTTTATTATATGCCGAAGAAAAACAAGTGTAAATGCACCACATGCTTATTTTTTAGAGAAAATGTAAATGCATCACGTGGTTAATAGTTTTTGCTTGGTTCAACTTAATATTAATTCATATACTTAGTCATGTAATACAAGTGTTTAAAAAAAAAGAATTTACTTTGTAGGTAACAATATTAAAAATTAAATTTCAAAAATAAATAAATAAAAATTGATGGGTATGTCTGTAATATTAATTTTAGACATCATGATTCTCCACACCAAATCTAATCAAATATTATAATGTTCAATTATTCAATAGCAGTTTTTATCGGCACAAATTCAATTTATTTTTGTAACCATTTCAATGTAGCATAAGAACATAAGTCTGAGTTGTGAAATAGATGCATAGTCAGACAAGAGTGAGCAGACAAAAGAAATGGAAAATTAAGAGAGAAGGCAAGTAATAAAGTGGCACATTTATTAAATAAATAGACTCTGACCTATAAGGAATTTTTATTTTTAAGAAATTAAATTGTATTTATAAGAAACTATTTACAAAGACCAATTAGTGGCATAGAACTTCTCATATGTTAACATACATGATACAATCATTAAAAGAGGGAATGTGGCCTAAAAGAAAACTCATTTAATCAATTACAACCACCAAGGAGAAAATTATATGATAACTATTGGAATAGGAGTGTCATCAACTCGTGAAATTTAGAGTTTATCTTTTATTACCTTGTGAATGGGATTGCAAGACCTTAGTTTCAATTAAATTAAATTTTACTAATAAGATAATAATATAAAATAAACTAGTCACAAATTATGACTCTAATAATATTTTCAGTGAATGATAAATCTAATTGATATAATTAATAGCTTAAAAGAGGAGTCTGGAAGGAGTACAATTATTCTCTGTAAGATCACTTAGAAGATTATTCTTAATTCTGCAGAGGTCATTAAGCTGATCGTGAAATTTAGAGTTTACCTTTAATTATATTGTGGATGGGATTGCAAGACATTAGTTTCAATCAAACTAAATTTTACTAATAAGATAATAATATAAAGTAAATTACTCATAATTTATTACTCTAATTTTTCCAATGAATGATAGATCTAATTGAAATAATTAATAGGTTAAAGAAGAGAAAAAATTATTCGTATAATTTATGAAATAGATAAATTTAATGAAAAATATAGAATAATCTTTTGCAACGAAATTGAAGACAATTTTAACAAATTGGTACTTTAATACAATTATTGATAGTTCACAAAATTTTACCAAAAGTGCAATAGTTTGGATTTTTCTTACACTTTATCATAATTTGATTGAACTTAATCAGATAAATGATTGAAAATTATAGCAGCATACCTGGAATTCCTGAATATTATTTTTAAAGTATTAAAATTCATAAGGTGTTGTTTAACTAGTTTGATAACCTAAAAATTAAGAAATAAATTTTAAATTCTGAAAATTATAAGTAATTATGGTATTTAATTTTTTGTTTTTGTTTTTTAACATGGTGTTCTCTCTCCATAATTTTTTTATTTTAAGTCAGTCTGCCTGTTTGGCAACCGGTGTGTTACGGTGTTGGTTTGGTTTGGGTTGGGTTGTGTTTGGTGTGATTTTATTTTGAACTGAAATCATGTTTGGTGTAGATGGTTTTGGTATGAAAAAAAGTAAAGCTGAAAAACCAAACCATATTTGGTAAAGTTGGTATATGGGCTGAAATTCTGAAACCAATCATATTTGGTAATTTGGAATAATTTGACATTTTATTTATTTAAAATAACATTTTGTAAATATATATGTTTTAAAAAATAAAATATATAAATATTTAATTTTTTCAAAATATTTATAGATAAAATATTTTATATAAGATATTTCAAAAAAATAAAATATTTTGAAAAAATAAAAGATTTCAATAAAAATACATATAATTTGTATTTTTTTTAATAATAATTATATTTTATTTTTTTCAGAAATATTTGTTTTCCCGAAACATCTTATTTTTTACGAAATATATTTTTTCGTTTGATTTTTTGAAATATTTAATTTTTTCATAAATATTTAAATTTTCAAATATATATATATATATAATATTATAAATGAATTGGCTTGAGTTAAATAATGGTACACCAAATTAAATTGGTTTGGGTTAAAGAATGATTTTAGTATGAGAAAATAAAATCAAACCACACAAAATCATTTATTGAGATGATATAAAAAAAGGTATTTGGTACCAATAATTTGACACTGTTACACCAACACCAAAATTACCAAACATGAATTGCGCCACAAATTTCATTCCAAAACAATATATTTGGCAACTCCATAGCACTTAAGAGCGAAGCATTGTCTTGAATTTTGTGTTTCTCCCGCGAACCCATTATTTGCTCTCCAACTTAGTAGTGTTCACTTTCTAGTTTACAGGAGTGATCAAAGGATAAGGAGCTCTGTTCTTCAAAACCCAGGTGAACAATCAATTAGTTTCTTATCAATTTAGTCAAATTTTGCTATCAATCTCTGATCCTATGAAAATACCCAATTAACCTAGTTTTCAATCTATTACCCTAAATTCTCCGACATTAACTTCCAATCTGTCATTTTCAATAAATTGATCAGTTTGTCTATACCTAAACAGGTTCATTTTTGGCTCATCTACATGTAAAATTTTCAATATAATTTATATAAAGTCCAAGTCAAGTTTAATTTTTCATCTTAAATAATCTACATTCCATTTACTTAGTGTTGATATCAAATTTTCCCCTAAAATTATCTTTTCCGTTCCTCTGTGGCGTTCTTGTTCCAGTCAATACACATAGCAGATTAGGCGGGTAGAGTTTGTAGTGTGTGTATGTCTTATGCGCACAAAAGGACTAGCTATGTCTGAATTTTATGTATTAGGGTTTTAAAGATGATTTTTTCATCCATTTCGTGCGTATGGACCGAATGTAGTATGTACTGTAACCCATAATGCTAGGGTGAAGCTGGTGCTAGGGTTTGCGGTTTGGTATGGGAGCACACTAAAAGCCGAATCAGAAGATGAGAAATAGAGAGGGAGAGAGGAACAAAGATGGGGGCTCGATAACTTGTAATCTCTTGGTTTTAGTCAAGAAAGGCAGGGATGCATTTGGACGGTTATATGACAGAAAATTGGTTTGAATATATATCTGAGCTTATGTAGGGGTTTGTGTGATCTGAATTTGGTTAGGATTGTGTTGCAAGCCGGTTGACCCGAAAAGTGGCTCTCGATGCCCCCGAGAAAGTTTTTGTCTCTTATGGGTTGTGGGTCCATTTACTACTCTCTTATAGCTCGATATTTAAATGCATCTCGTGTTTATAGCAGAAAATGAGAGAGGTGGGGTTCGAGAGCTAAGACTTGTAATATCCTAACTTTTACATAGCAAAACATTCGCAATCTCCAACGAGAATAGACATGATTCACGTCGAGCCTCGTTAATCTGTGTTCTTTGTGTGTCGCATGTTTATTTTCTAGTTTTCATGTTCTGTGGTTTCTTGTTGATTTTGTGTGCTTGTCGTAACTCGTTGTTGCATTTACAATAAACATAGGCTATACACCAACCCGCGCAAAAGTGTCCATGTGGTGCATTTTTTTTTTCAGTGATCTTTTATATGTTTTTGGTTTCAAGGTGTTTCTCTTAATAGTCTTGCAATGTGAGGTACTCCACACTTAGTGTTCCATTTCCTTAGTGCTGAGTAATTCATGCATTCTGAGGATCAGGAACTCCTATTATATGAAAGAGTCCATCATGAGCCCAATGTGGATGACACTAAGGAACAATTGAATCCCTTTTATAAATTGCAAACTTTAATATAACCATCCTGCATATCAGTTAGCCCGTACTCCGTTGGAAGGGAATTAATAAGGAAACCATTGACAAATCTGGAGAAACTATTGTGGACAATGTTGAAACAGGTGGTATCCCGAACTTTTTAACTATTTATATGCCACTGAGTCGCGCGCAAAATCCATGAAGCCAACAATGACTAGCAATTGATGGGACTTATAAATGAACAAATGTGGTTGATTTGCGTTTTTGTCTCCTTGGTTTTTTCTGGGCCGTCTTATATTGTAGTGGAATCCTGAGAGGTGGTTGGCAGTTGGTTATATGACAGTTATGAGGATGGTGGTCTTGGCTACAATATTCAGATAATTTCGTATCAGGGAATTGTGCATCGATTGAGGCTTCCAATTTTGGGAGCATTGGCATTTCTGCAAGGAGTAGCAAGCCGCAATAGCGGTGTGCTTGTCACATTCAGAAATGCTGAACAAAGAGTACAAGAAGCTTTTTTCACTTTGACTTTGGCATCTTACATATTCTTCCTAACCCCTGGTATTTCTGATCTCTTCCCATATTATATATATGTATTTATTTATGTGCTTTACCCCTCTGCTTGTATATACTAGTTCAATTTAATTGCTCTTAACTCCTTCATAGAAGAAATTAGCTAGTAATTGCTGTTCTACAAAGCTGAAAGAATGTAAAAGAACCATATAGTGTTAATTTTTTGTCTACAGATTAAGTGATTGTAATTGCCTAGATTCTTAACCCATGATTCTCCATTAAGTTTAAAGTCTATATGTTTGTTTATGACTTCAAATTAATACATTCCTCCAAGGCTTTAGTCTTTAATTCCACTTTCTCCTTTGAAATTAGCATTAAGCACTTTGATTCTGCTGAATAGAAAAGGCAAAAAAGTTGGTTGATATCACTGTCATACTCTTTATTTTCTCTGGTTGGCTTTCTTGGTCCACGCTCTAAAATTGAGCACTTTATCTATTTTCACCTGCTGCATAGCTTTCCCTTTTCGTTCATTACCCTGGCTCATTTCTACTTATCTCCAAATAAAGACCGTATTGATGTTTTATTGACATTTTTTTTCCTTTATCTGCTAAGAGGTGTTATCGTCGAAAATCAGAAAAAAATTAAAATTCCCAGTTTCTAGTGACTCCTACTTCCCGACTTTCTTCAGGAGATTTCTCCAACCTCTTTAAGCTAGGGAATCCATTTTTACTTTGTCTTCATGCAAGCTAGGCAAAGCACACCTGCTATGATTTGCAAGTGGAGACCTGCTTCCTTGAGGATCTTATTTCATGTCTCCTTTAATTTTATCTATTTGTAGCCGATTATGTTTTGGGTAGAAAAAGTAGTTTCCCAAGATCGAAAGCTATAGAAACATAATTCATGATAATTCTGATAAGTCTCATGCTGTTGAAAATTTTGAAGTCGGACTTTTGGCTCGATAATATGTAGCTGATCGTGTGATTTTATTTGTACCGTGGGAGTAAGGATGTCTATCTCATGCATTTGTAGCCTATGTTAGAATTGGGTGTATATGCAGGTGTCAAATTCTAGGTTTCAAATCCTATGACAGTGGAACATTACCGAATAGTCGATGTCCTAGACTCCTAGTTTTTGTCTATCTACATCCTAGAACAAACCTCAAGTGTGATATAAGGTGTGATATTCTTTGCAAGTTCCAGGAAATAGGAATGAGTCCCCTTCTTGGTTCTGCTTGATTTGCAAGGCTATCGTGCACTTCTCATGTACACACGTGTGAAGTCGTGGCTAACTTGGGTTTTTTCTTTTACTTCTGTTACTTCCATTTGATGGAGAAAGCCATCCATCTCAAGGATCAACCACTTGTATCTCCTAACCATATAGGAAACAGACACATTTAAGTGGTGTGTTATTCTGTGATACGAATTTAGCCTCTTCAGTCCTCTTGTCTTTGGTCTCAATCTATGCTATATCCACTGTACCGGGTTATGACTGGTTATTTTCAATTGGGACAGGAGCAAAGGGACATTGAATGTTGATTTATCAAGAGCGAAAAAAGATAGCCAAATGAATCAAGACAATTAATTGGCACATGATTCGCAGTGACAACCACACACTTCCTGTAACTTAGTTGTTGTTCATATCCTAGCTCCTTTCATTTTATCTTCGATTTTTGGTTTTATGTCCTGCATCACAGCGCTATGAGGAGTGCGTGATACTTATTCTTAACTCATATTGAACATGGATAATATCTCAACTTCTGTGATAGTTTCATTAGATTTTTTTTTTTTTTTTTTTTTTTGCAGCTAAAATCTAATCTATTTCCATTTTTAATGTGAATCCTAGGCATGATAAACTTTTTACTAGGAGAATTCAAGTTCTCTCTTCCATAAATATGAACACAATACCTGGCCAGACCCATGTAAAGTACCCCTTTATCAAAATAAAAATAACTTCATTCCATTGAAAAGGACTGCGAGATACCTCCCTTGCTAAAATAAGGTATTTCATGATGGACAATACTTGCCTTAGGCCATATAAGTAGGAGCTCGTTCTTATAGCATACTTGGCCCAATTAAAAATAGACGTGTGTCTTTGAAATTTTAAAAAATAAAATTTAATTAAATTAGACAACCAGGTCTCTCTCTTTCCAGGTATTCATGTGCCTCTCTCTCTTTCTCCTCTTTTAGAACCCTAACCTACCTCCATAGTTGCCCCTTCTCAAATCTCAAACCTTAAATTCTCATCACCTACATCATCATCATCCCTTGAAGTTCAAAAGAGGTTCTTCCAGAAATTTTGGAGACGAAACCTGTAGGGGCAACAACTTGATTTCCAAACCTTATATTGTTGTATTATCAAACATTATCCCAACTATGGTACATTAATGTCAGAGTGACTCAAATTAATTTTCTTCTCTCTTCTCATCGGCACTGTTAAAATTTCTACAATGATCCATCCCAATAAACCTATTCTTCAATTAGAAAAAAGAACAATTTGTTTTTCTCAGAAACTAATACTATATCCTCTAATAAAAGAATCATTTTGAAATTTCTTTGTTCGTTTCTTTTGTTTTTTTTTTGCTTTGCATATCCATACAACTTACAACCCAGTAAAAGGGTCGTAATTTCTTCATTCTCTAAGTTTAACACCAATTTCGTCCCAAATGCTTGCTGGTATCTCATTAATCCATCAGTCTCTAACCTTTTTCAGTCACCACACACACATATACATCTATTTATGATGTAGGGACAACTATGGAGTAGGTTATAATTTTGAAAGAGGAGAAAGAGAGGCGCGTGATATTCTTAGAGACCAGCTGTGCAATATAATTAATTTTTATTTTTTAAAATTTTATAAACAAATGTCTATTTTTAATTTGGGCCACCTATTTTATAAGTAGTAGCTTCCTACTTACCCATCCTAAGACAAGTATTGCCCTTTCATGATATCATTGTTCCTTACATTGCATATAGAGTTTTAGTAATCTCGAGTTAGGGATTCAATGGTCACATTTACTGTCAATTAAGTTACTGAATGGAGTACATGTTGAGAATTATTTATTTATTTATTTTATTTTTTATGGTGAACTCAATGGAACAGTGTAAGTTAATTGGTGTATATATAATGAAAGTCCATTTTTGAGTCAGAGAGAATGAATCTGAAATTTGGGGAAGAAACAGGTTGAAATTATGAACACAGAAATAGTTGTGTTCTTTGTTCCTTTTATTTTTTCATGCTCATTTCTAGACTGCAACGTTACAAAGGGTGTAAGAATAATGTGTAAGAAGATGACAAGTTAGTAAAAGAAAAATTTAGTCCAATATTATCTACAAGAAAATAATGTTGGTACGTTGTACATCACCCGAATCCTGACATTATCCACATGCTCCACAAGTTGACTAGGCCTGCCAATGCCACAATTATCCTTTCTGAGTTTGGAAAACATGTAACATTTTAAGGCTCAAAATGGTAAATGGTGGTATGCAAAGAAGTTAATTAAGGTCAATAGGAAATAAATGTTAAATCAACTAATAAACTTGACAAATCATTTCTTTTTTCTCCACTTTTTTGCGACTTTACTAGTTTGTGCTCTTATATGCAATATTTAAAACTGTATCCCTAACTAGTATATAGTATATATGACGATTTGCTGCTTGATTTATAACACATACTGCAGATATAATTCCGGGTTCAGACTGAGAGGTAGCCATATTTACCCAACCACTTGCTTGAAATCTTAAACTTGATATAGAAACCACATGAGGTCTTGATTGACTCCAGCTTATACAACAGCAGAAATCCTACTATGCCCTTACACGATTGAGATCAAGAGAAAATTTAAGGCCCGGTTTAAGTTCACATTTGAGATCAAAATTTTATAATTTGCGGATGGTAAAATGAAATCATGATGTCAGTATATATAGAATATGATAGGATGAGTTTTTGTCAAGAAAAAGATGCAAGTTCATCATTTCAAACCTCAAACTTGCTTGTAGCATACCGTGCAAAAAATGATATTTTGGTCCTACTAGGAGCTACTTTTGTGCTTTTGATGATGTTTAGCATGACAGTTATGCTACAGAATTGTGTGCCTAACAAACATATATAAGATATTTTGATTGGTACTCTATCAGGATCATCGTGGAAATTTGAATAATAATGTTACAAGCTGTTTCTAATAATGTTTAGAGAAAATTCTCAACAATCTAACTTTCCTCTCTCCTTCCTCCATGTAGATAATTGGGCATGTTAGTTTGGCCTTCAAAATTTGATTGTATGTGCTTATCAGTACTCCCAACTGTTCAATAACATCCTTGTTATACGTTTGTTGATATTTTCTCATTCTATCTGTGTCAATTATCTGGATGACATGTCTTCATTGATAGCTGTTTGGTCGAAAAAGGTTATTTGTCTGCTCATGAAACTTTTTGAATTTTCTTTTCTTGCTAATTCAGGCATGTCATTACTATTTAACTTTTTTTTTTTTCTTCTCATTTTTTCACTGCTGATGGCTGGGATTGGAGGGGTAGAAACGAATGAAAAGATCCGGTAACTCCAATTATCTTGAAACTGTCTTATTTAAATGAAAGGAGGACAGAAGGGTAATAATAGTGAATTATCCTTTCCCTCTATTCTTTTCCCCCTGTCCAGAAACTTGCGCACCCTTTTTGACTCTACGAGGACTTGAACTATCGTCCTTTCACTTTGGAAGACGAATTAGTACCACTAGGCTACAACCATGCACGGATATATGGTAGGCTAAATGCGTGCGGATGACCCCACTGAATTAATTTTCTTTTTACATTTTTTGCCTTCAAAATTATAAATTTCTGAAAATGACCCCATTGAATTTTCAAAAAATACCACACACACACACACACACAAACAAATTTTTTACTCTGGATCCGTCATAAAACAGAGTAAATTGTTGAAATTAAACTTGTTCATTACTCTCTTGAAGAACTTTTCATTTTTTCATCTAGCATCATGTGAATTATTAGTAGTAGAAGTTCCTCTTTATAACTTTCAACTTTGGAAAATGGTACTGGGACTTTAAGGAAAGCCTTGGACACTGCAATTCTTGATATAGATATGTGATATAAAGTGCATCAGACTTTTTAACATCCACCTTCTACTTTTTCTGTAGTTAAGAGAAAGTTGAATAGATCATGAATCCTCACTTTATTGCACTAGTACAATGTTTTTCACAGTCCATGTTGAGTGTAATTAAGGTGGAGGAGGACACTGCAAAAATTACTTTCTACAAAACACCTAGTTTTTACAGTACCCACTGAACCAGAAAGGTTAAGTTTCCTGAAAAGTGATCTTCCCAAAGTGTTTGTTAAAGGTGGATTCTTATTCACTGTTTTCCTTTTCTTTTCCTTTCCCCCCTTAAGTATGGCTATTAACAACCTGCTTAGTGTAATCAAGTCACACGCCAAACGAGTGCTTAAAAATGTCAATAATCAAAAGACAATGACTTAACAATTAGCATAATCTAAGTGTAGCTAGCCTTGGCTGGTTTGCATTTATCTTGTCACCCAAAAATCTATACCTTGTGTAATTTTGAAATGAAACGAGATCATGTCTTTTCTTAGGAGAATGTCTGGTCTATTTACCAGTCTTCATTGAACTTCTAACATGTGATGGAGTCAGTTTTCTGTGTGTAGAAAATGACATTAAGTGCAATTCAGAACAGTAAATTCTCTGATGAATGGGTAAGTACCAGTTACATTATTTATTGCATAACAGGGAATTTAATGTGTATAGATTCACAGTGACACCTACAGATGCTCACCTACTGGAAAAAATCTAGACATATTCAAGTCTAATTGTTTGCATTAGTACTACGCATATGAAAATGCTCTCATTATTTGAGGAAACTAAATGTTGGAAATAGTGGCCTAGAGTTTAGGAAGAGAAGTGTATGAAGAAGAATTAGAGAAAATACTTTATTCCTCTTATTCAACTTAATTAAAACATGCAAATTACATAGCCTTATATAAGGCTTCAAAACATACATGTGACCTTCATATCTAAATGCAAATAAAGACCCACTACCCACTAACATATCATTTAATATGTAACTCCCATTATCATACCTATCAATTATTCTAAACTTATTGTCATGCACTAACACCCTCACTAATACAAACATTAAAACACAATATAACTTATGTAACTCCTAAAACAAATAATCAAGTTTATTATTTCCAGCACCTCCCTTTAAACTTGATTTTCCTACTTCAAGTAAACTTGTCAGCTTCTGAAATTTTCCAAACTGGAGGGGCTTGATGAAATTATCAACAACTTGATCTTGTAACTTCATGAAGTTGAGGTCCACTTCCTTCTTTCTTAGGAAATCTCTAATGACAAGTGTCATTCTCTATGAACATAGTTTCTTCATCCATAACATTTTCCCACTTTTTTCCTTGAACGACCTCTTCACTTTGTTCCTCTTTTTCACCTTTGTATGCTAATAACAACGTAGGTTCCACTTCATCAATAAAATTAGCCTCTTCTTCTACATTGTTGGTAGCATTTCTGCATTCCAAAGCATAATGACCATATTTTTGACAATTGTAACATTGAATATGAGACTTGTCATACCTCCTTCCATATGGCCTCGAATTGCTTCCTCTTCCACGACCTCCTCTTTCTTGTTGTGAGTCGTAGCATTTTTCTTCATTAGTGGTTATGTGATGGCTCGTCCTCTTCCTTGGCCACGTGCATTTTCACGTCCTCGGCCCCTTTGTTTTCCACCATGCTTCTTATCTCCATCTTTCAAAAAAAGCTTTGGTTGAAATACTTGTTCCAAAGCCTCTTGTTTCTTTACCACCTTTTCTTCATGGGCTTGCAACGAACCCATGAGTTCACCAAGAGTCATGGAATCCAAATTCTTTGATTCTTCAATGGCAACAATAATGAAGTTGAATTTGGAATCCAACGACTGAAGGATCTTTTCAACGACCCTTGTATCCGTTATGACGACTTCACCATATCGCCTTAGTTGGTTCACAATTCTTAGAACCCTTGAAAAATAATCTGAATTTGATTCAGATTCCTTCATTTGCAATGCTTCAAATTCAGCTCATAAACTTTGGAGGCGAACCTTCTTCACTTTTTCCACTCTTTGGAAAGAATTTTGAAGAATCTCCCATAGTTGCTTTGCATTGCTAGCATTAATAACTCTTTGTAGCATTGCATCATCCAAACAATGGTGAATGATCATGACCGCCTTTTGGTCCTTCTTTCTTGTGGCTTGGAGGACATCTTTATGGGCTTGAGACAAGGCTGACTCATCTTGAGGTTCACTGTAACCTTTGTCAACAATATCACACACATCTTGTGCTCTCAAAATTGCCTTCATTCGGATACACCAATTTTCATAGTTGTCTTTGGTGAATCTAGGCCTATGTAGCAGGGATATGGACACGGGGTGCAGATACGACGCGATACGAATACGGGGATATGATAAATCTAAAAAAAACAAGACACGGGTAAGGCGGGATACGACAAAAATTAAATAATAAATAATAAATTTATATAAAAAATACAAATAATTTTATCAATTTTTTTATAATATGAGAAATCTTAATGTACTATATATAATGTTAATAAACTAAGAAAAATTAAACACAAGATATGACATCATCACACATTAAATATCAAATTTCACCATTGAATAATTAATTAATTTAGATATATAAATCATATATTCATAGCTTTCTATATAAAAAAGGGTTAACGGACGGTATTTTATCACAAAAATATTCGTTATATAGTTGAGAAACAAATGACATTACAATAGGTAGTTTTGCAATTTAAAAGTCATGTTTCATTACAAGAAAAGAAGGTAGATATTTAACAATTTATTTTTTATTTTTTTAAAAAATATATATATATTTTGCCGTGTCCTGGCCATATCCTAGGCGTGACCCAGCTGTGTTCGAAATTAAAAAATTAATTTAAAAAAATCGGACACTCCTACGGAGTATCGGACACGTGTCTGAGGCGTATCGGGGCTGGACACGTGTTCGATACGGACACGGGGCCTCCGGGGAAGTGTTCGTGCTTTCTAGATTTAGGCATTTGAAATGGAATTGAACTGTTTGTCATTTCCTCTCTCACACACAATCTAGCTCTGATATCACTTTGTCGGAAATATTGGCCTAGAGTTTAGGAAGAGAAGTGTATGAAGAAGAATTAGAGAAAATACTTTATTCCTCTTATTCAACTTAATTAAAACATGCAAATTACATTGCCTTATATAAGGCTTCAAAACAAACATGTGACCTTCATATCTAAATGCATTAAAGACCCACTACCAACTAACATATCATTTAGTATGTAACTTCCACTATCATACCTATCAATTATTCTAAACTTATTGTCATGCACTAACACCCCAACTAACACAAACATTAAAAACACAATATAATTTATGTGATTCCTAAAACAAATAATCAAGTTTATTATTTCCAACACTAAATAACACTCATTATGATTATTTTTTACAGGAAATGAGAACACATTCTAATCTCTCCAAACCCTCTTTCTCTTTCTTTCTTTTTTCCATTTTGTATCATCAAATGCTGCAAAAACCTGGTGTTTCTTTATCTCCAGCAACTGCAATCCTTGAGCTAAATACTGCTGAGGACTTTTTACAGTGAGCAATTGCTCCCTCGATCGAACTCTCGATCTCATTAGCACTGCTGCTTCTCTTGAGGAACTGTGACTGTGACTCGCTCGATCCATTTGAATTAAACGAAAATGAGGAGGAGGACGACGAAGTGCCAGATGAAGATGAGCTCTTTGTTGCAGAATGCCGTTTGATTGCTCCTGAAAAGGACCTCCTATGGGTATTGACAGTTCCATCCTCAACCTCCTCTTTATCAATGCTGTTGCTAATGACATGAGCCAACGTTGGGTATGTTCCTTTTCCAATTTGCCCAAATGGGTTTTTCTTTGCTACCTTCTTGTACTTGTTTAGGTACTCCTTCCCTTTCGAGACGTAACTGGATTCGAAATTGCGGCCTTCCTTTGCAGAGGACTCCTCAGAGCAAGCAGACTTGTTGAAGAGTGACTTCAAATATGCGCGTGAAGATTTCAATTTTTGAGTTAGAGAGGTTTGTTTCATCAGTTTGAGCTTCTTGGACCACGACTTCTTCGGCTGATCAGCGACAAAATTGGCCAATTCGGTGGACCACTCGAAGTAGTACTCATCAGGGTTGAGTTCACTACTGACCCTGCAAGACTCGGATGGTGAGATGTTGCATGACTCCAAGGGGGTGCTGGTATTGGTTGAAGATGTTGTGGAGGTGGTGATGAAGGCAATGCTGTAAAAGCGGTCATCTCTAAGATTGTGTTTTGTGTTGTCAAAAGCGGCGGTGGCGGTGGTGGTGGTTTGGAGGAGTTTTTGGACCATTTGGAGGCGCGGAGGGAGGTGAAGGGGGAGGAGTTTGCCTTTGTAGAAGAGCTCATCAGCTGGTGAAGTTGTGGACTGCTTTTGATGGGAATTGAAAGACATTTGGAACTCAAATTCTCTGGTTTGAGGAGGAGAGTTTGTGGAGCCAAACAACAATTTGGAAGAGCTTACCTCCATATCTATGTACTCTTCTTCATCATCAGCATGGTAACATGAAGCTAGATTTGTGGCCATTTCATGTGACTCTTTTTCTCTCTCCATTTCTATGCAGGTGCTAATGGGAAGCTGAGCTCTCTCTGTGTGGTGTATGTGTGTGTGTGTGTGTGTCTCTCTCTCTCAAAGATGCTTATGGGGAGATGAGCTTGGTGAAGGGAGAGGAAGGGCAGAGCATCCTTTAAAGTAGAGATGGTGCCAAGGTAGAAAAGCATAATAAAATTGTAAGGAATGGTCAGACTTTATTTTGGTTTGGATATCTTGAATGCTTCCAAAGGATACAATTCAGAGATATACACTGTAATTTTTTATTTTATTTATTTATTTATACATACATATATGTGTGTGTGTATTTTTGGGACAGTGATTAATATTACCTGTACTGCTTTTTTCACTTTTTTTCCCACTGGATTTGAGTGGCCTGTGCTGAATGTGGCCTTTCTTTTTTCCCTGAATTACATGATGACTCAAAAGTCAGTTTCATATGGTTTCAAAAGGTGAAACTTTTTATGTGTAATAATCAAGGAATTGTGATTCTATTATGGTACTAGTACTACTAGTCTACTATCACTGGCACACAGTGAAGGCTCTTTACAACTTGTTATCTTTCTGTCTCACTTTTAAGTTTACATAACTAAATTGTGTATTTTTCTTCTTCTTCTTTACCATATTTTATTTTATTTTCCTTTCCATTTGAATCCAATTAATTAGAAGTTAGATGCCATTAATCAGTTACGCTATTACTTGTTCCATTTTATCAAGGTTCTATTTTCAATTTAGTATAGATATTTATTTTCTTTTCTAGTTGCTATATATTTATTTTTTCTTTTCTAGTTGCTATTCATTCAAGGAAATGAAAAATTACAGATGGAGTATATTTTCTGTATTTTAATTTTATGATTAAATAAAATATAATACAATACGTTATAGATGATAGGGGTAATATCACAAACCTCCCCTAAATTTTGACCTAACTGCACACGGCACCCCTAAGGTTTTAATAATATCAGAAACCTCCCTTAATTGAATCGGAATAGTGATCCGGCCATAATTAGTAGGGAAATGACTAATATACCTCCATATATATTGAGATATTTTGTGAATCTCTATAGAGCCGGTTGAATTTACCAAATTACCATCAATCCATTTTGGCGAGAAACAAGTCTACCCTAACCCTAAGCTATCATTTCATTTGTCACCCTTACCTTTACCAAAACCAACACTCAAGTGGGTTGTTTATATAGAAGATATATATGGGGCAATTTGATCAAATAACTAAAGGTATTCTAGTAATTTAGATTACAAAAGTAAGAGTTGAGATGTAATTGCAAGGATACTAAAGGTAATATAGGGATTTTAGTTCAAAAAATTACTTTATTGACCAATAAAGTTACTTTTCGGCATTGACTACGGATGCAAGGGGTAATTGTTATGCCGTAGTTAAAATTAAGGGAGATTTTTGATATTATTAAAACCTTAAAGGTACCGTGTGTAATAAGATCAAAATTCAGAGAAGGTTTGTGATATTACCCCTAAATGATACTAATATCTGCATGGAAATCCTCAATGCTTATAGAGCCATCCACCTCGGTCCAAAAGTAGCTCCTTATTTTAAGAGTGGGAGTTAAAACTAACTAAAGTTAAATGATTCTGGCGTTTCCCTGCAACCACCACAACTTCTCTGCCACCAAAGTTAAGCCCGCTTCTCAAAATGTGGATTTTTAATTATATATATATATATATACACACACCATACAGAGAGATATATGGCTCCCCCAGTTGACTTGGTCAAAGCGTGGGTATCAATTTGTTTACTCAATTTACTCTTTTTGAGACAGTTTCAACTTAAAAGCTATTGATCTTGCAGCATAGATTTTTTTATCCACAGCATTAAATTGAAGACGAATATAATTGTAAATACAAAAAAATACACAACACAATGCATGCATTTTCTCTTCGAAGGTATATTTATACACAAAGTAGATGGGCCTCGTCCATCTGTAAGCCAATCAAGATCCTCTTCTTAAGGGATCATCATTATTCTTTCTATCTTATCTTAATCCCTCAACTTTAGGGATTGAATTTAGATGGTTTCTTGCAGCCCATTTGTCTTCTAGAACACTTCATGGGCTCGGCCTTGGCCCATCTCACCGGGCTACAATTTTTAGCTATTATAATAATCAAATGGAAAAATCAAGGGCTATTATCAGAAAAATTCTATGATTTCAAAAATGTTCAAAAAATCCCATGTGATTTCAAAACCCTCCCTATGATTTTCAAATTGTTCAAAAAATCCCCTATTATTAAAAAAATTCCCCCTATAATTTCAAATTTAATCAAATACCATCATCTGCTCTCTATAAGATTACGAAAATACTCTTCTATTTATTCCAATTAAACTCTAATTCCTTCCATTTATCACAAACCCACTTTCTCTCACCTATTTACTCAAAAACTTTAATTTCTTTTATTTATCACAAACTCACTTTCAATATAAATCCCAATTTTAACTCAATTCAACTCTAATTTCTTCTATTTATCACAAACCCACTTTTAATTTAAATCCAATTAAACTCTAATTCCTTCCATTTATCACAAATCCACTTTCTCTCACCCATTTATTCCAAAACTTTAATTCCTTTTATTTATCACAAACCAAATTTCAATTTAAATTCCAATTTCAATTTATAGTTATATATATATATATTTATGTACGTATATATAATTATATATGCACTCATTTACGCGGGTCTGTGATATAATTTTATATATAATTATAAATTAAAATTGTGTTGAAATTGGAATTTAAATTGAAAGTGGGTTTGTGATAAATGGGGAGAATTAGAGCTTTGGAGTAAATGAATGAGAGAAAGTGGGTTAGTGATAAATGAAATGAATTAGAATTTAATTGGAATAAATGGAAAAAATTAGAGTTTAATTGAAATAAATGGAAGGGTATTTTCGTAATCTTATAAAGGGCAGAAGGGGGTATTTGATTAAATTTGAAATTATAGGATTTTTTTTAATAATTTAAAAATTATAAGAGAATTTTTGAAACTACTAGAGTTCTTTTTAAAAAATTTAAAAATATAAGGGGTTTTTTAGATAATAGCCCAAAAATCAACTTAGAGGACATTGATCTTAAAACATTCCAAGCCACAAACCATAATGTGTTTGGAAGATGGTGATACCATTCCGCAACATCCATATGTTATGTTTTGTCGGCCGCGACACAAACCATTACCATGAATACTAACCATGATAGAAAAAATAGAACTAAATTACAATCACAAGTTACTTACAAAATATCAAAAAAGCCTAGAATTCTGCCATGAGTCGGGCCAAAACTTGGGCCGGACGCATGTGGTGAGATCCACTCTTTGGGTCCCACCTTTGTAGATCGGCCCAACTCTATAAAGAGCTGAGCTGGACCGTAAAATTATTTTCTACCGTAACATATCTCCGCTGATCTCAGTTAAATCCCTGTGGATATTGTATTTGAATTTTTTAAAGCAGGCTTGTGGTCGTGGACTGTATGTATTAGATCTCACCAACATTATATATTGTAGTAAATGGTTTGAATTCAAAAGTGGAGGAAACATACATCTGCACGGTACATATCTACTAATCCACGTCAGATTGATCACATGGCACTCATCTAACACACTTGGACAAAGGATGGTACAAGTCTGTGGGGGTTTATTCTTTTTTGGGAAAATATCACTTACCTCCCCTGAGGTTTGGTAATATTGCACACAGATCCCTTAGTTTTCAAATATATCAGTTACTTCCCTTGGAGATGTAAAATTATGAAATTACCCTCAATAAACCCCCTAGACTATTGAATTTTCACATTGCCCCCACCCTAATGGGTAAATTACAGTCTCACCCCCTAGAATTCTAAAAAATATTTAAAATTTTAAAAAATATATATAATTCAATATATATAGATAATTTGGAAAAAATATATAAATTTTGAAAACAAATATAAAAATTGAAAAAATATATAAATTTTGAAACACATAAATTTTTTGAAATATATATAAAATTCAAAATAAATAAATAAAATTAGAAAACATATATAAAATTCGAAATATATATATAAAATTCCGAAAAAACATATAAATTTTGAAATATATATCTAATTCGAAATAAATATATAAAATTCGAAAAAGATATATAAATTTTGAAATATATATATATAATTTGAAACAAATATATAAATTCAAAAATATATAAAATTCGAAAAAGATATATAAATTTTGAAATATATATATATAATTTGAAACAAATATATAAATTCAAAAATATATAAAATTCGAAAAAAATATATAAATTCGAAATGGGTTAATTTACAAATTCAAACATGTATATATTTGAAGAGGCTACATTACATGAAGGTGTTCCAATGTTTGTTGTGCAAAGGATGAGAAGTCTATCAAATCCTAAACACTTCTTTTTCTAATAGATCTGATGGGTTCTGCTAGTTATTATGCAATTTTTTACTTGGAAGATTGAACTATCAAAATTTCAAATTATATATATATTTTTCTAAATTTTATATGTTTTGCAAAATTTATATATATTTTTTGAATATATAGATTTTAATTTTATATATATATTTCGAATTTTATATATTTGTTTCAAATTATATATATATTTTTTGAAATTTATATATGTTTTTCGAAATTTATACATTTTTTTCATAATTTTATATATTTTTTCCGAATTTTGTTTATATTTTATCATTTTATATATTTATTTCTAATTTTATATATTTATTTCAAATTATATATATATATTTTCAAATTTTATATATGTTTTTCGAAATTTATATATATTTTATATTTTTATATTTTTTTTCAAAATTTATATATATTTTCCAAATTTTATATATTTTTTTGAATTTTATATATTTTTTCAAATTATATATATTCAAATTTTATATATTTTTTCAAATTATATAGGGTTAACTTCATTTACACCCCCTGATGTTTGCTTTTACTTCAATCGCACCCCCTCAGGTTTCAGTATCTTCAATTACACCCCCTCATGGTGTGAAATGTTTAAAATACCCTTATACCAAACACCCATTTGAATCAATTTATCCCTCAAACCAAATACCACAACCTTAACCACCACCACCACCACCACATCATCCACTGACACCACCACGAGCAACCCTTAAATCAATTTACTACCACCACCATTTTCGAAAATAGGGGGGGTGCGACGCCGGCAGTGGGAGGGGGCTGTAGATCTATATATATGTGTGTGTGTGTGTGTATATATATGCGTGCTGTGTGCAGTGTGTGTGTGTGTGAGAGAGAGAGAGAGAGAGATGAATTTATTTATTTGTAAAAATTAAATGTGTTTGTAAGAATTAAATATTTGGGGTTGGGTTAAGGGTTTTAGGATTTAATTTTTATTCACAAATTAAAAAAAATTAGTTTCCAAAAAATTTAAATATTTGTTTGTGAATATTTGGGGTTTGTATTGGGGTTTTTGAATTTTATATGTTTTTTTTAATTTTATATTTATTTTCGAATTTAATAAAAAAATTCAAAATTTAATATATATTTTTTTGAATTTTATATTTATTTTCAAATTTTATAATTTTTTTCAAAATTTAATATATAGTTTTTTGAATTTTATAATTTTTTTCAAAATTTAATATATATTTTTGAATTTTATATATTTTATTTTTAATTTTATATATTTGTTTCAATTTTGTTTATGTTTTTTGCGAATTTTATATTTATTTTCGAAATTTAATATATATTATTTGAATTTTATATGTTTTTTTTTAAATTTTATATATTTGTCTTGAATTTAATATGTTTTTTTTTAATTTTTTTTTAAATTAAAAAAAGTAATAAAATGATGGGAGGGGGGGTCTAATTGATAAAAACACTATCCTTGTTTCCAAACAGAACAAGGATAACACATTGAGGGTAGTTTAGGAATTTTAAAAAAAAATCAAGATGATGTCATATATTAGGGGGGTGTGAATGATGTGGGTTTCAAAAAATAGGGGGTGTAATTGAAGATACTGAAACCTGAGGGGCTGTGATTAAAGTAAAAACAAACATCAGAGGGTGTAAATGAAGTTAATCCAATTATATATATTCAAATTTTATATATTTTTTAAAATTTTAAATATTTTTTTGAATTTTAAGGGGTGAAATTATAATTTACCCATTGGGGTGGGGGGCAATGTGAAATTCAATAATTTAAGGGGTGAAACTGTAATATGAATTTGAGGGGTATTTAGGGTACTTTATCCCTTTGACCGCATTGACTTTGGATGGAGGGGGTGAAAGTGATAGAAAAGGCTAACTTGGAGGGAGGTAGCTGATACATTTGAAAACTAAGGGGTACCGCGTGCGATATGACCAAACATCAAGGGAGGTAAGTGATATTTTCCCTTCTTTCTTTCATGTGTAGTTAACTTTCACACACACAATGTAGACTGCATAGTACTAATTGGTTACTTGGAACTGCTTTGGCAATAGCATAAGTGCCTTTCAAATAAAATACTTTCCCACCCTTAAATGCTGTACAGTCACAAAATAAAAAATAAAAAAATAATAAAAATTGTTACATGAATTCAGGCAAATGTACCTTTAACAGATTAAAAAATAAATTTCAACAAGTTCATAAACACTTTAACCTCTAATTAGAACAATTCCCTAACCCTAAGCACTAAAATGTAGCTTTGGGAAATTAGTGAATGAATAATAATTACATCTTATATTTTCTGCCAAAAATTGTTGTTAATTTCAAGAGGGGTTTGAATCACCTGAAGGAAGCTTGTGTTTATTTTCTTGAGTATTGGATGTATCACTGTGTTTCAGCTCCTTTTCAAGTTGATCAAATTCCCAGCCTCCCATCTCCTCTTTTGCATAATCTATGTGCTGCTTCTCCTCCTTTGTAGAACCCGGCTTCGACATTTCTGCCACTAAATCCAATGTTTCTCTTTCCTTACTTGTAGGAAGCTTTTTGTCTACTGTTGTCTCAGTGATCTCTTTCTTTTGAGGCATATCTTGAGAGGGGCTTTTACTTTCAACAAGTTCGGAAAATTCATCTTTTTGGACTGCGGTGATCGGTTTGGGACTAGGAGATGGAGTCTTTTGAGGTATGCCTCGAGAGGGGCCAATACTCGCAACCAGCTCAGAAAATTCATCTTTTTTGCCTGCTATTGCCTCAGTGATCTGTTCGACTCTCTCTTGAGATGGTCCTTTGTTCATAGAAAGCTCGGAAAATTCATCATTTTTGCCTTTTAATGTTTCAGTGATCTGTTTGGGACTATGAGATGAAGAATTTTGGGACCTCTCTTGAGACGGTCCTTCACTTACCGTCTCAATCATCGGTTTGGGACTAGGAGACCAAGGATTTTGAGGGCTATCTTCAGGTGGCCCTTTCCTCGTAGGAAGCTCAGAAAATTCATCTTTTTTGCCTTCTACAGTCTCAATGATCGGTTCGGGACTAGGAAATGAAGAATTTTGGGGCTTCTCTTGAGATGGTCCTTTCGTCATAGGAAGCTCGGAAAATTTATCTTTTTTGCCTTCTACTGTCTCAGTGATAAGTTCGGGACTAGGAGATGAAGTATTTTGGGGCCTCTCTTGAGGTGGTCCTTTCGTCATAGGAAGCTCGGAAAACTCATCTTTCTTGCCTTCTACGGTCTCAATGCTCGGAGATGAGGAGTTTTGGGGCATCTCTTGAGGTGGTCCTTTCCTTATGGGAAGCTCGGAAAATTCTTCTTTTATGCCTTCTGTTTTCTCAGTGACCTGTGTGGCACTAGGAGATGAAGTCTTTTGGAGCCTTTCTTGACCTGGTCCTTGACTCACTGAATACTCGGAAAATTCATAATTTTTCCCCGTTGTCTCAGTGATACGTTTGGGACTAAGAGATGAAGTACTTTGGGGCGTCTCTTGAGATGGTCCTTTACTCTCAGGAAGCTCGGAAAATTCGTACTTTTTGCTTTTTTCTGTCTCGGCGATCTGCTTGGGACTAGGAGATGAAGTATTTTGGGCCCTCTCTTGAGATGGTCCTTTACTCACAGGAAGCTCCGATAATTCATCTTTTTTGCCCTCTATTGCCTCAGCGATCTGCTTAGGACTAGGAGCTGGGGTATTTTGGGACTTCTCTTGAGATGGTCCTTTACTCACAGGCAGCTCGGAAAATTCATCTTTTCTATCCTTAATTGTTTCACTGATTTGTTTGAGACTAGAAGATAAAGTATTTTGGGGCCTCTCTTGAAATGTCTGAGCTCTTTGGGGTGGAGTCTCAATTTCCAGATTTTGTCCCCCGATGGGTTCATATTTCCCTGGGGTTGCCGATAAACTTTTTTGGATCCTCCCCTTTGATGGTGTCTCTGCCCCACGTGACGTCATCTCAATTTCCAGCACTGGCCTCTCAATGGTTTCAAATTCATGTTCAATTTCTTCAAGAGCATCTAATAACTCTTTGACCCTCTGATCAACTTTCCTGGTCAGCGAACCATAGGAGAGTGAAACATACTTTCAAAAAAAAAAACAAAAAAAAATTACTAGCTACAAAAAATTATACAAACAGATGTAAACAATAAAGGCGAAAAACAAAGGTAATGAGCTCGCCTCACCTGGAAATATCTCTGCCTTCAGCGTAGAATTGCTTCTTGATGCTTTCCACTATACTGAAGGTGGTTATAATCTGAAGAATACAACAGAAACTGTAAATAATTGGTGTTTACTAGAGAGGATGATCAGAACTGCACAAGTCTACATACCTCAATCAAGAATGATTTCATAAAATAATAATGATAAACAAACCACAAACTATCAAACAAACAAACAAACCAGAATAACAAACAGAGTTTTTTTTTTTTTTTTTATGCCTCTTTAAGTATTAAGGAATTTGAATATGAAACAATATATTCTTAGCATTGGCGTAATTACCTTACTCTACTATGAAGATTATCCAGTATGAAAGACAATGCATACCTTGGCTTCAGAGTCCAAGTATTTTCCTTCTAGATTTCTCCTGGGGTTGGTTGATTGTGAATATTCATCATTCACACCAAACGCTATCTCTGACCTGGACAGCCAATAATTAGAAGTGTGGCTATATTCCAGATTACCATTTCAGAAGAATATGAAAAATACCCTTCGACTGAATTCAATTTCTCCACGAGTTTCCTCATGCTGGTGACAGAAGGCCCCAACTCATTCTGATAAGAAATAAAAATACGGACACCAGTAAAACACTAGGGATATATAACAATAAATTATCCAAAATGAAAGGAAATTTTAAAAGGATGTATGCCATAATATTAGAGAATGGTGTATGAAATGGAGAAGGGCTTCTAGAGGCCATATGACCCAAAAATCAGATCAAAGCATAAAAGCAAAGTTCTATAAGATAAACTACATCTATAAGGCTAGGTGGCTGTACTGGGTGGTACAGAATGTTGAGCACTTGAGAAACATGCTTTTAAAGAAAAAAATGATGTTAATAAATGAGAGGCAACACCTTAAGATAAAATGAGATAGTCATCAAGGATTGTTTGATTGCATGCAACACACAGCACTTAATGCACTAACATGAAAATCATTTGATCCAAATCACGATCCCAAAGTAACAAGGAGAAGATATCTGGGAGAAGCAACATGAAAATCCCTAAATATAACTAAGAGTTTTCTTTGCAAAGAACCAACTGGAGACAATGGATGCATGTAATTGGATTATTCGAACCAAGTAGTTGAGATAAATGAGTCGTGTGGAAACTTAGGTGGCAAAGTAAAGAGTGTGAAACTTCCATTATTCTATATGGCTGCTAGTGAATGTACCTTGTAAGCAGATAAAAGATGGATAGTCAAATTCACAAAATAGTCTTCATGCCTCTCCCATTCCTCACTTGAACATGTAAAAACGAAAATAATTAAATTCAAATTACTCATGATGCGAAAATATGGATCTACCATGGGTAGACAAAACATGGAAGGTATAATAGTATAAAGTTTACACGAGAAGCAAGCCAAAAGAACACAAAGGAAAAATTCATACCTGACCTGCTTTTCCTTCAGCTCTGTGTATGAGATATGGAAACCCCACGTATCTTCCAAAAAATTTATTAATGCATTGCAAACATTAGATTCTGCTCTATACGAGGCAATGGATCTTGACAGCTCATCTTCCTATAATGAGAAACAAATTGCATGTGAATCATGAAAAAGGTTCCCACTGTTGCCAATACAACGTGTAGACCAAGATGTATTGGAGTCAGGGCAATGATTATCCTACCCTTGTCTTGAAGTGTTCAACAAGCTCATGACTTGCATTGTCAAACTGCTCCCTTTCTTCCCTGGCATTACGAAGACGTACACGTGCAGTAGCCAACGAAGTATTCACCTACACCAGCCACTCAGCGTCATTGACATAATAGTCAGTCTCCATGTAAATGTACAAATATAGTCAAAACGTAACTGTAAAAAGAAAGAAACAATTCAACCATTTCAACATTTGAAGTTTCAGTAAATACATCATTTGCACATTTTTTAGAAAGCCTCTAGTGCAAAAATCTGCCATTTTGTGAGAATGCAGTAAATGTCTTTTCCTTCTTCTAAAACCGATGAAGCACTTGCTAACCACCAAAATTTTCATGCCAGTAAAACATGAATAATCTTATTTGTAAATCATATGAACTGGATAAACAGTTCTGGGTTCAAGTGAATTGGGTGGTTGTTCTCTCTAGGGAAGTTTTCAGCACCCAGAGACGTTGCCCATACCCATGTTCTATTGTTTTTCAATACTCGGTAAAAGTAAGATGTCAATTATCCTATGTACATAAGGCCAGGTAAAACGGAATACAGCAAGGCACACGTAAAAGTAGATAGACCAGGATACATGATTGAGCCTGATTTGACAAGACTACCTCCGATTGTGTGTTTCTATGTTACCATGTTAGGGGAAGGAGGGGGGTGAACCTTAAAAAAAGGCTTACCTTTTTCAATTCGGCTTCAAGCTCTTCTCTTCGTTTTTCAAGCACTCCAATTTCATCTACCAAATCCTGGAAAAATGTTACCACATTATAGGCCTTTGAAAGTCCTCATCAACAAAATGGATCACAAGACACACAAACTTCATTACATGCTCAGACGCATGCAAATACTAACTAAACCCAAGAGCAACAAGATAGAGAATTCCAATTGGAGCAACCACTTTAAACAATAGCAGTATACATAAGTGAAATCATAGGAAACAGTTTAATTTCACCCATATCCCAATTTTATAGGAAAATGATTAACCATGAGCAATATTTTGAGATTTGGTTTTGTTTCCATATAAGTAAGAATTCATTCTGTGACAATACTAGGCTGGAATGACGCAGAATTTCTGAACTAATTAAGGGTGAGAAATATTTCAAAATCTTATTCATCACTGAGAATCCTATCAGAAAAAGAAATCGACACTGAGATGGTAAACAAGGAGAAACAAAAATTTAACACAGATAGTAACAACAAAGCAACAGGACAACATAACAATTTTATTGAATAAAAAATCTTTATACAAGAAAAGGAGAGTTCCTTGCCACTATCACCATCATGATAGTAAGTATAATAGTTGGTAAAAGAAGTTCCTAAAGAGAAAATCTTATACCTGCAGTCATTAACTCTAATTATTCTTCACAAGATAATGTGCCCACTGCCCATTAATTTCAAGTATTTATTGACAGACTTCCCCAAAAAGGAAACACAATTACCTCCCATTACCTTTTCAATTTGACTGACTTCAGTAGCTCTTGTTACACGAACAGTGAATGCTTCTTCTTTTTGAGATCTGTTGATGAGATGGATGAGAAGCATAAGAAATGCATGTTGTAAATATCTGTGCTTTGGAAATGCAAACTAAATCAATGTCGTAAACATAACAAACATTCCTTTGGAAAATAAAGTAATTTCATAAACATAACAAACCTTCCTTTGGAAAGTAAAAGCTAATACTCAATCAGGACAAACCAAAAGTTCACCATTTTTAATTTCAAGCCGTGTAACAAAAGAACCCACCACAATGGCATTTTCATTTGAACCAACCACTAGTTGGGTTCATTCCATCAAAAACTAAATTATAACGGAAATAAGTAAGTGTAAAAAAACCAGCTCATTTTCTGAACCAACCAATCTTAACTTTTATGGTAGATTGTTATATTGATTCTCTTTTCCTCTTTTTTTCTTTCTGTTTTTTAAAAACTTGTAATGAAAAAAAAAGTTTTCAAAATTTTCAAGCTCATCTGAACTTGGCTTCAGAGTTCAGTTTTGCTCCAGAGTTTTTGGTTCTCGGCATTGCAACCCCACTAAGAACACTTACCAGTATTTTAAAACAGAAAGCAACCTTCATGAGGAACTCTCTTTGAGCTGTGACTAATTAGGAAGTAAGGTGGAAATGCTAACATGTGCCCCCAAACACAAAAACAAAAATGCACATGAAACAATTGCATGCATGCATCATACAGAGGTACACAAACACGAAACAAGATGAAAATAACTAAAAACCTGTGGTCTGAAATACGCTTTTCAGCTTGTGACGCAGAGTTAGAAAGAGATTCTGATAGAATTTTCAATTTATCAACCTGCATATAAATTGAATGCGAAAAATTAAGGAAGCAAATAATAAACCAACAACTAACAAATTTATAGATAAAGATTAGGATTTAGTACCACTCGTACTGAACATAAACTCTCTTTCCGCTTAACATAATACTCCTTTAATTTTCTAGCAACAACAAAAGAACAAAGCCTTTTCCCAACTGTTAACAATCGTCCCCTCCAAGAGCTTAAACTATTGGAGAAGGTGTAACTTTAACATTTAACTCCTTCAACACACCCCTTCAATATGGCTTTCTTTTTGGTCTAACATGATTTCAGGACGACTGTGAGATTCAAACACGTGACCTTTGATTTTGATATCATATTATAACCCATCTACTCCAAAATCTTACTCTACTACACTACTTGGGACCGTAAAGGACTCCTATTCTTACATTCAACTCTAAGGTCGTTGACTCGATCAAACCCTTCCTTACTACATCTACCCTCGTCAACTTTGATCTCTGCTCCCATAGCATTATTTCCCTCAATGTGCACCATGACACTTCTCCTAAGTGACGCATTTAAAAGGTTTTTTGTTCACATGTCCAAAATACCTTCAATCTATTTTTCACCAATTCATCTCCAACAAGTGCTACTTCAACCATCTCATGAAAGTGCTCATTTCTAATTCTCTATTTTCTTCTCTTGCTGCACAACCATTTCAATATTTTCATTTTCACCACACTTACTTCATACAAATGTTGTTTCTACTTGCCAACTCCATGCCCCATTGACTAGGTGCCCTCCTCCATTTAAAACATGATCCCTACTATTTATCCCAAAACTTTCTCCTTCATTTTAGTGTACCCTTCGAAAATGATCCCTACTATGGATGGTAAGTGCATTTGGCCATTACGCAGTTTTGGTCTCGTCTATGGAATACTGAGAGATGACATAGATACATACGGACTGACCTTTGGCATTATTTGCCTAAGGCCCTGTTTGGTAACACTTTTGTTTTAGATTGATGTTTTGATTTTTAAAAACATAAAATCAAAGTTAAAAACTTGTTTGGTAACTCTTTTTGGTTTTTAGTAAATTTTTGTGGGTTAACTTCATTTACACCCCCCCTGAGGTTTGCTTTAACTTCAATCACACCCCCTCAGGTTTGAATATCTTCAATTACACCACCTCTGGATTGAGATTCTCATCATTTACACCCCTTGACCACTTTTTGGACTAAAATGCCCTTACCTAAACACCCACTATCCCTATTTCCAAACACACATTATCCCTATTCCTAAAAATATATATAAAATTAGAAAATAATATATAAAATTCGAAATATATATATAATTCAAAAATAATATATAAAATTCGAAATATATATATAAAATTTGAAATATATATATAAAATTCGAAAAATATATATAATTCAAAAATTATATATATAATTCAAAATATATATAAAATTCAAAAATTATATATAAAATTACAGAAATATATATAAAATTCTAAAAATATATATATAATTAAAAAATAATATATAAAATTCTAAAAATATATATAAAATTCAAAAATAATATATAAAATTCTAAAAATATATATAAAATTCGAAAATAATATATAAACCTAAGGGGTGTAATTGAAGATATTCAAACCTGAGGGGGTGTGATTGAAGTTAATGCAAACCTCAAGGCATGTAAATGAAGTTAACCCAATTTTTGAAAAGTCAAAATCTAGTTGCCTAAATTTGTGATTTCCTTTGTAGTTCTTGAAGCTTGAAATAAAACTTATTATGATGATAAATATGGACATAATCAATATAAATAATAACTAATAAAGAAATAATAAATAAATAAAATAAAATGAATAAATAATAAATAAAAATGAATATATAAATAATTAGTAATAAATAATTAAAAATAATGAATAAAATAACAAAATAAATAATAAACTAAAATGAATAAATAAATATTAAATATTAAATAAATTTGAATAAAAAGACATAAATAAATAAATAATAAATAAATAAAAATTATAAATAAATAAAATATAATGAATAAATAATTAGTAATTAGTAATAAGTAAATAAAAATAATTGAGTAATAAATAATTAAAATAAAACAAAATAATAAAATGAATAAATAATTACTAATTAATAATAAATAAATACATAAATATTAAATAGATTTAAATAAAAATGAATAAATAAATATTTAAATTAGTTCATTTTATTTTTATTAGTAATTAGATCATGATTTATTATTTTTTAATTTTTTTGGTTACCAAACACATTTTTCAGTTTTCTGCTTTCAAAAATTCCACAACAGATAGAATTTTACCAAACAAGTTTTATTTTCTATCAAAATGACTGCAAAGCAAATCACAGCAAAAAAAAAAAACCACAGGGTAACAAAACAAGGCCTAAGGTGGTCGCTTTCAATAGAGATCTTAATTTATTTTCTTAAAGAACTACAGCTAAAATACATGCCTAAGTTGAGAATTATAAAAAACTGAAAATAAAAGTAAGTATGACTATCAAAATACATTTATCTTACAGGGGCAGGCTGGCCTTAACCCAAAAACTTTAAATTTTTTTTATTTAAACCCTATTTTCTTAGGACAATGCAAACTTCCTAGTGACGATTCATATTCTTCTTTTTGTACATAAATACACACACACATAGATAAACTCCAGCCCTCCCAAAATATGTGCCACTTTCCTTTCTAGGACGTCCAAAACCTTTTGATGTACAGTGTATGGTTTCTCAAACACAATCCAAGAAAATACATAACATTATGAAGGAACCATACCTTTTGAGCATGAATTTCTGGAGAATCTCCGTTTGTTAAAAATTTCTTCTTCAGTAAAACCTCCTCCAACTTGGAACAGAGTTGAATTTGTGCGAGTGCTTCTTTCAGAGCCTGCAAGAAGAAAAGATATTCAGATTAAAAGATAATGCTTCCAAAACTCCTTTAACAGTATCAACAAACATTGAAGTTCTGCACAGGTCACTGCTTCAGTGAAAAACTAATCATGAGATGTAAGGAAATCAAAGCAAGGATAGAAGCTCAATAGAAGTCTGAAGAGGGGCTCTGATAATCAGCTCTAAAACTGAATTTATAAAATGTCACTCAGCTAAAATTAGAAGTAAAGTGGGAATGTCATGACTATTAAGGGACAAGGGATGCCGAAAGGCAAAAACTTTCGCTACATACGTTGGATGATTGTAAAAGAAGAAATGATTAGAAATGATGTTAATCATAAAGTTGATACAAGATGCTTAAATGGAGAGAAATGTTCTGGCATGTGTGGCTGATGTCTGCCTCTAAAATTTAAAGCAAATTCTATAAGATTTGTACTAGATTAGCTATACTTTATAGAACAAATATTTTGAGAATAAAATAAAACACACCCATTAAATAAGCGTGGTAAAGTTAGAAATGAGAGATCAGCAAAATAATTGTTCGAGATAAAATGACTAAAATCGATTAAGATGGTTTTGCTGTAAAAAATAAGAACCATTCCCAGCATTAGGTAGATTGATGTATTCCGCATAGAAGGAAAGCTGAGTGAAAGGAAAGACTTTATGGGTGTCATATCAGGGACATTTTATGGTTAGCGGGATAAAAAGAAAGACACACATCAGGGTGTCATATCAGGGACATTTTATGGTTGTGGGATAAAAAGAAAGACACATCAATACTATATCTACATATACACTTTAGGTATACATATACTTGAGCGAACAACGGTATAGCATCAATAACCTTTAGACATATAATAGACAATAAAAAGAAATCAACAAGTGGAAATAGCAACTTCATGAGTCGCTTATTTTATTTAAAGATGAAACTAAAACATCAATCATGTTAAGGCTCTCCCAAAACCACGACTAGTGCATCTATATCATCCTGCTATGAGACATTCTGAAATGTTTACTGTCATAAGATAATGGAGCAAGCATCATAGTTGATCTGACCTCTACTGTTGCAAAAGTAGTTTCTTCAGATGATTTTTCCTGACCTTCACTTGGAGACAGCCTGGTTTTCATCCCATCAAGGGTCTTATGTATGTATGAGACTTCAGATTCTATTCTGAGAACAGACAACACAGAAGGAAAATAATTAATTTTTTACTTTATCACTTGCACCGAGTAATCCAATCTGAACTTTACACAAATTGAAGGCATAAAGTTAAAAAGCATGTCATTATTCACAAAAAAAAGTACTCCCTCCGTCCCACATATTAGTTATCCACTTTCTCAATTTCACTTTTCTTAAAATACTTGTCCAGTTTCAAATTATAATACAATATAACTTTTCACTTTCTCCAACTACCTTTCTTCCACTAACTTTAAACAATTATCAAACCCCACTAACTTTTGTCTTTTCTTCATTTCATAAGGATAAATCAACGAAACATTGCAAATGAAGAGACAAAAACACATGCAAACCCAATATACAAATACCACCACAAATTTTGAAGTATTTGTGTACTCAGAGCACATCAGCAAAATGAAATAAGGAGAGCCACCCACTCAACAATCAGGCATGGACAACAACCGCTAAGGATATTATTACTCTGTTTGGCCAAAACTACTCCCTGTAAAAGCACATAAACACATGCAGATGAATGAATGTAGTACATATAACCACAAAAATTTTGATACTCCAAGGCCTGAGTCATGAAGCAATGGAAAGGAATTCCTCAACAACCTTCCAATTTCAGCATGTACTTTCAGCCCTGCAATTGCACCTTGAGCATATTGGAGCAATTCTTCCCTCTTTACCTGCAATATTAGAAGGGTGGAACTATTGATGGGGAAAAGGCCTAACAAACTTGCAACACCATTGCAAAGCATCCAGATGTTTCTAGGAAAAAAATTTGCATATTGTCCTTACCAGTACTTCATCCTGGTATCTAGAGAAAGATTTTGACAAATCTTGTATGCTGCTCGCTAATGCATTATGAACTTCCTTTCCTCCAGTGAGACATAGCCTAAACATTAACCAAATCAGGAAAGAAATGGAGTCAAGTTTAGCATATTATCTAATAAATCCACTGCAAGGACTGCAAAAAGGAGAAAATCCGGTGAAGCAACGTTATTTTAATCAAATAACCAATCCTTCGGTCTAAATTAATTACATTGAACCTTCAAAAGCTATACAAAAGCATCTAAAAATGATAAAAAATTAAAATTAAAAATTAAATAAAAAGAATTACAGTGTAAGAAGACTTACCCAAAGATCTCCATTATTAAAGAAACTTCTTCCTCATCTGGTGCTTCGAGAATCTGAGTCAGACAAAAGAGTGAACCTGCGGTTAACCTCCATTGATCAGCAAGTAAAAAGGCGAACGATATATTTAACTAAACAAATGGCAAAATAGATCCAAGGAACAGAGAGAAGATTTAAGTGACAAATGCAGGTGTCAACATAAAGGTGACCTGCAGTAATTTCTGAATTGCTCTATACCAGATGAAGTTGAAAAACAAATTCTCACAGGGAAATAACAATCTCTTTTTTATATATATTTTTTAATAGGGACATAAAAATCTCCCGATTAGAGTATCTTAAGATTCCCCTTGGAAAGTTCATTGTTAAGCAATAATGTGTCTCCATGACTGGGCTTAGCATAAATTTTGAGTTGTCATCAAATACAAATTAAGCCGTCATCAGTAAGGAATAGAATAACAACAATGTTACCAAGTCTGAGTCATCTATAACAAATTAAAACAACAAATATTCTTATACAAAGTCAAAAATAAAAATTTAAGTATCGCCTGTGTGCCTGAAAGACCCAAAATATGTCATCTTGCCTATTTAACATGATGTGAGTTATTGGAGAAAAGAAAAGAACTCCATGAATTTATAAATGTGATAAGAAAGGGTACGTAGAAAAACTGAAACATGTCAGGTGCTAATTACCTTGTGATACATCAGAATAACCTAACAACTGCTAATAATGCAAGACTAAAATAAAGATTAATTTTGATGTTCATGTTTTTTTCCATATGATCAAAATAGAAGAATAATTATTTTCATAAAACTCAAATACTGAGTCAGGTTACTACCAAATCGATTACAACAGCAACTATGACTCCAGAAATATATTTCTCAAGCATAGAGGGCTCTTTTTCTCAGATGATTTTAAATAAAATAAAAAAACCTACAACTATATCATTTGTGCTACTTCTGTGCATGAATCTAAACAGATTCAGTTCAAACAATTACCAACTCATCTAAAACCCTCTTACATTAAAGCATGCATGTGTGAGTGGTTTAAGTTTCATATTGCTATAGTCTTTCAAGGATCTACCAAAAGGTTAGTCTCGTAATACTTCTCGCCCATTTATACTGTTGCCTACAGATCCATCACCATTGGTGCTATCATTTAAAGCCGCAATACAATCAGGAAAAAAAAATACCATGTTAATACACTGCAGGCAGAAATATGTGAATCTGTCTAATTTATATCGAGATTTAAAAGAAGCATCCCCCAATATCTTGGGCATCCTATAAGAATAATATAAGCATTTCTCTCAAATCGATCAACAACAAACACTTGTAGATTATAACTCTTTACGATAGATTGGCCCAAGCTCAACAAAAACACAAATGGATTAATCGGTTATTGATTAATCCGAAGCTGTGGGCAGAAATTGCTAGGGCAGTTATAGACGATCAAGGGAGCCAAAACAGTAATTGAGATTTGTTCGACTTACCATAGACAATGTCATGCCTTCAAGAGCTTGGCTGTAAAGGAAAACATCACGGAAATGTACTGGTTCTCCACCAAGATCAGCGTCATAATACAAAACCTGTTCAAAGAAATTTAAGGATAATTAGGCAAATTGAAGGAGAGAATTACATAATTCTCAAAATTTGATGAGCAGAAGTAATTATCAAGCCTGTATAAAGTATGAATAAGCAATTTGACCAACACACCACAAAAATCACCCAGCAACACACCCTATCGCCACGCTTACAATCTAGGCATACATCATAGGAAGATTATTGACTCATAGTGTGAAAGCAAAGGCAACAATGCTCAAGCAGTTACTAAAATGCAAATTCTTATACTTATAGAATATAGCTTTTTTCTTTTGATAAGTAAGATGATAAAATATAAAATCATCTTGTTACTTCTAAGAGATAATATGGCAGTCAAATAAGCCCTTGATAAAGTTATATAAATCATGGGAAGTAATGACAGAAAAAGGGAGGAATGTGGGAAGTGGTAGTACCAAACCCTTACTGTGAAGTAATGGAAGTCATGATCCAGAGGGTAAACAAAAATAGGGAGGATGGTTGGAAGCGGTAGTGGCAAAACCCGTACTGTGATGACAGAGTCACTGCAGTGGTGTGGCACACTGGCAGTGGCATAGTAAAGGATAGTGATGGTGATGCATTAGCAAGGGCAGTGTGGCAGTGGTGATGGCAGTAGAAATGGTTGTGAAAATGGTAAGAGTGGGGAGTTTCAATGTATGTCTGACGAAATGGTGGTGTTAAGTGATAAGTAGCAGGAAGGAGGTGATTCCATGGTGGTCGTTGGCAGGTTCGCAAACTTGGGTTATGGGGACATATAATGCAGATGCAAGTATTCCATGCTAAATTCTTGTTTAAAAAAAATTACTTCACTGGCTTCAAGGTTTGACCCTCAAGTCAATACATCTTACACTTCTACAAAGAAATAACATGTTCTATGAAAAATAGAAGCCAAAATAGTAAGTCTTGGTTTAGGTAACTAACAAGCACAGCCTCTCTTTGAATTACCTTAGTAACCTATGACCATCACACTTCAGAACATCCACCGTGACAATTAATGGCCTAGACTCCTTGACTACACTAAATCGATCCCATAAATTGTCTCACTTTCCTGAAAATTCACAAGAAAGCACATAGTATCACCTCATTAAAGTAGATGCTTGAGCAAAGATGGTGGAGTTTTACGGAGGAGCTAGGTTAAAGCAGTGACTACCTTGTTCTTAAGAAATAACGGCCTTAAGAGTCCAAGTACTATTCTAGTCGGGAAAAAAAAAGTGCTTATAAGAAATCTCATTCTCAGACTCCACCAATATCATGCCTACCTATTTATCTTTACATAAGCAGTCTGGTGCTCAGATAAAGCAGGATGACACATTAGTTAGCTTCTGTTAGAGTGAAACATTTTTCAGCTCCCCAAGGCCACTTGAGTGAAATTAACACACCCCAATGCAATATTGCAACAACTCCTGGCTGCTTCAAAAAATAAACAAGGGCTGGCACATAAACTTCCATATGTGATAAGAAGTAGATATGGGGTGTGTAGAAGAAGTTAATCAAGCCTATGAGGTTTACAATATGAACATGGAAGATAGAAACAATAAGAAGCAAAACAATGTTAGACAGTATCATTGAAAGGTTAATAGAGCATGCAGCAAAAAATTAAGTGGGTATGGTAGAAAATTAGGAAACTTAAATTTTATAATATGCTAAGTTATAAAGGAATATATACGGATATATCAATATATGTGTGTGTGTGTGTGAGAGAGAGAGAGAGAGTGTGTAGGGATATTGTCAAATTTTATTTCAAAAGATTTAAGTTATAAGAGTTACTTCAGAAGAATATGAGATAATATTTGTTATATTTCTATTGGTATGCATATCTTAATAAAATTAGACATATGAATTAAATTACAATTTTTAGGATTGTAGAGATAAATTAATTCAAGAAATAGCCAAATGAGATAAGCTTGGTTGCATACTAACCATTGTAGGCTTTCTAGGAGAATCCCTGGCTTCATCAGAAATACGAAACTGCTGAGCTTCATTTCCACTAGTCTCGAGAAAGCCTCCATCTATTCTTTCGATTTCTTTAAGTGCCACCAACCACCTTCTTAGTAATTGAACTCTTTCTGCTCCTCTGCAAGAAACAGAAACTTCTTCCAATCTTTTCACGGCAAGTTTAAAGCTTTGATAATTTCGAGGAGCCTGCCATTCCATGCATGTTTTCAATGAAATTGTATGTAAAGATAATCTACTTATGAATTATAATAAAAGCACTTGGAATGGTTTACAAACAAACAACAGTAGAATTATAACGTCGTTGTCCAGGAAAAAATTAACAAATAACAAAAATCAAAGCAAGAAAGTGAATATTGCATTTACCCCTTGCCGATTGGATATCGCTAATGAAGCATGACCTCAATGTTCATAACTAAGGAACCACAAGGAAAATTTTGAAACAACCAGCTTATGAGTTCCAATTCTACCTTTCCTATTACACACAAAGAAGATATGCATACACAAAGAGAAGGAGTGAGCTTGCCCATCTGTTATAAGTTTTAAAACTCAAAGTCCCAGCACATTGGCAAGAGAAAAAGTTATATATATATATATATATATGAATATTTTATTACCCATTGCCATTGGATATGGAGTATGACTTGAGGAGATAATTTGTTCCTCAATTTTCGTAACTAAGGAACAATGAGGGCAGGGGGCGCAAGCAATTTTTGTAATATTTGTGAATTATTAAAGAATTTTTTTAAAAAAAATGGGGGGTCCATATGCAATTTTTATGAACTTATGCATGAATTACGTAATTTTTTGGGGTAATAAAAAAAATTAAAATTTTTGGGAGGGGCCATGGTTCCCCCTTGAATGAGGTCAAAATTGAAACAACTTCTTTCCAAGTTCCAGTCCTACCTGACCATCAAGTATTAATAATAAGAAATCAGCACAGATATTCCATATTTCTTTTGCCTATTTTCTAGGGCAAACATTGTCTATAAAGAATGACCAGACAATGTTTCTCAGTTACATATGTAACTTGAGTGTTTGTTAATGGGATTCCCCCACACAAATATTGATACTTAGGGGTTAATATCTAGAACGCTCCAACGGTTGGACAAATGATACACGGACCTAAGTCAATTATATACATAACCAAATGATGAAATATTTATACACATATATATATATTTCATATTTTGATCCAGATTATTCCATATAAAACCCTAGTACGATGTATAAATTAACTAGCAATTCAAGGAATGCATAGAAAATTAAAAATCAGGCAAATAGGTATAGAAAATTATCAAGCAATGTTAGTCAAAATAAACTTGGAGAGAAAGTTACAGATCAAAAAAAATGTAGAGAGAGAAAGAAAAAATACAATGCGATCTTGGAGGATCTTGGCGCCCTCGGCAACGGCCTGGCCGGCTTGATGAACAACGGAGTCGGCGTATGTACGAACGGTGCGAGTGAGGCTATTCATGCCGCCAACCTCCACGGCCTTGTTCACCGCCGATCTAATCCACGACATCTCCGCCACCGAACCTCCACCACAATCGATATATGTAATATATATATATATATATAATTACACTTCGAGAAAGAAACAACTATAGAGAGAGAAAGTGCAGATATAGATGAATGCAAGAACAATACAAGTGCGTAGAGAGAGAAAGAAAGGGAGAGAGAGAGATTGGGGAAAATGGGGAGGGAAGGAGCGCACTCCACTAACCTTACTAGTCTTGCGCCTTACGTTTCGGCTATTTATAGCCAGATGATGAACTATATCTATATATTTTATTTTATTTTCGGTATATATATATTTTATTTTTTGATAGGTATATATTTGCGGATCCATCTTTTTTACTTTTAATAAATATATGACCATATATTTGTTAACTTATATAAAATCCGTCAATTTGAAAAAATAATAATAATATATATATATATATATATATAATCCGTCAACGTCAAGAATTAAGCAAGACTTAAAATATGGTAATGAATTTATTATGGCTTGTTTAACAAAGTTCTCGTAACTTACCATAATAAATTTGTTACCTTATATAAAATATTTCCAAATTCTATTCTCTATCTCATTGCCGGTAATTTAAACTTTGTTAACTTCAATGAATGATGGATTTTATACGAAAATATCTCAACATCCTCAAAGATATAGCTTTCTTCTAATTTTGAATATTATTATATCACACGACTACTTAGATAAAATGGGGTTCATGAATGTTCAAAAGTTATGTAATAGAATTAACATTCAAGTTCTTATCAATCCTCATATAGTATTTAGCTCTTCAACTGCTCTTTGTTACAGTTTATTACAATTATTTAATGACATTTAATAAATAGGTAGTTTAAACCCTACATATATAACATCCATGTACTAAAGTATGTGATAATGATTGAAGGCTCTGGAGGAAGAGCATGATCAGAACATTAGTCATAATTCATATACCTATTATGTCTAGTTATATCGTGTGTATTATAAGTTTGAATAAAAATTAAATCTTTGTTAACAATTTAAGTTCAGATAACTCATCCAAAATTGTATCTTTACTGATTTAGGATGTGGTCGAACTCTGATTTTGATGAATTAAATTGTATATTTTCAATTCTTCCACCCAATAACTAAAAATGGTCTATTCATAAAATTAGTAAATATTTGGATTTTTTTATAGTAACACTCCTGAGAGTTGCGTAAATACAAATAGATGCAATATTTGGCAAGTGTGGTTCAATCGCCTCATGATGTTTGAAAAAGTTGACAAAGATACTCCAATGACGCATATACCCCTTCTGATATCCTGAAAATGTCCATAGTACCCATTGATTATAGATTTGCAATATAAACATGATTTTCTTTCATTTTTTGTCATTTTTTCTCAAGTTGAATTGACTAAAATAACATTGCTATGAGATTTTATTTTATTTTCAAATTAAGGATAGTGTCCACTTATAAAGTATTAAATCGCATGTTAATTAAATTATATATCATGCCTACACTTTAATTTTTTAAACTTTTATGTTGTAACATTATTACTCGTCAAATTAACTATTTTTTTATTTATCATAAATACTTTTTATCATATTCAATATACGTTCCTGGCACGATTTTTTTGTTTGCCCGTGTGTGTGTAGATTTAAAATTTTTTTTTACTATTTACAAATACTTTTAGATATAATTGTAATACTTGTTAATTAACTTTATTTATAAAAATAATTTGAAAAGAAAAGTGTCCACTTAGAACAGTAATCTCTACTTATATTTGGTAGAGTTGTTAGACAAATCTCAATTAATTAAATTTCAATAATGGTAATATATACATTCCATTCTGTCATTAGTAATGATTTTTACAAATTTTACATATTTGTCACACTTAAAAATAATTAATTTGTAACAAATAATTTATTGCAAAACCTTAACTTTTTGGCACAAATCATACTTTTATTGACAAATGCAAATATTCTGCAACCAAATGGGACTTTGTCATAGAAAATACATTTTTAAGCAACAAACATTCAAATTTGTTGCTAAAATTTATTTTTTTCGTAACAAATCGAAAAGTTATTACAAAAAACTAATTATCTACAAGAAAAAAAATTTGTCACTAAAATAAAATTAATTTGCAACAAATTTGTAGCTAATTTGGGTAAGTTCGAAACATTTTGCAACCAATTGAATTTTTGTTGCAAAAAATACAATTTTAAACAAAAAAACATACAAGTTTGTGGCTAAAAAATAAATTTTAGGCAATTTGTTGCAAAAAACTAAGTATTAGCAACAAAACTTTTGTTACTAAAACTAATTAATTTAAGACAAATATTTTTGTCACTAAAAATATACTTTTTGCCAAAACTTATATTTTGTTGTAAAAAATACATTTTCAGAAACAAATCTCCAAGTTTGTCTAAAAATTGAGTTTTAGGCCACAAATCTAATTCGTTGCAAAAAACTAGGTATTAGAAACAAATCTAATTAGATTTTGTTGCTAAAAACTAATTAATTTGCAATAAATATTTTTGTTGCTAAAAATATACTTTTTGACACAAATTTATTTTTTGTCGCTAAACATAAATAATTGGGTAAATACTACTGACACCCCCCCTCAAAGATACCCTAATTTCACACAGACCCCCTTGATATTCATTATTCCCACTCGAACCCCCTCAAAATTGAATTTTGTCCCACAAAGACCCCCTCCGTCTCCACGCCGTTAAACTGTGCCGTTAATCACCCTTTGAATTGTCTATTTTGCCCTCAAAATGATATAAAATGACCTGCATATCCTTCTTCTTCTTCAATTTGGAAAATTGGAAGAGAGATTGAAGATGAAGATTGTATATTTTGCATACCCATATATACATATATATATCCATATATATATATGTGTGTGTATATATATATGTATAGATCTATATATATATGTGTGTGGGTGTGTGTGTGTGTGTGAGAGAGAGAGAGAGAGAGAAATTTAAATGTTTTTTTAATTTTATATTTATTTTTGAATTTAGTATTTTTTTTTAAATTTAATATATATATTTTTTCAATTTTATATTTATTTTCAAATTTTATAAATTTTTATGTTTTTTGCGATTTTTATATTTATTTTCGAAATTTAATATGTTTTTTTGAAATTTTTTTTTCTCGAAATATATATATATTTTCGAATTTATAATATTTTTCAAATTTTAAAATATATTTTTTCGAATTTTATATATATTTTGAAATTTTAATACAATTTTTTTTGAATTTTAAATATTTCTTTCAAATTTTATATATTATTTTTGAACTTTATAATTTAGGTATGTTTATTGAAATTTAAATATTTTTTTGAATCTATATATTTTTCCCCTTTTTATATATTTTTTTCTAAATTTTTATATATTTTCAGATTTTAATATAATTTTTCAAACTTTTATATTTTTTTTGCATTTTCAGATTTTATATAATTTTTTTGAATTTTATATATTATTTTTGAAATTTATAATTTATATATTTTTTCTAATATATATATATTTTTTCATAATATATATTTATATATTTTCATAATATATATATATATATATATATATATATTTGTAATATATATATATAGTTTGGGCATATGGGTAATTTCATATTTTATATATTACCTTAATGTAATAAGTGAAATCTTAGGGGGTGCTACTGCAATTTACCCTTTTTTAAAATATATATCGAAGGGCAAATTAGTAATTTCACAATAAAAAGGTCAATAAATCTAATGGCCGTCTGTCAAAGGGGGTCTGTGTGAGAATACTCAATATCGAAGGGGTCCGTATGAAATTATAATCTCTTTGAGGGAATGTCGGTGAGAATAACCCTAAATAATTTACTATGAAATTAATTTATATCTCCCAAAATAAGGTTTTCTGCGACAAGCTCTTTTTTTTTTTGTTGCAAAAAGTTATATATTATGCAACAAAATCAAATATTTTTGTTGCTAAAAAAAATAGGGATAACTTTATTTACATCCCCTGAGGTTTATCTTATCTTTACTTGAATTTTTTCAGGTTTGCATATTTTCATTTATACCCCCTACTTTTCAATATTCTCATCACTTAGACCCCCTGAACGATGACATCAGCCTGATTTTTTTTTTAAATCCCTAAACTAACCTCAATGTCTTATCCTTATTCTGTTTGGAAACAAGGATAGTGCTTTTATCAATTAGACCCCCTCCCATCATTTAATAATTTAATTTGTATTAAAATTTCAAAATATATATAAAATTTGAAAATATATATATTAAAATTTGAAAAATATTATAAATTCGAAAATAAATATAAAATTAAAATATATATATAAATTTTGAAATTATTTTTTTTCAAAAAAACATATTAAATTTCAAAAATAAATATAAAAATCACAAAAAACATAAAAAATTTGAAACAAATATATAAAATTTTAAAAAAAAACATATAAAATTCAAAAATATATATTAAATTTTAAAAAAAATTATAAAATCGAAAATAAATATAAAATAAAATATATATATAAATTTTGAATTTTTTTTTAAAAACATATTAAATTCAAGACAAATATATAAAATTAAAAAAAATCATATAAAATTCTAATAATATATATTAAATTTCGAAAATAATTATAAATTTCAAAAAAATATAAAATTTGAAAATAAATATAAAATTCAAATATATATATATTAAATTTCAAAAAAAAAACTAAATTCGAAAATAAATATAAAATTAAAAAAAAATTAATTCTCTCTCTCTCTCTCTCTCAAACGCACACACCACACACACACACACATACACACACACAGGCACACACATATATATACACACGTATATATATAGATCTATATATATACACACACAGATATATATATATATATAAGTCGCCGGCCGACTCCCACCGCTTCCCCGTCGGCGCCGCCCCCTCCCACCACCGTCTCCCCCCTCCCCCGATGGGTCTATATATATATATATGTATAGATCTATATGTGTGTATATATATATGTGCGTGTGTGTGTGTGTATGTGTCTGAGAGTTAGAGAGAGGGAGAGAGAGAGAGAGAGAGAAATTGAGAGTTAGAGAGAGAGAGATATAGAGAGGAGAGAGAGAGAGAATAAATATTGAATATATATTGGGGTGTTTGGTTTGAGGGTTAGATTGATTCTAAGGGGGTGTTTGGTTTAGGGTTTAAATTGATTTAGGGATTAAATTGATTTAAGGGGTGTTTGGTATAAGGGTATTTTAGATATTTCACACCATAAGGGGTGTAAATGAAGATATGCAAACCTGAGGGTGTCAAAATGATGATAGGACAAACCTCAGGGGTGTAAATGAAGTTATCCCAAAAAAATATTAAATCTCAAGAGATTAAATCACATTTGCCAAATATTGCATCTACTTACCTGTAATTTACTTGAGGGTATCAATGTAAATATCCCTAAATATTTTACCCCCTTGAAGTCTATTGAAGTTACTTTTTTTAGTGTATTGTGATGTAAAATAACTTATGTACCCCTATTATAGAATTAACTGAAAATGTTAAAATCACTAACTCTTTGAAATTGTTGCTCATAATTTGGATAAATGATGTGAAAGTAGACCTGTAAACGGAACGGATCTGGATCAGATCTGTCCGGATCCGGATCCGAATCCGATAAGCATAATTCGACTGGATCCGATCCAATAATCCAACGGATTTTATTTTCTTAATCCATATTCGATTTCTTTGAGATTCGGATCTCCAATCTGATAATCGGATTCGATTATGATTTTTTTTTAAAAATAAATTAATAAATAATATTTATTTATTATTATTATTTTATGAACATTAAAAATCAAATTATCTATTTATATTTATAATGTATGTCCATGACAAATATGAAAATCAAATAACCAACGAAAATTTAAAACATAATTAGAGATATTAACTACCATATACAATTAATAAAATAACTATATATATTAAGTATATTACATTACCTACTCAACATTTATATATTAATAAATAATATATAAATTTAAAGTCTAAACACTGAAATTATTCACATTTTTAATAATAGTAGAGCTGACCAATCATTATTAATTATTTTATATATACATTTATATATATATAGTACTAAATATATAGACATAAAAATATCAAATTTATAGTGATATATATATATATATATTTATTATAAAATTCAGATAGGATTATTATCGGATTTGATTAATATAAAATTAAATTAAATTTGTTAAAAAATCAGATTATCGATCACAATTGAATTATCGAATTTTATTTTAAATTCATATCCGTTAATCGGATCCGATTGGAATAAAAATCCAATTAATTGACAGGTTAGCGTGAAAGAATGGATAGACTTCGAGCATGAAACGGGTTACTCTATGAAATTGTTGCTCATAATTTGGAGAAATGATGTGAAAGAATGGATCGGCAATTTTCAGACAATGTAGACACACGTCACCAATTTCTTCCCAATTAATTCACTTTTAATGCCCTAAACATAAAAAGTAAAAAGTAAAAACAATAGCAACTTTATTAGCCAAAAAGCAAGGAGAGACCTTTCTCTCTCTCTGCAATGGCTTCTCAACTACTGAGACGACTTCTTCGAAACCCTCCTCAGGTCAACGACAAAGCCATCTTTTCATCAATTCGGGGTCTATGTTCACCTGTTTCTTCAACCTCTGAGCAGCCCATACGGGTCACTCTTTTCCCAGGCGATGGCATCGGTCCTGAAATATCTCAATCCGTTAAGCAGGTCCCTCTCTCTCTTTTCACATACTCACACCGCACCTGTGTGTGTATATATATGTATGTATATGTATTTGCCGATATGGGTTTTATTTTGCTTAACCGTATTATCACTCTGTGCGTCAGATTCACCCTCAAATTTCATAGGAAAGAGATGGGTTTGAATCAGATTATACTGTGTATTAGCACTTTGTTTTAATTGTGTTCCTACAATTGAAGGGTATTTGCATATATATATATATGCCCGTATATGTGTATGTATTACAGTGTCTCTCACCTTATTATTACTCTGTTCGTCATATCTTCAATTGAAGTTTAGCTTGATCAAGTAGTTTTACTTTATTCGATTTTAGTGAGGGGTTAGTTGCAACATAGAATTGAAGAAATAAATAGCTTCCACGAGATTATAGTGGATATTTTTGTATATATACATTGAGGGGTTAATTGCAACACAAATTAAACAAGTAAGACATCAATTAGAGCGTACTGTATTAAGTAACACTTCACTTGAAGATAAAGTAGTAAATGAAAGCAAGGCATATCAACTCAACCCCATCACACTGCTATGAAATTCGAGGGGAAAAAGAAAGAAAATTGAATAGTGTGATGCACATTTACTCCGATATATGCAAATATATTTGTATTGTGGTTGCAAAAAGTATATACACACTCGTGGATATATATATATATATATATAGACACACATTTATCTACAAATGGTTTGACCAAGTGAAACTACACCTGTGGAATTTTAGGTTTTCTCTGCAGCTGAAATCCCTGTAGAATGGGAAGAACATTTTGTTGGGGACAAGGTGGACCCTAGGACTCAGAGTTTCTTGACATATGAGAGTCTCGAATCAGTCCGTAAAAATGGTGTTGGACTGAAAGGGCCAATGGCTACACCAATTGGCAAGGGCTTCAGGTCTTTGAACCTTACTCTAAGAAAAGAACTCGGCCTTTATGCGAACGTCAGACCTTGCAACAGCATTCCTGGATACAAAACTCGGTATGACGATGTCAATCTTGTAACCATTCGGGAAAACACTGAAGGAGAGTACAGTGGCCTGGAGCACCAAGTATGTTTGCTTTCTTTGATGCTGTCCTGTTCAGTATTCAAATTCATCTGTTAATTGTTTGAACTGAAGAAGTTGTGTTTGTTACTCTAGGTGGTGAGAGGTGTAGTCGAAAGCCTCAAAATCATAACTCGTCAAGCAAGTCTGCGTGTAGCCGAATATGCTTTTCACTATGCTAAGACCCATGGTAGGAAGAAGGTGTCTGCTATACATAAAGCCAACATTATGAAACTTTCGGATGGTCTTTTTCTCAAGGTATGTGGCATGAAGCTCAATCTCCAGCATTATAAATAATTTTCTGTTTTGATTTGTAATTCATTAATTTTTATCTGTAGTGTTGTCGTGAAGTAGCTGAGAAATACCCTGAAGTATACTATGAGGAAGTCATCATTGACAATTGCTGTATGATGGTACTTATTCTGTTATCCCATTTGATAATATTACTATTTTGGGGATCATGGATAATGCGTGCTAACTTGTGGCACAAAGCAGTGTTCTCTTTATTATCAACCTGTGTCTGGAACTAAATGGATACAATTCTATATTCTTCTGCTGAACCACTTTTTGGTGTGACGGGTTGGCGCAGACCGCTACCAATTTATTGATATAATTAAAAAAGAAGATGGTTCTATATATTGGTTAGTTACAGCAGATGTTTAGGCACAGTGATCAATCTTGTCAAAGCTGAAAATCTGCATTATAAAAGCTTAGCTAACTTGAGATTCGAATACTGTTTTGGCTGAATATCCAGAAGGGTTGATTCCTTGAATACATGATTAACAAGTATTACAAAATCCAACCTAAATCTATCTTCACTGAATATAATTTCCATGGCCGTTGGTTATGTTGGCAATAGTGGTAATAGCCATTTCTAACAGAGAATTAAGAATGCCAAATCATTGAAAATATCCAAGCTTATTTTTTTTTAGGCTTTGCTGGAGGTCAGTTTTCGTCGCTGAAACCTGAAATATGGACCAAACAAGTTTGCCATTTCTGCCCTTGAACTCTCCACCCGCGATGTTGACAATAGTGGTAATAGTCATTTCTAACAAAGAATTAAGAACGCCAAATCATTGAAAATATCCAAGCTTTTTTTTTTAGGCTTTGCTGGAGATCAGTTTTCATCGCTGAACCCTGAAATATGGAGCAAACAAGTTTGCCATTTCTGCTCTTGAACTCTCCACCTGCACTTGGATTTCGAATTTGAAGCATCTACGTTAAAGTTCATTAACCCTTTATTGGCTCACCCCTAACCTCTCTATTACCAAACTAATATTCTCTGTAGATTCATGTTCCTTCTTGTGGAATACAAGGGGTAGAAAGTACAACCACTGATGTTTCATGACAATGCTGCAATGCATATGACATCTAGAACAACGTCACTAACAGTCTTTTATTTCGTTCCAGACCTCATGCCTGAAGGATGAAAGATTGGAACAGTGTTTACTAGTTGGCAAAAGTAACCATTTAACAACTTTGCTTATGAAGCTCCATACCGTAAATAGTTGTTTCATTGCCCACAGTTCATTTATCGGTTCATGGTAATAGTAGCCATGTTTTGAAGCGGATACTCCTGCGTTAGTATTGTTGTTACTTTCTTGATCTACCTCTTCCTTTCATTTATTGTTGTTTCTCACTCTGGTTCAAACTTTAACAGCTTGTTAAAAATCCTGCACTCTTTGACGTACTGGTAATGCCAAATTTATATGGAGACATAATCAGCGACCTCTGTGCTGGTTTGGTTGGGGGATTGGGTTTAACTCCCAGGTATACATTTTAAACCTTGGCTGCTGACTTAAAATGATTCTCTATGGTGTTCCTCATAAGTTTACTCCTTACAGTTGTAATATTGGTGAGAACGGCATTATTGTGGCCGAGGCCGTTCATGGTTCAGCTCCTGATATTGCGGGGAAGGTAAGCTAGATGTGGAGTTGCTTATATTTCATCCTCTTTCTTCCATGACAAAACCTGTCAATATATTTGTGTTCTTGTGGGGGAAATTATTTGCTATGTGACTGATCAGGTTTCTGACATATCGAAAATGTTTTCCTAAATTTCGGTATTGACCAACGTCCCCTTTTCTTCCAGATTTTCGCCCACTAGAATAATATAATTATTCTTATTCTTTTTAATAAAAAAAGAATTCGGAGTCAGTGGAGCAGATTGATGTTGCAGTGAAAGTTTTTTTTTTTTTTTTAATAGTTAGTTATGGACAATTGTGTAAAACAAAGTATAGAATGGCTATAGTTTATGTGGTAGTCTTGTTCTTGAGTGTGCTGATTTTACACTCGTTAACTAACTTCTATAACGGTCTCCCTAAGAGATGGTCCTTACCATTGGTGCTGACCTTACAGCAATGTGGAAAGATAAGAAGTGACTATGGGGACCGGAATGAATGAGAGCAACCAACCTTGTGGTAGATTTGCCCATGCAGAAATATACCAAGGGCTTGGACCTTCATGTGATGAAATTCCTAGAAACAAAACTATGATTCAAGTTTTTATGCATGCCAGTGTTGATGCTGTTCTTTGGTAATCTGCAGCAATTACTTGCTCAGCTACAGGTTACTCAACTAAGACAAACCCTTTTCACATGTCTATGCTGAAATTATGTTGCAAACACCAACTTTCACATTCCATAGTTTTATTTTACCATTTTAGAATTTCTGGTTGTGATCAATGACTTTTGTGTTACATAACTTGTTATATTCAATGGATGTTTCTTGGATATTGAAATACATATGGCCCCTTAACACTGCTTGTCTAATTTCAGAATCTTGCCAATCCAACTGCCCTGCTGCTGAGTGCGGCTGCAATGTTACGACATTTGGGACTTCATGAAAAGGCAGATCAGATTCACGACGCCATCATCAAGACGATAGCAGATGGAAAATACAGAACGGGCGATCTCGGAGGCACTTCTTCAACAACGGAGTTCACTAAGGCAGTCTGTGATAACCTTTGAGACAAATGAACAAGAACTTGCTTGTGATTGATATCAAATTTCGTTGTTGTTATATATATACATCCAGACCCAATGTAAATGCCAGCCACAAAGTGCTGGGAGCGAGAAGACAGAATGTGTTTTGTGTTTTATAAACAAAAAAAAATTTCTTCAAACTTCCAATTGTCATATCTTCACTGCAGTACCTGCGCAACTTTTTTTATTTTATTGTATTTTTATTTTTCCTTGGTGCTCTTGAGAGCAGTATAAGTCACTCTGGATGACTGTGACTAACCTTCTCTTTTTCAGGACAGAGAAGAAACCATGTCAATAGGTCTTACTGTGAGTAAATATAACATTCATACTAGCATTTATGTGGTCATTATATTCTCTGGTGCATGGAAAATATCTGACACAGGCTCAACTCTCTGGTATAGATTCAGGCCACATCATCACAAGGATAATGAGAATGAATGGTTTAACAAATTATTAAGAACTTTCATTCATTAAATGGACTTAATAATCGTGTTTTTGGTACAATTTTCCCTATGTTACATTTAAACATCATATAGAATGATGATCCACCAGCAAAGAGTGTTCCTATGGGGGATGATAGTTGAGAGGACATCAGGCTGAGCACAATTCATTAGACAACCCAAGCCAGTGATGAACATCTTTGCATGTTGGGAAACAACTTTTTAAATAACTATAAATCAACATCTGGCAACGGCATTCTCCAGTAATTCCAGGAATTGTAATCTTCCTGCATGCCATATCGAATATCAGGAATTTTACCGAACCAGTCAGAAGATAGATAAGGATTGATTGTCATAGAGAATATTCATCCTCCATTCTTTTCATTCTTACTTCTCATCTTTATATATATATATATATATATACATATATATTGAAATGGGGAAGTTCGACACTAACATACCTGCTCAATCAATGAAGTTGGTGGAAACATGTCATTCACGAGAGTGTGTAGGGAGGTGTATGACTTCATTTCGATACGGTGGCTAATGGCCACCTCACCCTGTCGGATAAAATTTTAAGAAATTTGAAAAAGGAAGCTCTTTGGATTTGCAAGTGATAGTGCGAAATGTATTTAGTGGAAGATAGGTGGTACCTTTGGGTTAATGATGAAGATTTTGCCCTTTGGGATCCCAATCTTCCTGTAACTTAGCTCATCCGTGTCCCTGTTCCCAAAGCCCGCATAGAATGGATTGTAATCGGAAGGAAATAGAGCTTTAATATCCTGCATTATATAGTAATTATATAAGTGTGCTACTCACTAACATGGAAATGTAAATTGCATACTGAGATTCTTTGATTATCTGTTGACAGAAATGGTTTGGCCTCTAGTAACAACCTCCAAACAAGCAATCTTGAATTCATGTGGTGCTCTTCTTATCACTGTAATCAGTAAGGGAGAAAAACAGAATATTCAACACACAGATAAATATGAGTTGCTGAAAAAGTATATGAATATTTTAACTTAGAAAAGGTAGGGGAAACAACCTGTGTTTGACATAAATAATTGAAGATCTTCATAATTTGAAGAAAAATGATACAACAATAAAGGATTTTGGGAAAACAAATTGACATTTTGCTTAGTTAAGAAAAAGGGATAGCAATTATTAGGAGGACAAGAATTGGTCAGTCCAACAAACAAATTGTTATATTTGAGTAATGTCAATTGCCAGTTAAAAGTTAGTTTGGATTCAGGACACATTTCAAAAAATTGATATGTTGGCCATTTGGGTTAAACTAACACACTTGAAATGGTTTAATTACAATTGAAAATCAACAGAGAAATAGATCGGACACACAAACAAGAACACAAATTTTACATGGTTCACTCAAAACCTAGATTTTGCCATATGAGAAAACAGCACCGTATAGACAGAGTTCAGAATAAATAAATAGCATCACCCTCCCTCTAGGGTAACATAACAAGAGCTAAAATTACTATTTTTAAAACCCCAAATATTTTAAGTCCAAAGCAAGCCCCCAAAGCCCCATATTCACAGAGGGGGGGCCCTGTAACACCCGCCAACTTACCGCGAAGTTGGGCTAAGGTGTACAGTATTTATCAGGCTCTACATTTTCCCTAATACATGTTTAAACCAATATATTGCCAAGTTAGTATAAGTATACTGTTAATACATGAAAATCAAAAGTGGATGAGGTTATGAACAGTAGAGTAAGCAGGCTCTTGAAAGCTGACTTGTTGGATACTTTGACAGAATTGAGGAGGCAGAATCATTTGGACTTGGCCGCCAAGGTACTTTCTTTATATATATATATATATATATATATTCATCTTATTATTTATTTTTATCATTCATTGTTTTCTGTGTCTGTTCGTATAACACAATGTCTATAAACATGGAACTATTTACTTGCCTTTCCCAGTGAAACTGTATAGCTTTTATATATTTGGTTTTTCAAGTAAGTACCAATTTCAGATAGGAAGACAAGCTTTATGGTTTAAGATATACTTGGTTCTATATTTTTTGCAAAACTATATGTGATTATGTATGTGGAGACAGTGGAGGTTATAGTGAAGATACAAATAATTTAACACTGCCAGCCAAGTTTTCCAATCTCATGCGAGGTTTGTTCTTTTTAAGACAAATGTTTCAACATCACTCTTTTTCTTTAGTTGGTATTAGTTGCGTAACAAAAAGAAAAATTTCTCATGGTCATCAACAACATCCAAAATGAAATGTTTCACCAAATGTATGTAATACAAGCTAAAGCAGTTCAATGCAGATTAGAGGCATCATATAATATCACAGGGTTTGAACATCACCTTCTCTGAACAATGAGGGAAATAGACCATCAGGTGAAATAACAACAGGTCCACTGGGTAAAGCTTTTCCATCCTGCAAGGATTTAAAAGGCTTTCTTTCAGCTTATGCAATTTTATTATCACAGTATGCAGCATCAAGAGCAGGAGGAACGCAAGATTTATGAGCCTATAACACCACCAAGAACCCTGGAGTGGGACTTAAGAGGCCTCTGAAATCCGGGGTAAAACATAGATAGCTCATATACATTGTTCCAAACATAGCACAAGGACCTAAAACCAATACCAAGACCAAAAGGCGACACTATAGTTTATGACACCACATCAGAACTATATTCCAATCATTATTTTATTGAAATGGGTTAAAAAAATCCTGACTGATTTCTTTGATCAGTGAATACTTACAAATTTTACGGAGAACTAAAAAAACTTGGTCTCATTGTGGTGATGTGGCCAAGAATATCAAAGACAATATGACATGTTTCTACCTGTTTGAGGTTGAGTAGAAAACTTCTTGTCAAATATGCTTGTACAATTGCACGTGCACTCAGAAACAATAGTTGATACCCATTCTCCTGTAATAAAGAAGAATTTAGTATGAAATACAAACTATTGAGGAAAAATCCCAACATTCAACAACTGCAACACAAGAGACTCAAATTGTGAAGTGTCCAAAATATAATAGGTAAACATACTGCTACATATGCTTTATATCGACCAAATCTGATGGAAATAGACAATCTGTAAAGGGGGAAAAAAATCTTTATCATTTACTGAAATTCCATCAGTAAGTTCTGTTTTGTTTCCTTAGTCAGTTATATAATTTAAAATATGCGTTTCTAAACCTTAAATGCCTCCTAAGATGATCGGGAACTAAGATCATGGAATGATTGGCATTTTATAAGTAAATTTGTTGGTTTGGTAATTGATTAACATATAGATAACGAAGAAGAGTAAAAAATAAAAATAAAAAATACCCTGTTTTCCTATTGATGCTTCCCTTGAGCTTATGTGCTTTGGTAATGCAGACTATCTGTCCAAGGTGACAGAGATAACTGATTTGTCCACTTTATATGACCAAAGAGCTAACAATCACTCTGATTATTTTGACCTCGAATCTTGCATCATTTTATTTAAATTTGCTAGTCTTAAGAAAGCCTTTGATATTTTTGTTTCCTTTTCACTGGGTACTCCTACCAAAAAGCAGTATAACCTTCACCATCATCTTCTTGGTTGGGGAAACGGATTTTAGTATACACCTCTGCAAATATTTCAGCCAATATAAAACTATCTGCAAAAATTTGCATCTGAAGCGTCTCCTAAATCTAATTTTGACAGACACTAATGGAGGCTTAACCATTACCTTTTCATTTAAGTTGATACTTATTATAGAACCTACATGACTAAAAAGACAGAAGTCATACCTTAATTGCACAGAAAAGTCGAGCTACCCCAGATTGTGTCCAATCCTTTCCAACTAAGGGCATGAACTGGCCAAGAACATCGGACCTAGAAAAATAAGCATCACGTACGTCAACAAACAAGTAATACTGAACCCTTATTTAAATGCGACTCATAAAAGAAGTTACAGATTCAATAATTACAAGTCCTAGCCGTAATACCAAAAAAAATGCCCGGTTATAAGCTAAGAATGACATAAGAGGATGTTTTCTTCCATTTTACATCTACAAATGGGGGGGGGGGTGGATCTTTTCTTCGTGAAATTTTAGAACCAAATGCTTCTAGTAATGGCACCTTCTTTTGTTTGTTAACGAAAAGTGATATAATCCTCATGCAATTGCAATTTACACTTCTTTATAAGTTTTTTTGACATAAATGCTATACTCCTCATCCGATCGCTAATTCCCTAGAAGTTGTAGTATGGGAAAAATAACTGCCACCATCGGAACATCCTAAACACTGGTGCTACTCTCTCTCTCTCAATGTGAATTACTGACACCTCTCACAATAGGGTTAAGCAGCTAATAACTCACTGGACTAACTTTGACCAAACACAACTTAACCTTGATCGATTTTGTGTCCTTTTTAATATAACTCAAATCCGCTCCAGTTTTTCTACTCCAATCACTACATGGTACAGGTTGTGATCTATCACCATCTTAAAGGGGGTGTGACTAAAAGGCTTGAAGAGCCTTCTTAATTGTCTGTAATTGACTTTGCTTCAATATTTAACCACAATTCAATGACAAACTGATCAAGTGATTCAACCCTAACAAGCTGACTTCTAGCAAGGATTCCAACGTAGGTGTTAATAATGTTTACCTTTGACAAATGGCTCAATCAAACACAAAGTGACTAGCGGAATATGCTAACATCTATACAAATTCCAAATAGCAGTCTCCTCCATATGAGAAATTCATGAAACTTACTTGGTGATTGTTCCATCAACATCTGAAATGACGATTCGTGCATTCCACTTCCACAAGTAAATATGAGCATCAACCTGTTAAAGGAGAATTACGCTTAGCACTTGAAATAAAAAGAGAATAAATGAACCCAATTGTCATCTTAAAGTAGCAATTACTAGGTAAGATGAATAAATACCTGTTGCATTCCTAAGACCCTGGTAGAGAAAGTGAAAGTCACCATATTTTGGCCTTCTTTGAGGTCCAAAGATGCTATTTGCTCAGTAGTGGGAACATTTGTCCTTAGAAGTTGCTTGTGAGGAGATCCACTGCCGCCATGGGATCTTGGACTAGGTACTACAGGTTGGTTGTGTGAGCCAGATTCACTGTCAACAAAAACTTCCTCGCTTGATGAGTTGCTGCTAGTATGCTCAAGTGTTTTAACCTTTCTGAATGGAATGGACCAGAGCCTCCATCTGCGCCCAGAAGGCGTAGAAGGGAGTCCTGAATCATCATCCCTGGATTTTAGGGTCTCATCCTGTTCCACAGGAATTGTGTCTTTGGGCTCAACAGGTAAATGTATACCATATGCAGCTATCCCAATAACAAAAGGTGCAGCTTTGGCCCAAGGCAAGTACCTCTCTTGCAATCTGATTACCAGGTTTCCATTCTTAATAATTGATGCTGCAGAAAGTTTGAATTCATCCTCAGATATTTTGTGTGCATCAAAGGCTTCAGCAGCTGCACTCGAACCCATACCAGCTCGAAGAAAGTTCCCACAAAGAGAGATCTCAAACCCTACATGCATAAGAAAGATAATAAACCAATGAATATTTAGTAAGAATCAAGCAACATCTGGGAGTTAATAATTACAATAAAATGGACAACCTTTACCTATGCCTGAATTACTTTTTATCCCTTCATTGGTAGCTGGGATCTGAGGTTCCACACACTCATTTTCTCGGTTTTCATCTATAAGAGGAGATCCTTGCAGGCTACTTTGCATCCCTTCTACTGGCAACTCTGTACCAGTGTTTCCCTCCAATTCTTGATCATTACTAACAGAAAGAACAGATACACCATCAAAATCCGTATTCACTGTGCCCACTGCAATTTTCTCAGATGGTTCAACTTCAACCTGTACATCTAAATGTGTTGTGCTGCTGAGAGAGTCGGAATTAGAAGGAAATATTCCATCTTGATTTCTCACATCCCCAGCACCTGTATCTTTAGTTTCATCACCTACTAGAAACCTGTGAGGAGACTTTTCCTGCGAATCATCAGCGTTATCATGAACCTCCAATGGAGAACCCATATCTTGGAGATTGGCATTTCCATCTTGCATGGTCAATTCTGTTAGCTCTATACAGCTCTTAAAGATATCTTTCCTCTTAATAGGATGTGCAAGTTCCAAATTGTTAGATATGCAAAATTCTCTTTCCTGGTCTACAATACTGAGATTTTCTTGAGCTGGACAGACATGTTCCCCATCCCCTTCGCAAACTTCCAAGTGGTTCCCAGAAATATTGCTATCATTACATATGTTGCAGGCATCTCCGGTAGGAACTTCAGGTGTAGAAGTGTCTAAATCACCTACACAATCAGCAGCCCAAGGTTCGTCTCTCAAGCTAAAATCAGTGTTGCCTTCACAGAAGTCAGTCTCCTGACCTGGACCCAAGTGAAACTGTGGTGTGCTTAACTGCACATTCTCAGCACTAGTTTCTGATGAGGAGATGGGAGCTGTGATTATGTGACCATCTACACTAACCAAAACTACCTCTGAATTTGAATCCTGTGATTCCACAAAATGCCCTAAACTATCCAAATTCTCATACTGATTAGGCTCATAATCCGATGATTCAACGGGATTTTCCAGAGTGCAAGGTTCGTCTGGAAATTCATAAAATCTCCTTTCCATATCAGATTCCGTCCTCTCAATTCTGCCCACACCCAAAGCAACATTTTCGTCTTGCAACTGAACCTCACCATTTTTAGAAACAATATCCTCTTGTCTACAAAGATCAATATTATCCTTATCACTATCATCACCATTATTGTAATCTATATTACTATTTTCCTGTGCACCTTCTGGATTACCAGAATCATGTAAAACCCTAATCACTTCACCGTCTTTACTACAAACAGCCTCCCTGATAAAATATGCTTCCCCTGAATTATCAAGATACATATGGAAATCGGCTTCAACGCCATTAACATTAATCCGAACAATCTTTTCCGCCCCTTTAAGAACGCCCTGAAATTTACCAAACCGGACATACCAAGGCGTGCTTCGAAATGTCCCATCCTGCTGCTGAACAACAATTACATCAACAGCCCCACCAAATGGATGGAATGGTGTGGCAACAGAGTATACACCTTGTGATATTAGGCTCCCAACCTTACCCACCACATTCATCTGGTCAAACGACCAATACCCACTTTGAAAAAAATATTTTTTTAAAAAAAAACCCTAATGCTAATTTACAATCTACAAGTTCTCAATAATCGAATAATCCAAAAAGAACAACGTTCTTATTTACAATGAAACCCTCAAATTCTTCGATTCTTCTTATTAATATCTGCATGCAATACGTAATTTCCTATAAGTACATGATCATATGTTGACTTGATCAAAAGAGAAATTCACAATCATTCAAAATGAAATTCCAAAATCAGAAAATTAATTATTAAATAAACTACATTTCTACGACTATTGCAATTGAAATAACCTAAAGAAATTAAATTGATGAACATAGAGAAAAGTAGAAATATATATCTATATATACAATATATACATATATCTCCAGAGCGATTAAAGACTTACATATTCGAATTCCGAGAAAGAAAGAGCGATCCGACAGCTGAAGAGAAGTTAAATATGTATCTCCGTCAGTCTTGGTTCCCTCTCTCTCTCCCTTCTCTCTTTCTCTCTCTAAATGATAATGGAATTTACAGGTGAAACTCTCTGTACTTTCTCTCTCTAGAAGTGGGCAACAGGTGTTGGTGGTGCTATATGTTTTGTGTAGTCTTGTGTCAATCTTTCTTTCTTTCTTTCTTTAAATTTTCTCGGGTACCAAACAAACAACGAGACATAAATCTCAAGCAATAAATAGGTTTCGAGAATAAAGTATCAAGTTACCAATATACCCATGCAATTGTATTGAATTTGCAGAAATACTTGTGGGATAATTTGGATATACCTTTTCGTCGAAGGGCTTTATGGTAATTATGAAGCGACCTGTTCCAGGTTTGAACTTTGAGATGATAAAACCAGACGAATATTACCTCGTAGTCCTATTGTCTCGCAAGGAAATGACTAAGTTACCCATCAGTTTGTTTATTTCCCATCGTAAGGCCTTGGGTAAATTTGTAATTAAACTAATACGACTTTTTAAAATAGATTACAAGTAAAGCACGTGCAATACCACTTACCTCCCATTAAGTTCAATTACACTCATTAACATTTTCGGTCAACAAATTTGCTGATCAACCATTAGAAAATAATAAAGTTATCTTTTTTTTTTCTATTAGTACAACATAATATTGGTAGATAACAAATTTTGAGTTCAAAATTAAGGAACGAAACATGCCACAAATCATAATTTTATTAATTTAAATCAAAGTAGTACAATCCTCTGTTTAATTATTTACAACAAAAAATAACATTAATCCTCTGATTCGATCTCATTTGTTGGTCGGATTCAAGGGTCGTCGAGACTTGATTTTGAACTGGTTGTTTAGAAGGATTTAAGAACCGTCATGCTTGATCTTGAATCGTTTTCTTTGATTTCTGGTTGAGTGCTGATGAAGCTTGATCTCGAACATTTTTTCTTTTATTTCTTGAGTTGTTGATGAAGAACGACATGAACTTTGATGTGTTTGTTGTTCTCGATGTGTTTGTTGTTCTTTAGTTTGATTTCTTATTAGAGGAGAAAAGTGTTTTTAGAGTTTTTGAATTTTTTTCTCTAGAGAGCTTCTGTGATTTTTACGTGAATTATCTTCCTCTCATTCTCCATCATGTCTATATTTATAGACAACCTGAACCAATAGAATGATGACATGTGTCCATTTTGATAATTATTAAAATAATATTATAGTTCAATAATTATTTTTTTTATTTAACTAAGTGAGTTTGGACTCAATCAAATAATTTAAATTAGCCCAATAAAAGTTGGACTAATTAATTTAATTTGGATTCAATATTTTGTGTTGAACCTTGTTTGTTTAAGGTTTGAACCCACTAAATTTTAGTGTTTACACTATTCAATATAAGAATATTATTGACTTTATTTTAAATTATGTTTTTTAACAATATAAATGAAAATCTTGAATAATCTGCTTATGTGGAATTTATCTATGTTTCTAAAAAATCTATATAGCAACTTCCTTACAAAAATAAAGAGTTATGCCTGTTTGCTAACCGGTCTGATCTGGTATGGTCTGAGTTTTAAAAGACTACATCATATTTGTGTTGACATGGTCTCACTTTATGGACCCAGACTAATTGAGCCCAAAGAAGACCAAATTATGTGTTTTTGGACCCAACAAATTGATGGGTCTAATTTGTCTGGTTTGTTTTTTTGTCCAAATTTCATAAACCAAAACACAAAAATAAATGAATCAAAATAAATAAAATAATGAATAATAAACAAAATGAATTAAATAATACATAAAAATTTAATATAATAATAATAAATAATAAATTAATAAAATATATTTATAAATGAATAAATAATAAATAAAATAAAAATATTTATAAATAAATGAATAAATAAAATAAAAATACTTATAAATAAATGAATAAATAAAATAAAAATATTTATAAATGATTTGGTTCCATTTTTCTCAAACCGAGATCATCATACCAGATCGTTTATCAAACAGACTTTTAATTCAAGTACCAGACCATACCGATTACAAATCAGGGCCTTAATGATTTAAAACTAAAGAAGACTTCTTGAAAGAGATAGTATCATTTATTTACCAACAATTATATAATTGTGGTACTAAAACATGACAATACTTGGATAATAAAAAATGACCAATGACCATAATCGTCCAATTAGTCGTTGGTTCGAAGTAATATAAAAAAAATAAGAGTGATGTTCATCTTTAGACTAGGCATGTGGTGGATAATGTTTGGGGTCTTTTCTTCTTTTGATGTAAGCTAATAAATTTTACACATTTGGCACATTTTTTAAAATATTGAGATTATAAATTGAGGAATTTGCTTCATTTTAAACCTTTTTCAAAAACGTTTTAAAGCAATTGTATAAATTCTCTTTGACCCACTAGCGAAGAGAATAAACTTCATTCTTAGGAGAGAATCAAATATTGTCCCAAGCGGCAATAACAATGATATGTAAAAGAGGGATCAAAATTTAAAAGAAACAAGAAAAAAAAATCAAATAATTTAAAAACCCATACTTGAAATTTGATTCAATATTTTTTTTTAAAGAAAAAAGTATATGAAAGGAATTCAATATTTTCAAGAGGGGAAAATTTGGTAAGAAATAAATTATTATTTTTATCTCATATGCTATACTAAATAAGGTGAGATCTGGGTGAGGGCTCCAGGAACATATTGGTTGTTCAAATTGCATAAAATACTTTTTTATTTTTGTAGGTGTATTGAATCGCCATAGTTAGCATCGAGCAAATCAATCATGAACAAATGAAGAGGTAACAACGTAACCACCTCTTATGCATAACCAAATATTGAGGGATCGAGAATGTATATTGGATTTGAGGATGAAATACAAGAGAAAATTGAAAAGACATAATTAAAAGATGTAGATGGTTCAATCGAACTTGCACTCGAAATTGTTAAAAGTCAAAAAAACTCGATGACAATAAGCTAAAGGAAATAGATAGAATGAATCAAAGGCATTTAATGCCTCACTCGAACGCACCTATTATTATTAACTTTAGAGGTATGTTAGATCACGTTTTGCGAAAAACTCAACAATTGAAGAAGACCTTACACTTATAAAAAGGAATTATGTGTAAGGGATGTGACTATTCCTATGAACTACTCCTTCAATTAGTCCAGTATTTTCCTACTTAATCTTATTTTGATTTCCTTCATATTGGGGATTAGAATTGCTTCCTGATAATCTTCTTCAAATTTTAAATATTTTTTCCATTCAGTATTTATTAAATACTTTGATAAAGTCTATAAATAAATTTAAATTTATTTGCAACAATCAAACATGCAAAAAAAATAATTTAAAAAATTTCAAATAATATTTTACACCTAAATAAATAAAGATGACCCATTTGATTATTGAGTGGGTGGATAGATGAATCCTCCACCAAACACCCAAAGTGGTCAACGAAATCAGAGGAATTATTCAATTGTTCATCCAAAAATTATGTTTAGACTAATCCCTTTTCCGTCAAAGATTTTTCCTCCACCAAAACTATGAATCTGATCTTATTAAATTTATATGGTTTTATTTATTTTATAACAATAAAATTTAATCATAAAAAAAATTCGATAATAGTGATTCAATATATTATGCATCCATATGATAATATTGATTCAATATACTACTGTACATACTCATATTAGATCTGAATTAAATCGGGGAATAGAAAACGTAAACTTCAATCCATTCCACGAAACTGTATATCTCAGATCTAGACTTGAAACAAATCTCATCTTATCACCACCACCATCACCACCACCACCGTCGCGCCAAATCAGCCAAAATGTCGAAAATGCCCCTCACCGTCCTGCTCCTCTTCCTCTCCCTCGCCGCACTCACCACCGCCGAGATCAAAACCCTAAAAATCACCAGCGACAACCGGCCCATGATCCTCTTCGAGAAGTTCGGGTTCACCCACACCGGCCACGTCGCGGTCACCGTCTCCGGCGTCTCCGTGACCTCCTCCCTGGCCCAGCCCGACCCTTCCCGCCTCGGCTTCTTCCTCCTCTCGGAAGAATCCCTAATCCAAGTCCTGATCGAGCTCCAGCAAAACCCTAGCTTCTGCGTCATCGACTCCAAATACATCTACCTCCTCTTCACCTTCCGCGACCTCTCTCCTCCCCCTCACTCCACCTTCAACCAATCCTACCCCGTCAACGCCCCCAACGAGTACAGCCTCTTCTTCGCAAATTGCGCGCCAGACAGCCACGTCACCATGGACGTCCGCACCGAGGTCTACAACCTCGACCACGGCAACGTCAAGGACTACCTCTCCGCCGGACTCACCCACCTCCCCACCCTCTTCTTCCTCTTCTCCGTCGCCTACTTCGCTTTCCTCATCATTTGGGTCTATGTCATTTTCACAAACACCAGGTCGGTCCACCGAATCCACCTCCTCATGGCCGGACTCCTCCTCATGAAAGCCCTAAATTTGATCAGCGCCGCCGAGGACAAGCACTACGTCAAGGTCACCGGAACGCCTCACGGCTGGGACGTCCTGTTCTACATCTTCCAATTCCTTAGGGTTGTGTTGTTGTTCACTGTGATCGTCTTGATCGGCACTGGGTGGTCTTTTCTGAAACCCTTTTTACAGGAGAAGGAGAAGAAGGTGTTGATGATTGTGATTCCCCTTCAGGTGTTAGCCAATTTGGCCTCCGTCGTCATCGGCGAGACCGGGCCGTTCATCAAGGACTGGGTTACATGGAACCAGGTTTTTCTGTTGGTTGACATTGTGTGTTGTTGTGCTATTCTTTTCCCGATTGTGTGGTCGATCAGGACGTTGAGGGAGACGTCGAAGACAGACGGGAAGGCTGCTCGGAACTTGGCCAAATTGACTCTGTTCAGGCAGTTCTACATTGTGGTGATTGGGTATTTGTATTTTACCAGAATTGTTGTGTTTGCACTGAGGACCATTGCGGCGTATAAGTATCAGTGGGTGAGCAATGCCGCCGAGGAGGTTGCGAGTCTTGCGTTTTATGTAGTGATGTTTTATATGTTCAGGCCGGTGGAGAAGAATGAGTACTTTGTGCTTGATCAGGAGGATGAAGAGACGGCGGAGCTGGCACTTCAGGACGAAGAATTTGAGCTCTGAAATCGCTTCTGGTAGCTTGGTTTGCCTCGCACCATATACTGCTCATATTGTGAGTTGCTCAGTCAATTTACATGTTCATTTTTCGGGATAATACTGTTAACTCTGTCTCACATTGGTCCTTCGTTTTGTTAGAAATTGAAATTTGGTATTCTTGGAGCAGTATTTGTAGCTTCTGCTGATCAAATTATTATGTCATTTTGTTGCCATTTAGTCTGTTGTATTAAGTAAATTCACAACTTGTTCTCTCTATCAATTGTTGATTCTCTTGCACATCTTCTTTGGTTGCCTTGTTGCTTTTTTCTTCTAGGATATTTAGTTATATATGTTTGATCTGGTGACTGTACCCATGTAATCTGAGTAATTTTTGGAAAATCCAAGTTTTGTGCTTTTCCTTTTGATGCCTACCCAGTGCTCGTCACACTAATGCAGAACTAATGACTCTATTTAACATAATCAGAAGCAATGCAGGACATATCCAAGTTTCTCCTTCTATTTGAAATTCTGTATGCTGAATATATGCTGTCCCTGCAGAGGTTCTAGATGTTAATGCAGCACTAAGGACTCATTCAGCTGCGGAAGTTTTCCGTTTTTGCTTGAAAACTTGTTTCCTTCATAAAAGTCATATCATGTTAGTTCATGTCTTAATTCTAAAGGAAACAATTCCTTCCAATATATTCTTGTATAATCTGTTGGAGGATGTCGTAAAGACGGTTTGGTGATCATCTTCATGCCATAACCGTCTCAACCAAGATCATCATTGACCTGAACTACCATGATTCATGGGAGGCAGTCACAAACCACACTTGCCTTTGTTTGTGTTCCTATGCATTATGTTCATTTCTTCTTTTTTGATTTACCTTTGTTTTGCAAGTATTTTGTTGGTTCTTGCTCAGGACAATTATTCATCTTACTCTATATGTTAGCTTTGGTAATTTGTGTTACATGTAATGGTGGTTTGGATCGTTAATTATAAGCTGCCAAATTTTCGACAAATGTCAAAGAGAGATTTATAATTAGCTGGAACATTAATTCTTTAACTTTTTGTTTCTGTTTTAATCTATTCTCTGATCGAATAGAATAACGTTACTTATCTCCATCATCGAGTTTTCAATCCTACTTATTACATCATCTCTCTCTCCACCATTGTGTATAGGAGTATACATACAGTTTATGCTATCAGAGTAGTTCTTTGACTTTGAATTTTATCCTTACATTATCAGTATCTGTTTTGAACTGAAATTCCATATATTTGATTGTTCATGCAAAGGTGGTTGGACTTCAGTTCCTTTCTGTCTTATCCGTCCCTGGTAATGGTCCAACAATGTTGAACAATCTCAATCTTTTCCTACAGTTACTCAGTTAGTTAATGTGTCAAAAGAAGCAAAGCTTTACTCCACCTAACATGCCTTAAGAGTCCCATATTTGTTATTTTGACTAAGGGTCCGCTTGGTTGGGCGGATTTGGAATTGAATTGGAATTGAAGCCCCCAATTCCATTCTCCCAAACGGACCCTAAGAAAACTTGAAACGGAATAGAGTTCAGTGATTTCTAGTGTTGTCTGAGAGCCCCATTTTCGTGTTATTTAATCCTTTTTTTCCCCTTTTCCTGCTGAGCATGTGTGTGTTGCCTATAGTAACATGACCATAAAATGTCCATATGTTCTTTCACAAAAGAAGTTTGTGCATGTTGTGCAGTTTTGCATGATTGAGTTTGGGAGTACCAATAAATTCTACAGGTTATCCTTGGTTAGTATAGCTTATGGAATAAAATGCTTGATTTGCATCTAATTGATGTCTAGTTTAGGTATATTGCTATTGGTTTGGACTTTGTATTTGATAATGGTTTTTCACTTTTTCCATTTTATTTATTTTTTTGTTAGGGAGCATGATTCCCTGTCCTCCTTGTCTCTATTTTTTTCTGTTTTATTCCATTTTCATTCAGGAGAGATTTTTTTTAAAAAAAATAAGATGAGACTGGCAGCTACTGAACAAAAGATATCCATTGCATTCTACACTGAGTTGAATAACACACATTGCAATATTTCCAACGCCTTGATTATTCCAATTAAATGAGTCTAAACGTTACATACAATAATTTTCCATCATTTTTTTTCCTCTCCATTTGCACAAAAACTCTCAGCTTAACCTGAACTGTATTATGAAACTTTCAAAATAAGTGAAATTTTTCCACAAAAAGCACTGCAATTGGGATTTGTTGAAATAATATTGGTCTCTCATGCATTGAAGAGCTTCCTGAAAGGCCCATCCTTCCGGTCTTTTGCGGCTTCGGTTAGGGCAAGAAACCTCTTGAATCCGGTTGTAGCAGCACCTCTTCCAAGTGCGGCCGCTCTAGCTAGCACATCCTCTCGGGAAGCTATAACTCCCGCTGAAGCAGCACTGGTCAAGGTAGGAGCGGCAGGGGCACTAGGAGCAGCTGGGACAACTGATTGGGCAATAGATGGTTGAGAAATCGAAATCCCCGATCCACGTTTGTTAAAATCGTCCAGTATACTTTGCTGGTCAGTTTTCTTCAGGCCCTGGACGAATCACATTACAAACAAAATGAGAATCAAATAGAAGGTATAGGATCTAACTTCAGCCCACACTAATGCCACATGATGATAGAAAGCTGGACTCTCTGGAGGGGAAGTGGAAAAAAAGGATCTACTTTCTTTCCGACCGGACAAAAAAAATACAGAGCTGTTATATCTCTCTTTTCCAAATCACCCATGCTATGTATCAAAAATAAATGGAAGGAGACATATTAAGGAAATAAAACCTGATTGTAAGCAAAAGACCAACTGACAACACTAGCTAACTTGATACTCTTGCCTTACCCCAGGTTTTTTTTTATGGGTGAATAAAAAGATTAAAACTCTACACACCCAGTGTGCTTTTGGCTTCAGTAGTACTAATAAGTAAAAAGACTCTTTCACAGCAAATTTTGATTCTATTCAAGTGAAACGAAAGTGACAAATAAAGTACACTATTACCAAATAGAACAATCACTTGATTTCTTCAACAAGAAGTCTGAAGAATTGGCTCTCAACTCAAATAGTATACCTATACCTCCAAAGACCTCTTTCTGTTTTTTTCCTTCTCATAGCTGACTTGGCTCAAGGGGCATATGGGAAATCTTGCCGACCCTTGGTTAAAGTCAACAGCTACAACAGCTAATTAAGTAAAGGTAGTAGTGATGAATTGGCAATTACCTTAAGCTCCAGAATCCGCTGAAACTCCAAAGGTGTTCCTTCAGGTAGCAGTGCACGATATGTATCTGCCACGGAATCCACCGGGGACAGTATAACCTGTATATGTAGACAGTCATTAAAAAGGGAAAAGAAAAGACGAACGGAAAAAAGAAAAAGAAAAAGGAATTGCAAACAGAAAACCCAGTACTGATTTGATCACTCACCTTCAAGAGTGCTTCAGCTTTGCTCATTTCACGGCTTACATATTTAGAGTAGCTAGCAGCATTTGATGCCTGTTTATAGAAATAAAACAATACTGGTAAAAATCCATGTCATAATGGTGACTGAATACCAAAAATGCTAGCCAAAATCCTCATATCAAGAAAATCTCAAAAGGGCAAAATAGCAGGACATCCCTAAGGCATTTCTTTTTTCTTTTTCCTTTCCCTTTTTAAATCCCCATTCCACTCCATACAAGGTGGTTTTCCCAGTAAAGAAAGAGGCTATCCGGAGTTTCCTCACTGACTTAACCTCTGACCAGACCCCTTGTGATGACTTGAACTATAATTATCCATGCTTCCAGCACCAAGCAAAACACGCTATGCACTAACTTAACCTCTAAGAATGCTACGGTTATAAAGCCAGGAAAGGTAAAAGCATCAATTGTGGCCAACAAGTCTCTGTCAGATTGAAAATTAGAGATGATTGAAAAATATGCTATCTCACCTGTCTTCCAAGAGAAGGAATATCTAGAAGAATTGTCTTTACGGCCTGAGTATCCAACAACATCTGCAACCACATCAACAAAATTACAGCAGCATATTGATCACAAAATTATTTCCTGGAAAGAGTTTACACCGCTACAAATAGTTGTACGATGATTGCTCGACATAAACTCTTCTTAACTGCTTGCTGATGTGTTTTAAAATTACACATTTTGAATGAAAGTATACATAATTTGGATGGCATTTGAGAGGAAAGGGAAAGAAAAAGTATTCTTCCAACGTGCACCGGAGCACAAACCTCAAAAATCTTGACATGTGATGCAATGGAAAAGCAATACTACATTTACTCTTCATTATTTGCTGGTGCCAAAAGAAATATTAAAAAGAGAAAGGAAAAGGCATAAAGGTTCAGATCATTACTTGCTGGGCTCCTGTCTCTGATATCTGTTTGCATTTGAAAATATTGAGATAGAAACGTGGACCAAGAGATGATGCAAGCTGCACAAGTTCATCAGTAAAAAGCATGTTGAGCTAAAAATAGCATTTGGAAGAACAATACTACAAGACAAATGTATTATTATCATGCAACTAGTTTGCAACAGAACTTCAAATTTTACAGGCAACATTAGTTGGGGATTCGTGAAAGAATAGAGGATGATGATGCATCTGCTATTTTAGTTGGTTGCCAAACCAAGGCATAACAGGCAAAGAAACGATCTTTCTAAATGCTAATAAATAAATTTAGAAACCATATGCAAGGACCATAGCATTTTGTGATTCAGTAGTAAATGTCAAATTTTTGCAATCACCTTGTCTAAGAAGAACTGGAAGTAAATGGGAGAAAGAAGGCTTCCAAGTACAGGAATACTACTTGTAAGGATCAAATTTATACCATTCACATACCTGTAAGAAAGTGCACATTTTCCGTCAGAAGATGCTCAAGAAATATCATTGAAGGTTTAGAAAAAGTTCAAAAAGACGATGCATCTTACTCTGATTGGTCACCAACGCTTTCAAGTGTAGCCCATGGAACACGTGTCATTGCAGCCATTTCAGCATCAAATTTGGTTTCGAGACCATGCACCAACGTTATCAATGCTTTTGTGATGACTGCTGAAAATTCATCCTGCAAAAGTGCTTGGTTTTGTAGAAACAAACAGCAACCTTTCTACGAAAGAAAGTTAATTATGAGTTATGAGTGTTTTTTACCTGCACTTCAGACATATCCACCCCATCTGCCAATTGAGAATCTATAATTTTGGTCACATTTTCAGCCAATTCACCAGACTGTAGAAAAAAATACAATCCAAGTTACTATATCTCAAGTTAGGGGATGGTGCATCGATATAGCAAGAATTAGTTTGCACAAAACATGGTTGACCCCACAAGATATAATCAAATTGCAAGTAAACTCATGCAATGCTCATGATATAATTCTATCAACAAGTACAGAATTCCAATACCTTCAGAAGTAAAAATATAAGTCACAAATGGGCAAATATTCTTGAGTTTGACAGAACAAGACAACACATTCTGCAAAATGGTCCATCAAATAACTTACACAATAGACTATCACCTCCAATGAACTCCACAGAAAATATTTGGAGATAAAAGAAGGGAAAAGAACAAGAGAAATAAAATAAGAACACACAATATATGACAAAAAGAATTTCATCAGTACCATATTTCAAATTTGGGAGCAATGCCTAGCACTTCCTCCCTCCCTCTTTACTTTATCCTTTAGAATAGGGGTAGCCACTGAGCCCAGCATTTTACAATTATAATTACACATAACTCAACATTTTCTTTTCCAGAAAACATAATATAGTTTGTCCTCCAACCAGAAATAAGATGGATAGTCTTGTTTCTGCATTACCATATTACTCGTATAATGAAAGTTTATTTAAAAGCACTCGATTTTCTCAGAAAATAAAAGATCGAGAAAGATACAGTATGAAGCGATGACTTGTGAGTACCGTAACATCACGTCACTCCTTGTTGGCACTGGTCTCTAAAAGTTACCATTCTGGTTTTTCCCAAAACATTTTTATCCTATTTACTTCAAATTATATTCTCTTTACTAATATTGCCTCACAAAAAACATAGAATAAGAAAGCAAACTAGAAATTACCAAATGCCCACTGAAAATGCTGCAATTCGAAAAATCAACTCACCGTTTTATGACAATACTCAGCTGTATTCACAATATAGCAGATCACCCTTTCATCCTTATCAGATGTCTGCATGAAATAGTCAGATGGATAGCAAAAAAAGAATATGCATCTTGAACCGGTCATGAGAAATAAACAAGAATTCTAATACCTTTATCTGCCCATCCATTCCCGTGGCAGCTGCAACAATTCCTGTACCACCCTTGGGCAACCTTGCAAAAAGCTTTGTGGCATATGCTTTAAGTATTCTTTGAAATACCTAAATGACAGTAAAGAACGTAAAATCATAACATGTATAAACCAATTGTATACTTTACAGATTTACTGATGCACAATTGATGGTTTATTAATATCAGGCCATCTCGAGACCTTGTATGTATACACAAAGCATAGATAAACGTAGTGTTTGATCTCTTTACCACAATTCCTCTATTTCCAGTTATTTTTTTAGAGAGGGCTAAACTAGTGCACTAGGATCTCCCCACCGCAAGGTCTAGGGAGGGTTTGATTTACAGTCCTGCATCATATGGGGAGAAATAATTTCATGTTTCAAACCCATGAGCTCTATGTCACCATGTAGCAAGCTTACCATAACACTTCGATTTCTTGTAAAAAAGGAAGTTGATCTTTAACACCGATAATTGTATGTTGTATTTTTACAAGTATTAAAGAGTATTGGCCAGGTGTGCAATTAAGAATTTTTAACATCTATGGTTGTGTTGGGCAAGTATGTAGGAGTGTCAAAACTTAGTTGGTGTCCAACTACAGCCAGGAGAACAATGTAATCTGTTGCACATAAAAGGATATCCAGAAATGTTCTGTTTCCTTGAACAAACAGAAATAGGCATGGCTCATTTGTTTAGGCTATTGATGAGTGAATAGAGTTGGTATTTTATATTGCTGTTTAGAAATACTGACAATTGCCATAATAAATTAATTTACCAATTCACATAATCAATCTCGAAAATGGTACTGAAATATCAAATTAATATCAACAAAATAACCAACATATTATCAAAACAGTACATATGATTCTAAATTACCAGATTTTCTAGAACTAATAAATACACTGAAGAAAACGGAAGGCAATGAAGTCTTAAATAAGTTAAATAATAAATAACATTCGCTGACAGACTTATGCAAATAAAATACTGAGTTTATGACAATCAGTTCCTTTATTTTATGCTTCCTATAAAATACAATGTCGAACAGTGTACAACCCAAGAAGGAACATTTACATGATGGGAGACAATAATGCACCTTGAACAAATTAAGTAAAGTCTGGTTCTTTGTCAAAGCACTGCACCGCTTTAAGCTTCTCCTGATTATCAAAAATACCTTCACAAAAAACAAAGGGCAAGTAAGCAATAAATATATTGAGAAGAATAAGATGCAATAAGAAAATGCAGAACAGATCACATCACATGAATTTCCATTGGCTGTTTCCATAACTTAAAGTGACAAGAGAGCACAAATGATTGTAACAAGTCATTTAGTGACAGATCTAAAAAAGGGACACAAACTCTAGATTGCATATCACAATATTTTTCCTTTCCCTTTTCTTTCTCAACTCAATGTGGATGGCTCTATAACAATGGGATAAACTCATACGCAATAATGTCCACATATGACTTTCTTGGTTTTACCTGCATACTGCTGGATAAAATATGAGTTTGACTTCCCTCCTCAATATCCCATGTTTCTTCCTGTTGAAGTACACATTCATGTCATTACAAGAAGATGAAATAGGTATGAAGCATTTACAAGTGATATACCTACACTACCTGAACAAGTTTCTCCAGACTCTCCATGAGAGTTTTCTCTTCTAGTTCCACATAAACCATCAAGTGAGGTTCAAAACATGATGAAATAATACCACGAAAATTGAACTGCCAAATTAATGAAAACACACATTGGTAAGCAGCTACTTCCATGAGCTATAAGTTCAGAACAAAGACTGAAACTAACAGTTCAAATCAACTAGCTTATACAAAGACTGTTAGAATCACAAAAGAATTACTGTAACCACATGGCTGGCTCTAAAAAATATAACCATCTCCTTACAGTATCTCTCTAGTAAACAACATTCAAAAGAATTACAATAATAAAGGGAAATTCAACAAATATCAACCACGACTTTCAACATCCTTGCACATCTGCACTAATGTCATTCAACTGGAAAAGAAAAATGATGCTAATCAACTCTGATATTAGCTTAAATGGTATAGTCAAACCACGTATCATACGGAATATGGGTGTGAAAGAACTGGACTCTGTACTGGCAATAACTCTATTCAAATTTACCTGCTAAATTTGGAATTTCTCATGTAAAGGTCCCTATAGGTTCTATTTGTTTAAACGAATGCAACAGATCATACAGATGAAACAAAGAGATAAATATCTAATATTCATATATTTGTCTAAACGAATGCAACAGATCATACAGATGAAACAAAGGGATACATATCTAATATTCATATATTTGTACCTAAATAAAGTGGGGGAGAGAAAGGCAGCTTATATAAAATTCTTACCATCTTAGCTTCGTTAATATCACTAATGAATACTCCTACAATAAAGCACAGAGAAGGCAGAAAAATATACCCCAGCTCCAGGCACAGACAGATCTTTGTGTCCATCTATCTCCTACAAACACATTAAAGGCACAATGGGTGACCAATTAATAAGCTAAAACTCTCCACTACGTATCCGCTGGATGGAATGTTCCAAAACAAATGAAGCAAATAATGATGCATACTTCATTGCCAGTTCCTTGATGCACAGCAAGCCGTTTCTCATACTTCTTCCGGATATCTGATACAGTCTGATTATTGTTTTCTCCTTTATCGCCTTCTTCATTGTCACTCCCCATTTCTCTGCTACGAGTGCCACCACCAAATTTTTCTGCTAACTCTTCCTCAAATTCTAGAGTTCGTTGTAACGCCTACAAAAATTAACCAATGAAATAAGAAAATCATCAGCAGTGATAGCGGCATCCAGGAACCAAATAATCATGAGATTGGTCATTCACAGTTCATCTACCATGAACACTTCATTAAGAGGAGAAAAAACACAAATTGTTATAGCACTTATCAAAGTATTCATTTCTCACAGGGGCTACTTCAACCGTCTCACAAATGTGTTTATTTCTAATTCCGGACTTTCTTGTTTGGCCATACATCTGTCTCGATATTGAATTTCCACCACTACCAATTTGTGAATATTCTGTCAACATGACTGTTTCTAATAGGTAATACTTCAACCAATTCACAAATGTGTTCATTTCTAGTTCTCTCCTTTCATGTTTTGCCGTACATCTAGCTCATATTGCATTTCCACAACCACCATTTTGTGAATATATCGTTTCTTAAGCTTCCTAGGTTCTGTCACATACAGAAATAATGAGGATCAGAAGTGTACAAAATTTTCTACCCATCAAACTGGAGCAAACAATTGACATGATTTTTCTCATGTCACAACAAAACAAGGTTCACAAGAGAATTTATGCATCAAAACAGTTTGCAACTAAGGCTAAAGATTGCACCAATAAAGGATGATTGAGTTCCATTCAAATTGTTTAAAGGCACAACAAGGATACAGGAAGGCAAAAGGAACATGATCTCGCTAGTGAGTTGATGGAACGGGTTGAGTCCAAAAGCCTAAGTTGTTAGGCGGGGCTAGCACACAACCCATATCTTCCTAATCACTTTTCCGTCCGAATCCGATGTGGGATAAGACTTCTCTAACATTCTTCCCACCCAAACTTGCAACGCCCTCATTGCAGTCGAACCACCTTGCCTGCCCAACCCGGGGCAGCTCCCAAAGTGGCACCCAAGCGGGCACTTGGCGTGACACCGAATTGAGTATTGGGTATGGTTTGCCAAGTGTTTCGCGATCTGACTCAAATCTAAAGTTATTATGTGGGAATAAAACTCAACCCATAATATTCCAAATTACTATCGAATTTGGATCTGATGTGGCATAGGACCCCTTTAACAACAGGCTTATAAAAATAAATAATATACCTAAAGCAATATACTATATCTTAATGCTGGGAGTTGGAGAAAGAATTCATGTGAATTGACCCCAATTATATGCGATCAAGGAAAGGAAAAGGCTTCCATGAGAAATCAAGCTCAATATTTCTGTGACAAACTAAAAAAAAAATGGAACGAAACAAACAAACTAGTACACAAAAATAATAATATTAATAAAACTAAGTTCATGAATTCAAGTGTCCATGACTAATCTTTACGCAACTATTGGAGTAAGCATATAATTTACCAACAATAACGATCCAACGTCTGGCTTTTCGTTTAGATTATTAAGGATTTCCACAAGTTGTGCCCTGGAAAAAAAAAAAAGAACCATGTAAAATAGTCATGAGGCTAATAAATAATTATTCTGGAGTAAACAAATACTATAATTGTTGAAGGATTTACATAGTTAAATTATACCCTCTCGAGTAGCTTAAGCTTTTAGATAGATACTTGTTAACATGATATCAACGTCCAAACTCCCCTGTTACTGACACCCTGAGAACTAAAATTGAAGTGTATGACCCAAAAGAAGGCCCCACGTGAGGGGGCATGTTAAAGGATATAAATATTTTAGTTACGCCGTCTCTCGTAGCTTATACTTTGAGTAAATGGTTGTTAACAATTGCCAATACCATACTCCAACAAGGTCAAGGAGAATATGATTCATCTTATGTGTGGAAAATAGAAATAATGTTACCAATATCATTAAGAGACCACAGACTTTGACATGCCAGTAAAAATATAACATTACTTCATTAATTTTCCTCAACAATTTCTCAAAAAAATTAAGGACCATGCATGATATTTGCTAAATAACTATGAGAAAGAAATTTAACCTTGCTGGTGTGGAAATACAATTAGTACCGGAAGAGGGGATACTTAGAAAGCATTTTGAGTTCCTATGGAGTCAAAACATTGAAAACGCCTTGTATATGTTCTGAGTGTTAAATCTATAGTATCACAACATTGTCCTCGGAAATTTTAGTATGCTCATTGTGGTACTTCATAACTTTCATTACCAAGTCAGAAAGAACCACAGCATTTTGAATTCTAGGGCAAATATATAGTCATTTACTCCAGAATTAATATAATCATACACCTTAAAACAATATATGAGCATTTAAACTCAAAGACAAGCAGATGAGAACCTTGTCAACTTGCAGAACTGGATGCAGAGTAAATAAGCAACATGCCACGAAGGAGGAAAAATTTTCCAGAGTTCCTCATTTGTTCTTAATCGACGCTTGATCCAAGCATATCTTCGTTCAGTTTTCTCCAACTTAGCTAGTTCTGGAAAAACGGTAAATGCAAGGAATTCCAAGATCAAGCACATGAAAAGTAGAGTGTACATAACAACAGTAAATGAACTGCATGAAAGATAGTAAACATAGAAATGGACAAACCAGCTCCTTCAAAGATCTGTTGATACGAAGTGAGCTCCCTGCTGCAAAAATTCTTTACCAACTCTTCCCTCACAGATGGCTCCAAAGCATCAACAACTAAGCAAGCATCTGATAAATGCTGCAGCAAGTTACTTTCTTCCATCTCTTTCCCTGTACCTAAGCTGGGATTAAAAAAATAGAAAGAGAGAGAGAATGCGATAAAGCTTAGAAGATACAGGTAGATAAAATACTGAAAATAAGAAATCAGTTTAGGTACTTTTCTAGTCAATTATATTGATCCAAAATAAAAGGTAAACCATCACAGAACAAATGCAGCAATAATTTGCTTTTGGAGATAAGGTAAAACAAGAAACCAGGAAGTGGAGGAAACCAACGAAGAATATAAACTTTGACATCCATAAGTGTTGTAGCTCTTATGAAATTAAACATTCATAAACTCCAATCTTTTAAGTTCTACTTTCAACATCTCCAAAGTCGCATTTTTAACATCTAAGTTTGTAGCACACTTTCATATTGTCAGTTGGAAGAGTGCCACCATCCTGGTAATGCTTAATTATGAGTAATCCTATCCTTCAAGGCCAATTTTATGATGGGTTGTCATTTTTTTCCTCCGAGGGCTTTTGTTTATACCAATAATGTTTTCTCTTCTGCTTCTCATGTTTGGCAAGAACAATCATGTCACGAAAATTGTGCCTCGTGAAGGATTTTTATATGAAAATAAATAAACAATTGAAGAATAAACGAAAAATAGCAAAATTCTAAGAAACGACCACAATGTGAGTTCATAACTTAGGCTACTAATGGGGCCTCTTGCCGAGTAGCAGCTAACGAACACACTTGATCCTAAAATCCTCTTGCCACTAATTGTTTTTGAGAGAATTAATGATATTTTTGTTCTTTTTTCAAAATTATTATTTTCTTGTAGCATCTCACGTACTTCTTGGCAACCTGATGCAAACACAAGTAAATAAGCCAACTTACTGCCTGAAATATTCAATTTACCTATGTAGTAGGTGTATCTGTGTGTGTGGGGGAGAGAGAGAGAGAGAAAAAAAAAACAAGTTCAAGATCAACAAAAACAAGAGAACATGTGAAGATCATTAGATTTTCTTACCAAGTATCTAATCAATGGATTTTGGACAAATAAAATGCAACAAACCTCGAGAAATCGGAGAAAACATGAGACTTGAGAATCAGTTTGATATTCTTGAACTTCTCTCTGAGCTCTGTGATCTTTGAATTATCCCTGTAGGCTTCAAAATGACTGCATAATTGGTTTACGGCCTGAAATGCATTATAAACCAGAATAAGCAAACAGGGGGAACCTCATAGCAACTATGCCAGATTAATTTTCAAAAAATCACAGAATGAAATTAAATCTCAAAAGTGGATATGTAGACCACTTGTTACCAGGTGCAAGAGAGTTTGACGTTAGCGAATATTGCTGGAACGATCAAGCATTATTAAGAAATTGTTTACACAATTGGGAAGAGAGTTCTGGAAGTGCCGTCTGGGAACAAAAGAAAGATTGGCTCACAAGGGAGGTCCAGATTATGGGGTCCAAGTAGGATTGAGAAGGGATAAGAAGAGTTCTAGAAGCACACATAATGGGTACAAGGCGCAGAGAGCAAGATTATAGATTGACCATTGGTGCAGTGAGATCCCCTTATATAGGACTTATTGCGACTTAAGGGATTGCAGCAGACTGTCCGGAACTGGTAGCTGATAGATTAATATCTACGAAAAATGGGGTGGTGTGGGATAGAGGCAATCTACAGGGGATCTTGTATAAACAGGTTGTGATCAAGGGGGGAAGATATGCTAATTCATAAGTAAGATGAGAAAGTCATTTTGGAAATGCATTTCAATAACAGTAGCTTACACTAGAGCAGTCCTAAATCCTGTACAGAGTACACCAATTAGGGCCAGATGCACCTATTATCTAATCTATTGGTTATATGCCTCAAGAGAATCTAAAGCAGCAAGTGGAAAAAATACAGTATCGCAAACTATCCAATGACCTAATGCACCAAGTTAATACAATGTTAACCACATGCGATTCTTTCAGCATTTAAAGACAAAAATGCATAAGAATTTATTTGTTACAGATAATTGAAACCAACACTATTACAATTATACCTATATTCACTTGGTAATATATTCATTTGCAATAGAAAAAGGTAGAACCTGAAACTGTCAACAATAATTACAAAATTGTGTGCATAAGCTATGGAGGTAAAAAGTTACTGATGTGACAGTCACTAACAAAGGAAAAATCTTTAAAAAAAGGAAACTAAAATAACAGCACTTGTTAACCTATGGGGATTGAACTCCAATAACAGCTGAAGTACCTCTAGCTGTGCAGCAGCCTCCCTATATTGTCGCTTTGAAGCCATCACTTGAAGTTGCTCAACAGCAGATACTGCCAAAAAAAAAGCTGAGTAAGAATTCTTGATTCTTCACATGTTTATTTGGAATGTCAGATTTGTGTCAAGGGAACCAAGCTGAATGTTGCATAGTACAAGCCGTAAACAATCAAACATGTCTCACTAGTAAAAACTAAGGCATGTAATCTAGAAGAAGAAATAAGACCTGTAATTTGGCCATATAAGACAACAAATATGGTTCCAGTTCCGAAAGCTAATAATGTAGAACATATAAATTGCACAGAGTAATAAACTTTGCATTTGAGATGCAATTCCTCATTATTGGATTTTTTTTCTTCTATTTTTTAGTTGGTATAAATAACAAACTTTTTCCGCAAAATTTGTTAAAACTTACGAGTCCTGATTTAATCCTACAAAATCTCCAACTGGCCCAGTGTGGAATCTCAATTATGACAAGCATGATTACAGTGAGAGAGAAATTCACAACATAGGAACATAACAACCAGAAGAGACTAACCCAGCATTGTAAGACGATGAAGGGCAGTAATTGTCGTCGTTATATGCTTCTTGGCAAAATCCAACTTCTTAATGTCACGACATATTTCCTGAACCATTGTTTCGCTTTGCTCAGCTTTGGTTTTTATTTCCCGGATCTTGTACATGAGTTCCTACTTTACAAGAAATAAATAATCAATTTGATAGAACATATAGATATGAGAAACGCAATCAGAAGTGTTGAGAGGCTTAATCATGCAAAATCATTTTTGGATTTCTACGATACACAACATTTGGTCTTTATATAAAACGAATATGTGTTTAATGATCAGACCTGCACAGCCCCCGTTGCTGCAGCAAGATCCTCCTTAGCTTTGGTTCCTGAGTTACTCTGGAAATAGAAGAATTAGAGATTAAATAACTTATCACCAGAAAAATTATCATCACTTAGAAGAGATAGATAGGCGGCTGAGTAATTGAAGTACACATGTCAGACACAAAGTACTTGGAATCAGTATGGGATACATGACCTAAACCTTTAGTTGGAGCTGAAACAGCACCTAAAGACATATCCTATGATTGAATTCTATTGTATTGCTTCAAAACAGTCAAAAAATATACTCCCACCATCCCAAATGAAGTGTCCACTTAGTCTCTTTTAGTTGTCCCAAAATAAGTGTCCCGTTTGAAAAGTCAATGCACTTATTTGTCAATTTACCAATTTACCATTCAAGCATTAAAGTTATAAAACATCTAAACTATATACCATCACATCACTTAGTGGAATCAAGGGTAAAGTTGGTATTTCAATCACTATCACTACTATAAAAGTCATCATCTTAGAAAGTTAGATTCCCCAAAAGGGACTTATAATTTGGGACGGAGGGAGTATTAAACTATTCATACAAGTGAATTATATTACTTCACCATATAAAATAGAAATATGAGATAATGTGAATGTTTAGCCGTGTCATTTGTGAATTGGATATGTTTGGCGCTTGAGTATATACTTGAACCCAATAAACATTACCCCAGTCTAGCTAACATAGAATCATAGATTGAGTGAAATACAAAGTGATCAATTCACCATTTCCACAATCATTCATTCTTTAAATCATTTTGGATTTCATGCCAAAGGAAAAAAAAAAAAGCCCATGGAAGCAGAAAAAAAAACAAAACACTTTGATGTACACTTAAACAAATATATGCACATCAGACAAACAATAAGCAAAGAGCACAACCTGTTGACGAACAGCTGCTAAAATTCCAGCATCCACACGGCGTATTTCACTGTGTATTTTTTGCATAAGTGGCTCAACTCCGGACAAAGATGCCTCTGGAGATTAAGCATATTCCACATTGTCAGTTAAATAAAACAAGAAATGAGGTAGACATTACCAAAACACTATTCTGTAGTCTAAGAATGCAAACAAAGATATGGAACTAGAACTTTCGTAGCCCATTAATCAATGTGTTTGTATAGGAGAGTTGCACTAAGACAACTTTCCATTTGTTTGGTTTTCAGGATTTAAGTCCTCCATTTCCATTCGTTCATCCCTTTAATACGTCATGTTTCAGCAATTCACTTTTTGTTCTTACAGCGAAGATTCATGTAATCTCGCTTTGGACCCATTAACATTTTCATAATAAATAAATAAATAAATAAATAAAAGGTCTGATACATAGGGAAAATGTAATATGTTGCAAGCAAGGTTCGTCATAACGGTATTGGTCGCTGTAACGGTAACGGTATCGGTTGCTGTAACGGTATCGGTGTAATGGACTCGTGCCAGTATCGGGGTTACGTAACGGGACTCGGTTATCGCAATCGTGAATTTTTTAAAATCTTGCACATCTTACGATTCTTACCCAAAATGTTCTAATTGGATACTTTTGGCAACATGAATGAATAAAGATGATTTTTTGGTAAATTTAAGTGAATTTTATTTAATTTTTTAAAGAAATTTAATATAAAAAAATGAGTTATTAATAAATTTAATGGTGTCGTCATTATTTCACTTTATGATATACTTGTTATGATATTATTAAACTAATTTTAAATTTAAATAAATAAAAAATTAAAATCTCAAAAGATATAATTTATTTCTAACAATGCAAAATAATTTTTAAAAAAATACATGCAAAGATTATGATTATTTCACCAGTTCAATTTCTTTTTACTTTTCTGTGAAAGATTACTTTTCAATAATGGAGTAACATTTTTCATATCATATACATAACAAAAAGTTTTTTAACCCAAATTTTTTAAAAACTTCAACTGTGTTAACCGTTACGGTATTTTCAAAACCGGTGGGAATCGGGGTTACGGCCACAGCCGTTACAGGTGTGGGAATTGGTTCACTGTGGTGTAACAGCCTGTAACGGTATCGGCGATTCAAAAATCCGTTACGTAACGGCCGTTACGTCGAACCATGGTTGCAAGAAGAACCGGGAAAAAAAAAAGGAGTTTCAAGTTTCCAACCGATGTCATAATCATACCACTCAAGGATACATTGAAATCTAAACAATTCCATGGTGATCAGGTCTAATTTGTCTGTGTGTGTGTGGATGAAAACGCACCAAAATGAGTATTAATTAACAGTGATGAACTGCAAAAAGTCTCCATTAACCTGTACTGATAGTTAATGAGTACAACAGTGTTTCAAATAACACTGTAGATTTGCAATTATAGGGCATATACGTGCTTCAGAAATAACCATACAAGCATATACACAAACTAGCATACAGATAATAAATAACAATCTATACAGATATATATATATGTGTGTGTGTGAAGTGATACAAAATCATGAAAACTATTATATAAATGACCTGAGGGAAACATCTGATTGATGTAGTCCAGAGCATTGGACTTATCCATGGCTTGTAGAGCCACAATTTAAGCTTCTTGATGCCTTTTCAACCAACCTAAACACACACAAAAGATCACAAGTATTCAATATAATTTGTATTGTATGCTTATATAAGCACAGATTTGAAATTACCTGAGATCTGTATTAGAAATACATATCAGTCAAAATTACTCTTAAGAACACACAGAGATCGAATCGATCTATATTTTAATCACCCATGAATGCTTCTCAGTAACGGATGGGTCGGGTTGAACCCTAATCTGGCATGTATCGGAGGTGGGTATGGATCGGGTTATTTTTTACCTATGAGAATACAAAAATGATGAAGGAGAGAGGTATGAAGAAATGGGTCGGGTCCATTATACCCAACCCAAGTATATGAATATATAGAAACTTTCGACGAACCTTCTCTAACACGCCCACACCACTTTCGAACTCGGTCTCAACTCTCAAGGGTCTCGGTACTTTGAAGCCCCACCGCCTAATAGATTAGGGCTTGGGTGTGTGGTTGTGGAGCGGATATGAGTTTATTATATATACATTGTTTATCTATATGTACTAATTATATATATATATATATATATTTTTTATTATTATTTATTGAGAATTAAGGATTTTATAAAGTAATTCTATGATAATTATGAAATTAAATTTGAAAGTTTGTAAATATTACTGAGTTGATCATGATTTATATGAAAATACAACCACAATTAGAAAGATCTAATAACAATCTTAAAAAGGAAAGGGAAAATATCACTAACCTCCCCAGGTTTAATGATATTGCACGTGGTACTCTTATTATTTCAAAGTGTGCAGATATCTTCCTCCAAGTTACCTCGGTAGTAACACTTAGTGCTTGTTTGGCTAAGGAGTGGAGCCATGGTTTTGGGTTTGGTTTCAAAAAATTGGCACCAAACCCATGTTTGGCAAATGGAGTCAAAATTTGGAGCCGACACTGTAGCTGAACCATGGTGCAACTTTTGTGAAGGAATGAGCCAAAATTTGGAACCAAATTTTTGAAGGTTCATGGTTTTGGGTTTGGTACCAACACTGTAGCAAATTTATTTTTGATATTAATAAATTTCAAAAAATTAAATATTCTGAAAAATTAAATATTTATGAAAAATAAATATTTCGAAAAATTAAATATATTAATATATTATAATATTAATATATTAAAAAATATTAATATTAATATATTTTAATATTATAATATTAATATATTTTAATATATTAATATTAATATTTATGAAAAATTAAATATTTCGAAAAATTAAATATATTAATATATTAAAAAATATTAATATTAATATTAATATATTTTAATATTATAATATATTATAATATTAATATATTAATATATTTTAATATTATAATATTAATATTTTTTAATATATTAATATATTTAATTTTTTGAAATATTTAATTTTTCATAAATATTAATATTAATATATTATAATATATTAATATTAATATTTATGAAAAATTAAATATTTCAAAAAATTAAATATTTTAATATATTAATATATTATAATATTAATATATTAAAAAATATTAATATTAATATATTTTAATATTTTAATATTAATATATTAATATATTTTAATATATTAATATTAATATTTATGAAAAAATAAATATATTAATATTAATATTTATTAATAAATAAAATGTGAAACCCATATATTAATATATATTAATATTTATTAATAAATAAAATGTGAAACTCATATATTAATATATTTTAATATATTAATATTAATATTTATTAATATATTAATATTCAGAATTTCAACCCATACCAACTCTACCAAACATGGTTTGGTTTTTCAGCATCACTTTTTCTCACACCAAAACCATATGCACCAAACATGGTTTGGAATCAAAATAAAACCACACCAACTCCAACCACTCCAACTCCAACCCAACTCCAACCAAACCAAAACCAAAAACCAACTCCACACCTTCTACCAAACATGCACTTAGGTCATTCCGGTAATGGTCAATGATTTTTTGGCTGACATCATGCATTTTTATTCCAAAATGCCATAAATACCCTTACAATACTTCAACTATATTTTCAACCCACTTAATGAAATGACTACATTGCCCTTGCATGATTCTTTATAAACTCTCAACCAACGCTCTCTCTCTCTCTCTAACGATCCTCACTGCACTCTCTCTTACTCTGCAACACTCACCGTAATAATACTACTTGCCAAAAAAATGATTAGTTCCTAATTTAAAGAAATACCGAGTCCTACTAATTCAACCCATAGAAACAACTAAAAAAAATTGAGTACCCAAATGGCCAACAAGTGCAGTATCAACCAATGAGGCGATAGGATCAGCAGCAAGAGCCAGTGTAGCCAGCAATGCAATAGACAAAATTTCCATTCCAAGTTCATCAAACTTAAGCTTTTCTCTGCATACCCAAAAATCGAAAATCAATTACAAAAAAAACCTCAATTTATTTTTACATCTTATCATGGAAATTAAATTAAATTAAATTAAATTAAACTGGACCTTATTGGACGAAAGGAAAATGAAGAGGAATTTGATGAAGCAGAGGTGGAATTTGGGTCAGATTTCTTGACCCGGTTTCGAGATATTGGGGGTTTGGATTCTTGGTCTGAGGCATCGATTGAGGTGTTAGGGTTTTTAGGAGGTGAAGATTTAGGGATAGTCTGACTACGAACTGAGCAATTAGGGTTTTGGACAAGGGTTGGTGGAGGTTTAGAGGGTGGACTTGAAGTGTAGGATAAACAACTAGTGTTGTGCTGCAGAGTGCGAACACGGAGGAGGTGGTGGTGTGAGAGACCAATCGCCATTCTGGAATTCTGTGTTTAAGTGTGTGTTTAAGGGGTGTATTGTAATTTTTCAATACAAAATATCTTACCCATATATTGCATATTATAATAGAGGGTTTTTTGGTAAATTTACATATTGGTCGGAAGAAATCATAGCTCTGATGAATCTAGGGGGTCTGGCTGATATATTAGAAAGAATAAGGGTATCGCATATAATATCACTAAACCTCATGAGAGGCAAGTGATATTTTTCCAAAAGAAAAATATGAGTATAATCCCTCATTCATTTGTCCATGGCTTATATATGGTTGTCTCGTGGGATTTTTCACTTTGTGTAACTTCACAATCACAAAAAAACTTCTAGTCCAAGATTATCATTCGTAATATTTGAGACATGTTATTTAATTTGACGGCATTCACTTATCAAGCATACATCACAAAATAAAATGATTCATCTGGTATCTCATTTGAATTATTAGACTTGATTTAATACTTTATCCTCCAATCCAACATCTTATTCAAATTCTAATATTTCACAAATCATTTCTTATTTTTTTTGTCTCGAGATAAAAAATTATGGCTTAACAAGTGATGTCTACACTCACTAACCATCTAAGTGCACAAATCAAAGAGTTGATCCACTTTAGTTCATTGAGTAGGCTTATGCACCTCGACCCGTACTACAACATCACAAACCATAACATCATTTTAGAAGTTTTTTGCCATTATACTTTAGTAAAAAAAAAAAAAAAACACACACACACACACAAAGTAAAAGGAAGTTTAATTGACCTTTCAAAAAAAAAAAGGAAGTTTAATTGATGGGTACAACAAAATAATGTCATGACTCTTTGCCGCGGCTTCATTCTAGTAACATATCTTTTACTTGAATTTGATGTAGATGATTTTTGTCTATGGCCCTATTAATTTAATGAAAGACTTCCTACTTAACCGACTCATTAGTGCAGTAGCATCTCCATGCATTTTTTCCGATCATATTTGAACAGCACAAAGTTTCTCTTCCAAAAATGATCTCTACAATGGTGAACGAATGAGATATTTATCTAATTTAACGATGTATTTGTAAATTTCTTATTAACTTCAAAATAGTTAAAAGTATGGAATTATGACATTTATTAGAAATTAATTTTTTTTGAATAAATATATGAAAAAATCACTTTTTTTCTCAGATTAAAATTCAGAAAACTATTTTCATAGATAGAAAACATGTTTTTTAGATTTTGGTTGTAGGGTGCGTTTGGAAACTGTCCGTCTTTGTTTTTGTTTTTTTCACTATTCACGGGAACAAAAACACGTTTGACGCACTTATTACTGTTCAGCTTGTTCTCAGTTTGGAATTTTTTTTTGTGAACAATACCTAAAATTATGAGAACACCAAATTGATGTTTTCTTCGTTCTTAGTTTAAGATTTTATTTTTTTTTACAAAAAAAAAAATGCAAACCATGCCATCACCCTAATCTGCAAAATCCAAATCTTCGACCAAATCTACGAAATCCAAACCTTCAAATCCAATCCAAATCTTCGACCATCACCATCACACACCCACACACATATATACACACACACACAAACCCAAACCTAATCTCCAGCACCACTAACGCCACCATCACTACCACCATCAATTTCGATCACCCAAATCGCCCATAATCCCCGAATCGAAACCCTAATTTCCACCCTAAAACCAATCAATTCCCAATTTGCAGAAAATGAGAAAGAAGTAAGAGAAGAGGATGATGATGATTATTTAGGGTGCGATGAACACGTCGGATATGGTCGGCGAGAGAGCCAATTTGCAAAAAGTCAATGAGTGTGTGTATACGTGCGAGAAAACAAGAATTTTTTTTACCCCAAATATATTTTCGTTTTTTAGTTTTTTGGGTGAGAAAATAAGAATAAAAATAGAAATATATCTTGTTTTTTGCTTTCCGAAACAAGAACAAAAATAAGGGTTTCAAATGGACCATTAAAGAAAATTCCTCAAATAAAACCCATCGGGTACGGGTCGGATTCAGGAATTACAAACCGAATCAATCAACCCGGATACAAATATTTCGACCAAACACCGCTTTCACACACGAGTAATATAAATAGAGAACAAAAACCTAGATATTATTGGACAATTTTTTTCTCACAGTGCCGCTCTATCGCTCTCTTTGTTCTCTCACCGAAACCCTAGAACGATCAAAGAGATCGACTCTCTGTCTCTATCTGCCTGATCTTCATTCATATCGACGAAGCACTCAGAATCGTGGTAAAGCATTTATCTTTAATTTTTTTTGTCAGATTTGATTTATATAGTAGTTACACTATATATGTATATTCGTTTTGGGTATTCTCGATTCGGTTCAGTTTATGGGTTCGTGTGTATTATTTCGATTACTGTGTCAGTGGTTGCATTGGGTTGTCAGTGGTTGCATGGGGTTGTCAGTGGATAATTTTTGATTACTTGACAATTGTGGGTTTGATTTCAGAATAAATTATCAGTGGTTACATAGGGTTGTCAGTGGATAATTTTTGATTACTTGACAATTGTGGGTTTTATTTCAGAATAAATTATCAGTGGTTACATGGGGTTGTTAGTGCATAATTTTTTGATTACTTGACAATTGTGGGTTTGACTTAAAAATAAATTATCAGTTTGATGATGAAATTCATGTTTTACCGGCCATGTTATTGTAGCAGTTTTGGTTTGCTATTGTAGTTATTTAAGGTGGATTTGGTAGGGTAAGCAACACAAACAAAACTCACACACACTCTACCGACCATGAATTTGATGATGAAATTCATGTTTTACAGGCCATGTTACTTCTCACCTCTGGTTCCGTTTAGGTTAATATTACTAACGTTTAGAAAGTTGATTCAGTGACTGGAAGTCAATGCCAGATAGTTGGGCATCTGGGTGCATTGTCTAGGAGTCTTTTTTTTAATTTATTTTTAATTTGAACTGTTACCTCCCACAATGGAGCTCACAGTTGCACCAAGTCTGCCCTCGATAGGAAGGAGTGGAAAAAGAGAGTTGACGTGGTCAGCACTTGTATGAAGAACTTCATGAATGCAAGTTAGCTCATTTTGTGAAGGCTGGACACAGATGTTAATAGATTTTGCGTTAAGCATCTAGTCATGAAAAACTTGAATGTAAATGTAAATTTGGTTCCCTTATATCAATCATCTCTTCCTGTATATATAGTCTTGTTCTCCTGCAGCAAGTTCTTCCTTTTGTTCTTTTCCCACTAGCATGGGTGTGAGTGCATAATACACTCAGAACTTCCTCTGCGTTGTGCCATGGAAAGTTCTGTCATTGGTTAGTGACAACTCTGGCTTCTCAAAATCTAGTGTTAATTGCGCTAAGAAACCAAGAAGTACTCAAAATCTAATTTTTAGCTCTTGAATTAGCTCTTGTTCTATTTGAAATTTAAAGTGGTTTATATTACGAGTCATATACTTGATTTGGAATTTTGTACCTATTAAGTATTTTTTTTTGTTTTGTTTTTGTTATGGTCATATGTTCCATTTATATTTATGCACATTTTTTTTATAAGTATATCTATGGAATATTTTTGTCGCTTCCTATTCAAAGCAGTCATCTTTGGGAGGTTGGCTTAATTTGATGATGTAATGACTTGCTTCTTTTGATGTATATTATTATACTCCAAATACAGCTGCATTGAAAATGCCTCGTTATGATGATCGATATGGCAATGCTCGTCTCTATGTTGGCCACTTGTCTTCACGGACGCGTTCACGTGACCTAGAGAAAGTCTTTAGCAGATATGGGAGGTAAGCAAATTTCTTGTCCTTCCAATTAACCTTATGGTTATGTGTGAAATTGGTCACCTTCCCATCTTTGTTCCTTTGGCACCATGCATTTTTTCCCTGGAATTTTAGACCACTTCTAAAAGCTCAGCGCAGTGTCTTACTCTCCATCCTCATCAGTTAGATTATAGTACTATTGTATTTATTGTAAACAATAATCTTTTCTACTCTTTTTTGGTCATTCATCCTTCTCCGTTATGAGGTTGCAATAATGTTTATTTAGAATTTAACCAAATTCGGTCATTTTGCTATTTACCGAGTGAACTGGGGTTTTCCCTTTTTAAGGATAAGGATTATCATTAAATGAATGGTATTAAAGTAACATTTCTTACCTCTTTGATAACAACCCTGCTACAGGAAGTGGCCAGTAGTTTTTGAAACAGTGAGATAACAACATGGGGTATGTCTCTATCTGAAATGTAGGGGGCTTTCTAGGCCTTTGCCAAGCATGCTTTTGTGCTTGGATTTTAACAAGTTTTTCATTATGTTCTATGTGAAGGACACTGTTTCCCCAGGAGTCTGTAATTTAACTTGACGATCTTGTTGAAGGTTTCTAGGCTTTTGCCTAACCTGGAGGTCAATGGTGGGAAGGGTGGCCTTGGTGGAATTGGTCGAAATTCTTGCCGGGTTTATAGGGAACTTTGGCGATTCTTTCTGTAGTGTTATTCCGTGTTTTTATGGAAATGGCCACAATCTCAAACTGGTGTTTAGTTCCTCTGTGGTGGGTGAAGTATCATACACTTGCAGTACTTAAGTAATGATGGCCTTAATGTTTCTGGCAACCATTTTCGCAGAGTACGGGATGTGGATATGAAGCGCGACTATGCCTTCGTCGTATGTATCACCCCATCTTTTTATCTCTCTTTTCATGATTATGAGTGTGTTTCCCATAGATTATATTATACAATCATGGATTTCCCTCTGTTGGTTTCTGCACGACAATTTTAATTTACAGGAATTTAGTGATCCCCGGGATGCTGATGATGCAAGATATGGTTTGAACGGTCGAGAATTTGATGGAAGTCGTATTGTTGTTGAATTTTCAAAGGGAGTAAGTACCATATTTTATGTAATTTGGTATATAATTTTTTCTACACTTAAATTAATATTTAAGTGAGGTTGACAATGAACCCGCGGTGTTGCTATTCAGTGGCATGTTTATCCTGCATGTTTTTTCAAGGAGACAACTTTCTCATTTTAATGGGAGTTTTTTGCACAAGGTTTAAGGAGTGCGCGAGTCCTTAAATGTCTAAGATTTTAACTCAAATGTACCAGAAACTACCAGGCGCCTGTCCACTCCCTGACAATTCAGCCTGTCTTGTTTGAAGAGTCCTTACTGTTATACGCTGTTACAGCAGTACCCGCCGTCTCGCTATTGTGAACACCCACCTGTCCTGATTGGAAACCACTCTTGTGAATGATCAAGACCCGTTCATTCTTGCTTGCTTGCAAGCCACTCTATTACAGAAATTTGTTCGGAACTTGTATCTCATACCGTGACACTGTTATGTAGTAATTATATCAAGAAGGATATTTGAAATTGCGATCACCCCGGAATTCTGGCAGTTAAATCTTATTAAAATAGTTCCATTTTTATTGGTTAACAAATCACTAATATATGTATATCATATTATTATATAGTTTTGTAGAGGCTATGATTGCATTATAGAAAAAGAAAAGTTTTAAGCTTCTGAAGACCCTTTCTTGCCATCAGGCACTAGAATTTTAGATGAGTGGGGGCGTAATCGTTATTATTCTTAATTCAGTGGGGGCTTTAAGGTTTTTAAAAAAATTCAATGGGGGCAGAAGTGCCATTCTTACAAATTTAAAGGTAAATAGTGAAAGAAAAATCCAGTGGGGGTGCCCCCCGCCCCCACTGGCCCTAAGGCAGGTCCGTGCCTGCTTGCCATTTTGTGAGTGAAGATTGTCCTTAATTCAAATCTATGTTGGTAATGGTGCATGACTTGGACTGCAGGGGCCACGTGGATCTGGTGGTTCTCGAGAATATCTGAGCAGCAGAGGCCCCCCTCCTGGATCTGGTCGCTGCTTTAATTGTGGCATTGATGGCCACTGGGCTCGAGACTGCAAGGCTGGGGACTGGAAGAACAAGTGTTATCGCTGTGGAGATAGAGGCCATATTGAAAGGAACTGCCAGAATAGTCCTAAGAAGCTCAGGTATTTGTCTTTGAAGATTTTATTTTCTCAGTTCATTCGTAATGGAACTATAATTATATTGCAGACGTGAGCGGAGCTACTCAGGATCACCAGCAGGGAGATCACCCTCTCCTCGCCGTGGTAGAAGCCGAAGTCGAAGTTACAGCCCAAGGCGTAGCTACAGGTTGGTTTTTTTAATCTTGCGAGGATTATGCTATTTGTACTTGTTTTTCCGGCTAGCTGTATGCTCTACTTGTGGTATGCAATTGAATGTTCTGTCAGCTGAACATTTTATATTCCTGTTGTGTCATGGACCAAGATATGAAGTGGTTTTAATAGGTTTTCTCTGTGTTGGAATTTGCTGGGCTGTCTCATGGTGTTGTGGACATACTTTAATATAGCACAACAGCATATATGCTTAGGCACATATGTTTACTTTATAGTTTATTAAGCAGCATAGACGCATATGTTTGCTTGATCGTTTATTAAGCAGCTTTGAAATTTTTTCCCAGTCATATGGTAACTGAATTAGCTTTTATTTCCAGCCGATCAAGATCCCCTACCAGAAGAGAGCGAATTGCTGATGGTGAGGAGAAGAGATCAAAGAGCCCTCGCTATCGCTACAGTAGAAGCCCTGATGCAAAGAAGAGTTCTCCACCTCCTTCCAAGGTGAGAAACCGCAGCCCAACACCCGAGGATGGCAGCCCCATGGAGAAAACTAGTCTTTCTCCCAAAAGAGGAAGACTGGCATCCGAGCGAAATGGGTCGGAGTACAGCGAGAGTCCCAGGAAGAAGAGCAGTAGCCCTGTTAGCCCTGAAAAGGATAGCCCCATTGGTGTGAGGTCCCGGAGCCCTTCTGATGCTTATGGTCGCAGCCGTAGCCAGAGTCCCAGGGATGACGGAAGTCCTGTCGATAATGATGATAACCGCCTTTCTCCCAGAGGCAGTGAGTCCTCTTGAATTGCTGCTTTCTTTCTCTTCACAGATGTGGCATACATGCAAGATAACCATCAATGTTCTTAATCTAGCTTTATTACATTGTTATGAGACTTAGGAAAGCAAAGGTAACATCTATGGGAAACCTGAGATTTGAGCATCTCAAACCTTTCAGTACTGATAAATGCTTTAATTTTCCTTTTTTTCAATTAAATCCTTCATATTATTTTGAAGTACCTACTCGCAATGGTTTATCAAGCTTTTGTCCAACTCTTCATTGGGATGAAGTCCAGAAATCCATTGAACCCTACCCACTTTACTGAAGGATTTTTATGCAGAAGTGCGAATTACAGCTTTGTCTGAACAGCAAAGTTGAAGTTGCTATTCTATTATATATTTGAAAGTTCTTGATGCATCTTTGGCCCCTGGCATTGTTTGCCAACACAGAACCAGGCAAGCTATGACTGTTCGTTATCGCTGCAACTTTGACTACGGCCTGTTAATGTTCTAGACTAGATATGGTGACGAGTGCTATAATGAATTGAATCTATGAAACTTCGTGCAGGCAGGGTAAGATATGTTTTGATTCAGTTAGCAATGAAACAAACAAAGCCAACCATTAAAGCCAACACAGTAAAATGGACTACCTTGATTTAAAAAAAATAACTGTTAAATAACATCGATATCAAACTTCTACAGGCTATTTTTTTCACATATTTATTGTCCGGTTTTCGCATGCCTCTTTACAATCTTACTTTCGAAAAATGCCCTCATTGGTATGAAATCGCAGACAAACATAATCAAATGAATTTCTCGCCTACATTTGCTAATATACTTCACCATTTCTTTTGCGCATTTGGAAAAAGGGGCACATAAATTTGAGCTCAAACTCCTATTTTCACTTTCAAAGACTGTACAAGTGGTTTTTGATTGTAATGTAAGTGGTAACATAATGCTGATACGCTACACATCAAATTACACCCCCAAGAGGTCCAATACCCAATTCATCCTCAATGTCATCGCCATCTTCAAAGAGTTTCAGGAACCGGGCATGATCCTGCTCCTTCCTTCTCTTCTGCCAATACTTGTATGCCGCCAACAGTCCAAGAATGAAGACAGTTGAAACCAGAACACTGATTGTTATTATTAGAGCCAAATGCATTCCCTTCCTTCCTTTATGCGAGCCAGAGGAATTATTGGAATCTACAAACACATGGCGAACACAACAAAGAAAACTGACAAATTAGATAGACAAGTTCTTGCATCCGAGAAAGAGAGAAGTCAAAACGAAAACTATTATATTCATCATGATGTTAAATCTCACAAGAAAGACCATATATGCATAACTACGCGAAATCTGCAAAGAGGAACTACGGTGTATTAAAAATACAACACTCACCGCTTCCAAGAGATGCGCAATCTGGACAGGAAAATGTAGCCTTGAATTCCTTGTCCTTGGAATGTGTAGCTTTTCCATCCGTAAAATCAGAAGGGCAAAACTCCCACTCGTCATATACATCGTCTGATTTTACGACGTCCTTCTCATAGAACCCACATCGCTTGCATTTTATATTTGGAAATTCCGTTAAAGGCTGAAAAACACAGTTTCAACATTATCACTTGATAGAAACTTTTAATACTTAAGGTAAGAAATCATCCAATTGCCTGTAATTTTCCAATGATAAGAACAACATACGCAAATTACACCAATACAAATTTATTACAGATTCTGAGAGTAGACTTTGGGAGTTTCACATACTCAGTATCAACACAACTCTAGCAGTATGAGTAGGAAATACCATAATTTGCTGAAAGGAGGAACTAAGCAGTTTCTTGTTTACCAGATGATTATCGTAGTTACTAAAACGAAAGCAATGCAGCTGGAATAAAATTCCCCAAGTTCCTAAACAATTATCAGCAAGAGCCTACAGGAACTTCGCAGTTTACATTTTTGCTGTTAACCATTTTACCTTCAGAGAAATCCCTTAAAAACAAAGAGAAGAATAATCTAGTCTCTCTGAAGGAAAGAATCATTCATTAACTCAACTCCATCTATGACAAACCAAAAAGACTGTCTAGAGACTCTAGACTATGAGAAGCATACAACTAAAATCAGTATTTATATTTACAATAATTATGTAGTTAGATAATAGCAATTGTAAGAACCTGCATCAGAATTACAAAGAAATCCACTCCTCACAAACCTGCCAGGATTCTTCCCCCTTGAAAGTATACTCGACCTGTGTTTTCTTCACATCAGGCAGAACAGTCTTGTTTCCTTCTTTACAGTAAAAGTAAACTGTCGGTTCGGATTGTATCCACTCATGGGTTTTGTAAATTTCAATGGAATCAAGTGTCACAATTGCAGATGATATAAATCCTGCAAAAGAAAATAAGTAAGGGTGGCAGTGGGTGGGGTGGAAGACATATAACAACTTCCTGATGAGAAAATTGACATCTTAATTACATGATAATAGCTTTTAAATCAAACAATTGGATTTACTGCCCCGATTATTTTGCATAAAGTCACAGCAAATAGTACCGTTGAATGGTCAACATAATATCCCCTAACAAAGTTCCCTCCATCAATAACCCACATAAATTCATCAGCGAACTCCATTTTCTTTTAATTTAGGGTCCGTTTGGAAGCATGGAATTGGAATTGGGGGCTCCAATTCCAAATTCATTGTTTGGATGTAACAAAATACTTTGGAATTCAATTCCAAGGAAACCAATTCTCCAACTTGAATTCCATAAGGAGAAGTTGTGATTTCCAATTCCACATCTTCTCCAAACCTTGACCTACTAAATACTCTTTCTCTAAGAAAAAAAAATTCACAACCACAGACATACAAGCACGGATACATTAAGGGACGAGTGGGGGCCATTGAATTTTTTTTTTTACCTTAGATATCCCAAAAGTTAGAGATCTTATCATCTAAGCCCCCATTGAATTTTTTTTTTACCTTAGATGCCATAGAATTTAAATTTTTTTACAACTAATCCCCCACTGAAAATTTGTTTTAAACCCCACTGAAATAAATATATGTCATTTATACCCCAAAAACCCATTATAAATTTTGTTAGCCCCCACTGAGTTGGATCCCTAGATCCGTCACTGCAAACATATATATGATAAATACCTATATATATACACTTATATGAATATACATACACACAATATATATCTACTCATAGAGGACCTATATATACAAATATGAATATACATACACAATATATAGCCACACACACACAAATATATATATGCACATAAACACATACATCTAAACTCACACATGTATACACATTAACATACATACATGTATATACACACACATACACATGCATATACACACATGCACACACAAACATATATATTCATACCTATCCTTGAATACTTTTTTTTTTTTATAAGTAAGAATGAATATAAAAAACGCTTAAACAGGGAGCGCATCCCATGTACAAGAAGCACCTAAGAGCCAAGCGAGCCCAAAAACTCTATCTTTTCATCAAAAGATGTACAATAGCAACCCTCTACCCAATAAAACAAATTTGAAATAATGAAATCCTTTAAGGTCCCTAAAGGGGACTCAATGCCCTCAAAACAACATCTATTCCGCTCAAGCCAAATGCCCCACCACAAGCAGAGGGGGGCTACCTTCCAAAAAGAGCGAACAAGCAACCCAAGATGCATACTCCTCCAAACGACCAAAACATCCAGCACCGATACCGGCATAACCCATTGCACCCCAAAAAGAGCAAAGAGAAGGCACCAACAATCATAGGCCACCGGACAATGCAAAAGGAGATGGTCAACGGATTCCCCCTCCTTTTTACACAGAAAACACCAGTTAACCACAATAACACTCCTCTGCCTCAGCACATCCAAAGTAAGAATGCGACCCCAAGCCGCCGATCAAGAGAAAAAAAGCCACATTGATTTTAAAGTTACGATTTTTTACATTCAAACTGGGTTTGGGATTGAAATCCAATTACACTTGATTTCCAAGATACATTCAAACAATGTATTTGGAATTGCATTTGTGGAATTGAAATACCATGAAATTTCAATTCCAATGCAATTCCAAATCCACACAACCAAACGGACCCTCAGTGTAATTACAATATTCGACAGATGAAATGAAATCTCTGGCTCCTTAATCCTTACAGCTTTAAGACTCATCTTCATAAACCCTTGATCATAAGTTACTAAACCACCACAATAACATAGACCGAACAGAAACAGCCACTACAAACAGCCCCACGGTAACCCCATGAATATTTTACTCTCCCTCGTCCTTGCCAAGTTCAGCTTCCTTTATCATAAATTTCTAGCACTCCTTTTCCCCCTCATTCTTAATGCACATTAATCACATGATCCTTTCCCAGTTCTGAACTAATTTAAATTTACCCATGAATAATTTAGCTCCAAGACACAAAAATCATCAAGAAATTTATCTCATATATGCAAAATTCAATGATAATTTACTAACTACTTCAGTTTAGACTTCACAATTCCATCTCTACACACACACACACAGATATATATATATATATATATATATATATATATATATATATATATATATATATATATATATATATATATATATTCAAGCACGTTATTTCTACTGTAAGACAACAACATAATTAATCTATAGAAACATTATCTAATAACCAGTTAAACCCCAAACCAATCGATTGCAGAACAGGTACTAATTGCTAAAATAAACTATATTCAAATACATGCTTCTCATAGATTGACAACTAGTTAAATATTTAATATGTTGATCCATCAATTAGTGATCAGATCAAGGAAACCCTAAATTTTCCGAGAAAAATACCTGGAAACCAGCTGAGGAGAATCAAAGAGGAGAAATATACAAGGCAAACCCTAGATTCCACAAGACACCGCATCGACATAGAGTGATACTCTAAAGATCAATGGATTGGATTGATATCTCCGGCGATTAAACAACAAAGTCGCGTCCAACGAAGAGAAACAGTTGATTGATTCGCGACTTCGCGCGCTCGTTTACGGTGGGGACGGTACGTAGTTCGCAGTTTGGTTGAGTGTTTGACTCTTCACGTTTGGTTGAATGTTTGGACTCGTCACATAGTTTGATAAATACATGAATTATTTAATTATAATTTATAATTTTAGTTAGATTATAAGATTAAAAGTAATTCAAAATTTTAGTATCATATTATAATTAAATATTTAATTTATATATTTAATATAATTTTTAAATTAAATTTTAGGGATAAAAATTTGTATGACTCATTATTCTACCGTAGTATATAATTCATACATAAATGGTCCTCCCAAATATAATTTAACTTGAATTGGAGTTATAAAATTCAATTAAATTTTATAATTATAATTCAAGTAGAATTGGGTTAAATTTAATTTATAAATTCATATCTAAAATTTTAGAATTTAAAAATAAAGATAATTAAAATTAAATTATAATTGCAATGCAATTTAATAATTTGTATTTTATTAGGATATATAAGCAACTAGTGAGATAGATAATCATGATGTTGCAACTTGTAATGATATTTAATAGTATGTATTTTATTAAAATATATAACTACCTAATGAAATAGATACTCATGCAACTTGTAATGATATTTAATAATATGTATTTTATTAAAATATATAACTATAGATACTTATAAATTTAAGTTTAATTAGTCAAAATAAAATTTTATTTGAATTTGGAGTTAGGATAATAATTTAATTAAATTCACATATAAATTTTTAAATATAAATACTGAAATACTGAAATTCTTTACATTTTTACTAGTAGTAGTATATAATATAGATATTTCTTTTAGTCAGGGTTAGACTTATTAAATGGAAAATCATTTTTGAGAAAAAATAATTTAAATGTCCCATTTACGTTATTTCTATATAGTTTTATGTTTCAAAATAATAATAAAAAAGTGGTACTACTTTTTAGTTGTACAACCCAATGACACAGTCACTCAAAATAGTAACCTTATTGAAAATATGATTCAAATCTAAATATCTATAAAAATAATCTAATAACTTATGAAATTGCCTCTGGAATTTTCCATGCTATTTAAAGCATTAAAATTTAAATAAAATTATCCACTGAATTTCGTTGAACATTTTCCTTCTAGCTAGCAATTGGTTACAAAGCACCATACGAGGAGTTTTAGGGCCCGTTTGAGAACTTGGTTTTAGTCTTGGTTTTGTGATTTTGGTTTTGGTGATCTTGGGTGGTTTTAGGTAAATCTAAAACCTATATATAATGTTTCGTAAGGAGTTGGTATTGGTCTTGGTCTTGGTATAATTATATATATATACTAATATGTATTAAAAATATATAAATATGAAAAATATATATATAAAATTGGAAAAAAATATTAAAATGAAAAAATATATATAATTAAAAAATATTTAAAATTCCCGAAAATATTTGACATTTTTTTTTATTCCAAAAAATATATATATAATCGAAAAAAATATTTTAAAATGTGAAAATTATATATAAAATTCAAATAATATATCTTAAATTCGAAAAAATATATATAATTCAAAAAATATATAAAATTCTGAATAATTTTATTATATACTGAAAAAAAATTTAAAAATAAAAATTTTCCAAAAATTAATTTTTTTCCAAAAATTAATTTTTTTGGGGAATAAAATTATTTTTTTCCAAATAATTCATATTTTCGGCCTCATATATATATATATAAAGAGAGAGAGAGAGAAAAAAAAAAATCAAAATTGGTAGGCCAAAACCATGGTTTTAGTGGTTAGTTTTAAAAAGCCCAAAATCAAGTCCAAAACCCACCAACCAAACATGGTTTGGTCTTGAAATCAAATACCAAAACCAAAATCAAGCCCAAAACTACCTATCCAAACAGACCCTTAGGATCCCAACCAAGGCATACTGAGGCCGGAAGAAAGTCTGTTTATTAATTCCATCTTGTCTTGCCTTCACTCATGTGCTCTAAATTCCTTGTTAAGGGCGAAATCAATTCTTTGCCCGTAAGGTAAAGTGCTTAGTTGATTTCGGACTTATTTGTTAGAAAAGTATTTCAAATTTTATTGTAATTATTTTTTTTTATTTTAGAATTGTAATTCTTACCCAAAAAGAAATTGAGTTTTTCCTGTTCAAAAAGGAAATGAGTTTAACTCTATAAATAGGTATTGTGCGGATAACCAATTCTAAATACAAATACACACACAATTGACATAAGATATTATAGTGGTTCCCCAAAAACACGGGTACGTCCACTTTGAGAGTTTTTCAATATAGATGGGTTGAAAACAACGGTGGTTCGGGAGGAGGATACTAACTTCGGGTATCAATTCTACTCAACCTAACACACACTCTCACTCACAGAAACTCACAAAGTTTCTATAACTCTCGTGTATCACTCACTCACGTATATATATATCTCTTGTATATATCACACTGTATATATTATCACTCTCTCTGTTTTTCTACACACCAATATATCACACACATATGCTCATATATATAGAGCTGTGAGAGAGAGAGATAAGTAAAAATAACAACATTTATGTGCTGGCAGTGGAGTGAACAATTTGTTCACGTATGTATGAGTTGGCTAGATAGATATCCCAGCCTGTTGTGATAGAGAGAGGTTGCATACATGCAACTGGCTTGCATGTTGGTGATGTATGGAATATGTCAATAGGGACCTAGGATTTGTGTTGAGACTTAGAGAAGAAATGTGAGGAAAAGAGGAGAGGAAGGAGGTGTGAGGGTGTTATGTTGTTCACCTATGTAATATCTTCCTAATAAATATTATGTTATCTGTGTGAGTAAAGACATGTGTCGATTCAAGATTACGTCTTAGACAATTTTGGAGTCGAATAATAAATTCATTAACGAGAATTCAAAATTTTGAGTATTAGTTTAGAGTTCATTCATCATAAAATACACCGTCACAAACAATTAACCTCTTGTGGTATTAAATATAATGCCTATAAATTCTTGTTGTTCTCTAGGACCCAATATTTTACATAGTGTTATTGCATCTCTTTGGCATTTTCCGGTGACCGGATGTGTAAAATCTCCAAAATACCCTTAATATATATATATATTTATTTTGAAAAGGGTCCCGAGCGATTACCACCGCCAGGACCGTCTCAATAGCAAGGCAATTTAGGCAGCCGCCTAATTGGAAGACCCAAAATTATGGGTGCCTTGTATATATATATATATATAATTATTTTTTAATATATTGTATATATTTCATTTTTGTATAAGATTTCATCCAATAGTAAAATTAATGTTTAAAAATAATTCTATCTTAATTCAATAATATTTATTTCTGTTTATAATTATCTTTGACTTTTTTTGAACGTGTTTCTTCTATATCATATTCCTTATCTTATTTTTTGGTTACAATTTCTCTTTCTCATTGAAATCACTATTCAATAGAATTATTAAGTTCACTCTATCCAATTCTCTTAAATGCAACTTGGGAGGCTTTGGACATTGTACTACGAAATCAAGTTTTATTTTTTAGTTTGTTAATTTTTTTATTCTAGAGTTCTTTGTTTAATTTTTGATTTGCGATTAATTTTATTCATATGTTTGATTATGTCGACTAGGAGGTATGAATCCGTATATGAAAAACTTTAAAAGAAAAGAAAAATAAATTAATTAATTGAATCTCAAAAATGTGTTATTGATAAATATATTACAAGTAATAATCAAAATATAACAAAAAAATTAAGCAAAAATTCAACAAATGAACAAACAAATCATTTAAAAGAAGTAGAAAATGCTAAGAGAAAAAGATATTAGTGACTTAATTCATAATGATAACCAAAGGAATGATAATAAAAATCTCTATGAAAAACTTAATAAAAATATATATTATATCCCCACAAATATCTACGTGGACAATGGAAGGATACAAAAATAAGAGATTTGTTAGTGGAAAATGATCCAATTAGATTTAGTGATTTTAATTTTCTTAGAGATATATATATTTGGTTTTTGATACTTGCATTTTCTTTCTCATGCTAAGTTGTCATTCACTATATCTCCTTCTCCAGGTCTCCAAAGACTTCACAGAGAATAGCTTAACAGTGTGAATATTATAAACCATCTTGGCTAGAGGAGAATTTCGAAAGCTCTATATTTGTCTTTTTGACATTTTGAAATGCTTGGATTGCTAATTTTGCTGTCTATAATGCTACAGTTATTAATGATCTTGTTAGGGAAAAAATTGAAACTAGATAACTAAGCATATGTTTCTTTTTTATTTTTTTCTTATACATTCTATATTGAGCTGCCTGTTTACTTACATTGATATGCACTTCTACATCATGTTTTGGGAAGGGGAAAAAGTGTGAATATCATATTAGAACTAAATCTAATTACCGGCGGAAATAAGTTTGTGCAGATTATATATTTGATTAATGTTAAAAATAGGATTCATGAGTTCTAAATTCAAATCAAACCTGGATATTTAAACTGGGTTTCATTTAGAATATTATGGTATGTTTGGATAGGGGTGTTTCCGTTTTTGTTATTGTTTTTTTCACTGTTCACGGGAACAAAAACGCGTTTGGGAGTCTTTGATGGTTTTTGTTTTCGTGAACAGTAAAAAAACGTTTTCTCACCCTTAGTTCAAAATTTGAGAACACCAAAATGATGTTTTTTTGTTTTCGGCACTGTTTGTTCTCAACCAAAAAAAAAAAAAAATTGTTGCAGATTCCCTAATCTCCATCTTCAACCTCCAAACTCTAACCTCCAAATTTTTATTTTTATTTTTGTTCCCGAAAATATTTTAGACAAAATTTTCAACCAAACATGTTTTTGTTTCCGGATTACCCTTAGGACAAGAACAAGAATTTTTTTTGTTCTCAAGAGATAAAAAATGAAAACGAAAACACTAGTTTCCAAACGCACCTAGGTTCCTCTGTTACCAATGTGTTTGTTAAACTTTGCTTTGTACTTGTTCAATTTTTTATTTATATTTGCTACTTAGACTACTAAGGAGTTGAATTTGTCTTATCTATTCGAATCCCTTCTGTTTGTGTTATTTATAATATATAGGGCAAACAATTCTTAACCAAATATATTTTTGTTTCCGGATACCCTTAGAACAAGAACAAAATTTTTTTTGTTCTCAAGAGATTAAAAACAAAAACGATGACACTAGTTTTCAAACGCAATTGATACAATTTTTACTTCTCTTCTTTTTTTGCGGGAAGCGAGAAACAAAAATGATGACAAACGTGCCTAAAAGAATGGCTGCTATTAGTATTTAGGGTAATTTGCAACCACACCCTCTGAGGTTTGCATCTATTCTACCTAGATGTAAATTTTTGAAATTTTGACACAAACACCCCCTGAGTTTTGGTTTTGCTTGCCATGACACTCCAAATGACGAAAATACCCTTCACAAAATTCCAAAATATTAAGGGTAATGTGAAATGACCTTTATGCCCTAACCCCAAATATATAAAATTTCGAAAAACATATATATAAATTCAAAAATATATATAAAATTCGAAAAAATGTATGAAATTCGAAAACAAATATTTAAATTTTGAAAAAAAAATATAAAATTAGAATAAAATATAAAAATTTAGAAAAATATATATAAAATAAAAATATATATATAAAATTCGAAAATATATATATATATTTTGAAAAGTATTTAAATTTGAATATATATATTTCAAAATATATATATATATAATTCAAAAAATTATATAATTTTGATAAACATATATAAATTTCAAAATATATATGAAAAATTCAAAAAAATATATAAAATTTGAAATATATATAAAAAATTCAAAAAAATATATAAAATTTGAAATATATATATAATTCGAATATATATATATAAAATTTTAAAAATATATAAACTCGAATATATATATATATTTCAAAAAAAAAATTAAAAATATATATTTTTTCAAAAACAAAATTCAAAAAATTATATAATTTCGAAAAACATATATAAATTTCAAAAAATATATATAAAATTCAAAACAATATATAAAATTTGAAATATATATATAATTCGAAAATATATATATATAATTTGAAAAATATATAAACTAGAATATATATATATATTTCAAAAAAAATAAAAAAATTCAAAATATATAAATTTTCAAAAACAAAATTCAAAAAATTATATAATTTCGGAAAACATATATAAATTTCAAAAAATATGTATATTTTTTTGATATATATATATTTTCAAATTATATATATATATATTTTCGAAATATATATATATTTCAAATTTTATATATTTTTTGAAATTTATATATGTTTTTAGAAATTATGTAATTTTTTGAATTTTGGTTTTGAAAATATATATTTTTTGATTTTTTTTTTTTGAAATATATATATGTTTTTCGAAATTATATAATTTTTTGAATTTTGGTTTTGAAAATATATATATTTTGAATTTTTTATTTTTTTTGAAATATATATATATATATTCGAATTTATATATTTCAAATTTTATATATATTTTTGAATTTTTTATATATATTTTGAAATTTATATATGTTTTTCGAAATTATATAATTTTTTTAATTTTGGTTTTGAAAATATATATATTTTGAATTTTTTATTTTTTTTGAAATATATATGTTTTTTTGAATTTTTTATATATTTTTTGAAATTTATATATGTTTTTCGAAATTATATAATTTTTTAATTTTGGTTTTGAAAATATATATATTTTGAATTTTTTATCTTTTTTGAAATATATATATATATATTTCAAATTTTATATATATATTTTCGAATTATATATATATATCAAATTTTATATATATATTTTCGAATTATATATATATTTCAAATTTTATATCTATTTTTGAATTTTTTATATATATTTTGAAATTTATATATGTTTTTCAAAATTATATAATTTTTTGAATTTTTTATATATATTTTTCGAAATTTATATATTTTATTCTAATTTTAAATATTTGTTTTCGAATTTTATACATTTTTTTGAATTTTATATATTTTTTTGAATTTATATATATGTTTATCGAAATTTTATATATTTGTGGTTGGGGCATAAAGGTCATTTCACATTACCCTTAATATTTTAAAATTTTGTGAAGTGTATTTTCGTCATTTGGGGTGTCATGACAAACAAAATCAAATCTCAGGGGGTGTTTGTGTCAAAATTCCAAGAATCTGCATCAAGGTGGAATAGATGAAATACTATGGTGTGTGGCTGCAAATTACCCTAATATTTATGTAAAACTCAGATCTGATTTATTGAATGAGGTATAGTGCACGCGCGTTATGGGTGAGCAGTTTTGAAAAAGGTTGGACGACGACCGTAGTTATCACGGAAGCAAGGACAGTACCAGCTTTATTAATAAAGGAAAAGGATTTGATTATTTCCACCACCAATTTATATATATGTATATACATATATATATATATATAATAGTGTTCTCTTGTTTTAAGGGAATAAAATAAATTATATTTATTTTTAATATTAATTCTTAAATTTCAAAACTACTCTATCAATATTTAATTTTTTTATTTAAGTCTCTTAATATCATCCATATAAATTTAAAAAAGGTAATTCCTTCAACACAGATGACAACCCATATTTAATCCCATACATGGTGGTGTTACAGTGAATACATCATGAATTTGAAATTGGGTGATTTTATAGGTGTAGAAAAAATTAACTTTCCTATACATAGATATAGACACATAAATCTAATATTTTATTAATAATTGTGCAAAGTCAACAGAAGTCTAAATATTTATATGTCTTTATTAATTCAAAATTTGTAATAAGAAATAAATAAAATATATATATGCATAACCTATATACTCATGATTTTGGAATGTCAGATTTATTTTATCTATATCTATGCATACATGAAAAAAATTATGCGAAGTTAATTATTTATACACCTATAAAATCACCCTATTATGCCAATTTTAAAATTCATGGTGTGTTCTACTGTAACACCAATTTGTTTCTTTGCCACACACATATATTTATTTATACCATGCATGGGATTAAATAATGGTTGTCATGTGTGTTGAAGGAATTACCTTTTTAAAATTTATATGGATGATATTAAGAGACTTAAATAAGGAAATTAAATATTGATAGAGTAGTTTTGAAAATATTTAGTGGTTTCATAATATGATCCTTGGATTAAATCTAATGGTTAATATTAAAAGTGAGTATAATTTATTTTGCTCCCCTAAGAGCAAGAGAACACTACTATGTATATATATATATATATATATATACATATATCTTACTATACTCCCACATGCAATTCATAAACATTCAAATTATTTAACCAACTAACACCCTGTTTGGAACGTGATTCGTGATTCGAAACAAAAGGAAAACTGTATATCTAGAATGTCAAGAAAATATATCAATTATTTTTTAAAAATTGTAAGCTCAAATATACAAATTACAATAAAATATACCAAAAAGAATATTCAAAATTACAAAATTTCAAATATGTATAAATTCAAAAAAAAAATTTTAAATCTGACAAAATATAAAAAATGAAAAAATATATATATATTAGAAAATAAAATATAAAAAATTGAAATCATATATAAAATTTTAAAAAATATTTAACATTAAAAAAATATATATAAAATTTAAAAAAATATATAAAATTATAATATTCAAAAATATATATATAAAATTCGAAAAAAATATTAAAATTCAAAAATAAATCTATAATTCAAAAGATATATATAATTTCGAAAAATTATATTAAAATCTGAAAATATATAAAAATTTAGAAAAAATATATAAAAAGGGGAAAAATATATAGATTCAAAAAAAAAAAAAATTTCAAAAAACATACCTAAATTATAAAGTTCAAAAATAATATATAAAATTTGAAAGAAATATTAAAAATTCAAAACAATTATATAAAATTCGAAAAAATATAAATAAATTAAAAATATATATATTACAGAAATAAATAACAAATTAAAAAAATTATTATTTTTTGTATTATTTAATTCATTTTGCTTAATATTTATTTATTTTTATTTTTATGTATTATTGAATTCATTTTGTTTATTATTCATTATTTTTATTTTATTTATATATATGTTTTATTTAATTTATTATTTATATTATTAATTTATTATTTAATATTATTTATTTGTTTGTTTAAGTAATTTATAAATATATTTTATTATTTATTATCAAATTTTATATATATTGCTTCAAAATTTATATTTTTTTTTCAAATTATATATATATATTTTTTAATTTTATTTATTATTTTTGAATTATATATATTTTTTCAAAATTTATATAGTTTTTCAATTTTTATTTATATACATATATTATTTTCGATTTGTTTTTCAAATTTATTACTGTGTATAAATTTTGGAAATTTATGAAAAGTGGCGGCTAGATTTCATTACTGTGTGTGTATAAATTTTGCTTTCATGTTTTGCATTAAGTTTCATTACTAGTGTGTGTATAGAGTAAAAAATGACGGCTATAAGCCAAAAACCAAGCAAAACCATTATTTTAATGCTTGGTTTTAAGAAGCTCAAAATCAAGCCCAAAAACCAATAACCAAACAAGGTTTAGTCTTTTAAAACAAAAACAAGTCTAGACAAAACCAATCAAAACATATTTTCAAACATGCCCTAAGGCCCTGTTTGGTGGGTGATTATGGTTCCACCTAGTCTGGTATCGTCTTGATTTTCAGGGACCAAACCATGTTTGTTTGGATTGGTCTCAAAATTTGGAACCAAACCAAATTAAACCAATGGTGGTGTTTTTGGAACCAGTTTTTTTTGTGGTTCCACATGGTCTAGTCTAATCTTTGTAACCAAAATAAGATTTTTGAGACCAACGATTAAGAGCACCAAAATTCAAAATTGAATAAAAATAATAGTAATATACAAAATAAATTAAATAATACATAATAATAATAATAAATAAAATAATATATAATAATAAATGAATGAATAAATAATAAATTAAATAAAATAAAAATAATGAATAATAAACAAAATGAATTAAATAATACATAATAATAATAATAATGAATATAATAATAATAAATAAGTATAATAATAAATGAATAAAATATATTTATAAATAATTAAAAATGAATAAATGATATTAATAAATTAATAATATAAATAAGAAATTAAATCAAACATATTTAAAAATAAAATAAAAATAATGAATAATGAACAAAATAAATTAAATAATACATAATAATAATATAAATGAATAAATGAATAAAATATATTTATAAATAATTTAAAATGAATAAATAATAATAATAAATTAATAATATAATAATATAAATAAATAATGAAATAATAGTAAATTAAATGAATTAAATAATTAACTAATATTAAATATTAAATAAATGAATAAATAATAATATAAATAATAAATGAATAAAATATATTTATAAATGAGAAAATAATAAATAATACATAAAAATGGTAAATGAATATTATAATAAATAATAAATAATTTTATTTTTTTTAAGCGAAAAGATCATACCAGATCGCTTTACCAAATATGGTATGGTTCAATGTTTGTGAGATCGTGACCATCAGACCAGACCGCTTACCAAACAAACTTTTAAGTTCAGGATCTAGACAAGTGAGACCAAACCAGACCGGATCAGACAAGATCGCTTACCAAACATGACCTAAGTTTTAAATTGGATTGGATCAAAATTCAAATAGAGACTAGATAATAGATCCATCTCCAGTTATTAATATTTAATCAAAATTGCAACAAAATTAAGGATTAATAATGTTGTTTGATTTCAAATTGGCGGATTTTTAGAGGTGTAACTCAAATTACGGTCTAGATAATACTAACTATTAAATGAGGTTCAACTCAAGCAACTAATAAAACTACTCTACCCTCATTTCAAAAGTCAATATTAATTAGATTAAATATATATATATATATTTCTTAATTAGATTGAACTCTTCAAGTTACACTTTCCTTAACATTCTTGCAATAATGTTGGGAAAAATTGTCCTATTTAACACCAATTTGAATCGCTTTAATGACACTGGTTTGTAAAATAAGCAATCTTAAAATTTCATTTTGTTATATACTTTCTCAATGAAATATATAAATCTGATTTTTAATACCATCCAGTCCACATCTATCTACAATGAGACTTTCAAGTCACACATGCTGTTTTGTTATGAAGTTATCAAAATTACAATTGGGCCCATAAACTATAATAATGTTAGAACAAGGGTGGTCCAAAGCAGATTTGACCAGTGAGTGGGCCCAAGTTCCAGAGTTTATTTGTCTTTGCTATGCGTAATTGCGTTTTAGTGTAGGCCTAATTGGGCTAAATAAAAACTCAATAAAATTTAGGGTAATTTGCTGTGACACCTGCTATGATTTAGGTAAATTCTACCTAACCTCCGATTAACGCACAAGTTTATAATGATACCCCTTGAGCTTTAAAAAGTCTTGTAGTAACACTCCTTTGAGCCGTGAAAAGTCAGGTTTGCCCTCATTATAAATAGGGTTAATTTCAATAAACTTCCATCTACTATTGAATTTCAATCACATTACCCCTCACCCTCACCCTCAAACAATATAATATATATATATAATTAGAAAAAAATATATTAAATTTTAAAAATATATATATAATTCAAAAACAAAAATATGAATTCGAAAAATATATATAAATTTTGAAATGAATAAATAAAATTCAAAACAAATATATAACATTCGAAAAAATATATATAATTCGAAACAAAAATATAAATTTCGAATATATATATAAATTTCAAATATATATAAATTTCAAAAAATATATATTTCGAACAAAAAAAGTGAAAAAATAAATAGATTTAGAAAAAAATATATATTGGTAAAATATCATATATTTTATAATGAAGTGAATCAAACTACTTACCACCAACAACAATTAGTGGTCTTTTTTATATATTTTTCCAATATATATATATATATTTCAAATATATATATATATATATTTGAAATTTATATGATATTTTTGAATTTTATAAAAAAAAATTGCAGTGACACCCCCTGAGGTTTAGGTCAATTCCAAACAAATATATAAAATTCAAAAAAAATATAAAATTCGAATATATATATATAATTTAAAATAGGGTAAATTGCAGTAGCACCCCCTGAGGTTTAGGTCAATGCCACTAATATGCTGGTCAATACTTTTTCGGTCCCATAGCTCCCTGATGTTTCAATTTCGTTACAATGACACCCCCTAGGCTGGTGAAATGACTAGAACGCCCCTTTAATTGTTTCACTTATTATATTAGGATAATATATAAAGTATGAAATTACCCATATGCCCAAACACTTCACCCCTCTGAAATTATTAATTACACTTCCACCCCTTATTACAATATATATATATATATATATTACGAAAATTACAATTTGATTTTTTTACTTTATAAAATTCTAAATAAACACAAAAAATTCGAAACAAACATATAAAATTCGAAAACATATATATAATTTGTAAAAAATATATAAAATTCGAAAAAATATAAATTTTGAAACAATATATAAAATTCGAAAAACATATAAAATTCTAAAAAATATATAAAATTCAAATATATATATATATATATATATATATAAAGTGTGACTGAAGTGATTCGTACCACATTTGGAAATTTAAATTATTTTGAAATTTGAAATCATTTCAAAATATATATATATATTTGAAATTTTCATTCAAATATATTTAACAGATTGCTAAAGTATTTATTTTGAAATAAAAGAAAGAAAAAATTCCTTAATTAAGATATTTCTAGCACTAGATTTTCCTTTTTTATTATTTAAAATTTAAATATCGTTATATTAATTCCTTGTTTTTAGAAGTGGAAACAAAGAATGACAGAGGAAAGAAAGTGATCTTGCAAAGGAAAATTTTATGATATTTTTGACCTTACATTATTTTTATTGAAAAGGAAAAATTTTACGAAGGAATAAAGTTGATATTGCATGATTCTATTATAAAATTCTTTCCTCTTTAGGAAATGTTAGATATAGAATGGAGAAAATGTGGTAGGAATCATTTCCAAATGTGCTAGGAATCACTTTAGTCACACTTTTTTTATATATATATTTGAATATTTTTTAGAATTTTATATGCTTTTCGAATTTTATATATTGTTTACGAATTTTATATATTTGTTTCGAATTTTATATGTTTTTTATAATTTTATATATTGTTTCAAATTTTATATATTTTTTCGAATTTTATATGTTTTTTCAAATTTTATATATTTTTTCGAATTTTATATGTTTCTTTCGAATTTTTTGTGTTTATTTAGAATTTTATAAAGAAAAAAAATCAAATTGTAATTTTCGTAATATGTATATATTTTTTGTAATAAGGGGTGGAAGTGTAATTATTAATTTTAGAGGGGTGAAGTGTTTGGGCATATGGATAATTTGACACTTTATATATTACCCTAATGTAATAAATGATACAATTAAAGGGGCATTCTAGTCATTTCACTAGCCTAGGGGGTGTCATTGCAACGAAATTGAAACCTCAGGGGGTGCTACTGCAATTTACCCTTTAAAAAATATATATAAAATTAGGAAAAAATATATAAATTCAAAAATATATATCCAACAACAATTAGTGGTCTTTTTTTATATATATATTTCCAAAAAAATATATTTTTTCGAATTATATATATATTTCGAAATTTATATGACGTTTTTCAAAATTTATATATATTTTTCAAATTTTATATATATATTTTAATATATTTTAAAATTTAATATATTTGTTTCGAATTTTATTTATTTATTTCGAATTTGATATATATATTTCTAATTTTATATATATATATTTTTTGAATTTTATAAATATATTGTTTGAGGGTGAGGGGCAATGTGATTGAAATTCAATAATAGAGGGGTTAGATGATTAAATTCAATAGTAGATGGAGGTTTATTGAAATTAATCATATTGATAATAAGGGCAAACCTGATTTTTCATGGCTTAAAAAATGTCACTGAAAGACTTTTTAAAGCTCAATAGATGTTATTATAAACTTGTGAATTGACCAGAGACCAGGTGAAATCGACCTAACCATGAGGGTGTGACTGCAAATTACCCTCAAATTTACCACGTTTCAAATGTTGGAGTAGGAATTAATATCTAGCTGGAACGGCACATGCAAAGCCCAGATTAGCTATTTAGTGGGAGAGAAATCATTGGAAAAGGAAGATAATGAACTTTATTTTATTTTATTTTTAGTGATGAAATATAAATAAAATCCCTATATAGTGTCCTTTAAATATGAAAAATCCAATAGTGCCCAAAATTATAACTTAAGTGATAACAAAGTTGTTTTACGTTTTATTAGATAAATATTTTATAATATATTTATTAGAAATATTTCATGCTTAAAAATTTATATAGTAACTTAGAGTTAACTATGTACATAATTCTATTTTCAGGCTTAAAAACATAATTTTCAATCAGAAACTTCAACAATACCAGACTTTGCATAATTATGTACATAATTTCCGGTACCGTTGAAGTTTCTTATTGAAAATTATGTTGTTTTTTTGTTATCTAGTGATGCACTTCGGTCCTTTTTTTATATATGCTATTGTTTGAAAAGCTTTGATTGGTTTTTTTCTTGCAATAATACTATATTGTTTATAAAAAGAATAGCATGAATGATTTATGGGAGGAGTTGAATAAGTCATTTGGCTTTTATTTTGGTTGGAGGACTTGAGGTAAATATGTATATTTCTTTATAGTCTAGGTTAGGCTTATTAAATGGAAAATCGTTTTTGAGGATAAATAATTTAAACGTCCCATTTACAATAATAATGTGGTGTTTGTTAGTTACAACCCAATGACACAGTCACTCAAAATAACCTTTTTGAAAATCTGATTCAAATCTAATTATCTATAAAAATAATCTAATAATTTATGAAATTACCTCCGGAATTTTCCATGCTATTTAAAGCATTAAAATTTAAATCAAATTATCCACTGAATTTCGTTGAGCATTTTCCTTCTAGCTAGCAATTGGTTACTAATTAAGATTACGTCTCAGACAATTTTGGAGTTGAATGATAAATTCATTAGCGAGAATTCATATTTTTGAGTATAAATTTAGAGTTCAAATCATCATAAAATATACCTAGTGGCAAAAGTAATTAACTCTCTTTTTTTTTTTTTTTTGTTGATAAGTAATTAACTCGCTTTTTACTAACCATAGAATAAATAAATAAAAGAAGACATTAGTACAACCTCAATTTGACTTTTCACCTTCAATTTTTTTTTCTCAAAATGGTTATAGGTATACTAAATTATTTAATCGAGAGATTGAAAAATACTGAAATAACCTCCTTTACTCATGAAAGTGGAATCGAATAAGAGTTTTGGATTGGAAGATGAAATATTGAAAAAAGTCACCATGAGCGGACTTTATCAACCTATTACTCAAGACCATCTCGAGTTTCCTTAAAAAATCAGTAAAATTAAAATGCAATAATAATGATCTATCGAAAAAAAAGTATAGATTAGGTAAGGGACATTAAATGCAAAAGTACAAAGCATTTAATGTTGTCCGGTCTATCGAAAAAAAGTATAGGCTCGTCTTGTATTTTCCAGCTATTTTAACTTTATCCGATTTTCTTCAGAATTGAGATTGAAATTGTTTCCTTTTTCGTATTCATCTTATTTATGTATTGAACCCCTCCAATGGTAAAAAAGAAAAGAAAATACCACACAAGCTTTGAAAGCTGGATAGTGCTCTATTCAATAACGAGATATGTGAGAGAATGCTATTCTAATACACATATGCAAAAATAAATATTTAAAATTCTCTTACCCCTATTACCATAGTCGACCTCGATTTCAATTTTCTCTTTGGTAATAAGACCTCATTCCTTTATCAATTATGTTTAGGAGTTAAAAAAAATAAAAAATTTGGTTTTTAATAGATAGATCTGGAAGGGTGATATGAGCAATTGTTTATTCTAGTGAACATTGAAAATGGTCCCACCACTAATATGATAGGTAATTATGCTACTGGAACACGGTTTAGGACTTGGTGATGTTATGAGTCTGGTGTGGCATTTTATAGGGTTAATAGCAAAACACCTGTGAACTATACCCTCTCTCTTACTGAACCTCCTGAATTATTTTTTGTGCTGAAAAACTCAAACTATAGTTTTTCCTCCACCCTTATAACACCGTTAATTGAAATTACACTGAGATTTCCTGAAGTTTTTGTTAATTTCGCTCGCACCCTAAAATTATATTTTTCTTATAATGACACCCCCTTGAAGGGGTGAAATGACCGGAATATCCTTGTTTTATCTCCCCTATTTCATGAGATAAATATCTAGGTGGTGAAATTACCTCCATGCCCCGAGATTAGAACCCTATAATATTTGGTGATATTTCCAAATATTTTTTACAAAATAAAAGTTAAGAAAAGAGGTTGGAAATATTTCAAAACTTTTAAATAATAATAATAACTAATTAATATGCATTACTTGAAGTGTAACTCTAATGAATATTTCAAAAGATATAGAATAAAGGGTTATAAATATTTTCATATTTTTAAAAAATTATTAATTAATTGATATACATTAATTAAAATGTAACTCTAATGGATATTTCATAAAATATTGAGTAAAGATATAAGACAAATATATTTCGACAAGCAACAAATGTTAATTGTTAAGAACAAATTTTGTGACTTCCTATTCCAAATCTTCAACCTAATAATTACTCACTTTCTAAGAACTAATTTTTTACGACCGCATATATACATTGAAACTTTAAAGTAATAATTTTGCCACTCACTTGAATTTCTATGTCACACATTGCTTCTAGTAAGGCTCCAACTTCATTTAAGGAAAATATTTTGAACAAAATTTGGCAATATGAGATTCTTTATAATGATTATGGCTTGTTGCTTGATGAAAGACAATTATGTAACTAATAATAATAATACTTACAAGAAAAAAAACTCATTCAAAAATAAAAATTTGAATGAAAACTAAGAAATAAATGATCAACCTGCAATTTTCATCTTGATAAATATTCGAAAAACTAGACCATTCAATTTTAAATGAATCCAGTGGTTACAAGTTCTTGACAATCTTATTTTAAAGGGTTAACACTTGTTACTTGCCGAAATATATTTGTCTTATATCTTTACTCCATATTTTATGAAATATCCATTAGAGTTACATTTTAATTAATATATATTAATTAATTATTTTTTAAAAAAATATATGCAAATATTTATAACTCCTTACTCTATATTTTTTGAAATATTCATTAGAGTTATACTTCAAGTAATGCATATTAATTAGTTATTATTATTATTTAAAAGTTTTGAAATATTTCCAATCTCTTTTCTTTAACTTTTATTTTGAAAAAAATATTTGGAAATATCCCCAAATATTATAAAGTTCTAATCTTGGGGCATGGAGGTAATTTCACCACCTAGATATTTATTTCATGAAATAGGGGAGACAAAACAAGGGCATTCCGGTCATTTCACCCCTTCAAGGGGGTGTCATTGCAAGGAAAATGAAATCTCAGGGGCGAGCAAAATTAATAAGAACTTTAGGGGATCCCAGTGTAATTTTACTTAACGGTGTTATAACTGTGCAGGAAAAACTATAGTTTGGAGGGTTTTCAGCACGAAAAGTATAGTTTAGGGGGTTTAATTAAAAAGAGAGTATAGTTGAGGGGGTTTTTTGCTATTAACCCCATTTTATATTATCTTCAATGAAATTATATTTAATAATCTTATGATTGAGAATCTTATCATTTGAGTTGTAATAAGTACGTCTTAGGTAGTACCTCTTTGGCACTAGATCATGGAAAACAATCGTGTCAAGTGTGCCTCTCACTGAATCCAGGAGAGTGGGGGCCCACAGATTAAAAAATGAAAAGTTATTTTACTATCATTATCACTTTCTATCATATTGTGTCATGTGTCCTATTAGGCCATAAATAATGAGTTATTATGTGAATAAAGATGCATATTCATAAAGTGAATTCAACATTATTATATTCTTTGGTGAATGATATAATAGTTTTAACAATCTTAAAATAATGATACATGTTACTAAAAATGCAAAATATTTTATTTTATCAATTTATCAATTTAACCTTCAACCATTAAAATTATAAAATATATACATTATAAATTATCACATCATTATGGTAGGATCATAGATAAAGTTAATATTTTATTCACTAACACTACAATAAAAATTATTCTCTTAAAAATTTGATTCCCCAAAGTGAATCTATAATTTAAGACCGATGGAGTACAACTTACAAGTCTTGTGTAGTAAGTAATATAGGCAAAAACCAAATATATCAAACACAATATATACCATAATTTACACAAAACTCCTATAATTTCATGATTTAATCACAAAATTACATGTCCTCCACTAAATTCCCTGATATTTCATATTTTAATCAAATATTCTTCTCATTCCAATAAAAGCCAATTTTTATATCAAAATAACTCAAATACCCATGATATAAAAATTATACTTAATGAATAATTTGCACTAAAACACCCTAAATTTTTAATTTTAATCAAATAACCCATCGAATAAATACATAAGGCTCATAATAAATAATAAAATATAATATTATATATCATTCATAAATAATAAATAAATCTTTTGAACTACCACTTAATGCAGAAATGTTAAAAAATGTTATTTTTATATTTTGAACTTATTTGTTTATATTTCAATTTTTTTATTTTGCCACTAATGTTATTATTTATATATATATATTTTTCATTTATAATAAAATATATAAAAACAAAAAAAAATTCAAGACTGGAATTATTTTTTCGTTTTAAAATTTTGTCTTAAAAAAACTCAAACCATTTTAAAATTTTGTTTTTAAACGAAAAAAAAAAATTTACGCCATTTTTTTTTCATTTTAAAATTTTGTCATAGGCATTTATTATTTTACTCCAAATCACGATCTTCATTTGTCACTACCAATGCTTCATTTTTACATTCATGTCTTTATAAAAAAGAAAATTACATAAAGAACCCTAATACTAATTCTACCACAAACTCATCCTATAATAAATAGTACTATTAATATTATGATATTTTTTTCATTTCATAATTAATACTAGTATTTATTATCCCGAGTGAGTTTGTGGTAGAATTAGTATTGAGGATCTTTATGTAATTTTATTTTTTTATGAAGTAAAAATGAAGCATTAGTAGTAACAAAGAAAGTCGTGATTTGGAGCAAAATAATAATTAATTTTGATAGAAAGTGATTTGCGTTCTATATATAAATGTATATATGTTATACACTATGAATTGCAGATATGGTAGAAAGTGGTAGTGGTGAGTATAATAATTTTTCATTTTTTAATCTATGGACCCTCACTCTCCTGGATCCTGAGAGGCGCACTTGAGACGATGTTTACCCCTAGATCATGCTTCTGTGCATATACACACATATATGTATATATATATATATATATATATATGCGCATGTGTTCTCTGTTGGTTTGTTGAATAAAAAAGGGTTGAATATTTTTTTTATTTTTTCAAAGCATGTCACCATTCACCAACTAAAATATGTTACTCTAACAAACCTTGGGTAATCCTTTGGAAAGTTTTCTCCTACTTTTATGATCGACTAGTTTATATTTTATCTAGATTAACATGAACAATATGAAAATATTGACTCCACCACTACAAAACTCCACTAGTAAAAGTAAGGTAATTGAATTGATACAATAAGGTTTTGTTTTGATTATCTGAGAATCTTTTACATGGCATCTTTAGTTGGTTTAAATATCAATAGATATACTCGTTTGTGTTTTATATTAGGTCACCAAACTAATATCTAATTTTTATACTTAAACATCTGTAAAACCTAAATTTGTAATTTATAATTGTTGTCTTATTTTGTTAATCTGAGATGGTCAAAACTTAGTTCATGCTTTCATTATTGCTTTATGTGTTTCCATTTATTGTTTCAGATGTAGGTTGATACTTAGGATGATGTGAAGCAAGAACATTAAACACATATTTATATGTTTTAGATTTTCTTTTTTTCTTTTTTTTTTTTCATTTTTCCTTCATATTTAGATGATGAACAACTTGGTTATACCTTGGGTAGAGATGATTATTTTGACATAACTTATCAGGATTGTGATATGCCTGTGTTTTGTTTGCTTTAAATAGTCGGACATGGCTTAGGTTCATACTTCAAGTGCTCTGTTCTCATCTCATGACATGTAACACACTCTGTTACACTGTCCAATTTGGGAGATCAAAAGGTCCAAAGGACCCTTACAAATATGGAGAATTGACACTTGTTTTCAAGTAACCGAAAATAACTATTCGGTTCCAAAATGGGTAAAATTCGCATATTTGCCAAACCACCCTTTCATTTTTCTCTAAGGATCTACAGAAGATCTCAAACTGGACTAAAAAATTCACGGGCACAAAAATCATCACTGCAAAACTGAGTAACCAATGCATATCATACAATCCTGGATCCTCGTTGCGGTTTCGGTATCGGTGTAACGGACTCGGACAATATCGACCTCTAAAATGAATATCGGTGATAAATAACGTAACGGACAATAAATTTCATATATTGCTGATAAGTGCCTCAACTTAAAGACTGCATACCAACTGCAATACATATTTGGATGGTGATTGTAATCTATGATTCACACCTACACTTGATTAATGTGAAACAATAGCCATCAAGGACTTCCAAGATTTGTAATCCAAACCTTAGTCAGCAGAGAAGACCTTAGTTTCTAGCTGGTAAGCTTTGGTGAAGAAGCCAGGCCAGCAAAGGTACGTCGACATGATGCTGCTAACGGTTGCTGCCCCGATGAGCATGTTCATGACGACAATCTGCAGCTGAATGGCCTCCAGAGGAGAAGCTCCTCCCATTATTAGGCCGGTCATGGCACCGGGAAGGGATATGAGGCCCACTGTTTTGGCATTGTCCAATACGGGAGAGAGCGAGATCACTAGAGCCCTTTTCACCTGTTGAAATGTCGCTTGGCGAGGAGTAGCCCCGAGAGCCAATGCCGTCTCCACCTAAACATAGAGTTCAAAGGAAATCATCATAAACATGCCCGATTGCAAAACTATTCAAAATGATTCCATATTCAGAACTCTATATAACATAATGAACTGATCATATAAAGCTATTCACATTCGAGTTGGGAAGGGGAAAATAAGCACAAGCACTACAAAAATGACAGCATAAAAACTCGATTTTCCATTCCAGCAGATCTACCGTATAACAATACTACCACTATAGGTATAGGCGCAGTTTTTGACCCCTTTCAGTGACGGTTACTAAAACCCTTATTTCTTGTAATGTGGTCACTTTGGACTAATGTGTTGTGCCCATAATGTATACAATTTTCATATGTTTTAACGTTGCAAGATCAGCTGAGGTGACTAATTTCTATACAAAAGAATGTAGGCAGGCCAAGAAATCGAACTGAAATAAAATTCCGGATATCACAACTTACCAGGTTCATTTGTGACCTGATATCATCTCGGAGTCTTTTCATTGTAACTCCTGTGACGGTCATTGCATTGCCAACCATCATCCCCGACACAGGTATAATGTACCGTGGCGTGAAAGGGAAGACATTTAGCACAAGTAGGATGAACATGGTCAGACCAGTGCCGGCCATAATTGAGGCTCCCGCCACATACTTCCCACGAGGGACATGTTTGGCGCGTTGACCCGCTGTATAACCAGCAACAGAGACCTGCAGGGGCATAACGAAATAAAATCAATTAAGCGAACAGAGCTATATCCATGAACATTCACTGCTTTTAGAATAATATTGCAACTCATCATCTTATACGCTTACAACCTTAATTCAGTAACAAACCATCATGTATAAGTGTATCAAAATATGTGAGAAATTTGTTAATGGGGAGAAATTAAAACACTAATATATAACACAATACGACACAGTAATTCAACAAATACTACAAAATACCATGTTCTAGCAACTGAATAAACAAAAATATACTTCAGATACGTTATAATCATACATACATATATATATCTATATATATATATATAAATTTCCCTAAAATATAATCACATGAAGAAGAGAGATTTAATTTCCCTAAAATATAAATTTAAAGGGTATATTCCATAAATTTCTTCATGGGGAGAAATTAAAATACTAATATATTTGAATTAAAGTAAAAAATTTGCAATCACCTCTAATCCACATAAACTCTGCTTAATCAGAATCAAATAAATCTCCAATTTTCTTACCAACCAAACAAGAAGATGAAGACAAATATATATATATATATATATATATACATACCATGAAGAGATAAGCCGCGACAATCCAGATTCTGTTGTTCTGAGTGAAAATGAATTGAAGAACGAATCCAATAACGGAGAGCTGAAGAAAAGCCCTGAGAATCGAGTATGCCATTTCTGCCCCTAGCCCCAATTTCTGAAAATAGGAGAGTGCCACCGCCATGAAGACGACGGCGGTGGCGGCGATGGGCTTCAACATGCCCTTCAAGAACTCCACCATCCATTCAAAGTCCATTTCATCAGTTTGCACAAACAAACTCAAGACATTACACAGTATATATACGTGATTAGATTGGTGTAGTTGCGTGTGATTAGTAGCGCAAATAAAATTCGGAGTCATATTCCATACAGATATATTCATATTCAATGCACCACTTTATCACCACTAATTTTGTTTTGTTGACGAGAGTCGCACACATCTATTTCTGCATTGGTGCATGTATGTAAGATGTACATATATACATATATAGGAGGAGGAGAAACGACCTTCCCCTAATGGGGAGTTGGGAAAAAGAAACATCTCGTGGAGGAGTTTCTGAATGAAGTGACATGAGGGGGTTTTGTGAATTGAGATCCAAGTCCAACCCACCCCACCCCACGTAGCCTATGGACGTACGGTACGACAACAAACGGAAAGCTCCACTCTCACACCGGTTTAGCCAACGCGCTTAGTCCAACACATAAATATATATATATATATATATATTATATGTAGTGTTGATCAAAATTCAAAACTTATGAATTATCATTAATCATTGCCAATCATACTATATTTAAGGAGATTCTACTTAGACAAATTTGTCTAAACTTAGTCCAATAATTATTATGTTTGTGTCAAAATAATTGATGTAATTAAATATGTTTTGTATTTTTTATAAAAATAATTTAAAAGTGTCTATAACATTTAATTTTGTTTTTTAATTTGTGATATCATGCTTATTGACCGAAAGTATTTGGTGTTCAATAACGTCAACAAGTATGTTATATTGACTTCTTCTTCTTTTTTCCCCAGAAAAAGTCTGACTTTCATGTGTGTGCATTTTGACAATAATTTATAATTTTTATGCGCAGTAAAATTTCTCGGAACATTAATATATCTTGTTAAAGACTTAATAAAAGAGTAGTATTTTATTGAGTTTGTTCATTGATAACGAGTGGAATTTAAATGCACCGGTCATACAAATTTGTTAGTATTTGCAATAAATTATGATGTATCTCAATGTTACATGTGTTTATTTTATATATAATTTAATTTATTAAAATAATGATTTTTAGTGCAAAATTACAGATCTACACAGTGCTTTCATGGATGACGTAGGAGGTTGCAATTTAGTCATTTTTATGAGTTATGAGTTAAGTTACAAAATAAAGTGCATTCACATTTAAATTGATACACTTATTTTGAAATAATAATAATAATAAATAAATAAATGCTGAAATTGTAATAAATGAAGCATTTATTTAGAATGGTTGCTGCATTTATTTACAATGGTCGACACTAGTTTTTATGTGATCTGATTTATGGAATAATGTATTGGAACACTCAATATACTGAATAGGATTCATCCATTTTAAAAAAAAAATCGTCCAACCGACCGCATATGCAGCCAGTTAAATTTCTCCCTCGGTAGCCTCAATTATAAATGTAGATATATATTTATTGCAATAAATTATAGGTAGAGAAGTTGGAGTGCACGCGCATTATGGGTGAGTAGTTGAGAAAAAGGTTGACGACGACCGTAGTTATCACGGAAAACAAGGACAGTACCAGCTTATAAAATAAAAAGGAATAAAGATTTGATTCTTTCCACCACCCTCTGTTTGCTTCTCAATAATGAGTGAATCACATCTCTTATTGTATAATTATACATAACATGTACATATTCTTACACATATATCTGAGAATATTCCCATATGCAATTCACAAACATTCAAATTATTTAGGATTTATACCACTTGCATGTTTCTCCTAATTTTATTTTCACCTCTTCAAATTTTAAATATTTCAATTATACCATTTAAAATAAACAATATCAATGTGCAATTACCTCTTTGCTTTTAAAGTATTATTCTTATAAAAAAAACCACGTATTATGTGAGAGCAAATTACCCATTTTGTATAATTATTTATAGTGATTATAGGATGACATCATGATTCTAAGTGAGACAAAAATTAAATCTAAGAAGACGTAATTAAAATATTTGAAATTCAAAAAAATAAGTAAAATTAGATTAAATTTCAAAGGGTGAAATTGGAATTAACTAAATTATTATATTGTAATAGACTTCTGCGTTTAGGTGTCACGCGTTGAGTGCAAAGAGAACTTATTTAAAATCTAATTATTTTTAGGTTCAAGGTCTCTATTAAATCGGAATATTTATGTATTTTTTTAGGTTTTGGTAATGGCGAAACCTAACTAAATCAGAGAATATTTTAAGGATAGTGACCTTTATGCGTCTGTTTGGAAAGTAGTAAAATAAAATAATATGTGTGTATATATATAGTTGTGCAAAAGTAAATAAATACAGTAAAATAATTATTCTGGTTGGTGAAGAGTCAAGACCACGAGGGCCCGAAACTATGGACTTGACCTGGCCATGTGGTTCTTGTTTTTTTCGAAAGGTCACGGGTCGGTCCATATGTTTCCCATCTCATGCAAGTAATTGTCTTTTGGTCCTATTAGATAAAAAAGAGAGACTTTTTTGGCACCTTTTATTTTCACCTTTTTTTAGTACATGACCTGTTATGTCTTGTAATCAACGGTAATTTCTTCCAACATTTATCTTTTATCATCCACGTCCTCAGTTTATAGAGATGAATTCAGCCACATGTTTCTTTTTTTTTCTTCCTGGTTTTTCCATTTCATTCATATTTTATTTTTTCTTTTATCATACAATAAATATATATATATATATATATATATTTTTTTTTTTTTTGATAATGAGGTGTCTGGAGTTTTCGCTCAAAAGGATTCTTTTACATGAATCAAGTAAGGCTTGAATTATATTTTGTCAGAATTATGTCTACGGTTATGACTCCCACTAAGGCTTGTTTGATATAACTTCTGCTTCTGCTTTTAGACAGAAGAAAAAAGAAGCAGAAGCTAGTGCTCTAGTTTCATCAAAACGTTATTCCAAGGCTCGAAAGATCTTCTAAAAATTTTGTTAGTGTTCGAAATCATTTTTCCTTGAAAAATCAAAAACAGTATTTCAAAAGTCAATCCAAACAGGACCTAAGTCATGTTCGATCTATAACTGTTGTCATGACCTCAATAAATTACATGTTAGTATGATTTAAATATAAAAATTGATGGTTAGATTATACCATATGCTATTTTCAAGGAAAGAAAATTATAAAATTCAACATAATTTTTGAAATTATTTTAACATGGGTTAAGTTGGTTACTTTTAAGGCTATTAACAAACAATTGCATATGGTTTCAAACTTTTAAGAAATACCCCCGAGGTGTCATCTAACCTCCTATACTTTTTTCACCTCACACACAACCCCCATTCCGTTAACAAACACCCCCGTTATAAATTGCTATTTTATGCCCAAAATACCCTTAATTTGATATTTTATGTCCATAATACTCCTAAAAAATAAATTAGTAATTAAATTAAAATTTTTGAATAAATTATACATATATATATATATATATATGTATACTACTTATAAAAGTGTGGGCCTTTTTAAATATATATATATATATATATACTAATTTTAAACGGCCATGTATTATTATAAACCCAAATTATATATATATATATAAGATTTTTGCACAAGGCTTTTTGAATATATATATATATATATATATATAAGTACACAATTAAAAAACAAAAAAAAAATTGAATTTGGATTCCTATTCATCTTGCTTTTAAAAATAATATATCAAAAACTTATACTTTAATATACTTTTATTACATTTTAATAATAGTTCATTGGATGTAATTGTTACACTTTGATAATAATACACTTTAAATATTTTTATTTTTTATTTTTTTAAGAAAATAGATGTATAGAATTTTTATAAGGGCTTTGGCCTTATAATTTGTAATTTATTCAAAAATCTTAATTTAGTTAAACTAAAAGTAATAATTTGTAAATTATTCAAAAATTTAATTTAATTATTAATTTATTTTGGGCATACAATATTAATTTTGGGGTATTTTGGACATAAAATATTAATTTCTAATGATAGATGATGATGTTTGTTAATGAAAATTATGTGTAAGATGAGAAGAGTACACTAGCTAGAAGATACTAAGGATATTTGTTAAAAGTTTGAAACCAGAGTTGTTTCTTAGTAAGAACAAGATCGTATCATCTACTTATCATTTGATTATTATTAACAAGTGTCGATACCATTTCCTTCACACATTTGTTATCATGTCGATAGTGTTATTTTAATCATTCATATAACTTCACCTAACAAATATATATATATATATATATGTTTTTTAAAACATAGATCCGTTGTATTTGTATATGACTATATACTTGCGACAACATCCTTAACAAACAGGGGCAAGTGCATACACGTAAGCAAGCTAAGAAAACTCTGAAACTTGGCCCCACTCACCGGTCAATTCTACGCATGCAACTTGATGGTATTTAAAATCAGATTAATAGTATATTTCACTGAGAAATATCTAACAAAAATGAAATTTTAAGATTGCTTATTCTAGAAACCAGTCTCATTAAATTGCTCTTAAATGGCACAACTGTTCCCAAAAATATTGCAAGAGTATCTTCTAAGGAAATTGTAACTTGAAGAGGTCAATCTAATTAATATTGACCTTATGAAATTAGGATTGGATAGTTATATTAGTTGCTTGAGTTGAACCTCATTTAATAGTTAGTATTACCTAGACCGTAATTTGTGTTACACCTCTAAAAATCCAAGCCAATTTGAAATCAAACACCATTATTAATCTTAATTTAGTTGCAATTTTGATTAAATATTAATAACTGGAGATGGATCTACTATCTAGTCTCTATTTGATCCAATCCAATTTAAAACTTAGTGTGGGCCTACTTGGGCTAAATAAAAACTCAATAATATTTACCACTTTTCAAATGTTGGAGTAGGAATTAGTATCTAGCTGGACCGGCACATGCAGCCCAGATTAGCTATTTGGTGAGAGAGAAATCAACGGAAAAGAAAGACAATAAACATTTTTATTTTAGCGCTATTATCAAGAAATCCTCCATGATTTTAAAAAAAATCAACTTGCCCATTTCTTATACGTAAACATCTCATAACATTAATAAATTTGATCAACTTGTCCCATTTCCTACAATTTTAGATAAAATTGTTCCTAAAACAAGAGGGGGTTTACTGATAAACGATTTTTTTTTTTGTTTATGCTGAAAAAAAACATTAATGTCAAAATAAATTTTTTTTGAACTATCAATTAGGATAAAATATAAAAAAATTAAGTCCGAAATATAAAAAATATTTCGCACTACAAATAAGATTTTTTTTTCATTTTCAACTTTGTTTTTATATTTTACTATAAACTAAAAAAAAATTTGTTTTATGCCAAAAAAAAATATTAATGCCAATTTTTTTTTTTTTTGGAAACTACTATTTAGGATAAAATATAAAACAAATTAAGTCCAAAATATAAAAATATTTCGAATTACAAATGAGATTTTTTTTTCGTTTTTAACTTTGTTTTTTTATATTTTACTATAAATGATTTTTTTATGTTGAAATAAAAAATTAATGCATCAACATTTTTAAATTTCCAATTAGGTATTTTTTTTGGCATAAATAAAAAAAAAATTATTGTAAAATATATATATATAAATAAATAACGAAAAAAAAATCTCATTTGTAATTCAAAATATTTTTTTATATTTTATCCTAATTGGTAGTTCCAAATTTTTTTTTATTTTGGCATTAAAGTTTTTTTCCAACATAAATCAAATTTTTTTGTTTATAGAATAAGATAAAAAAACAAAGTAAAAAATGGAATTTTTTTTTATTTGTAGTTAAAAATATTTTTTATATTTTGGACTTTGTATGAAATTGGGCAAGTTGATCAAATTTATTAATGTCAAGAGGATTTGTTTATAGGAGGAGGGTAAGTTGATCTTTTTTAAAATCACAGGGGTTTTTTCTGATAATAGTCATTTATTTTATTTTGAAAAAAATTAATTTTTACTGATAAAATATATATATATATAATACCTATGTAGTGTCCTTAAAATATGAAAATTCCAATAGTGACCAAAATTAGAACGTAAGTGATAACAAAATTGTTTTACGTTTTATTAGATAAATATTCTATAATATATATATATAGATATAGAGTAATGATCACTTTCAAAATTTATATTCTTCTATCTGAATGATAGTTAGATTTGATTTTTAAGTTTTAAATGATCATTTATTTATTTATATTAATCACGGTCATTATCATAAATGAGTATAAATTTCTTATTCACCAAGAGCAAAAAATCATTTTCGTATATATATATATATATACATGGTTACTAAAATTTTAGTAAAATATATTAATCCGTTTGGGAGCTTTTACTTCTGAATTTACACGTAACAAAAAGAGAAGTAAATACCGTTTTAAGAAGCTGATACCCGCTTTTTCTAACGCTTTTCTAAATTTTTTTGTTAAATACCGTTAAAAATAATTTTTTCCTCAAAAAAGGCAAAAACAATTTCTGAAAAGCCGATCCAAACATAGCCTTAGATTAATGGGTAACTTTATGAATTAAAAAACTGATTTCTAGTTCAAAACATTTGCTGCTGAGATAATGAATTATCAGCTCGATATATATATATACGAAAATGATATATAATATATGTTTTCTTCCTTTTCTAGCTCGATATATATGTGTGTGTATATATCTTCTAACGTAAACGACAGCGTTTACTGCACAAAATACTATAGCCTCTTCGCTAACAGCCTAACACTGACCACTGGTCTCTTGAAGAAAACTACTCTACATAGCCAAAACTGAAAACTCCTCTCTCTCTCTCTCTCTCTCTCTCTCTCTCTTCTTCACCAAAAATGTCGATGATGAATCTTCTGAGGAACGCAATTAATTCGAACCGTTCGATTCAAGTTGGTCGTCCAAATCAAGGCCTCTCGTTGCTTCTTCGTGACTCGTCGAAACATTTCTCGACCGAAGCCGAACAGCCGACTCAAGCCGAACAGCCGACGCAGGACCCTCCCGTTGAGCCATTTCTTGAAACCCCCAAAACAGGTTCTGAAAGATCCCGTTGAGTCATTTTTAGCTTTTTACTCTGATTAGGTTTTATTATTGGCTGTTAATTTCGTATGGGGATTTAGGGTTTATGCGTATAATTTTTTTGATTTTGTTTGTATTTAATCGATTGATTATGATTTGCTCGTTATTAGCTAAGTTATGGGGCTTGATTATAGATTTTTTATTAAAAGGAATTTTCAGGATTAGGGTTTGGTGCTAGGGTTTAGGGTTTTTATTTTCTTCTTGGATTTAACCCCAAAATGCCAGGACTACACCATACATAACCTTCACTATACTTAGGTGATATGGTCACAATCACTCCCCTCACTACATGGTATCATATTGCCGAACCGGCATGGTATTTTTTCCCTTGACCGAAAGGCCCTGGCCTCAACTCTATTACATGGTATCATCTTGTCGGGTTTGGTCATGAACCCGGCACGGGTTTTTTTCCTTGACCGAAATGTCTCATACCAATTGGAGACAACACTGTACATATGAACACTCACCTTCACTATATCCCAACAATGTGGGACGTTGCACTAAGGGCACTTCCTTTTGGTGCTGAGAAAACACAGTGAAAGGAAAGGATTTTCATTTTTTTCTTTTTCAGATTTTGCATTTTGAGCATTTAGGTTTTTGTTTGGGGGTTGATAGATTATGAAATTTTCCATTATTAGTTTTATATGTAGTTGATTTGATTACAACTTTTTGAAAGGAATTTTGAGAACTAGTGTTGGAGGTAGGGTTTAAGCAGGGGATGGACCCAAAAATTATGTGAGCGCGGGAGACCTACAACAACGAAAAGATCAAAGATTGCGTGGGGGTAATAATAAGATTTTTTTCCCCGCAATTTCAAGAGCGTGGGGATTAGTAAATTTTATAGATTTATACTGCAAATTTTTGAAAATAGTAGGTTATATCCAGTAAAATAAAAGATTCATGGGGAGATTCCCCACAATAATGTATGAGTAGGTCCACGCCTGGGTTTAAGGGTCCTACTAAAGTCTGTAAGGATTTCCTTTTGTTGCTGAGACAACATAGTCAACAAAAAAAGACACTATAGATTTGTATGTGTTATTACGCTTTTAGACAGTTGAGGTCTTGATTGGGTCTCCGATAGAAGGAAGGGACTATATTTGAAATGACTATTTTCATTGTTGTGATTGTGTGTGTGTGTTTGTCATGAGATAGTGGAAGATTCACTGCTTGGGCTCAATTATCATATAAAACGGAAGCAAGAAACTTAGTTTTGTCTGCTTTCTCAGCAATGACATATACAGCTCTTTTTGATGTATGATGTTTTAATGGAATGATTTGATTCTAATATATGCATTTGTGCTCTCTTTGACGGTTATGTTAGGTATGGTCTATGGGAAATTGTTTGACACAAGGCATGCAACAAGGAGCTACATTCTCAATTTGCTCGAAGGGTGTAATTTGAGGCTGGATGATATTAAAGTCGACTACAATAGATCATCATTTACGCCGACTGGAATGTAAATGTTCACCTTGTGATGCATCGGAGTGTGTGTGTGGATATATGGAGAGAAACAATATGTGTGTGTATATATGTATATTTTCTCTATCCAAAATATGCATTGAACTGTGTCAGTTCTTCAACTGATATGTTCTGGCTCTACTTTCCTGAGAAGTAGACAGATAACCTCGAGTTGAGATTAAATTAGTGTTTATATAACATGTAATAAGTTTATGTATTAATTGTTCTATCCTTGAAACACATGTAGATATCTGTCTACTTATGGTCTAATATGCTTTCTTCCCATGCTTAAACTCATAGTATATTGTTTATTTGGTGGTCGTGAGCAGGTTGATTCAATTCCCTTCTCAGTCTGCCTACGATACTGCTGTCAGGGCGATTACAAGGAAAGGTCGCTTGTTTAGATTGGATAGGGTATGTCAAGAATTGATTTGCCTTGACATTATTTTTTCTTGTTATGCAAAAGTTCTTGTGTTGATGAGCTTGAGTTCTGTGACACCAGGCCAATCGCACTCAGTGGGATTTTGTTGAACCTTTTAATGGAAGAGCTGTAAGTAGAAATATCGCTGTTAAGCATCTTTTTTTATTGAACTTTGGAACTTGGCATTTTGACATATTATTCATTCCGAGTTTTGATCATCTTGATCTTGAATTACTCTGGCAATATAAAATCACTTATATTGGAAGGACACTTCAGTTTGTTTGGACTCCATAGTTAACAACAGGACAAGGAGTTTGGTACCTTAACGGAAATTGAGGAAATCGTTTTTGAAAACATATATGTCCTATATTAAATACGTGGTTATGAAAGAAAATACGCTATGCATGGGCTTTTTTATCAATATTTTCGTTGTTGTAGTAGCTATATATATGAATATGTTGACTTTTATTTGTTAATAGAGAAATAGTGTCAATTAATTTTATCACACTTATATTCAACCTTATTACATTATTCTATATGCATTGTCAAGTGTGGAGCTTTGCTCAAGTATTTAGATCAATAATCATTTTCACTGTCTGATTGTGCTGTGGATTCTAAAAAACCTTTAAAACAGAAAAGGAAAACGGTGTACTATTCTATTCCAGTTGCGCAGATCGTCCTGTCTTAAGAACCCGACTCAGTAGATAAAATCATCAATACTTCTGGAAACCAACTATTGACAGGCCTCTCGCTTACCTTCTTGCGTTTCCATCTGCTTAGCTGTAATAACTATTTATTTATACCTTTCCGTTTGAGATTTATATCAGACTCTAGTGCTAATAATCGCTTGCTTTCTTGCTGCGACTTTATGGAACTTAATTTCTGATGCATTGAAGCTTTGATTCTGTACCAATGTATTAGGGATTAAAAAACATTTCACTATTCATGAATATTCCATGTTCTTATCAATTTTCTTTTTTGAAGCGTAAAAGTGAAAATTGTACGGAGATTGTAATTGTAGTTCTTTCCATGTGATATTTGTTGATTGACATATTTAAATTGAGATTTAATTAATGCTTTGCCTTTTCAGGTGTTACTGCAGGGGATCTCTCGCAATGCACTGTCAGATGATATAGAGCGTTTCCTTTCTGGTTGCTTCTATGATGCATCTACAATGCAGATTTTTACCAGGTTGATGATGAATAGTTCGCCCAGAGCTTAGAAGAACTTCCATTTTTGTATTTCTTCTCTTGTGACGGTTCTTTCTTTTCTCTAAAGCAAATCTTCTGATAACTGTTGCAGGCAGTTTCAGGCACTCCCAGAGCCTATTAAGTTGGCAGTTGTACGCTTCCCCACACAGACGGAGGCAATGAATGCATTCATTACGAAGAATAGAGGCTTCTGTCTCAACAACCAAGTCGTAGTTCGTGTTCTCCATTAAACCGCCCATACCTCCTTCCCTTTGTTTCCCTTTCTAGCAGGCACCTTTTTGAGGTTAGGATTACAAATGAGATTGATTCTATACCCCAGCATAATCTAGGGTTTTTCCTCTTATATGAGGAAGACATTATGGAGTTTGATGTTTCTAAAATCTAATTGTTCAGCCTTGTGTTTTAAAAGAGATGAATCTAATCAGCTACAGTCTAGGAAACTGATGGTGTTTGTTTGCTTTGCTGACTTCAAAATTTTGCTTGGGTTTCTATTTTGCCATGTATGCTCAATTGCAATCCTAGCAGGAAACTAGTATTGTCTTTGTTTCCTTATTTTGGCTGTACTAAAGTGATATTAGGTTCGAGTTGCAAACAAATTTGTGGCATAATATATATTTTTTAGTGTGGTTAATGGAGTACTCGAATTAAAAATTAAAAGGTCTACATGAAAAAAAAAATATCATGTCCATAAAAGAACTAAGAAGTCGAGTCAAAACTATTGGCAATGAAATGAGGAACTAATATTGATCATGACGTATCAAGCAAATTAATAGAAGCTTATTTTTGAGACGGACTTATTATTATTATTTATCTTGACCTGACGTATTTAAAGATTGCATATATGTAAGAAATTGAGCCTTCAAACTTTCAACAGATTAATTGAGCCTTCAAACTTTCAACAGATTTTCCACCAAAACATATACTTATATAGACTGGAACAGAAATATAATTTTTTCATGGCTGATTTTTGTAGTCCCATTAAGGAAAAGAAAATAAAGAAGTCAATTCACTGTTCCATTCAGATATCTTTAAAACACGACAATACTAACGACTAAATATAGATTCTTAACGGTCAAATTATAAATTCCCTGTGTATTTAATCACTCATTCTGAAACCATATCAGTTCTTTGATTTCAAAGAGTAACCGCATTGATTTTAATTGTGTGTGTGTGTGTGTCATAACCAATTGGACTACGTTCTTGTATATCTCATTAGCCGGCCTTTGCAATACAAGGAGTTTCAAACTCCATTTTACTCTCTGATGCTCTGTATTGGCCGTATATTTGTTTGTTTTCTTCACAAATAATATCAGATTCATTTGTTTGTTAGTAATAATCAGGCCCCTATATTCTATGGCTACCGATAAAACCAAAGTTTTCACTGCAGAATTATCTGGCACTAGTCCTTTTTCCTATTACATAGAATTTGGTTTTATAGTTTAAAATTGTATGTTCTATATATATATATATATATAGATGTATGCTTTTAACTTTTTTTCTTTTTTGTGAGTTGGGTAATAGCCCTTTTTTGTTGATCAAGGTAAAACAGGTTTGTGGAACATCAATTATGGATAATTCACAGTCACATCAACAAAGGAAGGGAAGATTGGTTCCGCTTTCGCCCTTCAACGCTCCAAGGTTGATGAGCGAAAAGTCTAGTACAAGATCCAGCGATGGAAACTCGAGTAACAAGCATGATATAGATAGAGGGACGAATGTCCAGGTCATCGTGCGTTGCAGGTGAGAAAGTTCTCATTTTGCTGCACTCTTCTTGCTATGGAGGTCATTTCGAGGAAATGTTATTATGATTAGCAGATTAGGATAACAATGATGATGATTGTTGTGTTCTAGGCCATTGTGTGAGGACGAGGCGAGGTTGAAAACGCCTGTGGCGATTGCTTGTAATGAACTCAAATGTGAAGTGACTGCAGCTCATAAGCAAATAGATAGGAACTTTGTCTTTGACAAGGTTTGGTTTTCAGTTTTGTTGCTTCATTTGAAAATTTGGTAGGTTTGATTAGGTTTAGTTAAGTAGATTCTATAATTTTCATCTTTTGGTGATCGTTGTTTCTGGTTTAGGTGCTTGGTCCGACCTCCCAACAGAAAGACTTGTACGATGAAGCTGTCCGTCCTATTGTCAATGAAGCTCTCGAGGGATACAATTGCACCATTTTCGCATATGGTCAGACGGGAAGTGGAAAAACTTACACAATGGAAGGCGAAGGAAGCACATATGAGGTTTAATACCGTGTTAACCACCCGTCTAATCTAAAAGCTTAAGTTGTTAGAGCGTCACGTGTGATGTTTGAACATAGAACTTCCTATTTCGATACTATGTTAATCACATAAATACTCTAAAAGTTTAACTGTTAGCGAGGGTATAACTTAAATATTTCGATACTTCTACACCTTGGGGGTATATGAATTAGGCATTATGAATTAAGATTGTGTGTGCGCTTTCGGTGCTTTCAACTTTGAGTTCTCTTTTTCTTTTTTCTAATGTTTTTGTAGAATGGAGAGCTTCTTCATAAAGATGCAGGAGTCATTCCAAGAGCTGTCCAGCAAATTTTCGATACTCTTGAAGCTCAAAATGCGGAGTATAGCATGAAAGTTACGTTTTCGGAACTTTACAATGAAGAAATATCGGATCTCTTGGGCCGAGATGAAACGCGAAAGAAGCCAATATCACTAATGGAAGATGGAAAAGGGGCTGTTTTTGTAAGAGGCCTTGAAGAGGAGATAGTTTGCAGTGCAGATGAAATATTCGAAATTTTGGCAAAAGGGTCTGCGAAAAAGCATACTGGAGAGACTCTTCTCAACCACCAAACCAACCGTTCGCACTCAATTTTGTCCATCACTGTCCACATTAAGGAGTGTACTGCAGAGGGGATCGAGCTCATTAAGTGCGGAAAACTGAATCTTGTTGACCTTGCTGGTTCCGAGAATATATTGAAGTCGGGTGCAAGAGAGGTATGGTACAAGATTCTTCTAATTTTGAACATTAGATATACATATTACCTTATCATCTGCTGTAATGGAGTGGACTCGGAGGATCTTGCTAGTCTAGGTTTGAAATATGGCACGAAATCTTACGTAGTTAGTTCCGAAAAGAACACTACATTATATAATTTGACATCCAAGAAATGCTTGTATGATAGGGAAGAGCCAGAGAAGCTGGGGAGATCAATAAAAGCTTGCTTACTCTGGGTCGTGTCATCAATGCACTAGTTGAGCAGTCCAGACATGTTCCATACAGGTATGACTTTACTTCAGAAACATGTACTGGAATATAGAATGTAATGCTATATCAAGAATGAATGCTAAAGTCTGGGGAAATAAAATTATATCATGATCAAAATAAAATTAATTTTCGTAAATTATTATTTGGAAATATAGGGCTAGCAAATTAACAAGGTTATTGAGGGACTCGTTAGGAGGTAAAACAAAAACATGCATGATTGCCACGATATCGCCATCTATTCATTGCTTGGAAGAGACACTCAGCACCCTAGATTATGCATACCGTGCGAAAAACATCAAGAACAGACCAGAGGTTAGCAATATGGATTTCTTTTTATTCTTTGAAATCCATTTTCTTTGAGCCTACTATGACCTTTTCAGTTTGTTACTAATTCTAGGTCAACCAAAAGATGATGAAATCTGCACTGCTCAAAGACTTGTATATGGAGATAGACCATCTTAAGCGAGGTATATTTAGGGATTCAACTTTTAACATCATGAGCCTAGTACTTTATTTTTCAAAAAAAGAAGCTGCTGCTGATATTGAATAGTGATATATAGGCTCTTCTGCTATATTTTTCTGTCTTTTACCAGAGTTACATGCCATAAGAGAGAAGAACGGCATCTATATACAACGCGACAGTCTCCTGAAGGATGAAGCTGTGAAAAAGGTCAAAATCCCAACATTTGGTTTGATCAACTTTCTCATGCAATAGCATAGACCTTGCATTAATCTTCTATGTGCCCTTATGTAGGCAATGGCCGAGAAAATGGAGCGTGTAAAACTTGATTCGAAGTTGAAGGACAAGGTAAGTTTCACTTATTAGGGAAGTTTACGGATCCAAAGAATCTTCGTCCACAAACCTGCATTGAGGCTTGACAAAGAAAATTTTATGTTGTGAGCAGCAAATGATGGAGCTTCAGGGGCTCTACGTTCATCAGCAACAATTAACTGCAGAATTAAGAGAAAAACTTGCAAGGACTCAGGTTTTGTGTAATTGATGGTTCAAACTTCTCAATTTTCTCGAACTACACAGTAGGCTTCTCGGCTTTTCACCATCACTAGGGACTGAAGTACTCTATGTTATGCTTTTGACTGCAGAGAGAACTCGAGCAAAATGAACATGCTTTATTTGTTCTAGAGGATAGATGTAGACAAGCAGATGAAACAATTAAAGAACAGCAATACTTAATTTTTAATCTACTTGGATCTGGTAAGTAAAGAGCCATCAGTTTTCTTTTCTGTGGGAAATTTTTTTATACTGCCAAACGTGCCGATATAATGGTTGTGAATTAGTCTGTTTAATATGATAAATATAAACTTATATCCCTTCTGTAAAGCATTATGAAACTTGGTTTTTTCTGTACTACAAGATAGATCTCCGATAGTACTATTATTCTTTTTCTTTAGAAAATGCACTTACTGAACGAGCATTCAAGCTTCAAGAAGAGCTGGAGACTGCAGCATCAGAGGCGTCCGCCTTGTTTGCCAACATTGGTTTGTGTTCTTCTTTTTATCATTCGAATTTGTCAATCATAGAATGATTCAAAGCTCGAGACATTTACAGTACCACATATGTTTCTGTAAACAGAACACAAGAATGAAATAGAAGACCGGAACAAATTTCTGATCCAGAGTTTTCACACACAATTAGCTCAGCAGCTGCAAGTTTTGCACACAACTGTTGCACATTCTACAGAAATACATGAGCAACAACTGAAAGTAATTGAAGATAATATGCAATCCTTTACATCCTTGAAATCCAAGGTAAATTTTAGTCGATTAGTTCATGCATGCTACTGTATCAGCACCTAGAATTACCGTCTTTCTGTATCTGTGTAGGCAACAGGAGAACTTCAAGTAAAGCTCGAAAAGTTGAAAGACATGTATAGCTCAGGAATTGAATCGTTGGATGACCAAGCTGGAGGACTCGGTGCAAATTTTGAGTTAGCTTTCGGAAAGACAAATTCAGTAGTCTCGAGCCATTCTTCTTCGCTTGTGGATGTGAGTATTGCTTCCCATAAGTGAGCCTCCGACTATGTGTTATCTACTTACTGCTGATTTTCACCCACGCATTTTCACAGCTTTTCAGAGAAATTTCTTCAGAGATTAATGCTGCACTTGATGAACTGAAAAGGAACCTTAATAATCAAGAGGAAGAAATAGGTGCATTTGCACAGCAGCAGCATGAGGTATGCAGCTGGTAGTTACAATTTCATCAGTCACAAATTAAAATTTTTGTACTTTCGCTTCATTTTGTATAGAAGTCGCTGAATAATACTTTCCATCTTCTTCTAATATTTCTTCTGTTTAAATATCAGAGTTACTCCAGAATGTTGGACAGCACTCGATCGATTTCTAGAGTTACAGTGAATTTTTTCGAAACTTTAAGCATGCATGTTTCCAAATGGACACTAACGGCGGAGGAAGCACAAACAATGAGTGACCAGAAATTATGTGCAATTGAAAAGCAGTTTGAGGTAGTTGATTTATCGTATGTTAAACCTCCTTCTACAAGATACAGACACATTGCTTTACTGTTATTTTTTGACAGTTTAAGTTGCTTTTGTAGGAGCATGGCGGGAACGAAGAGAGGCAGTTGTTAGACAAAGTGTCTGAGCTGTTAGCGAGTTCAAATGCAAGGACTAAACAGCTGGTATGCATCTATTAAGAAAATATTGAACATGTAGAAACAAATTCAGACGATAATAGATTTTCTCGAAGGAAATTGTTTTTTTATCATATGGTGTATTTTAGGTTCAAGCAACAATGGATGGCCTTCGAGAGAATGCCTCCAGTAGAACCAGCAAGCTTCATCAAGAAATGTCAAACATGCGAAATTTGACGACTTCTGTCCAAGACGAATGGGCGACTTATATGGGAAAAGCAGAGGCTCAGTATATCGAGGACTCCATTGCAGTCGAAGTTCAGAAGGATGGATTCGTAGAAGACATCAGACACTGGTAAAGGCGTCTTCACAAACAGTGATTATGATGCTTCAATAATGTGTGATGCTTTGATTTGCTTTACCTTTCAAAAAGAGGAAAGTGAAGCTCTCTGTGGCATTTTAACATGGAATATGTTCGCTGATGTTTTACTGATACAACGCGCAGTATGAAAAACGGAAGAATGGTTGCTGAAAAATGGGAGAATGCTCAAGAATCTATTCTCGATCTACAAAGTAGAAGTGTGAACTCAGTGAATTCAACTGTCCAGTAAGTTTATCTTGTGAGATTAATTTTTTTCAAGATACGTTTTATATCCTTTTTTTTTTCCCCCTGTCATCTTTGATTTGTTTACTTAGGAGTGCCACGGAGATTAATCAGATGATCCGAGCTCAGTTTTCTTCTTTTGCCTCGTCAATGCTTGAAGAAGCAGAAGCTACGGATAGAAGTTTTCTTTCTTCCATTCAGTGTGAGTTTCCACACACAAATGCAAATGTCAATGGAGAATCTAAATATTCATTCTATTTTTATTTAATTTTCACTATTATTACAATATACGAGTCTTTTGCAGATTCACAGAAACTTGATAGCGACGCGCATGCAGAAATTATTTCTGTCATTGCTCCTTGTTGTGAGGATATGAGAGAAATGAAAACTGCCCACTCCCACAAAATCGTTGAGATCACAGAAAATGCAGGAAAATGTCTGATAGATGAATATATGGTAGGAAAATCAAGGACTGAGTGTTTTCCACTGTCATGTACGATTTTCTGCTACACGCAGTATAAGAATCATATATGATGCGTATTCTTTTTCTAACAAACAGGTGGATAAGCCTACGTGCTCGACTGCGAGGAAGAGACTATACGATTTACCAAGCACGGAATCGATTGAAGATCTCAGAACTCCCTCATTTGAGGAGTTGTTAAAGACATTCCACGCAGCTGGATCAGTAAAGCAAGCAAATGGAGTTGTAAATAAATCGCCGAAGGCAAAAGAAGGAAGTTACAGCATGGCCCGGCAAAGCCAAAACTCTTAATCTTATGCATAGCAAGCAACAACTTGTCATCATTCTTAGCTATAACTCTTTCTATATATATATATATATATATATTTTTGTAACCAGTATGTCAAAATTTTCCGAGCAATCATGCTATAAAGGAGCTGCAATATATGTATGTGATTACAAGTGCAGAATACACGAATCAAATGCACTCGCTGTCAGCTGCTTGTCAGAAAATTTTAAGTTGTTTGATGTCCAAGAGCTTGACCTTCTTCACTGGCATTGACATTCAACCAACAAAAGAGAGGTTTCCATAAAATATCTTCAAAACACAATCTAATAAATTCATTTCATTCTTCCATACCAAACGACTAAAGTCTCCTGATCAACTATCATTAACCATATGGTCCGGATAGCTATTTACAGTAAGCGTCAGCATTAACAATAAGAAAACTCGAAAAATTGGATCTCTAAAACAATTAAACTTAGGGGTACCTGTCTCTTCAAAGCACAGCAAGAATTTACAAATTACTTTCCGGAATTCTTTCATCAGAGTAATATGTTCTCTCCCACCGATTTGATGCCAAGAGCCTCCGAAATTTAATTTAATTGCCTTCAATCACAGGCCAACTCGTCTCAAGCCAGATTGCTTTCCAGTGTTTCCCGCTACTGCCTACACCTTATAATTGTAGAAGAGGTACCATCATTCTCGAACTCTTCTTCTTCCCTTTCCCCATGTAAATATACCCACAAGTGTCTATGTTTATCATAACGTACACAAGGATCGCGTTCATAGTGCAAGCGGTCCAAAGCTCCACTCACGACTTGGCTAATTTGTAAGTCGGAAATGTCTTCCACTATATATTGAGAGTCTCTAATAAGAGTACAGACATCAACTCTGGTACCGATACTTCCAGGCAATCTAGCTGCTGCATCTCTAACAAGACACAGAACAGTGACTTGGGGAGGCCGATTATTTTTTAGCATGAAGTGATCTCGGGCCCTTCCTGTTGGCTTACCGCTGCACCTTCTCAGAGGAGCAACCGCAGATTTCCTACCATCAAGCGCTGTATAAAAAAAAGCACTGTCGGGAATTAAATACCTCAGCGTCTCCTCTCTACGAAAATAAGCCTTGACTTCGTCAGAGCTTGGTGTAATAGTACTAAGATTCCTGTGAACTCTCGAGTCCTTGAACCTTTCTGTTACACAAGAGGGTTGTGTCAATATAATAGGTGGTGCAGGAAGAGTTCCAATTAGTTGAAGCGTCTCTTGCCTATTTTTCAGCCAGCTAGCAAAGCAATCGACCAACCTCGCAAGAGTTGTTTGAGGAAGACCCCAAGCTTCAGGAGATGTCTCTTCCTCAATATGACCTGACAAATTTGAAGAAACTGGACCTATCCAGGACCAACTTTTGCTGGAATTTTCATACGCTGTAAGAGCCTTCCAACCCTTTACCCCTGGAGGTGCTGCTCTAGAAGAAAGCATCTTCAGAACTCCTCTGACTAAATCTAGCAGTGGCTCCTGGGTTTCGAGAATACTAGGGTCTCCGGGTTTTGATCTCACACGCTGCAAAATTTCGTGAATAGTAAGAGAAGAAAAATTCCTGCCTTTCATTTTTTCAGATTTTGATGCACCAGGTTTTTCACGAGAACGAAACTCAGTGACAACTTCAGGACATCTCTTCAAAGTACCCTTGGATCGGCTTCGTCTTCTTTTGCCATCTCCAAGATGCTTGCTGATCGATAAAGCCTGAATTTCAGCACACGGAGTAACAAGTGCCATGCGAACAGCAGAAACAAGATGTACAACGGAGAATGAGAAACCGCTCTGGAGAGTGGAAGTGGACAAATTAACCTGCTTCTTATTGGCTGATCCTATAACAGGAACCACATCATCAATGGCAGTGTTTTTTGAAGGAAGCATACCATAAACTAACCCACTGCCTAAAGGTCCAGTTTCAGTATCCTCCTTTTTCTGTGATCGCAGTTTCTTTTTCAAATCAGTAGGTAAATTGATCACATCTTTGGATCTAGAGTTTAAATGATCATACTCTCCCAGTTCATCCCAATCTGTTGTATCTGCTTTTCGCTTCCAGTTTTTTGCCACCGATAATTTTGTGCCTAATCCGTCCTCGCTATCACTTGTACAACCTTCAATATTTTGACAACCTTTTGCCACCATCTGCCTCTCCGATAATTTTGTGCCTAATCCGTCCTCGCTATCACTTGTACAACCTTCAATATTCTGACAACCTTTTCTGCCCAACCTACTAATCAGTCCTCGATTATCCAACAATCCTTGCATTTCAGGCGAACCACACTGCTCTTCCACCGCAGGGAAATAGAAGTTCCTATGTTTTTTCGACTTGCTCAATGAGAACTTGTTCTCAACATTTCTCCCCTTCTCCTTTATGTCCTTATTTGTGGTCTTTGGCAATGGAAGTTTTAACTCCTCACCAGCTTTCTTCTTAATATTTCCATGTCTCCTTAATCTCTTAGCATCTCGCCTATTATCATCAGCTCTTGATAATTCACCATCAGGCATCTGAAAAGCATCATGATTACTTCCAGCTGAAGCTATGTAATCCTCGGGCACATGTGAAACACCATTGGCCATTTGAAACAGAATACGCGCTGCATCTAAATCTCTCTCTTCGAGCATTTCAAATGCCGGTTTTTCTTCACAATGTGTTCCCCTTATCTGTGCCATTTGTTTGTCCTGATAATGAAGTGTCAATATGGAACCACGAGTTATATTCTGATATACTTTCTCTATAGGAGATATATGTAAGATTCAATGACAACAGGTCTTTTGGGAAATGCCAAATGATTACCAGGTCATCTCTTCAAAATGGAAATTAATAATAACTTCCAGGATTAAAGAAATTCTCGGTTTTGAGAAAGAAATTAAATTTTAACTGCTACTTTTAGAGTTATTTTTAGCTTTACAATCCAAGCTACCATTACGTGTATAAATCCAGTTACAAAATACATGTGACAAAAGCACCTAGCACATTACCATTGTACTGAGGCCCCGTTTGGTATAGCTTTTGCTTCCGGCTTTCTACAGAAGAAGAAAAGAAGCAGAAGTCATTTTGAGAAGCTGGTACCCCCTAACTTCTTTAAAACATTCTTCCAAGGCCCAACAGCTTTTCTAAAATTTTTGGCAAACACTGTCCAAAATAGTTTTTCCCTCCAGGAAGCCAAAAACGGATTCTAAAAAGCCAATCCAAACAGGGCCTAACAGTTTGAATAATGCCAGCCATTTTATAAGAAAACCTAGTGACCATAACAATAACAACCCCTACCCCGACCCATCATGTATTTCTAAACCATTTTATGGATGGAACTATAAAAAATAAAAGCCAACCGAAACAATCAAAAACAAATATAGGAATAAAAATTGTCCATCCTTTTTAGCAAAAGTGACTACGTAAACGCATATCATGGGTGGGCAGAAGATCAAACATTCTGAGTTTGAACGAGTTGGAAGGTGTTGTTCTCTTTATACCCTACCTTTCATTTTATTTGTTTGGATCGAGTGTTGTGGAGATTGATCTTGGTAGGTTATGTCTTTACATCTTCCATCTTTGCTTCAATTTCAATTTGTTTTGGGTTTCCATGGAGGTTGTGGTGTGTGTAGCTAATGAGGAATCAGATCGTGAAATTACAATGGAGTCGCAACTATTGGCTCTGAGCAAGAAGCTTGACATGGTGATTGAAGAGAATAAGGGTTTGAAGCAGTTAATCCACCAACAGAATGATGTTCCAACTAGGAATCATGAAGGCGAGAATGGTGATATGGGAGCTGCAACTAATAGAAACACAGTTAAGGAATCATCTAAGATTTCTGGTATGGAGGAACAGGCTACGGTTGTGGGTGAGTCTGATCCTAAGAAGTCATGGGCAAGCTTGGTGCGTAAAAAACCTGCAAATAAGAAGATGACTTTACACTATGTGCCTCCTACTAAGGTGAATGGTCAGTACGTGGTCTCTCCTCCAGTTAATATGGAGGTAGTTGAAAAAAGTATTTGGAGCAGATGCTTGGTAGGATATTTTTTGGGCAAAAGACTTCCCTTCTTTACAGTGAATTCGATTGCACATAGAGTTTGGGGTAATGATGGGCTGGTTAAGGTGTTTAGCTCTGAGAAGGGATTCTTCTTTTTTCAATTTAAAGAGAAAGAGGATTGTTTGGCCATTTTGGATAGAGGTCTTTGTCATTTTGCTGATCATTTGTTGGTGCTGAAGATGTGGCATCCAGGGTTGTCTATGCATAAGGAAAATATTACAGAAATCCCATTATGGGTTAAATTTATAATTTGCCAATGGAATATTGGACGGAGGATGGGTTGAGTGAAGTTGCTAGTGTGGTGGGTACACCTTTATATGCAGATGATATGACAGAGGAGTCTCAAAGGTTGAGTTTTGCTAGGATTTGTGTTGAGATCAATGTAGATACTGAGCTTGTAAGTGAAATACAACTTAATCTACCTGATGGTACTAGCAAACCTATCAAAACAGAGTTTCAATGGATTCCTACTAAATGTACTAAGTGCAAAGTGTTTGGGCACTCTACTGCAAATTGTGGTGCGGGTAAACAGGTGGTGAAATTGGATGACAAAAGTGATAAAATTCAGGAAAAGAGACAGGAATGGGTTGTTGTGGGTAGGAAAGGAACTAAAGACAATGAGGCCTCTAGTTCTAAAGGGATTTAAGCATCTTCTAATCAATTTGCTGTGTTATCTGATGTGGGACAGGAGAATGATATTCAGGCTGTTAGGGAGGAAAACGAATCTCATAAGGTGAGAGAGGCAGAGGTTGAAGTGACTCCTGTTGATAATGAATGTTCAGCAGCAGAGGATGGAGCAACTGATTCTATTGATGTGGTAAGTGAGGATAGTACCACTGATGGGGATGGTCTGCTGGAGGTGGGAAATCAGAATATTTATCAAATAAATGAGATTGAGGGTGGGCTTGTCGTTGAAGCTAAAAGGGATAAACAAGGTACAAAAAAGAAGGGGAAGCAAAATCAAGGTGGTCCAGTGTTGAGATCTAAAAGAGGTATAGGGCAGTCTACTGCCAGTGATAAAAGTTCTCCTCCTAATGTTTCTTTATGAATCTAGCAGTCTGGAATATTAGGGGTTTACATCAACCCCTGAAACAAAATGAGGTTAAAAGAATTATTCAAGAACAGGGATTATCTGTGTTTTGTTTGGTGGAGACAAAGGTTAAAGCGGCTAATGTGCAGAGAATTTTTTCTACTATTGCTAGAGGATGGAAGCTTTTGACTAATGATGCATGGACTGATGGGGGTCGAATTTGGATTTGCTGGGATAATGATAAGGTTAATGTGTCTCTTGAAGGGGAAATAGAAATAGTATTCATTCTTTGGTCATAAGAGCTGGTGAGAGAGTTGAGAATCCAGAATTGGTGGCAACTGAAATTATGGATTATTACACTGACTTATTTCATGCTCAAGACGTAGTGGAGGTGCCTGACCTTGCTCCTTTTGTGATGCACCCTGTGTCTAATGATGTGGCTTTACAAATGGTAAGTCCAGTTACTGCTGAGGAGGTTAAAGCTACTTTTTTCTCTCTTAAAGATGATAAGGCTCCTGGTAGTGATGGATTCAATACATTCTTTTTTAAACAAGTTTGGCATATTGTGGGAAGGGAGATTGAATATGCTATTATGGATTTTTTTCACAAGGGAAGACTTTTAAAGGAGATTAATTCTACTATCATTACTTTGATCCCTAAGGTGGACAACCCTACTGGTGTTGCTGATTTTAGGCCAATATCTGTGTGTACTACCTTATACAAATGTGTGGCTAAAATTATAGCTAATAGGCTGAAGGTTTCTTTGCCATCTTGCATCAGTATGAACCAGGGAGCTTTTGTGGCAGGGAGGGACATAGCTGATAACATCCTCTTGGCTCAAGAGTTATTTAGGGGATATCATAGTGATAAAGTGTCAGCTAGATTTGCTATGAAGGTTGATTTAAGGAAGGCCTATGATACTGTGTCTTGGGATTTTTTGCTTGCTGCTTTGAAAACATTCAATCTACATCCTATTATGATAAAGTGGATTAAGGTATGTATATCAACTGCTAGATTTTCCATCAACATAAATGGTTCTTTGCATGGTTTTTTTGGGAGCAGCAGGGGTCTGAGACAAGGTGATCCTATGTCCCCTTATTTGTTTGTGATGGGCATGGAGGTGCTCACTGGGGCTATCAATGCAAGCATAGAGAGAGGGAAGTTTACCTATCACTGGAGGTGCAAGGAACAAAAATTGTCTAGTCTGATGTTTGCTGATGATTTGATAATGTTTTCAGCTGGGAAGGTGAAGTCAGTTCAATGTTTAAAGGAGGCCTTAGATTGGTTTAGTAGGGTGTCTGGTCTATGCCCCAATAGCTCTAAAAGTCAGATGTTTATGGCAGGGGTAAAAGAACCAGTTGCTACAACTATTGCTAACTTGGTCCAATTTCCTATTGGTACATTGCCTATGCGGTACTTAGGAGTTCCTCTTATCACTGTTGGATTGAAAAATCAGGCTTGTAAAGTGTTGGTGGATAAAATCACAGCTAGGATACATAGTTGGTCTTCAAGGTTTTTGTCATTTGCAGGGAGGTTACAACTCATTAAATTTGTTCTTTTTGCTATACAGGTCTATTGGGCTTCAATCTTTGTGCTTCCTCAATCTGTGTTGCATGATATTAATAGTGTCATGAGAAAGTTTCTGTGGACTGGGTCCAAGCTTTATAGTGGGGGTACTAAAGTGGCATGGAAGGATGTGTGTTGTCCTATGAGAGAAGGAGGTCTTGGGGTGAAGGATGTGCCTGCTTGGAATGAAGTTGCCATGTTGAAACATTTTTGGAGGTTGGCTAATCCCTCTAAATCTTCTGCTTGGATTGAATGGATGAGGTTGCATGTTATTAAAGATAAATTTTTTTGGATGGTTAAGACTCCTCAAAAATGTTCTTGGACATGTAAAAAAGTTTTGATGATGAGGGACAAATTTAGAGATCATGTTAAATGTATTATTGGTAATGGGAAATCTACTCATTTATGGTTTGATCAATGGTTGCCAGAAGGTGCTCTTTGTCATGGTGTTACCTCTGAGTTTATTGACGGCTCCTCTCTAGGAGCTTTTACAAAAGTAGAGGCTATTATACACAATGAGCAGTGGAGTATTCCAGAGGATATGAGTTGGTTGCAAATGAAGATTCCTATGAATTTTTATCCTAAGGCTCTACTTAATGACAGGTTCCTGTGGGTACCATCTAATGGGGAATTCACTATAAAAGCTACATGGGAAGTTATTAGAAGAAGGAAAGGAGTGGTATCTTGGTTCTCTGCAGTATGGTTTAAACATGTTATTCCTTAGCATGCTTTTCTACTATGGTTAGTGATTCTAAATAGAATTAGGACTTTGCATTTCCTACTATCCATTGGCTATGTGGATCAAGCTTCTTGTTGTTTTTGTCACTCAATGATTGAAGACAGGGATCACTTGTTCTTTGGCTGTAGCTTTTCTAAACAGGTGTGGAATCATTTAAAGAGTAAGGGAGGTAGGGATTGGCCTGCAGGTAATTGGGAGCAATCTCTGCTATGGGTTTGTAATAGACTGCATGACAGCTCTTTGTCTTCTGTCATCAATAAATTAATGTTTGCAGCTTCTGTTTATCCTCTTTGGTGTGAAAGAAATAAGAGAGTTTTTCAGAATCAATTTGCTACTAATGAGGAGGTTATTCAGAGGGTTGTGTCTGCTGTGAGATTGAAACTTTTCCCTCTACGTGGATTTAGGGATTCTCAACAGAACAGGGAGCTTATTCAGGCCTGGGATCTTCCATCTTCACTTTTGGTATGATGCATATGTTATGGAGTTTTGCATGGTGGAGTGCTTGGTGTCTGCAGCAGGTGAGTAAGCTTTGCATGAGCTTTGTTGGGCTGCTGCAGTGTTGGAGGAGAGGCAAAGGGCTATGTTGTTATGTGCAAATGAGTGTGATTTTGAATCAAACCGTTCCTTGCAGAGAATTGGGCTTTGATATGCAGGAGTGTGTGACTTTTATAGTGTATGTGTGTCTTTGTTTGCACAATAGAGTAGCTCATGTTGTTTGGAAGGCATGTATGTTGTTCCTTTGATGGCTTTTTGGCTTCCATCTTGTTAATTTGTACTAGGGAATGCCCTGGTGTCTCTTGTAGGTCTTTGACCTCGTTCCTTTTTTTTAATACAAACTGAACTTTTCAAAAAAAAAAATAAAAAAAAATAGGAATTTAATCTTGGATTTCCAGTAGTGGCTACTTCTCCCAGCTTGAATATAGGGGTCGTATTCATCTTGTGCAATGGAATTCCCGGGGAAATACATGCAATGCGCAACGGCACGGCTAGATAGCCGGAAAATTAAGCAAGCGTTCAATCTTCACTGTTTCACATACATACTTAAATATTTATATATAAACAGAGAGCAAAACACAGATAAAGAAATATACACAATTTTCATTGATCATACTTACTTTAAATTTTTTAAAAATAGACCAGAGAATAAAACAATCACATAAATTCACAAAAGGAACGTGAAATGTACTCGCAATTCCAAATTGATCAATTTGAGCGACAATTAAATTGAAACATACATATATATATATATATATATAAAGAGATAGACGTATTTTAAAGGAGCGAAATACATACATGCATAATTGTACCTATACGTAGACAAACAGAGCCAGAGGCGAACACGCATATACACCTTGATCAACCTATTTTAGCAATACATATCAGCAATTCACTCGCATTTGTTAGTCCTATCATTGATCATAGAAAAATGAAATTTAGATCACACAACCACACACACACACATACAAATCCAATGGACTTTTAGCATAATTCTTTAGCAACTGAAATCAAGTCCTTATATCTGACTTTTCGTACGCAACAAGATATAGTAGAAAAATTAAAATCTCAAAAACAATGGCAATGGACTGAATTTCTACATATATATATAAACATGATACACACACATTATACATCTAGGAACCGGTAAAATTACATACTCTTGCAAATTTGAAGCGTCGTCGAATAGGTTACGCTCTCAATCATCAACCAAAACCCTAGAGAGAGAGAGAGTAGAAGCAAAACGAAGTGTGTGTGAGAGAGAGAGAGAGAGAGGAAGACGACGCTGACGTGGAGTAATAGGAGTCGTTTGATGGAGACTCGAGACGGAGTAAGACGAAAAGGTTCTGATAACGACGATAATGATGATTTAATAGGGAGAGTTTAAGGCGAAAAGGAATTGATATTTGACGGGATGTGTAAAAAGACAAGTGAGGACTCAATAACATAATATTATTATTTTTTTTTTTCTGCTTTTATTATAGCATGTGTTCAAGGACGGACCTGCATGGGACCAGTGGGGTCATCACCACTGAACTTTTTTATTATTATTATTTATTCTAAAATATAGAACAATAATACTTATGCCATACTCAAATTTTTTAAAGTCCCCTTAATTTGAAATAATATAATTTCGCACCCACTTACCAAAATCTCTGCGTCCATGCCGGCATGTAATGAAAAAGAAAAAGAAAAATTATGACAAAGGGTATTATAGTAAATTAAACCTTGCAATATTTAAGTGTTTTATTATTATTATTATGGTTCTAAAAAGTTAATTAAAGCCGCATTTAATAATATTTTTCTTATTTTGTTTGATAAAAAGTTCCTAGGTGAATGGACCAAGGTAACCTTCGTTTAGGGGGTGTGTAGGAGATGGTGCATGATTCGTGGTTAGAAAAGGTTGCAGGCAAGCCTAGACAAAAATTATGTGGTATGGTTTTATTCTGAATTGAAAGAATGTTTGGTGTTGATAGTTTTGGTCTGAGAAAAATAAAAGTTGAAGAAACCAGATCATGTTTGGTAGAGTTGGTGATTTCACAAATATTGGATTATTATTTTTTATCTAATATCTAAATATTTATTTTATTATTTATGTTCAATTTTTTTTAATATTTTTAAATAATAAATAAATTTTAAACTAATTTAAATATTTATTTGTTTATTTTTATTCAAAGTAATTTAATATTTAAGTATTTTTAATTATTATTAATTATTTATTCACTTTATGTTTGTTTATTATTTAGTATATTTTATTTTAGTTTTCTATAATTATTTATTTAATCATTATTATTTATTATTTATTGCAAACCATGAGTTGTGTTCGTGATTCCAAATTATGGTCTTGCATTGAATGGTGTTGAGACCATATGAGACATTTCAGCCCAAAATGAGACTAAATGGTTTGATTTATTCAAACTAGACCAAGCTATTCCAAACATGGTCTGATTTGTTGATGAATAGTGTAAGACCAGACCACAAAAACACAAACCTGACCGGATGTCAAACAAGCCCTTATTAGTGCTTGAAATAACCAATGTGCTCTATGAATATTTTCTTGTACGGCTAAATCTTCTCTTTTTACATTTTTATAAATTTGCATATTCTTTCTCTAAAATTACATTAATTTGAAGTAACAAAATCAAAATTTAATAATTACTTAAAATCATAAATTGTATGTGTAAATGTTATTAAATAATAATTGATTTTTTCTCATAGTGATGGTCAACCAAATTACAAGACATCAATAATATATATATATATATATATATATATATATATTTTAAAATAGTAAGAAACTCACACACCACACCCACAATGTCTTATAAAAGGCTTAAACCCCTCACCTTCATAATTGAGGGATAAGATTATACCATTGTAACACATCTGCGCTGAAGAATGCATTAATGTCGAATCCACATGGGTGTTTTCTTATTAATTGCTTTAAAAGTGGCTCAAAACATTCCTAGTTAATAAAATGAACTGTGTATATTTTGAAAACACTATGATTCATTTGGGAAAATAGTAAGGTAGATTTAAATAGTTGAAAAACACTTAATTGCGTTGAGTTTGGGTTATTCTAGTTTATCACATTTAATTACTTCAATTGGTGCTTAATGCTAATAACATTTTATCCCAATTGCATTTTATGTAAGCAAGAAATTGCTGCTTCTTGAAAACTCAAAATCCACATATTAGGTGTCTGTGAGTGTTCCAAATTATGGTTCGTTTGCTTCGTGTTTCGCTTTCATGCTAAAAAATTTATAAAGAATAAGTGTATATTTTTGTTGTAAAGTGTTGTGAGTTAAAATTGAAAGTACATTTGGTACTAATGCTTTTATTTTTTATTTTGGTCACTTATTTCCTGTACTACACTAATATTATTTTGAACATAACCAAAAACTAGGGGCGCACAAAAGAACCATTGGAACCGAGAATCAGAACCGGCGGTTCGCTTCCAAACTGAAACGGTTCGGTTCCGGTTCCTAATATTCAAGAACCGAAATTTTAGGTTCGGTTCTGGTTCTTTCCTCTTTGGAACCGAACTGAACCCGAACCATTTTTTTTTATATTATATATACATAGTGTTATAAATCTAAATACATGTCCTATTTTTTCACGTCGCTCTTCACTTCAGTCTTCAATTCATACCCTAACTAACCAAAATAACTACCACTAATGTATTTGCCCAATATTTTGTAGATAATATTTGGTATAACTTGAATAATATGGTAGAATTGTACCAACTGGTATATAAATTATATATCTAGATTGCACTATCTTTCAACTTTTGTTCAAAAATTTGAGTCTCACAATTTTTTATTTTATTTTTCTGTTTGTATTTTTTTTTTTTGAAATGGAATAGTAGGAACAGGAACCGAACCAAAATTTAGGTTTCAGTTCGGTCCCAATTCTTATTTTTAAATAATAAAAAAAAACGATTCGGTTGCTATGCATCCCTACCATAAACACGAAAAATATTATTTTGACACTTCCTAAAAATAATACTATTTGTTTTATATTTTTATTCCGCATCAAGCATGTTTTTGTTATGAAAAATAATAAAAAAACACAAAACAAATGGAAATGTGGGCTTGATGGGATGGTGAAGTGCACCCAACCTTGGCCCCACTTTGGCAGTTTCCTCCTTCAAGAAAAAGTACTGTCCAATAAGATATTGAGCTTATTTTTTTATCCACTTTTTGTTTTCTTTCATATGTGAAGCAACTCAAATAATTGTATAAATATACAAAAATAACATCTCCAGTTTGAATAGCACTTTGTTTCTAACAATTTTGCTTTTAGTCGAAACAAAAACAATGGTTTGATCGTAGAATATTGAGAGTCACAATCGGAAGTATGTTTGCTAACAGAAATGTTGCAAAAATTACCTTGGTATATTGGGCAGTTACAATACATAAAATACAAAAACACCAAAATAATACTTTCTGGGGCGGACAAGGCAGAGACATATCGTGAATTATATTGTCTTGATGTCTTCAATATTTCAAAATATACCCATAAACCTGGGTTCCCTTGTCCTTCAATGTTTGTAGGCATATGTTAATGTTATCTCTACTCTCAGAGCACTATTGGAACTCAACGGATACACAATAAAGTAATTTATCTCTTCCATACCATGTCATAACATTATAATATAAATGTAAATTTTGCATACATGTGTAGACACCACAAATATATATAACAGGTATATATGTATCTGTTTAACATATGCATAGTTATCTAGATTATAATGGATAATCAATAAACAATAAATGTACTGCTAAAACCTTGGTTTTCTAACAATGACGTTATAGCATCTTTGTTCTTGCCTAAACAAAGAATCTCACAGAAAATATATATATATATATATATAAATTATATTTCTCGATGGGAACAATAAATTAATTATGTGACCAATTAGGAGCCAAATGGGAACTAAATATTTCAGCTTTATATTATATGTTTCAGTATAATATATTAACTGAAACAGAGGTGAGAAGAAGCTAAGGGTGTGTTTGGATAGGGTGTTTCCGTTTTTGTTCTTGTTTTTTTCACTGTTCACGGGAACAAAAACGCGTTTGGGAGTTTGATGGTTTTTATTTTCGTGAACAGTAAAAAAAACGTTTTCTCACCCTTAGTTCAAAATTTGAGAACACCAAAATGATATTTTTTTTGTTTTCGGCACTGTTTGTTCTTAGCAAAAAAATAAATTAATTGTTGCAGATTCCCTAACCTTCATCTTCAACCTCCAAACCCTAACTTACATTTTTAACCTCTAAACCCTAACCTCCAAAATTTTTTTTTTTTTTTATTCCCGAAAATTTTTTAGACAAAATTTCCAACCAAACGTGTTTTTGTTTTCGGATTACCCCTAGGACAAGAACAAGAAAATTTTTTGTTCTCAAAAGATAAAAAACAAAAACAAAAATATTAATTTCCAAACCCACCCTAAGATTCTTAACAAAGAAAGCAGAGTCCCTCAATATATTATATATTTAAGTAGACTCAGAGGAATCAAGTTTGCTAGAGAAGAGTGACACATCCTCCTCATCATCCACATCCAACGAAACCCTACGCAAATTATCAATTGATACATAACACTTTTGTCCATCCTTAACAGTCCGTGACCAATTCTACATAATTTCAAATAGATTTAATTCATGCATGTCTCTATTTATGAAATATGCATGAAATATTTCAAACTCATAATATTTATTTGATAGTTGGGCAAATATGTTCAAAATAAATGAAATTGAAAATGGGAGGTCATTTTCACATAGGTGGCAATTTTGATAATTTGGCAAGAAAAAAATGGTCCAAGACATAGCTTTTCCGTTTTCATGGGTAGTGTTACCATCAAAGAGGGTCACACTCACACGTTATGGAATACACATTACTAAAAGAACAAGTAAAATTGGAATACACATTACTAAAAGAACAAGTAAAATTGGTAATGCTTTAATCCAGAAACTCTCAACTCCTCCCACCAGCTTTGCCTAAAAGATGTAACATCTTTGCCATTCAATATATATATAGATATATATATTACTGTCACTGTGGGACCCTTTGGGACCCCATATTGTATAATCTGGACCGTTGGATAAATATCCAAATATTATTTCACCATCAATGCATTGGAAGATTTGTGGGTCCCAAATATATATTGAATTAAATTTTTTGGTGCGTTTGGAAAGCCTGTTTTTTATATTTGTTTTCTGTCTTCAAATATAAAAACTGTTTTTGTATTTGTCTTTATTTTTTTCAGCAAAAAACTAAAAATAAAAAAGCGTTTGAATGAAAATTTGTATTGAAAAATAAAATGGTATTGGTGGCCGGCGGCGGCGGGGGGTGGTGGTGGTGGGTGATTGGCGGCGGGCGGATGCGGCGACCGGAGGTGGTGGGGGCCGGCGGCAGCGACCGGTGGCGGGGGGTAGTGGTGGTTGGTGGCGGCGGCGGTGGCGGAGGTAGTACCCTAAATAGTGAAAAAACTCAAAAAATAACTAAAAATTGTATTTGGTATTTTCACCACTTTTACACATTATTCATATAAAACAGTTTTCTTGAAAAAAAAAAAGTGAAACAGTAAACGCGTTTGTCAAACGTATTTTTTTTTTTAACTGGATGAACAGTAAAAAAATAAAATTTGTTTTCTCCGTATCCAAACGGACCCTTTGGAAAATCACAAATGAGAGCATTTGTTAATTGTTTTGTGATTCTATTCCAATAATTAAACTTTTTTATTAAATTTCTTAATTTATTTTTATTCTATTTCGATGTGTGATATCTAATATTTTCTCATATGAACTCATAACATATCACTTTGTTTTGTCAATCATAACGTGAATGTCTTCGATGAAAAATTAAACAACTTAAACATTATGTGACTGATTGATTCGGACGTAATATTAACTATGACAAATCGAGAACAAAAAAATTATAAAATTAGATGACACAACCATCTTTGCATCTTATCAAGAACACAAAGTGATAATCTATACATATGTATATATATATGAAGGAAGAAAAAAAATTGTTTGATTCACTCCAATATGAATTATCCTAGTAAAATTAAGATAGATATCCCCGGGACATCTATTAATTTGTGATACCAAAACAGCAATTGTAACTAATAATTTCTTTTGATATTCATGTTACTGAGATGAAACCGTTTTTAATTTTTCCAAATTGCAATTAGGAGAGCAAATTACTATTCTATATTAAAATATATATATTTCAAATATTACACCTTTTTCTGGTGACTTTCTGACTCACTAAATAAATTCAAGGATTTTTTTTTTCTCAAAAAAAGAAAAAGATAAACACCACTAACAAATAGTAATTAAAAAGTGGAAAAAAAAGAAAAAAGAAATAAGATGAGCAAAAAATGCCTAAAACGGTGGGTTATTGTTAAAAGATAAAAAGTGATAATCTCAGCCATGTAATCAGAAACCCTATACGTGTACCTGGCCACAAGAAACAAAGGACAGAGAGACACCAAGAGAGAGAGAATAGGAGGATGGTATAGATATAGATATACATATTATAGAATATAGAATGCAAAAATGTCAGACAAGTTATAGTTTAAAATTCCCTTCTTCATTTCCTTCATCCTCCATCATCTAAGATCTCAATCTGACAATACACTGAAAGATTTTATGCCGATAAATTCCAAAACCCCTTTGCTTATCCGATCCCTCTGATCTGAGTACAAACTCTGTCATCATCAGATCCCCATATGGGTTTTTACAGCTAAGCCTGTTTCTTCAACACCCAGGTTCAAGGTATGCTAAACCACCACACCTCCCATATTCTCTGAACTCACATAAAAACTATTGCTTTCTTGTCTTGTCTCTTCACAGACACATCGTCTGCTTTCTTTTTCAGCCCATACCCATTTGGTCTTTTGTTCACATTAATGGTGTCTAGGTCCTGTAGCTGTTGTGGGTATTTAGTTTCAGGATTTGGGGTTGTGGGTTTGGAGCATATGCAGAAACTGGAGTTGCGGTTGGGATTGGATTTGACCCTTTTTCTTCATCTGGGTTCCATGAATATATTATTTGCTGGCTCTTTTGGATGATCATTATGAGTTTTTTTCGGTTTTGAACTTGTGATTGAATTGGGTATTTATGAATTTTTGGGGGGTTTCGAACTTGTGATTGAATTGGGTTTTTTTTTTTAATACTTGATTGGTGATTTGTATGTGAGGTGGTTCTGTGAAAAATATGATTAAACCCTGTTGGAAGCCTTTTTTGGAGGGCAATGGAGGCCGTAGAGGTGGAGGTGTGAGTAGGGATGCTGGGAGGGTTGATGGGTTGTTGTGGTACAAGGATTTGGGACCCCATGTTAATGGAGAATTTTCAATGGCTGTGATTCAAGCCAATGCCTTGTTGGAGGACCAAAGCCAACTCGAATCGGGGCCGTTGAGTTCGCTTGACTCCGGCCCCTATGGGACATTCGTTGGTGTCTATGATGGACATGGCGGACCAGAGGTCTCCCGGTTTGTTAACGATAATCTGTTCACCAATCTTAAGAGTATGTTCTCATCTTGATTCTATGGTTACTGATATTAGTTTAGTTTCATATAGTTTTACTGCCTAATGATTTTGATTGATGCTGAATTAATCATTGTTTGATATGATAAGTAGGAGACAGTAATCTAAAAAAATGCTAAGGTTAGGTTGATTGCTTATAAGGCTCGAATTCGAGTTTCATAGAGTGAGGATTAAGATCCTTCCAAGTTGTCAAGCAGTAAGATTTATAATATTTTCTTCCTTAATACTTTTTAAGTAAGTAGGAAGAGTTAATTTATAAGTAGAAGAAAGTGATGCACTAAAATGATCTTTACTATAACCACACTCAGAAATAGCTCTTTTTATAAGCAATCTTGTAAAAGTTCAGCACAATGGGAAGTTCTCCCCTTGAATAATATTTTGTACCTACACCAATAGCAGGCATAAAAGTAAATCAAAAATTTCGAGCCCGAGTTACTGAGCAGTTTACAAGCATGCAAGCTAGAGTGTACTTGCCAGGTAAAATGACAGTAGGATCTCCAACCTCTCCTCTTTCAATGTAGGTTGGAAGAGTACATTGAGACTTTAAGAGGATTAGTGTACACAAGACCTCAAAAGCAACTTCACTCGGTGAAACCAGTCGCCTCCTGGATTTGAGCGATATCTGCTGCCAATCCTCTAAATTTAAAGTCAATATGCCGTAGATAATCTTTTATTGTGTTTTATGAGTATCTTTAGTTGCAAATGGAAGATCATAATGAAATGAATTGATGCAGTGAGGATAGAAATTATTGTCAATGATCAAGAGGATACACGACTCTAGGCTCTAGATGGAGCATAAATAAAATTTATTTCGCCATTAATTAGATTTGAGATTTTGTTGAGTCATCTGATTCACCTTAAACAAACTATCTCTCTCAGGTAAGTTTTATCATGATTAGGATTTAGAGGAATTTTGTTGCTCCAGCAACCTAAAAGGATTTGCTGTTTTCTCTAACAGAATTAGGGTTCTCTTTTATATTACTGAAACTGCTCATCCTGACACCACTCTTCCCTGTAATTCAGAATTTGCCACTGAGCATCAAGAGATTTCTGCAAATGTCATCAAAAATGCATTCTTGGCAACTGAAGAGGAGTTTCTTTCTCTTGTAAAGCAGCAGTGGTCAATTAAGCCGCAAATCGCATCAGTGGGAACCTGTTGTTTGGTGGGTATAATTTGCAGTGGACTGATATATATTGCAAATGTTGGAGACTCCCGTGTAGTGTTGGGGAGAGCAGAGAGGGGTGTTAGAGGGGTCACTGCTATTCAGTTATCTACGGAGCACAATGCGAGTATTGAATCTGTGAGAGATGAGCTTCGCTCATTGCATCCTGATGATCCCCAAATTGTGGTGCTAAAACACAAAGTTTGGCGTGTGAAAGGTATCATACAGGTAACTATCCCGAGTTCCTTTTTCTGGCTTTTTTTCGTTTGATTTATTTTGTTTTAAAGAATAATGCATTTTATATTACATAGGGTGAGAATAAGGCTCTGTGTTTTGCAATTTATGGCTTCAAGAGAACAGTGCATGTAAAGTCGTCCCAAGGTGCCCTTATTTGCTTATTATAAAATTGACTCAGCTTATTTTGTCAGGATAAAAGCTTGGTCAAGCAGAGTACTTGTAATAGTCTGTTTGATGTAGTGCTTATATGGCTGAGTCGTGACCCAATAATGTAAAAAAAATTTGGTTGTTGCACTCCAATTAATTCTTCAAATATCTACCGAAGGAAAAGCTTACAAGCATGTGTGATTGTTAAACCACACTAAGTGCAATTAAATGTAACAAGCACCATGTAATTATGACATGCCTCGAGGGAAACCGTTGTGCCCTTACTGTTGTTATTTAAGAAGGATTGCAAAGCATTATGTCTGTCTCATTTAGTAACAGAGCTGCTTATCTGTCTATTTTTTAGGTTGCAAGATCTATTGGCGATGCCTATCTGAAGAATGCAGAGTTCAACAGAGAACCTCTATTGGCAAAGTTTAGACTTCCCGAACCTTTCTCCAAGCCAATCCTTAGTGCAGAGCCATCAATATTTATACACAAACTCAACCCCAAGGATCAGTTTCTCATATTTGCATCCGATGGTCTATGGGAACATCTTACCAACCAGGAGGCTGTTGACATTGTTAACAATTGCTCGCGCAATGTAAGCTTTCTATTTCTCTCATACGGAGTAATAGTATAGAAATATGTTTGTATGAGTTTTTATGACACTATTTGTTATTTTCTAAAACCCCTGGAGTAAGGTAACTATTGTGATAACGTTTTCCAATTATTTTTCTTAAAAAAAAAACTAGTTGAAATTTGAAAAGATCCAAAATGTGGAAAAAAATGTAAAACCTCTTTAGTCTTATTACAGTTGATAATTGCAGTTATTCCTATTCTGAGGATGGAAATATTGTAATGTGAGACCTTGACCTCAAAAAACGATAATGTTGTACCTAACTACGGATATATATGGCAGGGAATTGCTAAAAGACTTGTTAAAACTGCGCTTCGGGTGGCAGCTAAAAAAAGAGAGATGAGATACTCGGACCTGAAAAAGATCGATCGAGGCGTAAGAAGACATTTCCATGATGACATTACTGTTGTTGTCGTGTTTCTTAATCCTGCGAATAGGCATTCTTCTTCTTCTTCTTCTTCTTCCACCTTTTCAATTAGAGGAGGTGCAGGTGTACCCAACGCCGCAAAGTCCTAGTCTGGAATGTTATTTGATTTCACTTTTTAGACCGTTTCACATATCTGGTTTTCTAATACCGAAATGGGAAGGAAAAGGAAACGAGAAATCATTCTCTCTTTCGAGGATTCTTTTACACCCCTATGAAGCATGAACAATGAACCGATGATTGATGTTGAAGACTTTGTAAGACTGCTTCAAAATTCTTCTGCCACAGGGTTGGACAGCATTGTAAACATTATCGCAAACAATTCAGAAGAATTGATGTTGTTGGTTCGACGTGTGTTCTGGGTTCCAAGTTCTGGTAGATTGAAATTTGATGTGAAATTGGTATGATCTTCACAAATGTCACCTCTGTATATATGAGTTTACAGCACTTCTTCTGGGTCATTTGATGAATTATCAATCTAGAGTAAATGTTGTTATACATCATTAGTTCTGATTCTTTTCGCTGTTAGAGATTAATGTGTATTTTAATTTTGGTTCATTCCCTTATTTAAGGATGACATTTTGTTTTTCCCCTTTTCATTTGTTATCATCAATATTCTTGGCATGGAAAGAAAATAAAAAATAAAACAGAAGAAACTGTCTCAGGCTCGCAATTTTTTTTTATTTTGTTTCACGAGCCACGATATATATATATAATAAAAAAAACAACGTAGAAGCCACGAGGCCCTAAGCTTCTCAGTTTTCACCATACGGAATAACCCAACCCGCAACAATTTGTGATTCAAGAGGTTAATTAAAAAATGACATTAGTTGTATAGAAGCATTTTGTAGTTCTTTTTCAAAAGATAAAAAAAAAAAAAGATAAAGGGCCTTTTTACTAAAAAAAAATATTTCCTGTTTCCGTTTTCTAAAAAAGTAGAATTATATTTTTGATTACTTAAGAAAAACAGAAAGTAAAATCTTGTTTACTAAATTTTGATTTTTTTCAGAAACAAAAATAAAAAACATAAATTATGTTTACTAAAAAAATTTTGTTCTTACTTTTTATTTATTATTAATTTTGTATATTATTTAATTATTTTTATTTAATTTATAAATATATTTAATTTATTATATTTATTACTATTAATTCATTATTTTTATTTAATTTATAAATATATTTTGTTTAATTTATTATTTATTATATTTTTATTTAATTTATAAAAATATTTAATTTATTTTTTATTTGTATTTTTTATTTATCATAATTATTATTATTATGTATTATTTAATCTATTTTATTATTGTTTATTTTGTTTATTATTATTTATTCATTTATTTTTATTTTATTTATAAATATTTTTTATTTATTATATTTTTTTTAATTTATAAAAATATTTAATTTATTTATTATTTATATATAATATTTAAATTTATTAGTGCAAAAGACATGAAAGTCCCAATTTTACAATTTTGAAATTTGATTATTTTGAAGGCGAAAGGAAACAAAAAAAGGAAGTACCATTTTTCTTATTTCTCTTTTCTTCATAATTAGAAGAAACGTTTCCTTAAGAGCAAAAGTAAAAATAAATTGGTAAACAAAATTTTACTTTTACTTCTTCATTTCAGGAAGTAAAAACAGGAAACAGGAAATGTTTTCTGTTAGTAAACATGGCCAAAGTTTACTAGTTAAATAACAAATAAAATAAAATGTCATTGTGAAATTAGTAAAATACATGATTTCGTACAAAATATCTCCCACCTAAATCACATTTATTTTTAAAACACTAAAACCACACACGCATATATATATATATATGTACTTAAAAAGAGACTGAATAACCTTTCCAAGTCACATGACCCTTTAGATTTCTACTTGCACTTCAAACTGCGTCCGAAGATGCCCCTGAAAATCGGATACTAAGTTCCGACTTAAGGCATCCTGAAATAAACAATGTTCCTTATACCTAAGATTCCAAAATCAAACTGGTGCATCAGTAATTATAAGCCTGGTGAGAGGCTATACACATACTGTTAAACACCATTTGACCCTTCAGCTACATATCATTAAGCAATATTGCCTATCACATCACATCCTTGTACTACTGCAGTACATGATCAAGGTCAACAACTCACTTCCGACATCTACTCATCTATTAAGGTCAAAATGACCCAAAACTGTCTATTGTTGGTTTGGTGACAATCATGTCAAAATCTCAAGAGAAGAAACATTTCCCACCAAAATATACATATATATACCTGAAAATAAACCCCCATGTTAGTCTATATATTACGCCACAGTAAGACAAACATAAAAAAAAAAAACAAAAAAACAATACAATACAATGATTTCCCCAATAAACTGTGATCCTTACAAATTTGATAGATGAAAAACACAATTTAATTATCTACTTCTGTTTGTACCTCGAGTTTCAACAACAAAAACTACAAATATCTGTTCCAGAACCCTTCTTCCATCCCATCTGCATATCAATCACTCTAGCAGGCCAATCCACATAGTGAGACCATAGGCAATCAACAACTTGTGTCATTCTAATAAAATGATAGGCTAGCTAAACTCTTTAGTATCTGAATCTAAATCATCATAAACAAAAATCACATGACCCACTTGCCCAGAACTTCACATACGACAACTTTAACATCAATTCGTTCTATCTCTACAGCGAATTGTTGCGATCAAGTTGGGAAACAGCAAAATGGAGAAAGCACAGATACATGTATCTTATTTCAGTATCATCTGATCCAAGATTAATAGTGACAAAATACGTGGTCCTTCCTGATAACATGAAAAGACATGGAAGTGGCAACCTCCACCACGAGACAGATCAAAAGTAATGCATTGCAATAGCACTTCACTCAAATCTAATAAGAAATACATGTGGTTAAAAAGACCTGATTAACAACTTGCAAGCTGTCAATATAGAATTAGTAGCATCACAAGAAGGCTTGTTTGATGTGATGTTTTCCAAGTCTACTAATGTCTATTTAGGAGATTGACCATTTCTGGAGTATTTAAGAAAAATATTAAAAACCAAAGCTCGACAATCTCAAAATCCCAAATTTAATTTAACCACATCAGGCTTCTAACTGATTTCAATGAATATCGGCCAGTTTTCAACAATAGGGGCACATAAGCTTGTATGAAGTTCTAGCACAAAAAAATTTTCTTTTTTTTTTTGATAAACGAAGTTCTAGCACAATTTTGACACAACAATCTTGGACTAGATGATCTTGCGTGCACATTCAACATATGCCAACTCCAACTGGATCTTGAGTATGTGGCATCACTAGACTACACAGATAAGAGTCTATGTCCATGCCTCAATTTGAGAGCACAAAATTGAGGATAAAGTCGTCAAATTGAAGAACCCACTTAGTGACCTGTAGTTCCTATAGGATTCAAAAGTCTATCATCACCTTCCAATTAAGTAAAAAAAGTTAAAAAGAAACTTAGCTTTATAATAAAAACTACAGAACCAAAAAGACTTCACAAGCCGTAATTTCAGTCATTTTGGATAGGATTTAAGACTAAGTAGGTAGTTGTTGATTATCCTAGGCCTCACCATGAGAGATTGATAACCGTTGCACCTCTGAGAAGAGAAAGCTTCTCGTGGTTTGCCCAAAATCTGGTGTTGCGGCTCATAAATTACCTGAACATGGAAGAGAGCTGTACTCGAGGATTTATAGGACAAAAGAAGCAGACTAGTGTACAAAAGCTATTGGGGAAGTCACAAAATGCTAGAACTCTAAACCTGCAAAATGAGGCACCAAAATTAATTAAGACAACTTACAAATGAATCATTGGAAAGTGGCATAGTGGCTGCCATAGAATCAAACCTTGAAAAAAAATCTTACTGCAATAGAAGAAGGATAATCAGACCCCTCCACCAGCATTGCCCGTAATAGCTGCTTTCTGAATTTCAAGTGCAGAATATAAGCAATGGAAGCAATAAAACTTTAGTACATGCACACACATCTCCATATAAGTAAACTAACCCATGCAGAATGGCTTACCGGCTCAATGTTCCCTTTCCCATTCACTTCTGATAGAGAACCAGATGAAGACTGTGAAAACCTGGAAATGATTTCGAAAACATATCATATTAATTCATAACAAAAAACAGATCTTCAAGCTTAAACTGCTAGTTGCAGGATCAGTGTTATCATTCCACTACAATAAATGAGAAAGATGCCAAAATCTAGCAAAATGAACACCTGATCGCCCTTGCTTTCTTTTTATCTTCTTCCAATGGATCTGTTTTAGAAACTGTCGCAAACCTGGCCAGCCTAGCTTTCTTCTTTGCATCATCATCAGCATTCACGGTCTGCGCAAGACCAAACCTGAAAACAGAATAATGGAGCATAAACTACTTGCACGTAATAAAAGAAATCAAACAGCTCCGGCCTTTCAGAAAACCTCTCTGCTCTAGCCTTTCTCTTCTGGTCCTCTGATTTCTTCAATGCATCTGATCCATGTGCAGCAGGGGCAGTCCCAAACCTGTAAATGAGAAGAATCACATTGGATTTGAGAAGTTGAACCCATACATCAAAGATAACAAACTTACAGATGAAGCTAATAACCACCAAAATACAAACAACAAAGAGCCATTAACACAATGAAATTCAAGCTCCGAAAGGGGAAAGAACAATACTTTATTAGGTGAATAGAATCACGACCCAAACTGCAGTATTAAAATATGTTGCTGAAGAGCTTGTGAAAAGTAGAAAACTCATAGACCATCACAGGATTAGAAGAATACAATCATAGAATAGTCAGCAATACTAAAAGACATTACCATATCACTTCTGAAAAGTAGATAACCTATGCACGGGAAATTTTACCAATACTGAAAGTATTTTGCAACATAAACCAAGTCCAATCAACAAACCGTGCTTTATCATATAGAAGAAAGCATGGTTCAAAACTTTAAGATAGTTGGGCAGCAATTGGTATAGCCTTATAGGAACAGCTTTCTATAGCTTATTCAAATGAATATGACAAAAGCCTATTATTCTTTAGACTGCCTGAACCTAATTTGAGTTTGACCAAAGAAAGAATAAAAAAAAGGTATTGCTAACATTGTCATACGATGCATACATCAAATGGCCTTTGACAGGAAGAGTACCTTGTGTGCATCTTCTCAAGAGCATATTAATGTCTTGTGAATACATTGTGTTTCTACTCGGACAACTCAAAGGGCTCCAAACGTAGTTTTGAGCTGTACCACAAATTCCAGAGAAACTAAGAGCATTCATGACAGCAGAATTTCCTCATAGTGAAGGGTTTGATTTATCTTACCTGGTTCAGATTTGATAGCAAATATAGGTCAATCTTTTTCATAGCGAGAAATATTAGTAGTAACCTCTAACTCTAAACCTGGTAAATAGAACTCGTGTGCCTCCTAAAGTGACCTTCCCTTCTTAATCAATCCTCAAGCATCCATGCATCACTGATGCAGAAATCTTTTTCCAAAATGTACAGCTCATTCCAACTGGCAACTTCTTTGCCAGGAATCTAGGAAGCCTACCTTATTAACTCATAGTAAAGAAAGTTCAATGGGTAAACTAAGGGAGCGCTTATTAGCACAAGGCTACAATCTACCCACTCACACTGGTATATAGCAGACCTAAAATAAATTCATACTATCGAAGCAAAGGTTAATAAATCAATACAACGTACTATATTTAGAAACAAACTCTATTGACCCTTTATTAGAAAAAAGCTGGAAGAAAGACGAGAAAGAAAGAAAGGTTGCCTGCTATTATTAGTGGGTAAAAAAGAGAGGTGATAACACAAAGCTCAGAAGCCTCTACAAGTATACAAAAAGTACAAAATGTACTCTCACTTGACCCAAAATTAGCATAAAAGTAGCCCACGTGCTTCACAGAAAGCACACCACACCGTAATAATTACACTCTGATAATGAAGTTGAGCTTAATTGTGGTATTAAATTGGAGAGCACGCACTGTGAAAGCTTCAAACCAGGATTAGCGTCTGAGGATCCCATAGATCAAAGAGTGAAGAAACAATCAGTACACAGAAGAAAGAGATCGGAAAAGAACAAAAAAAGCCACAACGATAAGAAACTATAGGGTCGAGATTACCCAGGATCTTGGAGGGGCTTCACAAGATTCTGGCATAGGAATTTGACAAGTTTAATATTAAGACTTCAACACTGGATTGAACCTCTGTGAAATATTGTTGATCAATCTTCTGAAGTGCAAGCATGTTGAAAGAGTGCCCTTTCTCTACTGCTCATGGGAATGGGTATCCACTCTCTTCAAGAACAAGGACAATACCAGAATCAAATCCTATAAAGCTTAACTAAACAAAGTGGTCGTATATGGATCCATGTTAATAAAAATAATCCTCGCACCATAACCACCATTCTCATCAAATACCGCTCTCACTTGCACACAAGTACACATCCTCCCATACCCTTGATTCCCTACTTCTCAGCTGTTTAAAATCATCTTATTTATGCACCTATTCACTTAACTAATTTAATCTCTGTTTTTCACTCAGACCCTAGGAACCCTTTTTCTCACAATCACCCTGCCACACTCAATTTCCATACCTAAACCAAGAGTCCGGAGTCAAAACCTCGCAAATGATGTCAGCATTAAGATCTATGGCAGTCATCAAATAAATTAAAAAGAATATAACTAAAACTAATATATACATATATATATATCTCCTTCCCAAGTTCCCAACCTGATCATTTTTTTCTCTTGGATAGAATTATGTTACTATACCAGAGTGGGGTGGGTTTTAACAGAGACCGAAGAAGACATTGGACCTTAACCCACCATAAGACACTGACATAAGTATATCCAATTCAAATATGTGCAAGAAAACCTAAATCTAATTGCCGAGTAAAAAATTAGTGTGAGTGACCCAATGATTGCATAGATCCAACTCCTTCTTGAAGCCCATTTATACGAGAGCTTTTACTTTGAAAAAGACTGACATAACATTGAAAACCTTAACAAGTTCTGAAAACATTTTGGTCAGATTCACTACTGGGAATATGTCTCTAGTAGACTTTAAGAAAATAGGAACACAGAAAGAAAGAAAAACTATACCCAATTAACAAAACAAATAAAAAAAATTTTTAACTTATGTACCCGGACTAGAGCACGCTGACAGAAAACCTAAATACAAGCCAAATCCTATAACATAAATCAAATTAACCATATGATAATCAATCAGCAAACCCTAACCAATGATTATAGAATGAATTCACTATCCATCTACACGTATAATTAAATAAAAAAATGCTGTTGAGAAATTTCGGTTGATACAGAGACGAAATATCAAGGCAAGAAAAATAGTAACCCTAATTTATATCCCAATCAATAAAAAAACACGAACCCTAACCTCCAAATATAAAAGATTTCACTATATATACACACACATACAGATATAAATATATATATATAATGATATACCTCTCGGCTCGAGAATTACGCTTCTCTTCCTCCGAGAGCTGCACAGGCATCCCGAACCGCTCAGCTCGGCGAATCTTCTTCTGAATAGTGGAAACAGGGGCGTCCGCATCCGCATCCGCATCCGCGTCCGCTTCGCCGCTCGCGGTGGTAGAACCGACCGGAAGAGCTGCCGGAGAATTCTCGGCGCTCTTCAATTCGTCGCCATCCTTGGTAGGCGCGTTCGTATCGATGACCAACGTGGTGTCCGTGGTGAGAGTCGGTGAAGGATCTGCGTGTTGGTGTTGTTGATCTAGGGTTTTTCTAGGGTTTTCTTCATTCTGTATGTTCGCCGTCGCCATTGATGGAAGTGACTGTGTGAGAATTACACGAAGGAGTGTGTGAGTTCTCTCTCTCGGCGAGTCTTTATGCGCTTCTGAGACAGATCCAAACGAATCCCTAACAAGAAATGCGTGTAAAGATATTTTTGACCAAATTATCAATAAGTCTTGTCGTTTCCTTTAATATATGTGTGCACATATATATATAAAAAAAAATCTTTTCAAATTCCAATATTAGATTTTAAAATTTTTTAAGACTAAATTTGTCCCGAAATAGTTTTGTGATCATCATTTGGAAATAACATATGACTATAGAATTATTTAAATTTATATGTTTGGACAAAATCTAATCCAAATAATTCTTCAAATTAAAATGTTTGGTTTATAATATAGTGACATTTTTAATTAAAACGAGGAAATGTATTCTACAACTAGAATTTAATGGGCTTCTTGAAATTGTAGGACTTCTTTACTCGTTTTTTTTTAATGCAATTTTATCGCAATACATGAAATGTATGCACATATATATCCCGTGTGCACTTTTTATCTTGAGAATATATATATATTTTAGCACAATATACTTATGGAAAATAAAAATTGCCTAAACTAATTTAACTTTTTACTGAAAGTTTAATCAAATTAATTAATTTTAAGAGAGAGAAAAAATTATGCAAATTTGATAGAGATGTCATTTATATTCAATTTAAAAAGATAAAATAGATAAATACGTTAAGTGTAATATGATTTAAAATCTATTATTGTTATTTAAGAAATTGAAAAACATATGCTTGTTAAGGTGTATGTAAGAAATATAGTTCACGGAGTTGGTTTGCAAATTTACTTATATTTTTTTAAATTCTTAATATGTTACAATTAATAATCATAAAAAAAGAGAGGGTAAATTACACTTTCACCCCCTATTGATTGGACAAATTCCAACTTCCCCCCTCTAGTTTGGACAATTACATTTTTACCCCCTCCTAGTCTTTTCCGGCAACTGAAAACATGAATTTACCTAAATACCCATTATATTATATATCAATATTTATTAAAAAAATTATGATATTTGTAATTACAGTTTTGACCTTTACTAACCCTAACCTAACTCACTCCAAACTCTAGTCAACCTAACTCTAACCTAATCTAACTCTAACCCACTTCATCACTTACAACATCACACAACACAGAGAGAGAGGGAGAGAGAGAGAGACTCATGTTCGTATGAGTCTAACCCTACCCGATCTCTGTTTCTTCTCAATTTGACGGCCAAATCTTCACCATCATCCTGAAGCCTCACCCGGTCTCTGTTTCGTCTCCATTTCACGGTCATCATCATCGTGAATTTAGTTCCAAGGCTTGATCTACAAAAAAGGTTCGTTTTTTTGTTCTGATGATAAAAGCATGAGTTATTTTTTAAAAAATTACAATGATGCTTTAAAATCATGCGTATCTCTGTTTGATTATGGTTTTAATTGCTTCTGATAACGAAATCATTAATTTCTGTTGCATTGTAATTTTGTGTTTTGATGTTATTTTTATGTTCCTTCCAAGTGTATGTTTTCATGTTATTTTTATGCTTTTTTACAGACATAAATGGATGTTTACCATGAGAATTGTGATACATTTTAGTAATAAGAAAAACATGGTTATTGTTTACATTCGAAGCTGTATGAGTATTTAGAGTTTAAAAGCATGTGTTTTTCTGTTTCATTGGTGTGTTTTTTTGTTCTGATGATAAAAGCATGAGTTATTTTTAAAAAAATTACAATGATGCTTTAAAATCATGCGTATCTCTGTTTGATTATGGTTTTAATTGCTTCTGATAACGAAATCATTAATTTCTGTTGCATTGTAATTTTCTGTTTTGATGTTATTTTTATGCTCCTTCCAAGTGTATGTTTTCATGTTATTTTTATGTTTTTTTACAGACATAAATGGATGTTTACCATGAGAATTGTGATACATTTTAGTAATAAGAAAAACATGGTTATTGTTTACATTCGAAGCTGTATGAGTATTTAGAGTTTAAAAGCATGTGTTTTTCTGTTTCATTGGTGTTTTTTTTTTGTTCTGATGATAAAAGCATGAGTTATTTTTAAAAAAATTACAATGATGCTTTAAAATCATGCGTATCTCTGTTTGATTATGGTTTTAATTGCTTCTGATGATGAAATCATTAATTTCTGTTGCATTGTAATTTTCTGTTTTGATGTTATTTTTATGCTCCTTCCAAGTGTATGTTTTCATGTTATTTTTATGCTTTTTTACAGACATAAATGGATGTTTACCATGAGAATTGTGATACATTTTAGTAATAAGAAAAACATGGTTATTGTTTACATTCGAAGCTGTATGAGTATTTAGAGTTTAAAAGCATGTGTTTTTCTGTTTCATTGGTGTTTTTTTTTTGTTATGATGATAAAAGCATGAGTTATTTTTAAAAAAATTACAATGATGCTTTAAAATCATGCGTATCTCTGTTTGATTATGGTTTTAATTGCTTCTGATGATGAAATCATTAATTTCTGTTGCATTGTAATTTTCTGTTTTGATGTTATTTTTATGCTCCTTCCAAATGTATGTTTTCATGTTATTTTTATGCTTTTTTTACAGACATAAATGGATGTTTACCATGATATTATCGTACATTTTAGTAATATGGAGAGTACAGTGAAATGTGTTGACCCAGACAGGTACTCTTTCATAGATTTGACACATGATGTTAATGAACATGCATTAGCTCACATACCTGGAGATGTAGGGTTAGTGATGAACATCTCTCATGGGGTGCCTAAAAGTCGTTTAAAAATTGATATAAACAGTGATAGAGATGTGTTAGACATGTTTGAGATTTACAAAGGTGTTAACGATATTGACATTTATGTGGAAATTGAATACATAGACACAGACACTGGGCCTTTCTGTAGTATGGGATCTGACAATGATATATTTCCTAATGACATATTGTCTAGTAGAGAGGTTATGGAAGAAATGAGAGAAGAAATGTCTAATACTCATAATACTTATAATCCAAATAACATGGGATCAACTGAGGGAGTTAGGGCAGAACATGTAGGGTCTGATGAGGCAGTGAGGGATGATGATGAGGATGTTGTGGATTTAGAACAGGAGAGTGAGGATTATAGGGCAGAAGATAATGAGGATTCAGAAGAAAATGATGGTTATTTTGGGTTCAGGTCTGAAGATGAGGAGTGGAAGGCTGATGCAGCAGAGAAAGAGTCAAGTGAGTCTGACTCTGACAGTAATCAGTCTATCTCTGAGGGCAATTGTCATAGAGTTGATGAAGGGTTAGGAAAATACAATAGTGGTGATGGGTTGAGTGATTATCAATCTGATGATCACTCTGGTACTGATTCTTCAGATGATGAGTTGAAAGGTCATCCAAAGTATATGAGTAATGAAAGTAAGGCTAAACTAGCACAACAAAGAATTCACAAACATTGCAGATTTGGTAAATTGTTTAAACCAGCAGAAAATGGGGAGATAATTTTTGAAGTAGGTCAAATTTTTGAAAATGTTGATCAGTTCAGAGAAGTGTTGAGGGATTATGTTGTCCAAAAGGGAGTTAGTTTGGACAGAACTAAGAATGAAAGGACAAGGGTTACAGCAAAGTGTCTTGCTCCAGGTTGTCTATTTAGGGTCCATGCTTCACCTTTATCAGATAAAATAACATTTCAGATTAAGTCAGTCCAACCACAACATAATTGTGTAAGACTTAAGCATAACAAAGAAGCTAATTCAACTTGGATCTCAAGAAAGTTTCATAGCAAGTTCAGAGAGTCCCCAAACATAACTATTGACAACTTGCATGATGTAGTACATGAGAATTGTGGGATTGAAGCTCATAAAATGCAACTGTGGAGAGCAAAGAGAAAGACACTAGATAAAATTGAGGGTAATCATGGGCTATCTTACACATATATACCAGCATATGCCAATGAGATTAGAAAATCAAATAGGGGCAGTGTTGTGGAATATAGATACACTTTTCCTGAACCAGACAGAAAACCATTGTTTCAGAGAATTTTCATATCATTAGAAGCAATGATGAATGGATTCAAGGCTGCTTGTAGGCCCTTTATAGGATTAGATGGTTTCCATCTAAAGGGGACTAAGGGGGGAGTTTTGCTATCTGCTATAGGCTTGGATGCAAACAATGGTTTGTTTCCAATTGCCTATGGAGTTGTGGAGGTAGAATGCAAGGAAAGCTGGGTTTTTTTCCTTGAGCAACTACATGGTTGCATTGGTTCAGAATGTGCACAGTACCCATGGACATTTATGTCAGACAAACAGAAAGGGTTGGAATTGGCTCTTAGGGATATTTTTCCAGTGGCAATGCACAGAAAATGTTGTAGACACATATACAACAATTTTAGGAAAAAACATCCTGGAATTATGTTAAAGAAATGGTTTTGGAGGGCTGCTAGGGCTTACAATGTGAGGGATTTCAAGGATGCAATGCAAAATGTGAGGGAGATAAGTCCAGCTGCCCATAAATGGCTTATGGACAATGCACCTGTTGAACAATGGAGTAGACATGGCTTCAATCCAAAAGTCAAATGTGATCATGTGACAAATAATATGACAGAAAGTTTCAATAATTGGATAGGACAATTAAGGGATAAGCCAATATTGACTGTCTTGGATGGTATCAGACAGAAAATTATGGAGAGGATTCAAGTGAGATACAGTAAGGGCAGTGGGTGGACTAGGATGGTGACTCCTAATACAACAAAGAGGTTGAATGAGGCAATGGAAGAAAGCAGAACTTGTACTGTGATCTGGGCTGGAGGAGATGAGTATCAGGTACTTGAGCATATGACAACTAGATATGTGGTTAATCTTGGAATGAAGACTTGTGTTTGTAAAGCTTGGGACATATCTGGGCTGCCTTGTAGGCATGCAGTTACAGCAATCTGTTACAATAGATACAATCTTGAGAGGTTCTGTGATAAAAGCTACACAAACATGTTGTATATGAAAGCACACAATGGAATTATACATCCCATTCCAGACCAAACCATGTGGGAACCAGTCACTGAAACAATGGGTGCACCTGAGGGAAAGAAATTACCTGGGAGACCTCCAAAAGCTAGAAGAAGGGAAGAACATGAACCTCCAGTAGGTACAAGTCAAGCTAGGAGGTCATTATCAGTGACATGCAAACTTTGTGGAATGTTAGGCCATAATAGGAGGGGTTGCAAACAAGGGAGAGGACAACCAGCAAAGCATAAAACATCAAGAAAGAAACAGGTTGAATATTTAATTTTCACTTGTATAATTTTACACATATTGTACTTGAAAATTAACTAACTTTTTTTTTTTTTTTTTTGAAGGCAAACACTCCTCAAGCTGCTAACAGAAACACTCCTCAAGCTGATAACACCAACACTCCTCTGGTAATTTGCATGTGAAGATATTTTCAGATTAATTTTGGAATTATTTTTAAACATTTTAATCATGTTTTATTTGAAGGGGGCAAGCAACAGTCAACCAAATGCTAGGGTAAGCCAAGCAAGCTACAGTCAACCAACTGTTAGGGTAATATTTCAAATTTTTGTATAGATTAAGTTGGAACAAATCATGTAATAAAAAGAGCCTATTAACGACTCTTTTATGTGGATTAGGTTGGAATAAGTCATGGAAGGGGCAACATAAGAAGCTGCAGTCAACCAATTGGAGGGTCAAGCAATGAAAGAGGAGGGTCAAGCCAACCAAATGTTATGGTAAGTTTTCTGTTTATTGACCATTTACATTAAAATGGTAGAATCACAAATTTAAAAAAATTCCTTTTAATTTCTTGATTGTACGTATGGATTAGGTTGGAAAGTTGTCAATATCAAGAGGAAGGGGAAGGCTCTGTTGATTGGAGCTTTATGGAGAAATGGTGGTTTTTTGGGGGTTTTTGTGGATATTAGAACAGTGCATGATTTTGTGGACAGATTGGACAATTTTTGTGTTTTGGGAGCAGATTCCAGTAGTCATTTTTTGGACACTGCGTGATTTTGTGGATAGATTGGAGCTTTTTGTGTATGTTTTTGTAAATGCAATGAAGTGAAATATCATAGGGTATATGGTAACACTAGGGGTATAGCAATGATATATGCTAACACTAGTATTTTTTTGCGGCAGTGTTTGAACTGATGACAATTTGTAATGAAGTTTGATGGTTTTTATTTGCCTATTCTTGGGATGTAATGGTAATTGACTGTCTTGTACTGATTTTCTGAAACTTACTTGTATGACATTATTCAATGGAATGGGCAAATTCATTTCCAATTTGTTGTATTGTAAACATGTTTGCTATTTGTCATTTAATTGCTTGTATTCAATGGTTAGAGTGAAAATTGCAATGCTTTGATGCAAATTTATTCTGAATCAATATGACTGTTATGGTTTCTGAAACAATATGTACAGGTTCAATACAATGGTTTGATGGAAATTGAGTGAGTTCAATGGAATGAGCAAATGTGCACTGCCAATACAATATTTTCATAACAAAATGAATCTTACATTGGCATTAACAAAATGAATCTTACATTACCATTAAGAAACTCAAGCTTACATGTCTTGAATACAACATAGGCTTACATAGGTTTCTTACATATAAAATACTACACTGAAGCTTACATACAAAATGAGTGGAAAAAGTGAAGCTTACATAGGCTTCTTAACCTTCCATTCTAAACAAAGTTTGAGGACAATACAACTAAATGACCACATTTGAGATGGTGTAGGACATTCAAAGCACCTTAAACTAAAGTCATCATCACGAAACTTACAAATCCAACAAACCATAGGACACTCAAAGCCAGATTCAAAATCACCAACATCTTCACAACTGAATTGCTTCTACGGAGTTCATTCACACTTGCAGCAAGCTCTACATGAGCACATTTGAGATCCATAACATCTTGATCCAATTTCTTCAGTTTCTCCATTACTGCATCATCAAATTCTAGTTGGGCAATCTCGGTTGAGTTCATAATTGAGATAGGTTTGAACCAATCCCAAAATCCACATACACTACACTCATTTGGGCACACAAGATATAATTTTCCCCTGTTCTTTTCATTTTTTGTAACTCTAATTGCAGCCTTAAGCTTACAATAACAAAACCTACTCTTGTACCTACAATCTATCATTTCATTCATGTGAGTGTTGGAAGAACTAACCTGTATAAACAGAAAACAATCAATTCAGCAAAAATAAGTAAAACCCCTAAATTACTCAAAATGAATCTCCATTTACATTTGACAACTCTAAATTCCTATAAGCAGTATAATGTACTAACAAATATTCTTTAATTTACGGATTTCAAACTCAATTTCATAAAAATTACATAAAATCCCTAAATTAAGCATTTTAATTTCAATTTACATTTGACAACCCTAAATTCTAATACGCAGTACAATGCAGTAACAAATAAACTTCAATTTACGGATTTCAAACTCAATTTCTCCAAAATTAAGTAAAATCCCTAAATTAAGCATTTGAATCTCAATTTACATTTGAAAACCGTAAATTCTTATAAGCAATACAATGTAGTAACAAATATACATGGTTTTACACTTCAATTCACAGATTTTAAACTCAATTTAAGCCTAAACAAGTAAAATCCCTAAATTAAACCATATATTAAACCCATCCAAACTCAATTTCAAAATCCTAAAATCTGTAGGAAAGATATGACTTACTGATTTGGAAGACATGATGCAGCTTGTTGATGAGCTTCACCTACAACAATGGAGGACGCTATGCTTGGAAATGGAGGAGGATGAAGGACGACGTCTATGGAGGAGAAGAAACTGGTTTGCATATATGGGTATGGGTATAGGTATATATTAATACAAGGGCAATTTTGTCCACAAAATTAAGGGTTAAAATGGTATTTTCAGTAGCTAGAGGGTAGTGTAGTCATTTCACCCATCAAATTAGCTTTGACCGGCGTTGACTACGCCTGAAGGCCGATTGAGGGGGGAAAGTGTTACGAAAAACTAAACTATAGGGGGTAAAAGTGTAATTGTCCAAACTAGAGGGGGAAATTGGAATTTGTCCAATCAATAGGGGGTGAAAGTGTAATTTACCCCAAAAAAAATTAACATTCTAAAAAAATAGTTGAGACCAACACATTTATCCAACTAACCCGACTTTCATACACTATTTTGTGTCTTTTAATAGGTACAATCCAATGTCTTAGTTTTGAATTTAGTTTTCTTTTCCTAGATTTTTACTTATTTTATTGGTAATTTATATTTTATAATTCAAAATATAATAACTAATTCAATAGTATATTTGGCTCTTCATAATCCCCGTATATTTATATTTTGTTATTAATATCAATACATAAAATAACAATCAAATAAGTTTGAATTTTAAGTATTGATGTTTTTTTTAATATTTTTTACTCTTAAGTTTAGGATATTTAGCATTTAGTTTCTATTGAATTTTTTTTTTTTTATAATTTTTACTCTTAAATTTAAGATATTTAACATTTAACCCTCACTCACCTCATGTGGCAAAATTATTCATGATCATACTTAAACAAAATATAACATCTTTAAACTATTTAGTATAATATAAATTTTGAATGAATATTAATAAGTTAATATTATTAGTAAATGAATAATAATTATCACGATAAGGAGTGATAGTGAACATTAGTTTTATATATATATATAAAAACACAATTATAAACTAATAAACGGCAGAGCCGCCCTTCTGTACATCTCCAAAGCCTAGTCTTGAAGGAACCTTAGCGAATCAAAGTCATCTTTTCTGTTCTGCTAAAGCATGGTAAGTGGCCTCTTAACATTTGGAAGAACATCATGCACTAAGATAAAAATCATAACACTTAAAAAATATTACATGAATATAACATATAATAATTTATCATCATTTGCCACTTATTAACCTTTTAATTTCCTCCTATATACTCATATACACTTAATTTGGATAATATATAAACTTTAATCCTCAAAATAAAAAACAATATCATATTATAAATGTGTGTATGGATAAGAAATTCTCCGCCTCAATATATACTCTCTAAACATACCTGAGACATGACATCTTGTTAGCATGCATAAAGTATTAACGCAAAATAACTATTTTGCAAGTAAAATTGTCACGCTTGTTACCATAATGTTGTATGTACATTATACATCGTCACATGTTAGCATCCATATTGTATTTGCACAAATTGATTATTTTGCAAATTTAAAATTCTAGCAAGCATTGTGATATTCCAAAAACTAGTTTGAGTTGAATCTTTATACTTGTAATAAATGTTAATTAACAAAAAAATGCACCTAAAATAAATAGCAAGCATTGAGTATGCAGTCTCAGTTGCCCTTTAAGCTCACTTCGGAAAAAGCATGACAAAACCTTACCCACTGTTTATTGTAACATGCAACTAGAAATATATATCTCTGTATGTGTCTCTGCGTGTATATGCAAATATCACACAATATATCACTGAACACAACTTTAATTATCCTAGAGAATTGGATAGAATGGGACTAAACACAGTGTCAGAGTAATTAACTCACAGATTTGATTGTTCTAAATAACACATAAAAGTATTTCTGAAGTTTCAAAATTCAAACAAACTAGTATTTGATATTGATATCAAACACATATATACCAACCTTCTATAAAGCACGGATAATTTCCCAGAGGTGTCGTGGCCGGATTCGACATGTGTCCAGTACCAATATATTTTGGACACGTGTTTGATATTACGTAAGAATATTCGATTTTTTTAAATTAATTTTTTAATTTCGGACACAGCTGGGACATGGCTGAAATACAACAAGGATAAGCTTAGAATACGACGTTTTTTTTCTTCTTTTTTTTTTTTAAAAAAACCCCTACTAAATCTTGTAATGGAACATGACTTTTAGATTGACAAACTACTGGTTGTAATGTCATTTGTTTTTCAATTATATAGCTAATGTTTTTGTGATAAAATACCGTCTTTTAACATTTTTTTATAAAGGAAATTATGAACATATGACTTATATATTTAAATTAAGGGTTAAGTGCATTAAACCCCTCTCTTCTTTCTTCTCTCTCTCAACTACCCCCCGAACTAAGCGCTGTCCCCCCTAAACTATTTAAGTGTTGCATTTAACCTCATTCTGTCATAACACCGTTAGTTAAAGTTAAGGTAATTTGCACTCAAATCCCCTTAGGTTTTGGTCAATTGCACTCGCCTCCCTGAAATTTTATTTTCCTTGCAATGACACACCCTGAAGGGGTGAAGACCCCATGAAATGACTCTTGTGCCCTTACTTTAGTGTAAAAGATATGTTGGCTAAATTAATGGACCAAACAACTCTTGTGTCTTAAGCTCAATTTGAAAAAAAATTCAAATACTTTGGATACAATGATTTTTGAAATATTATCACATTTCTTTAAATTATTTTTTTAAAATTGTCATTTTTGTAATATAGGCCACAAAAGTTATCATTTTTTTATTTTTCCCTAAAACTAATATTGTGTCCTTTTACATTAAATATTAATAATACACTTTATTTATGATTATATTTTTTCTTTGTATTTTAGAAGGTGATACATGTATAAAATTAATTAAATATTTATTATTATTCTTTATTTATAATTTATTATTCTTTGTGTAAAATTAATTTAAACCCTTACACTGTAAAATAATAACAAACTTTACTTATTGTAATTTTTTATATATATATAAAAATATGACAAATGGTTTATTATTTATTAATTTTTTTGTAAAGTTAATTTAAGCCCTTACATGTTAGATAATGACAAATTTTACTTATTATAATTTTTTATATTATAAAAGATGATAATGAATCGAAATATTAGATAGTCCTTGTGTTTTTATTAGTAGTATATAGATAGATAGATAAATATATACAGATTTTTGTATTTTAAGTTATATTATTTTTCCTTGCCGAAATATATTTGTCTTATATATTTACTCTATACTTTATGAAATATCCATTAGAGTTACATTTCAATTAATGCATATTAATTAAATAATATATTTTTAAAAAATATGAAAATATTTATAACCCCTTGTCTTATATCTTTACTCTATATCTTTTGAAAGATTCATTAGAGTTACACTTCAAGTAATACATATTAATTAATTATTATTATTTTTTAAAAGTATTGAAATATTTTCAACCCCTTTTCTTTTACTCTATATCGTTTTGACATACTCTATAGAGTTGCACTTCAACTAATACATATTAATTCATTAATTTTTATTTTGAAAAAATATTTGGAAATATTCTCAACCCCTCACATTTTAGAATAGTTGTTATAGATATATATACATTATAGGGTTTTCATCTTAGGGCATGGAGGTAATTTCACCACCTAGATATTTGTCTCATGAAATAAGGGAGACAACACAAGGGTATTCCAGTCAGTTCTCCTCTTCATGGGGTGTCATTATAAGGAAAATAAAATCTCAAGGGGCGAGTGCAATTGATCGAAACCTCAGGGGATCTGAGTGCAAATTATCCTAATTATAACTAACGGCGTCATAAGGTGTTATGACGGGAGGGAGTGAATTGTAAAAATCGTAATAGTTTTGGGGATTTACAGTCAAAAACATAGTTCAGGGGGGGTTAGTTGAGGAGAGAAGAAAAGAGAGGGGTCTAATGCACTTAACCCTTAAATTAATGAATGATTCAATGGCGATTAGTATATTTCTTGTTTAACGTGTGAATCACTTTAGGCTTATAATCTTTCTTTTGGTCCAATACAGGTCTTACTTATTTACTGTTTAATGTTAAGTGAAATTGTAATTGACAAATTGATAAATAATGTGATGAAAATTATTAGTGTATATCATGTTTAATAATATCATATCTAACATTGTATATAATACATGGAGATTTCTCATATTATAAAAAATTTGATAAAATTATTTATATAAATTTATTATTTAATTTTTCTCACATCCTATTTTTTTTTTTTTTTTTTTTGAGATTTGTTGTATCCGCCAACCTTGCTTTTGGATGATGTTGCTCTACCATAAAAGTGAAAGTAATCGCATTCAAAGCAATTAGAAAACATACCACTTAAATATGCAATGTAAATAATTTCATCAAAACTTACAGCCTCCAACTGGAAATTATTACGCAAAATAAATAAATTAAGCATTGTTCTCTCTCTCTCTCATATTAAGGTACAACATAACCGATTAAAAGTACAATTCCAAAAAAAATATAGCCACCATGAAAAGATGGCCAAGTAATTCCAGGTTTATATTATTTTCCCTCCAAAGGAAAAAAGAGTGAGGAAAGAAAACAGATAAGTTATTCTATCATTAGGCAAAATTGCTAGAAGCATGCTTAAGCATGCAAAGAATGCCGCCTTATGAAGTGATTGGCGAGAATTTATGCTGCAGCAGCCTGCTTGTCCTCATAGTCATTGAGGTTAAGAGCTTCCAGCAACTTTGGCCACGATTCTGGGATTCCTCCGGGCAGTTCAAACTCGAGCAACTTTCCTCGACTCTTGTAGTACTCTTCCACAGGCTGACTCTGCAAATAAAGAGGAAACAAATGTAACACTTCCAAGCAAAGATAATTATCACAAGGTAGCATAGTACAATTGTAACAACCCTTTCCCAATCCGGACACAATATTGTCCGCTTTTGACTCACCCGGACCAAATACTTCCCATGGGGTCACCCATCCTAGTATTACTCCACGGCAAACACGCTTAACTGTGGAGTCCTGGTGGGTTACCAGCCATCACGATTTTAAAACGCGTCGTGTCATAGAAGCGTATGAAACTCATATATAGCACGTAGTCTTTCCTTACTCAGGCGATGTGGGATTGTGCACATGTAGCTCGTCCAATATGGTAGCTTGTCAGTGCCACTTGCACCCGCCCACATAGGTCGCAACAATCCACCCCCCTAGGAGGTCCGACGTTCCCGTCGGCACACTTCCGGCTGGATCATGCTCTGATACCATTTGTAACAGTCCCCTCCCAATCCAAACACAATACTGTCCGTTTTTGGCTCACCCGAACCAGATACTTCCCAGGGGGTCACCCATCCTGATACTACTCCATGACAAGCACGCTTAATTACGGAGTTCTGGTGGGTTCCCAGTCATCACGGTTTTAAAACGCGTCGAGTCATAAAAGGGTATGAAACTCACATATAGCACGTAGCATTTCCTTACCCAGACGATGTGGGATTGTGCACATATAGCTTGCCCAGTGTGGCAGCTTGCTAGTGCCACTTGCACCCGCCCACAAAGGTCATAACAAGTATCTGCAAGTGCCACTAGCGCTTACCACACTGGGTGAACTACAGGTGCACAATCTCACATCGCTTGAGTAAGGAAAGGCTACATGTTATATGTGAGTTTCATATCCTTCTATGACACGACGCGTTCTAGTGGTGGCTAGCTAGAAACAAAATCTTAAGGGTAGGCACCAAGATCGGGGGTTCGACTCTTGCCAGACGCCCAAAGAGGACAATATTGACTGGGGTGGGTGGACCAGTGCGGGCCATGGTTCGATTGTGCAACTCTGACACCAGATGACGCGTTTTAAAACTATGATGGTTGGGAACCCACCAGAACTCCACAGTTAAGGGTGCTTGTCGTGAAGACTACCAGGATGGGTGACCCCCTAGGAAGTTTCTGGTCCGGATGAGCCAAAAACGGATAGTACTGTATCTGAATTAGGAGGGGGCTGTTACAACAACAACATGGTATCAAACCAATATTTTTCATACAATTTGGACAGCCTTCCTACTTCATTGTTTGTTAAGAATTCACAAAATAAACACAAACAAAATCGCAAAAAAAAATAATAAAAAAAATAAAAAAGAGGAGGAAGGTTTCAACTGTTTTTTATGGGAGAAGCTATGACTCACCACAAACACAAAAAAAAAAAAAAAATTGAGATGGGAAACGAAATAAAACTGAATGGCCCAGTCAACAGGCACATCCGTCCTCTGATGGAAGGGGAAAAAGAACTAGAGAATACCAAGATAATATTTTCAGCAGCTGGTCCCATATGCTTTGTGAAAAAGCTATGAACTGTTTGTAATGACAACCTATCTCTTATGCTTTGTTCCGTATGGAGGGAAGTTCAGGAGGACAGAGCAAAGCAGGAAAGATAGATAATCATTGATATATTGACAAGGACAATTTAAAACTTTCTCAATTCCTTCTCTCCAGGATGTACACATTAAGTTGTCAGCTTCCCCTCTTATCACTGCTCCAACTTTGCAAAATAAGAAAACACACACACATCTTTTGTAGGGACATCTTATCCATCCCTTTTTCTCTCCCTTCCATCCATTTTTTTTCACTTTCTACCAAACAAAGAATTAACCACCTATTTGCATCTAAAGTACTACTTATTACCTCATCTCCCATCCACTCGGTCAAACCTGTGTTAAGGGAAGCAGTAAAAATAGCAGCATACTATGTAGAAACCAGAGCATGGACATTGTAAAATTTTTAACTAATAAGTAATAAACGGACACGGGAAAAGTTCTCAGTTTTGTTCTAAAAAACTACCAATCCCCCCCCGAAAGAAAAAAAAAAGTAATAAAGATCCTTGCTTTAAATCAAATTACGCATGGTTTATTGAATGACACTGTAAGTGGGAGAAAACTCCAGGTGCTACATATTTTTACAGAGGATGTAGAGCCGACAATGTACATCAATTGGGATCATGCTTACCGGGAAGCTAATGAGGTGATAAACTGTCTACTAAATTTGGGTATAAGAGAGGAAGTGCTCAACAGATTTCCCTACAAATATACTTGGTATAAATTGAAAGAATCTTCTAGAAGAGTTGAGCCAAGAGGTTGTGCAGTCTACGCAGATTAAATCTATTTTTCTACCAAAACATTACTGAAAAAGAAGGCCAACTGTAGAATAGTAGTTTTTTTGGGTCTTCCAGGGTAATAACGGCATATTGATGTTTATTATTCCAGTGGATGGAAGAGTGCAAAAAATACCTTTTCATTGTATATAAGGATTCGTTCTTTCACTACAGCTTCAGTATCATCAGACCTTGTGATGAGCTTTGAAATGCAATGCTGTGGGGGAAGAAGTGGAGCCATGGTAATTGTGGGCCTCCCATTCTCGCCCTTGACATTGATGGAGGCCACATTAAAATTTTTCCCACACTGGCTACAAATTCTTCGACCAAGGCATTTCTCAAGCAGCACATTTTCTTGGAGCTTTAGATTAACCACCAAATCAATGTCCGTAACCTCATCCAAAATTTCCTGGAAAAAGCAGATAGAGTGAATGAATCAATGCATGAGTTTTGTCCTTGCAGGGAGACTTCTTTGATTGCATCCAAACAGAAAAAGAAGAAGAAGAAGAAGAAAGAAAAATACTGTTCGTTCTCACTGCGTATGTTTTATATAAAAAAGAACAGAATTGAAGTAATACAATATGCTCTTCAACACGGTGAAGTTGCTCACCGCCTGTTTAATTGTTCGGGGAAAACCATCAAGAATAAATCCCGATTCACCTTTAGCTGTTCCAGCCTCAAGTCTCTTTGACAATAAGCTTAAAATAATTTCATCTGAAACCAGTTTTCCTTGATTCACAATCTCTGCCAGCTGTAAAAAAGCAACAAAGACAACAGATGTAAAAGAAAAAACAAAAGTAACACAACATAAAAGACGTGATTCCTGAAAGTGCCAAGTCGTGACTAATATAAGATTCGTCATTGGTCTCGCCAAGTGAGAAAAAAGAACAACCCAGATCCTAAGAACGTAAATAAGTTCGGTATATAAAAGTTAAAAGATGTAAATGAAATGACCATATATAAAAATGATTCATCAAAGCAAATGACAAACCAAACAATTTATTGTTATTAGTTGTTTAAGTTAATTGGATGCCATAAATCAATTCAAATTTTATCAGAAGTTACTAGAAAACACAATAAGGTGCAGGCATTTCAGACGGGGTTGACGAAAAAAAAGGAATAGCCAGACCAATGGGCCATTAGCTGATATAAAATCCTCCCACCTCAAAGGGGAGGTAAAGGATTCAAGCCCCGTAGCAATATGTGATATATTCATATATATATATATATATATATATATAGTTAAGATTCACTATATAATTACACTGGCCACTTCACTCAGCTGCTCACTCCAACAATTCTACACACCAGCCAGAAAGAGGGAACAGTTTGAGGGCTTATTCCTCTCACTTAGTGAGCGCTTGAATCCCCTACAGCCAGTAGGCCTACTTACCTCGCTAGTAGGGTACCTGGAAAGCTAAAAGACAACTAATAATACCCATAAAAACTTAACAAGTTACTTTTCCAATAAAGAGCACTTACTAAAAAATAGCATATAAAGTGTCCACCCAGACAACAATCTGTTAATTAGACGGGAGAAAAAAATCATAGCAGAAATACAACATGCTTATTAACTGATTCACACAACATGAAACACCTATGAGTTTTGATAAACATGTTGTGTGTCATTTTGTGTTGAGGTCAAATTGGGTTGGAAATAACGAGCATCTATGATAAGTGGATGTGTATATCTCTCGGGAGTGTGTATTCGTCAATAGTGAACAAATTCGATATCAGACACATATATAATACCCGTATAAGTATTTCACACGTCTACAAAAGTCCCTGAAACTTGAGAAAGCATAACCAATCAATGACAGAAAACCTAGCAGTACTATGGAGTAACAACCAGCTGTTGTTATTAACTAGCCTGATTAAGTAATTGTCACGAACAGGTGGTAGCCACACCTTTAAAAAACCAATCCAAGCAAATGAAACCGTAAAACCACAACCACCTGCTTGCAAATTATGTTTCCTCGTGTATAACAAAAATTACTACCAACACATGCTCTCCAACATCACATTGAACTCCAACAGTCACCAACGACCATTTCAGCCTTTATGCACATCATGTTCTAGATTCATCAAAATTTGATCTTTGCAACTATATATATATATATATATATATGTGCGTCTGGGGTCAAACGTATAGTAATAACATGATAATCTCATTTATATCTAAAAAGGGGGATTGCTTCTTTACTATAACACAGCTTGCTTATGAAAATAAAATGAAATAATTGACATTTCCCACAAGCAAGTTCGCATAATTGATGCTATCCCCAGCTCAGCACTAAATGAAGTCCAACACTATCCAAACCCCATAACAATAAACATCATACATACACGAATATACACTACGCATCTATATGTATAAATATAGATTTATGAATATATATGTATAGACAGACCTGTTGAGAGAGGGGTCCATCGGCGGAGAGCTCGTCGCGGACGAGATCGCCGGTGGCGATGTGAGGGACGCCGAGGAGGGTACAGAGGCGGCTGGCGTATGTGCCCTTTCCGACACCTGGACTGCCGAGGAAGACCCATTGAACGCTCTTGACCTTGGGATCTGACCGCGGAGGGAGAGGATTGCGAGGGTAGGATGAGGATTTGAGGCGAGCGTCGGATTCTGACGTGGCAGCTGTGGACAAACACCTCCTTATGGCGGGAACGGCGGAGGAGGAAGAGAAAGGTGAGACTTTGAGGAAGCGTTTTATGGCCGCCATTGAAGCACACAATTAATTGCTCGGCGGAGAGGGAAGAAGCGAAGGAGTGAGGTTTACACGCTCCATAAAGATATTTTGCGTCGCATATTCGGATCCCAACTATTAGAATTAACTGGGGCGGGTTACACAAGCACTTACCCAATAATAATAATAATACAGATAAATTGATCATAAATGAAATTATCACAGATTTTTACTAATTTTGGTGCTGTTGATAAAATTGAAATTTCTTATTAAAATTTGAAAAAATTGAGTTTTAGAATGGAAAATAGTATGTGATAATTAAAACTACAATTATTCTATATAAATAAAAATTTAAATTTAGTTAAGGATAAATCCGAATGTGTTTTATAAAATAAGTTTTTTTTTTCTGAGAAAACAATAAATACCAATCCAAAGAGTGATATTTGATAAAATTGAAAATTTTAATATCTGAATTTTAAGTACTGGATCTTTTAAACGGTGTTTAAAAATATTATATTTTTTTATGCTTTTATTAATTTTCAGTCTTTAGACTTAATTGTAAAGTGGTGACCATGTCATTTAAAATTTTATCTCATTTTAAGTGGCACTTAATATTTTAAGTGATGTTCAAGTTTTTTATAAATGCACTTAGCTGAATATTTTCATACTTAAATGGCAAATAGGTGTTATCAAACACACCCTAATAAAAAAATATACAGTAATCTAATAAAAAAAAGGAAACTTATTCTATTCTTTATTAATGCACTTCTACTAGTTAATTCTACCTGCGTCTAATTGATACATTTTTTTAATTCCTCCCATACTTCATCGCATAAAATTATGAATAAAAATTAATCCACTCAATATGGGAAAAATGGAAGTAACTAAAAAGGGCATTTTAATATGTAAACTAAAGGTAAGGACATAAAATTACAATGATAAATATGAGTGCAGAAAATAATTCAATTATGAAAAAAATCAATTTTAATTCAATTCTATGAGTGCAGAAAAAAAATGGCATTTTAATTGCTGAAAAATTAATTTTAATTCAATTATTTAATTATCCAAAACACGCAATAATAAATAGGGTTAAATGCAGAAAACCCCCTGAACTATGGTGTAACCCCCTGAACTTTTTTTTATGCAACAAACTCCCTAAACTATAACAATTTGTTGCAAAATGCCCCATTGTCTTATTTTTTTCATAAATGACCAAAATGCCCTTTTTATTGAATTATGGTTAATGCATTTGTTAATTAGTCATTAATAAATATTATAAAATAATTAATATTAATTTAATAGCATATTCACCACTTAAATATTCATAAATAAATACATAATTTTAAAATGTTATTTATTAAATTATAATTTAAATATAAATTAAATAAAAATATTTAAAATGATTAAGTCATAGATTAGCGAACTTTATGCATACAACATTAGAAAAAAAGGTATCTATTATTTAAGTGGTTTCAAGGTCTTTATAGATATAATTTATGAAAATAAAATTTTATTTTACCTGAAAAAAGTTTAAACTCAAAATAAAATATATTATTATTCAAGTCAAACTAAACTTTAATGAAAAGTTGATTATTTACAAAATAATTACAACTTATAACTTTATGGGTTTTTTTTCTCATTTGATAATGTATTTACTCTAATACAATTTAGGTGAATGCCATTATTAATATCTTACTTAAGAGAAAATAATATGGGTATAAATTAAAGAATGAAAATTTTAAGAAGAATGGTAAAATAGTCATTTGTAATGAAAGGGGGGTTAATTGCAACAAGTTAATAGTTCGGGGGGTTATTTGAAGTTTAGGGGGGTTAGTTGCAAAATGCCAATAGTTCAGGGGGGTTTATGCATTTTACCCTAATAAATATGAGTGCAGAAAATAAAGCAAGAGACGACACCAATATTTTTACGTGAAAAACCTCGAAAAACCACGAATACTCTTCAGTATTGATGCACTATGAATCAAGAAGTACACAAACTCTATGAAGTTAGGACTTACAATCACTCATGATTCGTTGTTTATCACTCGACGTCTGAAAGTCTTGAATAACTCGCGCTCCACGAAGCCTTCGCTCCGTTCCGTACTTTGACGGCTCCACTTCTCAACAAATATATGCAACCGAGTTGCACAAGGTGACGTGATGATCTTTCAACAACTAGATCATTCAATTGTGCATAAAGATCTTCAATGTTGAAGCACAATTGAATAACATTCTCAAAACAGAGAAAACATTGATATAAGATGATCAAACAATCTTTTTTTTTTCTCTTTCTGTAAACGAATCTGATCTAAGAAGAATTGCAGAGATCTCACTAAAAGTCACACCCTTCTCTTTGGTTTAACTCATATAAATAGAGAAGAGTCTTTAATTAATGGTAAGAATCATTTTCCTTTTAGTATTCGTATTTCCACCATGAAGTCCTCCAAATATAAACTAATATACCAATGATAGTCCAATATACCAATAATAACTCCTAACCATATCCTTAAGTGTATAGGAGTCTTTAAGACATTAAAATAATCCTTAATTAAAAACTAAAGTCGGCAACTTCAAGTTCTCGAGAATTGCACTTCGAGTACTCGAACACCCAATCTCGAGTACTCAACCCTTGTTTATTTGAGTACTCGTTAAACATCTGATAGCGTACTCATGATGCCTCAAACCCACTGTTTTCACGCTATCATTCGCGCCAAGGCGCAAATCTTCGAGTACTCGGTAACCAAATCTCGAGTACTCGGTAACTTTTAGAAATCAAACTGTTTATTTTTTTATAATGCCGCTTCCGATCAGTTTCCCTTCACAACACTTATGTTATTCGTCACTTTAAACTTGATTTGACACATTTGTTGATCTTCATTTAACTTGTCAACTTGATTAACCCAAACTAAAACTCACAACTCTCAACATGATTTTTGATTGTCATTACAAATAAATGTTCATATGGTGACCAATAGTACCGAATGCAACAATATCCTAATTTATTTTTATAATGTGACATGTATTTCAAAACATTCTAAAAAGAAAAAATAAATAAATTATGGGATGAAAAAGTGAATTCAATTTATATTTCTCTTTAAATATAAGGGTTATTTGCACTGAGACCCCCTGAACTATGGGTCAATGCTACTTAGAAAGTGGTCAACGCTAGTATTGGCCACTTCCCCCCCAACTTTCATTTTTCTTACAATTACACCCCTGAAACTATGAAAGATCATGAATGCCCTTGTGTTGTATGAGTTATTACATGTTGCGTGTGAAATGTCATGAATGCCCTCAACCCTAATCTTTACACTTACCCCCCCCCCCCCCCAACCACCTTCATTTACTCGCGTCGTCCATATGGTAGAGAAAGAGACTCCAACATATTCATTTTATTTCCTCTATTCTCTCTCTACAATTTTCTGTCAATTATCTCTCTTCCCTCTCTACAATTTTCTGTGATCCATCGTTTTCTTCATCTCTCTCAAACAAAATCTAACCTTGTTCATGGTCTTTGTGCGAAAAGTCTATGGATTCTTGGGGTTAGGTGGTGTTTGTTCGATTTAGGGGTTATTTCGATCTTGATCTACTCTTAAATACTTCAAATAGGATCTTTAATCTCTTTATTTCGCTGTGTTTTTTATGGGTTCGACGGATTTGTCTTTATTTCGTTGTCTAGGTTTGATCTCATCTCCTAGTGTAAGTATTTTTCAATTTCTTTTGATTTCGATCAATTTTTTCACAGTTTTAGTTGGTACGAACCCTAATTTTTATGTTTTGATGTAGATCGAGAGATTTAGTGTTGATCCGACGGTTTCTTGTTGGATATTTGGGTCTTGGTGCTTTTTTAGCTTGGATACTTGTTTATTTTGGTACACAAATTCTAACCCTTCAATCTATGTATGAAATTTGATATTTTTTGTGCTTGCATGTTGTCTAATTGCAATATATTTTTAGTTTATGTATATTTTTTTTGCTTGTATGCTTTGTAATGATGAAAACTTGCTTATTTTTTATTTTTTTTGCTACTTGCAAGTCTGTAATAATGAAAAAATTGTAGCTTTCTGTAATTTTTTTTTTCCCGTTTTTTGCATTTATGAAAATTAGTTATATCTTTGCTGTGTTTCTACTATAATGAAAATTGGTTATATTTTTTAGATTTTTTGTGCTTGCATGTTCGGAGTTTGGCAGTGATGAAAATTAATTATATCTTTCAGGTTTTTTTTAGGGGGTGTTTTTCATGGGCTTATACTGTTATGGTGAAAATTAGGATTTTCTAAAAATAATTTTTTTTACTTGCATGCTATCTAATGAGGGGAAAATGGTACCTTCTCAATTTTATTTTATTTTTTGGTGTTTGGCAGTGACGAATTAGTAATTTTTGGGTGTTTTTGGTAGGTTTATAGTGTTATGGTAAAAATTGGGAGTTTCTAAAAATATTTTTTTTTATTTTTTTTTGCTTGCATGCTCTCTAATGAGGGCAAAATGGTACCTTCTCATAATTATTTTTGAGAACCAATGAATTAATTGAAGTACTAGCTCATAACCATTCAAGAACCGGGGCCGAGGTAAAATGAGGTGCAAGAATAGACTAAAGGGAGGTTAAAAAGGCAAAATAAGAGCATTGGAGGCGAGCGGAAGCAACCGAGACACATGGAGCAAATTGCAAACAAGAATAAAAACATTTGTTGTTTTAGGATCAATCCCGTGTTTTTGGGATCGATCCCACCTTCATGCGCTGGAATTGGCGAGAGTTACCCTGGGATCGATCCACATTCTCGGGATCGATCCCAACTTGAAGTACTGGAATTTACGAAACTTACCTTGGGATCGATCCCAGGTCACGAATCAACTTAATGTTGTGGACCCTGATTGACGTATTGCACACTCTGGAACGTGATATCGAAGAGTTTTAAGTTTCTTTACAAGATTTTGACATCAATCAAAGAGTCCAACTTTTACAAGACTCTACATTTATAAATACAAGTTTTATATCAGATTTGAGGGGTCTCTTCATCGCCTCTTTTCTCTGCAACAAGATTAGTGCGTAGAAATAATACACCACGAAAGTGACGAAGGAAGGGAAGGAAGAAGAGAACATCATGAGAGCCATGAAGTCAAGTTCATCAACAACAACGCAATCACCGACACCCATGGACAATTAAAGGGTAACTAGGGTTTCTAGCAAAACCCTAGCCCATGTAATGTACTCTATTGTTATTTATTTTTAATGTGAAAGGGGAAGCTAAAGAGCAATCCTACAATGGTTATGTAGATAGGAGATTTTTGCTTCATGTTTACATTTTTTATTTTATTTTATCTATCTTAAGCTGATTTTATGATAATTCTTGTACAACTGCACCTAATCACTACGAGCTTGAACTTCGAAAGTTAGGTTGTTAGTTATCTACATAACGATGCTTAAAACAAGAAACTTTAGTTTGGACAGTTCATGCTAAGGGAATAGGAAATGAATGCGTTTTTAATTAACTGCATAGTAGGAGTAGTGTAGGGTAATGGCGTATCCAAATCTTGTTTCATCCGAAGATGAATTGTGACCGAACTCGGTTAATTGTAACATTTGATGGGGATTAGAAGCTCATTTATAATGGCACTGGTCTGATTTATAGGAGATGTCTCTCCCTTTCCCAAAAAAATGAATAGCATGTTTGCATTACAAAGTTAGTGGTAGCGCTAGATACGTCCTAGTCTCTCTCATTATTGAGTTTCAATAAATATTTTATCAATTGTTTTCATTAGTTTAAAGGTTAATTTCAAGAAACCCCTCTATACTATCCAGTTTAATCAACTAACCCTCACTGTGTCCACTTTGCCTCCTATATTATTTAATTTCATCATTATGCTCCATCACCTCACATTTTGAGTTAAAATGCCTAAACTACCCTCAATAGTATAAGGGGGTTTAGTGAAATCAACCATTTAAAATAATTATTTTTCGAAAATTAATTATATTTTTTGCAAAAATTATAAATTCAAAAAAATATATATATTTTTCGCAAAAAAAATATTTTTCGGAGGGAGTATATTATTTTCCAAAATATGAATTATTTCGGAAAAAATAATATATATATTTTTGGAAAAAAATCATATTTTGGAATATAATAGTATATTTTTTTCGCAAAAAAATTATTTTTTGGAAAAGATCATATTTTGGAACATAATATATATTTTTCTCAAAAAAAGTATTTTTCGGAAAAACAATTCATATTTTGGAACATAATAAATAGTTTTTCGCAAAACAAATAATTTTCAGAAAAAAATTATATTTTGGAACATAATATATATTTTTCACAAAAGATTATTTTTCGGAAAAAAATCATATTTTAGAACATAATATATATATTTTTCGAAAAAAATAATTTTCAGAAAAAAATCATATTTTGTTACATAATATATATTTTTCGCAAAAAAAAAATTTTTCAAAAAAAAAATCATATTTTGGAAAATAATATATATTTTTTGCAAAAAAAAATATTTTTCTGAAAAAATTCATATTTTGGAACATAATATATACTTTTAGCAAAAAAATTTATTTTTCGTAAAAAAAATCATATTTTGGAACATAATATATATTTTTCGCAAAAAAATTATTTTTCGGAAACAAATCATATTTTGGAACATAATATATACTTTTTCGCAAAAAGAAAAAAATTTCGGAAAAAAAATCATATTTTGGAACATAATATATATTTTTCACAAAAAAAGTATTGATTATATCATATTTTTCATAATATATAATTTATTTTCAAAAAATAATTGTTTTAAGGGTTGATTTCACTAAACCCCCTTATACTATTAAGGGAGGGCAATTTAGATATTTTGACTCAAAATATGATGAGGAGGGGGCATAATGATGAAATTTGATAGTATAGGGGGCAAAGTGGACACAGTAGGAGTTAATTGATTAAATTGAATAGTATAGAGAGTTTCTTGAAATAAACTCTTAGTTTAATTTATTATTAAAATTAGTTATAACCACAAATCAAACCCATTTTCACTCTTAATTCAAGAATATTATTTTATTAGAATTTAAAGTATAACTTAGTCTATGTGGGATTGATAAATCCTGTCTCAAGTTATATTATATTACAAACTGACTCGTACGCTTGCGATAGGCAAAATGAGGTTGTATTTAGGGTCTATTTTTAAGCATATTTTTAGCCGACCTACTGAGTCGATCAGTTCAATTCATTAAGTTTCAAACTTTCTGTAACACTAAATTATACTCTTCAAGTACTGTTGTAAATTGTTTTTTGCAAAGCAGCTTCTTACAGATCACTGTACATTGGCGCCAAGGAACAACAATAAATAAGGGCAATTTTGTCCTTAAAATTAACCAATTTGATATATGTGAATTTAATAATGAAAAAATGGTATAATAGTAATTTTAAGTGCCAAAAACTCCTCCAGGGGGTGTAATTGTAAGGAAAATGAAAGTTGAGGGGACAAGTAGCCAACACTCGTGTTGACCACTTTCTGAGTGGCATTGACCCATAGTTCAGGGGGTTTCAGTGCAAATAACCCTAAATATAAATTACATGATGAGTAGGGATGACAAAAAAACCCGCCCCGCCCCGCCCTGCTAACCGGGGCGGGTATGGGGCAAAAAAAAATTCCTCGATTATAATACGGGCGGGTATGGGGCACCCTCGCCCTGATTAGCGCCCCGCCCCGATTAATTATTTATCATGTATTACCCTTATATATACATATATCATATATTAATACCCTTATATATTCCATATATTACAAATATATCTTATAATTAAATATTCACACACACATATACACACACACACCCACTCATTCGGTCAAACACACACACACACACTCTTACTCTTTCTCTATGTGCGCAGGATTGGATTTGGCCATGGCTTCATCCGAAGATTCCGAACGTCTCCTCCATTCGCCAGCGCCACTTCCCACACTCAACCGTCGGTTGCCATCGATGCGCCCCACCATGGCTTCTTCTTCTCTCTCTCCCCTATGATGTTTTTACCAAAATGCTATCATGTGTATATATTTATCTATATATATATTTATCTATATATATGAATAAACATGTATTGACGGACGGGTTGTTTATGATGCTTTTGAAATTTTTGATTTTGATTTTAATTTCATGTTATAGTTATGTTTGATTTTGGGATTTTATTATTATTTAGGAAAAAAATAATATATAATCGGGGCACGGGGACGGGGGCGGGGTAAAAAAATAAAAAATTAATCGAAAACCGGGCAGAAAAAAATAATCGAATTTGGGGATGGAGAAGGTGATCCCGCCCCCGCCCCATTGGCATTCCTAATGATGAGCGATGAGTAAGCCCTAATTTCCCCAACACAGCTCGTCCATCTCTCTCTCGTTCCCGCCTTTCTGTCTCTACGATGGCAGACAAGAAGGGCAAGAAGAAGCGCCGCCGTGCCGACGACGACTCTGATGACGAGCTCGACGGCTCCAAAACCCTCCCCTTCAAGAAGATCCTCAAACCCGACTCCGTCATTCTCTCCACCCTCAAAACCCTAGCCGAACAATCCTCCGCATCCTCCTCCTCCAAAACCCTAACCCTAACCGACCTCTCCCTCTCCTCCACCTGCCGCGAAGTCGCCGACCTCCCTCTCTCCTCCGTCCAAGACGCCATCGAAACCCTAGCTCTCTCCCTCGCTCACTCCATCCTCGCCGGCAACGGCTTCGCCTTCTCCGTCCCTTCACGCTCCGCCGCCAACCAGCTCTACGTCCCCGAGCTCGACCGCATAGTCCTCAAGGACAAAACCTCCCTCCGCCCCTTTGCCAACGTCACCACCGTCCGCAAAACCACCATCACCACCCGCATCATCCAGCTCATCCACCAGCTCTGCCTCAAGAACATCCACGTCACCAAGCGCGACCTCTTCTACACCGACGTCAAGCTCTTCCAGGACCAGACCCAATCCGACGCCGTCCTCGACGACGTCGCCTGCATCCTCGGCTGCACTCGCTCCAGCCTCAATGTCGTGGCCTCCGAGAAGGGGGTTGTGGTGGGTAGGCTCATTTTCAGCGACGACGGCGATACGATCGATTGCACGAAAATGGGGATGGGCGGGAAAGCAATTCCGCCTAATATTGATCGCGTTGGTGATATGCAGAGTGATGCATTGTTCATTTTGCTTGTTGAGAAGGATGCTGCTTACATGAGGTTGGCAGAGGATAGGTTTTACAATCGATTTCCGTGTATAATTGTGACAGCGAAGGGGCAACCGGATGTGGCAACGAGGCTCTTCTTGAGGAAGATGAAGATGGAGTTGAAGTTGCCAATTTTGGCTCTGGTGGATAGTGATCCCTATGGGTTGAAGATCTTGTCAGTTTATGGTTGCGGATCGAAGAACATGTCGTATGACAGTGCAAATTTGACTACGCCGGATATCAAGTGGTTGGGGGTTAGGCCGAGCGATTTGGACAAGTATAAGATACCGGAGCAATGTAGGTTGCCGATGACAGAGCAGGATATAAAGACCGGGAAGGACATGCTGGAGGAGGATTTTGTGAAGAAGAATCCGGGGTGGGTCGAGGAGTTGAATTTGATGGTGAAGACGAAGCAGAAGGCGGAAATTCAGGCGCTGAGCTCTTTCGGGTTTCAGTACTTGTCAGAGGTTTACCTGCCCTTGAAGCTGCAGCAGAAGGATTGGCTCTGATGGTTGGGGAGTTTCTGCTTTTCTTTGGTGAAAGATTTCATTTCATTGCTGCAAATGTTTAGAGTTTAGACTCACATTGCAGTATACTTTCACAAAGCATCCACTGGTTGTCTCCTTGATGCAAATGATAAAAACCGCTTTTATTTTATCTCTTCTGATGCTTAATTTTGACATATGTTTGTATAAACTCCCCATCTTAACATATCTTAAAGGGGACGGGGCAGGTTCATTCGATGTCCAATGCTTTGTCACAAAGCAGTACACTTTAGTCAGGCAATGAATCTAGTATATTGCATTTACAAGTTGCATAGCAATCCATATAAAGAGTGCATCGCGTTGAAAAGTAGCTAATTTACCAATCCATAAAGTCTCTTGTACAAGATCTTATTTCCTGTAAATCTAAATGAGCAAACTGTGGGTTACACATTACAATCATTGGGGTAACAACATAGCAAAAAGGATTGAGAGAATAAGAAGGAAGATGGCCAGATGGAGAAAGTATTGTTTATTCTATCATTTCTGCTATAATTGGGAGTATACACTAATATCACAGTCAGATACATGGCATGAGTTCATAAATCCCTGTATTCTTCTCTGGCGACAATACTATTGGAAATAAGAAGACGCATATGAATCATACCAAAATTTTGTACTGTTAATCGTGAAACAATCATCTTGTTGCACTCCTATAAGTAACTGCCGATTTAAAATCATAAAAAAATTGTATTGCTACTCGTGAAACAATCATCTTGTTGCCCTCCTAGAAGTACCTGTCCTACTCTTTAACCAATTATGCAATGATTTCCTTGTGACTCTTAATCTCTTTAAAACCACAGGCCTCCTGGTTGAAGATTTCAATTCTCGGGGCAACCCGCGTCTTTCTGGGATTTCTTCCAACTTTGGATATGAATCCAAAGGGTTTCCCAAATTCAATTTTCTATTGACTGCAAATCTAGGCCTCGAGAGAAGTACCTCAAGCCCCAAATCATCCTGCAAAAGTTTGATTATAGCATCTTCTACCTCGGATTCATGTTTGCTAGTACCTACACCTACTTCCTGGGTTCCTAAGATGATCGACATATCATCATTTATCGAATCTCCTGCAAAACATTCAAACATCAAAATGCTGACCTGATTAAAAACTGTGCGTGCGCACATGGTTGCCTATGAATATTACTTTTCTTTTTAAGTTATACTAGGTAATTATATTCCTATACTGGACTTGTGAGACGAGGAATCTAAGTTCCCTGGATCTGGAAGGAACATTCTTTGAGTTCGATTTTTGCTACAACATATTTAAGCTTAATTGTAATTCGTACCTAGAAGGTAGTTCTCTTTGATCATCCGCAGTACCGCAAGAAGCACAATACGAGCTTCAACCTGCAGGGAGGATTTGATAGTTAGAAATTTCCTTTCTTAAATACAACGAAAATATTGAATTGTGTCGGGATAATTTAAAGCAAGAATCAGTATAATCCAGATAAGTGTATCTGGCAATTTTTAAATCGGCTTAAGTAGTCACCTGACCTGTGACTAAGATAGAAAGGATGTTGTGAGCAGTATTTCAATTACAAAAGCATATACCAGGACCTGGGGCCCAAACTTGAGCTAGAACCATGACAACTCAGCTTTGGTGTGTAATTCATGATTTCAAAAAATATAATAACACAGGTTTGATATGTAAATCATGACGGTGATCATATTCTATTCAATCATATCCATTGTACCTTTGTCAGACCCTGAAGATCAATAGTTAGGCTTTCAGCATTACTCTTTTGTAACTGTACTGCAACTTTCTCAAGAAGCAGACTTTGAGGTCCCCCTATGTCAGTTCTGTTGCAAGAATTGGGATGCCATTTGTTCTTATTGTTACCTTGAATTACTCCTTCACACCACTCTTCTATTAGTTGCTTGAGATAGTAATCATTGGATTTGTACCTGCAAACATAGTGTTTCAATATATGGAAAACAAACATATGTAAAAGATATGACATAAAGTGCAACACCAGAACAAAACACTTGATAACCATTGAAAGGAACACCAGCATAGCTATTTCATGCATTGTAAGTGATTTATGCAGATTTATTATGGGCTAAAAATATAGACATACAGAACACATAGCAATGCCAATATTTGGTCTTACGAAGAGTAAAACTATATTGCAAGCTTCATGGGAGTAGTTGACTTAAAATTAAGCAGGACACCATACATAAGTATCTAATTTTCATTATTAAGCAAAAGCTATATGAGCATGCTAGGAATTTATTGCAAGTCAACATACCCCGCTCTCCGCATATCCTGATATATAGTCAGGCATTGTTGAACTTCCTGCAGGGAACCGTATCTGCTACGAGCTCTTAGAAGTGTATTATATGTCACCTAAAATAAATGTTTCAACGATTTATACGATGGAGTTTACAAAAGCCTTTGATATAACACATGGAACTGTTTTTAACTTATCAAAAAAAAAAAAACACATGGAACTGTTTTTAGAAATAGAGTGAATTTGGAATTGTTGATACTCATATCATAATAATAGGGATAACAATATTGTGAGTCACAAGCAAATTGTTGCTGTTCTACACCACTTGTCCTGCAGAAAGTGAGAAGGGTGCATTTGGCAGTAGAAACTACTTGCTATTGTCAGCCAACGAAAATAATACACACTTCCAGCAACACGTTTGCAACCTTATCTGGATGGCAGTAAAACTGAAAACAACTGGACTTTGGCATCATTGTTCTAACATATTGATGCAAAATCCCATTTGTCTTATATATATGTTTGGAAAATAGTAAAATACATATGGTCAAGTTCAAAAACCCGTACCTGATTTGGTTGTATTTGATATCTTTTCATTTCTTCATACAATGAAAATGCAATCTTCAAATTTCTACTTTGCACACAAACCTGTAAACAGAGATGCATCAGCACATGTGGTTGAATTGGTTTAAGATAATGCATGGATCACCTTACTGAACATACATGATTGCGACAACCACTATAGAACAATCAAGCATGGGTTCAGAAGAAAGCGTTGAACCTTAATAGCTGTTGTATATGCAACAACATCAGGTCGCACACCGTCTTCATGCATAGATTTCAAAATCTGCACTGAACGGAAACATGTTATTAGGGAATTTACAGATGAATGATTGAAACACAGACGGCTTCATTATCCCTTTTCAACAATAGCCTATATCTTACCCTCATGGCACCCCCTATGTTTCCCGAGCCTCCACAAGCGTCAATCAAAATTGACCAGCTTATATGATTTGGAGAGAGACCAACAGTCTTCATCTCATCCATTAAAGCTTTCACACGGAAATAATCAGTGCCGCAGGCCTTCATTAAAATGTTATATGTGGAAGTTGTGGGTGTAAAGGGAACTCTAATGATAATTTTCGAATGATCTGAACCAACTGTGCAACTTGGCATATTAATATTGCAATTTTCATCTGCGTCTGTCTTGCCATTGTAAGTTCTGTCAAAAGCCTTCTGCAAACCACTTCCCTTCCAACACTGGAATAGACGAAAAGCCCTATCATACTGGCAAGTCTCAACACAGGCATGAAGAAGGATGTTGCAACATTGTGAATTGGGTTTACATCCAGCCATAAGCATCTCGTCAAATAGTTGCATTGTCTGTTCTATGAGACCTGCATTAGCACATGCACTGATCAATGATGACCATGTCACTGTATTTGGAGTAACCCCAGCTGATAGCATATCTTCTTTGATTTTCAGTGCCATTTGCCACAACTTTGCATCTGCAAAAACCTGAAAGTGTGATGCCGTGAATGTGAAGACAACAGACAATACTGTTTTACTTATGGAATCTCCGCTTACACCAGGAAAAACACTGGTGAAGTTATGCATGAGTATTAAGAATTTAAGATAGTGAGGGTAGATTCATGTACATATAATAGGATAGTGAAGTGCACCTTAATAATCGTACTGTATGTGAAAACATCCAATTTCAGTGCCCCAGCTGATTCCAAATGTTGTACGTCCGTGTAAATGTCTTGCGCTAAATCCACCCTTGAAGCAAGACAGCACGACTTCAAAAGGATATTGTAAGAAGCCATATCGGGTGTAACACCTACAACCTGAATAGGATTTAAAAAATTATAAATAAAATAAGAAATACTGTTAATTAAAATACAAGATGACACGGACTATGTAATTTAACTAATTTTTTGCAATCAAGCACAATATTTGTAAAGTAGTGTGCCATGAGAATGTCATTAATGCATCAGATAGTCATGCTATTGCTTCAAAGTCAATACCAGAGAAATAGTAACACTGTCTTGACACAACCAAGAAAGCAAGAAGCACAGAGTTTCACAGACTATAGGGAAAGAGAAAAAATTGTGGCAGGGAGATGGAGTACTCTCTCTATAATAGAAATCTCCAGGAGTTCTAACATTATTAAACAATTTATAAACTGACCCCATGGAGAATGTTTCATTCATTAACTTCAAAAATAGAAGGTATAAACAACCCCTCAAGTGGGTAAGACACTTGGCTTTGGTGCCTCGGGAAGCATTAGGTCTGAAGTTCGATTCCTCTTCAGTAAACAATTCATTGGTTGTGGTTGGTTGAGTATCAACTAGGAAACAAAATAGAAAAGATAAACAAACTAGAGATTTATAAGAAAGATCTATGAATAGTCAAACTGAAGGTTACAAAGAACAAATAGACTACAATAATCAAAGCCAACTAAAATGAACAGTCAGTATGTGATGCGGAGAGGGGGAGAGAGAGTGTAAGAGTACATACTTGCATATGCTTGTAGACATCCAATGTGTAGCTCAAGTCGTGGGCATTTACATTCATGAGACTGTTGAAAACATATATATTCGGTGGACCCTTTCGTGTGAGTAATTCCTGTAGCAAAATTCAAATCCCTTGCCAAAATAAAAACCCATAAAAATCCTAAAAGAATCCCATAATCCGCAACTGAGGATATCATTTTTTATGAGAGAGAATGAAAATAAAATTTTAAAAATAAGTCTTCACAAGCTAATCATGTAGCTATTAGTTCAATCTCCCTACATAAACAAACAAGAACCCATATCCAAAATTGCTACTAATAATCCATTTTTCCCTTTTCAACGAAGATCCCAGGTGCATTAACTGAATACACGCATTATTTTAAGAGTCAAAACAACCTTTTACGTGACCATTTGCCAATTTTATTATTTGCTTTACAGAAGCGGTGTACACCTCACATAATTATATGTAATTCCTACCTGTACCAGATTACTTCTTCACCAAAGTCTGATGTGTGTTCTTAAATCTTGATAATAGTGAAAACAGGGATGGTCTTTAACTTATTACAGTAGCTATAACAGATTTACAAAAGTTCCACTTTGCAATTTGGAATGTCCTATATGGGAAAAAAATTAATATTTGATGTTTCAAAAAGCATATCAATGAAGTACTATGGAATAGTAACTGATTGAAGTAGATATTAATGGACGCTATCCTTCCGCGAATTATGCTTCATGTGATGCAACAGGTCCAATACTTCCGCTAATTTATCATTTTCTACATGGTGCTGTTAGCCCTAATTAGCACTCCCAGTTTGAAGAGAAAAATACAGATGGTAATATACAAATTTCACAGCAGTACATGCTGTTACGATGAACAAAGATATGCTGAACTTATAAGATCAAGTTAAACTAAAATTTCAAGAGGCAGACTGGGCAAGTACCTCATAAATGGACCTAGATTTTAAGTAGTCCCCACAAAGGCCACAGACATCAATCATTGTGCGGTAGGCATACATATTAGGAGAACTCAACGTCTGCTTGGACGCTTCAAAGACGGTCAAAGCAGACACCAAATCACGTTTCTTCCCAAATTCGTGAATTATGTTGCAAAACATTACACGTGCCTCAGGAAAAAGACATGCATACCTGCTCAACATGATAGTTAGAGCTGTAGTTAGTGTCTCAATTTGAATCAGGAATAACCCTGTCATGGAAATTTACCCATCATATATACAAATAATTCAATGATATCAACTCGTAACAAAATAAAACGAATAATACCTTATGGACTCATTCGGCTTACGTTTGTTGACGCAAATTTTAATGATGTCAGATGGCACCACTAATTTTTTGATTGAGAAATGAAATCCTGAAAATGCATAAAACATGTGTTATGAATGCCAAATTAGATAAATGAATGTGGAAACAGATAAAAATTTAAATTCTTTCAGAATGTGGAAAAGAAGTATTGATATAGCAATTAATTAACTTCTCCTACTTGAATTATAAATTACAATATTGAAGCCCCAAATCTAACTACATTATAGTGTAAGAAAAAGATAAATCCAAGCAAATGCCATACAAGTACAAAATGATAACCCAATACCATTTCGTTCCATTAAAGCATCAATTTTTGGGGGTGGATCATTATTCTTTCAGGTTTTTTCCTAACAAATTCAAAACATGTTATGAGTTCATTCTTTGTATAACATCCACACAAACACACTATACATATACATAATACGTATATATATGTAATCACCTGCAAGTGATTCCATCAATTTAATAACTTCCTCCACTTCACCAAAATTCACAATCCGAAGACATTCGTTCGCAAGCGCTTCTGTTGCGAGAGAATCAAATAACTGAACTGGAGCGAACCCTAGCTTCCGAAAATTAGTTAATACCTCAATTACAGTCCGAATCTCCCCATCTCCAAGGGCTTTCGCAATCCCCGCCGACACGGCGTCGACACTCAACAAGTCGACGAATGTGGAAGGCTCGACGCCGGAAGCCACGACGCTCTCCGCCACCATTAAGAAATCGTCGAGCTTCGTGTTCTCGGCGAGGCGGGAGGCGAGGTCGGCGTAGTACTTAAGCCGGCTCCGGTGCCGGGAATCGAGGTCCCATCGGACGGTGGAGAGGAGAGGCGGACGAGAAGTGGCCGACGACGACGATGGTGATGGTGGTGGCGGTTTGAGAGGAGAGGGAGAGGTGGTGGCGGGAAGTGAGGGTTTGTGTGGTCGGTTGTGGGGAGGGTTAGGGTTAGGGTTAGAATTTGGAGGGAAGACGATGGAGGAGCCAACGGTGGTCAGTGCAGCTCTCATTACTGGCCAACGGTATTTCTGGTGCAGTACCGGCACACATTTTTTGGGGTTTTGAAGGGACCCGTTTTGTGGTTCTTGAGAGGATTGGATTTGAAAGGCAGCTGTTTCTTTTCAGTTTCAGTTTCAGTTTTGAACCCGAACGAGCGATGGATTACCCACCCATGCGGGTTGTGGGTCAACGGGATTGTTCGCACTCGCATTAGCCATAACAGAATCCAACAATAGTGGTGTAAAAAGCAAGGGCCGTTTGGTAGGCGGTACTGGTATTATCTTGGTGATGTTCTAAAAGTTTGTTTGGTAAAGTTGTCTGGTCTTATGGTCTTATTCAAGCTGTTTGGTCTTATGTTTGAAAAATAATATATAAATTTCAAAAAATATATTAAGTATGAAAAATATAAAAAATTTGAAAAAATATAAAAAATTTGAAAATAATATAAGAAATTCAAAAATAATATATATTTCAAATTTTATAAATTATTTCGAATTTTTATATTATTTTTTGAATTTTATATATTATTTTTGATTTTTTATATTATTTTCAAAAAATTTATATTTTCTCAAATATATATATCTAATTTTGTATATTATTTTTGAATTTTATATTTTTTTCAAATTTTATACATTATTTCAAATTTTTTATATTATTTTTCAAAACTTATATATTATTTTTTAAATTATATATATATTTAAAATCTTATATATTAATTTTTATTTTTATATATATATTTCGAATTTAATACATTATTTTAAAAAAATTATATTATTTTTCAAATTTTATATATTATTTTCGAATTTTATACATTATTTTTTATTTTTTCTATTATTTTGGATTTTTTTTTAGTTTCCCAAATTTTAAATATATTTTTTGCATTTTATATATTAATTTTGAATTTTATATATATATTTCAAATTTTATACATTATTTCAAATTTTTTGTATTATTTTTTTAATTTTATATATTATTTTCAAATTATATATATTTTTTAATTTTATATATATTTTTCAAATTTTATAGTCCCATGTGTTAAGACAATTGTATATAAGACCACTTGAGACAATCATTTTTGGTTGTCTCAAATTACCCTTTTTGGTCCCAAGTGGTCCTTGTTTTTTTGGAACCGTATTGCCAAACAATGTCCGGTCCCAAAAAAGTCATTATGAGACCGGACCACATGGGACCGGACCGCGAACCAAACAGGGCCTAAAGTATATCGATTTATATTGACGAATTAAATTCGACTTCTCTAAAAACTTACCTTGAATCTAAAAAATTAAAAGTTATTTGTTTTTTAAAAAAATTATGTCATTATTAGTGAAAAACAACAAATAATCATTACCGACACAATAAAAATAGAACTCCAAGGTTAAACTTAATAGACAAATGCAAAGAAGTATGTTTTTCCATTAACATTAACAATAATTAAATACAAATAAAGGGATAACAACAATTTGGTGAAGATCCTACAATACAACACAGTTGGAAACTAATTCCTAAGACTAAGGATTTACAAATTTGAATGAAAACTAAAGTTGAACAAGTCAAGACAGTTACAAATGGAGATTATCCTTTATTATGCCCTCTCAAGATGGAACTCGAGAGATAAGTCCAATATTGGATTTTAGATGAAGAAAACGAGCACGAGGAAGAGGTTTGGTGAGGGCATCTGTAAGTTGATTTGCTGAGGACACATAAGCAACACGTAGGACGCCATTTTGGACTTGGTCTCGAATGAAGTGGAAGTCTATTACAACATGTTTCATTCTGGAGTGGAACACGGGATTTGAACAGAGCTGTGTGGCACCAACATTGTCGCAGTAGACGATTGGACAACAAGGGAGCTGGACGCCAAGATCAGTGAGAAGATAACATATCTAGTTGAGTTATGTTGTTACATTTGCTACTGATCTGTATTCAGCTTCTGTGGACGATCTAGCAATAGTTTTTTTTTGTTTCGTAGAGCTCCATGAGACAGGATTGCAACCAAGGTAGATGATATAGGCACTGGTGGAAGAAAAATCATCCTTATTTCCTGCCCAGTCTGCATCTGAATAGACTTGTAATTGTAGTGGAGTGTCACAATGAAGATGGTCTGAAAAGGCATGAAGATTCAATGGAGACTGACGATATATTTGCAGGCCTTCATTTATAGTTCCACAGAGATATCGCAGTAGACGTTTAACAAAATTCCAGTGGTCGGTTGTCGGTTTGTGCATATACTGAGAGAGCTTGTTAACGGTAAATGCAAGATCAGGTCTTGTTAGCAGGAGATATTGAAGGCTGCCAACAGTGGATATATACTCTGTTGGATAAGCCAAGGGAGTGCTTAAGTTTAACTTTAGAGGTGGGCTTGTCGGGAATGGGAGTGAGCACCGGTTTGGTTTCAGTCATATGAGTTCAAGTCAATATATCCAAAATGTAGCGCCTTTGAGAGAGTAAGATACCATACTGGTTCGGTATTACTTCCACACCTAAGTAATATGATAATTGTCCAAGATCTTTTATTGAAAAACGATGAGCAAGAGCATTAACAAAAGAGTTAACTAGCTTAGTGTTGTCACCAGTAATGATTAAATCGTCGACATACACAAGGACGTATAGAATATGGCTGCCAGTTTTGAGAACAAACAGTGAAGTATCAGGATGAGAATTTTTGAATCCTGACTGAAGAAGAAAAGTTCAAAATTCATGATACCATGCTCGAGATGCTTGCTTGCCTTACGAAGTTTGCGGACATAGGAAAGATGATCTTGATCAATAAAACCAGGTGGTTGTTGCATGAAAACATCTTCGATGAGGTGTCCTTGAAGGAATGTGTTATTGACATCAAGTTGTCGTAAGGTCCAACCCCAAGAGACAGCAATGCTAAGAACAATTCGCACTGTTGTTGGTTTGACAACAAGACTGAAAGTGTTTAGGTAATCGATTCCTGGGCGTTGGTGGAAGCCCTTTGCTACCAAACGTGCCTTGAACCTGTCTATAGAGCCATCAGAATTACGTTTAATACGAAAAATCCATTTGCACCCCACTATATTAAGGTTTGAAGCAGGTGGTATAAGAGCCCATATGCCATTTCGAACTAAAGCATCACACTCAACAGACATGGCCTGACACCATTTAGGATCAGTAAGTGCTTTAGTCACTGATGTTGGTTCAAGGTCATTGGATTTTGCAAGTTGGGTATTTAGAGTCATTTTCTTTATGGGTTTATGAATATTGTTCTTTGCCCGCGTGGTCATAGGGTGAATGGGAATTGTATTATGTTGAGGTGGGTCTGGGTGTGGTGATTTTGAGTTGGTTATATGTGGGTTAGAGATGGGTGTAGTGGATAGATATGTTTCGGTTGTTTGACTGTTGGTAGTGGGGTTGGATGATGGAATGGTCACGGGAGAATGTGTTGTAGTTTCATATGGGGGTGCTGAGAAATGACAACTTGAGATGGCATTGTGAGTGGCTGTTGGGAGTTGGGTGACACAACCCGAATAGGTGGAGGTATCCATGTGGTAATGGGGCTAGATGGAGGACATGTGGACTGACTAGATAATGAAGCATATGGAAAGTGAGACTCAACAAATTTAACATGCCTAGAGACATAGATTTTTGAGTTTGTTGGATCTAGACAGTAGTAGGCACTCTGAGTGAGAGAGTAGCCAAGAAAAACACAAGGTTTGGATTGTGATTCCAGCTTGTGGGATGTGTAAGGATTGAGCCAAGGATAGCAGAGGCAACCAAAGATTTTTAATTTGGAATAATGTGGTGCAGTATGAAAAATCTTTTGGAACGGAGAGAGAAGATTTAAGGTGGGTGTGGGCATTCGGTTTATGAGATATACTATTGTGGCAAAGGCATAAGGCCAATAGGAAAGGGGTAAGGAAGCATGAGTGAGTAATGCAAGTCCTGTTTCAACTATATGTAAATGCCTTATTTGAGAGTATCCATTGTGTTCTAGTGTGTGGGGTGGAGTGGTCAGATGTGAGATACCAGAGGTGGAGATAAAATTTGCAAGGCCGATATACTCACCACCATTGTCTGAGTAGAGAGTTTTAATAGGTAAATGAAAGTGTTTTTCTGTAATAGCTTTGAATCTAATGAAATCTTTCACTTCGGATTTTTGTTTGAGCGAATAAAACCAGATGTACTGAGTGAAATGATCAACAAAAATTACATAGTATTTAAAGCCATTTGTTGATAAAAGTGAAGAGGTCCAAACATCAGAAAATATAATTTCAAGAGGTTGAGTAGAGACAATGGTAGAGGTAGAAAATGACAATTTGTGGCTTTTATTACAGAGACAAGCATTACGTGAAAAATCATGAGATAATGAAGAAGATAATCCTAAATTATTGCAAGAAACAATGTGTTTGAGAATTGGAAAAGCAAGGTGTCCTAGTCTATGGTGCTAGGTGGAGGAAGTGGTCTTTATTGTGGAAAAAGCAATTAAAGGTGGGGATGTTGGCCACTCATAAACACCATCTTTAGTTTGTCCTCTCAACAACATTGCCCCCGTGCGAAGTCCCTTCACAAGAAATGAATCTGGTAAGAATTCTATAAAAACTTTGTTAGAGCTGCAAAACTGAGATATAGAAATTAAATTCTTTTGCATAGAGGGTACACATAGAACATTGTCTAATGTAAATGTATTGTTATGAGTTTGGAAAGAAGTGGAACCGGTGTGAGTGATGGGAAGATTAGATCTGTCTCCGATCATGATATCATCATTGCCTATGGATGGAGTGTGCAGAGAGAGATTACTCAGGTCGGAGGTGACATGGTGAGATGCACCACTATCCAGAAGCCATGATGGAGTGGTTGAAAAATTTGTTGCAAGGTTGGCTTGTGGTTGCCACAGAGTGGTTGTTGTGGAGGTGTTCGAGATGGTAGATTGGATTGGAATGAGGCGAAATGAAGGGCATTTATTTATTATGTGTCCCTGGAGTCTGCAGATTTGACAGTGACCAAGATATGGTCCGGGAGGAGGTCGAGGTCCCTGTGGGGATAATGAACCGGTATTACTAGCAGCTGGTGGACGATGGGCAAAGTTTTAGGGAGGACGCCAGTTTGTTGTGGTGTTTTGTTAAGGATTATATGGGCGCCAATTTTTGTTGGATTTGTTTATGGGATTGGTAGTGGCTGGAAAATGAGGCTGCTCAGTTATGACTGATTGAAAAGAGGCTTCAAAGTTTAGAAGTTTTTCATGAAGTTCTTCAAAGGTAATAGAGGTATCTCGTGCTTGTACAACTCGGACTAATTATTTGTAATCATCATCGAGTCCATCTAGAATTTTATCTGTGATTTCTTCTTCATCCATTAGGGCCCCTAGAAGAGCAAGATCATCTGCTTTTGTTTTGACTTGTTGCATAAATTCAGTTATGCTAAGAGAGCCTTTAATGGTATTTTTGAGTTGATTTTTGATTTGTTTAATGCGGCCACGAAAGGGTTTGACATAGGTGTTGGCTAGAATGGTCCAGGTTTGTTTAGAGGTTTTGGCTTGATCTATGAATGATATGATGGTGGGTGAGATAGAGCCAATGATGGCATTAAGGATCAATTGATCCTGATGGGTCCAGAGAACATAGTTGGGATTTTGTCCAGTTGTATTTGATTGTGTAATGGTTGCAGGTGGGCATGGTTTGGAGCCATCAATTAGCCCAAAAGGTCATATCCTATGAAAAGAGTTTGGAACTGGAGTTTCCAAGAGAGGTAATTTGTGGAGTTTAGTTTGAGAGGAGTTTGTGCAGCTGTAGATGCAGAAAAATACACGATAATAATTGGGTTAAAAAAATTGGATCCTTTATTCAATCTTTGGTCTTGTATTTATACATAATTCTGGTAAATGGGTCATGCCCATTTACCCAAGTTTATCAACCCCTTAAATCAGGGGATTTGATAAACTCTATTTCTTTTTGGACTCTCTATTCCATAAGTAGGATAACTCCCTGACTTATGGATCACTCATCTTCTAGAGAATTCTATGGACCAATTTATTTCTTTGACCCATCAGTCATATGGCCCATCCTAGTTGGGCCATGTATTATTTTGACTATTACACAGGCCCCTGAGGTTATGGGCTTATAATTCTCTTCTAAAGCCCATGACCGAAAATTGAATGCTTCTTTATACACACACATATATATATTGCTTATGGGAAATGATGGTGATGAGTTGTCATACCAACATTAGGTATTAATGACATTTCAAAATATGAGGCCATTACTTTCTCAATCCTTGCACCATGACGGCTCATCGTGGGTTGTGCGACCTTCGGGCTTCGTACAATCCTTTAGTATCCCATTTTCTCTCTATAAAAACCCACTCCCAGCTTTGTCATTTCTTCATTCTTCATTTGCATCTCTCTCCTCTCGCTTCTCTATTTCTTAACTTTCATCTCTGAAACTCGTCTCCCTCTTATTCCCGAAATCATTTCCGTTGATCAGTTCAGATCCTCCAGCAGCACAAAAGTCTGCTTTTACCCGAAGCTTTCCCTGACTCTTCATTATCAGCTGAGTAAGTCGAACGGTCTCTTCCTTTTCTTTAATTCTCGGCACCATGTCTGACAACGATGACACCCGGTCAGTAGAGGAGGTCGTTTTGTCCTCTACTACTGGCACCGATCCCACCAGTAGTGACAACCCCCAATCTACTCGTCAAGGGGCCCCAAGAACAGCTCCCCAAAACACCGATCTTTCGGGTTCATCAACGAATCTGGGAATACCAATTTCAAGGGGTCCCAATGAATCTGTGGACCCCGAGTCTTCTGAACCATTCATAGTGGGCCCACTTAAGAAAGTCCATCTAGAAGTAGATGTCAAACACCTTAGGGCAGAGAACCATGTACCTGGGGATGTAGATGTGGACCCTTACCCAAGCTACTTAGATTTCACCAAGAGTCAGGGACTCCAGCCCGGTAGCATTCTGCTATCGGCAGTTCACCTTAAGGTTTTAAGGTCTCCCCTTCACCCCTTCTTCCATTATGTGTTCTTCATCTTGGGCTTACACCCCCTTCAACTCAACCCAAATAACCTTAGGATTATGTCCATGCTCCTCTTATACAATAGGGATCTGGACCTTAACCTAGGTTTAGCCGACTTACTTCTTTGTTATTTTTTTCAAAATGCCAAAGAAAGTAAGGGTAGATACAACATCTTCCCCTTTCATGGTCGGAGTATATGCTCTGGTACCGAAAAGTCTGATAAAGGATGGAAGGAAAGAATGGTAGTTGTGAGTGGTAACTAGTCTTACCCGTTTTCTCGCATATTCCCGATCCCAAACACGTTCGGTGCCATTCGTTTACCAATCTACCGTCCCCTCCATAAAGCTTCTTGCCTTTGCGAGTACTGTGATCTACATCGGGGGGGATTATGTATATAGGTTTATGGGTTATGAGAATAGAGATATCCCCCTGTCATTTATAAAAGAACGTATAGGCCTCTTAAAAACCAAGATCTGGGGCAATGTCCGATCTGCTACAGACCTTCTGACTTCGGCAAACCTGGAGTCAATTTCTAACTTGGGCGCTGTTGTTGACAGGATGGATATTCCCGACAGACCTCTTTCTGCCAGACGTCCTCAAGTTCCTAAAGGGGTCAACTTGGTTGACGTTGTGCCGCTTTCAACAGCACCCCGATGCCTCCGATACCACCGCCAGCTCAGAACCCGGTAGCTCCGCCTTAGCCTCCTATTGTAAATCCTCCAATCACCAGGACTCGATCCGGTACTGGTGGTAGAGCGACCAATAAGAGGCCCAGGACTCAAGTTGTTGATGCCTCTATGAGCGAAACCCCCCAGGCTCAGGAGGCCCCCCGTACTTCTATCCCCTGGGAGCCAAAATTCTTTTTACCCGATGGGACTCCGGTCTGCGCCGATCAGCTCACTATCACCCAGCCGGAAGCTCTTTGGGCTATGGCAAAAGGGATTTATACTCCAGTTGATAGGGCGCTCAGTCAAAAATCTCGAGGACTGAGCTTCTGAAGAAGACCTCCTCACTGGCCATGGAGGTATATAACATGTTTTTTCTTTTTGTAACTTGGCTCATGATTATCACCACCTTATGTATTAATCATATCCTTTCTGTACAGCTTCTTTACGGGGTTCAGGCTTACAACAATGTTATAGAGTCTGATGTCAAGGAAATGGCCTACATGAAGGCCCAGATCAAGCAAAACAACGAGCATTGGGTCACTCTGGTCAAAGAGGCAGATGGCCTTCGCCATAGAATCTCCGAACAGAAAAACCTATTGGAGACTGGCGAAGCGGAAAAGAGGGCTCTGACTGCCGAAAATCTAGCCTTGGCTGCTGAGCTTGAAGAGGTGAAAGCAGCCTACCAGAAGATGGCTACTGAAAAAGTGGAGTCGGATAACCTTCTGGCTCTTGAGCGATCCAAGGTTGAGGTGTGCCGCTTGGGGGATCTGGATAAGCACAGTCGGTACACCACCATATGTGATATCCGAATGGTTAGAGCCTGGAGAGAAATGCATGAAATGGAGCACATTCCTTTGGCAGATCGGGAGTTCAAGACTGTTGAGGAATTCGATGCCTTCATGGAACTGTCCCTTCCTTACAAAACCCCTCATGCTTCTGAAAATGAGAAGCGATTTGCTGCTATTTTGAAGGGAGAATAATATTATCCTCCTGAGTAGAATAGGCTTTTTAAGTTCTTTGTACTTACCCTTTTTAGAAGGGTGTTTTTGTATCTTCTCCTTTTATTAGTAAAAATAATTTTCCTCATCTCAGTGTTCATTTTGTTCTTGCTTCTCTGCAATATTATTTAGTTTCCGGGCATATGACCCCTGATACTTGTTTCTTATCCTCTGGCTAGTTCATATTATGTTTTGAACTTCACCACTTGTTAAAATTTTCAAAATTTTAAACCTTCGGGCATATGGCCCCTGAGGCTTGCTTTTGTCCTATGGTTAGTTCAAATCAGGTTTGAACTCAACACTTAGGAAAATTTGAATTTAAGAATGGAGCCTTCGAGCATATGGCCCCTGAGGCTTGCTTTTGTCCTCTGGTTAGTTCAAATCAGGTTTGAACTCAACACTTAGGAAAATTTTAATTTAAGAATGGAGCCTTCGAGCATATGATAGAATATATCTTTATTGAAATGAACTTTGATAATCATAAAGCAGAGGTACCGAACATTGAGCACAGATGCTTTATTATAATCAGTAAAAAGGTGTCATAAATGAGACACAGTCTTTATTGCATTAATAAGAAAAAGAGACCACCTATGGATAATACCTCTTCAGTCGATAAACGTTATGAGAGTTGCGCTCAATACGGCCTGTCTCATTCTTTCGTACCCGATAAGCTTCACATCCGATGACCTCAATAAATGTATAAGGTCCTTCCCATGTTTATCGTAATTTGCCTACAATCCCAATCTTCTTCTGAGTACCATATCGCCTACCTGGAATTCTCTAATTTTGACTTTTTGATTGAACCGTGCCCTAACTTGTTTCCAGCCTTATCCCGGTGGCTTCTCTTCTTTCCTCTAGTAGGTTTAAATCATGGGCTAGGTGCTGATTGTTTGGACCTTCCTCCAGGCTTGACTTCTTAAAGTAGGTACTCTTAACTAGGTCGGGATAACGGCTTCGGCCCCATATGCCATGGCGAAAGGGGTCTCTCCTGTAGGTTGCCTTGGAGTAGTTTGATATGACCATAACACCTCGGGTAATTTCTCCAACCAGGCTCATTTTGCCTCTTCAAGCTTTTTTTTTAGTGTATCAAAAATGGTTCTGTTTGTTCTTTCAGCCTGCCCATTTCCCTGTGGATAGCCAACGGAAGAAGTGTTCTGATTGATCCCATACTTTGCTAGGAATGCTTGAACTTTCCTATTATCTAAATTGGTGTCATTATCCATCATTATAGTTTGGGGCAGATCGAAATCTACAGATGATGTGGCTCCAGATGAACTTTATAACATGGCTACTCTTGATGATGGAGTATGCCTCGGCTTCCACCCATTTGGTAAAGTAATCTATAGCCAGAAGAACATGAGTGGTAGATCGTATAGCTTGCGGGAGAGGACCCACAATATCCATACCCCATCAGGCAAAGGGGTGAGGGATAATTGTTCGGTTCAGTAACTCTGGAGGTGGATGAATGACATCTCCATGAAATTGGCACTTTTTACAGTGTCAGGTGTAGACCTCAGCGTCCCTTGACAGATAGGGCCAGAAGTATCCCTGGGTGAGAACTTTATGGGCTAAAGACCTCCCTACGAAATGATTACCACATGATCTTGCATGAATTTCTTCCATGACCACAGAGGCTTCGGAGGGCATGAGACATCTCAAGTATGGCTCGGAAAATGACTTACGATATAGTTGGCCGTTGTATAGAGCATATCTGGTCGCCTTCATTCTTATCTTCCGGGCTTCAGGTTTTGACTCAGGTAATGCACCGGTCCTCAAATAATCTGTTATAGGGTCCATTCAGCTTGGCTCCCATGGAATGATCATCACATCTTCGGGGGGTTCCAGGCTTGATCGGACGATGAAGTCTACTGGTACAGTTTAAGTCATATTTTCCCCTGCTGCATAGGCCTGGTTAGCCAAATGATCTGCTATAACATTATCCCCTCTAGGGATCTGTTCAAAGGTCAGCTGATGCAATTCCTCGGCCTCTTTCAGCACCAAATTCCTGTACGCTTTCATTTTAGGCTCTCGAGTTTCATACTCCCCATTTAACTGCCATACTACCAATTGGGAATCGCTCCGTACCTCTACTTTTTGTACTTGAAGGCTTCGGGCCAACCGCATCCCTGCTGAAAGGGCTTCATACTCGGATTCGTTGTTGGAGGCAGAAAACTCCAATCGAACAGACTGTTGGATTTTAGTGTCATCCGGTGTCACGAGCTCTACAACGATCCCTGCTCCGTTGATATTTGACGATCCGTCTACGAACACAACCCATAAGCCATGCTCATTTTATTCTAAGGAATCTGTAGTTTCTGTTTTCAACAGGAAGTCAGCCACTGCTTGTCTTTTGATGGCAGTTCGGGGGACATATGTTATGTAAAAAATCCCGAGTTTTATTGCCCATTTGCATACTCTCCCTGATAACTCAGGTTTCGCCATTATGGATCTGATCGGGGTTGTAGTAGGCACTACGATCGGGTGTGCTTCAAAATAATGCCGAAGACGTCGTTTTGCGTTGACCAATGATAGTACTAGATTTTCCTACTTCGAATAACGGGTTTCTGCATCAGCAATGGCTTTGCTGGTGCAAAAAACTGGTATCTGGTACCCCTTGCCCTCCTTGACCAGAGCGGCGCTGGTAGATGTCGCAGATATGGCCAGATACAAGTGCAACGGCTTGTCCGCTTCTGGGGTTGCTAGTATAGGAGGCTTTGCTATGTAGCTCTTGAGTTTTTCAATGCTTCAGATTGCTCCGGCCCCTAGACCTCTCCTTTTGCCACCTTTATAGCTTGAAAGAATGGTCTGCACCTATCGGTTAAGCGAGAGATCAAGCGGCTGGGGGTTGTCACCCTTCCGGTTAGTACCTGGATTTTCTTCTGGGACCTTGGCTCTGCTGACTCCATTAGAGCTTTGACTTGTGTCGGACTAGCTTGTATTCCCGACTAATCAACTATGTGTCCCAAGAACTGGCCTGAGGATACTCCGAAAAAACATTTGGATGGATTGAGCTTCATCTTGTACTTTCTGAAGGTGTCGAACACCTGCTGCAGGTCAGCCAGGTGGTCACTTTTTTCTTTGCTTTTGACCATCGTGTCATCAATGTAGGCTTCTATGGTAGATCCCATCATGCCCTAGAAAACTTTATTTACCAACCTCTGAAAGGTTGCACCTGCATTTTTTAGTCCGAAAGGCATAACTGTGTAACAATATGTACCTAACTCAGTGATGAATGCAGTCTTTTCCTCGTCATCTGGGTTCATTCATATCTGGTTATACCCAGAGTACGCATCTAGAAAACTCAGGCGCTCGAATCCTGCGGTGGCATCTACCATCTGATCGATCTTTGGTAAGGGGAAACAATCATTTGGGCATGCTCTGTTCAGATAGGTGAAGTCCACACACACCCTCCATTTACCGTTCTTCTTCTGAACCACAACAACGTTTGCCAACCATGAAGGATACCGTACCTCTTTAATGAAGCTCGCTTGGAGAAGTTGATCAACCTCTTCAGTTATGATCTGATTTCGGTGAGCCCCCATCCGCCTTTGTTTCTGTCTGGCATGTTTTGCACCGGGATCCACGTTGAGAGAATGTTGGGCTACTGACGAATCAATGCCAGTCATATCCATATGGCCCCAGGCAAATACGTCAGTGTTGGAGCATAGGAGGGCCTCCGTATCCTCATTTTCTTGTGCACCGAGGCCCGAATGAATATAAGTCAACCTTTCAGGGTGATCGGGGTAGATCTGAACTTCAAGCAAAGGTTCAGCTGCTATTGATGACCCTGCACCCTCCCCCTGTAATTGCTATTGGTCATCGGGTACCGCTTTGGGTTGTGACTTTCGGTCCGGTTCAACCCTTTTCCTCAGACCTTTCATGGTAACAACGTAACATTCCTTAGCTGCGACCTGATAGCCCCTGATGTCAATCACATCAACTCCGTTCGGGTCGATGCACCGCATGACTTGATGCATGGTTGAAGGGACTCCATGCATCTGATGGATCCAACCCCTTCCCATAAGGAAATTATAGGAAGGTTTGACATCCACCACCACAAAAGTTTCTCTGAGCGTGCGCCTTGTTACTGTTACTGGTAGTTGGATCTCTCCCACTGGTTCCACTATTCTGCCATCAAATCCAGCTATCGGGCTTCTGGAAGGGACTATCTCATGGGAATTGATCTCTAACTTTTCAAAGGCCCACTTGGTGATAATGTTGGCGTTGCTCCCTGGGTCAACCATCACCCTCTTAATTAAGCAGTTCGAGACCATGAGGGAGATAACCAAAGGGTCGTCATGTGGTGTATGAATGTTCAGTATATCCGCATAAGTGAAAGTTATTCGGGCGTCCTCTTTCGGGCTTCTAAACTCGCTGACTTCCCCAACCCTTCGCAGTTTCTGGGCTTGACGCATCTGGGACTTCCGGGCTTCTTCTACTTCTAATCGACTCGGTCCTCCATGAACCATGTGAATGACCCTTACGGGCTGTCCCATTGCCCCTTTGGCGGGTGTATGCGACATTTAGTCTGATCGAGTGCCCTCCTTGGTGACGTACTCGGTCAGCTCTCCTTTTGCTATCATGGCTTCCACCTGTCTCCTAAGGCTTCTGCACTCGTTGGCGTGATGCCCATACTCGCCATGGAAGGCATAGTGTCTTGACATGTCCCTCTGGTCCATTGGTTGTCTAATGGGAGATGGTGATCGGAAGATTCTTTTACCCTTGGTTTCTTGATACAGCTTGGTCAGGGTAACCTTTAACGAGGTGATTTTGTCTTCAAACCTCTGGCGTTTCTCTAGGACTGGGGAGGGTACAGGATGAGCGTTAGGTCGCTTCTGATTTGGTACCCGATCCTTTGCCCTGGAAGGTTCGGTTACCCTAACCTCTACGCTTGCAAAGGCTGTCCTTCTCTAGCGTATGGCCAACTCTTCTTCTATTCGGAGATACCCTTTAGCCCTGGAATTGAGTTCTCTGATGTCTGTTGGTGGCCTTTTGACCAAGGACTGATGGAACTTGGTTCCAGGGATCAGGGCCATTCTAAAGGCCTCGATCGCTGAATGTTGGTCACAATTATCAATTGAGGACATCTCGACATTGAATCGTGATACAAAACTTTTCAGGGATTCGCCTTTCTCCTGGATCATGGTGAATAGGCTGGAGATGGTTTTATTTTGTCTTTTATTGCCGAAGTACTGGGCAATGAATAATTCACAGAGTCTGAGCCAGCTCCCAATGGATCGGGGTGGTTGTTTTCTGAACCAGAGCAAGGCTGTTTCGGTTAGGCTGGTGGGGAAGACTTTGCAGAGTAAGACTTCGTTTTCATTGTAAACATTCATCTTGGTATGAACGTGATATATGTGCTCCGTTGGATCCTTTGTGCCGTCAAATAGGGTGAACTTCTGTAGTCTGAACCTCTCCGGGTAGGGCACACTGGTGATCGTCATGGTGAATGGATTCTGCACGGCGTCGATGGATGCTTCGGAGGCTAGATCGATAGGGGTCTGTACCTTCAGATCCTTGAGCACTTCCCTCTGGAATATGGACATGACCTCCTCCAATTTCCTTATGGTGAGGATCTCCTCGGGATTGCTCCCCTCGAGCACCTGTACGGATGATTATGCGTGTTCTTCCCGGTCGACGTTGGTCTTTGCATGACGGTTGTCCATTTCTGACTGGTGGCCTATAGACCGCTCCTACTGGATGGACTGCTCGTCGTTCTGGATTTCTTGAGGGTTCTGAAGCAGGGCCAGTTTTGCCACCAACTTAGCGTTCTGCCTTTCTAATTCAGCGGTCCTTTCCTCCAGGGCTCGCCTGATCGGATCCTCAGCTTGCTGGCCTCCGTTCGGAGGTAACTCAGTTTGTTGTGAACAGGTGATCACCGCCGTTGATGGTATGAATCTCAGCTTTTTCGTAGAGAATGAGAAGCTTATTGAAAAAGATCTCAATAATAGTGTTTCCCACAGACTACGCCAATTGTGCAGAAAAATAGACGATAATAATTGGGTTAAAAAATTGGATCTTTTATTCAATCTTTGGTCTTGTATTTATACACAATTCTGGTAAATGGGTCAAACCCATTTACCCAAGTTTATCAACCCCTCAAATCAGGGGATTTGATAAACTCTATTCCATAAGTAGGACAACTCCCTAACTTATGGATCACGCATCTTCTAGAGAATTCTATGGACAAATTTATTTTTTCGGCTCATCCATCTTCGGCCCATCAATCCTGTGACCCATCCTAGTTGGACCATGTATTATTTTGACTATTACATCAACAACATTAATGATGATTAGAGTTTGGTTTGGTTCATTGGAATCAGGGAAGATAAGTTGAGGGAAGGAAATAGATATATATATATGGATCGGTTTAAAGCTCTGATACCATAATAGACAAATGCAAAGAAGTATGTTTTTCAATTAACATTAACAACAGTTAAATACAAATAAAGGGATAACAAGAATCTGGTGGAGATCCTACAATATAGCACAGTTGGAAACTAATTCCTAAGACTAAGAATTTACAAGTTTGAATGAAAACAAAAATTGAAAGTCAAGACAGTTACAAGTGGAGATTATCCTTCATTAAAACTCACTTTCACACCATAATTAATTAGTTTATACCCACAACTTTTCGGATTTTGTATGGTTTTAAAAAAATACTTGGTGCAAAATCAAGTGAAATGGTCCCAAGCACATATGTTCCTTTCATTTGTTTGTTCTTTTAATTATTTACCTCAGTTGTGATTGGTTCAAATGATGTGGTTTATTTTAATACTAGAAAAATAAATTTCTTGTCTAAACAAAATAAATCGTCTCATCATAAACAAGTACGTTAATTTTTTATTATATATATAAAAAAATCATTTCTCTCTCCAAAGGTCACAATATCTCAATATTCTTCCAATCCATATGTATATATATTTAACAAAAATAATAATAATTTATCTGGATTCGAATTAATAGGTCATGTGACTGTCACTGGACTTTTATCTTCCAATATGTTGGGTCTAGCCCAAACTTTGTTGTCTGCCAATTCTCACTTTGCTTGCCCAATGTCGGCAGACCGTCATGCCAAACAAAAAAGAAAAGTGTAACGGTCACAAGTGGATGATCACGATCCACGTGTCATTTTGTTTTTGGCTTTTTAAAAAGTTGGTGGGCTCCGTTGGATCTACCGAGGCCCATTATCCACCACAAATTAGGTTCCCTTTTTAGGACCGTCGGATCTGAATGATCTGACGGTCAGTTATCGTTAGCTTTATAATATTAGTACGAAATGACACTACAGGTGTCCCCACAATTGGTGGCGTGGAGAGACTCACACGTTGCATTACCAAATCGACGCGGGACCCACTCTCTTTCAGAATTCTGCGATTACTCGCAAAACATCGCTGCGCAGTCAATTTTTACTTCGATGGATTGACTTATTTATTACTATTAATATCTTTATTCAAAAATTAAAACTTTGCCATTTTAGTTTAGATTTTGGTGTGAGTTCACCGAGTGTGGATATAAATATTACTTCATCATTCTAAATTTAAGTATCTATATTATTATTTAATTCATTTCAAAATAAATATTTTAATAATTAATTTATCAATTTATCATTTCATAAAATATTCAAATTATAAACATCACATCACTTAATAGAATCAATGATAAAATAAATTTTTTATTTGTCATGAAAAATTGTTATTGTTGGATGAGTGCAGCAAAACAACCTCCATTTAAGTGTAGTCGCATAAAAAAATATTATCATTGTGCAAATGCGGCAATCAAGATAAACTTAAGTATAATCGTCAAATATTGTGCGATAAGAATTGTATAACTCTAATAAAAATAATGACTTAATTCGTATTAGACTTTAGTTTTATTAAATTAAAAAAATGAGATTGTTTTTTTCTTCTTTTGAGTCTATAATAATAGTAACTTAAATATAAAATTTTGGGGTCCAGAATTTATTAAATTGGATTAGGATTTAGTAGGGATTGGGCTATTAAACAAATTAGTTTTTTTTCTTATTGGACTTATAGTTAAATAATTCTTGTTTTGAAAAAAATGAGCTCCGTGAATTGGACTGAGAAATTAATTATATTGTTCTAAAAATTATAAAAGTATTATTTTTTTTGAAAATAAAATACAATATAAAAAAAAAAATGGCCCCCGGCCCGGAAGCCCTCGGCGTCGCATACCCTGAGGGTAGGCCCTGCAGCAAACCAACGGAACCCAAACTTATTTCAAATCAGCCCGATTCGTTTGTGAAACAATCCGATTCACGACCAACAAATAGGCCAGAGTCCAACCTGATTACCGGTAAAGTCAAGTATTTTCGTGGTCCACAATAAAATGAAGGGCCGGAAATCGCTAATACGTGGGACGATTAATTGAAAGGCCCAAGTTCGCCTAACCCCGCGAAAACAAACCACACTCCGGCTCGCGCGAGCACAGCACTCTCTCTCTCTCTCTCTTTCTCTTTCTAGAAGTCGTCTCCATGAGTTGAAGACGACCATGAATTCGAGCTCTTCAAACCCCTCATCGATGGCCAACTCAACACCAACAAACGACGCCTCGGGCAAGAAGGTGAGAAAACCTTACACAATAACCAAGTCCAGAGAGAGCTGGACCGAAGAAGAGCACGATAAATTCCTTGAAGCTCTTCAACTGTTAAGTCTCTTCCTTCATTTCCAATTTTCCCACTATTTTCTTACTTTTTATTCGCTTTTCTCACTTTATCCTATCTATCAATTCTCATTTCCATGTATCGACTTGTTACCTTTTTTATATTTTTTTATTTTTTATTTTTATCCTTTTTAAAATTCTGATACTTGAAATACATTTAGTTTCAAGATTTCTTGAGAATTTATGTTGGGTTTTTAAAGGAGTTGGATATGAATTTGAAATGGAGGATTATGGTTTAATTCGTATATTAATTACTCTGTTTAGATGGATCTGATTTTAGCTATTAATTTTCGTGCAGTTGAAATTTGTTTAGTTTGGGTAATTTTGTTAATTCATGTTGCTAGGCTTTTTTAAGGATTAAGATATGGAATTGAATTGGAGAATTTTGGTTGTCTCATTAGTGTTTGGGTGAGTTGGTATCTGTTTAGGGGATTTGTAGACCTATTAACCGGATAATGATATGTATGATAGAAAATTTAGTTTAAAAAAAAAAATCGAAATTAAAGATTTAGATTAAATTTTCTCCATGGTAGCAATTTCATGCTTACCAGACATAATATATATATATATATATATATATATATATATATATATATATTTTATGTTATAAATTACTTTGGAGCTCCTTATTTCTATCTCTTGACTTGAACCGTTCTCTGAAGTTCAGTTGGTTTGGGTGTTTGGATTGTTTAGGTTTGATCGCGACTGGAAGAAAATAGAAGACTTTGTTGGTTCAAAGACAGTGATTCAGGTGCTTATTCCATCAGTTTATGGCTTGCTTTACATGATTATTTCTTTAAATTCAATGGAACTTACACAGTCTGTAGATTATTCCGTCAGTATGAAGCTGGTGATATCAATGATATAATTTATACATTGGCGGAATCGAGCTTTATAGTAACTACATCTTTATGTATAAATCTCAAAATGGGTTACTTCTTATTTACTTGGACACAAGCGGATCTCGGTTATGCCTTTATGATCTCTCTTGCAAATTTTGATGGAACCAATTCATGAACTTCTTTTTCTTTCGGTTTGATAATATGTACGTCTATGCATGTTTATTATAATTTCATCCAACATGTCGAAAATATTCCTTATCATTTAGATAACCAGCACTGAAATTTCTATATTATACAATGGAATTTTATTATGCTTTTTAACGGGACAACATAATGAAATTTCTTACATGTTTTGAAAAAATTTCAAGCATAAGTGGTCCTACAGCATGTGTTAAGATGCATGCATGTTGGTGTTGTTGATCATCTTAAGGTGTTGCCTCACTTTTTTGAGACATTGGTCCAATCCTTGTGCAATGATCTAACAGAACTATGCAACGGACATGACTGTTAGGCCTCACGATCTATGAAATCGAGCATTGCTTCAGTGAACATGTTCCTGCACCATTTCGATTGCTGCCGTGAAGTTCTCTTTGTTTTCTCCATTCTGCACTCTCTCTCTCTCTTCACTAAGACGTGTTCTGCTTTCACCTTAACCCAACATTTTATGATATCCATCGTCCTATCTGCATTACCTTCATCACGCTAACAGATTGAACACCCACAAGAAATCGGGAAATGGCTGTTCTTGTAGTCTGACTAGCTATGTTACTTGATTAAAGGGTTCTTATATGTGTTTTTCTTAGAGATTGTCTGCAAAGATTCATTCTGCTTCAACTACTAATATGAAAATCCAAGTCCCTCATTTCTCATCAATTTCTACCTTTTTGTGGTTTACTGTTATTCTTCTCCAAGATAGTTCCGCATGACATACCAAAAATCGAATTGAATAGAAAAAAAGAAAGAGTTCTATGGGATCACTAAGATTGTGTGTATTTACTAACATGAGATCTTAGATTTTTCAAAATTCTGATTTCCAATTCAGAACATTTTTATTTGCATGGTATGTCGGTGCAATTTTTCGCAATTCTTTGCTGAATATGTTCCTTCGCAGATTCGTAGCCATGCCCAGAAATACTTTTTGAAGGTCCAGAAGAATGGGACAACAGCACACGTGCCACCACCTCGCCCTAAGCGCAAAGCTGCTCATCCTTACCCGCAAAAGGAATCCAAAAATGGTCTATCTCCGTGTAACAATGATAGTAGACTCGAGAATTGTAAATGAACATTCTAACATTATTTTTCCTTTCTGCAAATTGGCAGCTTTATTACCTCTACAGGTATCAATGGCTTATCCTTCTTCATTGAGTTCTCTTGCACCTGGATACCCTCCATGGGATGAGGCTTCCATACTTATAAACACTCCTTCAAGTGGGATCGTATCATCCCAAGAGGATTACAATCTGCCAGGAGTTGAAGGCAAGCATACGTTTGATGGTTGTTATACCTCACACATTCATATATATAAGATATCCATTATAGAGGGAACATTCCCGCTTTTAATATGGTTTACAATATTACTGATTTAGATGATCTTGGATCAGAGGGGATAGCACAGAATCGTAACAACAGTGTTAATGGTATTGGAAACTCGAGCAGAACACTGCCAAGTTCTGAGTTACAAAAGCAAGGGACACAGGAGTCTTTGCTCCATGGTAATCTTCTTTGCCATAATTCCTATATCAGTGATTAGTTCAAAGTAGTCGGATTATATCCAAGATTTAGCATTGTAGCTTGCTTTCTACCACACCATGCTTTCTTAATTTCAAAGGTTCTCTCAAAAGTTTGTCTGTTCATAGGATATTCATTAACTGGTTTGCATGTCTCTGTAGTCATAAACTACTCCGCTTAGTTGTATCAGAAGAATACAACGCGTTATTTTTTTATTTGCCTAGACACATTTAACATGGGGGTTTTTACTGTCAATTGTCTCATGTTATTCGCCATATCATTCTGGCACTCAAGTATCATGCATGTTTCATGTTAGTAGATAATATGTTTACGCAATATTTGTTGTACTTTTGGGAACTCGTGATGTGCGCAAATCATCATGTTATTCTCCTTCTCTCTGAAATATGTCTGTTCAACATTTCAAATTCATGAATTTAAGTACTACTTTGCCATTGATCTGGTTTACTTAGTCTTTTGCCATTTCAAAGCATTGGTGGACAGTGTCATTTTAAAAATATGTTTTGCAGGTATACCAGACTTTGCTGAAGTTTATAGCTTCATTGGTAGTGTCTTTGATCCAGAAACTAAGGGTCATGTGCAAAAGCTCAAGGAGATGGATCCCATTAACTTTGAAACTGTGCGTGAGTTGAAACTTTGTGTTATTATCTGTAGTCTTCATTTTAGCATACTGCTTGATGCCCCTATGTTCATCTCATATTGTATGTTTATAAATCGATCTGTTATCAAATGATTTGATGAGCGATGAAGCCCGTGTGGTAGTGGCTATTGGCTGGCAACTTTTCTATGAGATGCAGCCCATAATGTTAGGTCAAGGAAGTAGAGAATTGGTTCTGGAGTAATTTTTTTTTTTATCATCTACTAAATGATTACCTTGAATAAAACATTTCATTTTTACTCGAATTACAGCATGATTCTATGATGGATTAGGTGATCTGGATTCTGGAGAAATAATTCACCTCCATTTGTCTGCCTATGAATAATTTTCCTCATTTTGTGTAGCTATAGGTGGAGAATAAGATGGTATATACATTCATTAGAATGATATGTCCTCTCAAGTGAACTTGTTCATGTTGTCTGTAGGTTTTGTTGCTGATGAAAAACCTCACCGTGAACTTGTCTAGCCCTGATTTTGAGCCAATTGTAAGTTTTCTTCTTCTTTGATACTATAATATTAGGAGCATACATTATATTAGATCTATTATGTTCGATAAACATGGCAAAAATATTTGTACATGAAGCACTCTGTCGTGAGCACTACACCAGGCACAGTCGCAGCTGCTGGATTTCTGGCACGATGATCATTGCTAGATGATTTGAAGCATCTGATTGGATAACCATCTGGGATTACTATTATTCCCTCTACAAGAGTTAGTAGAGTAAAATTAAGTGGTTCAAATTATGAAGAGAAACAATCTTTCGACATTTTCTTACATGAATCTCATTATGGAAAACCCATGAATGATATAAATTTTAGTTCAATCCTCAGTTTGTACTCCATATATACAAGATATAATCTGCTATGGAGGTCTCGGCACTTTTTCGTGTTGAAGGATATAAATATTTAAGTTACACCCTCTCAAACAACTTAAGCTTTTGGAGTAGTTGGTAGTTAACATGGTATCAGAGCCAAAGGTCTCGTGTTTAAACCTCACCGTCACCCATACTAAGCATTATTGTTTCACGTGTTGGACCAAAAGAAGGCCACACATGAGGGGGCGTGTTGAAGGATATAAATATTTAAGTTACACCCTCTTTAACAGCTTAAGCTTTTGGAGTAGTTGGTAGTTAACAATTCGGTGGGAAGGCAAGAGGTGTACAAATTAGTAAGAGTCTTTACATATGGATCTTTCAGTTACACCAAGTAATGAATTAGCCTATAAACCCAAAGATTGTTCTCTCCCATCCTGCGTTTTGGGTGTTTGAATCCTCTTGGGGACACCCTTCGCGAATTGTTCAGATAATTGGCCGGTGCATGTGGGACAAGGGGACTGTATGTGCTATGCATGCATTATGGGCTATGATTTTTTGTACTGGAGCTAATAGATGAAACTCTATTAAGAGAAAAGTAGAAAGGGAGCTAATTTTCATTTTTGAGAACCAGAAATCATTACCAATAGAGGCTATGATTCTAATGTTCTTCACATTCTTACCTCAACGAAAACCTCCAGAATAACAATTCTGTTATCTTGATTCATTGGTTTGTGCAGAAAAAGGTCCTGTCATCATATGATATGGATAATAGAACTGTCGAAGATGCTGCTGAAAGTGTAACAAAGCACCAGGACAACCATATATTATGTTGAACTGCTTATAATCTGCTGTATAGTATGTGTTTTTCTTTGATGGTTCTTTTCTTTTTGGGGGGGTAAGATCTTTGTATACAACTGAAAATGAACTTTTCGTGTTTTCTTCATGAGCATTATACCCGAACATTCTCACTAGGGTCGCTCTTCAGTCTGCAGGTTTCGAGGAATGGAATTTTGTTGATGTAGGGATGGAGCCACTTCCGGAGAACTCCAGTGCATCGTGAGAGGGTAGTATAGCATCCTCTGGTTTTCAAGCCTTGAAGGAATGTCCAGAGGGCGAATTGAAGTGTTTCTATTTGTTCTACTTATATAGGTGGTGAAGCAGATTATATGTGATGTGATATTTTTATTTTTATTTTGGCAAATGTGTAAGGAAAAATAAAGTCAATGCCATTTTCAGTTTTGTTGATTGTAAGTTGTGAAGCAGTGTAGTTATGTGACTTAGAATAATGACAGTTGAATAGAAACAGCGAAGATTAATGCGTGGTTACATCCTGGAAGAAATTTTTTGAAGGAAAAAAATAGAAACAATAATAAAAAATGGTTTGGCTTGGTACAAGTACAAAGTTTGGCTTCCTTGGAAACATATCTTAGGTTCTTGTTGAACAATATTTGCCTTTTAATGTGGTGGTAGTAAAAAAGATCTTATGATTACACTACTTTCAAAGAGAAAAACATGTTTCAAGTGGCTCAATTCTTGTGTGGACTAGATTTAAGAAGGCAGAGGGGGAAAAAAATATACACATATATATACATATATATATATATATATATGTATATACATATATAAAATGGAGATGTGAGGGCTATGAGACATTATGGGTGGTGTATGAGTGTGTGCGCGCCTATGACATATATATGTGTATATATATATCACAAACTGTAAAATTCAGAAGATTTATTTTGTTTTTAATTTGTTAATTCCTGCGGAGCACGAATTTTATAACTAAATTAACCCATCTATTTTAATTTTTAACAATTTTTTTAAAATTTAGTAATAATAAAAAGTGGGTGTGTGAGTTTATGGGACAATTAACAAAAATTATGACAAGTACAAAGTTTGGCTTCCATGGAAACTTATCTTAGGTACTTGTTGAACAATATTTGCCTTATGTCAACAACTGACTATGGATCGAATTTTGATCCGAATTCAATCAGATTAGTCGGATATGAATTTAAAATAAAATTTGATAATCCGATTAAGATCCGAATCCGATAATCCGATTTTTTTAACAAATTGAATTTGGATTTATGTTAATTTGATCCGAATTATGAGATAGATATATATATATATCAATACATATTTGATATTTTTATGTGCATATATTTAATATTATACCTATATATAAATGTTAATTGTTAATTATTTTACTATTTATTAATAATGATCGATCAACTATATTACTATTAAAATTGTGAATAATTTCAGTGTTTCAGTATTTCTAGTTTAAATTTATATACTATTTATTAATATATAAATGTTAAGTAGTAAATATAGTATACTTAATATATATATAATTATGTTATTAGTTGTATATAGTACTAGTTAATATCTCTAATTATGTTTTAAGCTTTTGTTTGTTATTTGATTTTCATATTTGTCATGAACATGTATCATAAATATAAATAGATAATTTTATTTCTAATGTTCATAAAAGAATGATAAAAAATATTATTTTTTAATTTATTTATTTTTTAAAATCATAATCGAATCGGATTAGAGATCCAAATATCAAAAAAATCATATATGGATTAAGGAAACAAAAATCCGTCGGATTATCAAATCGGATCGTTATATGCTTATCGGATTCAGATTCGGATCAGTCTTATTCCGAATCCGAATCTAATCCGTTTACAGGTATAGTGACTGCAAATGAGGCGGGCAGTAAAAAAAAGACATTGAGGGCTTGTTTGGTTATTGGTTTTGGGCTTTAATTTGAAGACCAAACCTTGTTTGGTTATTTGGTTTTAGGTTTTTTAAAACCATCCATTTAAAACCCACCTGAGACCTCAAGGCCCATGTAAAACCAACCTCCACATTTATATTTTTAAAATTTAAAATTTTATATATTTAATTGATTTTTATATGTTTTATAAAATTTTAAAAAGTTATTTTTATTCAATATATATTTTTCAAATTTTATATATCATATTAGAATAATTGATTGTATTCTCGAATTTATGTTTTATTTTTGAATTTTCCATATTTTATTTTTAAGTTTTAAATATTTGTTTACATTTATGATTTTTTTCCGAATTGTAAATATTTTTTAAGAATTTTATATTTTGACACAAATTTTAGATATTTGTTTTCGATTTTCATCTCCTTTTTTAAAAGTTTCATAAATAATTTTTAAATTTTATATTTTAGTTCAGAATTTTAGCAATATATATATATATATTCGAAGTTTATATTAATTTTTAAAATTTATTTCTGTTTTGAGGCAAATTTTATATATTTGTTTCAGTTTTAAATATTTTATAAAAATTGTATATTTTTTCTTCAATTTTATATTTTTTTGATATTTTTTTATGTCTTTTTTTGAATTTGTTATTTATTTATGTAATATATATATATTTTAATTTTTTTCATATTTTTTCGAATTTTATATATATTTTTTGAATTTAAAATATTTCTTTCAAATTTTATATATTATTTTTGAATTTTATAATTTAGGTATGTTTTTTGAAATTTAAAATTTTTTTATATAATATATAAAAAAGTTGTACACTGACCAAAGTTCTAATAATCAAGTGATACCGGACCTTAACTCTCAAATGAGAGGTCCAGGATTTAAGCCTTGGCGAAGGCATTGAACCTCGATGGAGGCAGGATGTGTGAGTAATGCTTAACCTTTAAAAAAAAAAAATTTGTACACTGATCAGTATTATATAATGAAGTGTTAAAAAATGCCTTAAATTTTAGAAATTTGTTTTCGATTTTCATCTCCTTTTTAAAAGTTTCATAAATAATTTTTAAATTTTATATTTTCGTTCAGAATTTTAGCAATATATATATTTTTTCGAAATTTATATTAATTTTTAAAATTTATTTATGTTTTGAGGCAAATTTTATATATTTGTTTCAGTTTTAAATATTTTATAAAAATTGTATATTTTTTCTTCAATTTTATATTTTTTTCGATATTTTGTTATGTATTTTTTTGAATTTGTTATTTATTTCTGTAATATATATATATATTTTTTAATTTTTTTATATTTTTTCGAATTTTATATAATTGTTTTGAATTTTAAATATTTCTTTCAAATTTTATATATTATTTTTGAACTTTATAATTTAGGTATGTTTTTTGAAATTTAAATTTTTTTATTGAATCTATATGTTTCCCTCCTTTTTATATATATTTTTCTAAATTTTATATATTTTCAGATTTTAATATAATTTTTAAAAATTTTATACATATTTTTGAATTTTAATATTTTTTCCGAATTTTATATATTTTTTTGAATTTTAAATATTTATTTCAAATTTTATATATTATTTTAGAATTTTAGAATTTTATATATTTTTTGAAATTTAATTTTTTTAATCTATATATTTTCCTCATTTTATATATATTTTTCTAAATTTTTGTATATTTTCAGATTTTAATATAATTCATTGAAATTTTATATATTTTTTGAATTATATATTTATTTTTGAATTTTAATATTTTTTTCGAATTTTATATATATTTTTTAAATTTTAAATATTTCTTTCAAATTTTATATATTCTTTTTGAATTTTATAATTTTATATATTTTAGTCAAATTTTATATATATTTTTTTCTAATTTTAAATATTTTTTTAAATTTTATATATGATTTTCGATTTTTTTATTTATTTTCAATTTTTATATTTATATTTTTTAAATATATATATATATTTTCATTTTTTATATTTTTTCAAATTAATTGTTTTTAATTTTAAATATTTATTTCAAATTTTATATATTATTTTTGAATTTTATAATGTTATATTTTTTTCAAAATTAATTTTTTTTTGAATCTATATATTTTTTCCAAGTTTATATATATATTTTTAAATTTTTATCTATTTTTTTGAATTATATATATATAATTCGAATTATATATATAATTCGAATTATATATATATATATTTCAAATTTATATATTTTTTAATACATATTAGTATATATATTTATAATAATATTTGGACCAAAACCAACTTTTTACCAAACATGATTTTAGATTTACCAAAAAATACCCAGGATCACACAAGACTACCAAGAGCAAAATCACAAGACCAGATCACCCAAAACTGCGAACCAAACAGGCCATGAGAATACACAAATTTCAAAGAGGAAAACATGTTTCAAGTGGCTCAATTCTTGTGTGGACTAGATGTAAGAAGGAGAGGGGCAAAAATAAAAATATAATATAATATACAGACCACAAACTGTAAAATTTAGAAGCCTAGGCCCCGTTTGGAAATCTTATTTTTGTTCTATTTTTTGGCACTGTTCAAGAGAACAAAACATGTTTGACAACCATTTTTACTGTTTGTTTTGTTTTCAATTTGGAAATTGTTTTCGTGAATAGTAGAAAAATAAAGGAACAACAAAAACTTGTTTTTTGTTCTTTTTGGGATTTTTCAAAAAAAAAAAAATTGTGATAGAGAGGAAAAATTGTGTGAGAATATGTGTATTTTTTTGCCACAAACATGTTTTTTGTTCTTGTTCTTTTGGATGAGAAAATAAGAATAAGAACAAGAATTATTCTTGTTTTTTGGTTCTCAAAACAAAAACAAAAACAATGATTCCCAAACGGCCCTAAGTAAAATTGTCATTTATTTTGTTAATTAATGTGCGGAGCACTTGTTTACAACTATTTTTTTTTTTAATTTAGTAAAATAAAATATAATATACAGAAAATTATGATAAAATATATATATATATATATATATATATATATATCTATGAAAAATATAAGAGAGCGATAGGTCTAAACTCTAAGGGTGCGTTTGGAAAGCCTGTTTTTTGTATTTGTTTTCTGTCTTCAAATATAAAAACTGTTTTTGTATTTGTCTTTATTTTTTTCAACAAAAAACTAAAAACAAAAAAACGTTTGGATGAAAGCGTTTTCACCACTTTTATTTGGTGAAAGTTGTATTTTATGGATTTGGTATTTTCACTATTTTTATCACCTAAACAGTGAAAAAACTCAAAAAACAACTAAAAGTTGTATTTGGTGTTTTCACCACTTTTACACACTATTCACAGAAAACAGTTTTCTTGGGGAAAAAAAAGTGAACAGTAAACGCGTTTGTCAAACATGTTTTTTTTTTTATCTGATGAACAGTAAAAAAACAAAAACAGAAAATAGGGTATCCAAACGGACCCTAAAGGCTTTAAAAACGCACAAATAATTAAGGGTAAATACCACTGACACCCCTTAAAAAGATCCTAATCCCACACAGACCCCCTCGATATTGAATATTCTCACATGGACTCCTCTGACAGATTTTATTGTGAAATTACTAATTTGCCCTTTGATATATATTTTAAAAAAGTATAAATTGCAGTAGCACCCCCTGATGTTTCACTTATTACATTAGGGTAATATATAAAGTATGAAATTACCCATATACCCAAAATATATATATATATTACGAAAAAATATATATATATTTTACGAAAATATATATATATATATATATTAGAAAAAATATATATAAAATTTGAAAAAATATATAAATTATAAAATTCAAAAATAATATATAAAATTTGAAAGCAATATTTAAAATTCAAAAAAATTATATAAAATCTGAAAATGCAAAAAAAATATAAAATTCAAAAAAAATATAAAATTTTGAAAAATTATATTAAAATCTGAAAATATATAAAAATTTAGAAAAATATATATAAAAGGGGAAAAATATATAGATTCAAAAAAATATTTAAATTTCAAAAAACATACCTAAATTATAAAGTTCAAAAATAATATATAAAATTTGAAAGAAATATTTAAAATTCAAAAAAAATTGTATTAAATTTTCAAAATATATATAAAATTCGAAAACATATTTTTTAAATTTTGAAAAATATTATAAATTCGAAAATATATATAAATTTCGAATTTATTTTTTTTTTCAAAAAAACATATTAAATTTCGAAAATAAATATAAAAATCGTGAAAAACATAAATTTTTTGAAACAAGTATATAAAATTTAAGAAAAAAACATATAAATTCAAAACTATATATTAAATTTCGAAAAAAATTATAAAATCTAAAATAAATAAATAAATAAATATATATATATATATATATATATATTGATTTTAAAAAAAAAACATATTAAATTCAAGACAGATATATAGAATTTTAAAAAACCATATAAGATTCAAATAATATATATTAAATTTTGAAAATAATTATAAAATTTGAAAAAAACATAAAAAATTATAAATTTTGGAAATAAATACAAAATTCAAAATATATATATATTAAATTTCAAAAACAAATACTAAATTCGAAAATAAATATAAAATTAAAAAAAAACATTTAAAATTTATTTAATATTCTCTCTCTCTCACACACACACACACTGCCACACAGACGCACACATATATATATATACACACACATATATATATAGATCTATACATATATATACACCTATGCACACACTGCCACATAGACGCACACATATATATATATAGATCTATACATATATATACACCTCTGCACCCATTGCCACACAAACGCACACACATATATATATAGACACACACATATATATAACAACATCTATATATATATACACGGGTATATATACGGGTATATGGGTATATATAGCAGCATATATATATATATATATGTATGAGTATGCAATATATACAATCCTCATCTTCAATATCTCTCCCAATTTTCCACTTCCAATATCTCTCTATATATAAATTAAGGTTAGGGTTTTGGGATGCCCAAATTGAAGAAGAAGAAGGATATGCAGATCATTTTATATCATTGTGAGGGCAAAATAGACAATTCACAGGGTGGTTAACGGCGTGGAGACGGAGGGGGTCTTTGTGGGACAAAATTCTATTTTGAGGGGGTCTTAGTGGGAATAGTGAATATCGAAAGAGTTTATGTGAAATTAGGGTATCTTTGAGGAGGTGTTAGTGGTATTTACCCAATAACTAAAATTGATGTCCTTACACAGAGACTATAGACTCAGAGACATGGGAGAGAGTCTGAGAGAGCCGAGCCAATTCGACGATCGAGGTATTTTAAATTCTCTCTCTACTAAAACTTGTCAAATCGTTCTCTACTGAAAGATAAACCCTAATCGCCCATTCACCATCAACAACACCCACAACCACAATTACAATCACAAACCCTAAACCATCTCAATTCCAAATCTTCAACATCTACATAAGAAGAACACCACCGCCACCTGTTTACAAAGTCGCTCAAGCTCAACCCCTCCACTCATCACGCGGTACGCATATTCGACCCCTTCCAGATCTTATATATATATATATATATATATGTATGTATGTATGTACATCTTTGCTTTGACTAAGTTTGGGTTTTTAAAGTTGAGCCCCAAATTCGTTTCAATAACCTAGCATTTGAATGGCAGTTCGTATTCTACACTCTGTTTTTTTTTTCTTTTTTGCATTTATAATTTGTTACGGCATGATTTGTAGTTCTGTAGTAAAAAATATGTTGATGTGACACTGGACCTAATAGTATACAAGCTATTGAGGTTTGAGACCTGAAATGGATTGAGAGAACCATAGCCTTCGAGCCACCCGCCATTGACATCAGCACTGCCACTAACACTCGTTATAAAAATTCTCGAAAAAATATTATTTATAGGAGTCTTCACCTGCTCACTGGTGTGGAAAGATTTTATCCGCAAATTAAAATTGAAATTAGAAAATTGGAAATGAGAACTCGAGTATCCATCTGATATGTGTGCAGTGTGCCCTATCGTATTGTATGGTGGCGGAACATATTGCAAGAAAGTATTGTATGGTGGCGGAACATATTGCAAGAAAGTCTAACTGAGGATGCGGACATTGTATTTTATGACGGTGTACATGCTGATGATGAATGCGAGGGTTGCATTACATAAGTGAGATCCGCTGGTGCTCAATGATAAATATCTAGAATTGTATTTGATCTTGTGTTTTTGGGATCTGATTACATAAATGCTGGTTTGTTTGTTTGCTTTTTTTTTTTTTTGGTTCCTATAACATGTTCTCGAGGAACATCTTGAAGTTTCTGTATAATTTTTTAGGTTGTCATATTAAGTTCCCCCTTTCTGTTTTTCAATATCTTTCTTAGGTTTTCGAAGGAGGGACGAATTTTAAAATGTTGCAAAGTGTCCCACACCAAATTGTTCAGTCACCAGCCAGGTTAGGCCTGTCTAACCCAAATTCACCCTCTCTTCAAAACCCTACCCCTCCAAAATTTTCCTCCCAAATCCCACAATCTCACCACCCTAATCAACCGTCAAATGCTATAACAACCTCCTCGACTCTCCTTTCTCTCCTCCCGCCTCTCTCTAGAGCCCAATCTCTTCTCCTTCAAATGGCCTCCCTTGCATCGAGACTCTTCGAAGTTTCGCCCAATCGATCTCACTGGCTTGCTGCCTTCCGTGGTTCACTACCTACCTTTCTATCTTCCCAGACCCAATCCGTAACGCCAACTCCACCAGACTCCTCTCCTTCCTCCACCAAAGAAATCCTCTCTCTTTTCACATCCCTTCAAACTCAGCTCTTTGAAGCTGTTGCCGAACTTCAAGAAATCCTTGATCTTCAGGATGCTAAGCAGAAAGTCTCTCGAGAGATTCGGGCAAAAGATTCTGCAATTCTTGCCTTTGCCAACAAACTGAAAGAAGCCGAGAGGGTTCTTGACATCCTTGTTGATGATTATTCTGATTATCGCCGCCCCAAACGATCGAAAACAGAAGATGATACAGAAAGTTCTTGCACCACAACTGTTGCCAGTCAACTGAAATTATCTGATATTTTATCCTATGCCCATAGAATAAGCTACACAACTTTTGCACCGCCTGAATTTGGTGCTGGGCAGGCTCCTCTCCGTGGTGCACTGCCACCCGCCCCACAGGAGGAGCAATTGCGTGCTTCTCAGTTATACAGTTTCTCCAACCTTGATATTGGTTTACCGAAAGCGGTGGAAAGCAAGGAGAAGACAATTGAGCCATTTATTGAACCTCCAGCTGCACAACCAGCAGAATCCAATTTACTCACAAATCTTTCTGCCATTCAGGGCCTGCTCCCACCAGATATTGTGGTTCCATCTGGATGGAAGCCTGGTATGCCTGTGGAATTGCCCAGCAATTTTCCTATTGTTCCATTGCCCCCGTTGGACTCACTTCCTATTCCTGGCAGAATGGAAGAACAACCACCAAGACCCATTCCTCCACATGTTTTACCTAATGCGCCTGAGCCAATACAGGTTCGGCACGTCCAGCTTGATATTGACGACGACAGTAGTGACTATAGTAGTGATGAGGGAAGCTCTGATGATGAAGATTGACAGTCAGCTAGGATGGTGTTTTTCGCTCTCAATATATTTGAAGTGCTTAAAGGTAATGGTTGTAAGGATGAGTCTTACTCCTTTTTGAACAAATTGAAATGTAATGATCCTTCTATCTTCTGGTCAACAAGTAAATTTGAATTTTTTTTTGCTTCCTTCTGCTCATAAGCATGAGTATTTTTGGTCTTATGTTTATGGGATTTCAGAAGAATGGTTTTGCTTTTTTTGAGTTGCACAACTTCAACATTGCCTATGACTTGCAGCATATTACCTTACTGGAAAGGGGAGGTGGAGATTTTGAATTGTGGCTTGTTATGTTCTCGTCGTTGCCCTAAATTTCCTTTTAAATTTAGTTTTGAGAAATCATATGATTAGTTGAGGTGGATTCTTCATCCTTGCTTTTTATCCGAAAGAAGTGGAATCGCTTGAATGTTCTTGTCCACGAAATCTTCATAAGCCTTTAGATGTTTAGGTTGAGTATTTTTTGTGAGCAGAAAACCGGAAGCAATTAATTTCTGCTCATTACTCTCAACTCTGTTTTACATGCTTGGTTTTCTCTTGACGGAGAAGTATTGGAATAAACTTAGAAAACCACATGAAAGGTCCGTTTCAGACCTCATCTAGGGGTCCATGAACTCTGGCTCACCTGTGGTTGCGCATGCAGATAGCAACAGGTGCTTGCTAGAAATGTGCTTTCAATTCAGTAATTTTTCGAAGAGTTTTTTCAATTAAAATTTCAGGAAAATTAAGAGATTTTTTTTGTTGATTCTTAGTAGTTTGTTTTGAAAATGCTTGTTGCTGTTTTAGAGACTGGTTGCTACGTCCTAAGATGCATTGGTTTCTGTGCATGAAGCTTATAAATCCCACTACTACATAGTCTACGTTCTGTAATACACAAGTTGCTTTACTCATCTTGAAACTTAAAAATTGCACAATCAAGGGTTATATCAGTTATTTAATTATTTATTTATTTGGGGGGTGTCAAAGGTATGATAACTTATAGCTTTATAACTGATCATATCATTTGTCCCGCGAAATAATTTTTATAAATAATTCTATCAAATGCCAACTTAGCATTTGATCAAATGCAAGAGTAGATAATGGAATGTTGGCACAATAAAGAATTTTTAGTGAATAATAAAGGTGCAGTGGATTACAGAACTTTTTTTTATTGTCGTTAAATTGGTATAGGGTTTTAAAAGTTACTCCTAAAAATAGCGACTGATAAATATACTTATACTCTGATTAAAAAAAAATAAAAAACCAATAACAACAACAATCTCTCTCTCTCCCTCCGACAAAAGCCTAAAGGTGGCAAACATGCGGGTTTGGGTTGGGTTGTAAACGAGCGAGTCATAAACGGATCAATGAGCCATTCTTAACCCATTATTTTGGATCATAAACGGATCGGGTCGTAAATGGGTCAAGACAACCTGCCCCACAACAAATTTTTTGGGAAAAACTTGTATATGTAACTTATGTCCAAAATTTAAAAAATTGTCATGAACCGAACTTTAACATCAATATAGAATCTTGATATTCCTTCAAACATTATGTCTATATACAATATCTTTCAAAGTTAATTTCAATGATAAGAAAGAGTCACACAATATAATATGAAGTGAAACATTTAGCTAGTTTTTCATGAATAAGCTATGGCCTATGAAATTTTTGGGCCAAAACAATTTTATCGAAATTGGAAAGCACAAGGGGCTATCTGAACATAGGAATTTAGTTGATTAAATTCAGTAATAGAGGGATTTACTGAAACTAACCAATATATATATATATATATATACACACCAAACATGAGTGTGTGTATATATATATATATATATATAATTGGAGATTTTTGTAATTTGCAATTGAAGAATTAATGAATTTTGAAGTTAGTTTTATTTTTATTAGTTATCTTTCAGCCTTTTGCATTGGTTGTCCATGTAATAGTTTGACCATTGAATTGCAAGTGATAATAGTAATACTTTGGAGGGTTAATTTCACTAAACCCCTTATACTATCCAGATTAATCGACTAACTCCTTGTATGTCCATTTTGCCCCCTATACTATTCAATTTTATCAAATTGTCCCCTCATTTCTCAAAATGCCTAAACTACCCTCAATAGTATAAGGGGGTTTAGTGAAATTAATAGTATAAGGGGGTTTAGTGAATTATTTCGGAAAAAATAATATATACTTTTTGCAAAAAAAAAAAAATTCGAAAAATAATCATATTTTGTTCCAAAATATGAATTTTTTTTTTGAAAAATATTTTTTTTGCGAAAAAGTATATATTATGTTCCAAAATATGAATTTTGTTTTGGAGAATATTTTTTTTTGCGAAAAAGTATATATTATGTTCCAAAATATGATTTTTTTTTTCGAAAAATATTTTTTTGCAAAAAAGTATATATTATGTTCCAAAATATGAATTTTTTTTTCGAAAAATATTTTTTTTGCAAAAAATATATATTATGTTCCAAAATATGATTTTTTTCTGAAAAATAATTTTTTTTTGCAAAAAATATATATTATGTTCCAAAATATAATTTTTTTCTGAAAAAATAATTTTTTGCGAAAAATATATATTATGTTCCAAAATATGATTTTTTTTCCGAAAAATATTTTTTTTGGGAAAAAGTATATATTATGTTCCAAAATATGAATTTTGTTTTTGAAAAATAATTTTTTGCGAAAAATATATATTATGTTCCAAAATATGATTTTTTTTCCGAAAATTAATTTTCAAAAAAAAAATTCATATTTTGGAACATAATATATACATTTTTGTTCCAAAATATTATTTTTCGAAAACAAAATTCATATTTTGGAACATAATATATACTTTTTCGCAAAAAAAATATTTTTCGAAAAAAAAAATCATATTTTGGAACATAATATATATTTTTCGAAAAAAAAATCATATTTTGGAACATAATATATATTTTTCGCAAAAAATTATTTTTCAGAAAAAAATCATATTTTGGAACATAATATATACTTTTTCGCAAAAAAAATATTTTTCGAAAAAAAAATCATATTTTGGAACATAATATATATTTTTCGCAAAAAATTATTTTTCAGAAAAAAATCATATTTTGGAACATAATATATATTTTTTGCAAAAAAATTATTTTTCAGAAAAAAATCATATTTGGAACATAATATATATTTTTCGCAAAAATTATTTTTCAGAAAAAAATCATATTTTGGAACATAATATATATTTTTTGCAAAAAAAATATTTTTCAAAAAAAAAAATCATATTTTGGAACATAATATATACTTTTTCGCAAAAAAAATATTTTTCGAAAAAAAAAATTCATATTTTGGAACAAAATATGATTTTTTTTTTTTTTTAAAAAGTATATATTATTTTTTTCGAAATAATTCACTAAACCCCCTTATACTATTAATTTCACTAAACCCCCTTATACTATTGAGGGTAGTTTAGACATTTTGAGAAGTAAGGGGGCAATTTGATAAAATTAAATAGTATAAAGGACAAAGTGAACACACAAATGATTAGTTGATTAATCTAAATAGTATAAAGGAATTTACTGAAATTAACCCTAATTTGAATTCATATATATAAAAAGCCTTAGAAGAACAATATAAATGCCAATATATAATGTGCACTGACGGGTTGACTTGGAGAGGGAGAGAACACTGAGTTGACGAGAGGCGAGAGAATTTGTGAAAGACGATTTACATGTTAGTAGTCTCGTTTGTTTAATAAATAAATAAATTGAATCTGAGCATATTTTTTAGATTTGTTTAATAAATAATTTGAATTTGAATATTACTAAGTTTAGTTCGTCAAGTTCGTGAATAGACTCGTCTAAATTAAATAGTAAAATTATCTCATATTTGATAAAATAAAGTGTTCAAATTAAACAAATTATGAAGATTGTTGTGAAAAGATAATAAAAATTAGGGTAAATACCACTGACACCCCCTCAAAGATACCCTAATCCCACATAGACCCCTCGATATTCACTATTCCCAATCAGACCCCTTCAAAATTGAATTTTGTCCCACAAAGACCCCCTCCGTCTCCACGCCATTAAATTCTGCCGTTAACCACCCTGTGAATTGTCTATTTTGCCCTCAAAATGATATAAAATGACCTACATATCCTTCTTCTTCTTCAATTTGAGTATCTCAAAACCCTAACCCTAATTTATATATATAGAGAGATTGGAAGTGAGAAATTGGGAGAGAGAATGAAGATTGGAATTATATATATTGCATACCCACATATACATATATATATATATATATATATATATTCTGCTATATATACCCGTATATATATATATATATACCCGTATATATATATATATAGCTGTTATATATATACCCGTATATATATATATATCCGTATATACATATATATATCCGTATATATATGTGTGTATATATATATATGTATAGATCTATATATATATGTGTGTGTATATATATATATGTGTGTGTGCGCTGTGTGCAGAGAAAGGGAGGGAGGGGTGTGTGTGTGTGTCTGTGTCTGTGTGTGTGTGAGAGAGAGAGAGAGAGAGAGAGAGAGAGAGAGAGAATTAAATAAAATTTAAATATTTTTTTAATTTTATATTTATTTTCGAATTTAGTTTTTTTTTTTTGAAATTAAATATATATATATTTTGAATTTTATATTTATTTTCAAATTTTATAATTTTTTATGTTTTTTTCGAATTTTATAATTATTTTCGAAATTTAATATATATTATTTGAATTCTATATGGTTTTTTTTTTAATTTTATATATTTGTCTTGAATTTAATATGTTTTTTTAAAAAAATTCAAAATTTATATATATTTTTTATTTTATATTTATTTTCGATTTTATAATTTTTTTCAAAATTTAATATATAGTTTTAAATTTTTATGTTTTTTGCGATTTTTATATTTATTTTCAAAATTTAATATGTTTTTTTGAAAAAAAAATAATTTCGAAATTTATATATATTTTTAATATTATATTTATTTTCGAATTTATAATATTTTTCAAATTTTAAAATATATTTTGAAAATTTAATACAATTTGTTTTGAATTTTAAATATTTCTTTCAAATTTTATATATTATTTTTGAACTTTATAATTTAGGTATGTTTTTTGAAATTTAAATATTTTTTTGAATCTATATATTTTTCCCCTTTTTATATATTTTTTTCTAAATTTTTATATATTTTCAGATTTTAATATAATTTTTCAAAATTTTATATATATTTTTTAATTTTATATTTTTTTTGCATTTTCAGATTTTATATAATTTTTTTGAATTTTAAATATTTCTTTCAAATTTTATATATTATTTTTGAATTTTATAATTTATATATTTTTTCAAATTTGATATATATATTTTCTAATATATATATATTTTGGGCATATGGGTAATTTCATATTTTATATATTATCCTAATGTAATAAGTGAAACTTTAGGGGGTGCTACTGCAATTTACCCTTTTTTTAAATATATATCGAAGGGCAAATTAGTAATTTCACAATAAAAAGTCAATAACCCTAACGGCCGTCTGTCAGAGGGGATCCATGTGGGAATACTCAATATCGAGGGGGTCCGTGTGGAATTATGGTCTCTTTGAGGGGGTGTCGGTGGGAATAACCCTAAAAATTATGCGACTATAACATAAAAATTATTCATAAAAAATTATATTAGTGAAAATATGTTAACAACAGACATGCAATAACTCATTAAGACAGTTATTAATAAGAATAATATATGTTACAACTGAAATAAATCATTGGTGAGCAAATTCGGACTCAACTCGTTAAATCTAACATTCGATTTAGATTCATTCATTAAACAAATGAGCCAAATTTAAACTAATTTTCTAAAATATTTAATAAATGAACTGAACTTCAACTCAATTTCTCGGATTCATTTGCAGTAACAGCGGCAACCAGCGTTTTTTCTCACTCATTTAGTCATCCCACCTATGAATCACTCACCTACTAATCCAAATATTAAGGGCCAGCTCTACAAAAACCCTAGCTCCAGCGCCTCCCGTACTCTGTTCTCTCATTTCCACTCACTACAACTGCCGAAAATGGTCGCCGCCGCCGTCCACCCTCTCGTCACCGTCCACCACCTCGACTCCGACATGGCCACCGACGGCGCCACCGCCGCCCTCCCCTTGCCGGACGTCATGAAAGCCTCAATCCGCCCAGACATCGTCACCTTCGTCCACTCCAACATCTCCAAGAACCACCTCCAGCCCTACGCCGTCTCCAAGAAAGCCGGCCACCAGACCTGCTGCGTCCTGAGTCACCGGCCCCGCCGTCTCCCGCATCCCCCGCGTCCCCGGCGGCGGCACCCACCGCGCCGGCCAGGCTGCCTTCGGCAACATGTGCCGCGGCGGCCACATGTTCGCCCCCACCAAGATCTGGCGCCGCTGGCACCACAAGATCAACGTCAACCAGAAACGCTTCGCCGTCACCTCCGCCGTTCCCGCCCTCGTTGCGGCCCGACGCCACCGAATCGAATCCGTTCCCGAGATCCCTCTCGTGATCAATGACTCCGCCGAGAGCATCGAAAAACCTCCAACGCTATGAACATCCTGAAACAAATTGGCGCGTTTTCTGACGCCGAGAAAGCGAAAGAAAGTCACGCGATTCGTCCTGGAAAGGGAAAGTGCGAAATCGAAGATACATTTCTTGGAAAGGTCCACTGATTGTGTACGGTACTGAGGGATCGAAGATCGTCAATGGCTTCAGAAACATTCCAGGAGTTGAAATTGCGAATGTGGAGCGATTGAATTTGCTGAAACTCAATCTTGGGAGGTTTGTGATCTGGACAAAATCTGTGTAGATGAAAGTTGGGTATTCGGATCCGAATCTGGACCCGAATTCCGGTGGAAGGCTCCAAGAGACAGCGCAGTCTGACCCGTCCGAAATAAGCTATCACGAACCGTAACAGAAATATAGTATCCAAATCTGGACCCGAATTCCGACATAGGGCTCTGTGAGAATGCAGAGTCTGACCTGCTTCAAAATTAGTTATCACAAACCAAACCTGAAATAATAGACTAGATGGAAAAATATGATGAGGAGCAAATGACACAGCCGCTAGTATGAGCGGGAGACCAGGCAGGGAGCCGCAGGAGAGCTTCACTCTTTCTCTCCACCCTCTTTAATCTCTCTTTTCTTTTTAGAATACTCCCAAAAACTCCCTCCAAATAATGTCATGAAAACCTCTCAAAAACACTACTAAAAGTGAAGAAGAAGTCCAGAGAGTTTCCTCTCCATCCTCCTAAAATCAATCCTCTTTAAATCAATCCTTTTCCTAAAATCAATCATCTTCCTAAAATCAATCTCCTCTCCTATCACATGAAATGCAATGCTTCTATTTATAGAAAAACCTAATGTGACACTATTCACTTATATATTTTAATATAAATGTATTTTACTATTCACGTGTACTATGCATGTATACTATTATGCACTCACATTATATTTATACACTCAACTGATTCCAACCTCTCCCACAGCTCCAAATATCTACCGCACATACTATGGATCATACTAACAGCTACTAAAGAATATTCCCCGCCTCATGAGAAATATTCTTCTGTATGCTCCTGGCATAATGAACCTGTATCCTTTACCTCCAATCCACATGCTCCATCAGTCCCTTCATAATGTGAAGATGTGTCGCGCTGGCCATGCGTCACGGCTACGCAGTATCTGTGACTGCAGCCGGATCGACATGCAACGGATCACTCCCCAATAATTCCCGCAGTGTGTGCACCCACCGCAAGGATTGTGCATAATGGTGGGAGACACCCCCAGGATACCGCCATCGCATCGGATGCTGCAAACTAAATATGAGTTTGCCCTCCGTGTCGGTTGCTCGGTTCGGTGAGCTGTGCTCCCACAAATATAAGCTATTGGTTGGCCCAAGGATCACCCCGAGATACTTGTATGGTGGTCGTATAAAGTTCACAAGGTCGTGTCGCCCAGCTCCAATCGAATCAAAATCCGAAAGGCCCGAGGATCACCCAAGAATACCCATACGGTCCATTTAAGTTCGCCGAGACGTGTCACTTAGCTCTAATCCGAATAGTGAGTTCGGAGCTCCACCTGCTAGCCCCGAACCAAGATAGATTTTTCGGGTCAAAAATATCCTCCTTCCACAATCTGCATTTGAGAAGTTGGATTCGATCTACGGATCGTTCGAGAAGGGTTCCGAGAAGAAGAAGGGGTACGTGCTGCCTAGGGCAAAAATGGTGAATGCGGATTTGGCGCGAATTATAAACTCTGATGAGGTGCAGTCGGTAGTGAGGCCGATGAAGAAGGAGGTGAAGAGGGCACAGTTGAAGAAGAATCTGAATACTCTGTTGAAGCTGAATCCACATGCGAAGACGGCGAGGAGGATGGCACTTTTGGCTGAGGCTCAGAGAGTGAAGACCAAATATGAGAAACTGGATATGAAGAGGAAGCCAATCACTAAGGTATACTTGTACTTTTTATGTGGGTTTACAATTGGTGTTGTCATATGATCACTATTAGTTTTCGTGGATGGTTTTTATGTGCTAATATATGTATTGTTTTATATGCTGACATAACTTTGTCGTTTATTTGCTAATTTTTTTATATTTTGAATGGTATAAACATTACACACCCACGATGAGACTAAAATCCCTCACTTTCTAATTGGGGATTGGGAGGTGAGAAAATTGACCAAACAAACATATATTAGAATAGCGTTGCGAGTCAAACCGTGGTCACCTTATACTATACTATACTATAGAGGGGCATCTTATCACTTGGGTCGGCTTGCAAGAACATTTTTTTTTTGTCTGAAATTGGTTTATTGTTTATTGGTTTTTCTAGTGGTTAATGATTGCGATCTGCATTGCATCTCTTTGCGGGCTTGAATGTTTGTCTTTGTATTTTTGCAGACTAGTAGTATTAATTTAGTTTTTAATACTGGTTCAAGTCTCTTACGGAGATCACACTGGCTGAGGCAAATGTCTACCATGAAAATATATGGTTCTAATATGGTTTCAGTAAATGTTGATTATAATACGATACTAATAGTAATAACTAATTTCTATAGCCCGGTGGTTTCAATAAGGTTGATTATAGTACGATTTTATAAATTCAATCATGCATCTTATAAATTCACTCCTCCACAAACACACTTATAATGGTTACATAATGTTTGTAATTACATTTTGTAGGAAATGAGTGTTGTACAATGTACTTGCCTAACATATCTCTTTCTCTTCGTCGTTTCTGGAATGTTGATTACTCTGATAATCTCGACATCTTTATCATATTTAGTAGAAAACTTTTATTTCTTTACTGGTCTACGTTTGTCCTAGTGGATTTGGGCCTTCATGCCCAAGCTCTAGATAAAGGTTTCTTGACTTGTAGAGACAGAAGAAAGGGAAATTTTATTTTGTTAATTTGATAAGTAGTTAATACCCCTAGGTATTTTTCCTATATTCATTTTACTTCACTTTTTCTTTCTTCTTGTTGGGTGACCTAATGTTCTATGAGGCTAGCCATGGCCCCTTAAATAGGAATATATATATATATATTCACTGTGACACCCACACGTGCACACATACCAATGACTTGGTTTGTTTAAATTTTCAAATATACTACTAATTATTCATGTATTAATATAAACGTCTTATACTTGCACCGAATTATTAGGCCGAATTAGGACAGTGAATAAATATTCATTGTTGAATGAAGTATTGTGAAACCCAAACATATCTATAATTATCTATCCAACAGTGGATATGCATTCATTATCCCAATTATATCTAGCAATTCGGTGCAAAAAACACATTTTCCTATTAGTTAGATTACCTCCTTTAGTCAATAGAGTAGAAAGTAAAAGGTGTGTTTTTTTTTGGGTGTTCTGCTTTATGTGTGAATGGTTTCCCTCAACCTTTGAATTTATTGCTCATATTGATTGATATGTGCATTGAAATGGATTTTAAACCAGTTATTTCCCTTCCGAAGCTTTGGTTGTAACCGTTGTAGACACAATTTTCAAATATGGATGTAGATTGTAGTAATATACAATTCATCACTCTTCAGAAAGATTGGGATGCTCTTGATAGTTTTTATTGACTCCATTCTGTTCTCTGTCTGTTTTTCCCCCCTTTTAGGAGGAGATGACTACAATTAAGGCTGCTGGGAAGGCATGGTATCAGACAATGATCTCAGACAGCGATTACACCGAGTTTGAGAACTTCTCGAAGTGGCTGGGAGTATCCCAGTGACTTGGTTTTTAGCTTTTAGATGTTCTTAAGATTTAACTTATTCTTCTTTTAGCTTATTTTGAGGAGGTTCTAAGAGTCGAAGGAGTGTTACTGGGATAGGAATTACTTGACCAAGACTGGCTGTGGCCGAGTATTTTCTTCCCCAAGTTTTGGTCTCCAATTCTGTTTATGAAGAGGGTTCTATTTCGGAACTGAGTAGTTTATTTAGGGTTGTAGGCTTGTTGCTTGTCATTCTCAAATGGAGGTTAGTATATTCTATGGGTGTTATTTGAGTACAAAAAAATTGTACAGACCAAAGTTATAATGATCAAGTGGTACCGGACCCTAACTCTCAAATGAAAGGTACAGGGATCAAGTTTCGGTGAAGATATTGAATCTCGATGGAGACATGAGTAATGCATAACCTTAAAAAAAAAAAAAAAAATAAATAAATAAATTGTACAGTGATCATTATTATATTTCTCATATTATGAAGTGTTGAAAAAGGCCTTCTCATCATTCAAGTCTTTTTCTTTTTTTTTTCTCTGATGGCAAAATAATAGGCTGGTAGGGTCTCATTTATAGTGATGAATTATAGTTGTGTTTATCTTCGTTAAATACATAGTCAGTAAATTTTAAATTAATTTATTTAGATTGACAAATATCTTTTTTTATTATTCTTATTTCAACACATATGCAAATATTTCAATATATTTTTTTTATAATAGTATTAAGTTTAAATTTTAAATTGAGAAGTTGAATTTTATTCTTATTTGCACAAAAGAGAAAATACAAAAAAGAAGTTAATGTGATTGAAAATTTGTTTTGATATTTCGGATATGAAATTTATTGATGCTGGAATGAGATGTACATGTGTACATAAAATACTCACTAATAAACAAAAAACTATAGCGTTAATTTTATAATTAGTAGCATTTCGTTTCAACATTATATACTTCTCTGTTCTACATTATTTACTAATATAGGAGAAAGAAGAATAGTATTATATTATAGAGATTCTAACAATTTAACCCTTAACTTGTATTTGCCATCTGGATTCTGCTTTGAGGTTCTTTCCTATTAAATTTAGTAGCACTAGGAAACTCACTAATGGTCATTAACAAAACAATAAATGCCACGTCATTGTAACAGAAAGCAATCAGAGTCATACACTTGTCAACATCCAATGGGCAGACTCACTTGGCAGCATTACCCACCACAATACAAAGGAAGCACAATCTGAGCCGTTAAACAGATGGTTAGTACACTATCCACCGATTCACGTCCCAAATTCAACGCTAGAACCTTCTCGCCCCTCCTACAAATTCGCTCTCCTGTCTCTGTGCAAGATTGTAGCTCCTCAACTCCACACGTCCGAGAATCTCCGAGTGTTCACACACAATAATTACACTTCTGCTTCATATATATATATAGGTTGGTATATACATACTTTACCAAATTGTGTATAGTTGTTGTTCATACAGACTATTTTCCCGTAAGGTTACTTCTATCTTATATATGTATATTCATGTAATGTGTGCTTGATCAATTGGTTTCTGCATATACATATGTGTATATATATCTTTGATGTTTGATTAATTTGTTGTTGAATCGGCTTTTTGGATTTCTTGATATAGTGCTTGAGTTGTTTTTCAGATAAAATCTGATTAAATAGAAGTGTTTTTGGTTGGAAAATTTTCAGAAGATCATCGGTATGGGCAAGTGCTATCCAGCTGTCAGTGAAGAGTACCAAAAGGCAGTTGAGAAATGCAAGAGAAAGCTCAGAGGATTCATTGCTGAGAAGAACTGTGCTCCATTGATGCTCCGATTGGCGTAATTCTCTCTCTCTCTCTCTCTGTATATATATATATATATATAGATCGATATACACACACATGTACCGACTGTTAGTTTCTACACTCACAAGGTATTGGTTTTTGGAAATTAAGAACGATTGATGATCAAGTTTCGACATGGGTTATTTTCATTTTGGATGAACTTGATTAACTATTTCCTTATTTAGTGGACTAAATACTCATCTATCAATCTAGTGTTAGGAAAGTTTCTCAAATTCTATTGTAATTAGAACATAAACATATGTCTTTTGAAGCACTAAGTTTCAAGTCTTTTTTTAAATGAGTTCAAATTTCGGTTATCTTAACTGATGGGAGTGAATAAATATATGCGTGTGTTTTGGGTTTTTGATGCAGATGGCACTCTGCTGGGACATTTGATGTGAATACGAAAACTGGAGGGCCGTTTGGGACGATGAAGCACCCTGAAGAGCTTGCTCATGAAGCCAACAATGGCCTTGAAATTGCGGTTAGGCTATTGGAGCCCATCAAGGAGCAGTTTCCCATTCTATCCTACGCAGACTTTTACCAGGTGACCTTTTCATTAATGTTTTGGGTGCCTTTAAATACAGTGTTTCCGATTTCAATGTGCAATTCAGTGCTTCCAGATGTGACATTAATTTATTTTTCCTTGTGTTTTGGTGTTCTGTTTCATTTTTCTTTATTTTTGTCATTTTCTTAATTTTTTGTTTTTGTTTTTGTACTTGGACTCACTAATTGAGTTATTCAAATGTTTATAAATTGAAGTTGGCTGGTATAGTTGCTGTTGAAGTTACAGGAGGGCCTGAGATCCCTTTCCACCCTGGGAGGCAGGTTAGTAAACAGCTAATTTATCTTCCATTGCTATGTGCCACTATTAAATTAATTAATTGAATTTCCCTTGGATAAAAAAAAACAAGAAACCAAAGGGGCTTAGTCAATCTATGTTGGTACTTGGTCATTTGGTCATCTATTTCATGAAAGTTTATTAGTGCAAGTAATGTGTCCCTTTTCAACTCTATTCCACTATAAAGCAAAGTGAAAGTGAGGAAATTGGGTTAATGGGCGCAGCGGAAACGTTTTCTAGGCTGTGTTTGGGGCTCAATCAGCTTCATATGAAGAATTCTTGTTGTTCAAAGTTGATAAACTTTAACTACCAGACATGACTTGTAGCTTGTGCCTTCTTATATTGGTTCTAGATGTATTACGTGTATGCCTGCAAAATGATTAGTGACTTGTTACTGGATTGTTGGTATTGTGGAACTTCCAATTATTGTTTTCGGTTTTATAACAAAAAGAAAAGTTGCGATACACATCATGATTCATGAATATCATGAGTCATGAAAATTGATATGTATCATTCATCTGAATGGAAATGTGCATGTGCCGTTATTGTCTAGTTTCAGTGCTCTATGCTCTTTATGAATCAGCCCCAACTTATACCTTGTGTAAGCATCAAGTGTAGCTTGATCAACTTTGGCTGTGATAGAACTCTCCCTGAAGTCACCAATATTGAGTCTTTGAGTAAGGATGAAAACCATATAGTGCAATTGATAGAACTCTCCCTCTGAGCACACGGCAACACCATAGGAAAGCCTAGCTCAAGTAAGACAGAATTTGGTTTCCTCTTTTATATTTTCTTGACTCCTGTGATTCTGTTCTTGTGAGCACATCTACAGGGTTTAAGCTCATTCTGAGATAACTAGGGGTTTAAGCTTATACAATGCTTATAACTAAATTCGTGATCTGTTTTCATCTATTTGGTCTTATAAGTACTATCTCAATACTAAGGAACCTATTGGTTTCAGGACAAATCTGAATCACCTCCGGAAGGGCGCTTGCCTAATGCCACTAAAGGTTAATTAGCTATTTCTTTTTCCTACACTTATTTAACTCCCATTCTTACATATAGCAATAAATGAATGGCTTATATATTTTGTTGTCACTTCAGGTTCCGACCATCTAAGGGATGTATTTGGCCACATGGGCCTTAGCGATAAAGATATTGTCGCTCTATCCGGTGCTCACACACTGGTAAGTTCATAAATTTTTTGACTTACTTGCTCGCACCCTTTGCAGTTTTATTGTGTTTAGCTTACTGCTATATAAATTTGGCATTTCTATCATATGACTAGGCTGTTGATTGTGAACTCGTAAATTTACTTGACAGGGAAGGTGTCATAAGGAGCGTTCTGGATTCGAGGGAGCCTGGACCACGAATCCTCTCATTTTCGACAACTCCTATTTCAAGTAAGTCCTTTTTTTGTTGCTCCATGCTGTTGTGTATTTTGTTTAATACCTTGAAGCAATTAGGAGAGACACGGGAAGACACCAACACTTCCATTTTTTCTTATTTTTATACCAGGGAACTTCTCAGTGGGGAGAAGGAAGATCTTATTCAGCTTCCATCAGACAAGGCTCTTCTGGAGGATCCAGTCTTTCGCCCCCTTGTCGAGAAATATGCTGCAGTGAGTTTCTTCAGCCGGTGCTATTATCTGCTATGTTTTAATTGCATTTTTTGGGTGCTAATTTGGTTGGGAAATTGTTGATTTTAGGATGAGGATGCCTTCTTTGCTGATTATGCTGAAGCTCATTTAAAGCTCTCGGAGCTTGGGTGAGTCAAAGGGGTTCCCCCCCCCCCTTCCGTTTTTTTTCCTGCTACCGTGTATATGTCATGTGGTACTCTCGATCAATCAGTGGAATGTGACGCCTTCTACTTGGTGTATATGTCATGTGGTACTCTCGATCAATCAGTGGAATGTGACGCCTTCTACTTGATCGGGGTACAACGTGACATATACTCCCAGGATATACTAATACCTACTCATTTTGGTTGACCTGAAATTAACATCTCACTCTGTTTGTTTTAGATTTGCGGATGCTGAGTAAGGCGGCGGAAGAATTTGGCTGGTGCTGCTGTCTGTTTTCTTTCTGGTGTCTGCAACTTCTGTATCATCTTCTTATTGTCTTTATTTTCACATAAAGTTGTTTATAAGTTGATTGTCAGGTTCAACTTGTTTTTCAGTTTATTTTGTGAATGAAGACAGCTAAAATGTATTGTATATGTTATTTGCAGTTAGCAGCAGCACCATCATGCTCATCATTGTAAATTGACCAAATATGCTATATAATTATATGTATAATGGTTTACCTCCAATCTGTTATACTCGAATCCACAGCTTCTGCTTCCATTTTCGTGAGTATTTGTTTTGTTTTGTTTATTACATGTTGTGGTTTGCCATAAAACAGTTCTTCTGAAAATTAGTTTAAAGTTTGATGTGATCAAGTGTGATGCAAATTTCAAGATATGATGTAAAGTCCTATATATATCACGTATTAATATTTCATTTGTACAAGTGTGGGGTGTACTTTGGGGAGCAACAGATTAACTCCATTGCCGATAGGATAGCTAGAAGCCTGTGGCCACTACCTTCAGATTAAGCCTAGCAAGTTGCATCTACTATATATATGGAAGGAGATGTGCTTAAATTAAATATAAAATATTGCTTAATGGATAAACTGGAAATTTAGATATTAAATAAAAGGAAATTTCAAAAATCGATTTTTATTGATTTCCAGATAAATACTCTAGGATTTTTTTGTCTGAGTACTTATTAATGAATTTCAATCTACCAATTCATCTAAGTTTTTATCTTTGAAACGAAATGAGCTTGAGATATCAAGGTGTTTGTTGTTGCCTTGTAATCACCATTAAATGATTATATGGGCTCCATCTGACGCTATATTTCAAAATATTTCCTGAATTACCCTTAAAAAAAATTAAGATGTATCAAATTTGTTTCCATACATAATTTTTGCAATTTTTTTTCTAAATTTTGTCTTTTTCAAAAAATTGATGTTTTGCCACACTATTATTCATACTCAAAGAAGTGGTCAAACCATAGACAACGAAAGTTTGATATGGAATGAAAATTCAATCCAACACTTTTAAGTTTAACTATTAATTTGTGAATTATGCTTTGTTGGGATTAACTTTTCAAATGTTATTTTTGACTTCCTAAAAGAAAAAATTGTTTTGAACTTTGTTTGACAATTTTTTTAGAAAAGTTTCTGAGTCTTGAAAGAGCGTTTTAAAGAAGTTGGGGTACCAGTTTCTCGAAACAAATTTTACTTCTTTTTTTCTTCTGAGTAAAGCCAAAAACAAAAGATATACCAAACATAGCCTAAGTTTAATATTCATTTAAGTGCTTTTATAACGCTAATGAGATACAAATCTGAGTGACGAATTCACAAAAAGTAGAAAATTATTATCGAGAGATTAATGCTAAAAATTCACAAAAGGTAGGAAAAATTTCTACTTTTTATTAGCATACCTATGTCATAATCATAATTTCTAGCAGTACATATTCTGTATATATAAATATTTATACTATTTAAGATACCCATAATCATAACAAACTCTTTTACATTTATAACTCTTATAATATAACAATACCTATCTTATAATTCTATTAAGTTTAAAACTCTTTCCTATATTATAATTACAATATTTTTTTGATATTTTTTTCGTGATCCGTTTGATATTTTGGATTTTATAATTGTTTTTCAGCATTTCATTTTTTTTAACTTTCTATTTTTCATATTTTATTTTAACTATATTAATCAAGTCAAACTCTTTGAGACTGGTTTATCTTATTGCATTTATTCATTATATCTCTATATATCTATTTCTTAATTCAAATATGTTTTTTCTTACAAAACATGTACGTTGAGTGTTTAAAGAAAGGGTGTAACATTTATGACAATATGTTTTCCTCTCTCAAATTCATAAAGATTACAATCTTCCTGAAAAGATATCTCTTTTTATAAATATGAGATGATACATTACGGTTCATACAGAAAAAGAAATCATTCATCATTTATTTCATACTTTATTTTCAAAACATGATATTGAGTATTATGTAATGTTTAACTACAACAAAGACTCATTGAATGATGTGTTTGGAGTTACAATTTTACATTACTATAAAGTATTACAGTGACAGAGTAAGTGTTTGTATAAGTAGATTCTATATGTTATTTTTGTATGTTTTGATATATTTGACTCGGTTTCACTTATTTTTTTAAAAAAAATATTATTTTACCTATATATGAGTTTAAGAAAATATCTCAACTTTTCTTTATCACAAAGTTAGGACACAAGCTCTTTCTAGTATATATATATAGATATATATATATCCAACCCGCCGCCTCACTAATTTGGTTTTTGTTTAAAACAAAAAAAAAAAAAGACAAAAAACCTCTAAAAAGTCAGTAATGTAAATGAACGGTGTCGTTTGGATAATATTGAACGAGTGGCCCAAGTATTGCAAATGGAGGTATGAACCACACGTGGTCTAATCAAAACGCCGAACCCTATCACTGAAACAGCAAAAAAAAAAAAAAAAGAGGAGAGAGAGAGGGATATATAGAAACGGACGGTGTTGATAAAGCAAACTTCAACCTAAAGCTCTCATCACAATCGTCTCCTCTTTCCCCTCTTCTCCAGCGTCCGATCTCTCTCTCTCCTCCTCCATATCCTTCGATCTAAACCTCCCTTTACCTATCTCTCCCGCGCAAATTACAAATACCCCTCCATTGGTGAGTCACTCTTCCCATCACATCCTCTCTCTCTCTAAATAAATATATATATATTACAATACATATACACATATACATATATTTCTATTTCTGTGTATAGGTTTTGTTATGGCGGAGTTAGGGTTTGGTGTCCGATTAACGAGTTTGATTTGCGGTTATTGGTTTGTTGATCTAGGTTTAGGGCGACGACGATGGCCGACGCTCCGGTGAGTCCCGGCGGTGGTAGTCACGAGAGCGGCGAGCACAGCCCGAGGTCCAACGTTCGCGAACAGGACAGGTTTCTTCCGATCGCCAACATCAGTCGGATCATGAAGAAGGCGCTTCCCGCGAATGGCAAGATCGCCAAGGACGCCAAAGAGACCGTTCAGGAATGTGTTTCCGAGTTCATCGGTTTCGTCACCAGCGAGTATGCGATTTTCAATGCCTGTGTATATACACTTTGTGTTATATATATATATATATATTTATTTATTTATTTATGTATTTCTATTGCTCTTGTGTTTGATTTGAATAATTAGAGTGTCTGGTAATTGACTGTGAAGGGCGAGCGACAAGTGCCTGAGAGAGAAGAGAAAGACGATTAATGGCGATGATTTGCTTTGGGCGATGGGGACGCTAGGGTTTGAAGATTATATCGAACCGCTCAAGGTGTATTTGGCTCGCTACAGAGAGGTGATAGATCTTTTACTTTTCCTTCTCTCTATAAATTCGATTTCTGATTAGTATGTTTAATTTGTGTGAATTTCTGTCTAATGATTATTTTCTTCTTCGTTTTCTTAACCCTTTTTGGTGCTGCTCTGGGTTGAATCACTTGAATGGGATGTTGCAGATTGAGGTACCTGGTGATCTTCTTTCTGTTGTATTGCTATTTTGTACATGTGTGTTTGTGTGTGTGTGTATATATTTATTGTTGTTAATTATCATTATTTTTACCTGGATCCGTATCCACTTTATTTTTCACTTTTTCGTTCTTTTTATTGCAAGCCAACTCTTCTACCATCTTCACTTTTTAAAATTGTTTGCACTTTTTCTTATTCTTATGAATAAGTCTATCTAGCTTCTGTAAGCAATTTCATCATAAAAAGAATTAATGTCTTAGATGCATAAAATCCTAATAGGAGACATACCTAGCCTGCGACACGATCTTGAACAATAATATCAGGCATAATTCTTATTATGTACTGAATTAACAAAATTGAAAATCCATGTTGACTTTGCTAACATAATTTAAGCAATTTCATCCAAGTGAACCTTTCTCTTTGGAAATTATTTGAAATTTAAAAGTGAAGTAATGCTCTTCAACCTTCTATCTTCTCTGTAAATTCGAATGATAAATTTCAGACCTTTCTTTGACACACACGCAAGCACACGCATATGTAGTGTATATATATCCATATGGGGGGCTGGACCTGTTTCTTATCGACTAACTGAGAGGAAAGTCGGTTCCACCCACTGATACATCTCCCTACCCATAATTTAAACTCTTAAGACGTGAGAATTATATGATACAAATTACAATTCACGACATCTCTCAATTATGGAAGACTGCAATTTTTTAAAATTAAATGGTTAAAGATGAAGTGTTGTTAGACAACATTCTTACAGCTCTTCAGCTGCTGTGAAATTTTTTATTCACTTTAAAGTGTGGATTTTTGATAGGGTGACACCAAGGGATCAGCCAAGGGAGGAGAAGGATCTGCTAAAAAAGATGGTGTTCAAACTGGTCCGAATGCCCAGGTAGAATATTGTAGCTTTTCTCACAATTTTTATTTATTTATTTCCTTCTCTTTTCATAATGCGGTGCGGGTCTCTTCTTAGAGAGAGATGGGAGGGGAGCTCAAATTATGCATTCTGCTGTAAATATGGAACTAAAGCTTATCCAATTTCACTATACCAGCGTTTTCTTGATTGCTTGTGCAGTTTGTTCATCATGGTTCATTTTCACAAGGCGCTACTTATGGGAGCTCTCAGGTAATCTCTCTCTCTCTGTGTGTGTGTGTGCGCGCGCGCGCGCACTGTCTTGAAGTACTTGCACATTTGTTTTACAATTTTGTTACCAATTCTTTGGAGTAGCTGTCTTAGATATTAGTTGGAAATAACTTTCTTTAGCATTCAAAAAGAAGCATTAAATTGATTTTTCTTCAGAGTGTTGGTTGAAGCCATTAGCAAGTCTCATTCTTTCTTATTCCAGAGAACAAAGCCGGGTTCATAATGAATTTTAACATATTAGTGCAATTTTCCCCCTTGAAAGTCAAAACGATAAATTCAAAGATTTCTTGTCATAGACAATCTTTGATTACTATATTTGAGATAGGATGTTTGTTGTAATGCTGACATGGATGCGTTTTTGCCAAAGAATCCTTATGATAACTGGTCAAATCCCCTTTTTATGGTATTGCCTGCGTTAGGGGAAAATTCTACATTTGGACAGATTATAGAAATGGCTTCTAAAAGGAGTTCAACTAGGTGCTCAGAGGTCTTTGTTCTTGTTTGAGGGATTATGAGGTGTTTCTTCGCAGAAATTCAGTATGCATCCCTGGAAGAAGCCATATGTCAAGGTTTTATTTAATTTGAATAAATGATTGCCTTCGAAGGTGGTTGTTAGATCAGACTTGGAAGTTGCTATTGATTGGCTTAAGTAGCAATGTTTCTAGCTTGTTAGGACAGTGGTCAATCGCAAAGGAAAAGCACAGCAGGGGTAGTGTTTCTAATAATGGGGATAAGGATACTAGGGATCACCAATCTAAGAGCACGGAGCCTAAGAGATCCCAATTCTCCCAGTAGATTTCCAGGTAGTGAAATACTCTACTATTAATCGTATCTAATTGTTTTCTGGCTCTTGTACTGATGCTTGTTAGGTATGGGACGCTTGTCAGATTTTTTGTGACCATTCCTAGGCACTGGGTTGTCTCATAGCTAATGGACATGTCTATAGTTTGAATGTAGCCTTTGTATTAACTACACAACGTGACCACTATTAAGACTTTGGAGCCTTAATTTTCACACTTGATAGCCCGAGTAGAGGTATATAATAGAGTTGAGCTAAGAATCCTTTTGAGCTTTGACCTCGCCAAATCCAGAAGTTTGTTCACAGTCAACTCGTGTTCAAATGAACTTGGGTCCCTCAAGCTTGGCTAGACATTGTTCAGCTCAATCTTGATTTCGAACTTGTTTGTGCAAACGCAAGCATTTTAAGAAATATACACTTGAAACATGTATTCATGTAGGTATATACACACTTAAATGAAATTGCTGAGGACTGTCGTTGATCTTGCCAACCTCCAATATCCCACTTGTTGTAACCATCTGCATTGTTACGACCAGCATCCACAAAGGCTGCAACAGAGGGAGTATAGTGGGAGTGGAGAATATAGAAGTAATTCAGAAAAAATATGTTTTTAAGAAGTTATTTATGACTTTATTTAACAAGATTTTAATTTTTGAAATCAATTGCATGTTGAAATATTTGGTTCCTCTCATTTGCACCACTTTATTTACTTTCACCTTGTACTATTAGTTTCACTTTACCCAGACAGACTATCAACGTATTTGATTTCACATAACTTATAAGGATTTAGTATGATTGAAATTCACAGATCCCTGGTCCAAATCGTAACTCCCAGATATTAGAAGATTTGCAGGTGATTCAACTACTAGCCATCTTTATAGTTCTTAGACGGTATCAGGATGAGGGTATACAATCTTTAAACTAGCAAGCCAATTTACTTGGCAGTAATTGATTTCAGGGCTTTTACATTTATGGTTCTATGTTGTAAGGATGCACAATGAACTAGTCAACGGCATGTGTTATCATCTAGATAAATATTGTATGATTTGGTTTGCGTTTATTGTGTTTTAGTTGGTATTCGATCAAGAAACACATGATTTCCCTATAGTTTTGTTTTGGGTGGATTGGAAGGATACTCTTACAGTCTGAAAACTGAGCATGGGATACATGAATGAATTGCATCAGAAATGGGCCAACACCATGCTGTCAGCATTGGCCCAACTTAAATGAGCCCTCTGTTTGGTCTCTTTGAGATTGTGTGGCTTAAGTACGTCTATTATTTATCTCAATGGGTTTGGCTGGCTGGTTATTGATACACTGGTCTAAATTATTGAAAACCAAAACCAGCCCTTACCAAGTCAAGTTATGTTGGTTTGGTTTGTGGTTTTTATCAGGGTTGAGAAAGTAGGAACCCAACCTAGTTTGATATCAGTTTGCCTCTTGTGCGCTCCTACTGTGTGCTAGTGCGTTTAAAGGATTCTTCTTCTTCTTCTTTTTCCAATACGAAGACATTTTGGGTTGGTTATTTTTTAAAAAAAATTTGCATTTTTTTTTTTTATCTATGTGGGTACTAGGACACAATCTAAATGCAATGTTTTTGCCCTGTAATGGTAAGCAGTGTGTTTGCACCTATGCATTGTTGATGTATATTAGTTTCACCCTTATGTAATTTGATTGTAAGAGGACATAGTAAATCACCCAAATCTACTTATTTCGGTAATGTAAGTAGACTTTTAGGGGCTCATTCTTGGTCTTGTGGTAGAAGCTCGGAATGAAAAATCAAGGGTGCAGGTCAAATATGAATACAAATGTTGGGTATGTTTTTAATCTTCCACTTTCGAGGCATTGTGTAGATGTTAGGTATTAATCTCATCTTTCACTCTCGACATTGTGTAGGTGAAATGTACGCTTGGCAATGCATGGTATAATTGAACTTTCTTTAGAATGGCAAACAGATTCCCTAGTTTTGTTAGGTTGGGTGGTTTCTGTAGGTGCATGCGTTAAAGATTTTTCTTTTGAATAATTTCTCTTTTAGGATCAAGAAAGGAGTAATTGTTCTTGATTCCAGCCCTACCATTGAATCACTTTTTTTGGGAAATTCTTCTCATCCAACTTAATTTACATGATCAACTCAACTGTGGTATTTATGCTATGGTGTGTATGTATATATATACATAGCAAAAAATACAAAAGGAAAAATGATAAAAGAAAAAAAAAAGGAGGAAAAAATCTGCCACATTGACCATTGTCATCTAGGTTATATACCATGTACGGTATTTAGTATTTCTGGGCCTAGAATATTCAACATGATATTTCGTGAAATTCACCCATATGTCAGTAGTTCCTATACCACTGGACATGCATGAAGCCTGTGTCACTGTGTGCCCTCAATGGTGAGAACAATAAAAGCTTAAAGGTGTGTTGTTGCTGCCTAGTTTGAGAAACTGATCTTAAGGTGTACAAAGAGTAACTTATGGTTTAATGCCGATCTATTAAATTTCAGGACTTTCATAATTGTCCCCCATTCATGATTTTGAATGTCATTCATCTTTACTTTTCTTAGTTTACAATACTTGCACTGTTTTTTAATGAAGTATATGCAACATTTTCTTCTTTGTTGGGTCTGATATGTTTATTTCTTATCATGAATTTGCAATCGCAGGGTCAACATATGATGGTTACCATGCAAGGCATGCAAGGCTCAGAGTAGACAATTGTTCTTCTTTGATTGATACAGTAATTCAAAATGCTATTCTAGATTGTGTTTAAAACTCATGGATGTATATTATAAATATTGTTGTCATTTAAGCACTTTGACATTTTAGGTGAATTTGGTGCCCGTGTGGATTTATTTGAAGATAATTAGCAGGTCAGTGTATATGCTATAAGAGTTACTAATAAGAAAGAAGCTGGATTTGCTTAGGCTGTTTTTAACATACCCGCATATAAACAGGCTAAGCAGCACATAACATGCGACTTAAATGTGTAAATCTACTCATGAAGGGGAAAAAAAATCAAGGAAATTATTATTTCCGTGCAACTTCATATCAAGTGATGAAAGTAAATGATATAAGTTGGCAGTTATTAATTTTTGTTTTTTCTTATCCAAACATAAGCGATTCTCTTTTTTTTTTTTTTGTGATCCAAAATTACATATTTGCAAATTTGGAACAGTGGTGTGTTATTTAGCAGATGGTAAGATGGATATAACAATTTTGCCCCAAATAGTATGTAGATGAGAAAATTACATGATCCGAAACTACATTTCTTTTATGCAGATAACATGTGAATTTAGGTTCAAATCCACCAAATATAGTTGCTTGCAAGTCAAGGTCAGGGAGGCCAATGACAAACCCTTGTGCTTTCTCCTATATAAATGTGACTTGTAAACAGCTAAACACAATTACATTCGTCGAGGATTTTGAAACTTTTGTTACATTCAAACACAAAGAAATTCTGCAATTTCCAACGTTGCAGGAACATCTATGTAAATTCCTGTCCATCACAACTAACGAGGCAATGCATATCGCGTATGTATTTCCGTTCCACATGATGTGATCTTAATTCTAGGTCACATTGCACTGCACATTCTGAAAACACCGTAGTACACATTTCCATTCCACAAGCAGTGATCCTATTCCGGGTGACATTGTACTGCACATTCCTAAAATCACCAGCAGTTGAATTTCTCCATTAGACTAGGAAATTATCATGTGGCATCAAAATAAAGCATACACTTATAATACAGAACTCGACCTGTTGTCTAGTGCTGAACAATTCAGCCCCTTGACCTTGATGATTGACTTCGTGAATAAGATGATGATAGCACCTGGAGAAGAGGATTTAGATTGCTCACTCAAAACTTTCAAGACACAAATTTCTGTTGGTTACTCTTCTATGGTATCGATGCTTCAGCACGTTTCCAGATACAGTTCGATTTAAACTGTCATGTTCTAATTAATTGACTCTCATCATATACATTAACCAGTAATCCACCTACAATCTTTTTTTTTCCTGGACATACCATTAATGAACTTATGTTGACACTATAGTAGTTGGGAATTTCAGTGTCATGGTTGCGACTCGGGTACCAATGACTGGTAAGTCTAAACTTATGAGGGTGATTAATTGTTCTGAGTTAAATTTGTTAAAATTGATGTTCCTATGAACTATCGGGTAGGGCAGCAAGAACTGCAACAGTTCCAATGAATCCCAAAACTCGTGTGTTACACCAAGACGAGCAAAAAATGTGGTGGCAACTCAAGTCACTTTGACTAAAGAATGAATTAATTATGATTCTATATTTAGTCAACTCTCCAGGACACCTTTATTCAATTTCTTGGTTCTATTAAAGGTAATACTGTTATCAAGAACTTCTTAATTAAGTTCGGAGCAACATAACTGGGGTTGGGAACTTGAAGTTGTAATGTCAGAGTACCTGATATGTCTTTGGCCCCTTCTTTAGTAGATAACCAACACTGTTCAAATTATCCACAAATGTGTCTATATCTGGAACTCTTAGTCCAATCCTGTCAGCTAGACTGTATATTTCCTGAGAAAATAATGAAAATCGAAATATTAATTAGGATTAGTGTGAAAATTTATCAGAAAGAACAAGAAAGTAAGGCCGCATACTGAAATTGAGAAGCAATCTTTCTGCTGCAACTCTGATTGTTTATTCAGGGCACTTAAAAATCGTTTTGCTTCTTTCTGTTGACTCATACCCCCACTCCGACCGAAATCAACAAAACCATGCTCGTCAACATACTTATCGTACAAGGATTCTTTCATTATCTCCACCACATCCTGCAAAATAGATGGTGTGAACGATAGGAATCATACAGTGTTCCCTATTATGCTTTGACACTCCTACAGACTCTCTAGGCTTCACTTGGACTGAAATCGAGACATCATAGGAATAGAATAGCGTACTAATAGTAAGACAAATTGCTGCTGTTTTGGCTCTAATCGCCTACATATTTACAATGGGAGTAAGAGGAAAGTCAATATTGATCGGGTTTCATAATTAATGTGATACCCATGAGAAATGAAACTCACCAACGCATCTTGTGCAGTTATCTCTTCTCTCAACTCCAGTCTAGCTCTAGCTTCTGCCAGCCTTACCAGGCTCTCTAATTGCCTTGCCGTTATTGGGGTACCATCAGCAGAAGTGTTGCGATCTCTCAATCGTAAATAGAACTTCTGCAAGATTTCAGCTGCAGTTTTTGACATCCTGGAGAGAGAGAGAGTATATTAAAGGTACGAATATAAAGATTTTGCCTTGCAAAAAGTGCAGATTACCTAGGGAAGATATAAGTTCTTGCATAAGCAATGTATTTACGGAGAAGTGGACCAGGCAATGGAACAAAATCGCTGTCCTTCTTTGGGTCAAGTCTCAATCTTGAAACTAAAGAACCTTTGTTTGCACTCATGTCCACACCTCTAGCACTCAGAGATACTGCAACATCATATACAAAAAGTTCATCACATTGGAGAATAGATCCCAGAGCCAAACATTGGTTCACTACAAATAGAAACACAACCTGTACATAACTTCTTAGCAGCTGGTGACTGTTCTCCATAGCCAGCATGAAGCTGTAAAGAAGTGCTACATGTTAATCGTGTACTCTAAACAAGCAGTGTGGTACACTGGTACCTATATACTGATGTCCTACAGACATGCATGGAAGAAAGTAAAAGGAAGAAGAAAAAAAACAGAAGAACAAAAGAAAAAAAAGAGTAGAAGTTTAATGGTTGCGGAATTAAGCTACTAGTACTTGACAAGCAGGCAGAATCACCTCAAGAATCAGTAACAGAGAAGTAGCAGTTACTATAAGGTTGTTGGGTCCAGCTGGTCGTTAAACACTTAAACATATGAATGCTTCCTATCGGGATGGTTCAATGTTCTCCAATGTTTTAGAGAACTCCAAACTTAGATCCCTAACAATTCCCTAATATCTGCGATTTGGTTCACTGAAAGTATCGTCTTCACTGATGATACAGTTTTATAGTTTAGATGCCAATATCAGACAATATTTCCAAATGTTTCAGATAATACCTAATCAGTGGGGAATGTCGACATATGCTCTGTTTACCAGAACAATTAATATTCACAATTAATTTAATTTTCAATTTCATCCAACTAGTTTGTGACTACTTGTAAATAAGTTTCCCGCGAGAGAGTATGCTCCTTACTAAAACAATCAATATAATTGCTTAAAACTTCATCCAACTTGGTCATGATTTTTTCTAAATAATTTTCCCAGGTGAGAATGAGAGGGTCATGGCAAAGAACTTGAGTCCAAAATTCGTCATTGTTGCTGTATCAGAGGCTTTCTGGTAACTGATTAAGAATGCAAATAACCCATTCTTAAACTTGAGAACCATTTTGGTATCTGATGTCCATTATACCTTAGGCTGTGTATAGCATGTTATTTACTCAAGCTTAAAAACAAAGTGACCAAGGGAGATAACTTACTGACATAATGTGCTCTGACACTCGCTTATCCAGTACTTCATCGGGTTTATCAAGTAATATGAAAACCAAATCAAATCGTGACAGTAGAGCAGCACTCATTTTTAAATTTTCATTCACAGTTTTTGCCCGGCTGCAGTTCAAATTCGTACAAGGATTAGTAAGGAAAAATATAATAACACAATATATACAGGAAAAGGTTTACCGGATTGCCATGGTTTTATATTGCGACTCTGCAGAACAATTACTGAATAACTTCGAGTAAATTATCACTTCAAATATAGGTTATTTTACTAGTTATGACGCTCAATAGTCAACTCACAAAATTAACTACATACATATATTCAAACAACTCAGGACTGGCTTGATTTTAACATTATTCACTGAGAATATCAACTTGTACAAATACACCAATGATCAGTACCAGTAGTCCAGGTAGAATTCAATTACTGTCACATTAAGTCAAAATACTAAATGCAGTACTTGTAATGACCGCCAACAGGGTTTGCAGCTGCTAGAACAGTTGTCCTTGCTGATAAACTTGCAACTAGTCCAGCCTTTGCAATGGAGACGCATTGTTGTTCCATAGCTTCTAGTAGAGCCTGGGGATCCAAAAATTAGTAGCACTTAGTGTTGATAACTTAAATGCAACTATACACATCTGCAATCAGTCTGGACAAACCTGGTGCTCTGCAGACATTTTATCAAACTCATCAATACAGCATAGTCCACGGTCTGCTAGTACCATGGCCCCTGTAGGGAAATACATTCACCTATAGAAATTAACATCTAATTTTACTCAGGCCTGTGCAAAGACCATACGCAAACTTTACAATCTGTATATGAGTATGTCCTTTATATCCAGTTCTATATGCTTCTGAGACAGTGAAATCCTCAAGGTCACAAATATTCTCAACTTGGAAAAGCTGCCACCACAAAAGTTACTCCTAGATCATTGCTTAACTTAGCAGCTTAATAATCTGTATTGATTTATGAGAGAAAGAAGAGCAGAGATAGAGAACTGTGTCATTCATTTCTTCCTTAACCCATGACATGGGAAATCCATAACGCTAGGCCATAGCTTTGAAAAAACAATTGCTAGTGCTGGAGAAGTAACTTCTTGATTTCTCCTTTCTCATTCAATCATACAGAATCTGTAGCCTTACCAATTTGATTCACATAAGAAAACAAGAAGAATTAGAATCCCAATACTATCAGGTTAAAAAGCAAGATTATTTTTACTACGAAACAGAAACTTTAATCTCATTGTTCCACTATTCTTATTTCTCAGTTTGTGGAGTCTGTTTTTTATTTCAGCAAAAAAATCATTACTTGATCAATGAAAGAGCAAAAACTTTGTCGCTTGAGCAAAAAAGGAAAGAGAAGGGGAACAAATACCAGCCTCAAATGCATAGTCACTTGTCATAGGATCCTTTACCACCGCAACTGTGAGGCCAGCATTAGTGGTGGCATTACCACAAACATATATACCACGTGGAGAAACAGCAGCTGCTGCCTGCAGTAGTTGGCTCTTGCCAAGTCCAGGATCACCTGGCAATTTGATATTTAGCATTTATATTTCTGTCTACTAAAAGATAAGCTTAATTTTGAACAACTGTCATAAGCTGAACTTTGAATCAATGAAAGGAAATAGATACAAAATAATCATTCTTCACCGCTCGATAGTCTATATATGAAACGGCCATCAAGGTTTAGTTGCAATGAAAGTGCAGAAGAAGAAACTTGTGTACCAACAATTATGACATGGATGTCTCCTCTGACAGGGACCTTGTTCTGATCCATCGAATGCTTTCTTACACCTCCAAATAGTGCTAAAGTAATCCCCGCTGTCAATAAAACAGTAATCTAGCATCAATCACCCTCTACTGTCAATTTAGAAAACGAAGTAATCAAGGGCCAAGAATTACTTAATTACCACATTTCCATGTTCTTAAAAAGATGTGGTGGTGTTTGGGGGATCGATTTTTATTGATGACAGGAAAAGAAGTGAATAAGAATATAAAATATGGAAGACATTTAATCACGAATTATCTACCTTTAACAAGCTCGTGCCCATAGATGGAGGGGCATATAGATTGAAGTATTTGACGAAAGATATCCGAACCATTTTCCTCCGAGAATTTGACAATAAATTCTAAATCCCTCGGAGTAAATGAGAACAAATCGAACAGCTCTGTAGTTCTGGCATCAGTGTTAGTATCTTGCAAATCTTCAGGCACAGGTTGTGACTTGGAATTTTTTATTGAAACTACTTCCAGATACAAATAGTATAATCCCTGATTCTTGCCTTTTGATTTCCCTGAAATATTGGATATTCGCTTGAAATTAGATCTGCTGCAATTAAGAACTGATATAAAGCTGCAAAGTTGTAATATTATTATGATCCATTATGTATATAAGAGAACATTTTGTGTACCTCCTCCTATATCCATGTAATTGTTAATCACTCTTATAATACCAGTAACTGTCACCACATCTCCAGGGATACATGCATCCACAAGATCTTCTGCCAGTTCACATTCTACTGTGCGAGGGACACGGCCTTCTTCATGATTTTCAGACTTCAGCAACTCCTGAATTCTAGAAAAGCAAATTACAGTGTACACAAAATTTATTTTCGTTAAAACTTTAGGAAACTAAGGATGGAAAGGAATACTATGTCCAAGACGGCAACAAGGTGCTCACCTTACTTTCTGAAAGTCTATGAGTTGAGCACTAGATCTAATCGGATTAAAAGTTCTGTTCTTGCAGCCATGCATAGTGCAAGTTGGTGGCGGTGAGAATTTTCCGTCAGGAAAGTTACGCATAATGTTGGTTCCACACTTCACACAAGCAAAATCCATTTGTAGCACTAGAGGCCTAACAGTGCTAACTTTTACCACCGTACCACGCACAGATACAAGCCTATCTGTAGTATCACTAAAATGACATCAGTCAGTTCTCCTAACAACAGTTAGCTTGAATTGGTACTAATACAAAACAGAAGTGTAAGTGAACTCGATCAGAAGTTACCAATATAAGCCACTTTTAGGTTCTTCAACGCAATCATAGACTCAGGGTAGTTGTGTAGACGGATAGTTACTTTCGAATGATCCTCCAACCTGTTATTATCCCATAAGGTAAAAAGGACCTGGTTCCAGTGCACATTTATCAGTAACAAGGGCAAAAAGGTAAGTGGATTAAAAAGGAGAGATATCATCAAAAGAAAAACCCAAGTGGTTTCACCTCCTCCTTCCACATTGAAGATTCGAGGGTTCAAGAATTAAGATAAAAGGGTTATTTACCCAAATAAGAAATAATTTCTGAAGCCTACATATATAGAGTACCTTGTGAACTGCAGCACTCATGCATAACAGAGCTACTTTAGGTTTTTCCTCTAACGTTGCATAAAATTCCTCAAGTTCACACATCTTTCTGAAGTGTTGGAAATCAAGTGACAGAATGCATAGTCCATCGTCATCCTTAACCTGCCCGTGCATTTTAACAATCAATTTTTTCCTAGCATCAAGAAAAATTCAGCAACGACAACGAAAATTTACTCCCAAATGCTAGATATGAAGCTTTGATAAAACACGGTAGACATTAACAATGAAATGATAACTGCAAATAATACAGTTCTTGCTTTGGCAACAGTCCTTCGGAATAAACTAGTCCTTCCCTCAAAACCCTCAGGCTTCCGTGTAGAGACAAAGGTAACAGGTCACTGTATTATGAAGTCGAATTTCACAATGTAGCAGATCTTACTTTGTAAACTAATTTTTCTTTAATATTATTTATAAAAAATAAAAAACTACAACAATTAAATTCAAATTCTCACTCTATGATTTTATAGCCTAATCAACATAAATGGAACTAGAAAATTCAAAGTGCATACATTAACACAAACACAAACACAAATTGACTAGCCCTGTAAACATAAGAATCTAGTAAAATTATTCCACATTTTATAATGAATACAATTCGGTAAAAATTCTCTGTACATAAACATTCAAACACCTAAAAATCAATTCAAACACTTTGTCCACACTATATGCGTTCAAAATCAAATCGAAATCGCCTAGAATTGAAACAATCCCCAAGTGTATACACACATATATGGGCAATCCTATAAACAATACGTGTATAAGAATAACAACAGATAAGTCTCTGTGTGTGTGTGTGTGTGTGTGTGTGAAGAGAGAGAGACCTGAGATGCAATGTGTTGTCCAGGTGGAGTGGAGAAGAAGGCGACTAGGTCAGAAGTGAGCTGGAGCATCGACCTTGACTCATCGGAGAAGAAATCGATTTGGGGGAAATAGGTGGTGACGATGTCTGTAATGTCGCTTTTGCCCATCCATCTATCGTGCTTCGTGCTCTGTGTGTCACTTCCGTACATCCTCCTCCTTCGATGCCCTCTCTCCAATCGCCTCTCAATTTCTCTTTTGATTTCACTGTTTTTGGCGGGAGAGAGATGGAGCAGCTTCTGAAAAACGCCACTAGTGGACCCCAATTTACACGCATGTGCCCTTCCGTATTTTATTATTGGGCTATCTTCATTTACACCCCCTGAGGTTTCTTTTTACTTCAATTACACCCTCTCAGGTTTACAAATCTTCAATCACACCCCATCATTGTGTGAAATGTCTAAAATACCCTTATACCAAACACCCCTTAAATCAATTTAATCCTTAAACCAAACTTCCCCTTGAATCAATTTAACCATCAAACCAAACACCTCAACCCCAACCACCACTACCATCATTCGTCGCCACTACCACCACCATCCGCCACCACTACCACCACCACCACCATCATCCGCCGCCGCCACCACCACCACGAGCAACAGCCGCGAATGAAATAATTTTTTCAAAAATTGGTTGAAAATAGGGAGGGCAGCGCCGGAGGGGGAGGCGGTGGGAGAGTGGCAGCGGTGGCGGATGATAGTGTAGATCTATATATATGTGTGTGTGTGTGTGAGAGAGAGAGAGAGAGAAAGAGGAATTTATTTATTTGTAAAAATAACTCATTAAATATTTATTTGTAAAAATTAGTTTTCAAAAAAATTAAATGTATTTGTAAGAATTAAATATTTGGGGTTGGGTTGGGGGTTTTAGGATTTAATTTTTATTTACAAATTAAAAAAATTAGTTTCCAAAAAAATTAAATATTTGTTTGTGAATATTTGGGGTTGGTGTTGGGGGTTTTGAATTTTATATTTATTTTCGAATTTAATAATTTTTTTCAAAATTTAATATATATATTTTTGAATTTTATATTTATTTTATAATTTTATAATTTTTTTCCAAATTTAATATATATTTTTTTGAATTTTATATGTTTTTTTGAATTTTATATATTTGTTTCAAAAAATTTATTTTTTTTCGAATTTTAAATTTATTTTTGAAATTTAATATATATTATTTGAATTTTACATGGTTTTTTTGAATTTTTTGAAATTTTTTTTGAAATTTTATATGTTTTTTTAATTTTTATGGGTTTTGAATTTATATGGTTTTTTTTTCAAAATTTATATTTTTTTAAATTTTATATTTATTTTTGAATTTATAATATTTTTCAAATTTTAATATATATATATTTCGAATTTTATATATATTTTGAAATTTTAATACAAATTAAATTATTAAATTATTGGAGGGGGTCAAATTGATAAAATTACATATCCTTGTTTTCAAACAGCTCTAGGATTTACATTGAGGGTAATTTAGGTATTTACAAAAATGGTTGGGATGATGTCATCGTTAAGGGGGTGTAAGTGATGAGAATATCAAACCTGAGAGGGTGTAATTAAAGATATTTAAATTTGAGGGGGTGTGATTAAAGTAAAAGCAAATCTCAAGAGGTATAAATGAAGTTAACATTTATTATTTTAAATTTCTTGCGAAAATTTTGTTTTGAGTGTTAAAAATAAAAAATGTTTTTATATGTTAGACTCTAGTTGGAACATGATATTAAGTTTGTTAAATGATGTTTATTTAGATTTTTAGAAATTGTGTTTTAATATTAGTTTTATTTTATTAATTAGTTTTATTTTTTAAAATAAGCACTAATGTAAGATAATTCAATCATTCGCACATTGATATGACTTTATGGTGATCTTTTATGTATATTTGTTGCTTTGAGTATTTGTTTGATATATTATATAGATAATATTGTTTAAAAAGTGAAATTAAATTATTTTTATGACAATTTTGTAGAATTTTATGATTCTACGATTTCAATTCTACATACCCCTAACGATTTTACCTAGAATCGCGTTTAAAGTTGAGGGGGTGTTATGGTATATTATAAACAAGTTTAAAGTTGTATTTGATAAAACTAAATATTTAGACTATACAAGCATTTAATTTGTTTAAACCTCAAATAACTTATTAATGTGAAATAAACGCTTTTAAAAGCACTTTATCCTATTGACCACTATTTACATTTATTACACCATTAACATAGTTGATTATTGAGTCATCAAAAAATCAATTATACTATAACTCATTTTTCATTGGGAAGAAGATAAATAAATCATTTACTAAGGTGAGAGGAAATACATTTGAATATATTTTTTTTTACAATATGATATTTAGTTAATCGGAATGCTATTTGTATCTCATTCATTCTCCGTTTATTAATTTTCACACTATTATATTTATAGTACAACGCAGTTATATTGCAATAATATAATATTATTAATGGTATGCTTTGATCTCATGTTAAGACACTTACAAACACATTGGGTGTGAATTAAGAACTATTAAACTAGCTAACGTCCTAGTTAAAAAGTTAAAAGGATAATATTTGCCTCCTATTCCGGAAATGGGAAGTTTTTCCAACACACTAATGTAGTCTAATACATTTTAAACACATGATCGAAATATTTTAAAAATATATATAGACATAATATCCATAAAAGAGGAATTAGTCTAAATTATTTTTTTATAAGATTGCGACCGCGTGTACAAAATGTATTGGACCACATCAATTTGGAGAAGGAATATCCTCCTACCAAGCTAGGAGACAAGTATTGTCCAAAGTTAAAAATAAATTATTATTGTATTAAGCATTTAATCAATATTTATGGAGTAACTAAACAAAGAGGAGAGTTGACATAGGAGACATAATAAGAACAACTGGGTAATCACTAGTGAATATGTCTGAGAGATCTTACATACCTAACAGCGTTCCAACTAGGTCTCAAACTCCCACGTGAAACATAAAGGGCCCGTTTGGGAACCATCGTTTTTGTTTTTGTTTTGAGAACAAAAAAACAAGAATAATTCTTGTTCTTGTTCTTATTTTCTCATCAAAAAGAACAAAAACAAAAAACATGTTTGAGGCAAAAAAACACACATATTCTCACATAATTTTTCCTCTCTACCACAATTCTTTTTTTAAAAAAATTCCAAAAAGAATAAAAAAACAAGTTTTTGTTGTTCCCTTGTTTTTTCTACTATTCACGAAAACAGTTTCCAAATTAAGAACAGAACAAACAGTAAAAATGGTTGTCAAACATGTTTTGTTCTCTTGAACAGTGCCAAAAAACAAAAAACAGAACAAAAAAAGAGTATCCAAACACACCAACCATTAATGTGAGAAAGATATTGGGTGACTCGAGTATGTGACGTCAATCGGCCAATTAAAACCAATTAGGCATAACAATAACAAAAATGTAATTGTCCATAACCAAATTTGTCAAATCTTCGTTGAGTGGCCGTACCAACATTATGGAGTACCCGACTCTCGCCGTACTTCCTCGACAAATAAAAGCATCGTTGAAGAGTGACAATATCACCAAACAAAATTGACATAAGTAGAACATTCTTGTAGTCACTATTACTTCTTCAACATAAGGCTTACAAATAGAAAAAATTTATGTAAGGTATTAATGATAAATCTATTTAGATTTCAACCATTAGTACAACTTACTCATTTAAATAAAATTTAAAGTTAATAACACAAATAAAGAAAATTAAGTTCAGATCAGAACACACATATCTAATCAACTAAATTAATTTAGTTACCACTTTAATATTGTTAAACTTAATCAAAATTTACTAATTTCATATTTTAAATTTTTCAATGATCACATCAAAAAATTTCATTTCTAACTGATTATATATATCTTGAGATAGTGCTGTAATCGAGCCGAGTAATGGCTTCGAGCTCGGCTTAACTAATTTACAAGATTGATCGAGCTCGAGCTGAACTCACATGCTATTGTTCGAGCTCATAAAATAACAAACTTGAGATCGAGCTCGTTATCAAGTTTATGATGGTGAAATAAGTAGGTTATCGCTTGTTACATCATATAGTTGGGCTAAATGGGCTTAGAGTCCTTAAAGACACAGTGGACTGTAATATACATTTTAAGGACAAATTTAGTTAGGTTAAGGCCCCATTTGGTAGGTTGTCTAGTTTCACCTGCTCTGGTATGGTCTTTGTATTCAGGGATCAAGTCGTGTTTGTTTGGACTTGGTCTCAAAATTTGGAGCCAGACCAAAGGGGGTGTTTTTGGAACAAGATTTTTTGATGGTTCAACCTGGTCGGTTGTTCTTATTAATAAAATATATTTATAAATAATTAAAAATGAATGAATAATAATAAAAAATTAAATAAACACATATTTTAAAAATAAAATATAAACAATAAATAATAATAAAAAATGAATTAAATAATAACTAATAATAATTTTTAAAATGAATATAATAATAAAAAATAAATAAATGAATAAATAATAAAATATATTTAAAAATAATAATATAAATAATAAATTAAATAAAACATATTTAAAATTAAATAATAATAAAAAATAGAATTAAATAATACATAATAATAATAATAAAAAATGAATACAATAATAATAAATAAATATAATAATAAAAAATGGACTAGATAATAAATTAATAAAATATAATTAAAAATTAATAAATAATAATAATAAATTAATAAAATAAATAATAAATTACATAAAATATATTTAAAATATAATATAAATAATAAATAACAAACAAAATGAAATAGGTAATAATAAATAATAAATAGATATAATAATAAATAAATAATACATAATAAATAAATACTTCATAGTAATAACAAAAAATGAGTATAATAATAATAAATAAATATTAAATTAATAAAATATATTTTTAAATAATTAAAATTGAATAAATAATTTATAAATAAAATGAATTAAATAATGAAATAATAATAAATAAATAGAATGTATTTATAAATTAATATATAAATGAATAAATAAATAATAATATAAATAAAATAATTAATAAATTAATAAAATATATTATAAAGTGAAGAAATAATAAATAAATAAATAAATAAATAATACATAAATAAATAGTAAGACCAGACCGTTTACCAAACAGACTTTTAAGTTCAAAATCTAGATCAGATTAGACCAAACCAGACCACACAGACCGCCTACCAAACATGGCCTAAATATGGTTTGGTTCAATGTTTGTGAGATCGTGATCATTAGACCAGACCGCTTACCAAACAAACTTTTTAAGTTCAGGATTTAGACAAGCCAGACCAAACCAAACCGGACCAGACCACACCAGACCGCCTACCAAACATGGCCTAAGATTTCAACACGGTCTTTGTGTGTAAATATATATATATATATAATTATATAAATAGATATAATTATAAGTTGATAAATTAATATTTAATAAAATTATAAAATTAATTATTAATTATTTTTTTGTTTAAAAATTTTATTTAATTTTTTTTAAATATAATATAAAGGATTCACACTTTTATAATTAATTGAACTAAAATCATATTTTGATTTAAAAATTTAATGCATCAAATGAGTTCAATTGAGTATAATTGATAAAATCCTCAATTCAAAATTGTCTAATTGATTAAATTAAGTTCAATTGAGTAAATCTCTAATTCAAAGTATTTAAATTGACTTAAATTGAGTGAAATTGAGTAAATTCCAAATTCAATGTAGTGAAATTGACTTTAATTAGTGAAATTCAGTAAATTTTCAATTCAAAGTAGTTTAATTGAGTGAAATTAAGTTGAATTGACAAAATCCCGAATTCAAAGTAATGAAATTGACTTCAATTAAGTGAAATTGAGTAAATCCTCAGTTCAAAATAGTTTATTTGAGTTCAATTAAATAAATCCCAAATTTAAAGTAGTTTAATTGAATTAAATTGAGTTAAATTGATAAAATCATCAATTCAAAGTAGTGAAATTGAGTGAAATTAAATTCAATTGACAAAATTCCTAATTCAAAGTAGTGAAAATGATTTTAATTTAGTGTAATTGAGTAAATCCCCAATTCATAGTATTGAAATTGACTTCAATGAGTGAATTCAGTAAATCCTCAATTTAAAGTAGTTCAACTGAGTGAAATTGAATGAAATTAAGTTCAATTGATAAAATTCCTAATTCAAAGTAATGAAAATGAATTTAATTGAGTAAAATTTAGTAAATTACCAATTTAAAGTAGTGAAATTGTCTTCAATGAGTGAATTTAGTAAATCCCCAATTCAAAATACTTAAATTGGGTGAAATTGATAAAAATCTCAATTCAAAGTAGTGAAATTGAATGAAATTAAGTTCAATTGATAAAATCTCTAATTCAAAGTAATGAAATTGACTTCAATTGAGTGAAATTGATAAAATCCCCAATTCAAAGTTGTGAAATTGAGTTCAATTGAGTAAATCCCAATTTTAAAGTAGTTTAATAAATTAATTAAATTGAGTGAAATTGATAAAATCCTCAATTAAAAATAATAAAATTAAGTTCAATTAAGTTCAATTGACAAAATTTTCAATTCAAAGTAATGAAATTTACTTCAATTGAGTAAATCCACATTTCAAAATAGTAAAGTTGACTTTAATTGAGTGGAATTGATAAAATCTCCAATAGTATGATTTAGTTTGATAATTATTTACTGTAAAATAAGATATTATGAGCGTATGAGAGGAATTTTAGATATATAGTTTTGAGCTTAACTTGGTGATGGAGCAAAAAAAAAGTCAAAATCTCAAAAGGGGGAAAAGGAACATAATTCCAAAAACCAATACTTAAAAAGAAGGAAAAGTAGTTTATGGCTTTTTAGAATAATGTGAAAACTAATATTATTGTTTTTAACATTTTTTATTTAATAAATTAATAATTCCGAGTATGTTCGCGAATATGATTGCGAGCCTTAATTACAAGTCTGTTCACGAGTATATTCATGAACATGTTCACGAACAAATGAGCCGAACTCATGGATGTTTGAGCTCGACTCATTTAATAAACGAGCCTAAAATTTTTGTTTGAGCTCGGCTTGTTTAATAATCAAATGAACACGAGTCGAGCTCTTAGGGCCTGTTTGTTTGTTAGTCTTTAACGGTTTTGTTTAGTTTTGTATTTGTTTTAGAAACTAATTTATATTTGGGTAAGTTAGTTTTAGGTTTTTAAAACAAAACATTTCAAAACTTATTAAAACTAAACCCTTCTTTTTGTAAGTAATGAAAGACCAAAAAAAAGTTGGTCTTTCTTGGTTTACCCACCTTTTTTGACTTTTTTTTTTTCTCTCTCTCTCCTATATATATATATAAATATATATAAAATTAAAAAATAATATATATAAAATAATATATAGAATAATATATATTTTCAAATTTTATTTTATAATAATATTATTAAATATATATAAAAATAATATATATATAAATATATATAAAATTAAAAAATAATATATATTAATATATATAGAATAATATATAAATTTTATTTTCTAATAATAATATAAAATAATATATATAAAAATAATATATATATATATATAAATATATATATAATAATATATAAAATTTAAAAATAATTATATTAATATATATAAAATAATATATATATTTTATTTTATAATAATATTAATAAAATAACATTATTAAATATATATAAATTAATATCTATAAAATAATATATAAATTTAAAAAATAATATATATTAATATATATAGAATAATATATATTTTTTATTTTATAATAATATTAATAAAATAATATTATTAAATATATATATTAAATATATATAAAAATAATATATATATATATAAATATATATAAAATTAAAAAAATAATATATATTAAGATATATAGAATAATATATATTTTTAATTTTATAATAATATTAATAAAATAATATTATTAAATATATATATTAAATATATATAAAAATAATATAGATATAAATATATATAAAATTAAAAAATAATATATATTAACATATATAGAATAATATATATTATTTATTTTATAATAATATTAATAAAATAATATTATTAAATATATATAAAAATAATGTAAAAATATATGTAAAATAATATATAAAATTAAAAAATAATATATATTAATATATATAGAATAATATATATTTTTTATTTTATAATAATATTAATGAAATAATATTATTAAATATATATATTAAATATATATAAAAATAATATATATATATAAATTAAAAAAATAATATATATTAATATATATAGAATAATATATATTTTTTATTTTATAATAATATTAATAAAATAATAATATTAAATATGTGTATTAAATATATATAAAAATAATATATATATAAATATATATAAAATTTAAAAATAATATATATTAACATATATAGAATAATATATATTTTTTATTTTGTAATAATATATATAGAATAATATTATTAAACATATATATATATTAAATATATATAAAAATAATATATAAATTCAAAAATAACATATATAATAATATATAAATTCAAAAATAATATATATTAATAATATATAAAATAATTTTATTAAATATATATATATATATATATATATAATATTATTAAATATATTATAAATATTTAATAATATATTATAAATATATATATTTAATAATATATAAAGTTATGTACATAAAATAATATATAAACTAATATATATATAAAGTTTTTGTTTTCTCAAATCAGACTAGAAAGATTAGACCGTTTACCAAACAGAGTTTTAGATTGAAGACAAGACCAAACAAGACTAGACAAGACCATACAAAATTAGACAAAACCAAATAAAACAAGACTAGACAAATCCCTTTCTAAACGGGCCCTTAGCGAGCCGAATCTAGAGTAACTCATCGAGCGCTCTGTTGGTTTGGTTTACAGCGCTATCTTGAGGTGAATGCATGTATTTTTATATATCTTTGTGCAAAATAATATATACACAAACACGTGTTAGCATATAATTAATAGTGTAGAAAAAAGCATAATTTCTCCTATAGAGTACAATACCAGAAACGTTCCTTTGCTCGAAACAGCCTCGTCTTTTTCACTCTCCATCTTTCTCTATGTTTCACACATTCAACACAGCGTGATACGAAGAACTTGTCCAAATTAACCCACTCGGACCAGGTATGCTCTCTCTTTCTATCTCTGGATTAGTAATTTTCATTCAATAAACCTATCTATCGATCATATTAGGATATATAGATATATGCATATATATTTGTCTATATATGGATGATTCGGGTATAGATGAAATTCATGTGTTTGTATGTATATGGTATTTGTTAGGGTTCAATAATGTCTCTGAAATTCAACGGCATAGACCTGAACTCGGACCTATTTCCCGTTGAACGGGACAACGAGGTCTATGGGGTTAATGCATCAGAATCAACACTCACTCCCAACGATTCTGTGACTGAAACCCTAGGTTTGGATGGGTGTGGAGGTGTGAGTGGTGATATTAGGGTTTCGAGGGAAGTGAAGGGTTCGGTGGAGTCATTGCATGTGGTTGATCGGAGTTCGATCCGTGAAGGAAGGGGTAGTGGGTCGGTGGGTGAGGCTTTGGAGGTGAGAAGTGAATCTGTAGATGATGAGAATGATAGGGTTTTGGATAGAGGGATTGAGAAGAAAGGGGTTGATGATTTGCCGATTTTGGTGACCGGTGTTTTGGAGTGTGAAGGAGCTATTGTGGAGGGTGAAATTGAGGGAAACGATAATGGGGATGTTTTGGGTTTGAAGAATGATGATATGAGTAATAAGAAAAACGGAGTTGACAAGAATTGTAGTACATTAGTAGTTGAACCAGTTGTAGATAGATGTGGGGAGAATGTTTCAGCAAAAGGCGAAGCTAAAGTAGGCGATACGGGTAATTCTTTGTATAAAGGAGATGACAATGTGACAGCTTATGGTTCTGAGAGAGTTGCTGTTGATGGATTATCGTCGAATTTAGAAAAACAAGCCAAAACAAGGATGGATACAGATGAGAATATAGTTACTGGAGTTAGTGGTTCTGAAGCAGGTGTTGTCCAGCATACTGGAGATGAGTCTGTTATGGCCGGCCTTTTAGATTTAAATTTGGAGATAAGTGGACATGGGGACCAGAAGTCCGGAAGCGTGATTAGCAAGGAAAGAATCCAGGTTAATGACTTTTCAGGTGATGTGGATATACCCGTTTCTGCTAGCTCTGCAGATAATACAGTTTGTCGTATTGTTGGAGTAGGTATAAATGAACACCAAAATATAGTAAGCACAGAACGCAAGGCTGATGTTGGACAACCTCAAGACATTGAGAAAGAAAATGGTTGCCCTGCTGATTTGAAATCAGTGTGTTACAGGGAAGTGCGTAGAACAGAAAAAGAAGGTGAATTCTATGTGTCTGATCTAGTGTGGGGCAAGGTACGTAGCCATCCTTGGTGGCCTGGGCAGATTTTTGATCCTTCAGATGCATCAGAAAAGGCAATGAAATATCACAAGAAGGATAGTTTTCTGATAGCTTATTTTGGGGACCAGTCATTTGCTTGGAATGAAGCATCACGGATAAAGCCATTCCGGACGCATTTCACACAAATGGAGAAGCAGAGCTCCTTGGAACCATTCAGTTGTGCGGTGGATCGTGCTTTGGATGAGGTTTCTAGACGGGTGGAGTTTGGACTGGCATGCTCATGCTTGTCAGAGGAGGTGTATTCTAAAATCAAATCCCAGACTGTTGTAAATGCCGGGATTCGGGAAGAATCAAGTACAAGAGAGGCTGGTGATGAATTTTCAAGTATATATACTTTTGATCCTGTTAATCTTGTGCAGTATTTGAAAGAGTTAGCATCAACACCATATATTGGAACTGAAAGACTTGAATTTGTGATTGCACGCGCCCAACTGTTGGCCTTGAACCGACATAAAGGTTTTTACCGGCTGCCCACATTTAAAACACTTGGTGGGCTGTTGGAGAACGATGTTAACATTCGCTCATCAGGGGAAAGTGAGGATCCAGATGAAGTGATTGAGGATCCTGGTCCAGGATCTAATGACGAGGAGCATGTTCCTTCTGGAAAAGGAAAATCATTGAAAGATAATTCTTCTTGTAAGAGGAAACAAATCTATGAAGATGTTGTGTACCCGAGCAAAAAAGAGAAACGCATATCGGACTTGATGTCTGGGATCCACTCAGAAGTTAAAAATGAGGAGTGTAAGCCTAAATGGAAAGCTGGCAGGAAGTCAACATCATCGTCTGGTAAGAAGCAGAAGGCAGTTGAGTCCATATCTGGTGACTCGCCGGCGAACAAGAGTCTTTTAGCAGGTACTAATAGGCCATTTCGAAGAATTGGCGAAAGCATACGACAGGCTGGAAGACAGCTAGCAGTGTCAACTCCAATTCTCAAGCATGGGTCAAAGAGAACTGGTGGGGAAAAAGGAAGCAGCGAAAAACCTTCCAAGGCTCATGCAACTGTCCCACCAAACAGTTCCAAGGAATCCAAGAGAAGAAAGATTATTCCAACAGAGAACCCTCCTCCCGATGAGATGCTCTCACAGCTCTATTTGATTGCGAAAGATCCTTTGAAAAGGCGCAGCTTCTTAATTAATGCAGTTGGTTTTTTCTCTGATTTTCGCAATTCACTGTGCCTACAGAATTCCAATTTGCAAAAACAAAAGAAGTTGAAAGGGAATATGTCGGGTGAGCAGGTTGGGAAACAGTCATCTAAGTCGGAGAATACTGAAACATTTGAGTTTGAGGGTATGGAAGACTCTTATTGGACCGACAGAATTATCCAAAGTAACGATGAAGAGAAAGTATTATTCGAACCTGAGACCCCAAACGGTAAGAGTACTCGTGCTGTTGAAGCAGAAAAGCCTCTCCAGTCATGTTCCGAATCCGATTCTAAACAGGGACACACCATTATGAATTTTGAGACTGGGGCAGGGAAACCAGCAGGTCACATGGATGATAAAGTTGAGCAACAAAACTCTCCAACTGCACTGATACTGAACTTTATGGATTTGGAAGCTGTTCCTTCAGAAAAAAATCTGAATAAGATATTTAGCCGCTATGGACCTTTGAATGAATTGGAGACTGAAGTGCTGAAGAAGAGCAGCCGTGCTAAAGTGGTTTTTAAGAGACGTTCTGATGCTGAAACTGCATTCAGCAGTGCCGGTAAATTCAGCATTTTTGGGCCTTCACTTGTTAGTTACCGCCTTAATTATACACCTTCACCTCGCAAAACTCCTACCTCCACAAAGAAGGAAAAGAGAGAGGTTGCAACACCTGTGGCAGGCAATGAAGTTTGATGATCGATGCAGATCACTAGGTCATCATTATGCACCTTTTTACATTTTTCCTCCATTTAGGAAATCCATGTTTTTCTTGGGTAGAGTATGGTAGTGGCACAAGTGACTGCAAATAGGTAGATAAGCATTTGACTTAGTTGTCTACTTAGTACACTACCAGAATGTCAACTGTCAATTTAATCATTTGTTAGCTGTGTTTCTGCATCGTGTTTGTAGAACCTGAGATTCTCTGTTGATTAGGTGCATATGTAAACTCTCTGTTTCGGACCAGGCAAGAGCATGGTTACCTATTTTCGGGATAAAAAGTTTGGATGTTGATATTCACTGGGACAAGCACTTGAGTTTTTGTGCAGCTTGCCTGGGATTTTTTTTTTCTTCCTTATATACGTATATAGTAATATAGTAACAGCAGGAATTGCATCACTCAAGCTGTCAAATTTTGTAGCATTGCCTAGTTATTAGAAGAAAATTATCAGCCTTCTGAATGAGGTAGATGAGTTCCATTAACAGGTACTAGCATTTCTCTTATCAGAACATGCTTTTACATTCACAATCTTCTGATCTTACGCGAGAGTTTGCATTTCTTCTAATAAACACAGGTGTATTCGCATGTTTTCCATTTCGTTTCGAACCAATTTATTTGCTGTGTAGAACTTTGTTTGACAAGTTATTTTTAGTGTAGCTGGTTTTGTGATGGTTTGACATGTTTGAAATATTGCATACCTGCTGGATAATTGTCTAGTTACTAGATTTGTATCTAAAACAGGTTTTGCTATTTATACATTACCTAGCTTTGTTTTGACCAGTGGCCTTTGTATGCTTTTATTAAGCTAGCATAGATGATGCTGTTCTAGGTTGTGTCTCAGCCTTCAAGCATAGGCGTCTCCTACTGCTAATTCTCTTTCTGGAAACTACACATTTGGCTTCAATTTCTTAGTCAAGGAATGCTTTTTTTGGGGAACTCTGTTCACCTCAGTGGCTTGCTATTCAAGGAGTTTGACTCTTGAGAGGTACCCCGATTTTCTCAAAGATTAGACGTTACTGGTACTATGTTTCTGTCTTTGACCTATCGATTGAGGGGTGCTTCTTATCGTATCTGTGGTGCACTCTATCGCCCTAAATATAAGTGATGGAAGCGTCACTATTTTTGTATGCTTTCGCCCTCAGGCGTATAGGCGTATTCCCGTTACCATTGAAACCGTGGTTAGCATTTCCAGATTTGTATGCTTTCGCCCTCAGGCGTATTCCCGTTACCATTGAAACCGTGGTTAGCATTTCCAGATTTGGGAGTGTTAATGCCGGGTGTCGCACGGACCTACATTCTTGATAGGGCTAAGTAGCGCCCTTCGCTTCCTTTGTAATGAAAAGGAAAGAGAGGTGTCTATGGTAAATATAGATACCTATAATGTCTCAGTAATTATGGTGTAGGAAATATAAAATTTTGAGATGATGTGTTTTTCGACGCAATAATCATTTTTAGAAGTATAAATTATACTTTCACCTTTTATTGTTAATGTAAATTACACTCTCACTCGTAAAGATGTGAAAAGATCAACCTACCCTCCTTTAATAAGATTTTTTTTCAAATTCTTTTATTTGAAAAAAATATATAAAAAAACAAAATATATAAAAAAACAAAATATCTGGGAAATTTTTTTTTCAAGAAAAATATACATATTTCAAAATATATATATTTCGGGTTTATATATATATTTCGGGAAAAATATATATATTTTTTGAGAACTTTTTTTTTTCCAGAAATTTATTTTTTTCGAAAATTTTATATTTTTTCGGAAATATTATATTTCCGAAAAAATATAAAATTTTCGAAATATTTATGTTTTTCCAGAAATAAAATTTTTAAATATTTTTTTTCAAAAAACATATTTTTTATAAAAGGAGGGTAGGTTGGTCTTTTCACATGTTTATGGGTGGACAAATAGGTTATCACACACATTTATGGGTAATTTAATCATTTCACATCTCAAAATTTGGTTGAGGGATGAAAGTGAAACAAATAAGAGGTGAGAGTATAATTAGCAAAACAAGAAGGGATGCAGGTGTAATTTACATTAACAACAGGGGATGCAAGTATAATTTACCCTTTTTAGAATAATAATAGAGGTGAAATGATACATGTCTATGGTAATTATAGATACCTATAATGTCTCAGTAATCATGGTGTAGACTTGTAGGGTCCGTTTGGATACTCTGTTTTTTGTTTTTGTTTTTTTACTGTTCACAAGACTAAAAAAAAAAACGTTTGGCAAACGCGTTTACTATTCACTATTTTTTCTCCAAAAAAACTGTTTTATGTGAATAGTGTGTAAAAGTGATGAAAACACCAAATACAACTTTTAGTTGTTTTTTGAGTTTTTTTACTGTTTAGGTGGTAAAAATAATGAAAACACCAAATTCATAAAATACAATTTTCACCAAATAAAAGTGGTGAAAACACCTTCATCCAAACGCTTTTTTGTTTTTAGTTTTTTCCTGAAAAAACAAAGACAAATACAAAAACAGTTTTTATATTTGAAGACAGAAAACAAATACAAAAAACAGGCTTTCCAAACGCACCCGTAGTAAATATAAAATTTTGAGATAATTTGTTATTTGACGCAATAATCATTTTTACAATAATGATAGAGATACCGAATGTTTCCTAATTTTGACTGAAACAATAATTCCAACCTCTTTAACCTTCCGAAACAAATAAGGTCGCAAGAGTAGCTGAATATTAGAATGTGGTCTTTTTTGAAAAATGAAAGTAGTGAGACTTCAAATAAAAACATTTTCACCTAAGAAAAACAGTGAAAACTAAGGCCCTGCTTTGTATAAAACTCAAAATACAGTTTTCTGTATTATAAATTGTAAAAAACAGAAAACACTAAAAAATACTGCTTGGCAAATAGTTTTAGAAAACAATTTTTTTAAAATAAGTTTCCATAATATCAATTTTTGAAAAACAAGTTCTAGCAACCAAAACACAGAGTAAGACTTTTTAAGTTAAAAGAGTGCAGGTTATATATATATATATTACTCGCATATAACATATACACCGCCAGTTCCTCTCTCTTTCTCCCTCTCCCATGGCCTCTATTTCACTTTTGATTTTTTTCTCTCAAGACTAAGTTCATTAATCATACGAATCTCTCTCTCCCATGCTTGATCAATGGTCTCCTCTCTCTCCTAGGGCATCTGTTGTGTTTTTTATTTCTCTCACAGGGCTTGCCTGTTCGTTTCTTTCCGATAATATCTACATCGAATTTCAATTGGGTTTGCAACTTCCGTAATTGATTCTTATGGCATATTTTGGGGCTTTCGATTGGGTTGCAGACTTGCAGTGCCATAGAATTTCTATGGAGAGAGACGACACAGTGATGGCTTTTTTTGATTTTTTAAGAAAGAAAAAGATAAAAGAGTATATTACCCTTGTTTGTGGATTGTATGTACATAGGTGAATATGTGTTCATATATATATATATATACATATAGGTTATGCGATATTGTATTGGTTTCTCAAAAAAAATTAGGTTAAAAATAGTGCCTTCTCAACATTTATTGCATCAATTTTCTTTTAAAGAAATACAACCAAGTAGAATTTAGAGTTTTTGTGCTCTAAAAACAATTTTGTAGTTTTTCTAGCCAAGTTAATTTTGAAAACTGTTCTTTGTTTTCATTCTCTGACTACTGTTTTTGACTACAAATTTTTGAGTTTGGTACCAAGCAGGGCCTAAATTTCTCTGCAAGCAATTTCATTTACTCCTATATTTTTCGATTTTATTTTCCATCATGAATCTCTGAGACCATATAACAACAAGGGGGAAATTTAAGTACAATACTACTATTATCTTTTTTAATGCCATCCAAACTATAAAACTCAGTTTTAGTTTAACTCTCTTAGAATTTTTCATTATGTCAAAATGTATAATTATTTTTTTTAAAAACAAATCTTGCTAGAATTTTCAAAAAATTAAAATAAAAATATTAAGTTGTTTCTCTATCCAGGGTCACCAAGGACCCTTGATAACCTGCTCCTTTTTGCGCTTCACTTTCTTTGTTGATTCCTAATTTTTACTTCTAAAAAAGTAATTTAGTAATTTAGACCCTGTTTGGTAAAGGTATGGTCCGGTTTGGTTCTTGAACTGAAAATTTGTTTGATAAACGATCTGGTATGATAGTCTCGATTTCAGAAAAATGGAACCAGACCATGTTTGAAAATGTGGTATGGTCTGATATTTTGGCTTTTAATTTTTTTATTATAATATTTATTTATTTATGTATTATTTAATTCATTTTGTTTATTATTTATTAATTTATAAATATATTTTATTAATTAATTATTATGTATTATTTAATTCATTTTATTTATTATTCATTTATTTTGATTATTATTTAATTCATTTTGATTATTTATTTATTTATTTATTATTATGTATTATTTAATTCATTTAGTTTAATATTCATTATTTATTATTTAATTTATTTTGTTTATTTATTATTATTCTTATATATTATTTAATTCATTTTGTTTATTATTCATTATTTTTATTTTATTTATAATTATATTATATTTAATTTATTAATTATATTTTTGTTTATTCATTTATTTTTATTAATTTATAAATATATTTTATTATTTATATTATTCATTATTATTATTGTGTATTATATATTCATTTATTTTTATGTATTATTTAATTCATTATTTATAAATATATTTTATTTATATTATTATTTATTTAATTTTAAAAAAAAAATTATTAATTTTTTGTTTTGAAGACAATGGGTATTTGAATCGGACCAATTTTGGAACCATACCATTTGGATCCATCATTTTTTTGGATTCGAAAACACTCATTTGGTATTCCTTTGGTCAATGAATGGGTCCAAAAAATGAGCCTGGTTTCTAAAACGTTACAACTCAGATCAGATCAAGAAAATTTGGAACCAGACTGATTACCAAATTACTCACTGGTTAGTCGTGAGAGACTTTAAAAGTCCAATTTGAGTTAGACACAAATCACAACGAGATAATAAATGAATTGTTTATTAAAGTATTCGAAAATTTGGTCAGCAAGAAAGAAAAAAATTATTTTTCATAATGACCAGACTTCTCATAACTATATATTTTCTAAAAATTAGTACATTAAGAAACTTGAACTTAGAATAATACCCTTTACTTTATGCCAAGTCGGTAAATTTCCTATTTATCAAAAGAAACAAAATAAAGAATCATTGATAGTAAAAAATTCATCGTAATAAAATACGCGGATTATTTATTTATTAGATATTAATATACACTTTCTACTAGTAATATGGTTTTACCATTCTATTAAAAAAAAAAAAAAAAAAGGTTTTACCGTTGTAATGACCCATATAATTGGTCCAATGAGAAGACTGAAGACGCTCCCAAGTCTCACTACATTTTTTAAACCGCCTCTTCTTCACAAATTCAAAATAATTCCCTTTCCGCTTCTTCTCTCTCTCACACACACACTACAGTTTAAAGTCACACTTTCTCTCTCTACCCAATCGTCTCTGATTTCTACTGCATTTAAATTTTCTCTAGACATCGTAGATCTATTCAATGTACGATTGCGAGAAGGCGAATCTTGAAATGGAAGGCCTCTCTATCGCCGATGCCAAAGATTCTATCGTCTCCGCTTCGTCTTCTTCAAGGGGCTTCATCGATAATCAACTTTTAGGTTTTCAATTCTCTCTCCTTTCGTGTTTTTCGATTTTCGTTTTTTTGGCTGATGTTAATTTTTCTTTATATACAGCTCCATTAAACCCTTCTTTTCTAGGTTATGGTCTTTTTTTTTTTTTTTTTGAGGTATGTGGTGCTCGTGTGTTTGATCTGCCTTTGAATTCCCATGCTTGTGCATATATGTTTGTGTTGTGTGTGGGTTTTAATCTGTTAATATATATTTTTTTTGGGTATTTGATTATAGGCGAATTTCATATATAGGAGAAAGGGGTAACTCCTAATTTTTTTATTTTAATTTGTTTATTACATTCATACACACACACACACATATATATATATATATATATATTTAAATCATGGGTTTGAGCAATTTGATGGAAATACTTTTATATCCCTTGAATGGTATTGAATGCAAAACATGCGAATGTGATTTGGGATGGTTATGATTTTTTTTTGTTTTTTGTGTGTGTGAGCGTGGGATGAGGGGCAATCTGAGATTTTCCTTCAGCGCACATATGAGACTTGAGAGTCACTGACAATTTAGTTGAGGTCAAATGTGAATTACCTTTGTTTCTTGAACAATGTTTTGTTTTATTTTTCTTTTCTTGAGTGAGGTTTGCTTGAAATTGTAGGTTAACTATTGCAATACAGGGTGACTATTCCACTTTTTGGTACACTAGTGATATAATTGGATTACATCGAGCTAAGCTTTCCTTCGAGAATTTTTTGATACACACTGCAGCCAAAGTTTTGAGCAGATTATGCCAACACATCACTTATAATCCCCAAAAAGGCTTATTTACTACTTACTTATTACTTCAATAATTTAATGTAATGCACACTAAACTCTACACTGATCTCTACTCTTGTGGATTGAGATGTTTGATTCCAATTACTGACTAATGATTAAAGCAATAAATAAAAAAATAATTATAGAAAAGGCAATTTGAACATGGGCTAAGGAATACTTAATAGGATACCTTTTTTTTTTTTCTTTTTTCCTTCGGGCGGTACACAAGAAGTAGGTACCATATACTTTTGTGGAATTGTGGCTCTCGGGGAATAGAGGATCTTGTCTTATATTTCAGTTTGTTATCCGGTTTTGAAATGCTTAGTTGAACTTGAAAGGGAGAGATCTTGTCCTGCATCTTTCCAATATTTGATTCATGCATTTTATTCCTTTAGCAGACTCAGTGTTCATTTGACCATCAGAAGCCCTCCATAAATGTGCTGCAATCACTGGAAAGTCTAAGGATCCTTCTTTGAATAAAACTACCTACCTATTCTGTTCTCACCGTTCTAGTGAATATTGTTTGTGTATGCAGACTATAGAGATTACAATATTTATTGAACCCCTTCTTTTGTTCTTTTTATAACAGATTTCAAACTGAACTTAATTTGATGTGGTCTGCAGAAAACCACAGTGAGCATAGAAGTTTTGAGTTTTTGGAGGCTATGGATGCTGTCGAAGCAGAGGACACACTGGGCACTCTTGGGCAGATGGAACAGGTATCCCAACCATCTGAATCACAGAGGAAAAAAACTGGCAAGTGTAATTTGCGAAAAAGTTTAGCATGGGATAGTGCCTTTTTTACAAGTGCAGGTATGCTCTGCAAGTTGGACCCTGAATCCATTTTACTTTAGCATACACTACTTCGTTTTTCTTGACCTCTCGGAAAATTCAAGCTCATAATTTTAATTGTCCTTTTGATTTTCCCAGGTGTTCTAGACCCTGAGGAGCTGTCCAGTATTATTGAAGGAGTTGAGAAGAGTGAAAAAAGATTGTTACCTGGAATCAAAGAGGACATGCGCGGATCTATGGACTCGATCTCTACATTAGAGAGTGAGAGTTTGACATTGGAAAACCCTGATGATTTGTTTTTAGACATTAGAGCTTCAATCCAGAAATCCAGCAAAGCATTCACTCTGGCAAATTCCAAAAGCAAAGCTGTATCAGGAGGGTTGGAAAGTCGATCCCTCTATTGTAAGTATAAATCTATTAAAAGACCTGGTTAAAAGACGTAGTAATGGTTCTTTGTTTCGTACAAGCACCTGACTATGGTGTATGTGGATGCAAAAGAATTGACAAAATATAAAAAGTTGGGGGCAGGGATATTTTTTCCACACGTATCTTTTCTATCTCCCCACATCACTGCCAAATCCTCTTGTACCATGAAAATATATGCTGGTTTTATTTCCAGTAGCATCAATATTGTTCCAAGCAATACATGTGCCTCTGCCACCAGCCCCATCACTTCAGAATCAATTACCACCTGCACATCCACAGGACCACAACGATATCACTTGCACCACATCACCTTCCTGGCTCACTATCACCAGCTCCACCCAACTCTTGAATCATTATCTTTTCAGCAACACTGTTTCCTCTCTCACTGGGTTCTAGCATTGATACCTCGACTTGCAGCCTCATTACTCTTGACTAATGCAGTTTTAACATCACTGTCAGGATACCTCTGGCTTTAATATCATCTCAGTTGACATTATTTTACTACTACATTCACTAATGGCACCGCATTTATTGAAAATATAGTATTTTTTAAACAAGAGAGTTTTTAGATGTAGCACCTAGTGAATGGGTGAAGAAATAAAATCATGGAAACGCATAGTTTTTTGTTTTGCATATTGAGCATGGGATGTATATCTTTAGGTAATAAGACTGCATACAATGATCTGGATGGGTCAATGTTGCAGTAACATGTGATTATGTAGCACCTAGTGAATGGGTGAAGAAATAAAATCATGGAAAAGCATAGTTTTTTGTTTTGCATATTGTGCACAGGATGTATATCTTTAGGTAATAAGACTGCATACAATGATCTGGACGGGTCAATGCTGCAGTAACATGTGATTATGTAGCATTAGTTACCTTGTCATATTAATGTGTTTGAGCTGATAAGACGAGCTTTCTGAAGCAGGATAGGCTAGTGGTTTTGTTTGTTGGTAGTAGGTACTTCTTAATGGGCTGTAAATTTTTAATTTAGTAGTATTTCCTGTTGTTTTGTTTTTTTGGACTGATCGTCAATTTGACGACACATCTTTTGCAGCTGCAAAGAAATTGGATACTACTTCTCAAAGTAAGGTAAGTTTATTTAATGGACGTAGCTTGTAATTGTTATTGTTTCTGCAATTGCTTACTGACTGATGAGATTATCTCCTTACAAAGGCACAGATGAAGGCAAAATCTGCTTCCAACAAGCAAGCTATTGTTATGCAAGGATCAGGGAGGACACTAAAACCGGGTTCTGGTTGTCCGCCTGTCAAGCAGGCATGTATTTGTTAAGCACTGAGAACGATCAACTGGATATTCAACAGAATAAGTGTATCGACTTGTTAGGAACTGCATGTGCACAACATATTCGTGGTTTATCTAAGTGATCATAATGTCATTTCTCATATTACCAAACTACTTCATCGTTAATTTTTATTGTTACTTTTCCCTGATTATCAACATTACTTTTAGTATTATATTTTGAAGTTCAATTTTAATAGAATCTAACTGACACTTTTTTTTTCAATGCCTTTGTAGATTAAGCCTTTTACCAAAATTGGAGACTCAACTTCATCACTCCCTAAGCCACCCAAGTTAATTGGCAGGGCTGATCCCATCTCAATAGCACCAACCAAAAGGGCGTCTTTGGGTGCCAAACGTGTCCAAATGGAAAAAGACAATGTAAAAAGTACAACTGGTAAATGAACTACTTTCACAGACTGATTTGTTTAGCAGCAGAAGAATGATTTCACTTTCGTTCTGATTTTATTTTTATTTTTTAAAATGTGACAGCTGCCGGAAAAGGGGCTTTGCCATCAAAGGCACCTGGTTTGGGTGGTTCCAGGGTTGTGCCTAAACCGGGCCCATCTTCCAAATCTTCTTCTTTGGGCTCTTCAACTGTAACCAAGACGCAATCAACACCATCTTCCTCATGTGACAGTTCTGTCAGCAACTTATCTAACAATGTTGGCAAATCTCCTTTAAATTCTGCAAGAAGAAAGATTGATTCAAGAAATGTAAATACTTTTTCCACTGGTTCAATCCTTAAAACTCCTGCAAAGGTTCCATTGAAGAATAAGGCAGCATCTGGGAAGTTCCATCTGTCGGCTCATTCGTCTGGGAAGTCCCATCTGTCGGATCATTCGATGTCTTCCAAGCTCTCTTCTAGTGCATCACCTGCCAGTTCCATTAGTGATTGGTCCTTGGAATCATTGTCATCAACTTCTACTGTCAATCAGAGGTCCAGTAAGTTACGGATTAGCCTTGAGAGTAATTCTTCTTGCAGATCTGTGGACAGTGATGCTGCTCTCGCTTTGGATATTAAGAAACATTGCAATGGTCAAATCTTAAGTGGACCTGAAAATCAGTCATCAGGGTTCCATAATCAGAGCACAAAGAAAACTTCAACACAAAATGGCACACATTCTCGCCCAGCTTTTGCAAAACCATCTGGTCTCCGAATGCCATCACCAAAGATTGGGTTTTTTGATGGGGTTAGTTTTGCTGTCCTGGAATCAGTTGTTTTTCTTTTCTTCCTTCAATTTTCTTAGGTAGAGTGATTTGCCAAGACAACTTTACTCACCTCAATATAAATAATGATGTAAAGAATGCCTTCTAATAATTTCCCGGTAAAGTTGCTCTGGAAAATCACATCTGCATTTTATTTTGTGTAAATTCACTATTTGATTTACTAAGCAAGCCTTAACACTTGTGTAATTTGAATGTTTATGCAGGCAAAATCACTCGTTCGTACTCCCAATGGAGGTGGGCGATCTCATTCTGGTTTACCAACTGGTTTACCTAAAGTGGGATCTGGGATACGTAGCCCTTGTGGGGGCTCAAACAAGCCAAGAACTGGCAAGCTTCAATCCTCAACTACAGGAACAGTGATTGGGAATATGAATTATGATATTCGGAAATCTGCTTCTCCTTTACCATTGCAAGATCCATCAACTGTGTCAACCAAGGTCTCTGGTGCCTCGAGCAGTGTAAAAATTAGTTCTGCATTATCTATTGAAGCCCTGAATAGGATATGTGGAGAAAGTTGCTTGAATGCCGAGGAAATAGGAGCTGAAGGAAGTGATGTAGCTAAACATGTTCAGGATTTTGATCTGCATGAAGAAAACAAGGAAAGCACAGGTGCCTTGAAGAAAAATTTGAGCTTAGAAATGCAGGAAAATGCTGACTTAAAGGCTATCAACGTAACCCCTAAATCTCCTATCAAATTGGATACATGTGATTTAAATGCCAATTGCAAAATCGACAATATCAACCCGTCTCATAAAGCGGGTGATGATAAATCTTATGGCCTTCTCATGAATAATTTACATACGGTTATCAAGAATGAGGAAGTGAAAGTTCATCTTGAAGATCAGGTTGATGGGTTGAGCAAACATATGGGAGCTACAGATAAGAAATCGGTGATTCAGCAAGAGCAGATTGGTGATTCTGTTTCGTGGGTTGGTGTCGATTCTCCAGATCCAAATGCTCTAGACTTGCCATGTTTCCGGCAAGCCTCTGTCCATGACCGAAAGGAAGAACTGATTAGTTTGTCAAACCCCACTCCACTTTCTATCTCCTCAACCAATGAAGCTACAGAATGCTCAAGGACTCCTTTCTCTGTCAAGAATTCGTCCTGCAATTCGGAGGGGCTTGAAGTTTTAACGGGATCGGGCATTGAGGTGGTAGAGAAGACAGCTCTGTTGTGTTCGGAGGACGCTCAAAAGGAGAACAGTTTGTGATAAAGAGCTGCACATCACATAATTTTTCCCCTTCAAGGTACTTTTACATGTGATAATAAGGCCATTGTATTTATTCGACATGTAACGTAGCAGTTGTTCTTATTATCTCTAAAGTTGTTTGTCTGTATTGATGAACTGCAGGAGTATTATTCAAATTCCAGTGGTGATGGTTTCAGAGTGAAGCAAGCTTTTTTGAACTATGGAAGGACTATATGGATATAATTTGGGCTGCTGAGTCTGAAGTTAAGGCTTTCTATTGGATTTTCCCGCGGTTTTTGTGCATGTTAATTGACATTCACATCCGAACAAGCACGACAAGGGAAAATTGTGCATCCAATGGAAGATGGAATGTAAAGTTTAAATCTGATTCCGGTTAATTCTATTTTTCATAGATTAGATACAATATAATAGTATCTGAATACATATAATAGATATAATTAGTTTTTTCAACTATTTTGCATGTTGCTGGTGCTTAACTAATAATATACTGTGGGCTGTTGTTGAGATAAATAATCTTGTAGTGGAGTGTTGGTCTGGTTGAAATGAAGTTTTTCTGACAGGATTATTTGATATATATAGATAATAAGGGTTAGATGCAGAAAACCCTTGAACTATGGTCATTTTTGCAAATAATCCCTTGAACTATTTTTTGTGTAAGAAACTCCTAAATTATAAAAATTTGTTGCAAAATGTACCAATTGTATTGAATTTCTTTCGTAAATGACCAAAATACCCTCTCTCTATTTATTGAATTATGGTTAATACATTTCTTATTGGTTGTTAACATAAATAATAAAATAATTGATGCTAATTTGATAGCATATTCATCACTTGAATATTCATAAACAATTTGATTAAATAATAATATTTAAAATGACTAAATCATAAGTTAACAAATTTTATGTATATAACATGAGAATAAAAAATGTATCTATTATTTAAATAATTTTAAGGACTTTATAGATTACAATTTTTTTTTTATTTTATGGAAAAAAATTAAACTTAAGATAAAATATTTTATTATTTAAATCAATCACAATTTTAATAACATATTAATTATTTACAAAAATAGTTACAACTTATAACTTTATATATATATTTTTCATTTGACGGTGCATTTAGTTAGTCTAATACAAATTAAAGTGAATGGTATTATTAATATCTTAAATAAGATAAAAGAATATTGGTATAATTTAAAGAATGGATAAATTTAAAAGGAAGAGTAAATGTAAAATAATCTTTTGAAATGAAATGAGAGTTAATTGCAAAATAGTTTAGGGGTTCTCTGCATTTTACCCTATATTATTTTTATGTTGAATCTTTTACTTAGTTTTTTTTATGATTGAAAGCAAATGGGCTGCCCAAAAATTGTCTTCCCTGAGCTGACAATTTGTTCGATAAATTTGCTCAAAAAAAGGTGATGAGTAAATTGTGAAATCAGATTGACAATATTTTATAGCAACTCCTAAACAATGCCCAACCAAAGCAATTTTGTATATTCACAGTTCCAACCAGAAAACACTCAAACGAAAATTAAAGTCCAATATAAAACCATAATGGTATGAAAATTTTGAAGTTCCAACTGTCATCGACAGATATCCAAGGTGTCATTTAAAAACCAAAAAAAGGTCAGTAGCAAAATGAACTTGGCAACAAACAGTCTAATAACTGTTCGATTCTGACCAGTTCCTCTTACTCAAAATTTATTTATTTCTGGTCATTAAAGCAAAATTATGTAATGCCCAAAACTTGATGCCAAAGAAGATTAATCCTCATAGATGTTTATCACTTTCCTCTAAAGACACAAAAGACCATCATAAACATCCATAAGAAAGAGGGAATGATTGTCAACAAAATTGAAAGTGGTAGTCTGAATACCAATACAACAAAAACTAGAAACTTGATCAATAATGGTTCACATGACCAACTCAAACAGTAAAGAGAATGATTTCCCCATTGCTTAACTACTAAAAAGACCTTTGAAAATAACTAAGACCTTGGTTTCTCCTTTTTCTCTTTGAAGAGGGCCAAAAGTGAGACACCAGATACCTTCACAACCTTGAACCTAACTCCGGGAATATCTCCGACCGCATGCCCTTTACGTCCAAATCCAGCAATCAACACCTCATCCTGTGGCAATACATATTATTCTCAAGGTTAGGAAAGACAAATGGGAATAAGCATGTCATTAATTACAGTAGAAAATTGAAAAATGCTAACATTTACACAAAAGCACTCACATTCTCTTCTATGTAGTTTAAGCAACCATCATTGGGTACAAATGCAGCAATCTTCTTTCCATTTTTAATCAGTTGAACCCTAGCACATTTTCGGATAGCGGAGTTCGGCTGCTTAGCCTCAATACCTCTATACTCATCGGTCAATTATTTGTTAGGATTCATATCATATACAATGGTTAGAGATTATGGGGTAATGAAGGCAAGCAAATGAAAATAACTTGGCAGAATCTTACATCTTCTCAAGGACAATGCCCTTTGCATGGGAAGACCCAGCAAATGGTTTTTTCCATTCATTGCCAAGGTGAGACTTCTTATATGACTTATCAGCCCACCTTTGCCTCCTACGGTGAGACTTCAGCTTGCGACCAGCTCCCATTCCTCGTGTCTTCCTGTCAAAAGAGTTGCAATGTTCCTTTCAACCTCAATCAGCAATATATCTTAGTCACCACATGGACTTATAGGTTTTGACCAAACACGACAACGTAGCAAGCATGTTTGCAATGGTGGATATTGTTTTATTGCCTAAAAATCTTAACTCTCGTCATAATTGAAGTTTATGCTTTCTTTTCTTCATCATTGCATTTGTACTCCACCAAAGAATACATGTTTTCTTATTATTAATTGCTAAAATGTATTTCACAACAATCAATTACCATGGCAGCTGGGATGGACATTCCAAGTTTCCAAAACTCACCTCCGCAGCTTGCTAGCAATATATCATAATTTTATTCTGATATTCCAACTATCTACCTTCTAAAAATCTTGATAGATACTAATATAGGACTTGTCTATATCTGATATTGCTTCTTTAAAAAGAAGGGAACACCATTAAAGTCGCTAACGATACAAAATTCACTTCAATTATTATAAAAAATAACAAAATTTTGGCATGTTTGTTATGTGCATTTTCATTTTTAACTGAATGCCTCAAAGGGGACATAGAAGTTATCACATCTTAATTAGAATGAATCCAATTGCATCACTCAAAGTAACTAACGAATGCCAAAGCATATCCCTAATACTAACAAAAATATATTAATTTATCAACATGACTGTAACTTCCAATAAAAAAAACCTTTTCCCAGATTCCCATTAGTTGCACCACAAATAACAATAAAAATATAAAAGGCATGGTAATTATTCAAATAGTTTCATATGGTTTAGTTCAAGTGTAAACTTGCACTGGCTAACCCAATATCTTACAGAAACTAACGAATTTAAATGATCATTTGAGAGATCAACCAAACAGACCATAATTGTTATTCCAGATAGCAATAAAAAAAATCTACATATGTAAATTGATATTTTTTGTGGTTGTCATATGGTTTAGTTGAAGTGTAAACTTGCACTGGCTCACCCAATATCTTACAGAAACTAATGAATTTAAATGCTCATTTGAGAGATCAACCAAACAGACCATAAATTTTATTCCAGATAGCAATAAAAAAACAAATTCTAGATATGTAAATTGATATTTTTTGTGGTTGCTGAAAAAAAGGGGAGAAAAATTGATAATAAAAAAATTAATTCTGGAATTTTAAAGCATTTAGAACCATAAAAGTTAACACAAAATAGCATACAAACTATTAATGACACAATCATCTGGTCTAGCTTAGGCGTAATTTCATTTTCCACAAACCCTAACACCAACAGACGTATTATTTTAAGTTCATTGTTTTCTTGAGCTTTCTCGGCATCCAAACACAGGAATAGAGTATCAATAACCAATATAAGAAATATGAAGTAGCAACTAGATGTATTTATATATCCAAGTTATGTATAGACATATATAATAAAGTAGTAAAAGCCGAGATCGAAGTGCGAGTTCGTACCCCATGATTACTGGTAGAAGAAGTCTCTCACTGATCTAGATTTTGAGAGCTCTGGAGGACACAGAGAAGAAGCTGCGGCAACAACTGCAACAAACCCTAGTTGTCAATACATATATGTGTCATGTGTGTGTGTATATGGTTGGGGTTAGAGAAATTTGGATGGGCCGAGTTATTCCCGTCAGGTCGTATAGTTTTGGGCCAAATTGTTTCAGGCCCATAGGTGGTATAGATTTAAATTTTTTATTATTTGTAAAATATCTTTTCCTACATTTAAAACTTCTGAACACCGAAAAATAGGAAAATAATTTTTTAAAATATTTTAGACCGAAAAATTACGAAATCTATGGTCAAACCGTCAACCAAGTATAATAGTGTAAAAGTGTCATGTCATATCAATTAAATGGTGCCATGTAAGCATGAGATGTGGAAGCAATCTATGTATTAAGCTGTTATTTAATAAAATTAATATTGAACTACTCAAAATATTAGGATTCCAAGAGTTTTAGATGATTAGATCTATTTGATAACACTTATTTATCACTTAATTCTTAAGGCCCTATTTTGTAACTGGTTTTGGTGCTAAGTTTTTGGTTTTGGTGCGAAAAAATGGCACCAAACCATGTTTGATAAAATAGTGTGGAAATTTGGTACCAACACTGTAGCAAACCATAATGTAAACTTTGTGAAGGAATTTGAAACTATCATTTTTGATGGTTTTGGTTTGGTGCGGCAACTGTAGCACCCCGTACCAAACCATGTTGTTGCACCATCTCATGGTTTTGGTGCGGCATTGTAGCACTCCATATTAATACAAAATTTTAATATTAATATTAATTATATTAATATATTATAATTTTAATATTAATATTATAAATTTTAATATTAATATATTATATTTTTGGAAATTTAATATATTTTAATATTATAGTTTTATTATCTTTCTTAAAAATTAATATATTAAAATATTTTAATATTAATATATTATAAATTTTAATATTTATAAATAAAATGTGAAACCATCCCAAGTTACCAAACATGGTTTGGTTTCAGAATTTCAACTCATACCAACTTTACCAAACATGGTTTGGTTTTTCAGCATCACTTTTTCTCACACCAAAACCATATGCACCAAACATGGTTTGAAACCAAAATAAAACCACACAAAACCAAATCCAACTCAACCCAAACCAAAACAAAAAAATAACACCGCACCGCACCGTTACCAAACGCAACCTAACAGATTCCTCACTTATACGGTTAAGTGAGTTTGATATAAAATTTGAACATCACTTAAAATATTAAGTACTTAATATTTTATAAAGTCACAGGATTACCACTTAACACTGAAATTTTTAGACTGAAAATTTATAAAAATTTAATTTTTTTTAAGTACCACTTAAAACTATCAGTATTTAAAATTCAAATCTTAAAAGTTCCAATACTTAATTTTCAATTTCACCTAAGTGGTAATTTTATTTTTCTCTTTTAATAAGTACAATTATTTTGTTACGCGTTCACCTTGTCTCCAAACACACCTTCGGTTGAAAAATATCACTAGGGTATAGTTTTTAAATGAGGCTATTTGGAGTATAAAAATGTATGAAAATGTTTTTTCAACTAAATGTTTCTAATGAAAAAAAGTTCAGTTTAGACTTCTAACTGAATTTCCTCTAATTCGAGAAAGTCATTTCTTTGCTCCCAAACACAAATTTGATTTAAACTAACTTACAATAATTAAAAATCCACTTGTTTCTATTAGTTGTACTAATTTCATTATCTTCTTATCATGTTAATATTTAGACTCCTGTTACTAAATCAACCATATTGTCTGATGCTAAATTGATAAAATAAAGCAGTTTCTTTCTCCATACAACAATGACAAACAGAAGGAAAATACAATATTTAAGATCTATGCCAAACCCACCATATACAGCAGGTGAAATAAAATACACCACCTATCAGAAATAAATAAAAACAAAATAGGACTAGGAGTTCATCAGTTTCCACAAATTACCAACTATACAAAAGTCATAAAAGAGTCTTCAAACCAAGCACTTCATTACTGAACTCTATCCCCAGCAAAAGACCTGTTAAGAAAACTGTTTGAACATTACATGAAGATAATAAAATTAGAAAATGAATGAAAGAATCAGTGAAGAAAATTACTATACCCGATAAAAGATTAATTTATTTCTGACCCTTTTTGAGTAACACTCCAATCTTCTTCAACATGTTACCATTTTTCTTCTTTGGTGAGTCATCTTCAAGTTCTGAGAAAGGTGAACCCATATTTCCACTCATAGAATTATGGTAATGGTTGTCAAGAGAGCCTGTTCTCCCCACCAATTTCCCATTATTGCCTGTAGAAAGCATAGCAGCAGCTGTCTCGGCCGCCTTCCTCCACTGGTCCGACTGCACCTTTAATTTCCTCAACTCGGCCTCCATTTCCGAATTCGCAGCCTGTGCTGCATCCAGCTGCTCAGTAACCCGTGTTGCTTTTCGGTTACTTCTATCCGCCTCTTCTGTCAAATAGCCAAGCTTCATCAGAGCTTCTCGCTCTGCGGCTCTTGCTGCTTCTGCTACAGCAAGGGCCTCATCATTCACTTTATTCCTCTCCATGTCCCTCTTCTTTATTTCCATCTTCAGCATCTCATTTTCCTCCGTTATACCCTGGAGTTCCGTCTCTTTATCCAACAAACACGCCTTCACATCAGCCAATTCTACCTCGGATTCCTTCAGCACTATCTCCAATCCTTTGCTAGACATACTTCTCTTAGTGTTTGGATTCTGGTCCTCTAAAATATTCAGCAAGTTTGTTTCCTTGGCCACAAGAATTTCCTTCAACTCTTCAATGTCGGTTTTTGCTTTCTTCAACTTCTCCTCCAATTCGACCTCTCTTATGTGTGATTCCGATTTTGTGCGCTCCACCAGTTCATAAGCTGTTGTAATCTGTAACGTGCTTTGAATATAATCTTCTTGGTACTTCCTCTCAGCTGCGTCCAATGCGGATTTCAACTGCCCTACCTCAATTTTCATATGATTAAGCTCTGCTTTGAGCTGGTCGGAATCCCCATTTTCTGCATTTTCCTTTACAGATTCAATACTGTCTAAAGGGTAATCTGAAGTCTTGTTTCTATTATTGGCTAGATCAGCCTGGAGTTCGCTAACAAATCGCTCCAATAGATTTACTTGAGCTTTTGATTGCTCCAACTCAAGAGCCAAGGATGTGCAAGTCTCCATGCCCTTGAGACCTTCTGATTCGATTGTCTCGTCAGTTGTCTTTTCCATTTCTAATTGCATTTGAGTTTTACTAACAAGTTCAAGGGCCCGAGTTTCAGATTCGTTGCAGTCACTGAGTTGGGTTTTCAAATTCTCAATCAGCGATAGAGTTTCTGTAAGTTCAAGTCTCAAGATCAGTATCTCAGCATTTGCTGATTCAGCACGCCTAGACTGCGCAGCCTCAGATTCCGCCACCCTTTCCAGCTGGATCTTAAGCATTTGGATCTCATGCATAGCAGAAGCCAAGGCAGCTGAGTCCATAGAGTAATGCTTCTGAACAGCCTCGAGTTCGGACTGCCATGCTCGATCACGATCGTGGGAGATTTTACGGAGCTCTTGGACCCTAACGTCCTCGGAATCCGAAAGCTCAAGCAGCTGGCTCTGAGACTCCTCGAGCTTCGCTGATATATCTATAAGTTTCTTCTTGGCCTCTTCAGCCTCCTGCTGAACCTGTTTCTTCAATGATTCAGATGAGCTCAGCTGGTCTTTTACCTTCTTCAGTTCCTCTTGGAGTTGAGAAAGCTGAGATTCCAATTCAGGCACTCTGCCTGGACGCTTCTTCTGGAGCTCACAATACATTAAAGCAAGATGTTAATCTCACGTTACTTAATTCAACAAAAAAGTTGCAAAACAAGAGTAACCAACTTCAAGTTCTAGAAAATGACAAAAAAGTTACATGAGCATAGAAAGAACAACGGCAACCCTTTCCAAAATATAAATACTAAATGAACAAAAAAGAACACCCACAGACACAAGAACCACTTTCCTTGGAAGGAAGAATAAAAGTACTTTCAGACTTAAAACTCTCTCTCGTCATATGGAGCCAATCAAGTGAGGGGAAACAACATGTGATGAGGCTAAATTTTCAATTTCTGGTGCACACATTTTCTAGTATGACCATCAAGATCCACTTACTAGAATATGAGCATATCAGGCCAAACCTTCATGCCTACTGTAGACGAACTTTGTATCCTTCATTAATCATCAGTAATCACTATTACTAGTTAGTCATTTCCAGATATCTAATGTAGCCAGGATACAAGTGCTTATTCTAGATGCCATGCAGACAATCCTCACATTGGAAACAACACCTATAAATTTGTGAATGATTGCAGTCAATCACTGCAACTAACAAAGTTCTATGTTTTGGCCAGTCTAAATTACCTCCAGGACCGGACTTCTTGGCGACCTGCGCTCATTGATTTGAGGACTTCTTTCCTTTGGTGTCCTGCTTGCTGGATGTGGAGAGGTCCCCGAGTCAGTCTCGGATCCTGCCATCTTGAGCTGGCGAGCAGTTCGAGGTGTAATAGGAGATGTCCTTTTAGGCACCTCCAAAGAGCCAATTCTGCTCCTAGAGTGAAAGATAACTAAATCAGCATAGGCAAACATGCTTGAAAATCATTTAAATTCGGTTAAAAGGAGAAATAGGGCAACCATATACTAGATTAAAAAAAAGAAAAGAAAAAGAAAATAATTCAGCATATAGATTGAGTTGGCATAGATTGAGTACTTGGTAAATAATAAAAGAAAGAAAAAAAAATCTAACAGAAGGTATGAAAACGTCTTATTTTTAGATATTATCTTTAAACACTTCAAGGACGGGATTGTTGATAGCCTGATATCTGGTCTTGCACGGACTAATTCAATAAACCTTCAAGTTAACTCTCTTAGCCATCCTATTAATTTATTGTAGACCATACACCCAGTTCTCTATTGCTGAATTGTATTATACTGTGTTCTTCATTTTCTGTGTGTACTACAGTAATCAAGCAATTATTGAGTCATGTCATTACTAAGGATCTCAACTAAGAACATCATAACCAACACTTAAAACCAGTAGCATAAGCAGTACAGAACTATAAACATATCAAGACAGCCATAAAAGAGGTAAGAACTGAATGTGCTTATTTCAACAGGACTACTTTGCTTGACTTGAAAGAGGTCACCCACATACATTTTTATCTTTTTACCAAACAATTCTTACCAATTGTCCTACAAAATGTGGCATGCACAGTTCAATTTAGAACATATCAACCAGACACTAGATGAAGAACTGAAAGATCACGGTCGCACTGGATCGGTACTAAAATAAGATATGTACCTTGTTTTTGGGGTCTGCATGTTCAACCTCCCCTTTTCTATTGCAACAATGCAATGCACTCTGTATCAAAGCCCCACCTGATTCTCAAGATTACCTGTGAATAGTTCAGACAAATCCTCAACTGAGAAAGAATCAGGAAAAAAAAGATAATATATAAGTTGTAAAAATGGCAAATATATTTGATGAATGAGGTCCAGCCCCTAACTACAACACAATACAGAAACCAATTAAGCAAACAAACAGCACAATTCCTTCAAAGAAACTCCACAGGAACTACCTCCACTCCCACCTACCAAACCAAAATTTGGAAAAAGAATAGCAACCAAAATAGAAATAAATATCATTTCGACAGCTATCTTTCCACTTTTTACTTTCCCCTCCTTTTTACTCTGTCCATATACTCTGCTCCACACACACATTATTGAGATAACAGTATAAAGGAAGAAATGAGTAAGAATCAAGAATTATAACCCACATAAAAGCATACCATATATGATTGGCCCTTCACTAAGTAATCACTATTGGTGTGTAATGTGAAAACATGGTCATTTATTTTCACTCAAATTTTCGCTTCAGTGATGGTCTAGTTAAGTCAATCACACAACAACAAAAAAAAAGCCCTTACATGGAGTCAGCTACATGAAACCCATGTTTTCATTTTGCTCTAATTAGGGTCACAAACTCAATCAATGCACATGCTATCAAGTTGAATCAATCACAAATAACCCATATTATCCACTAAATCAACATTCTGAAATCAAGAGCAATGACCCAAAATCTGAGTAAACGGCTTTTGAACAAAAATGTTCCTCTGATTTCTATCAAGTTTTTATTTCCAGAAAAAAATAAAAATAAAAATATCTGTGACAGTAGTAGATATTTGTCTGTATGTACTATATATATATATATATATATATCATCGAGACTCAAAGACTGAAACATTCCAATTATGAAGCTCAAACAGGAACCCGAAAATGCGCTTCCGAAGCAAATCTTTCCGTCTTAATAAGATCTCAACTAGAAAATAAACATAAATAGGAACAATCACAACCAAACATCGCTCATACAGAAATCGAAATCGATGCCTCTTTTACCATATACATATAATATGTTACAGATTGAAATATATAAATATATATATATATATATATCAGAAAGATTCTCATTTGAATTGGGGGAAAAAAGAAAGAAAAAAAAAAAGAGAATGGGTGATGATTTTTGGATGATTCAGAGATGAGAATGAAGAATGGCGGTACTTACCTGAGTATGTGGTTGTGTGAGAGAGCTGAGAGTCTCTCAAGTTCCAAGAATAAAAACCCTAGAATGGTGTTGGGATGAAACAGAGTTGGCAAATGTAGCAGCTCTGCTACTGCTGCTGCTACTATTTTTGTGCTCAGTTCCCCGCACTCTTTTTGTATATATTCGTGCCGAGTTAGAGAGTGAATATATATATATATATATATATATATATATACATATATCACGTGTGTGTATATATATATATATATATATACATATATCACGTGTGTGTGTATATATATATATATATGTTTCTTTGTATGTGTTCAGTGGAAGTACAATGACCACGCTCTCTCTAACTTGGTGTCAAGTACTGATTTTTCCCTAACTTCATGCTCTCACCACGCTCCGATCAGTCTGATGGGCAACTGGTCATATGGTTGTTGATTTTTGGTTTTGGTTTGAATTGGATTTGATGTGATTTATTTTGTACTGAAATTATGTTTAGTATAAATGATTTTGGTGCAAAAAAAATAAGATTAAAAAATCAAATTATGTTTGGTAAAGTTGGTATATAGGTTGAAATTCTGAAACCAATCATATTTGGTAACTTGAAATAGTTTGATATTTTATTTATTTAAAATAATATTTTATAAATATATATGTTTTAAAAAATAAAATATATAAATATTTAATTTTTTAGAAATATTTTATATAAGATATTTCAAAAAAATAAAAGATTTCAGTAAAAATACATATAATTTGTAAATTTTTATTATATTTTTTTTTTCCAAAAATATTTGTTTTCCCGAAATATTTTATTTTTTACGAAATATATTTTTTTGTTTGATTTTTTAAAATATTTTATTTTTTCATAAATATTTTATTTTTCGAATTTATATATATAATATTATAAATGAATTAATTTGGGTTAAACAATGACACACCAAATTGAATTTGTTTAAGTTAAATAATGATTTTGGTGTGAGAAAACAAAATCAAACCACACAAAATCATCTATTGAGATGGTATGAAAAATGGGGCATTTGATATCAATGGTTTGACACTGTTGCACCAACACCAAGATTACCAAATATGGGTTGAGCATGAATTTCAATCCAAAACCATATATTTGGCAGCAACTCCTTCAACTTAGTAACTTATTTTAAGTTTAAAAATCATGTTGTTATTGCTCAACGTTAAAATGGTCGTGTAGGAATCATTTCAATGTTAATTTAATTTAGTTTCGTTTTCTAATTTTTTAATATCTAGTTCTCAAGTAATTTATTAGTCTTTACTCAATTAGTTGAGTTTGATTATTGATTATGATTCTAATTAAGAATAATAAAAATAAAAAACACCTAAATAAGATAAGATAAGATAAAAAAAACGTCAACCAAAATTTGTTAATGTTGTGTGGTGTTTAAGTTGTTTTGATGGATTTTATCTAGCAAGTAAATCACTCTTGCTCATAAAAATTCATATTTCCTAATCACTAATGTAGCCAGGATAAGTAAAAAAATTATCATTTAAAACTTAAAAATTGTATCCAACTATATAGTGATTAGGAAATATGAATTTTTATGAGCAAGAGTGATTTACTTGCTAGATAAAATCCATCAAAACAACTTAAACATTAGAAAGAGTATAGCCAGGATGACTAAAGACTAATAAAAATTATTGTACAATAATTATAGTGTAGCGAGGTTTCTAAGTTCTAAATTTTAAAAAAATCAAAATAATAAATACCGTACATTTGTGTAATTTGTTCATACTATAATTTCTACAAAAATAAAAATTTGTGGGTTGATACAACTTATAAGTTGTACAAAGTGAATGTTTGACTAAGTAAATCTTTACCATGACTAGTATATAAACATGTGTTAGTCACTAATTAACCCTAGAGGGGGGGTGAATAGGGTGTTCAAAAATTAGGTCTAATTCTTTTCGATATTAGAACACTCTCGAATAAAAACTATATCACAATAAGTAAGTGAATGATTTAATTTGAACTTCTCTAACTATTAATTTCAAGACAAGATATCATACAAGATATTCAAGCAATTATGGCATGCAAAATAATTAAGTAAAGAGAAAGAGATGGAGAGATTTGACACCGTGATTTTTTCGAGGTTCGGTCACTCCTACTCCTCGGCTCAAGAACCCCTTCTTGAGACTTTTCCCGATCATTTCACTATGGGCCTTCCTTCACAGGTGGAATGACAAACCTTTACAACACAAGCCTCTCGAGCTTGTCCCTCAATCAAGAGAACAACCCTCTCTTGAACAATCGGTGGACTCACTTGTCCGAGATTACAAATTCGTATGCAATCAATAAAATCACTCAAGAACAAAAACACTCAAAACCCAAAGGTGTTTATGGAAGATAAATCAATATAAGCTCAAGTGTTTTTGGTGATTTTACAATAGCTCTAGAAATGTATTCTCAAAGGGTATGATCAATGAATGATATTTGGAGAATAAGAAGAGATACTAGAGGTTTTGATTTTCAAAGAAACTTGGAGAAAATCAGATTTTCAAAGCTTGATTTCAATGGCTTTTGTAGAGAAAAATTTATGCAGATTTTTGATAGCTTTGTTTCTTCTTGTATTTCAATCTCTCAAACTTCAATATACACATCTCATTCTATATATAACATAGCATTAGGGTTTTGAAGAATGATTATAGTATTTGAAAGATAAGAGCCGTTTGAATACCATTGAATAAAGTCCACAAAACATGAGAAATGTTTTCTGAAGAATCTGCAGGTTTTGAGGATCTTCTAGTCGACTGCTTCTCTGTTGTAGTCGACTACAATGGACCATCTAGTCGACTAGATTGAGTTCTAGTCGACTACTTTGGACCATCTAGTCGACTAGAATGAGTTCTAGTCGACTACATGAAGTAGTCTAGTCGACTCAAGCTCTTTTCAGTCGACTCTTTTGATGTGGATGAAAAACCTATAGCTACTGATCATTTTAGTCGACTAGTAGAAAATACACAGGCTTATTTTAGTCGATTCAAACATGAAAAACATTTCATAAAAATATTTTTCTTTCCGTTTAAATTCGGTAAAGCGTTTTTCATTTTATTTGAATTTGGTTCATTTTATACTTGAGCTTATACGATAAAATCGACGCATAAAATTACCTTGTTACAATGATCGCTTCCCGACCTATCTACCCCAAGTCTTGAGTCTTCGACTTTCGCCTTTGCCGTTGATTTTCCATTTGCGTTTCAATTTCTTTTACGGCTTTTCGCTTTAATTTAAGCTTTCTTTCCGAGTTTGTTTTCCGAGTCGTTCACCTGTCTTTTGCTGAAAACTTAAGCTCGAAAAATCATTAGTATCAAACACTCTTCAATGGTTTGTTATCATCAATTTTAGAATTATTTGCCAAAAGTAAATTTCAAAGCCAACAACATGAATTAAATAGCGGCTTGTATGAACAAGAATATTTATTGAATGAATAATGAAACCAGAATTGATACAAATAATCAGTATAATAGTGACATAAAATAGACTGATCAACAAAAATCGCATGACATACATAATGGGGTGAGAGTCCGGTAAAATGTATATACTATACAATCATAAAAATTTGAAAAGGGCGCCAATATTTTAAAATAATTTGGTTTGGTCGGAGATGGAGCCAATGCGAAATGTATCAGAAAATCATGTGATTAGGCAGCTTGGCGACAGGCGAGACAATGATTCCTGAATAGACTGTGGGTTGGACTCTTGTCTTGACGCTAACGTACAATTTCATTTGTATTTTCTACTTCTAATGTTTACAGTGCTTTGGCTCTTGCGCAATCAATTCAAGGACCAATGTCTTTATGTGACTACTTTAATCGACATCCTAAAATTAAATTCAATAGACCCCTCATTACATAGGGGTTTTTATTTATTTCATTTTTGTACTTCATTTATTTTTATCAAAATATATACTTCCTCTTTCTCAAATTATAAGTTATTTTTGAGAAATTTAATTTTTGTAAGATAATAACTTTTACTGATATAATAATAAAGAAAAAATTAATTATACCTTTAATCCCACATGATGTTTATTTTATAATTTAAATAATTAAAGAATAAATTGATAAATTAATCAAATAAAGTATCATTGATTTTAATTATTTTAAAATTAATTGAATAGTGAGGTTGATTTTAATTATTTTGAAATTAATTGAATAGTGAGGGAGTATATACATGTCGTGTGTAATTACGTATCATTAGTGGCTCGACAAAAGATGTGCATTGAGAATACTTATTTAATGATCAAAGCTTGCTTTAAACCTTTCTACCTTTATACCTAAGAGTGATTCACACTTAAGTTTAATTTAGAGTATAACCCAATAAAGTCTTTATTACTGGAGCATTTACCATCAAATTATCCACTGAATCAACAAACAATCATGAGTGTTCAATTTTATTGAAATTTTTTTATTACATGTCATCTTTTGTCTCACTGTATAATATTTAGGTACACAACAGTGAGAATATATAAATTTAAGATAAAATACTTAAATTTCAACAAGTAGAAAGAATGTAACGATTGAACATTCCAACCACTAATCTATTATTGATCCACTCTAATAACCATAATAATGTACCTTCTCATTAGTATATTCTATCTATAATCTTTTAGTCTATAATTCATGTCACCACTATTATTTGTGAACAGAAAAATACTGTCACACCATCAATATTAATTAAAGACATGTGCGGATTTATTCGAGAATAATACAATCATACAACCCAACTCACATGAGTCTTTTTAAAAGATAAAGCGCATTAAATATAAAATCAAAGGAAAAGTAAGATCTCAACAGGTACAACAACCTATCTTTTTCCGAGAGGGACATATATATATATATATATATATATATATATATTGATAGCTGTATAACTACTGGACCAGTACATAAATTGCATAAAGGATGCCTGGAATGTAACCCAATATGGTCAGCAGTAAGCATATCCAGAACTCCACCTGCAATTTCACTATTACGAGTCAGAAATTCAATAACACACAGAACGACCAATTAAATACGACCCATTGAATGGTCGTAATGTTATTGAATAGACATACCAATTAAATGGTATATGAACCTACCATGCCATGACTGATATAAATTATATTTGCACACGGCCATATAATTACTGAATGAAACCATCACAAAACTTTAATTAATTCATAGATTACATATTTCATAAATGAGAAAATAACTATAGTAAAAATATTTTAAAAATTAAAGATAATATTGAAGAGAGTTCAAGCACTGGATCAGTATAAATGGATCGGACTTAACCCATAGACTTGAATTATTAAATAATAATGCATATTCACGAGTGCACGCCCATAACATTAATAATAATGAAGGCTTAGATGACTTCCAAGGGGGTAAAAAAGGAAAAAAAAAGAGAGGAGGGAGAGACATGATACATGTAATAAAATTGAAAGCTTATAAAGAAAAGGAAATATGAAGCAAGATGAAATAGTTAAGAATTGGATGGATAAGAAAATGAGAAAGTAAAAAACCTCAAGGCCATAGCGAAAGAAGACACCAAGTGGTGGGATGAAAATGGCAAGTAAAATTTCTAAGAAAGTGGCAGAACCCATTGATGGAATAGCTTTTGCTTCTTCGCTATCTTCAAAAGAGGACTATCAAAAACCTAGGGTGGTGAGTGATGAGTAAACCTTTGAGAAGGGTATGTTTATATATATATATATATATATACATATATATATATATATCAATGTGACATTGGTCCAAGAGAGATGAAGGAAGCTGCGCTGGCCTCTCCTAAGGATGCCACCAAGCTTTTTTCTCTTCCCAACATGACACGTATTTGGATGCGTGCAAAGCTTGTCAAACAATATTATTATTTTATTTATCTCATCTTTACTCGTTATGGGAAGTGGAATAAGATAAGAGTAAGATATCAGTAACGCTTCACACCTAATAACAGAAATGTTTTAGCCATTGTGAATTCAGCTCACAAGAAGATTGAATCCAACCTACCGAGATGAAATAATAACATGAAATTTGAAGTCAGTAATTAAGGCTAGTTTTCCCTAAATTTCCTGAAATTTATATTCTCTTAGTGTTAAAAATGTCACCTAAATCCAGTGACCGATCCAACTAAGGACTAGTTGGCCATGGTCCCACTGAATGTTTTTTATATATATTTTTTATCTTAAAATTTTGGATATTTAGCATTTAACCCCATTGAATTTTATTTTATTTTACCTTAGATACCACAGAATTTAAATTTATTTACAATTAAGCCCCCACTAAAAATTTATTTTAAGCTCCACTGAAATACATATATGTCATTTATATCCCAAAAATTCACTGTAATTTTTTTTAGCCCCCACTGAGTTGAATCTCTAGATCCGTCACTACCTAAATCCATTCTTATTATAACTTTTGTATATGTTATTTCTCTCCATTAAGACTCTTTATAAAGCAAATAGAATTATGACGAAAAACCTATTACGTCCTTGCTGCCATAACATATAGTCTAAAATAAGGGCATAAACGGCAAAATTACCCTCAAGTGTCAACCCCACGATGCTATAAAATTTAACGAGATGAAAATGCAATACTATGATAAATGAATATTACTTAGAAAAAAAAAACCCCTCAAAAATCATGTCTTGTTAAAATATTACATGCCATAAAAATAGCAAATGATTAGTAAAAGACATACATACATCTAAGACAATATAGTAGTAAAAGAGCAAATGATTCACCTGTATGGCAATTATAGTACCCCAAGGTAGATAGCAAGCCAACAAAAATCCCAATTTCAAGAATGGATCATGGCCCCGAATTTCTCAAAGTGAGTTTGTCTCCATGCAATGTAATTTTCCAGCAATCAACTTGGAATATGAAAACTGAGAGCTTTTTGGGCACAACTGCGAATTATTAAAGCAGACAAAAGATCAGGTAAATGAAACAAACGAGGATCCGCAGAACAAATAAGATAAAAGGAAAAACAATTATTCATTTACAAAATCCTACACACTGCATTAACAATTCCAAAGATCACGCAGATGACTCAAACCAGGATCCGCAGAATAACAAGATCCTAAAACAGAGCATTGCCAATTCATTGCAATAAGGTGCACCCCACAGAAAACGTTATCGACTCAAGCCACTGACTAGAGGCTTCGTGACCTTGACTCACTTATGAAAAGGAAAGTTCACAGAAGATTGCATTAAGACTTAGAATTATAAAGAGCACAACTATTTATATACTAGTGAATGGAGTACCTCGGAATTTATTTTCTTTCGTGATTATTCCAAAAGTTTCTGCAGTTTCACGAATCATGATACCACTCACACCGGTCAATGCAGCTACTTTACACTGGGCGACTGCAGATATTAACAAAAAAATAAGAGTTAACCAGAATATATTCGGAATAAGCAAACATAGAATGCTTTGTGAGTTATGCCAGATAAGTGAGTTGACATTTTTCGTATTTGTTGATTTGGCGATTTTACACTGATCAAGTCTATGAAATATCTGTTCAGATGGTTCAATTTAAATTCAAAGTCCAATGCATATATGCAAACGGAGAAGTTATCTAGACCATTTTCCACAAGCAGAATCTCAAAGTAAACAGGAAAATGTTGTAGTATACGGTTCAAGGATGAACAAAGTCTCTTCTCATAAGCCTGAAAATACAATATGATTATCTTTATTTCTTCAAATATGTGGTCATCAAACAAGTTCAATGGTTAGCCTCACGAAACCTACTTAAGTAAACCTCAATAACGAGAATTTGCTTTCCACTGTTCTCTCTGTTATCTCTTGTTTAGTAGGAACTAAAAAGTAAAAGTAATCACAATAGATATTATAACCCTATTACCAGGTACTGCAACAAATAATAGGAGGAACCTACATGGGTTCCCGAGAGTGCATGATGCTACATGCCTAATAGCATCATCTAAAATAGCTTAGTATGCAAAAATACTGCTTTCAATTCCACATGGGTATATGAAGAATCCTAATTCAAACAATACTGGGATTAAAGAATGTCACATAGTTTAACCTAGAATGATTGCACCATGTAAGTCAGCAGTGAGAAGACATTGCGCCAGCTGATTTTTCCTGCAAAAATAAGCAAAGTTACAGGATGAGAAGCATATCAAGTGATAATATGAGAAACAAGACAAATTGCAAAACTGCAACATAACCAAAGCCAGGGTTTTTTATTTTCTCACCCGACATTTTTTAGAAGTTGCATCATGTACCCTGTCCACATGTCGTTCATTGGCTTGAAAATCTCAAAGCTATAATATCAATCATGTCAATGATCTTTAGAGAAATGTAGAAAGAGTAAAATGAAAAACAAACTAAAAATAAATTGGTGAAAGAACACAAACTTCTTATAAAATACATAATTTAAAAATGTCAAAATTGAACATTCAATAATTATATAATTTCACATGTTTCATTATCATTCCCCCAACATCAATTCTATGAGAAGGAAAAAAATACGACACATGACATGCGAATCCAACAAGAAAAATAAATTACAGCTCAAATTCAGCATGAACAGAAAAGCATGAGGTTGATCAAGAATCAACTGAAAAAGTAATACTGAAGCGGTTTCAGTAATACTAAAGAGGGAAGGGAACCAGGAACAAGGATCTAGTCAGTGAAATGATGCAATATTAAGGAAACACCACATCCTTGGGTTTCTAACCGTAAAACTCACTCAAATCCATTCAGTCTCTCAAAGGGTATGAGAGAGACCACTATGCTTTTCAATGACAGAAATATCCCAAATTAATTATGTTGGAGTTTGTACCCCATCCACTTAGGAGCCAAGTCAACACAGTCTAGTCCAGGTATATTAAAACCTTGATACCAAGGTTTGACCTGTCTTTGCATGAAGGATTACAACATGGCTAATGTCACAGGGGTCAATTTGGTTGTCAAGTTATTGACAGCTAACCAATTCAACAAGGACTCCAGTCCATGTTTTCCCTACTGTCCAATCACTGGTTCTGGCCATATCTCTAAAGAAAGGTTCAAATTGAACAGCTTCATCCAGGAATTCAAAGCGGTGTCAGATATTGTGTGAATATGTAAAAGTTATGAGTTGAAGCCTTTTGGTTTCTCCAAATACCTAACTAGCACTAATCAAAAAGCCATACTACCTACACAATGAACATGTTATATTGTAAGATGCACAAGAACAACCAACAAAGGAATAATATATGATTTTTGGAAGCATGCCAAAAGAGGTAGCAATAAGTAAAAACAAGTGATATATGATGACAAGGAAAAGAAGAGCTTAAATCCTCTTTAAAGTGATACGCAACCCTGAAATAAAATTGGTAACAATATAACAGTATATACACCAATTAGACCAAAGAGAGAAGTGTGGAAGTTGTGACTATGTGCAATAAAGTACACTCACTTATGGAGCTCTTTAGGCATATCAAATGTACCACATTTTTTATGCTGCTTCATTGACAGATGTTTTTTTGAGCGTTTTGAATGGCTCTGCAAAGCCCTAAGACGAGAGCTAAAAGCTGCACCATGACTCTGCACGAAATTGTCTAGAAGGATCCAATTATCAATTTTTTTGTTTCTGGATCCCTGAATGTATTTCTGAGCTGAATCACCAGTTTTGAGAAGCTCGTGCAAAATCTGATCGACCACGGTTCCTCTTCTATTAGAGATCTGCATGATTCCAAGAAGATGTTAGAAATGGAGCTACTTCTATATAAGCTTAGAATGGGAAAACTCATTGGTAAAAGCAGCATCTAGAGTTAAATAAAAGTTAAATCAGAGAAAATTTACCTCATTGGTTTTTAGCAGATTCTCATGTACAGTATGCGAGAGTTGAAAATATGTTGGATCATTTGCCTCCTCGTCTATATATTAGAATTGAGTCAACATAACAAAATTATATGTACGTATATATATATATATATATTAAGAACTTATTCATAAACAGAAGTATGTGCAGCAAAACTGAATCTTACCTTGTGTCGTAACGTGGCCTGAAAAGGTAACACTCCCTACAAACATCCAGATTAGCGAATTAGGAGAATAGTACTTGTCTAAGTAGTTGATTAAAAATGCTCCAATAGAATACATAAAATTACTTAAAATAGATTTAGGATGCAAAGAGGCAAAACCTAAACTAAACTGGAACAAAGTAATGAGAAAAAAGACCTTGACAAGAAGAAAATAAAATTTATAACAAAAAAGAGTGGGACGTAATTCATCTGCACGATTGCATTCATATTGGACCAGAGCAAGGAGAATTCTGATGAGGATAGATATTTTAAAAAGAAAATCAACTTAATATTGAACTAAAAGATTTACTTCCGCAGACATAAAAATCTATTATTAATTGAGTATGATTAACGAGGAACCTCAATAACTGACAACCGTCGTACATGGTCATGGAAGAAGAAAATGATGAATATTAGCAACTATGTGTTTATGTACCTTCAGCAGAAGGATTTCACATACTTAAAACCTCAGCATCTCCGTGAAACAAACCAAAATCATAGTAAGTTTAAAGAAAATAGGACCCTCAGGAGTTCTCCAAGACCCTGGGAGAAAGACGGATGAATACAAGAAACGAACAATATTGCCTTTGCCGTCCATTCTATAGTAAAACAACAAAATTCAAACCTGTAGCACCACCTCAAAGCCCAAAAACCATAAACATGGTTGTAGTCAAGAAATCACAGGCTTCAATAAGCATTCCAAACGACCACATTAGATTAGAGTTCACTAGCTCTTACCTCATATTACCAGTTGTTTGGACACGACGTCGAGCGTTATGCGTTGCAAAAATTAAAAGTTAAGATCGAGTCATCACTAGACGAAGACTAAAGAATATTCCTAAATTTCCTGGGAATATTAACCTTTTACATGTCTTCTTATACAGTTGGTTTAGAAAAGTATCTTCTTCATGCTATTCAAATGTAGTTGAGGTCAGTCACATAATCACATTCTTAAATCCATAATTACTATCCTTTTTATTTTGTGTATGTATGTAATGAAATCAAATCCTAATTTAAACCTCACACAATAAAATGACAGTCACTCCATCCCTCTTATGAGTATGTATTTAAAACATCATTCTTATCCATCTCAAAAACTAAATAATATTCTAATTTAAAATCCATACATATCTATATATATATATAGGTTCCCAAAATAGCACATAATCAACAGAACTTGTTTAATCATAAAATAAAAAACCTAAGTTGTAGAAAATCTGAGTAACAACCTTTCTTAGATGAGAAATTTGAAGAGACTTTGACTGAGGGAGAAATTAGACGTGTTGAGGATGAATCTGTGGTTTCAATAGCTCCTTTGTTTCCGTCATAATTAGTCTTTTTATTCTTCTTCTGTTGGTGTAAACGATGCTCAGCTTCGGCGAGGGCAAACCTTCGCTCCAATGCATCTAAGGTGCGTTTCTTTTGATCTTGAGGAGTTGCGTCGCTTGTCATTGCAATATTGGTAGATGCACAAACAACACCTGTAAAAAACTGTATTATTTCTTTTGGAAGAAGATATATGCATATATCTCTATATACTATACTTATATATATATATATACTATTAAAAGTGTGAAGAATTTCAGTGTTTCAGTATTTATAATTAAAATTTTATGTGGTTTTTTAATTTATAAACCCAATTCTACTTGAATTCTTTCTAATATCTCTCTTTCCTCCAAATCTATTTGTATAGATATTTTTATTATTTATACATCATATTGCATGCAATACTATATGCTGGTTACCAATCGAATATCATGTGATCGACCAATTTTAAAGGGTTCATGAGAGCTATATGCCAAAGATTAATTTATATACATTTAAAATAGAGAAAAAGAATATCAGACATTCATCAAAGGCGTACAACCATCTTTAAGGGGGTCAAAATCCGCTGCTTTCACATTGGTAGGACAATTTGTTTATAAATTACAGGTTAAGTTAAAGTCTACCTTCAGTTTAGGAATGAGCAAAAAGGAAAGAAAACGGAAAAATGAGTGCAAATAAACTAACCATTAGCTAATGAAAGCTCCGGACTCGTGTCAGTGTTTGCTATCTGCAAGATGAAGCAAAACCCAATAGAACCTTAAAATACAGAAGAACAATTAATATAATTAATGCTAAAAGTTATCATCAATATAAGCAACAACAACCATAGTAGAACAGAAACAAAGTATTCATGCTAGCCTGGGAAAAGTTAGGTCTTTGATTCAACACCAGTTGATAAACCAACACTAGATCAATGGTTATAGCTTACGGCTTTGATTCAATACATATCTCTGCATATCGATATATATATATACACGTATGTAAAAAATTTAGTGCTTCAACTCGATTGGAATGTTTGCAGATTCACATTTACCCATGTATATATACATAGATAAACAGAGATGGAAAATTGAATATATGTAGAAATATAGCTCGTGATCGAACAAACAATTTTTGTAGAATGGAAGTTCAAAACCCCTATGGGTGTGGGTGTTACAAAACTAGATATACACGTCTATAAACAGAAAAAAAATAATAATAAGCAATTGAAGAATTCCCACAAACCTGTGTGATTTATTAAGAAATAAATGATTAGATAGAGAGAGAGAGACGCCTTAGATGTTTGAGGTGAGGAGGAGGAGCTGTAGAGAGTGAGATGCGTTTGTGCCACTGGAAAGAAGATAAAAAAAATAGATTTTAGGGTTTTTTTGTAACATAATAATGTATATGCGGGGGACAAAACGACGACGTTTTAGCCTTTTCCTTTATATCTTTTTCTTTTTTTCCTTTTTTTCTTTCTAAAAGAATAATGAATGAATGTTATTTATCCACAAAAATTGCCGCCATAATTTTTTGTAGTGATGTCTTTCCTTTAGCTATGTACTTCACTCTATCCATATATGTTTTTTTCTTATTCTTTATTCGAAATGAGAAAATCTTTTTCTTTTATCATTCTCCCCTTCTGATCTTATATTAGTTTATAGAATTTGTGTTTATCACTATGTTGTGTCTCTTTTTTTTCTTTTTCTTTTTTGTTTAGGATATATTAGTTTAATTTTAATTTACCTACTTTACTATGTGTTTTTATTTTACTATATCAATTTGAATTTGTGAATTTATTTAGTTGTGATATTTACATCATCGAAATTAAAGATTATAATAATTATGTACCTTCCATATACTTCTTAATAGTCCATAATGAAAATTTATACTTGTTAATTTACGATGACGAAATCTTCCCCGGAGAGAGGCGTAGGGAATCCAAATTGATTTAGGAAGATATCGATTCCAAGTCGCAAAGCTATTAAGTTGATTTCTTGCATTGACATCATCACATCCACTATGGTTAAAATTCAATTACATATGCATTTTGTATGAAGTTAATTTTAGTAAACCCCCATGTGGTTTGAAAAAAAATCACTTTGCCCCCTTCCTATACAGAAAACCCCCTGCATTTATCAAATTGTATCAGTTTTCACATTTTCCTATAATTTTGGACCAAAATACCCCTTAAATTTAATGAAAAATGATTTAAAATTCAAAAAAACATATAAATTCGAAAAGACATATAAAATTCGAAAAAAACATATATAATTAGAAAACAATATATAAAATTCATAAAAATATATATATAATTCGTAAACATATATATAAAATTCGTAAACAATATATAAAATTCGAAACAAATATATAAAATTCGTAAACAATATATAAAATTCAAAACTTATATATTATTACTTGTATTCTCTTGTAACCTTAATATATTCTCTTGTTTTTACATCTTCTTACTTGTTTTTTCAAAATTTATATGTTTTTTCGAATTTTATATATTGTTTTATGAATTTTATATATTTTTACGAATTATATATATATATTATGAATTTTTTTATATATTTTTTTCGAATTTTATGTTTTTATATATTTTTTATATATTTTTTCAAATTTTATATATATTTTTCGAATTTTATATATTTTTTCCAATTTTTTATGTTTTTTTCAAATTTTATATGTTTTTTTCAAATTTTATATATATTTTTGAATTTTAAATTATTTTTCATTAAATTCCAAGGGTATTTTGATCCAAAATTATAGGAAATAGGGCAAGCTAATACAATTTGATAAGTGCATGAGGATTTTCTGTATAGAAGGGGGGCAAAGTAATTTTTTCTCAAACCACATGGAGTTTTACTAAAATTAACTCTTTTGTATGTGAGTAACCACTAACAAAACTGATATTTGTATTGGATAATGTATTTCGATTATATTTTCAAATTTTTATGATAATATTTTGTTTAATTTTCTTTTTAAATTAGTAAATTTAATTTTGTCTCTAACTACATTCTTTATATTATACTACCTAGCAATAAAGAAGATTGGGATAGACACTTGACTGATTAATTGAGAACCAATATTATTATACTTTTCTACATCTTATATATTATATTGTCACATTCTATTGTGATTATCAACGGAATCTAATATGATCGAATAATTTTATAGGAAACTCTTATATGTCTACATTTTTCATTGCTACATACTTTTTTTTTTATGTGACTGCTTTAATATGTATTAATATTAATTTTTTAAAAGTGAATTAGTTTGAGTTTGAGGACTTTTTATTTTTTTTCTTTGTGATTTTAATATATTAATATGTATTTTATTTAATTTTATGCAATCTACTTCTATTATTTGAGAAATAAAATTTTGAGATATTTAATTCGCGCTATATATCTATTATTTATTTTTCTTTATTTGTTGTGAATTCCATATATAATTTTACATAATACACACACACACTCATGTGGGGTGTTCTTCATGACTGAGCGACTTTCTTTATACTTTAGTACTAATTATTTTTAATATGACATAAATCTGAATACAACTTCTTCCTTTTGGGCCTGTTTGGTAGTGTTGTGTTTATGTTTGTGTTGAAATAAACAAAAAACACGTTTTTTGTTTTTTTGTTTATTCATCCAAAAACATAAGTATGTTTGGTAGGGATGTTTTTTGGGTTGAAATTAAAAATCAATAAACACGTTTGGCAAAATCCTATTTTTCATAATAGAAACAGAAAAACACATTTGGCAGAACCCTATTCTTTTCATATAAAGAATGTTCTGTATATTTTTGAATTAGTTTCCCCACAAGCAAAATATTTCAAACCTATGGCTATATTTCTGGGGACAAACAGCTGACAGGTGGTATAGGCCAAGAAAATCAGATGAACATGTAAAAAATAATTTTTTAAAAAATGGTACAGTTTATGGTAGAATGTTTGCAGAAAAGGGCATTCTATTAACCTCCCAAGGGGTTGACTGAAGTTGTAATTCCCTCGACCAAATGAGCTTCATGAAACGTTAGATCTAAGATTCGACTCCCCGGTATTCTAAACAATTCCTCGGGGCCACACCCGAAAGTGAAAGCCCAACCCTCATCTCAGTCGTGTGAAGGGGGCATTTTGCATTTTCCCGTTAAATATCGAACAAATGAAAAAAAACAGAAAAAAACATCCTATAAACAGACGGAAAATTTCTCCATTCTAAGCAAGTTAAATACTCGACCACAAATATGTAAATCATATTAAAATTCATAACAAACACTCATGCACTCATCTACCATTCTTGTTTTATCTTTTTGCTACAGTAAGATGGAGTATTATATACATTAGCAACATCACTTTCTGCTAGTGGGCTAATATTGAGCAAAAAGTCCTTTTCCTATGACCTAATCCCACATTGATTTTGTAAATTAAGAACTATAAACCCTAAATTTCCTAATGCCTTCAATATATTATCAGCACTCAAACAAAACCCAAGTGGGCGAACATTGTAAGCATTGACAACATCAGCAAATTAATCAATATCATCACATCAAACTAGGGTTCGCCTATAAACGGAAAAAAAAAAAAAAAGTGATAGAAACAAATATTTGGTAAATTAGGGTTGAAGAAGAAAAAGAACTACTCACTTTGATGGCCTAGTACATGGAATCGAAGCTAGAAAGTGTTGTCCTTTTCGACCTCAAGCTCCTCACCGTCAATCCTTATACGTCTACTGGTGTTGGTCGGCCTGTTTGGTTGGAGAGAAAATGGAAGGGAAAAAGATGGGTATGGAGGAAAATAGGTTAGTGCTGCTTGGTATTTATCCGTGCGTTGGTTAGAGGCCCAAGTAAAAAAACACCAATTTACTGTTTTTTGCATTTGTACTAGAAGTGACGTGTGTTAATTTACCGTAGATTCAATACTTGGACCAAAAAATTCAATCTTTTAATCTAAAATTTAAGAAAAAAAAAAAAAAAAAAACTAACCAAACAGGCCTACTGATCATGTGTGGCGCGTTCGTTCTATATTTATATGTATTAGTTTAAGTTCGAAGAATTGATTCATCCTCTTAACTACATTTCTTAATCCTTTTGATCGATTATATTTTTTTCTTCTTTTTTATATACTAGCTTGGATTTTTATTTATCTATTTTAACTATATTAGTTTTAGTTTTAGTAGGCTTTTTTATTTTAGTTTTTGATATACTAATTTGAATTTCTCTTCTTGATTTTACGTTCTGTATCTATATGTAGTACTTGTGCGTAATAGTTTAAGTGTGGGGAATTGAATTATACACCATAATTTATATTCTTTATCATTTCTTATTATTTTCATTCTGGCTTTCAATATATGATTTTTTTTTCCTTCTTACTACATTGTTGAATTTGTGAGATTGAATTCACATCAAAATATTGGTCTTCAAAATATTAGTTGGGGGTCATTTTTTATTTTATTTTCTATAACTAAATGTATTATTCTATATGTGAGAGATTGAATTCACAACGAATATTGAAGAATTATTTTATCTTATCATGTTACCCTTTGTTTATGTTCTTTTTGGCATGAGAAATTATAAGAGCTTACAATATGACATATATTATCTAGGGTTAATTTTATTTACACTCCCTAAACTTTATCTATACATTAAAATGATCCTTTCAGGTTTGTATAAATGTAGTTGGACCCCTTATTTTAGAAAAAGCAACCCATTTGCACCCCATTATGTTCTTTTTGAACCTTTTCAGACCTGAAATCATTTTTAATACCTAAACTATCCCTCTAGTATATGTTTGTATGTGTCTGTATAAATTTATAATTGTAGAAATACAAGTGGATTAGAAGAGTTGTTAATCTTACTGAGAAAGCCAATGGAAGATCGAGGTCGACAATGGCGCCGGAGGGCTGAAGTGTTGAATGTGTTTGTAATGGCTCCGTGTGGCCGTGGGTGAATTCTAGACGGGTTGATCCATGAAAAGTTCTGGATTGTTGCTATTTTGCCTAGTTCAAGCCCACCGCTAAAAAGTCTAAAAAAACAAGTATATTTTTTCCCCCTCAAAAAAATGTGTATGACCCTGTTGGATTGGATTTTCAAATATTGTTTTTGGCTTCCTAGAAAAAAAACTATTTTGATTGATGTTTGAAATTTATGGACTTTGGAATAGTGTTTTAAAGAAGCCGATGGTACTAGCTTCTCAAAACAACTTCAGTTTCTCTGCGGAAAGTCAGAACTAAAATCTATGTCAAACATGATCTATATACCAACTAAAATTTATTTTTAATTTTTCTATAAATATCATAGATTCATAATTTCCTTCAAAAGTAATATTTTATTTTATTCAGATTCTCTCCCTATAGCTCTCTGGTTCCGCCAATTTACTAGTTTAATTATGGGGCAAAGTGCAAAAAAATCCTTTTTAGTATTGGAAAAACTAAAATATCTCCTTAAAAGCTCATTTATGTTCAAATGAGGACTTGACATGATATGATATGAACCTTAAGGACATTCTTTATTTTGTTAAATATAATAAATAAATAAAATTAACAGTTAGGTATAAGTTCCGAATAATTTGGGTATTAAAAGGTATATCACATATGTGACTATCATACGAGATATATATATATATCAACTGGTCCATGGCCTTATATAGGCCCGTGTAGACCCGTTCAGAGTTTTCGAACGAATCTTAACTTTTGAAAAATAAGCATAAGCTATGAAAAAGATTAATGGTCAGAAGAAAATAGAAAATTCAAGAATCAGCAAATACTGGAGCAATCTCGGGATCCCTTTCCCTCTCTCTTTTTCTTTCTTTTATACATGAAAACTGGTCTCTCCCCCATAAATGGGTTTTAATACATATTAAATACAATATCTACTTTAATGTTTCATCAAAAACTGCCATAATAAATCTTATGTCAGTTTTGATTCTATATATTTAAAACGACCATTTCCTTAATGGCTTTAATCTGAAATGAGCCTATATCCTTGGATTTTATTTTCTAATTGGGCTTTTAAAAATGGGTATACTGATCCAATGTAATTTGTACGATGGGCCTGATGAAAAATGGGCTTACACTTTGCCCCCAATTCCCAAGCCCATTTCATTTTTGAAATAGGGTGGGAATCCGAAGAGCCATGTGTAACTGCTATTTTCCCTATTTCCTGTGTTTCCTTAAATTTATCTTCCCAGTTTACAAGAGCAGATTCACTCCATTTGAAGACGATTCCCAGCAAGGAACTCCTAGAGGTTAGTTTTTCTCTTCCATCCTTCATATTTCTTTCATTAATCAAAGAGTATTATGAGTAGTGGTAGCAGCCGAACCCCCTCTCTGGAGGTGGTTGTCGATGATGCCCCAGATATTTCTTCCTCTGAAGTTGCCCCCAATTTGATTGAACCAAGTTCCCAGAAATTTTCCCGAAAACAATTACGAAAATTGCCTTTAGCCGCTCGGTGTCGAATTGAGTTTGACATACCAAAAGATGTTTCGATTTCTGAATATTCTTCTGATTTGAACTTCAAAACTTACGAAGAGGTTGAACCAGGCGAGGTTTTGTTTTCTGCACATCACTTGGCCGTTCTTAGATTTCCTTTGCATCCGTTCTATCATTATATCCTTTTTTCTTTAGGACTTGCCCCTTTGCAAGTAAACCCTAATTTCTTCAGGGTTCTATCTGTTATGCTCGTTCTGAATCACGAACGAGGTTTGAACCTAAGTTTAGATGATCTTTTGCTTTGTTACAAAGTCGATCAGATCAGAAAAAACCCCGGACGATACCATCTGCACCCCCATTCAACTCTAAAACTTTGCGAAGGCAATCTTTCTTCTGAGAAGGAGTGGAAAGATAAGGTGGTGAAAATTGGGGGAAAATGGAGGGTGGATGCGTCCGGCCCGTATCCTCTGCCAAGGGCCTTTGGTATATGTAAGAAACTGAAATGTGGATTCAAAAATCCTGGCAAGTGTATTTTTCATACTTTATAAATTTCGCCTGCTTTATTTTGATCTTCGTACTTGTTTGTTTGTTGATCGTATGTCAATGTTTTATATACAGTCGAACGGGTTGAATATCTGAACGAGAAAGTATTTTCGTCTCTTCCGTTCAGCAAGTCACTTTTGACTCCCAAAAATTTGAAATTGATCACTGCCAGTGCTTCAGAGGCGACTATTATGGAAATTCCGGTCACCGCCTCCAAGCGTGCTGCTGCACAAAAATCTACTCCCCCTGCCAGCTCGACAGTTGAGAAAGGCAAGGGCCAAGTGGTCGATCTGACTGAAGATCCGAAGAAGACAAGGGGGCATCTGAAGAGGACGAACACCGAAGACAGTGGTAATGCTCCGAAAAAGCTGCTGCTGGGCCCCCCTTCTGAACATGCGAAAAGAATTGATTCTGACAAGCATGAAAAGCTTGTTAAGAAAGCCAGATCTGTGAGCGGCTACACTATCCGAGACTACTGTTTTCCTCCATCGTTTGATCCTGAAGGTGAATGGATCCCCAAGTTCGAGAAGGGCGATGACAGTGTTCTGAATCGTCGAACGTTGGCAATGTCTGATCCTGATTCTTTGTTGGCTCTCGCTCGTGGCATGTGGCCTCCTAAAGATGAACTTTTTCAGCAGCACGTAGACCAGAAAGAGCTTCTTGCTAAGGCTCCTGTTTCTATTCTAGAGGTACCAATGTTTTTTTTTTTTTTTTTTTTTTTTTTTGACAAACATTTCTTCTCTTTTTAGTCTGTGTTCAATGTTCTAGCTCTCTGTAAGGCTGTGGAGATGGGAGAGTATAAGAGAAAGAGCATTGATGATGCATACCTTCGAGCCGATAAATGTGCTATGTTGGCTGAAAAGCAGAAGAAGATCTTGGAGCTTGAGGTGGAGAGTTTAAAGAATCTCCATAAGAAAGAATCCGATCGGAATGCTGAGCTGACAAAGCAGATCCATAACCTTGAAACTTCTAATGCCTATCTGAATACGGGTTTAGAAATTTGCCGAAGGGGAGGTCTGGACATGCATCGGCGGTATGTGAACATCTTTGACATAAAGTTCTGTGATGGGTTCAGATTTTGCTTTGATCAAATGTCATCAGATCCATCTGCTCGTTCATATGATAATCCGGCCGCCCATGATGCCGCTTGTGGAGTCGTTCATCCATATAAAGAGCCTGAGTCTTCCCAAGATGAAAAAGATTTAGCTCAATTCATTTTGCATGGGATCATTCCGGTCGAACGGCTAGAGCCTGTGGCGGATGACAATGAAGTGCCAGCTGAGCCTTCCGTTCCAGCTTCAGAGAGCCAGCATCCTCCTATTAATGATAGCAATCCTCCACTTTCTTGATTTAGAAGTTTCTCTCATTGAACAATTTTTTGGGTCTGTATATTTTAGATGCTCCTGTGATGAGCGTTTTTTCGGACAAGTTTTTGGAACAGCGCTGACGTGTTTTAATGTTTTTCGAACAGGATTGCACTAAGGTGCATAGCTATTTTATAAACAGATAACATTTTTTGAACAGGATTGCACTAAGGTGCAGAGCTATTTTATAAACAGATAGCATTTTTTGAACAGGATTGTACCAAAGTACATATAGTTTTTCTGAACGATGGCACCGAGGTGCATAGATGTTTTTCTGAACGGATGGCACTGATATGCCTTATATGTATATATATATATATATATTCGAACAGGATGATGCAATCTTTTGAACTATCTTTTTGATGCGTATCCATATACGTCTTTGTTGCAAACAGGAACTTGGTGCCATCTTCATGATGGTCTTTTGCCTAATAGGCATATGTATTTTGGCCAAGTACTTTGAACAGAAATATGAGAAGACATGAATAACATCTTTATTGATTCGACATGGATCCTTATCATACAAAATGATCAATTTAAATTTTATTGAAAATACCTTTTGAGGTGTATAGCATTCCAAGCTCGTTCGATCTGTTTTCCATCCTGATCAGCCAATCGATAGGCGCCTTTCCCGATCACTTCTGTTACTGTGTATGGCCCATCCCACGTGGGATCCAGCTTGTTTGATCTGCTAGCCAATACCCTTAGTACTTGATCGCCAACTTGGAATGATCTTGGCTTTACTTTCTTGTTATAACTCCTCATCAACATTTGTTGATACTCCGCCAATCTTATTGAGGCCATTTCTCTATTTTCATCTATGAGATCACCTTCGATTTTTAAGATTTCTTCGTTCTGCTCAGGATCGAATAGATGAGTTCTTGTTGTGGGGATATCCAACTCAATTGGGATCACCGCCTCGACTCCGTATGCCATAGCGAACGGAGTCATTCCGGTTGGCTTGCGTGGAGTCGTTCGGTAGCTCCATAGGACTCTCGGTAATTCATCTAACCATCGTCATTTTCCTTCGATCCCTTCCAATTTTCTTTTTATCCCTACGAAAATCGTTCTGTTTGTTATTTCAGCTTGTCCATTTGCTTGCGGGTAACTGACAGATGATAAATTCTGATTGATCCCGTACTCATCCAGCAATGCCCGAACGTATTGATTGTCCAGATTTTTGCCGTTGTCCATCATTATGTACTTTGGTACCCCAAATCTGTAGATTATACGATTCAAAATAAAATCTATCACTTGAGTGTGAGTGATTCTTACATAAGCCTTTGCTTCCACCCATTTAGTGAAATAATCTGTGGCCAAAAGTACATGTTTTTTATTCGAAGCTGCTCGTGTTAATGGTCCGACCGCATCCATCCCCCATCGTGCGAACGGAACAGGGGAGGCCATCGCTGTGAGAAGCTCGGCCGGTTGATGAATTATGTGCGAATGTCTCTGACACTTGTCACATTTTCTTGCGTATTCTTCTGCGTCCCGGATCATGTATGGCCAGAAATATCCTTGTGTGATTGCTCTATGAGATAATGATCTACCTCCGATATGACTTCCACAAGTCCCATCGTGTAACTGCTTGAGTACCTCTTGTGCTTCTGATGGTGTCAAACATCGCAGATAAGGCCCACTTGACGATCGGCGATAAAGATAGCCATCGATCACTGAATACTTGGTAGAGGTTGCTCTTATTTTCCCTGCTTCTCGTCGATCCTCAGGTAGAACGCCGATCAATAAATACTCGAGGATTGGATCGATCCAACTTGGCTCGTACGGGATCACGCATACCTCCTTCATTTTACCGATCGAAGGGGTAAATAGTTCATCCACCGGGATTATTTTGACCATATCGTCTCCTGCTGAGGATGCTTGATTCGCTATATGATCGGCCTCATGATTTTCTGTCCTTGGAATTTGTTTAAAAGTGATTACCCGAAAGTTCCTCATTTCTTCCTGAACGATATTTTTATACTGCAACATTCTTTCCTCGCTAGTATTATAACTCCCTGTGATCTGATTTACAATTAACTGAGAATCGCTGAACACAGTTAGTTCTTTAATCTGGAGCTCCCTTGCCAATCTCAACCCTGCCAACACGGCTTCGTACTCAGCTTCATTGTTTGAACTGTCAAAGGACAATTTGATAGACTGCTGTAACTTGGTGCCTTTTGGGGATATTAGTTCGATCCCCACACCTGCCCCCAGATTATTCACTGATCCGTCTACATAAAGTAACCACTTTGGATTTATGTTGCAGACCTCATCTTCGGCTGCTTCATATTCTAGGAGGAAATCTGCCACAACTTGACCTTTTAAAGATGTTCGTGGCTCATAAGTAATGTCGAACATGCTCAATTCTATCGACCACTTTGTCGTTCTTCCTGAGAAGTCCGGTTTTGACAGAATTGCTTTGATCGGAAATGTAGTTGGAATTCTGATCGGATGGGACTCGAAATAATGCCGAAGCTTTCATTTTTCCTGGACCAATGCCAAGATGATCTTCTCTGTCTTTGAATATCTTCTCTCGGCGTCAAGCAATGTCTTGCTCGCGTAATAGATCGGGTACTGTCTGCTCCCATCATCTCTTACCAACGCTGAACTGACAGCGTTCGGAGAAACCGCCAAGTATAAAATTAAGGATTCATGATTCTTGGGCGCCATAAGGATTGGTGGTTTTGCCATATAGAGTTTTAGCTGGTCAAAAGCTTCTTATTGTTTTTCCCCCCAAGCAACCGTTTTCTTAGACTTCAAGACGTTGAAGAACGGTTTGCATCTATCTGATAATTTGGATATGAACCGACTCAGAGCTGCTAGTCTTCCTGTGAGTACCTGGATTTCCTTTGGGGACTCAGGCGCCTTCATCTGAATCAAAGCTTGAACTTGTGTTGGGCTTGCTTTGATTCCATCTTTATTAACTATGTGACCCAAGAATTGTCCGGAAGAAACACCGAAAGTGCATTTTTCCGGGTTTAGTTTCATTTTGTGCGATCGCAGGGCTGCAAACACATCTTCCAAGTGCTTCAAATGATCATTCTTTTGCTGGCTTTTAACCACCATATCATCAATATAAGCCTCCACCGTGTCCCCTATCTGGGTCTTGAAAATCCGATCAATTAATCGTTGATAAGTCGCACCTGCATTTTTTAGACCGAACGGCATGACCTTGTAACAATAAGTCCCTCGTTCGGTGATGAACGCCGTTTTGTCTTCATCCTTTGGGTTCATCGGGATTTGATTGTACCCTGAATAAGCATCCAGGAAAGTGAGACGTTCGAACCCTGTAGTCGCGTCGATCATGCGGTCAATCTTCGGCAGAGGAAAACTATCATTCGGACAAGCTTTATTTAGGTTGGTGAAGTCCACACACATTCGGAACTTCCCGTTCTTCTTTTGTACAACGACAACATTGGACAACCACATAGGATAGTGAACTTCTCTGATAAAACCAGCATCTAACAAGCGGCTAACCTCTTCAGCTACAAACTTTCCTCGTTCGGTTCCGATCCTTCGGGGTCGTTGCCGTACGGGTTGGGCATTGGAATAAACATTTAATGTGTGCACCATGATTCCTGGGTCGACCCCAGGCATATCGCTATGCTCCCAAACGAAAACATCAATGTTCGATCGCAACATAGAAACCAAGCTGTTCCTTTCATCAGGGTTTAGTCCCCTTCCAATTCGGGTGGTTTTTCCCTTGTCTCCGTCGATCAGATCTACTGTGATGGTATCCTCTGCGGCTTTCTCAGCATCATCAGTCTGATCGCGGAGGCTCGGTAATTGCTACATGCTTCGTTCGGAACTTTCGCCTTTCATTCCTTTGGTAACGATGGCATAGCATTCTTTCGCCACCACTTGATCGCCTTGAATATCAACAAACCCTTTCCCTGAAGGGTTAGCACATCGCATCACCTGGTGTAGAGTGGAAGGAACTCCTTGCATTCGGTGGATCCAACCTCTTCCCATGATCATATTGTAAGAAGGTTGTATGTCTACTAACATAAAGTTTTCTGTCAAAGTTCGCTTCGCGGCCGTCACTGGTAAATTCAGCACCCCGATTGGACAAATCCTTTTTCCATCAAAGCCTGCCAGCGGACTGGCTGTTGGTCTGATCAACTCCAGGCTGATGCCGATCTTCTCGAAAGCTGATTTAGTTAGGATGTTCGTGCTGCTACCTGGATCAACTAACACCCTTTTAACTAAACAATTTGAAACTATGATCGAAATTACCAGTGGGTCATCATGTGGAATCTGGACACGTCTTAAATCTTCTTGTGTAAATGATATTGCGGGCATTGGGTAGTTCCGAATGACATTCACCTCCCCAACCCTTCGGATTTTGTTGGCATTTCGCATGCGTGAACGCTGAACCGAACGGCTTTCCTCATCCTCCTCGGGTTTCCCATGGATTGTGTCAATAATTTTTACCGGCTGCCCACCTACAATTTTGTTAGGTTTCGGCCGATCAAAATTCTTGACTCCATTGTCCACATACTCCTTCAAATCTCCTTTGGCTATCAAGGTCTCAACCTGCCTCCTCAGTTGTCTGCACTCATTGGTTAGATGACCGAAGTCATTGTGGAATGCACAATGCCTTGTACGGTCCTGCAACTCTGACGGTGTTTTCAATGGAAATGGGGGTCGAAAAATACCCTTCGCCTTATTCTCGTTGTACAACTTTGCTAAAGTTGTTCGGAGTGGAGTTTCAGGTATGTCAAACCTTGGTCTCCTCTCATGCTGTCTATATGGAGCCGATCGGTGACTGTTCGTATTATCTGCCTTCTTGATTATCCTTTCCTTTGATTTGCTTTCGACACTGACTAATGCCGAACGATGGCCTCTTTCTTGCTCATCCTCCTCTAATCTCAGATATCCCTGCGCCCGTGAATTCAACTGACCATGTTGAGGGGTGTTGATTTCACCAAAGATCTATGGAAGCTGGTCCCTTGTTCGATAGCCACCTTGAAAGCTTCCACTGCTGCTGGTTGATCACAACTGGGTATCATTCCCATTTCCAAATTGAATATGGAAAGGAAATTCTTCAATGTTTCACCTTTCGCTTGCCTCATCGTAAACAGGTTAGAAATGGTCCTCTTCTGCTTCCGATTCCCGAAATACTGTGCCAGGAACTTTTCCATCAGTGTTTGGAAAGAATCGATTGAACCTCCTGGCAATTGCCTAAACCATAACAGAGCAGGGCCCGTTAGGCTTGTAGAGAAAGCTTTGCACATTAGTGCATCATCAGCCATATCGAGCGTCATCATCTGCTCCACATGAAATAGGTGCTCGATTGGGTCCTGTGTCCCATCGAACATAATGAATTTAGGCATCCTGAATTTATCTGGCCTTCTCGCCTGCTGAATTTCGGGGCTGAACGGAGATCTAATCATTTTAGCTGTCATTTTGATAGCTAGATCGGCTGACGACTGTGTTCTGAGATCTTTTACTTGTTCATCTACGATCTTTTGAAGTCGGGTTACCATATCAAGCGGAACTGCATGATTATTGATATTTGCTTCATCTGCGATCGGTTGGGTGTGAGCAGGATCTGCTGTGCGATCTGCTGAACTTGCCTCATTATGATTGTCTTCTTCTTCAACACCAGGGCCATTACGACGCCCTACTATTGGCAATTCTGGGTGTTCGGATTGATCTAACCTTTGCTTTAATTCTCGATTTTCTTTCTCGAGTGCTTCCAGGCGCTGAAGGATAGCAGCTGTATCACCTAGCTGAGTAGTGATTTCTTCCGCCATTGATCAAATAACCTCTGTCTGGATATCAGCTTTCCACAGACGGCGCCAAAAAGTGTAGACCCGTTCAGAGTTTTCGAACGAATCTCAACTTTTGAAAAATAAGCAGAAGCTATAAAAAAGATTAATGGTCAGAAGAAAATAGAAAATTCAAGAATCAGCAAATACTGGAGCAATCTCGGGATCCCTTTCCCTCTCTCTTTTTCTTTCTTTTATACATGAAAACTGGTCTCTCCCCCATAAATGGGTTTTAATACATATTAAATACAATATCTACTTTAATGTTTCATCAAAAACTGCCATAATAAATCTTATGTCAGTTTTGATTCTATATATTTAAAACGATCATTTCCTTAATGGCTTTAATCTGAAATGAGCCTATATCCTTGGATTTTATTTTCTAATTGGGCTTTTAAAAATGGGTATACTGATCCAATGTAATTTGTACGATGGGCCTGATGAAAAATGGGCTTACAGCCCGTTTGGAAAGGGGCTGGTTTGTTTTTGTTTTTAATTTGGGAACAAAACTTTGACACTTAAATTTTTAAAAATATTTTAGTGAACAAATACAAAAATAATCCCAAATCTGATAATATGAAATTGATTTTTTTTTTATTCTATACACACTTATATATATATATACACACCCCCTTCCCTCTCCACCACCATCACCCGCCGGCACCACCGAATTGGGGCAAACCTCTCTATCCATAATTGCCCTCCTTTTGGAACAATCAATATAAATTGATTTCAAACACATTTTTGTTTTTGTTTTTTTGAAAAAAAATACAAAGAAAAAGACAAATACATATTTTTATTTTTTCATCCAAAAAACAAATATAAAAATAGAGATATCCAACCGGGACTTAGTAACAATCAAAATCTAACCGTTACTTGACAACAAAGATATCTTTGCAATTTTTTTTTAAAAAAAATTAACATACTTATCTAACCTAAATGAAGGAATGATCAAATATTAAACTCTGAAATTCTTTTTTCCACTTTAAAAAAAATTAACATACTTATCTAACCTAAATGAAGGAATGATCAAATATTAAACTCTGAAATTCTTTTTTCCACTTTGCCCTTAAATTATATTGCCTCAAACATTAATTACAGATATTTTGATTTACATTGGCTATTCCTCATAATTGTCATCGAAACCAAATCATTGTCCATTAATAAAATGTCTCTGTATTTTAAGTATATCTTCCTCTAAATAACAAAAAATTGCAAAGAAAGGAAGACATTTGGTATTGAACCATTGTAGTTTAATAAGAGAAAAACAATGAAAAGGGCAATGGCAAAAGCCCTCTTGAGACATCTATTTTTTTTTTTTTTTTTTTTTGTTATTTAATAAAAATATCATGAAACTTAAACCAGATCCTGATTTAGGATTAACCTTAAATTATAGTAATTTAATTTTCCCTTAAATGTCACTATAAATTATTATAATTATCCATAAATTATTATAATTATTTTATCTGGCAAAAGAATTTGACCTCAGTGTGAAACATTTGTTTTTGCAATAAAAAATTGAACAATGATGAGCAAGCACATGATCATAAACCAAGCTTTACAAGTCAGCTCTACTTCAAGCCAACCTGCAACCGTCTTAATCAGTAGTCAGCCGTTGATATGATCACCGTAAATTAGCAGCCGACACACGTGGAAAGATCAAGACCGTCGTTTTCGATTTGCAAATCTGACTCACTCGGACCAAAAGCTCGAAAACATCCATTAATGGTCGACTCGCATAAAAGTTGAGCTTATAATTTCCGATGGACCACTGAACCCTACTGTTTCAGTGTCACAGTAGTTGTAATATTTAATTTTCGCCTATTAACGCTTTAGCTCAGGAAAAATATACTTCTTTTTTTTTTCTTTTTTGGTGAAGATATGATTCGAATTTCAATGGTCGGTTAGGGTTTTATTTTTCAGATTAAATAAATAGGATGATTCAACTTCACGCTTCTAAAGTTACAGCTTCTTTCTTCTCTTTTTTTCCCTCACATTACATTCAATCTTGTGATTTAAGCAATCCTCACCTCTCACTCTCTCTCTCTCTCTCTGTATATATATATACACACACACAAACACAAACACGCACATTCTCTCTCTCCACTTATGCATACTCTCTCTCTCTCTCTCTCTCTCATATGTGTGAATAATATACAATCTCACTTCACGTTAGTTTGAATCTTCTGATTCAGTCAAATCTGCCTCTCTCTCTCTCTCTCTATATATATATATATATATATGTCATACATACACACACAATATATATACATATAAATATACTTGCTCATTTGAAAGGATCTCAGTTCATATCAGTTGAATCTTCTGATTAAATCAAATCTCTCCCTATCCTACTTAAAATTTGAACATTGAGAGCTTCATGTTTTGTGTTCTTTCTGTTTGGCTGCGTTCGTAGCACGAATCGTCTCTCTCTCATCTATCTATCTATCTATCTATATATATATATATATATGTATATTTTAGCCTTGTTGAAGTTTCGAGGTGCTAAATAGGTGGGGATTCACATGCAAATGTCGGAAGTTACAGGATCGAAGTCATGGAGGGACGAGCTGGTGAGTCTTGTGGAGGATTCAGGGATAAGATACAGAGGCGAGGCACTCGGAATTCCAACTACGCGTGATTTTGAAATGAAGCGATCGGAGTTCGTCGTCGCTGACGAGTCGCCGGAAGGCGAATCGGAGAGCTTGAAGGACCAGGTTAAAGGGTTCGCCAAAGCCTGGGGCGAATTGATTCTGGAATTGGGGAAAGGGTGTAGGGATGTGGTGCAGCAGAACTTTGCGAGGGAGGATTCTTATGTGGCGCGGAAGATGAGAGAGCCAGTGGCTAGGGTTTCTAGTAAATTGAGATTTTTGAATGAGTTTTTGCCCGAAGATCGTGACCCTCTTCACGCATGGCCGGTAATATTGTTCGTCTCCCTCCTTGCTTTTGCAGGTAATTTCAGGATTATTAAGACTTTTTTGTAGTCACATTTTGTTGATGTTGGAACAAATTTGATGAATTTTTGCTTCTTCGTATGGGTCATGGTTTAATGGTTTTTGAATTATTTTGCAAATTTTGTGGTCATTGCAAAGTTGTTATAATCTCATTGGAAAATAAAGGGTGTCATAATTGCTAAAATTTTAAAAAATCAATCAGTCCTAAGTCCTAACGTATATAGAGTAACTAACAAACAATGCAGGTGGTCTGATTTAATATATCCTGAAGCATTATGTTCTGTGAGTATATATAAGCTAGTCAAATAGCCTTATTCTTGCGAAAACCATCACTTTTCTATTAGATGGAATAGTGTAAGCTTTGGGATCTTAGTTGAGTGCAATTTCTATTTGTTTTTATCTTCACAATTCGGATTCTTAGCTCGAAATGTTTTATTATGTGCTAGTGTTCACTTGCTTATTTATGTTTTTCATTCTATATATTGAGACATTTGGGGGGCTTAGGATTCTTGGGCTAGAAGATATTCAATCCCAGATTGCGTGTCATCAAAATTGGGTCCTTGATCTCAATTATGGAACTGTAAGCAATGGATATTAGCATATCTTGGGTAGTTGAGGTCAGGCTGGCTGGGTTTGGTATAATGTAGTTGCTGCTACTGCACCTCAACACATTTTTCAAATGCGGGAGACTCGTTATATTTTCTCTTCTGGGTGGTGGATGGCACTTCATCATCAGCCTTTCTGGGAGAACTTCAATTATACATTGATCTTTCATTCTTTCTACTCTTTCGTCATTATCCCCACTTGACATATATTTTTCCCAATTATGCATGTGCAGCACTGAATGTAAATAGTAGACATGATAGCTTGGTTCCTCTGGTTAAGAGAGTACATGTACATCCTCCAAATGCTACACGTATTCCACTTCCGGATGGTAGATACATGGCATACCGTGAGCTTGGTGTGCCAGGCGACAGAGCTAGATTTTCTCTGATTGTTCCACACAGCTTTTTGTCCTCACGGTTTGCAGGTAATATTTTCTACTTAATTTTTTGAAGGATGCATTTTGAATCCTAAATTAACATGTCTACGCAATGCTGTCAATAGTCATGGTAACGTTGTGTGATTTGTTATTATTATTATTATTTTTATGAAAGGTATACCAGGAATCAAACTGCCGTTGCTGGCAGACTTTGGTGTTCGCATGATAACTTACGATCTTCCTGGTTTTGGGGAGAGTGATCCTCATCCCAAACGGAACCTTAACTCGTCAGCTCTGGATATGTTATACTTGGCAAATGCTGTTGGAATACAGGACAAGTTTTGGGTGTTGGGGCACTCAAGCGGAGCCATGCATGTTTGGGCTGCACTCAACTACATTCCCAATCGAATTGCAGGTATGAGGACTTTGTCTTCTGCTATACCTTAAATTTTTGGAACCACCTACTGTATCCATTGAAGTTATGGCATAACCACACATTTCATTACCTGTTGGGGTCCAGGTTACAGATCCTTTTCCCTATCAGGTAAGTAGTCACTCAAATTTCCTACACCGGGACTCAAACCAACCCACTCTCTTGGAGGGTAGGGAGGTTTTACCAGTGGGCTAATGACCCGTTGGTACCAGAAATATGAATCTTCTAAGGAAATCAGAAATGGAAGATTCATTAGTGATCTTTACTTACTTAAAATGGTCATAATATAACCAAATTGCGCCGATAGGAAGTCGAGAAAGTTCCCATGGTGCCACCAATGCCAGCTATACTTTTAGAACAACATATTGGGAGGACATAAATTCTGTTCATGAGCTAGACTCCAACCATAGCCAACCATGGTAAAGCCTATAACGGAACCCGTTGTAGCTAATGAGCTCTCTCTCTCTCTCTCTCTCACACACACACACACACACACACACACACACAAGCTCCAAGAGCATACAGAAAATCTTAAGAGGGGACATTGGACTTATCAATGAAATATTATCAAGACTACCCTAGTTGGGGAGAAATGCGTCATTAATAAGATGTAATCATTAGGGTTCTACTGCCAAAAATGGAGAGAGAGAAAAGGAAGCCCCTCACAACCAGATATAGGTTTATGGCATTCCCTTATAATCCAAGTATTAATCCTTGGAAGTTATGCTAATCATAAACTTATGTTAAAATATGCAATTACGATCTATAATTTGCTTATTCGGTGGAAATTTTGGTTTGTTTACTTGACCTTTTGTTCAAGTAATATACATGTATGACGAAATTTATGAAGACTGAGCTGCAGGAAAGCAGCTTTCTTTCTTCCTAGACTTATAGTTAGAGAGCCAACCACTTTGCCTTCCTCCTGAAAAATTAGTTATGGTTCTCTTCTTCAATTGAAATCTGTCAAGATCCAGGAGAAAAAGAAAAATACTCTAATAACATATTATCTGGTTAAATTTTCCTTTGATGTATCCATCTCTGATTTTGCAGGTGCAGCCATGATTGCTCCAATGGTTAATCCATATGAATCGACCATGACTAAGGAAGAGACGTCCAGAACTTGGGAAAAGTGGGTTCGAAGAAGGAAGTTTATGCTCTATTTAGCTCGAAGGTTTCCCAAATTTCTCAGTTCTTTTTATCGCCGAAGTTTCTTATCCGGAAACCATGGTCAGATTGATAAATGGTTATCCGTGTCACTAACAAAGAGGGTAATTATTTCTTAAATCTCTGCATGTATAAAAATAAATAAATAAATAAATAAAGCTTGACCACATGCATACAGGTTTTAATGTGAACTTCCATATATCTTGAGCTTTGGGTGACATCAATCTCCAATTTAAAATTGAATTGAAACCTGTTCCACCTGTTCAGAATTTATATGTTGCTTGCTTTAGTAGCATGAAAACTGCAGCATAAGTTTTATTCAATAGACAGTGCAACAAAAACAGAATGGTTCGAGTCAAATTTGGTTACTAGCAGATGCATTTGGTCTGGGGAATTCCTTTACATTCCATCTTTCTTCCAATTAGAGAAGGTAAATGAGATTCTAATTTTTTATCTTGACGCTAATTTTTTTGATGGACCTCTTCTACGGGATAAACCTCAACTTAGCAGTTGAGACTTTGAACTCTCCCTCTCCCTACAGTTGAGCACCTTCCGTGAACTAATTAGATAACATCATAACAGATAAAGGCATGCGATGAAAACCTGAAACATTTCATGTAATATCAGTAATAATCAATCCAATCCTCTGATATACTCAGCAGGGCAATCAAGCCTGATGCTTCTTGAACATTATATCGCATGATTTTATTAATATATAAGCTTCTCGTTGTGGTTTTTTTGTCTGGTTATGGAAAACTCTCTTTGGGTTAGCATGTTGTGATTAAATGACTCCTTGATTTGATGTGCTAAATCTTGTTATGGCATTCTGAAATTTGTGATTCTGATCATGATGTCCTAAATCTTGTTATTGTCATTTTGACTTCTGGGTTATACCTTAACATTTTGAATATGCTTTTCTAAAATGTCCAAGTACTGCCACAGAACATCAGTTTTTGGTACAAAGATCCTCTATTCTTTCTTAGGTAAACTAACTTCAGAACAAGTTGTTAGTATCTGTGGTACAAGTATGGGGCATGACTGGCATATAAATTTTACTTGAACCTATATAGAGAATCCACAGTAAGCTTTGATTGGAAAAATAGCTTTCTTTTTATCAGATGACTTGAATAAAAACAAATGATTTATTCAGGATAGAACTCTGATTGAAGAACCAAGATTTGAAGAATTCTGGCACAGGGATGTTGAGGAATCAATCCGCCAGGGAAATACAGAACCATTCATACAGGAAGCCATGCTACAGGTCTCAAATTGGGGTTTTAGCCTGGCAGATCTTCAAGTGCAGAAAAAGTGCACAGGGAAAGGCATTCTCCCTTGGCTCAAGTCCATGTACAGTCGGGCAGAATGTGAATTGACTGGATTTCAGGGCCGAGTTCATATATGGCAGGTTTGTACTACCTCCCGCTCATAATATGAGCATTTGTTTTTTGGCTCTTCTTGTTTCGGTCTATTAATTGGCTTCAATATCCATTTACCTCTGAAACTTGGGCTCCATTTGGATTGTAGGAGATGGAATAAATGGGTACATGTTCAGGATTGTGGTATATATTTAGAACGAATGATTTAGGTTTAAGGTCTAACAACGATTTGTGAGCCTTAATGTATGAATGTCAAATAACAAAAGATGGAAGTTGTTATAGGGAATCCATTGCCGCAAGGATTTTAACTACACACTGATTAAAATGGAGATGTCTATCCTACCTCTAATCCAATATCACCTAGAGTTATGGTGCCCAACCTCAGATAACAATTTTTTCACTCAAATCCATTAATCCATTCGCATGGAGCAATAGAGAACTGGAATCTTTGACCAAGTGAAAGTGATTGTTATTTACTCTAAATCGTTAAGCACAATAAAATAGTTCAGGAGTTCTGTTGGTTTTATTATCTATTAATTAGTGTATTTCATCAATACCGAACAGGGGATGGATGATGCGGTGGTCCCACCGTCAATGACCGACTATGTGGCTCGGATTCTACCAAAGGTCACTGTGCATAAGCTCCCCGGTGAGGGCCATTTCTCCTATTTCTTTCACTGTGATGAATGCCACAGACATATCTTCTCTTCCCTTTTTGGAAGCCCACAAGGTCCAGTTGAGAGCACAGACCAAACTCGGAAATCAGAAGGTGACATGGAAGAGTCCTCTCTTAATACTGGTTCAGCCGATTAATTTATACCATACTTTTCCTGAATCATGATGTAAATAACTAATACGACTAGGTTTCACTCCTTTTCTCAGTGGAGCATCAAGGTCAGGTTCTGCCTCCTTGTTATATTTATAGTTTCTTTGGATTACAGAGAGTTTTGACAGGAGATGTCGAGAAGCAAGGCTACAACCTTGACGCGGTGTTCTTTTCTTTTGATGACGAACTCTTTTTCCTCTATAAGTAATCAACACACACACCAGATACACTCTCATTCAAACTTCCTTTCACTTCTGTTGCATGTAACTTGTGATGGCATATATGATCAATGGATATTATCATTATCATCTATATAATCTCTGTTTTTATTTTGTATGGATGTGTTTCTAATACATTCCGTCTTCTCTTTTTCTCGTCCTTGTACACAGGACGTGTTGTTGCCAGAGCTAAGAGCTTTGGTTTCACAGCTTTCCATGTGCGCATACCCTTTTGGTTATATATAATTCTAAGAATCTAGTCATTAATATAAGGGAAAATTACAGTTTCACCCCTCTTGTTTGAATATATTACACTTTCCCCCCTCCTCCGATATACTGATGCAGTCAACGCCGGTCAAAGTTATTTTTAAAAGGGAAATGATTATATTACCTTTCAGCTAATGTAAAGATACTTTTATCCCTCGATTTATATTTTCCAATGGACAAAAGTACCCTTATATATATATATATATATGCAAAAATTTATAGACAAAAGAGTTCCAAATCAAATCTAATTCAACATTAACTTAAAATAAATGAAAAAACCAATAAAATGATCATATGAATGAGGATTGAAAAATTAGAGTAAGAGAGCGACAACTCCAACTCAAACTAATTGTTTTGTTAATTATTAGTATTGTTCTGAAATATTGATTTTGGAATTGAAAACATGAATAATATTGTTTTGGAAACTTGAAATGGAATCGAAAAAGGAATGGAATCCTCTTTAAAATGGGATTCTAAATGACTACTGTAAATTAAGAAAAAACCCTAACCCAAACAGAAAAAAATTGGGGGAAACTGTTTATCTATTGGTTGTTGAAGCCAAAAGCGGCTTTGTTGATCCCTTCTTACTCTCTAGGTTTCGTATCAGTTAACTCAACCAAACACTCTGATTCGACGCCAAGTCAGACGGAATCGGAGAAGAATCAGTGGGTGAAGCAAAAGGGGCTTTGCCGATTCGACCCTAACCTAGACAGTAAAACTAATCATTGTATTCCATGTAAACTCATCTCTCTTGGGTATTTTGTCAAACAGTTGGCGGACTTCATCGATTCGACCCGATTTTGACAAGGTGTTTAGATGTTGATTCAATACAAAGCTTGGAAGTGCAATGTCAATATAACTTGAAGTGGTGTGAAGATAATGAATCAATGATCCTAAAACTTCATCCTCATTCTTCCTCCCCCTCTTCCTACTTGACGAACCAAATCACTAGGACCCTGACTCTGATTTTTATTAATACTTTTCATCTTTACTTGAACAGACCCAAGTACTAGATTGAACAAAATAAATGGGTGCTATCATTGAATGAGTTCAAATTGGTTCAGTTCAAGTGTAGACGATATTGGTTTGAATACTATCATTGATTAGAGTTTCTTCATACATAAGGATTAGGGTTTCTTTAGACATAAGGGTTTAGGTTAGGTTAGTTTGATTATGATTAGTGTAAGTTTAAACTAAGGACAAATGGGTAAAATCACTTTAATAATATTTTTGAATAAAATTATAATATAATATCATGGACAATTAAGTAATTTCCAATTTTCGATCACCGGAAATGACTTAGAGGGAAAACTGTAATTATCCAAATAAGAGGGAAAAAATATAATATGTCCAAACAAAAGGGGATGAAACTATAATTTTCCCTTAATATAATATAGACTTAACTTGTTTCGCTTTAACGTTATTTGAAGGTTGTATATCACTTAAACTAGTTTATTTGGACCCATGAGGGTTCTTTGTTGAAAGACAACATTCAAACCCAAATCCTAATCGAAGAACTATAGTTTGTGTTATTAAGATAAAAAAATTCAATAGATTTATTTTATGAGTTTTTCTACTAGAAATTGTCTCATTTGGTTAGGTGAGATTGTTCATCTTCCTTTGTCCATAAAATTGAGTCTTTTTCTTATTAATCTTTTCCTCTTTACCTTGGTATCTCTAGTGTTGCTTCTTTGATTTCCCTTTTCTCCTTCATTTCTCTTCTTTTTTTCCTTGCCTTGCCTTCTTGATGGAGGATCTTGAATCTCAATTGAGAGATTTTGTTCTCACTAAGGAGGAAGAGGTTATTATTGAGGCTAATGATGATGATTTAAGAGAAGGTATTCAGTCTTGTGAACATAGTTTGTTATGCAAGATCCTTTCTGAAAAACCCACACCCATTGGAGTGATTAAAAAAGTTATGGCACTTGCTTGGAAATGCCCTTTCAAGGTATTTAAAATTCCCAAAGGCATCTTTCAATTTGTTTTTACTTCAATTCAAGATTTGCAGAAAATCCTCTCCAATAGTCCATGGTATTTCCAAGGAAATCTGATGATTTTAATTGAATGGGAGCCGAGCAAGACAATTGATGATTCCATGTTTAGAGTGGCTATGATGTGGGTTCAATTAAAAGAACTCTCGTTGGAGTGTCTCACTTTAGAGATGAGGTAGCTAGAAGTTTTGAAACCCCGGGTCAAATCGAAATCCGCGACAAAGAAGAGGAAGGGGGGAGATATCTCCGTCTTAGAGTGGGAGTGGATGTTTCAAAGCCACTTAGAAGAGGTCTTCAATTAAAAGTGTTTAATCATCTCAAATGGATTTCCTTCTGTTACGAAAAGCTTCCAAATTTTTGTTATCGTTGCGGTCTATTAGGTCATATAATAAAGGCTTGCAAAACACCGGAGGCTAACATGGGCTCAATTCTTGATTACGGTCCTTCGTTGACGACGGAGAAGGAGCCTGGAAAACTAATCCAAAGCTCTAAATTTCAAAGTCAATATGGGTCACCTTCTTTCTCGCCGACTAGCTTTGGTTTTCCGGCTAAATTGAGAGAAGTGCAACCGGAGGTTTCTGGAGGGGAGCCATTAGTCACATCATCAACGGCTAATGAAAAAGCTCCGTTTTATGTCAGTGACTGCATCGACACTGACATTATGTGTAATGCCTTACCTCCCGTTTTTTCCGTATCTCCTACGTCACGCCAATCTCTAAGCTCAGTTATTTTACCAACTAAGCAATCTCTTATAGTCTTCTGGTGGGCCTAGTGGTTTGATTGGGCCTATTGCTATGGACTCAAGTGCTTTTACTAAGCCCAATGAGGTTCCTACCCATTTTTTTCCAGCACAGGTTCATCTTCATCTTAATTCTGGATTAAGTGCAGGTGGGCCATTTCTTTTTGCTTCAAATTCTTTGGGCCATGGTGGAACTCTATCATCTCATGTCCCAGGGCCACAAGCATTTTGTAGCCCAGTAATTCATAAGAAGAGTTTGGTTAATTCTAAGGAGGTTCACATGAGTGAATTATTTGATACTTCCTCAAGTTCTATGGAGCCACAGATTGTCCCAATTACTAAGCATGGAAACAGAGCTGAAATCAATTTTTGGAAGAGACGTGCAAGACATCATCAAGGTTTTTCTCCAGAGACTTCTATGCACTCTAGCGATAAGAGGAAGGCTCATTTGCATCAAAATAGGGCTAAAAAGTCTTCTTTGACAATTGAAGATAAGGTCGGTGGTACAGAATTTGCTCATGGTACAGGTATTATTGTTCATTATGTTCAAGCTAAGGTGGATAAGGCCAGCCTCAATTGGCCCCAACCCCCTCAATGAAAGTTTTGGTGTGGAATTGTCAGGGTGTGGGGAACACCCAGACAGTTTCCCAATTGAGGAGAGTTATTAATCTCCATTCCCCCTCTATGATCTGTCTACTGGAAACCAAGAATAAATCTGAAAAATTGAATTTTATTCACAGACAATTAGTTAATTACAATATGTTTTTAGTTTCTCCTAGAGGATTAACAGGAGGACTTGCTTTATTCTACTTGCATGATTGCTCTCTTACTATCATTGACTCTAATGATTTTCAAATTTCTCGTGAGCTTTCTGGTATAGGAGGTGTTGGTAAATAGTTTTTTACAGGGATTTATGCCTCTTGTGATGATAATGTGCGGGCTTTTCAATGGAATTTTCTTAAATAGCTTCAACCAAAATTAGGTCCTAAATGGATATTGATTGGAGATTTCAACACCCTCTTACATCCGAATGAAAAGAAAGGGGGTGTTAACTACCAAGCTTGGATGATGGAAAACTTTAAAGACCTAGTGGATAGTTGTCATCTCTCGGATATGGGATTCAAAGGTTTCCCTTTTACTTGGTGCAATAATAGGGAAGGTGATGGTCAGGTGATGGCTAGGTTGGATAGGGGTTTGTGTTCGTTTAGTTGGCTTCAATCATTTCCTCACTATGGTCTGCATCATCTTTGTGTCGGAGGTTCTGATCATTGGGCGCTTTTATTGAATACTAACGAGTCTATTCTTTCGAATAAAAGACAATTCCATTTTAATGCAAATTGGGTCAAACACCCAGACTTCACATCATTGATTTCCCAGAATTGGACGATATTTGATCGGACCTCTCCGTTGTTAGCTCTCGAATCTAAACTACAAGGATGCAAACAAGAGCTTCGTTTTTGGAGTGCTAGAACATTTCGAAATTCTAGCAATCGCATTAAAAAGCTTCAAAGTCAGTTACAAGCAGCAAAAGAAGCAAATGTTTGGGATAAAAATAAAATTAGATGTTTGGAGCATGACTTGAGCATTGCTTGGAAAGAGGAAGAAATCTATTGGAAGCAAAAGTCTAGGGTGGATTGACTTCTTCATGGAGACAAGAATACTAAGTTCTTCCATAGCAAAACTCTGATTCGTCGTCGGAAGAATGAGATTACTGGTCTTCAAGATTCTCTTGGACAATGGAAGGACACTAAGGAAGAAATTCGGGTTATTACAGAGAATTATTTTTCTAGTCTATTTTCTTATGTTCCTCTTGATCCCATTTTATGTCAATGGCCTAATGTGACTCGAAAAGTTTCAGATGCTATGAATGATATTCTTCTCAAAGATGGAACTGAACTAGAGCTCCGTCAAGCTATCAAAGGGATGGGGTCGTTCAAAGCCCCCGGGCCGGATGGGTTTACTCCTTTATTTTTCCAAACAAATTGGGATATTGTTAAAAGTGATATTGTTTATGGTTTTAACCGCTTTTTGCATACTGGTATGATGCTTAATAGTCTTAATCATACTAACATCTCTCTTATTCCAAAGGTTAAGCATCCGACTTCCATAGGTCAGTTTCGACTAATATCCCTTTGTAATGTTTTGTACAAAATATTTTCAAAGACTTTAGCTAATAGGCTCAAACCCATTATGCACTCTCTCATTAGTCCTAATCAGAGTGCTTTTGTTCTGGGAAGGCTTATTCATGATAATGTTATTTTAGCTCATGAACTTAACCATATATTGAAAGCTAAAAGACATGGAAAAAATGGTTTTCTTGCATTAAAATTAGACATGTCTAAAGCCTATGATGGGGTGGATTGGAATTTTTTGGAAAGTATGATGCGTAGGCTTGGTTTTGTCGACAAGTGGGTTAAACTTTTCATGAGTTGTGTTACTTTTGTAACATATTCAGTGCTCATCAATGGTGAAGCTGGTAAACTTTTTTCTCCCTCCAGGGGTCTTTGACAAGGAGACCCTTTGTCACCGTACTTATTCCTTTTTTGTTTGGAAGGTCTCTCATCTTTTCTTAATCAAGCTGCTAACCAATCTCTCATTTCAGGAGTTAAAATGGGTAGATATGGTTATCCTATTAATCATCTTCTTTTTGCTGATGATGCACTTCTTTTTTGCAGGGCGAATGTGGTAGAGGCGGTTCATATAAAACATATTTTGAATTCTTACGAAATCTTGTCTGGCCAAGCTCTCAACTTAGATAAATCAAGCATTCTTTTTAGTCCCAATGTGGAAGGGGATGTAAGAGACCATTTGAAAGCTATCTTGGGAATTCATACTTCTGCTTGGATTAATTCTTATTTAGGGCTTCCTGCAATCTTGAATAAGTCTAAGAGATCTTCCTTTAAGTTCTTAGTGGATAGGGTTTCTAATAAGATGAAATTGGTAAAAGGAGATTTTCTTTCCAAGGCTGGTAGAGAAATTTTGATTAAATCAATTTCCAGCTCAACTCCAAATTATGTCATGTCATGCTTTAAATTAACTGCAAGTATTTGTAAAGAGCTGAAAAATAAGTTTTTAAATTTTTGGTGGAGTGGTCGAGAGGCTGGTTCTGGGTCCAAGTGGATTAGTTGGGATAAACTTTGTTATTCCAAAGAATTAGGTGGTTTGGGTTTCAAAGATATTGAAGCATTTAATCTTGCTCTTTTATCTAAAATGGCTTGGCATCTTGAAATTGAGGATGGTTCTCTCTTATATCGTGCTCTAAAATGTAAATATTTTAATTCTTGCTCTTTCTTACAGGCGAATTGCTCGGGTAGTTCCTCTTGGATTTGGAAGAATATTAGTGCTGCTAAACCCATTATTAGAGAAGGAAAGAGGTGGAGAATCGGAGATGGATCTAAGATTAATTGCTGGTCTGATAAATGGCTTATGGATAAAGACCACCCATCAGTTTCGACCTATCCTCCCTCCAATTGCTTTATTCAGCATATGGGAGATCTGATTAACCATTCAAATAGGAGTTGGAAAAATGACTTGGTGCAAGCTTATTTCTCTGAAGCCAATAGCTCAAGAATTCTCAAAATTCCTCTTCGTCAATTCGAGAGTGAGGACAAAATTGTTTGGGGGTTGACTCCGAAAGGTAAGTTCTCTGTGAAATTGGCGTACGAAGTTGCTTTGCAATTACTAAGAAAGAATCAATCTACTCCAAGTTGCCAAGACTGCAGTGTTCCTCAAGAATTCAAATCGAAATGGAAGGGGTTTTGGAATATCAAGACTAAAAGGAAAATATCATTTTTCCTTTGGCAATGTAGTCATGATAAATTAGCGGTGCTTACTCGCTTGAAGAAAATGAGGATTGTGGAGGATTTCACTTGCAACTTTTGTGGTTTACAAGCGGAATCTTTGTTGCATCTTTTTTGCTACTGTCCTCTCGCTTGTCTAGTATGGAAGCTAAGCCCTTTGAGATTAGATGTTATGAACCATAATTGGTCTTCTTGGAATTCTTTTTGGAGTTGGCTTTCTTCTAATCTGAAGGGTGTTGAAAAAGCCGACGAGAAGATTAGCCTTTGTACTTTTATTTTGTGGCAAATTTGGAAAGCACGGAATGATTGTCATTTCAATAACACCAAATGGGATGCTCCTTCAGTTATCGACAAAGCAGTTACCAATTTTCATGAGTATTGGGATTTGCTAAAGCAGGATGAGCCTATTTTGAATCTCCGCTTGGAGTCTCCTCCCGCTAAATTTTGGCAGCCCCCGAATGACGGTTTTCTCAAACTTAACGTTGATGCTTCATTTGTTGTAACATCTCATGAAGCCGGCGGTGGAGTGGTCTTGAGGAATTGAAAGGGTTTTCCTATTAAGGTTGCTTCTTTTTTCTTTTCGAATGTTTCGTCTGCCAAAATTGCGGAAGCTCTAGCTCTACGAGAAGGATTGTTTCTCCTCGCTCTTTGGGGTTATCAGAATGTTATTATTGAAGGGGATTGTCAGTCCGTGATGTTTCTTAAGCCTCGTGATGCCTACGTTGTTGTCATTGTGGAGGACGTGCGATGTTTGCTTAGGTCCCAACCATCATTCTCCTTGAGTTGGTCTCCTAGATGCTCCAATAATATTGCTCATCTTATTTGTAGACATGCTCTTGCTTGTAAGACCTTTGATTTCCATTGGTCTATTTGGCCCTCTTGGCTTTCTGTTGCCTTAGAGAGGGAGTGTTCTGTTGGCTCCGATGAGTCTTCTCTGTTGTAGTTCCTCTTTCTATTATGAAAAAAAAAAAAAAAAAAAAAAGAGGATAAAAAAATTCCACGTATATAACTACCCCACGTATGAACTATTGTTGTCTATAGTTTTGTTAGATAATTTTTTTTGTTGCCATCTTACTCAGCTATTAACCTTAAACACACACATGTATATATATATATTTTTAAGAATTATTTTTTCCAAGTATAAGAGTATACAACTTAAGTACCCAATAGTCTGATCATAACAACTACGCCACCAAAATTTGGCGGCACACACTTACTATAGCAAGCACTAAAGTTTTCAGGTAACTAGTATATTGCCTTACCAGGATAGTGCAATAACCAACACCTAGATATAAAGTTCGATTTTGTAGATCAATATCAGTACTTTCATCAACTTATCTTTGATTCTATTGGCCCAATCAAAATCCAGTAATCCTGTACTCCGGTAATGACCAACAATAAGAAAATAATTATCGGCTCGAGTTCAATGTTAATAAAATTCAATTTGATGCTACACAGGCACACACAGTTATACACACAGACACACACGGAGGGGAAAACATAAACCTCTTCCAACGGAATTGATGAAGTACTAATTCCAGAACCAGAAAGGGTTTTAATGTCTGTACTCTGGAGTGAACTGAATAGTGAATATTGAATATATATACCATATTACTCTAATGAACAAGTACACGTCAAATGGCAAACAGCTACTTGGTTTCCTTCACAATTGAGTAAGGGAAAGTTCATAAATTTCAAAGCAATATACATACATAGGGTCTAGGACTCTAAAATCAATTGACACCAGACCCTAGCATTTTCGGCGTCTTATTACAAGCAACTGGAAAAGTTCGGTAAGAATGATTTAGCGCGATGGGGTTTGATCTGGTGCAATGGATGATATGGTCAATTAGGGCAGGCAGAATTTTTCCCTTAAGACTCACCTCCCAGAGCTTTGGCAAAACTGTCTTTCAAAAATCAAAATGCAGACTCATTGTTCTTGGTCTTTCCAAGCATCACGTCTTTTGCTTCATTAACTTTGGAAGCAAGATAATGGCTACCACCTGCATCTGGATGATTCGCTACCATCACCCTTCTATGAGCTGCTTTGACCTTATCTGCTGGAGTGCTTTCTCTGTTAAACATAAATAGTTAAAAAGTATCAGAGGGAAACAGGAAAAGTATATCACACAACGGGGAAAATGATTCCTAATTGAAATTCACGTAGAAGTTGCAAGTATGTATTTGCTAAGATAAAAGAAACCATGTGATCTTGTATGATTTGATACATCAAGTAGCTCAAGCAACGCAATGACTTTGAATTGTAAAAACATTTATTTGCATTGCCCATTCACTAAGAGGCGGTGATCGCCATCATGCTCATGTGGCATTAGATCAAATTGTGTATTCAACAAAAACAACCAGCTAATGAAGCCGGGACACACATACTGGAGACAAATCCGAAGGCACATCCTAATAATAGGATATAAAGCAACTATCTTGTATCACAAACCAGTGTGACAAAGGACTCACTCAGCAGGGACTGTATTACAGGTTTCTAGCTTTACAAGTTTACCGTGTCTCCCTCACCTGAAATGGTAGCTTACAGATCAAACTAAAGTTGCTCCAAAAAGGTTTCATTTCCCAGCAACCAAGAGTAACTAAAAACAACCCAACTTGTACGTAACCCATTAACAGTCCAAAAAATTCATTTGTTATGTACAAAATTCATAAAGACTATACAGTTGATAACCAATACATCTAGATGTTTTAAACTCTGTCAATGAAAAGGAATGGCATGTCTGGTAGTTTTCATGGAAAAGGATAGTAATGCTGGGCCCCGACCTCTTGTAACAATCTCTCGAGGTGTAGTTCCTGAGAGGATTTCAGGTTGATTGGCTACAAGAAACACCTAATCCAACCTAGCTAATTTAAGGTTACTAAACGTTGGCAGCTGAGCACCAACAACCACATGTTTGTTAAGTAATTATTTATTCAAGATGCATCATGCATGTTTCAAACATAGATAAATAAATAAATGAAGGGCCAGGGGGAGGGGTGGTGGTTAACATTTAACCAACCTTCTCCTAGCAACTTGCTTCAAAGGGCCCAGTATCAGAAGTAATGTAAATTGTTATTGTATTTTAAGGGAATTGTTATACAATCCAACATTTGGGGAAGCAATTGGACAATCAAAGTGGCAAAGTCACAACAAGAAGGCAACCCATAAGCTAGAATTTTTTTCCCACAGCTGGGGGTGCTTAGTCAGTCAAATGACATTACTATCGAATAACTAAAGGCATCCACCCACCTGCCACATCAAAAGATACTAACGGCCAACATGACCCAGAACATTTCCACCTCCGAAGATACTGGAATCCCATCAACTTATCCTAGAAATTATTCGCGGGAGGGCATATTAAATGAAACAATTTTATTAAACAAAACTTAAAAGGTACACACAATGCCAAATGAACCAAAAAATAGCAACTTTAGTACCAATTTACATGATTAAGGAAATGTAAGAAATGTGGCTGCTACAGAGAATTGAAATTAATAATGAACAGAAGAAGAATAGTCTGGTCTGGTATTCATAAAATAGCAATTAGTTCAAACAAAGTATGCAAATTGGAGTAGTCAAATTTATGCAGAGGCAGGTAATTTTCATATTCCAACAGACTTTTCAAGCACACCTGACTCCAAGAATAAGGGCTGCTTCCCTCCTTGTCATTTTAGATTGGAAACCTCCTTCGTAAAATTTGCGCATTCGAGGTGGTCTTGCCTTGAATGCTTGCCAAGCCTGAATGCTATATCTACCAGCATAAGCAGCAGCAGCAACTGCAAGTCCTGCTATCAATGGTGCAGCCTGATACATATTTTAGGTTTCAATTAATCAGTCTATGGAATTAAATATTTGCTGTACTATAAAATGTAATTTAAGAGTCCTCGAAGAGGAAATTATAGTATCAATTCTAGATCGCAACTGATAAGCAACAAGATTCCTAAAATAAACTGTACCAAGAAGCAGCAAAATTCGATTATAAATTTCAATGGATCAGGACCCATATGTTTATTTATAGAGCTATTTGTTTCTAGTCTGTACAAGTTTCCTCCTTGTTCATAAAACAATACAACTTCGTATTAAAGCCAAATCCCTAAAGTATATCAAACCCAAAAGGTTTAATGGCAAAGCGGTACCGGATTCTAACTCTCAAATGGGAGGTCTAGGATTTAAATCTCAGTAGAGGCAGGGTGTGTGAGTAATGCTTAACTTTCAAAGAAAACAAATACGCTGCCTATTAGATTAGTTGAAATTGTCTCTTTGGGGTCATTCCGAGACATGTTCAGGACTTTTTGGGATCTCGGACACCCCCTCCCCGAGCTGATACCTAATCGTTGCCAGGAAAAAAAGAAAAGAAAGGCATATATGCATACACATACAAATCTATAATTCCTATAAAATCATAATTTTATGCTTCGGACCTCTATAAGAAAAAACACCAGAAAAACCTACACTGAAATTAAACAATAGAATCAACACAATAAACTGGAAAATAAGAACCCTAAGGATTTTTCGATACTATGCTGTCTAAAAATTGATAAAATAAAATTGCACAAACACCATAGATTCGACAGTGTAAGAGAAATGACAAACACACACACATACATATATATATAGATATGCTACATAGATAGATAGGTAGATAGGTAGGTAGGGCACTCACCATTTTCCGATACTATGCTGTCTAAAAATTGCTAAAATGAAATTGAACAAACACCATAGATTCGACAGAGTAGGAGAGAAATGAAATATATACAGGCATATATACATACATGTGTATATATATGTATATACATATAGCAAGATAGGGCACACACCATTTCCACTATATCTGAAGGTTGGAAGATATGTGAAGGAACATTCGCGGGCTTTGTGTAGTTATTATCGCATCATTATTTTCCGATTTTAATCCGCCCCCTTTTGTACCTCCGCGATTAGGGTTTCGATGTTTGAATATGACGCTCATTTTTTCTACCACTACTTGTTCAAGTCAATTAACACAACGGGGATAGTCACGTGATTTTCACGTTTACATTTTCAGGCTTCAGCAACAATGTTTTTTTTTTTAAAAAAATATTATTATTATTTATTTATTTATCTGGACAAATTATGTTTGGAAAAATATTTATAGTACTCTTCTGTCCTAATTTAGTTATTTACTTTGCCAACGTTACTTGTCCCGAATTAATCGTCAAATTTTGAATCTCAATACAATATTATCATATATTTTTTCAAATTATCTCTCTTCATAAACTTCAAAAAGCAATGGTCCCATTAAAAATACAAATATACTACATTATCAAGGGCAAAATATGAAAGAAAATAAAATCAAAACATTGTTGACTTTTCAAATATGACAACTAAAAATGATCGGAGGAAGTACATGAATTATGTGAACAGTTATTCAAAATTATTTGTAAATATGTTCGAGCAAGGAAATCCAAATTTGGCTGTCAATAAGCAATTATTTATGTGTAATAACAATTTTCTCATACAAAAGAATTAAAATTACTTTCTAGATTTAAAAATTGCTCTGCAAAAAGTATGACTTTTTATCTTTTTAGGCTTTTGTTTGGAACAAGTAAAATGCTCCATATAAATATAGACGATCACAGTTGATGAATGAAACTATTACCCCTCAAAACTAAAAATCTATCTTTTGTCATGTATCTCATAAGCAAAATGTGTTATTAAAGTTCACTTACTTGAATAAACATTAAATCCATTCATAGTTAAACAAGATGTTAGCAAAGCAGGATAAAAGAGGGAAAATAAAGTTCTCAAATTCCTCAGAGCAACCAGAATTTAACAGAATCTCATTTAATTCTTTTCAAAAAAAATTATTATTACAACCAAGAATCAGGTTCTTTCTAAATGGATCAACAATCTTCACAATGTCAGCCATTACAAAGAGCAGGAATAAGAAGCACTCTTCATTTTAACAATTAACACCCAAACCAATAAATATAATAAAAATTGATAACACAAGTGGGAATAAATCACAAATCAAATCAAATTTCTCTTTTTTCTTATTCTTCTCTTCCTTTAACCTCTTTATACCCCATTAGCTTATTATCTTCTGCTCCTCATCAGGTGCTACTCCATTCATGGCATTCTGCTTTGCAATGGAGCTGATGTCCACCTTCGGCGGACCCGAATGCCGCCTCGGCCTAGCTGGCGAAGGCGGGAACGAAAGCCGCTTCTTTGCAGTTCCGGCCGATCCCTTTTCTGGTGTCCCATTCTCCACGCCCAACGGGCTCTGCAGACGCGACTTGGCCTTCGCTGACTTGGTGGGTGCCATGTAACTTGGAACTGCCGGAGAACTTGCTAGGCTCTCATCGTCTCTCACTGACGACCCAGCAATGCTATGCCTCCTATTCCTCTCCGATTGCACACTGAACATGCTCTTTGCATCGTCTTCTTGACCCAACACACTCACTCTCGGGCTTCTGGCTACTGATGAGAACGCTGACTTGGATGCGGGATGACTTGGTTTTTGGCTAGCTGTTGGTGAAGGAGATGGATGGCTAGATAATTGATTAGGTTTCTGACTGGCCGTTGGGGAAGGCTTGTCGGAATTGAGTTGATGGCGTGCATAAGACTTGGTGATTTCTCCTACACTGAGGCCGATACTCTTTACACCTGAGAGATCACTGTTGAGTTCTTTCTCGGTCATGCTCTTGGCATCCCATGTCCGGGCTGCCATCCATCGTTCTAACCAGCTCCAACCCCAGTGTGGATTGTTCGGGTCCATGAACAGTAAGTTTGCAGAATTTGTAGACTTCTTCCAGTTTTGCTGCTCATTTGAATAAAATAAATAAATGAGATTTTGCAACCAGTTTGATGCATGGAAAAACCATATTCTAGCAAAGATACATGACCAATGTTTTTGCAATAATTTACCCCTAGACTACTTGGACTTAATTTTTGAGTCCATCAGATTGTTAACCATCCAACTACTCTAAAAGCTTAAGTTGTTAGAGAGGGTGTAAGTTTAATATTTAATCCTTCAACACAGATCTCCAAACTGTGCAAAAGAATCAGCTCACTGAACCTCTAACTCGATAGACAACTTGGGAATATTATTTAGTTTGCCTTGAATAGCTCAGACACAATCACATACTAACTCCAGAACTTTTCAAAACCTATAACCCATTTATCATCTGAAGAATCAAAACAAGGATGGGATTATTCTCAAATAACCAAGTCAATCAATTAGTAGTTTTTGTCATCATCATTGCTTTGATCCCATATGAATGGCGATAATCTTGTTATTAAATAACCAAGTGACAAGATCATTTATTATAACAACAAATGAAATCAATGCTTGATAATCATAGACAAAGCAGTTAAGGTGAACATCAGCTCCATATGCTTGATTTTGGAGCCAAAGCTCATTATCCATATGAAAATAGAAAAATCTTTTAAGCTTCGACTTCCTCGGCTATAGTAAGTAAAAATATAAGTCAACTTCTCAATTAAGATTGTAGGCCTTCAGAACTTCTGTTATCAGAAGTGGATTCAGGATACATAAACATTTATTACAAAAAGCACTAAACTTCATGAATCTATACCCACACGTTTTTTATTACCCTATTACAAAATCATTCTATGTAGTTTACACAATATTTTGCCCCCCCCCCGGAAAAACACAGAAGACGAAAGCATTAAATGAGAATTATACAGCATTTATAGTTCTCAGTTGGTCAGCTCTATGAAATTTTTTTTCCTACTATATGTTTAAAATTCTATAGTTATTAGCGTTAGAGTCTAAAAATAGGGTGAAAACTACTACCATTCATCACAAACATGGTATATGCTTTATTAAATTCATGGTTTCATGCTTAGCTTGTTTGAATCAAACAAGCTTTAAAGAAGAGCCTTTCACTTGACTTAATTGTAAAATGAATGAGTTTGACCCTGCCATAACTGAGTCAAGCCCTACATCTTTGTAAACGACGCGGCTTATTTGTAAATCCAAATGCGTAAAAGGAAATAGATAAAAATGTTACCTGATGAGAGAATGAATACGCCATTGCTCTTTCCCTTCTCATTGCAGCTTCATACTTGCTTAGTAGGTTTGCTTCAATTTGTTCTTTCGATTGTATACTGTCGTCCCATTCCTCCCCCATCTAATACAAGATTTAACAGTTTGTTCAGAGCAAAGAGAGAGAGAGTGAAAAACTAACAATGTAAGAATCATCACAGAATAGCTAAGCTAAAGGCAGGCCTCCTAAAGGAATTTTCCAGATATAATACACACACACACACACACACACACACACACACATTCCAGTAACAATTCAGATAAGAAGCTGTTGGGCTTTTAATTTATTAGTTTGAATTTTTAAGGCTTATCAAATACTCTGCAAAATGGACTCCAAGTAAGCACTGGAATGGACTCCCAACTAGGTGTGTGTTTTAGTAAACACTCATGCAAGGATATATTGTGGGCCGGAACTAGCGTAGGCTGCACGGAATTCCAAGTTTCTGGAAGTACCGATGCACTAGTGTAGGACCCAACCGCATTACATCAGAGTCATTTCTAATTTCTAAAAAACCAATATCTCAGAAGATGCAGATAATAAATTGCATGCTAATTGTGCTCCAACTCCCAGCAAGCAAGCAAATTCTGAAGAACTGAAAAAAATAAAGAAGAGAACTAACTCGCAAGCACTCAAGTTCTGTTGCACATTTTTGTAAAAGCTGTCTCTGGAGAGCTTGATTCTCCTCTGACATACTGATCCTCCTAGAATGGATCTGAGACTGCACACGGGCTAGAGTTTGCATGCATCGCAGTGTGTGTGCAGTTTGCCGTTTCACAGTAGGCCCTTGTACCAGTGATTTCAACCTGACAAGCCCTCTCAAAGCCCGTAATGCCCTCCTTGCCTGAAAACAGTGAAACACAATAGTCCAACAAGTTCAGTAATTGTAACATCACTGTTTTAGTCTGTTGCTAATGACTTGGATATATAACGAAATAAAAATTGAAACGGCTTGGAAGACTTCCAATTGCCAGTATGAGCACGAGCAGTCAACAATTGAATCTTCAAACATGAAAACTTTAGTATTCAAAAAATAATTTCAGTAAAAATAAAAAATCTTTAACCTCATGGAAGTAACAGACATTGATTCTAGCTGATTCCCAATAAGATTGTTCTTATAATGTGTATGTATATGTTTTATTTGTTAAGGCAGAGTAGTGCTGGTGTGAGGAAGGGATGAAGAGAGTGTGCAAGGCTAATGAGGAGGGAGGGGTGGGGTATATATTGACACAAAAAAGGTTGCCGGGAAGTCTGACAAAGGAGTGCCGGAATCTGACACAACTAACCGGAATAAATAAGAGAGAGAAATAGGGGGTTGATAGATGAGAGAGAGAGACACACACAACTGGGGCAGAGAGCCATGGGATGTATCCATAACCAAAGGCTGTGGGTAGTGGTCCCGGCATGACATGACCGCCACGTGGTCTGTCCCTACGAACGGCAAAACGGAGAGAGAGAGACGGTGTTTCAGGCTGTTGAAGGATGGCGGGTGGGTCTTGCTTTTTTTTTTTTTTTGGTTACGTCTTGACCCACGTGGGAATGAGAGCTACGAGTATCCGTGTCATCCGAGGAACACTTTGGGTCTGACATGTCAGAGTGGTGACATGGAATGGCTGGGAAATGGCGTTGAGAAGTTGGAGTTGCTAATTTTGGTACCTGGGAAGTTAGAGGAATGCCAACATAAACCATTTAAGTTCACGCGCCCCTACACTGGTTTTGACATCACCATTACTAGAAATAGAAATAGTGTTATGTATTGATTTTTGGGGCTTATATTTGGGATTCGGCCGTTATTTATATTTTTGATCATTGAGATAAATAAAATAAATGGATTTTTTCGAAATCAAAGCAGCGAAAACTTCGGATTTCTCGCCATGTTCTCGTCTTTAGAAGGACTGAAGACTGTTGGTGATTAAGTGGTTATTTATGTTTTTAGATGTGGGAGGTGAGAGATTTGTAAATCTAATGTGAAAATCAATGCTTAAGCGAGGTAAGTTTATATGTCATGTCAATTTCTAAGTTATAAATCTGACTGAAAAGTCGAATAGTCTGCATGTTCTTGGATGAGATATTTATATGTTTCAAGCTAGTGAGATGAGATAAAAAAAAAAAAATGTTGTGGAATAGAACAAATCATTTTTCAAGTTCTTAGTTAAGTTTCGTCAAAATTAACTTATACATGTACTTGCAATTTGTCATATATGAGAGAGGGAGAGACAAATACCAGGTATCCACGAAATGCCGTTTGAATTCTGAGTGCTGCCACTTCCTCTTTTGATTTGCCTGTGTACTGAGTCACGGTAGTAAGTCGAACAATCTCCGCTGCAGCCTGAGCGGCCGCAACAGCAGCCTCAGCTGCTGCAGCAGTGGCAACTGCAACAGAGTAAGCGTGTTCCGTTTGTTCATCCTCCACTTCGGCCAATTTAACCTCTTCCAAAGGAGGAGGATGAGAGACCGCGACAGTCTCTAAAGGCAACGGATCGTGAATGTCAGATTCTCCCTCCCCATAGGATCTCTTCTTTGAATTACTTGCATTCTAAAATGTTGTAATTAAATACATCAAAAACCCATTTAAAACAACATTATCTACAGCAGAACCCAAATGATTATAGTGGAATTTTGACAAAATCAGACCTTTTTTGTCTTTGAAACTGGGCTGAGAGCTTTCTTTACTGAAGAAAACCAATTCCCTTTCCTCCCCATCAATATATCATTCCTCAACTTGCCCTTTTCTGTCAGGCAATTTTAAAAAGATTTTATTTTTTTGCCTCCTTACACATCATAAGCATAACATTTCATATGACTAATCTATAGATTTTCAAGATAACTGAGGAAAACAAAAGAAAATGAAAGCTTTGATTCATTATTTGGCTATTTTCAGATTTCCATCTGATGCAAAACTCTCAAGTCTCATCAACTACGCTCAAAGGTTGATTTGGGCACAACTGAGAATGGTCTCAAATTATAAATTATATAATTTCATTTAATTTCTTTACATACCCATCAAATTTTTTCAGCAACCAAACCAAATTAATTAGGTACTAAGAATCCAACTTTCACAGAGTCAAACCGACAAAATGACTATTAACAAATTTCCAAGAAGATAATACAATACCCCATTGTTAAAACTGCAAAAAAGTTCAAAAAATTTAACACCCATTTTCAAACACAAGAGAAAAGATAAATTTGCAACAGGAGAGAGCCAACATTCTGTTCGGTGAACAAGAAAATAGATTACACAACAAGTACCTGGTAATGAAGTTGTCAGATCTCCGAGAGCTTCTGCTTCTTCTTTAGTTATCTTCTCTTCACAGTTATTTATTCGATATCTATATGTATGTATATACAGAGATAGAGAGAGAAGTTGGAGTCCTCTATTGGGTGTGACTTTTAGTGAGAGAGAGAGTGTGTGTAAAGGTAGATCTTGCCAAGAAGAGTTCAACGATCAGAACATGAGAAATAACAGCTGGGTTTTGCTTGGAGAGCGGTGGTGGCCCCACTTATTGGGCTGGGCACATGGGTCCCACCTAATTATTAATTTGCATTATGTATAATATATATATGGGTAATTTTCATAAATCCCCTATAATATAATTTCATGATTTAATCAAAAAAATCCATATAGTTTCAAAAAAACCCCTTAATTTATATTTCGGTTACAATTACCCCCTTACTCAAAAAAAGATTAAATTTTTTGGTCATGTTGCTTGTGAATTTTCTATTATGCCACTGAATCACTTTATTTCATAATATATATATATTGGAAAAAGTATATATATTTTTTTGAAATATATATTTCCGAAAAAATATATATTTCAGGAAAAAAATATTTTATAAATATATATTTCAAAAAAGTATATATATTATTTCAGAAAATATATATATTTAAAAATAAATAATTTGGAAAAAATATATATTTCAGAAAAAATATATATTTTAGAAAAAATACATATTTATGAGAAATATATATATTTTTTATGAAATATTTTTTTCCAATATTAATTTAATTAATATATATATTTTGAAATAAATATTGAAAATATATATTTTGGAAGAAAATATATATTTTAGAAAAAATATATACTTCATAAAAAATATATATATTTCGGAAAAAAAAATATTTCTCATAAATATGTATTTTTTTCTGAAATATATTTGTTTTCGAATTATATATATATTTTTTGAAATATATATTTTTTCGAAACTACAAGGGGTTTATGAAACAAGGTGATTCATGGGTATAATAGGAAATTCACAAGTCACATGACCAAAAAAATGAATTTTTTTAGAGCAAGGGGGTAATTGTAACCGTAATACAAATCAAGGGATTTTTTTGGAATTATAGGAAATTTTTTGATTAAATAATGAAACTACAGGAATTTTTTTGTAAGCGTAATTTATTTATTTATTTATTCCTCACCTTTACATGATTCAATTTTTCGGTTCTTTTTCTCTTTACTCCAACAAGCAATAACAATAGCAAATCTTCTTTCATTCGAAAATAAAAAATTATTTTCCGTTCTTTTTAGTTGTCACCAGTAAGGTCTCATTTATAATTGGGGAAAAAAAAGAAGGTCTCATTTATAATAAATAAATAAAGAAAGAAAGTGGAATCTTGTATATTTTTTTTGCAAAAATTAAAATATATTTTTTCTTTTTATAACATATAACATGTCACAGCAAAGCAACTCATTGTAGCTATCAATTAAAATATAAATTGTAATTGTATTATCATTCAAGAGAGGAAATATTATGAATATGATTTATAGTTGAACAAAAAATAATGTTACAGTTCAAGGTTATAAAAGAAACCGTCTGAGTTACATTATTGAGTCATGGTTGATATTTATTTATTTTTAATAGAACGTGCTTATGAAATTGAGTGTGACAACTAGCATATGAATCAGTGACTTTAAAAAATTTCAGCAGAAACCATTTGAGTTGAGTTTTTTTTATATGCATTGTTCATATTAAATAAAAACAAATTGGTAAGGCTAAGAAATCAAATCTGGATTTAGAATTAGAAAATTTCCATGTGGATTATTAGTGGTTGGAACTTGCAAATCCATCACCTACATGCTACAGCACTATGCTGCCCAACCACAAAACAAGAGGTCTTTGCCATTTAATATCTGTCGTAGCACTATCTTTTATTTATTTCTAAAAAGTTATATATATGTGTGTGTATATATATATATATATATATACTTTGAGTTGTTTTCTTAGGATAAAACTTTGGTAGTAGTTATCCCAACATAGTTCTTCATAGATTTGCTCTACCTACATATAAAGATATATATATATGTGTATTAAAGATGACTTAGTGGTTGCAATCATGTTGTCCATGGGTTGTCAACAGGAAAGCTTCTCTATCTCTTGTACTGACTGAAAACTCCACAAATGCAACAAAGACTTGCATTATTTTTCATCTAATTTCTGAAAACATGTGTCTCTATAATTAGTGTTGATTTATTATATAAAACTATGAGAAGATTGATTTCATAGTTTCCTTAAATTTTGTGGCAAATTTAATGAAAAGGGTATGCGCTATATTGAAACTAAATTTAACATCTTTTGAGCTTCCTGAATTTTGATAATATCCAAAATATGAATGTTAATTTTGTCTCTAAAATGAGAACAAAATGGAGACAACTACTAAACTAAGAAGTTAGGTCTTCACATTGACATATTCAATCCCAGATTCCATCAGAGAACTACCTTTTTGAGACTAATAATAATACCTTTCAATAAACACATTGGCCAAATAGTTGATTACCATGTTAACATTTGGAAGTTCATCAAATGATAAAACTACAATACATTATTGCTAATTTAATTATTACTTTAGGAGATGGTAAGTGTACATTTTATTGGAGAGAAAATTATTGCATCATTAAGCGGACATTTTCATAAAGCGACACAATTGTTTATATATCGAGTTGTAATTGTCTAGAACCATATAATGTAATATCTTAAGCTATTTTTTGATTCATTTGACTAGCAAATTGAATGTACTATATTAGACAAAAAAATAAAGATAATTGACTCACGTTATATAAAGATAAAGAGAGTGAGTGAAAAATCATTCAACTAAGGTCATGTTTGGTAGGTGATTCGGTTCCAGCTGGTCTTGTGTTTTATGGGACCAGACCATGTTTGGTAGCATTGGTCCCAAATTTTTGGTTAGACCAAATAAGACCAAAATGACCTCATTTCAGACAAAAAAAAATGTGGTTCCTGGTGGTCCGGTCTGGTCTTATTAATAAAATATATTTATAAATAAATAAAAATGAATACATAATAATAATAATTAATAATAATAAAAAATAAAATATAAATAATAAATAATAAAAAATGAAATAAATAATACCTAATAATAATAAAAAATGAATATAATAATAATAAATAAATATAATAATAAATAAATGAATAAAAAATAAAATATAAATATAAATAATTAATAATATAAATAATAAATTAAATAAAACATAATAATAATAAATAATGGAGTAAATAATAAATAATAATAATAAATTAAATAATAAATTACATAAAACATATTTTAAAATATAATAAAAATAATAAATAATAAACAAAATGAAATAAATAATAATAATAAATAAATAGATATAATAATAAATAAATATAATAATAAATAATAAGTAAATATAATAATGAATAAATACTTCATAATAATAATAATAAAATGAGTATAATAATAATAAATTAATATTAAATTAATAAAATATATTTTTAAATAATTAAAAATTAATAAATAATTTATAAATAAAATGAATTAAATAATGAAATAATAATAAATAAATAGAATATATTTAAAAATTAATATATAAATTAATAAATAATAATATAAATAATAATTTAATAATATAAATAATAAAATATATTATAAAATGAAGAAATAATAAATAAATAAATAAATAATACATAAATAAATATTATAATAAATAATAAATAAATAATAAGACCAGACCACTTACCAAATAAACTTTTTCATATCAGATTAGTCCAGACCAGACCAAACCAGACCAGAAAGACCGCCTACCAAACATGGCCTAACTCTTGAAGGCATGGCATTAATTACTGATTAAATTTAATCTCTTTCTCTTTTAATGATATAAAAATATTTAAATGTTGAAGACCTCGATAGTACACATAACTAAGCATATGAGTAAAGTTTATCGACATTTTAGAAAATAAAAGAAAGATTTTAAGAAGATGTGTTATAAATTATCAACCTTGTGATGCTTATATATGCGCCACCATTTAAAGTTCCAAATATGAGGACCATCCCATGAAGTCAAATACTTTGCATTTGAACCTCTAATCTAACTAAGACATAATTAAAGAAATATGGCTTTGTCTAAGTTTTTTCAAGAATCAATGTTTTTTTAAAAAATCATTTTATAAAACTACACAAAAAAATTATACTGAAAATAAGTATGCGATGATCGATACAACACTGTCGTGTAAAATACTCAAGTAAATTGACCTTGTACCAAAGAGTAATCTTGAATCCATGAATAATAAAATTAAAGTTGCAATTTGTTCAACATGTTAATATATCATCAAATTAGTATCGACACACAATTATCATAAAGTTATTAAATCATTATATAAGTTATAGTTATGAGCTGAGAAAATGTATAGTAATTTAACAAACAATACATGGGAAGGGTAATAAGGTTCAACGAATTAAGAATAAAATTCACTAGACTAATAGAAAATAATATTTTTATTTTCTAAAATCAGAAGGGGTGGCAAATCAAAATCAATTGAACTTAAAATATGGAATACTAATTGGTTAAGGAATTTATTAGTATTATTTTCTACCAATTTGTGAGATTTCTTGCGATTTTAACAACCTTTATTTCCATGTATAGGTTAAAAAGATTTGGTAATATTGAGTATTTAAAAAAGAATCTTTTTCCTTAAATAAACTGATTTTATTTAATGTCCTGGCGAGAGAAGAAAATATGCAATAACGGTGCGTAGAGCGCACGCATATATACCAATACCATATATATATATATATATATATATATACACACACTTCAATATTCACTATTCAGTTCACTCCAGAGTACAGACATTAAAACCCTTTCTGGTTCTGGAATAAGTAACATCAATTCCGTCGGAAGAGGTTTGTGTTTTCCCCTTCGCGTGTGTGTAACTGTGTGTGTTTGTGTATGTGTAACTCTGTGTGTTTGTGTATGTCCCTCTGTGTGTCGTTTGTCTCATAGAATTTCTATCTATATGCAATTGATTCTCCATATGTGATGGTAAATATGTATGTATGTATATATTGTCTTAAACAAAATTAATTCGAGTATGCACTGCTTTGTTCGTTTTTGTTCATCTTTCCTTCTATTGTGAAGTTCTCTACTTTCCCTTTTGCTGATGTCGTAGTATGTCCATTGATGTTGCAATATCTATATGTTTTTGTATATATACGATTAAAGCCCAAGCAGTTATGAACAAGAATTAAATTTTCTCTCTTTCAAAGGAAAAGAAAATATCAGTAATTAAGTAGTATAGTATGTACATTGATGTAGCAATTACTTAGAATATCAGTATATCTATATGTTTTTTTTGTATATATAGGATTATTGCCCCAAGAAGTTATCGAAGAAAAATTAAATTTAATCTAGTTCAGAGAAAGAAGAGAACACAATTAATTAAGTAGTATAGTGTGTGAAGAATGCAGAAAAAATATCTCCATAATTTAAATAAATTAGGGTTGTATATAGAGTAATAATTAAGGATATAAATTAATAGTTGTCAAAGTGAAAAGTTGGAGTGCTCTAAGTATCCTGTTTTCTTTGATGTAACAAGACATAATATAAATGGAGAATTAATTATGCAATATGACAAGTTTCTGAAATCTAAGTGAAGGAAATTGAACATATGATTAGTTAAAATTACATCAAGTGAATATCATTGTATTATGATTTGAGAATGTATATAAGTTTCATTAAACAGTTTGAGAATGTATATAAGTTTCATTATAGTCAATACCTCAAGTATATTCCATTCTAAGAATATTAGTCTGTTTTTTCGCATTTACATAGTTGTAACATGAATTTTAATAGTATTTGATTTCAGAAAAATCTGAAGATGGGGCGAGCAAAGTTGAAGATGGAATTCATGACTAATGAAAAGGCGCGCAATTCGACTTTTCAGAAGAGAAAGAAGGGCTTGAAGAAGAAAGCTTATGAACTAGCGACCCTATGCGATGTTGAGGTGTCCATGATAATTTTCAGCCCTAAACAGAACGACCATCCCAGCGAGCCAGAGATCTGGCCTTCGAATCCCTCTCAGATTCATAGTATGATTGAGTCCTACAAGAAGCGATCTGACCAAGACCGTGCTTACAGGACCCTTGATTTGTCCAACTTTTTCAAGGAACGGACAAAGAAAGCCGAAGATCAACTTTTGAAACTGCGCAAGAAGAATGATAGCGAAGCTATGTACCCGACTTGGGATAGCCGGTACAACACCCTTTCGGAGGAGTCCTTGAGGGGATTGAGTGATGTGCTAAAGAGTAAGATTGAGGGTACTAAGGCTCGGCTTGAATTCATGAAGGCTAATCAAAGTTTGGAGCTTATTCCAGCTGCACTTTTGGATTACACTCAAATGCAATCAAGCCAAAACCAGTCTTATTACATGCAGGACATGGTTAGGAGGAACAACTTGCAGTTGAAGGCCATTCAGGAGCAGCCCATTTCGTCTTTTGATCCACGCGATTACGATCTCCCCTTTCGGTACCACCAGTTTGATCAAAATCAAAAGGGGCAAATTGGGTCGAATTCAAATTCAATGATGAGGATGATGATGGATGATAGCTACTACAATCAACTTGGCGGCGCTTCTACTAGCAATGCTATGTATGGTCCAATGGACGGACCAATTTACGTTAATCCATTGAACAGTGGGATGCTAGACACCATGATGGCGAACAATAATCCAAGGCCTACTAATTCGATGCAGTACTACAATCCGAGCATGGAGGTGATGCCACAGTATATGCACTACTCAATGATGCCAAGCACTTCATCCCAAGCTCATGCACCTTCTCAACTGGATCAGTATTATGAAGTCGGCGATTTTCAGATGAAGAACGAAAATGAAATACATTAGTGGCTGGATTGGTACGCTTAATTAGCCTGCTTATCTTGAGTAATTATCTAGTGGATGACTATTCATTTTAGTAGTTTTGACATGCACAAGCAATATATGGATTCTGTTAGTAGCATTATAGGAGTATTTTATATGATATTGACTTGAGTGGAAGCTTTGTTGGTTTCACAGTTTTGATCTATTTCTAAATTTTGTAGCAGATGTTTCAGGGTTTTTATGTTATCATCATTTAACATTTTGACATCTATAGGTCAGGGTCTAAATTTTTATTTATAGTTTTGCATTTGTATGAGACTTGAAGCCACAAGTACCTTTTACTGGTTGAGTGAAAAGAATGACTAGTTCAAATAAAAAACAGGGACAAAAATTTTAAAAATGAGAAAATATAAATCATATAAACAAAAAGATAAAAAAAATTTCCCCTCCTCTTCATTGGGTTGGCTTCTTCTCTGCTATCTCTTACCACCATTTAATGAATTATCCTGAACATTTTCTTTTGTTGTTCCTTTTGGAATATGAAGACTCCAAAGCATGATTTTGGAGCATTCTTCAGCTGGTATTCCTTTTATCTCTGTCTCCTCTTCAAGAACTTCTTTCTCGACGAATTTGATTGAATTCTACATGAAAAAAAAAAAAAAAAAAAAAAAACTCAGCAATAAACATCATCAAACATAGATACCAATTACTTGAAGGGTCAAAAAATTGGAAGAAAATACATTCATGACCAAAGTTAATATTGAAGGATGGAATGTTTATTCTGATCAGGTTTATGTTTTTTTCGTTCTTCATGTCAGTACTTGTCAATGGTGTGAGAAAAACTATTATCTTCTGTTGATTTATATATTATACATATATGAGTATCCTCCTAATTGCTAGGGGTATCCCCATCTCAACTATTATTAACATGTTAAACTTAACAGCCTAAATTAAAAACTTAATATGTCATGTTTGTTTGGTTTTTAGGATTATCATTGTTTGAATAATTATCATACGCACCAGAGTCAAATGAGGGGTCAGTAAGAGAGGAAAATATTTTCTGCAGACACCCAGGCGCCAATAGACATGCATAACAAATAAAATTACTAAATTTCTCTAAGTCCATAAAGAAAGTAAAATGTTTTTGAATTTAGAATTATGAGATTGAGAAAAGAAAGAAATTTTTTGTAGGTAGATAGTTTGGCCCTACTAAGTCCATATGATTATGAAACAAACATGTCACATCATCCCCTAAAAATGTCTACACTCTACACATCTTTATTTACAAAGTGGTGGGAGGTTGGCCAAACCTGTACTAAATTGTAATAATTAATCCAAAACATGCATGGTAGTTACTTTAATTAATTCCCAATTGCATTAGTGATGTTATGATTAGGTTTGGTATTAAAATATCATATATATATATATATTTGAATGTAAAGGAGTGAAGCATCCCATGCATGGATGCATCATTTCAACTTTAAAAGAATTATAATTTTTTCAAAAAATGTAGTAGAAACATTTTTATATAAGAAAGTTGGTCCAACAGTGGCTCAAAACATTTAACACATTTTGAATCAAACTTTCAGATTCTAGCTTTTAGCTTACTAAACAGACAATGCATAATTGATTGTTTAGTTAAATTTCGTGTGCAAACCTGTGAGGTGTGTTGGGCAGATGATAGGCGACCCCATCTTTCTGGATCCCAGAGAATTGAACTGTTGAAGGCGAAACTCGATACATGTACCGGAGACCTTGTGTCCGTTGTGTCGTTGTTCATTCGTCTCAAATGCCATCCTATAACTTCCGAAGAATCGCATACAGGTCCTTCGATTATCACCCTTTGCCTGTTTGCGGATAGTAATGCCATTGGCCATGTCCCAAACACCCTGCAAATTCTCCATTTTCGGCATAAATAAGCTTAAGATCTCTTCTGTGATAGTTATATATATCTTTTAGATTCATAGACATTGTGAGTACAGTTAAAAAACAGGATTTGTTAAGTTTTAGGTCCATATATCAACTCAACCATAATATATTACCAAAATAAGTCAAGGACTGTAGTTAAGTCCTGTTGTGAAAATGTTCTGTTTTTACCCCTTTTATGCAACTTTGCATGAAAGAGGGATGATTTTAACAATATTTTGTGCTAATCTTACGTCTAAGAATGAATAATCAACAGAAAATAGCCCTACCTAGGTCAGAAATGATTTTTTTAAAAAAAAATTAACAAAACAGCTGCTTATATATTTTCTTCAACAAAATAACAGAAATTACGAAACCATTCAGTAAATTTATCATAGTAATATCACAGTGAGGGATGGAAAAGTACGTACTCGATGCCTCTGATTTCATCAAAGAAGCGAAGATCATAAACATTGGAAAGTCCCACAAAATGAACAATTCCACTTAGGCGGTGCTTTTCAATGTGATTGACTGCAACATTTCTCTGATGATCCATTTCAACTTCTGCATCCGTAAAATTCTCCTTGAACACCAAATGCCTATACATAACACCAGTTTTCCCAAGTAGTTCAGACACTTCAGATGAATCAGACTGTGCCTCCACCACAATCCATAACAATGGTGGCGGAACTAGTTTCAATGTGTTCGCTAGCCTCCTCAGCATCACCCCTCTAAACCTGTCCTTCGCGCTCGTTGGAGTGACAATAATAATAAGCTTCCTAGGAATCAAATTAGGCGCTTCGCTTTCTTCTTCCAAGAAAGTTGCTGGCTCTGAGTCATTAGACCTTGTTGGCACTTCAACTCGAGTATCATCCAATAAACTTCTATTAAAACTGCCACTTAGTGCTTCAGCTTGATGCAAAAGTAGTACTTCCTTAGGTTGTGGTGAGAACTCTGATTGGTTTGAGGCCACAACGCGATTAGAGAAGATTGAAGAGTTACCCGTTGGAGCAAATCCGGTAAAGACTCCCATAACGAAACATAGCAGAAAATGGACTGTTGCTTTCTTCCACAAATGGAACTTTTTCTTTGATCTTTCTAGCAAAACCATCTCTAAACACGATGCAAAAGCTGAAATCCGACTATTTAATGAATAATCTGGTGAAAGTTCCTAAGTTCGAAATGGAGAAAATTTAGCAGGGGATGAGTGATGCAGAGGCCTCAAAGGTATAATACAGGATTTTTATGTATTAATATACAGGGAAGGTAACAGAAGTTTATTGAAAAATGGCGGGAGCCAACTGACATATAATTAATATTGGTGAAGTCAATACTTGTTGTTTTGTGTTATTGTGCAATTTCATTGGGTGTGAGGCATTGGTTAACAGAGCATTTCTTGAAGTTAAAGGAAGATAGAAAAATTATATGAAGATTCCTCACCAAATAGTTGGTGAGATGCAAACTCAGCACCTAATTTGTTTGAATTTAGAAATGTAATCAGAATCGGTTACAATCTTTATTTGTGTCTTAGAGTTGACAACATAGGAAAATATAGCACTTGGTGACTAACTTTGCCAGGTAATCTCAATTGCTTAATAATAACAGAAAAATACCCAGTTGGTTGGGGGAATTTTGGTGCAAGACCATTATGTAATGAATATATTTTTATAGCATTATTGGTGTGTACGGTAATTGATTTATGTTATAAGGTTTTCCAGTCCTAATTATGGTTTGCCTGTCAGCATTATCTGTTTCGGTCACAATGGCAATAAATAGAGTTGGATAATATCGTTGATGCGTCAACAGTGACGCAGTATCTGTTTCGATCACGATCACAATAAATAGAGGCGATAATATTGGTGTTGTGTAAACAGTATTGGTATCAGCATTTCTCACAAGCATTATAGATGGGGTGATGGGGTGATGGGTAATGTATGCCAATCTTATTCAATTCATGTCAGGTTGAGAATGGAACAAGGCAACTGTTGCAAGAAAAAGAAAATAACCATAAATACATGAGGGTAACAAAGGTTACATATGAGTCAGTCGTTCGTAAGTAGGCTCGGGTTCGAATCATTAAGAGATCAATTCATATTTATTCATTTAGCAAATGAACCGAGCTGAGACAAAAAATTTAGGTTCGTTTAATAAATGAGCCGAACTTGAATATTACTGAACTCGACTCGCAAAGCGAGTGAACAAACTCGTCGTAAAATAATAAGATTATCTCATAAACCCCAAGTAAATGTATTTTATTTGAAAAAATTGTAAAGAGAGTTGTTGAGAATTAAAGAATTGATGTATTCATTTCAAAAAAACTACTTCAAAATAAATAATATCCGAAGAATATAGTATTTGAAAAATAAAGTATGTTAAAAATAAACATGTAATAATTTAATTTAGGTAACAATTAGTAATAGTATTATATGTTGTAACTTAACTAAGTCGTTTGAGAACATGTTCGTGCTCGACTCGTCAAAATTAGCGTTCAGCTCGGATTCATTCGTTTAATAAATGAACCAAACTTAAGCATAATTTTTAAACTTATTTAATAAATAAATCAAGCTTGAATTCCATCAATTCCAAAGCAACTCCACTATGCTCATTTGCATACCTATGGATAACAAGGCTATACTTAAAAGGGTAAGCGCAGAAAATCAAAAGTGAAAAAGTAAAACTTGAGAGTCAGGAAATTATGTGGGTCCAGTTCTACACCAACAGAAAGGTGCAGGAAATGAAATTAACTTGAACATCAAGGATTGCTAGATCACTCCAGGTGATTGATGGACAAGTCCCATAAATCCCATTCACAACCAAACGCATAAAACTCACATTCATAATTTTTCGTAAGAATAAGTTCCCACATCGTTAGCATATGTCAAAAAATAATTTTCAAGATTTTTTGTATCAATAATATAATTTTTAATTTTCAAAAAACAGTTTTCAATATAAAACTTATATGTTTGATTTGTATATTTGTTCTTGAAAATTCTAAGAAGAGAAAGTAATTTTTCTGAGAATAATTAAAATAAATTCTCTTAAAACAAATATTTTTATAACTTAATTTTTTAAAAACTGTTTTCAGAAAACTAAACCCAATCGACTTTGGCATAATTTTCTAATTTTCAGCTTTCAGAAAACAAAAAACTATTTTCATAAATACAATGGCATAATTTTCTAGTTTTCAGTTTTCAGAAAACAAAAAACTATTTTCATAAATACAAATCAAGCCGTTTAAATTCTAACAGTGAACAATGTTGGAAACTGTTCCCAAATGGGGAGACATTGAATGTTCTTCCGTTCAAGTTCGTCTCTAATACGTTTCCACTTTTTTGCTAAATTCTAGCACTATAGTACAGAAAAAATATACATATATATATATATATGATTCCTCCTCCAGCAAAAAGTGAAAACAAGAAATGGGAAATAGCATTATAGAAAACAAAACCCCCAAAAGGAGGGATTGTTTGCTTGCACCTGCAATTGCACACATCTAAATGGTTCCAAAAATTGCCACAAGCAGCATGAAAATGGCTTTTTGCCCTAATTCTTCCTCCACCGCAGGGGAAGGGGAAAAATAACTTTCATTCTCACAAATACAGAAGGAAAGCTGAGAGATGAAGCAGCAATTCAAACATGTATCTTAAACTTGAGAGAAATTCAATGGATCATAGTATGACATTTAACATGAATTTGTGAGCTCACTTACAAAACTTATATAATACTCGATAAGTCTTATTTGTCACTGCCTGTCAAGCATCCAAATCTGAACCTGAATGCTCAACGCCAACATATCCCCCAATTGAGGCTATAGAGGGCAGCAACAAGACACATACACAAACAAAATTTATCATAAATAACGAAAACAATAAATCGACTCTTGCTCTCAAATTCCAAAAACAAACCATTCACTTCTTTTTGACAGCAGACTTGGTGACCTTGGCACCGGAGGGATCCTTCTTGTCCACGCTCTTGATGACACCAACAGCAACAGTTTGACGCATGTCTCTCACGGCAAAACGACCAAGTGGTGGGTACTCGGAGAAAGTTTCAACTACCATGGGCTTGGAGGGGATCATCTTGACAAACCCAGCATCACCATTCTTCAGGAATTTGGGCCCCTTTTCAATCTCTTTACCAGACCTCCTGTCAATCTTGGTCACAAGCTCAGCAAACTTAACAGCAATATGTGAGGTGTGGCAGTCGAGAACTGGGGCATAACCGGCACCAATTTGGCCGGGATGGTTCATGATAATGACCTGGGAGGTAAAGTTAGCAGCTCCCTTTGCCGGGTCATCCTTGGAGTTTGAGGCAACATACCCACGCTTGAGATCCTTGACAGCAACATTTTTCACATTGAAACCAACGTTATCACCGGGCAAGGCCTCCGTAAGAGCCTCATGATGCATCTCAACTGATTTGACCTCAGTGGTGAGACCAGTTGGGCCAAAAGTAACAACCATACCAGGCTTGAGCACACCAGTTTCAACACGGCCCACAGGAACAGTTCCAATGCCACCGATCTTGTAAACATCCTGAAGGGGGAGACGTAGAGGCTTGTCTGTTGGCCTCTTGGGCTCGCTGATCAGGTCGAGAGCATCAAGGAGGGTTGGTCCCTTGTACCAGTCAAGGTTTGTTGACCTCTCAATCATGTTGTCACCCTCAAACCCAGAGATTGGGACAAAGGGGATTTTATCAGGATTATAACCCACCTTCTTGAGATAAGATGATACTTCCTTCACAATTTCCTCATACCTTCCCTTCGAGTACTTTGGGGTAGTTGCATCCATCTGCAAGGGAAAGAACAATGCAAAGAATCAGAGAACTGAATGATTACATCAACAAGGAAATGATAGTCCGTCATCAACCAGGAGCCCAGTATGTGAAATATACAAGGCATAACAAGCAAGCCAGGTTAGCAGCATGAAAATAAAAATTAAAGGATTACCTTGTTGCAGCAGCAGATCATCTGCTTGACACCAAGGGTGAAAGCAAGCAAAGCATGTTCACGTGTTTGACCATCCTTGGAAATACCAGCTTCAAAACCGCCAGTGGTGGAGTCGATGATGAGGACAGCACAGTCAGCCTGTGAAGTACCAGTGATCATGTTCTTAATGAAATCACGATGCCCAGGAGCATCAATAACAGTGCAATAGTATTTGGTGGTCTCGAACTTCCAAAGAGCAATATCAATAGTAATACCACGCTCGCGTTCAGCCTTCAACTTGTCCAAAACCCATGCATACTTGAATGATCGTTTGTTCATCTCAGCAGCTTCCTTCTCAAACCTCTCAATCACACGCTTGTCAATACCTCCAAGCTTGTAAATCAAATGACCAGTGGTGGTCGACTTCCCAGAGTCGACATGGCCAATGACCACAATGTTTATATGAAACTTCTCCTTACCCATTATAAGTTTGAGCTAGATGCTGAAATTGAATGAAAAATAAATTTAGTATACTACCAGAGAAAAGACCAATAAGCAAATAGCTCTAAACAGTGCTTCAAGCAATCAAATCTATCCTTGTTCTGAACACAAATAACGTAAACACAGACAGCATTAAATCACACTCGTGCCATAAAACGAACCAAAATCCCCTAAAGGTGCGTACATACAAGTTAGCTCTAAGCAGTTGTATCACCTTCACCACATATAAAAAACATAACAAGAAAAAACCAAAAACAAAAATAATATTAAGCTCCAAAAGTATTATATGGTGGGTTGGCCACCAATATTTATCTTGGTGACAGGACATGTACACATATGAAGAGCACAACAAAATCAAAGCTCCATTGTTTATTTTGGAAAGAATTAAATGTGAACACATAAAAGAACCTCCCATCATCTATTTCCAGTCTCTTAACAGGTAACTAAGTTGTGTAGACATTCATAGAAACGACAAACAATTATTTTTCATTGTTAAGTCTCTGATGATTCAGTAATGTTTCCAGGAAAAAGAAAGGGCATTTCAGCACACAACATTTAAATACATTTTAATAAAAAAAAAATCCCTATTATGGACATTTCACTCTTAAGCAAGCAAGGAAATACAACTTGCAGAAGCATTAATACTTTCAATGAGTTTGTGATAAATAGTTCGAACTCATCTGAGTAGTATAAGAGTTCAGATTAGTCCGATTAGTATAAGTTTCGAACTAATACTAATTTTTCCACTTAAGGACAAACAATTAACAGGAACCAGAGACTAAAAGGTCAATTACATCGTTGAATCAAAGTTTCACTGAAAGCAAAATAGTCGAATTATTATCCAGCTAAACAAATGAAAAACTAAGCAGATTAGAAGATCCACAGCACGAATTTAATAAGTTAGTTCGTACATAAATTTGATTAAAATACAATTACTAGTATATAGAGATACATAAAAAACTAATGGAGTAGATGGAACAAACGAATTAAATATGACAAATTAACATCTATTGCAGAACAAAAACGCTGGTCAAAAGATCAGATCAAGATCTATATACTTCATGAAGCTCAAAACTCGAATTAAAGTAAATAAACCACACACAAATACAGAACACAGCTTGGATTCAAGTCATACAATAAGACATCAGATCAACTCTATCCATCAAGTACAAAAGCAATATACATATATTTATATACATATAACATAGATATATATATATATATATATATATATATATATATGAAGTTGAGAAACTAATGAATCAAACCTTGAAGCAAATCTGGATGGACGAGGCAGGAGCTCTCTCAAAGCGAAGAGAGCAAAAGAAGAGAGGCGGAGTTAAGATCTCTTAGTGGCTTAAGTAGTAGTATCACAACTCTCTAACCCTTTCAGCGAAACTAGGGTTTTTTGACGACCGTTGAATGCTCTTTGATCCGACGGCTGAGAAAAGAGACTATGTCAGCCGGCGTCTCAGATTATATTTTCCAAAACTCCGTTAACGTCGTTATCCAACTCCACATTACTTTTTTGACCCACATTTTTAATTTACTATCCTGCCCCGACGTTTCATAATGTAAAGTCGTATTGCGTATTTTGGTGTTAAGAAATCAAAACATCATTTAATATATATGGTGTGCCTATAACCCCGCTAATTTTAAAATGTGTGTATTGATGGTTATTTTTGTGACAAATGCTTAAAATATTATATAGTATAAATATTATGTGTATATTATCCATTAATTTTTAAATGTGTGTTTTGCACCTATTTAGGGATACACGAAAAAATCGTGAAATCGTAGAACCGGTCTGAACCGAACCGAAGCTTTTGTTCTGATTTTGAATTGGTTTGGTTCCGGTCCTCAAAAATTAAAACCATTCTAATTTGATTCGGTTTCGATTTCAGACTGTCTGAAAATAAATCGAACTAATATACATACTTATGTATAACTCACTTATACAATTCATTATATTTAATAAAATTATAACTTCATATAAACTTATAACACTAAATAAATATAAATTAGTGTATTAAATAAATTTATAAGTTTACCCTAATAATTTTTCTACCATCCAAACAAATATTACATGCATATACATAAAATCCTATAATTTATAACTCCTCCCATCTCTCTCATCCACTCTCCCCACCGGCCACCATTACTCTTCTCCTCATTATCATTGGCTTCTAAGTTTTATATAAAATGTTAGTTTATCTCTCCTCCTCTATAGATCTTTAAATATGTGTTGGTTCACACACAAATACAGACTCATAACTTTTATGTTTTAACTCGTGGACATTCAATAATTCTCTTGACTGAAGTCATGTCTGAACTTAAAAAAAATAAAAAAATGAGGAAACTCCATAAACAATCTCTCTAAAAGTAACTCTCTCTCATTCTCTTAATGCACGCGTGTGTGTGAGTTTTGGGGGGTGGAGGTAGGGGTGGGGGGTGTATGTGTGTATTTTTTTTTATTTAAGAGTTTTGTTTTTAGTTTTATAATTGGCATAATTGTTTTTCATAATTTACGTTGATATATATTATATATTTTGAAAGAACATGCTTACGGAACCGTGGTTCGGAACTGAAACGAACCGTTATTTTATGGTATGGTTTGGTTTCTTAACTAATGATTTCGGTTCTGGTTATTGTTTTCAATGAACCATTGATAATGTTTTGGTTCCAAAATTTTTAAGAACCGTACCAAACGAAATCGTGTGCAGCCCTACACCTACTTGTTTTGGACAAGTGCTTAAAATACCCATATAATATAGATATTGTGCTTATAACACCCATTAGTTTAAAAATGTGTATATTTTTTTTTGAAGAATTAAGCTTTATATATAATATCAAAGAAAGACCTAAGACATACAAATAAAATATATTTGTATTGACACCTAAGTTATTATGAATCACTCAATTTGTTTATTTTATTTAGTTTCTTGAGTTTCTAAATTAAAATTAATTATCTATTTTTTGTATTCATATATTTTTATAAGAGGCAGTCCTTTATTTTTCACATTAAAAATAAAAAATATATGATGTCAAAGATAATTTTAGTATTAATTAAACAAAAAAAAAAAATTTTATTTTTTTCTAAATAAGCCCACTTAGTTTCTCTTTTCTGTTTTTATCTTTTAGATTTTTTTTCTAAAATGACAAAATAAAGGTGTGAATTGTCCCTAAAATGGTGCGAGCATTTAACCCCCTATATTATTCATATAGTGCATTTAACAGAGGCTTGGACATACTCAAGAACTGAGCTAGGTCTGGGTCTCTGGAAGAGTTTAGTGCACTTCTCGATACTCGCTTCCAGCAGTATCAGCATGCCTGCATCGCCACAGTTCAGACCCCCTTGTGGTTCTATATGCATATCATAGGGGGTTAAAAGCTCTCGTAAAAAATTTTGTGACACATCCCACTCGGTTTGTATTTATAAAAATAGTTTTTTATTTTTTGAAAATTAAAATTTAGATAATTGTACAAAAATTTGCTTGATTTAAGTTTTTGAAAATAATTTTCAAAAAATCAGTTATAAAATATATATTTTCAGATAACTCATTTTTATTAATCTCAAAAAATTATTTTTATGTTTTCAGAATTGTCGATTTTTTTTTTCAAAAATACAACCCAAGCATGACAAATTAGTTGAGCTGTTACTCTTTTAGCATTTGGCTAAGTAAACAAAGTTGGATTGTTGAACACTGGACTAATTCAATTTTTCAAAAGGTTGTTTTTCATTAAAAAAATATAAATTCAGAAACATAAGCTAGTATAATTTTGTTTACATAAACTTGTACATTGACCTAATTTATATATATAACATATGTACACTAGTAGAACCTAATCTAGCTTGAGATTGCTGTGATTCAATTTCTTTATTTTTCTTATACTTTTGATGCAGATATATTTACAGTCATCACAGAACTTTTTGAAATAAAAAGAAATTGTGCCCACACGCGTTAGTGAAGAAATAAGATTATAGTAGAAAAATGAGCAAAGGACCAAAGCTCCACATAATTAGCTCAGAGTAGTATAAAATTGCTTAATATACTAAACAAACATGAGCTGAACTTTAATGTAGTAACAAGACAATGAATAAATAAACTGGTTTCCAAAAAAAACAATGGAGAGCCTGCCAAAAGTATAATATTCCCAAACCAACCACCCAAGCTGATCATACAAAATTAAAGTTGTCACTTGGATCAAAAGTTCTCATAAAATGCTATCAGATCAGCAATAAATTAAAAAATAAACAGGACCAAAAAAAAAATGCTACAATTTTCATTTTCAACTAATTACAGACAACAGGTTGCTTAAATTGGAGGTAAGTACATTACCAGGAGAACTCAATGGAAAATTTCTCCAATGTCAACACAAGCCCGGACTATCGAACTAACTCTTTTTATTTGATCTGTTGGTGTGGTTTATATGGAACCTCTACGAGGTCTGTGCTTCTTCCATTTTCGTTTTGGCAACGATAGGATCCAAGATGGAACCTCACAGCCAGAAGCTGCCATTACGTTGGCTATGTTCCGCAGAAATGGAATATCAGCTTCTGTGTATAAAGTAATAGCTTCTCCCCTCCTCCCTGCTCTGCCAGTTCGACCTATGTAAAGAGAAAAAAACTGGGCATTACTGACCACCCAAAACACAGGAAAAATAAAATGAAATAGGGAAAGAGAACAAAAGATATTTGGTTTTTTGGGAGGTGAGAGAAAGAGTTGGAGCCAAGTGCCCCCATAAGACGCTTAATTGGTGTTTCTTGAAAAAACACAAATAACAAATTTATGCCGTGTTTTGTCAAGGAGGAGAAAGTATTCACATATCGAAAGTGCATCAGCCAGAAGAAATAAATGACTGTGATTAACATACCAATCCTGTGTATGTATGCCGCAGCAGAATCTGGGAAATCATAATTGATCACACAGTTGACACCTTTAAAATCCATTCCCCGGGCAATAACATCAGTGGCAATCAAAACCCATGTTTTGCCAATTCTGAAGTCATCAACAGCATTTTCTCGCTGTATTTCACAAGAGGATGTCGTTAGAAGAAAATTACAAACCATAGTAACTTGAAAAATATTTTCCAAATATTAACTAGAGTGAGGGCTGAAGGAAAATAATATAAAATCAGTAAACTGATATCCAAATCAATGATCTAGGCATTTAATGCAAAATGACCTGAATTCAAGGCACAACAGCTGTACACGACTCAATTACAGTATTAAAGACTAGAGAGCCTCTATATGCACACAGCCCTTGTTGGTTCTTCTATACGTGAAGAAAGAGTTTCTCTTTTGTACAAGGAGTTTGGGTTCTGAAGCAACTATTCTACTTTACAATATAAAAAATGCTAAGTAGCCTATTCCGAACATACTTCAAGCTATCTTCATGTGGACACACTAACACAAAAACCTTCCAACCTCAACTCATTGCTCCCTTAACTGGTCTTCAGATGAGTTTTAACCACCTGGTATGATATACTTGGTCGGGCACTTGCCAGCCAGCTAGAAGTGACTAGACATATGGTCTAAAGTCATATTGTAGGAGATTGATATACAATGCTAGCTTCATTCTCTAACAACTTGAGCTCTTAAGACAAAGTGTTATTATAGGAGATTGATATCAACTTAAGCTTTCAAGACATGTCTAATATGGTACTCACGAATTTTTTGAGTCTACATACATGGATTTCTATCCGGATTTAGTGAACAAGCTCACACTTTGTTGTGGTCCTGATTTGGACTGTTTGTCTCGCCACATGCAAACATATCACATATGTAGAGTTGCACGTGCGGATACATTGTCGGAACAGACCCTAAATAGTTTAACCACCATATCACTTTTGTGCATAGGACCCTCTTGGGAGATACATAAATAATTCGGTTGAGTCTTCTACTTGCACGTTATATAACAACAGTTTAAGTTCTGCTTTATTTTTCAACTCACTAATCAGTTCTGGATTTTCCCTTACGTATCACCTTGACCAGGAAGGTATGCAAGCATACATGACCACAAGATGCTATCTAACAACAAATGAGACTGGGATTACCTGTATTTGGGAGAGATCAGAATGTATAACATCAATTCTTAAGTCGGCAAATGCCAATTCCCTGTGAAGCTCCTTTGCCCTTTCCTTGCTTTGAACAAAAACTAGTATTGGGGGATTCAGACTCTGTTTGTTAAAATACAACACAGCCAATTAATATAAAAAACCATCAAGAAGTGAATTTTTACAGACTAAAGAATAGCAGATGCAAGCTAAAAGAAGTGTTGCAAATGGAATAGTTAAGAAGTTTGAATGAAGCTTGCCATCACAATCAGGAGATGTGAGGCCAGACCACTTTCTGGGGCAAGTTGAGTCGAGAAAAAGTGAGTCTCTCCCTTGGTCAAAAGTGAGGACACAATATATCCGTGATGTAAATGAGGTAAAGAATGTATTTCAAAAACCATATAGTCAATAACTGCTATATATCTCTGCAGGATCCTACACCTCAGTAGACCAGAACAAATAGGAATACCAACCCATGCATATAAAAAGCATACCTCTGCAAAGCTTTGACGGATCGCAAGAAGCTTCCCTTCTTCACTGCCAGCAAACACCAGTTTTTGCTTTATTAATTCCGAAGCAGAATTCCTGTTCAAATTTCCAAGTGAGCAGCTATTTAAACATAAATTACTAAATAAGACAGCAAATATAGTGGAGAAGATTCGTTGTACCCTTCCCTCCACAAAATGTTCATAGATTATAAAATTGATTCTTTTTTCTTCACAAAGTCATCTAATACTTACTTCCTGCCAATGATAACACGAACGGCGTCATGCATTATTGAGCGTGCAAGTTCCTCAACTGAATCAGGTAAAGTAGCACTGAACAACGAACGTACTATTGAAGGATTTGAGCATGCTTTCACCACAGAATCAACCTGCTTCACCAAACCGAGCTCAAACAGCTTATCAGATTCATCCAGGACAAGGTACTCAACCCTGCACAAAATCAAAATTCAAAGTATCAAAACATCCTGATGCTAATACATGGTGTAGGTAGATACTTCTCCGTGCTAATTTTATGGAACAACACCTGAAACTTCATTCAAATGCATAAAAAAAATGATATATATATTTCTTCTTTATACTTCATTTTTACTTTTTGAAGTGAAAATTGGAGGAGGTACCGAATCATGTGATATCGAACTTATGAACAACTGGAAAAAAAGATCATACCTGCTAAGATCAAGCTTTTTCTTCCGAATAGCAAACTTCAGGCGGAGTGGTGTAGATATGAGTATGTCACATGGTAACTTTGAAAAATCCGCACTTTTGAGAAGTTGTTTTGTCATTAACTTGATATAAAATTTTGTTCCCTTGGCCATCTTCTTACATTCTCTTGCAGTTTGAGCTGCTAACTCTCGCGTAGGACAAAGGATAACAGCACGAATACCATCCTTTGAAGCATGCTGGTTATATGGAAAATATTCGTCAAAGGGTTTCAACAGGGGAAACTACTCAAAAGCAGTTTCAAAGCAATCTGAAAGTACCTTGAGCTTCATAAGCATAGGACAGATGAATGCCAAAGTCTTGCCTGAACCAGTTGGAGCACAAGCAAAACATTCCCTTCCCTTTACACAAAAGGGTAAACTTAGTCATAGAAAATGACAACAGCAACCAAATTGACTACAAACAACTCGATCAGCAACTAAACAGTGGCAAAATTCAAACCAAGTTATAGGCCTATAGAATAAACACAATTAGTTTGGATAACTTGGTTAAAAGAGAAATGAATGAAAAGAGATGGAGATAAGGATAGTTTGATGGAAGATCATACAGATAGGAGCACTGGAATAGCCTGCCTTTGAATTGGTGTTGGCTCTTTAAATCCAAGTTCTGTCAAATTGCGTAATAGATATGGTTTACATCCATATCTACACAAGACAAAATAAATTCAAAGTGTCAGCCATAATAATAGCTACCAATATTACAAATTATCACAGAAAGAGAAATCTAATGATTTCTTTTTTATTTGAGGTTACATGGAATAATCTGCCTTACGAGTGTAAATGACGAAGTCTGCATAAACAAGATTAACATAGAAAAGCATTTTGTTCTCATGCCTAAGACAATGACACTTAAAATGACATCTATCTAAAAAAAAATTATAAAACGGACATATATGATCCAGAAAAGGTTCGGAAAAAAGTGCATATATATATATATATATATATAGGTGGGTAAGGGATGACAATTCAACCCCGGCCTATCAGGACAGGGTTGGGATCATTCTAATAAGGTTAAGGTTTGGGAATATAGTTTTAAAAACTCGTCCCACCCCTAAATAATATACACCCTGAGTAATAATAAATATAGATGAATATTATTTTATTAACTATAATTTACCGTTTTACTTCGCTTTCATGATGATATTGAATTTTAGCAACTTTTCTTTGGTATTATGAGAGATAAGTGTTTGTCTGTCTCGAATTTGTTCAAAGTTCAAAGGGTCTTTCTTAGATAACATATGTACTCGGAATGCCCCCGACTTCAATGTGGGAAGGGGTTGGGAAGAGGTTACTATTTGTAGTACGGGTTTGGGACAGGGGTACCCCGCCCTAAACCGACCACATTGATATCCAAATGCTTGGTGTGTCTAAACTACAAAATGGAGAAAAACATGGAAGATATACCTCGAGCTTAACTCTATGAAATTCTGAAGAGGCGAGGGGACATTGCTTCCAGAAGTATGAATGTTATACTTCTTCCGAAAAAGGGCATCCCGCTGAATTGACGAAGAGAGAGTATACAGAAAGAAAGAAAATGTCAAAAGACCATCATAAGGGTAACCCTTAGTTATATATATACAATATATATATATATATATATACCTCCATTTGCCTATACAGTTCCTTCTTTCCCTGTAAACTCTTGTCTTCATTTTGACTATTCTCTTCAGTCACAGCTTCTGATGTTGAGGTTTTAAAGACATTGAAACCTTCTACTGTTTCTAAAATCAACAAAAACAGAAAACAAAATTAAACTGGCTTATGGAAAATTGGGTTTCATCTGTCAATTAAACAATTCACAAAATATTCTATAGCTTATATTTCAGTGTTTTTAACTCATTTTCGTGATCTCTTAATAATGATACTAACAATATATTCATAGTAGTGATTTGATAAAATATCCAAAAAGAACAAAATCAAACAGAAAGAAATTACCTGAAGCATTTGTCTTCCTCTTTCTCTTCTTCACCGGCGTTGTTTTCTGTTCCACTTGAGTGTCTTGGGTATCAGCCACGATTGGCGTCTCTTTTGAATCATCAATTTCTTCTTTCTCCTACAAAAAAAAAAAGATTAACTTATAGAACTGAAAAAAAATGAGGAACTAGAAAGAAGTTCTTACTTGGGGAAATTTTCTCGAGAAACAAACATAGGGTTTAAGCCTGATTTGCTAACCTTGAAGCTTGCAAAATCTATGGGGAAGCGCTTTCTGGCGAAGGAAGTGCCTGCGAATAGAAAAGAAGTGCCCCTCTCCATTGTTGAATGCAACAGCTAAACCCTAATTTCAAATCTTCAACGAACCGTATATACACTGAAAAACCCTAATAAGAAAGCAGAGCGAATGCGCGTGGGATTGTAGCATCTCTCTATTTATTTTAAGATATTATCAAGAAACCCACTTTGATTTTAAAAAAAAGGTTATTATCAACAAACCCCTCATTGTTTCATATTTTGATCAACTTACCCCCTCCCTTTCAGAAAATTCCTTGACGTTAACAAATTTAATCAATTTTCCCTCTTCCCTACAATTTCGGACAAAACTATCTCTTAAACTAGAGGGAGGTTACCGATAAACGAATTTTTTTATATATATATGTCAAAAAAATACATTAATACAAAAATAAATTTTTTTGCAACTACCAATTAGGGTAATATATATATAAAAAAAATTTAAGTTCGAAGTATAAAAAAATATTTTGAACTACAAATAATATTTTTTTTTCGTTTTTAACTTTGTTTTTATTTTTTACTATAAACGAAAAAAAATTATTTTATGCTAAAATAAAAAAATTAATGCATCAATATTTTAACTTTCCAATTAGATATTTTTTTGGCATAATTTTTTTTTCGTTTATTATAAATATATATATATATATATATATATAATTTAAAACGAAAAATAAATCTCATTTGTAGTTCAAAATATTTTTTAAATTTCGGACCTAATTTTTTTATATTTTACCGTAATTGGTAGTTCAATTAAAAATATTAATGCATTAATTTTTTATTTGACCTAAATCAATTTTTTTTCGTTTATAGTAAAATATAAAAAATAAAGTTAAAAACAAAAAGAAAATTAAAAATGAAAAAAAAAATCTCATTTGTAGTTCAAAATATTTTTTATATTTAGGACCTAATTTTTTATATATTTTACCCTAATTGTTAGTTTAGTTAAAAATATAGATGCATCAAATTTTTATTTGACATAAATCAATTTTTTTTCATTTATAGTAAAATATAAAAAATAAAGTGAAAAATTAAAAGAAAAATCTCATTTGTAGTTCGAAATATTTTTTATGTTTTGTACTTAATTTTCTTATATTTTACCATAATTGGTAGTTTCCAAAAAAAAATTATTTTGTCATTAAAGTTTTTTCCCGACATAAAAAAACAATTTCGTTTATAGTAAAAAATAAAAAAATAAAGTTAAAAATGAAAAAAAAATCTTATATATTTATAGTTCGAAATATTTTTTATATTTCAAACTTAATTTCTTTATATTTTACTCTAATTGGTAGTTGCAAAAAAAATTTATTTTGGCATTAATGTTTTTTTTGGCATATATAAATTAAAAAAATCGTTTATCAGTAAACTCCTTTCTAGTTTCAAGGACAGTTTTGTCCAAAATTATAGGAAATGAGATAAGTTGATCAAATTCGTTAACGTCAAGGGGTTTTTCTGAAAGGAATTAAAGGGGGTAAGTTAATCAAAATATGAAACTATAGGAAGGTTTGTTGATAATAACCCTTAAAAAAATGATCAACTAACCCTAAGTTCAGAAAATCCCTTTATGGTTTCAATTTTGATCAACTTGCCCATTCCCTTTAATTTAAGACAAAAATACCCCTAATGAAACCAGAGGGGAGTTTACTAATATGAAACTGCAGGTGGGTTTACTGATAGAAATAAACAAGTTACCTTCATTTACACCCCCAAGGTTTGTTTTATTTTCAATCAAACGAAACAAATTTTTTTATATATATTTTACGAGAAACAATATTTTTTATTTATTTACGCCAAAATAAAAAATTAGTGCCAAAATATTTTTTTTCGAACTACCAATTTGGGTAAAACAAAAAATTTATGCTGAAATAAAAAAATTAATTCCGAAATATTTTATTTTGAACTTACTATCGGACAAAATATTATTTTTTTTACCAAAATATATTTTTTTGAACTACCAATTATTTTTATGCTGAAATAAAAAATTATTTTTTTAATTTTGGCATAAAATATATTTATTTTTATATTAAGTTCAAAAAATAAATCCGGCATAAAATATATATTTTTACCGAATTTGGTTTTTATATTAAGTTCAAAAAAATATTCCGGAGAAATTTGTTTTTTCCGATATTAATTTCAAAATAAAATATTTTGGTATTAATTTTTTATTTCAAAATAAATCAAAAAAAAATTCCTTTATAGTAAAATATATATAAAAAAATTAAAAACAAAAAAAAAAAAATCTAACTCATAGTTCGAAATATTTCCTTTTTATATTTCAAACTTAATTTTGTATATTTTGCCCTTATTAGTAGTTCAAATAAAATATTTCGGCATTAATTTTTTTTTTAGTCATAAATAAATAAAAAATATTATTTATCGTAAATATATATATAAAAGAATTCGTTTGATTGAAGATATAGTAAATCTCAGGGGTGTAAATGAAGTTAATCTATTTATTTATATCAATAAATCCCCCTAAAATTTCATATCAGTAAACCCCTCCGATTTTATTAGGGGCATTTTTGTCTTAAATTAGAGAGAATGGGGTAAGTTTATCAAAAATTGAAACCACAAGGGAATTTTCTAAACTGGAGGGGTAGTTAATCATTTTTTAAAACCACAAGGGCTTTCAAGATAATATCCCTTTTAAAAATGTAATTACAATATAACCCTTCATGTAGATTATTATTTTATTCCAAAAATTAGGACTCACAAAACTATGAATAAATAATTAATTATTTGGGCTATTAAAAAAAAAAAAAAACTCACTATAGTTTCACAAAATCATCAAATTATCCCATTGTCTATCAACTAACCCTCTAAGATTTTCAATTTGATCAATCTGCCCCCTGAATGTGAATAAAATGAATTTTTCAACATCGAAAAAACAAATTACTAGATTACCCTTATGAGTATATCATTCATTTATGCTTAATACATAATCGTTCAGTTAAAGTATTCTAGTAATGTCATTCAAGGGGCGGATGATTGATCAAATTAGAAACTAGGCCAAGGAGATGTAGCAAGTCATATCTCGAGGGGTGAAAGTGTAATTTACCCAATTATTTTTAACTCTAATTGCTTTAAAAATAAAAAAACAAAATTATCTTTTATTTATAACATATTAGGGTATTTTATAATAATTTTATGAATTAAATTTCCAGAGACAATATATATATATATATTTATTGGCGCAAAAAAACCTCTTCCACTATTGAATTCCACAAACACTTTGAACTTGAATTGTATGGAGCCCAACCCTGTTGAGTCGAGTCCCTCCAAAAATAGGAGGATGCCACTTAATAGCGGCGTGCACACGGTACTCTTTCTAATATACAAGTCTTGTGTGAAGCTATTCTCCCACTACTAGTCGATGTAGGACAACTGTCCCACTTTCTCCATGCAACTTATATTGGAAAACATTTATTCTCCATCTTTACCATTCCATCCCCTCTTGTCAACCCATATAAAACGATGAGAGCTGCTCAATTTTATGCAGTTAATAGTCTTCTTAAAATTACCAGTTTCTAAATCAAATATGAGATTCACCACATTCTTTGGTAATATAAGATTGAAGGGAAACAAACAGAAACATATATAGTACTAATATATATAGAGAGAGTACTAATAGAGTACAGGATTAACTGAAACCAAGTCACTATGCAGATCCAACTAACTCCACATGGCCATGTTTGGCTATTAGTTTCAATTGTACAGGAGGTGTTGATCATTTGAAATTATTACGTAATAAATATATATGTATATATAAATATATATATATATATATATATATAAGTCTGATAAGAAATTAATTAAACATGAAAATTATTAAAACTGGGATTGTAGGGCTTTACCCCAGGTTAGAGGGAGCCCTTCCAGAAATTCTCGATGGTTTTGAGGCCAAGAAGGGGGCTTGGAAATAGTTTTCAACCAGCAAATGAAGCATCTCGGTTTAGAACCTCATAGGTGGCGTCATTGCCCCAAGCGCAAGGATACCTTTAACCCTGTGGGCTTCCTTTATTTTATAGAGCCATGTTCCGAGATTGGTTTCTCATTTAGTCGATGTGGAAAATTTACTTCTTTTTTTTTTTATAATGCTGTCTTCCGGATAACTACCTAAGAAAAGGACCCGAAGATTAACACCATTAAACAAAAAAGCTCCATACAATCATCCCAAGGGTATACATGAATGAACAACTTGTCAGTATATGAATATCACAACAGACTGTTAATTTGTTCTTCACCATCAACCATGAAGGACACACTTACCGGGCTAAAGAAATATTTTACGTTCAAAAAAGATCAATAAGGCTTATCCGAAGTATCTACGACATGTATAATGTAATACAATGGACAGAGAGCAGTCTGGTGAATGTTACAAGTCCTATCATCACTGAACTATAAGTTCTTCTTATTCATCAAGGCCATAGTCCTCACCAAAGTACTTGTCAACTAATTCATTAGCCATATTTCTAAGGTCTTCATTTTCATGAAATTGGAATCTTTCCATGGCATCGATCCCATCCTCTCTCTCGACAAGCCTTGGACCTTCACCATTTGGCATCCCCCTTAAAACCTGCTCATAAACCAAATTCTTTTGCGTGAAATTACTAGAAATAAGCAAGCAAATGCGTTTACGAAAGAAAGTATTCAGTTATTATAAATGAAAAAAAAAAAAAAACTAGTTGAATCTTCGAGTTCTCTTACCAGCTCCATGAATTGAAGTCCTAATCTTGCAGCCTCGGTATCAGCAGACCTCACTAAATCGATAAAACCAGGAAGGCATCCTCTTCCAACAAGAGAAACCAAGTGCTCCAGAATCAAATTTGACCTTCCAGCACCTTCAGTGGGGGCAACACAAAGATTACCTAGAACATATGCTACTTCCTTTCTTATATCAAAAGGTGCTGTCAAAAGAAGGCGCAGCATTAATGGCACGGCCTCACTTGAATAAATCAATTGCTTGTGTTCAACAGATCCAGCTGCTATATTGGATAGAACCCAAGCTGCTTCCTACATAAATAACCATTCAATGAGAAACTATGATCGAACTTTATGTCATAACAATAAAGACAAAAAGCATACCTTCTTCAAAACCCGATGCTCACTCTTTAGACATCTAATTAGTGCTCCAATGACACTAACTGGAATTTTTTTAAAAAATATAAAAATATATATAAAAAAAAATCAGCATTTAAGCATATCAAATTTGATGAAAAATACTGTTTCTCATGTTAGCGAGAAGAAAAAGTTGCACACTAGCCTGTGATTTCATTTCCAGCTACAAGAACAACATTGGTCGTTTGAGCCTCACCAGCCACAAGATTACCTACACTCCGCAGCATCTATACAAGAAACAATATATCAAATATATTGTAAACCTAAAAATTTATTCCACAAAAACTACCAAGTCGAATTTATTGCATGTAACATTCAATTTAAATTTAGATAACATATAGTTACATGAAAATACATTTTGATGGAAGTTGGAAATTCTAGATTCTAGTTCACCACAACCTTCTCATGATGGGATGCAGCAAAAGATTCATATCACTTGCGAATGCATTTCATATGATAGGCCTGCATGTTTTGCTGCTTTTACTGAAGGATCCTTGTCATTCATACAGTTCTATCGAAGAGAATGGAAATAATACATAAAATACAATCCTCTATGAAATCCCAAGTCATTACTCTCACAATTAGCCACAAACCGATGAAGTTGATGAGCAAATGAAAGATATGGAACAGCTTATCCCATTACCAAAATAAAAGAATCAGTGTGATGAAAAGTGAAAACACAATAAAAAAATATCACACCCCATTGGTGCTTTAAAAATTTAACTCTTACTTACAAGAAATTCAACCGGCCTCCTAGAAGCTAAGCTTACCAAACACCTTTCTCCTTGCATGAAAGTGCTAGTAATGGATATGACATGAAATGTTACTAGATGAAAATCCAGAACAAACAATGATCTTGGTCACGTATAGAAAGGCATGCCAGAATGGAAATATAATTGCATCCATAGATTGGTCAATATATATGATTAATTGCATTATTTACAAAAAGAAACCAACAGAAAGCTAACACGGTCACGAGTTTCCTGAAAAGTACCGGAATGAGCAACTGCAAACTATTTGATGTTGCCAATCTTTCAGCAAGCAATTGAAGGAGATCACTATTCACCAACATGCCGGTAGCAACATTTGAGAGGGCGGAGAGATACACGACAACCCATGCTACTTCTGTTGCCAATTCGTCATCCCTGATTTTAACCAGCATTTTGATATTATATAAAGCTGAGTATGATTTTGTACCAAAAATATTTATATTTCTACATAACACAATTATGGTGCAAAATATTTTGCAAGGTACAAGTAAGACAGAATACAAAAAATAGATGTTCCCTGATAGAAGAGTCATTAACAAAATATGGTTAGTTAACGAGTAACAGATATAAGTCCCTATTCTCATGTAGAATCCCTTATAGGTCCACAAACAGCAGGTAGTAAAACGTCATCCACCAACGCAACCAAACCCAAACCCAAATGGTTAGGACTCGGCTTATGTGCTATACTTAGACTTCAACCAAATCAGATCCGTCAAATTCAAGCAGTCCAAATGACCCGACGAGTTTTTTTTTTTTTGTAAGTACCCGACGAGTTTTATAAGCATGATTTGCTGACCCAACCGCCTATTCTAGTAACTTAACATACTGATATTCAAACAATGTGCCCTTAGACATCAACACCAAGATAAAACAACCTGAGTCAACCTATGAAGGGTATATATAGCATCGTTGTTAAACTTTTCCAAAAGTAGCCTCAATCTGTGATAGTAAAAGCCAGAGTAATGTTCCCTATCATTAAATACCAAGTATACATTCGAAAAAAATAAATACACTTGGCATTTCGACATCTCGTATTCAAAATTTTAGAGTACAAGGACAATTCATCTCCTAAGAGTTGACTAACAAATGAGACATGATACCAGAAAAGCCCCATTATGCATGGCACGAAAATGGTAACCTTGAATTTCTGGGTTTTCTTTTTTTTTTTTTTTTACGAACAAGCTAGCCTTCATAGAGATAATATTCTCACTATTCTAAATGGGGGGACTTGGTAGCATCAGCAGGGACAGACTTGGTGTGGGACTAGTGCACTGAAATTTTGTTTTCGTTACAATGTTTACCTATGAAAGCTTATATTTATGAAAAGCCCCTACTGAAATTACACGAGGCCCCCACTGAAATTACAGAAAAATACCATTATGCCCCCCCTCAGATTAATTTCTGGATCCACCACTGAGCATCAGTATCTTTTCTTATATCTTCATGTTAGTTTCATAATGTATGTATGGTGACAAAATTAGTCATCCATATCACGTTTAACCAGATATCAGAGATTTAGTTTGGAGATGAGATTTGTTTAATGGGACCAGAATAAGGTTGTGTGTTATTTCCTGAATGGTCAAGTTGCCGCTCATTAGTGCTCTTCCCAACTATATCAGCAATTGACTCTAATTTATATAGTTCAAAGATACAAGGATTCCAGTCAAAATAGAGGCCATACAAAACATTCCAAAGGTATTTATAAGGCTGATAAAGACAGCAAAGTCCAACATAGTCTGAAATGGCAGACAATAAATTTTAGAGCATCACATCTAACTGCACATACTTCATTATAATCAATTCAAGCAAAATATATTAGCAACCACTTACGCCTTTTTTACGTGTTGTATAATTGCATCAAGTACACCATCAATTCTTATGAGTTCTGTCGCAGCTTTAGGATCTGGCCCCTACATCCAAATCACAAATAAATTTTAGAATGAGAAAGATTTAGACAAGAGTGAACTAATGCATGATCAATACCTATTAATATGACATGTCATCAATAGCCATATCACATCAACTTAGAAAAAGAGAGTCGCTCTCAGAAAAGGTCAGCATTATTGATATCCCAGATATTAGATAAAAAGAATTGTATGTAGATGATATGTGTAGTCAATTCATAACACTCCATCAGGGGTAATACTATCTAGACTTTGCTCTTCAGTATGTGAAAAGATACATTGAGCAGCCTTAAATAATCAAGAACAAATTTCTATAGTTAAAATCTCCTACTTATGGTAGTAGTCTCCCGGATAACTATGTTATATATACTTTATGAAGTTACAAAGAATTATTGTTATTAGAGAACAGGAGATAAAAATGCCCATGGTCCATGGATATTCTAGCTCTCAAATATCATAATTTTCCAAGTGCTTTACTGATAAAATAAAAAAAATAAAAAATTCCAAGTGCTTCACCGAGGAAGTCATTAAAATGTTGCAAAGCCCCAGAGGTTATCAAAACAGAAGTTGTGATGACCTGTAATTATATTATTGTTGTTACTGTTATGATTATAATCGGTTTCATAATTATTAGTGTTCGCTACCCATCTACGCTTAAGCTATTAGAAATGTTGTAACTTTAGTATTTAAATCCTACAACATTGCCCCTCACGTGTGGCCTCTTTTGATCCCATATGTGTAACAATGTTTAATGCAGGTGACAGTAGAATTTGAACACTAGACGTTTGATTCTGATACCATGTTAACTACCATGTACACTAAAAGCTTAATTTGTTAGAGAGAGTGTATTTAATATTTGAATCCTTCAACGATTGTCATTATTTTATTAGTTACCAAATTTATCATATGAGACTATTGTATGTGTATCTATAAGCTTGTATTGTTTGTGGGATTTCCGGTGTGGGGTGGTGTTAGCTTAAATGACACGAGTTACTCAATAAGTGTCATTAAAACATGACCTTTTAGGTTCTCAACTGAGATGGAAAATTTGTATGTCCATTACTAAAAGGATAACAGGAGACAATTCATTTTATGTCAATTACATACTTAGTATAGCATTCAGAAGCCGAGACGTTGTAATAACATATGCAATTCTATGGAATCAAAACAAACTTATAGAAGAAATTCTTATTGCTAACTTTTCAAAAATAAGTATTTTGTTCTTTCCTGTTTCTAGATCTGTATAAACCTTTTTATATATGAAGTTCAACGCAGAGTGGTCTTTCTTTTTGCTTACGATACTATTTAGGTGTTTAGTTCTCATGTACTTAGTTTCTTTTATTCGTGGTGCTTAACTAATCTTTCACTAATTTGTGAATCATATCATATTTTGATGTGTAAAGTTCTATATTCTGAAATCTGTGTTCTATACTTAAGGTTCGGACGGTTAGGATCAAATTTATAAATGTTAGATTATTGCATCATATCTTTGATAGTTGTAGAATTCCTGCCTTTAGATCCTATGAGAATTTGATTTGATTTAATTTTGTGAATGGCACAAGATGAGTATATTGTACACATTTTTTAATAAATTGTTTGTATTTGGTTGTACATGTATAACTGGTTAATATATGAAGGAGGGAAGCCCTTTTGTTAAAAAGTATTATTACAAAATTTAGTTGAGATCAGCGGTCCACCGGAAAATGACGGGATTCCGCTGTGTGCAGTATACATGTCGGGATGTTATTTTTATGGAAATTGGGATTCAACATTGTTCTTCAGTATTGGAATACGTTTTGAGTTATGACATTATTTGCTTCATAGGGCTATTTTATTTAGTCTTAGGCCGTTATGCATTTATTGAAGTATGCTTGAAATGCTCTAAAAAGATTTACCTTATTGTATAAACAGAGTTAGAGCATTCTCCCTACTCGGCAGTCGTGCTCACCCCAATATTTTCCAAGTTCAATAGAGGTGGGTAATGAAGAATTCATGGAACTCATTAAAGGAGACTCATTATTAGAGATGTTCCCTCGATTGTTCTATACTTAAACATGCCAGTAAAGACTTCCACTTTATGTTTTAATATGATGTGTCTCAGTTGTTCTTTTACGTGTTACTTTTTAAGTGTTGGAATATGGTTTGATATGTTTATCATTCATACCATACAAGCTTATTTTATTTCATCTTTTGTTATTTATTTTATTTTCAATTTTCTAAATATTGTGTTCTGGCTAATATAACAGAGCATCTTGTCATGAAGCTTTCCTCGTTATCATTTGGGGCAGAGGAGAAATGCAACAACACATCAAAGAAATAAGGCTTGACAGGGAATTCTTTGCGGTAATACCAAATTATGCAGTAATATATTCATGGAGAACTAGCCAATGGAAACTCAGAGATATATAATCATGAAGGAGAAGAAAATACTATACAAGCAGAGCACAAACTATTCAAGCCCCTTCCCACTCATGGAAGAAGTGAAAATCAGGCCAACATATCCATGACAGAGAGTACTTTTAGCTTAAAACAAGCTCCATTATAAAACTGAAAGGTGGGGTAAAAGGGACGGGCCTGTGACAAGAAAATCATAGAATACAGTGAACTACTCAAATTTAACACAACAAACTAAAATAAAATAGATAAATAAATAACTTTCTCTAACTTTAATGAGCAATAAAAAACCTTGATTAGGTTTGACAACGCCCAAGCAGCCGTTCTCACGGTTGAACCCTTGTTTGGGAGCAACATTCTTGCAAGAGGTAGTAAGGCTCCTTGTGATAGTAGAACATTTCTCAGCTCCTCTCCTTCACCAGCAACATTTCCCAGTGCCCATGAACACTGCTCAGAAACAGGCAAGGAACTCTTTTCTACACAAAACATTGCATCAAAGCTCAAAAAATTTATCTCCAACAAATTTGAGCAAAATTTCTGCTGATGAGCAGAAGGGATAACAAAACCAAATATGAATCGAGTAGATAATGATAAAGACAGATTACAGATATTAAGGACGAGGAATGCAATTCCCTAAGAGAAAAAAATGAAATCTTTAAACTGTTGAGGAAGGACTGACCAATTAGTGACCAACCCATTTATTTATAGCTGGGCTTGAGTAAATGCTACATACAAAAAATCCATGGAACAGGATAGTTAACTTAAGTCTGTTTTCACAGCAAGGTGGCTAATCTACATTAAACATTCTTAGTAATTTGTGTCAGACCCTCTATCCCGTAAAATCAGCATTCACCGGTCAATGGTGAATTAAGCACAATCATGAAAAACATTTCTACACATGAATATAAAGAAGAAAAGGTAAATGCCATCACCAACCTCCTAGATGAGCAATAAGCAATGGCAAAGCAGGCAACAGAGCTTTGGTTTCTTCTGGTTTTCCTGCTGCTATATTTGTAAGGCACCAAGCTGCTTCAAGCAACTGCAGCACGGGAAATTAAAAATTAATAATCATCTTAAACCCTTTTAGTAGGTATAAATAACAATCAGAGAAGTTCATACATGCCTCCATAAACAATCTGCCATTTCTAAGATTATCACATAGCCAGATCAAAATGGATGCATTCTATTTACAAAGCTAACTGAGTATTATAAACCACTATAAACCCACTAATGATAAAAGGACTACTGTTGTTTTGCCTCTACTCACGTCAGCGGCCTAACATCAGATTAAAAGCAATCAGAAAAGCAACTGATAGAGGATGAGCACTTAATAATTAGTATAACTCCTTTGTTACCTTCAGTACTGTTTTACCAATGGTGAAAAAACACTAGTAATTATTAACAACTTAGACAAAAATGCCTGAGCGAAGATGAGGATTATTAAAAGGCCAAAAACACAGGTTGAAGGAAATATAACAAGTTATACCTCTTCCTCAGAAGATCCAAATGAAAGACACTGAACAAGGAGAGGTATTACTCCAGTTCTGAGCGCAGCCTCAACAGGAGGGAATTCTGATCGCGACAACAAACGCCTCAACTCACGGAGGGTATTCACCCTTCTCTGCATCGCACCTTTCCCCCTAACAGTTACCAAATAAAAATAGCTCAAGTCATTCCCAATGAAACAATAGGCAGAAGACTGCCTGCAAAAAGAATTATCCACCAACTTTCCACGATTAAACATGATCTGCAACACAGTTGCACTGATACAAAATGAGCTAAAGACCTTTACAATCTAGAAATTATGCAACATTATCCAAGATAATCCATCTTTTTCTAAGATGGAAAAATCAATTCCGACCATCCTGCTTCAAAACTAATGACAGGCCACTAAAATTTACGGGGGTCCATTCCAGCAAGTATCTCTCATTGTCAGGAGTGCTCAGCATTAAGTAAAATAATAATGAACAATGATTCCAGAACGTTAGTAAATACTTATGAAGAAGGGCCTTTGTACATTGTTACAGTATATCCATTCATTCAAATGCAAACCCTCTTGTAGTTATTGAAAAAAGCTCCAATAAGTGCACATGGGATATTATTGACAGGTTATGGTCCAATACCATTTCTCTTGATCCTATTCTTCCTTTCTTTAAATAACAAGAAGTAATTACTGATCTTCTCACCTAAAATGTCAAATCATTTGATAATGAGATTTTAGCACGTTGATGAGGGAAATAGAAAAACTCGTATCTGAAACTTGGACCTTGCCAAATGCTTGAACTCACAGATAGGTACGAAGGAGCAACTAACCAGGGCAAAGTACATGTTATGACCAATCAACAGTTTGATATTTTTAATTATGCTCTATGATATAGTACTGAAAAATTCTATAACTGGCATACTTATTGACAAGGGCAAGCTTTAATTCCTCCACGGCCGAAGTGGTCTGAGCCTCCAAAATTGATTGTTCTTCATCAATCATCATATCATTGTCAACGGGAACATCCAAGTCACCACTAACTGCCACTCTACATAGCCGCTTTGTTCGCACCAATGCATCCCTTCTTTCTTTTCCCACTGTAATTGCATGTTGTCGTCTCCTATACGCTGCAACATTCCCAACTGGAGCGAAGGACAATATCCATAATTCAAAGTGGATATAAATATATACTCCATAGCAAGAGATGAAGAGATTTACAAAATATTTTTGGCGAAACAGAGTATCCATTTATTCAGGGAAAAAGACATGAAAGGGTTTTTAAATTAAAGAACCATTCACAAGTCACAACCCATCTCCACTCAGTGTTAATCTTTTTGAGTCACAAACACACATATATCAGATTAAAAGTCCGTTTGGTTGCCCAGAAAAAAATGAGAGGGCAAGAAAATGAACTGTGGGAATTGGATAGATTTACAAATTTTTATGTTAAATGAAGCAATGAAGAAGCAAAAATCTCCAGTTAATTGAAGGTATAACAATCATTAGTCTAAGATGAGATGAGTTTATTTTATCAAAAATAGGTTAAATTTCACTTGAACTACTAAATAAATGAAATACTGATATGAAATCAAAGATTAAATAAGTTGAATCAATCACCAGAAAAGATTAACTACGTAATCTGACAAAAAGCTTCAATGCACAACAAGTTCAAATTTTGAGGTCCCCAATAAAGATTGGTGTGGCCGACAAAGAAACCTCGAATGTGTATGCGTATTGTGTGTGTATCTATATATACATAAATATATATGTATATATATAGAGAGAGAGAGGAGAGATTGCCTGAAGACTTGATAGGGTCTCTTCTCTGCGAAGCCGGAGTTTCATCCGCCATTATTCACTGTCAAAACTCTCACTGCACTTTCGGCAAGAGGACGAACTGAGAAATGCACTCTCTTCAATTTATACACCGACTTTAAATAATTACGCTTCTCTCGCCGATTCGGAGTGCGGCGAAAACAAAAATATACGCAGTGGACTCCACAAGACTGTGCGGTCCATGGACCCCACTGTCTTGCCTTCGAGACTAATGTGTTTGTATTAATTTTGGATAAAAACGTATTGGGTGGGTTTGAAAATTTTATTTTTTATATTTATTTTCTGTTTTTAAATATAAAAAAAATATTGTATTTGTCTTTGTTTTTTTTAATAAAAAACTAAAAATAAAAAAGCGTTTTGATGAAAATTTGTATTGAAAAATAAAATGATATTGGTGGGGGCGGTGGTGGTGTGTGACTGGCTGCGGCCGGAGGTGGTGGAGGCCGGAGGCGGCGACCGGTGGCGAGGGGTGGTGGTGGTTGGTGGTGGCGGAGGTGGTACCCTAAACAGTAAAAAAACACAAAAAATAACTAAAAGTTGTATTTGGTGTTTTCACCACTTTTACACTATTCACAGAAAACAGTTTCTTGGAAAAAAAAAACTAACAATAAACGTGTTTTTTTTTAACTGGATGAATAATAAAAAAATAAAAATTATTTTCTGGTATCCAAACCGACCCATAGTTAAATATGTATAATTAGTTGCTCACTTTTTTCTTTTTAAGTACAATTGCAGCTAATGATAATTAATTCTAATAATAAAAAAATATTTCATTCAAGTGCTTCGTTATAAATCAGGACAAAGCCCCAACCACTCTGTTATTAAAAAGATTCAAAAAATTACATATAACATTTCTTGTGAATCATGAATTTCACTAAATTTTACTTCTTTAACAAACAATAAAATTAGTAACGAGATATTAAAACTTTTGTGTAACACCATACTGATTGGGCTGGACGTAGTTGTGAATTTATAATTTAATTTCTGACCAACACCTTTAAGTTGTATTTAATATGTAGTATTTGTTTGGTTGGAAATTTCCTTCTACATTTATATAAATAAAAATATATATGTATTTGAGATGTTGATATCAACTAACTTTTTCAAAATATTTTTTAAAACTTTAAAAACTCTTTCAAAAAAATCAATAAACGCAATATCTTAAAAAAATGAAGAAAACTTCAATATATATATGTATATGACAATATTATAAGAAACTCTTGTTATACCAAAATATGTTAAAACTTTTTAAAAAGTGGTACAATATGAGAAAAATATCATTTATACCGATACCAAAATTATTTTATTAGATAATGGAAGTACTCTAAGCTAAAAAAAACCTAGTCAACTATTTAATAATACGACATAACATGAATATCAAAATAAATATTTAGCTATATTTGGTAAGAAAAATAATTGTCCTATTGTGGTACTATGGAAAAATAGCTTTTATTATTATTATTCTATTGGAATGAAAGAAACCAAAATAAATATTTATCTATATTTGGCAAGAACATAATTGTCCCATTGTGGTACTATGGAAAAATAATAATTGCTTTTATTTTTATTTTTATTTTTTCATTTTACTGAAAGAAATGAAGCCCGTTGATTGATTTTAATTTTTAATTATTCAAAAATAATACTCTCTCCGTCCCAAAATAAGTGTCCACTTTCATAATTTTATACGTTCAAAATAAATGTCGAGTTTTGAATCTTAGTACAATATAATTTTATATTTTCCCGACTTATCCCTCTCCATTAACTTCTAAAAGTAATAGACCCACTAAAAACTAAAATTATACTATATTTTCAAAAGGCAAATTTGGAAAAACAAATACCAAAAAAAAAAAATTTAAGTCAAATGTGGACACTTATTTTGAGACAGAATGAGTAATAAACAAAAAATATATAATATAAAAAAATAATATATTGTAAGAAAAAGAAAAAAAAAAGAACTCTAACATCTTCAAAAAAAAAAAGTAATACTAATAATAATAGTCATAAATTATAGGGTAATTTGCACTAACATCCCTTGAGATTTGAGTCAATTTCACTTAATGGTCGGTCAACGTTTTTTTAACAGATACACTCCTTGATGTTTGTAAAGTATTGCAGTGACATCCCTTGGAAGCATGAAATGACTTAAGTGACATTGATTATGTTAATTTGCATGTTAAATATCTAACTTAAAATATAAATAAATAATAGGGAATGGAGGTAATTTAGACATTTTATTTGTAAATTAATATAATTAAGGACATTTAAGTCATTTCATATCTTTATGGGGTGTCATTGCAACACTTTACAAACCTCATGGGATGTATATGTTAAAAAAAATTAACCGATCATTAAGTAAAATTGACCCAAACCTCAGGTGTATTACTGCAAATTACCCTAAATTATATTTGTCATCCAATATGTTACTCCTTTACACACACAAAACAAATAATAATAATAATAATTGTGGAAAAGATCTTCGGGTGAGTTTGGATAGGGGTGTTTTTGTTTTTTCACTGCTTACGAGAACAAAAACGTGTTTGGGAGTCTTTGATGGTTTTTATTTTCATGAACAGTAAAAAAACGTTTTTTCACCCTTAGTTCAAAATTTGAGAATACCAAAATGATATTTTTTTGTTTTCGGCATTGTTTGTTTTCAGTTAATTTTTTTTAATTGTTACAGATTCCCTAACCACCATCTTCAACCTCCAAACTCTAACTTCCATCTTCAACCTTCAAACTCTAACCTCCAAAATTTAATTTTTTTTTGTTCCCGAAAAATTTTTAAACAAAATTTCCAACAAAATATGTTTTTATTTCCGGATTATCCTTAGGACAAGAATAAGAATATTTTTTATTCTCAATAAATAAAAAACGAAAACGAAAACGAAAACACTAATTTCCAAACGTAACCTTCAATTCTCTCAAATATTGGTAAAATGAATGATTAGCTCTTATATATACGAAATTTTCAAATTTTGCCAACCGACTAAAATAAAAGAAATTAGAACGACCAAAAAATTGGAAAATTGGCAAAATGCATCTGCACAAATTGATTATCGACACGTGTCACAATCGCACAAGCTTTGCTCTGCTCTCCAGTGCTAACTATCAACAGTCCATATATTTTTCTCTTTCATTCTACCCGTCTTCACATTTTCTCCTCTTTCACTCTTCCGCTCATTCATTCACCTCCCATTGCAATTCACGAGATCGGAACACTACACAACACACACTCACACACCAAAAAACACACATCAAATTGGTATTTTAGGGTTGTCTGACCTTCCTTCATGTTCAATCCCTAACCCAGATTCACCGTTGACTACCACCACCAGAACCGCCATGAATCCTCCTCCTCTCAAATCGGTGTCTCTGACCCTCGTTCGCTACCAGAGGGGCGATAAATTAGGGCATTTCTTGGCATGGGTGTCGCTGGTCCCGGTCTTCGTCAGCCTCGGCGGCTTCATCTCTCACTTCATCTTCCGCCGAGAGCTCCATGGCATGTTCTTCGCTCTAGGGCTAATCGTTTCCCAATTCATCAACGGATTCATGAAGAGCTCGGTCGAGCAAGCTCGTCCCGAGAACTGCGCGCTCCTCGAGATGTGCGATTCTGGATGGCCTTCGAGCCACTCTCAGTACATGTTCTTTTTCGCGGTTTATTTCACTCTATTGAGCTATAAGAAAATTGGGCTTTTGAGTAGTAAACAGATGTGGATGGCGGTTCTTGTGGTTTGGCCTCTGGCATTGCTCACTATGTACTCAAGGGTTTATTTGGGGTACCACAGTGTTTCGCAGGTGTTTGCTGGGGCTGGACTAGGGGTTTTTCTTGGGGGATTGTGGTTCTGGGTGGTCAACTCTTTCATTATTTGTTACTTTCCGGTTATCGAGGAGAGTGCATTTGGGAGGATGTTCTATGTCAAGGATACTTCACACATACCCAATGTGTTGAAATTTGAATATGATAATGCAAGGGCTGCTAGGAACCACGTGTCTTACAAACGCGCCGAATGATCAATTGGGTAAGTTAAGTTTCAAGACGTTGCTTTATATTTAGCACATTTTGATGTCATAAGCTTATGCTAGATAATGCAATTGCACCTTTAGTGTGGATTTTTGACATTTTTTATATCAATTGAGAGCTAATGAATTTTTGCATTATTTTTGTTCAATTAGCACTATTGAATGGCGCAATGTGTACCTGTCTACTTTGCGATCGCTGCATCTTTGACTACTCTTTTGGTGTTTGGTGATTTTTTAAGGAACTTGTGTTAGAAAAATTCTTGTTAGTTTTCTTAGATTTTGAAATATGTTAAAATAGACATGCAATAACCCAATCCAGATAACTATTAGGAAGACTAATATATGTTGTACTGAAATGAGTCGTTCGCGAGCAAGCTCGGGCTCGACTCGTTAAATTTGGCGTTCGGCTCGGGCTCGTTCGTTAAGCAAATGAGCCGAACTTGAACACATTTTTTAGGCTCGTTTAGTAAATGAACCGAGCTTGAACATTCCAAAGCTCGGCTCGGTTCGTTTGCAGACCTAGGGGCATACATCTGATGCATGTTCTGTTTCTTACCAATATGCTGTTGTGTATGGTCATTTGGTGAGTCAACTGTGTTGTAACCTTGGTTTTGTCTTACATTATTTTGATTAGTCCAGCTCATTTTTTAGTGATCGGGGTTTGGCTGCGTATTTTGGATGGGTGGCAATTTGTTTACTGAATGCGATTGACTATCTAATGGATAATAAGCAGAGGAATTCTCGGAAGACAGCTAGAAGGCAAATTGTATTTCATGGAATGAAATGATGGAAGCCGTGAAACATGTTATAGAAAATTTTGGCATTTAGTTAACAAAGATGGTTATAGAAGTATATGGACTACTTCTGTGAGATGTTACAGTTAGCAGATTTAATATGAAAGAATTTGCCAGATTTCACCCTTGTATAACAAAGACTAATGAGTATAAATAGATAAACATGTGAAAATTCAGGATGGAAGAGTTCCCTTAAGTTTTGTTTTGTAAATCAGTTATGTTCAAGTCATGGGTGCAATAAGGACGGGAGGTTCAAATTGTGAAAATAATAAAAGTGAAGTCTTGGGTTTGATGGATGTATCATATATGATCTTAGATAGGGCAAATGGCAAAACAAGATTTATGATAGCTTTGCCTTCCATGTGTGATGGTGACCTCAATATTGCTTGGAACTCTGTATAAAGAATGAATTTCCGCTTGGCAATTATAATCTTACCACAAGAAAACGTATCCATAATGTTGGGTATAATCTTCAATAATGGGTCCAGTCGAAAAATGGGGATTTATTTTAGAAGCAATGTTTTCTTAAAATGTGGTGCTCAAGAAAGATATACTCGGCATCAGTCTCTCTGCTTTTATATATTTGATTCAAAATAACCTACATGTTATTTCTTCATTAACTGACATCATGTTGTACTGTATTTGGGTATGGAGTTTCACTTTTGATTGAAAAAGTGAAAAAGACCTTCTAAATTTTATGTGCATTGTTTTGAAACACTTCCACTGTTTAAAATCTTTCTGAGAGACGCATGCATGCCAGTGCGGACTCCCTTTTGACAGCATGGCTGCAAGACCTCGCACATAGCATTCATGCCTGCTTGCATTGACTAAGAAAATATGAAGCTTACTTTATGAGTGAACTGGAGAAACATTTTGCTGTTTGTTATTACTTTCATCAATTGAAAGTGCTCTCATTTTTCTTTTTAATAGGTGGATTGCTGCAGATCTGTGGACCGGATGTTATCTTTTCCTGCATGAGAAGATACAGACAAATAAGTGATGTTCTTGTCTGAATCACTTTGTTCGGAAAATGCAGCTGCTGTTGGAAGGACCGGGATTAGAGTGTGGGCTGCTTTTCTATTTATTTGAGGACCATATTATTTAGGAGATATGAAACTATACTGTAATATTCAACTATTGAAGGAGCAGTTACTGATGGCCAAATTATTCAGCACTCAATGGAGAGACTACTATATCTTGACTTTGCAGTCCAATCATTTGGTTGTTTTTCTTGAACCTGGAACTGGCAATTTACTTCCAAGCTTGGTGTGATTGCAGAACCTGCAAAATGTGATAGCTAAATTAATTACCTTATATTTAATCTTTGCTGTGTAATGTACAAGTTGAAAATATTGAACAATGAACGTATTGATTAGCACATTGTGGGTGTCCCCTCTGGCCCTGGGATAACAAGGGCGGTGCTAGCCAGTATAATGAGGTTTTTTCTGTTCAATGAACGCATGAACGTATTGAACAATGAACGTATTGATAGCACATTGTGGGTGTTTTGTTTTTCAACTATGCAGTTTTGGTGTTTGCAATTTAGCCATAATTTTATAGTTTGTATGCTTTCCTTGCAGCTCCATAGTAACCAGTGTCTTGTTTAAGCAATCCTCGTGATAAACTGAAGTAGCATCACTACTTTTGATTTGTGTTGTTGCGTTGTCCTTGTTTTCAAATGATAGATGCTTTTGAAGACTGTTATGTCCTTGTTTTTGTGTGGTTGATAGGGACTCCAGTATAACTTGTCAGAGTTGCTCGGATGTCAGATGTTAAGAGTTACTACCTTTGAGGCTTTAAGTTCAGTTCGTGATCTTAGGCGAGATCCATAGTTTGCGAGTTATGACAGGTATCCCTGAGTTTCAACCTTTTTATCTTTGTATTGCTGTGTTAGCATTTGTTCTGGCTTTTCACAGGAATGCCATAGTTGTTTCTGAATCTAATCAACTTGATATCCTGATGCATTCAGGTTAGGATACTTCATATTCCGTGTCAGTTGTATGTTTTTGTTGTAGGATTCAAGAATTTAACATGGGAAGTTGGAAATTTTACATACGTTTGTAAAATAAAAAGAGTGAAAAAAAGAAAGAAGTAAGGGTTGGCAATTGGTTAGGTTTGTTAACACTGGAATAGCCCAGTGTATTGATAGGTATTACCAAAAATAGCAATTCTAAAATAAAATTTACCATCTTATATTTGGAAATAATCACTCTTTTCTTTTTGAGAGTCACAGGATCATTCCATTCATGTTGCTCTCAGATTTTTTCAAACAGAGAGTTTTTATTATTTTCCCTAGATTAAGTGTTTTGATCTCGTATGAATGACGTCAATTAAATAGTTTTTATTTATTTATTATTATTCTTTATTATTAAGAGGGATCAAAGTTAGTACCTCCATTATTTTCAGTAGGGGATGTTCCTGTATTGCTTCCTTAGTGAATTTTTGGATGATGCAAAATTATTTTGATCAATTTATCCTCTTTGTAATAGCAAGTATAGATGTCTATAGAGATGTAGATAGTAGACTTTACATCCCTATGAACTAAATTGACCTTAATTATATTATGTTTAGTATCATTGTATTTAACTAAAACTGGTTAAAAACAGGATTTTGATATTTTTAAAAAGGGAAAATTACATTTACCTCCCCTGAGGTTTGCCCTAATTACATGTAGTACCCCTAACGTTTCATTAATATCAGTTACCTCCCTTAACATTGACAATTTGTTGCGAAATTTCTGCTGATGAGCAGAAGGGATAATAAAACCAAATATGAATCGAGTAGATAATGATAAAGACAGATTACAGATATTAAGGATGGGGAATGCAATTCCCTAAGAGAAAAAAATGGAATCTTTAAACTGTTGAGGAAGGACTGACCACTTAGTGACCGACCCATTTATTTATAGCTGGGCTTGAGTAAATACTACATACAAAAAATCCATGGAACAGGATAGTTAACTTCAGTCTGTTTTCACAGCAAGGTGGCTAATCTACATTAAACATTCTTAGTAATTTGTGTCAGACCCTCTATCCTGTAAAATCAGCATTCACCGGTCAATGGTGAATTAAGCACAATCATGAAAAACATTTCGACTCATGAATATAAAGAAGAAAAGGCAAATGTCATCACCAACCTCCTAGATGAGCAATAAGCAATGGCAAAGCAGGCAACAGAGCTTTGGTTTCTTCTGGTTTTCCTGCTGCTATATTTGTAAGGCACCAAGCTGCTTCAAGCAACTGCAGCACGGGAGATTAAAAATTAATAATCATCTTAAACCCTTTTAGTAGGTATAAATAACAATCAGAGAAGTTCATACATGCCTCCATAATCAGTCTGCCATTTCTAAGATTATCACATAGCCAGATCAAAATGGATGCATTCTATTTACAAAGCTAACTGAGTATTATAAACCCACTAATGATAAAAGGACTACTGTTGTTTTGCCTCTACTCACGTCAGCGGCCTAACATCAGATTAAAAGCAATCAGAAAAGCAACTGATAGAGGATGAGCACTTAATAATTAGTATAACTCCTTTGTTACCTTCAGTACTGTTTTACCAATGGTGAAAAAACACTAGTAATTATTAACAACTTAGACAAAAATGCTTGAGCGAAGATGAGGATTATTAAAAGGCCAAAAACACAGGTTGAAGGAAATATAACAAGTTATACCTCTTCCTCAGAAGATCCAAATGAAAGACACTGAACAAGGAGAGGTATTACTCCAGTTCTGAGCGCAGCCTCAACAGGAGGTAATTCTGATCGCGACAACAAATGCCTCAACTCACGGAGGGTATTCACCCTTCTCTGCATCACACCTTTCCCCCTAATAGTTACCAAATAAAAATAGCTCAAGTCATTCCCAATGAAACAATAGGCAGAAGACTGCCTGCAAAAAGAATTATCCATCAACTTTCCACGATTAAACATGATCTATAACTGGCATACTTATTAACAAGGGCAAGCTTTAATTCCTCCACGGCCGAAGTGGTCTGAGCCTCCAAAATTGATTGTTCTTCATCAATCATCATATCATTGTCAACGGGAACATGCAAGTCACCACTAACTGCCACTCTACATAGCCGCTTTGTTCGCACCAATGCATCCCTTCTTTCTTTCCCCACTGTAATTGCATGTTGTCATCTCCTATACCCCGCAACATTCCCAACTGGAGCGAAGGACAATATCCATAATTCAAAGTGGATATAAATATATACTCCATAGCAAGAGATAAAGAGATTTACAAAACATTTTTGGCGAAACAGAGTAGCCATTTATTCAGGGAAAAAGACATGAAAGGGTTTTTAAATTAAGGGTTAATTTAATTAAACCCCCCTATATTATTTAATTTAATCAACTAACCCCTACTGTGTCCATATTGCCCATATTCTATTCAATTTCATCAATATGCCCCCTCATCTCTCAAAATGACTAAACTACCCACAATAGTATAAGGGGGTTTAGTGAAATTAATAGTATAAGGGGGGTTTAGTGAATTATTTCGGAAAAAATAATATATTTCGAAAAATATTTTTTTTGCGAAAAAGTATATATTATGTTCCAAAATATGATTTTTTTTTCGAAAATTATTATTTTTGCGAAAATGTATATATTATGTTCCAAAATATGAATTTTTTCTGAAAAATAATTTTTTGTAAAAAATATATATTATGTTCCAAAATATGAATTTTTTTTGCAAAAAATGTATATATTATGTTCCAAAATATAAATTTTTTTTTTGAAAAATATTTTTTTTGCAAAAAATGTATATATTATGTTCCAAAATATGATTTTTTTTTTTTGCGAAAAAATATTTATTATGTTCCAAAATATGAATTTTTTTTCGAAAAATATTTTTTTTGCAAAAAATATATACTATTATGTTCCAAAATATGATTTTTTTTTGAAAAATAATTTTTCTACAAAAAATATATACTATTATGTTCCAAAATATGATTTTTTGCATAATACTATATATATTTTGCAAAAACATTATTTTTCAGAAAATATCATATTTTGAAACATAATAGTATATATTTTTTGCAAAAAAATTAGTTTTCGAAAAAAAATTCATATTTTGGAACATAATATATATTTTTCACAAAAAAATTCATATTTTGGAACATAATATATATTTTTTCGCAAAAAAATATTTTTCGAAAAAAAAATTCATATTTTGGAACAAAATATGATTTTTTTTTGAAATTTTTTTTTTTTTGCAAAAAGTATATATTATTTTTTCTAAAATAATTCACAAAACCCCATTATACTATTAATTTCACTAAACCCCTTTATACTATTGAGGGTAGTTTAGGCATTTTGAGAAGTGAAGTGGCATATTGATGAAATTGAATAGTATAGGGGGCAAAATGAACACAGTATGGGTTAGTTGATTAAATTCGATAGTATAGGTTTACTGAAATTAACCCTTAAATTAAAGAACCATTCACAAGTCACAACCCATCTCCACTCAGTGTTAATCTTTTTGAGTCACAAACTCACATATATCAGATTAAAAGTCCGTTTGGTTGCCCAGAAAAAATGAGAGGGCAAGAAAATGAACTGTGGGAATTGGATAGATTTACAAAATTTTATGTTAAATGAAGCAATGAAGAAGCAAAAATCTCCAGTTAATTGAAGGTATAACAATCATTAGTCTAAGATGAGATGAGTTTATTTTATCAAAAATAGGTTAAATTTTCACTTGAACGACTAAATAAATGAAATACTGGTAGGAAATCAAAGATTAAATAAGTTGAATCAATCACCAGAAAAGCTTAACTACGTAATCTGACAAAAAGCTTCAATGCACAACAATATACACATGTCTTGTAAAGAAACCCTAGAAGTTCAAAATTTGAGGTCCCCAATAAAGATTTGCGTGGCCGACAAAGAAACCTAGAATGTGTATGCGTATTGTGTGTGTATCTATATATACATAAATATATATGTATATATATAGAGAGAGAGAGAGGAGAGATTGCCTGAAGACTTGATAGGGTCTCTTCTCTGCGAAGCCGGAGTTCCATCCGCCATTATTCACTGTCAAAACTCTCACTGCACTTTCGGCAAGAGGACGAACTGAGAAATGCTCCCTCGTCAATTTAAACACCGACTTTAAATAATTACGCTTCTCTAGCCGATTCGGAGTGCGGCGAAAACAAAAATATACGCAGTGTACTCCACAAGACTGTGCGGTCCATGGACCCCGCTGTCTTGCCTTCGAGACGAATGTGTTTGTATTAATTTTGGATAAAAACGTATAGTTAAATATGTATAATTAGTTGCTCACTTTTTCTTTTTAAGTACAATTGCAGCTAATGATAATTAATTCTAATAATAATAAAATATTTCATTCGAGTGTTTCGTTAATAAATCAGGACAAAGCCCCAACCACTGTTATTAAAAATATTCAAAAAATTACATATAACATATCTTGTGAATCATGAATTTCACTAAATTTTACCTCTTTAACAAACAATAAAATTAGTAACGAGATATTAAAAATTTTGTGCAACACCATATTGATTGGGTTGGACGTAGTTGTGAATTTATAGGGTCTGTTTGGATAGGTGGTTTTGGGCCTGGTTTTGGTTTTGTTCTTTTATTTTAAGACCAAATTATGTTTGGTTGGTGGGTTTTGGACTTGGTTTTGGGCTTTTTAAAACCAACTACTAAAATTATGTGATGCAGGAGGATCAGCGCAAAGATGGCAGAAAATCGTGATCTGCTGTTTTCCTTTTCAAATCTCTATTTTTAGTTAATTCTTACTACTTATGGTAATTTTCTATTTGTCAATTAGGAATTGATTCTGAACCCGATTTGAGCCAGATTTTTGGCAATCTTTTGATTTCTTTCCGTATTTCGTTTTGGTAAGACTTTTAGGGTTTTGCTATTTTTGGTAAAATCCTTGATTTTCAGCTATTTAAACTCGGCTTGTGGGTTGTTTTAAATCAGTTTTGAATATTAAGAATTTTATTAAATTTCATAGTGTTCTCTGAATTTTGGGTCGAATAATTTCTCCATTTTCTTTCTTGCAAATTACCCGTTGCGCTAGCCTGCAGAATAATCTCTATTCTATCCGGCGTCAATTGGTATCAGAGCTCAGCATCTTCCTGAGGCGGTTATTTCCATTAGTTTTCGATGGCTAATTATCGTGGTCGTGGTGGTCGTCGTGGGCAAGTTCCGATTGAGGAAGTCCCGCACCGTGATCGTAACGTTCAGGATGTCATGATTGAGGATTTGCAGAGGCAAGTGGTAGAGTTAACCCAGCGCCTGGCGGCGCAGGAAATCGGTAATCATGATGTGGAAGATTCTGATACCGACAATTCCACCTTCGAAAATCCATATCCACCGTTATGGCCAATATTTTCGGAAGATTCTGATTCCGAAGATGATTGGTTGAAAACCGATACTTTCGTTGAAGAGCCAGTGTATAACACAGAATGAGATGAGGATGTGTTGTATGGGGACGGTCATGAAACTCTGGTCATTCCTAAGAGCCTCCTGACTCCCAGAAGCGATTCCGAAGATGATTGGTTGAGAACCAATATTTTCCATACAACCTGCACCGTGGCCAACAAAGTCTGCAAGATGATTATTGACAGTGGTAGTTGCGAGAACGTAGTCTCTGAAGACACTGTCCGAAAGAAGGGTTCTTCCTCGTCAGTCTCTATGATGTCTCATTCTGCATTTAATCAGTCGATGTCTCCGTCGTCTAGTGGCCAACATCTTCGAGGCATCCATAAGCAAGTGAAACTAGCCATTCACGAGAGCAATGCCAAGTACAAAACTCGAGCAGACAGTCATCATCGTCAGGTACTTTTTGATGTTGGTGATTTTGTTTGGGTTGTATTAACTCGTGATCGTTTCCCTGTTGACGAGTATAATAAGCTTAAGGAGCAGAAGATTGGACCCTGTGAGATATTGTAGAAGATTAATGACAACGCATACAGGTTGTGTCTCCCTAGTCACTTGAAAACATCTGATGTCTTTAATGTGAAACACCCGAGTCCTTGTTTTGCGGATTCTGCTGATGCTGCTGCGAACTCGAGGACGAGTTCTTTCCAACCCGGAGTGACTGATGAAGGAGGATCAGCGCAATGATGGCAGAAAATCGTGATCTGCTGTTTTCCTTTTCAAATCTCTATTTTTAGTTAATTCTTACTACTTATGGTAATTTTCTATTTGTCAATTAGGAATTGATTTTGAACCCGATTTGAGCCACATTTTTGGCAATCTTTTGATTTCTTTCCGTATTTCGTTTTGGTAAGACTTTTAGGGTTTTGCTATTTTTGGTAAAATCCTTGATTTTCAGCTATTTAAACTCGGCTTGTGGGTTGTTTTAAATCAGTTTTGAATATTAAGAATTTTATTAAATTTCAGAGTGTTCTCTGAATTTTGGGTCGAATAATTTCTCCCTTTTCTTTCTTGCAAAGTACCCGTTGCGCTAGCCTGCAGAATAATCTATTTTGTCCGGCGTCATTATGGTTTTGGCCTACCAATTTTGATTTTTTTCTCTCTCTCTATATATATATATATGGCCGAAAATATAAATTATTTTGAAAAAAATAATATATAATATTTGGAAAAAAAAAAAAAATTCAGAAAAAAAAATTTTATTCCCAAAAAAAAAATTATTTTTTCGAAAAAAATTTATTTTTCCCCATTTTATATCCTTTTTTTCTAAATTTTAAAATTTTTTCAGTATATAATAAAATTATTCAAAATTTTATATTTTTTCGAATTTAAGATATATTATTTGAATTTTATATATAATTTTCACATTTTAAAATATTTTTTTCGATTATATATATATTTTGGAATAAAAAAAAAAATGTCAAATGTTTTCGGGAATTTTAAATATTTTTTAATTATATATATATATTCATTTTAATATTTTTTTCCAATTTTATATATATATTTTTCATATTTATATATTTTTAATACATATTAGTATATATATATATAATTATACCAAGACCAAGACCAACTCCTTACCAAACATTATATATAGGTTTTAGATTTACCTAAAACCACCCAAGACCACCAAAACCAAAATCACAAGACCAAGACCAAAACCAAGTTCCCAAACGGGCCCATAATTTAATTTCTGACCAACAGCTTTAAGTTGTATTTAATATGTACTATTTGTTTGTTTGGAAATTTCTTTCTACATTTATATAAACTAGTAAAATGCACGTGCGATGCACGTGATAAAAATTCATGATATAATTTTTTTTAGTATTCATAAATAAAATAATTTTTATAATTTTAACCTTAAAATACTAAATAAGGAGCTAATTTACTTAGGACACATAAAAATAATATAATTTCAAATTATATAAATTATTATTTTTTACAAAATTAAAATATAAAAAATTATAAAAATGAAAAATAAACCAATTATTTATATATATATATATATGCATTGATTTATTAGATTAAATCTATGCATATAATTTTATATTTAATCTAGTAAAAAGCATGTGTTTCACACATAATTTAAAGTCTATATAAAAATAAAAAAATATACTACTAAAAAAAAGTTTAATTACAAAATAAGTTAACCATGCCACAAATACTCAAAAATATATACTAAATAAAATAGTACCTTAAAAATAATTATTAATATAACTTATTGAAATAGTATTGTAAGAAAATTCAAATAAATTCAGGCATTAAAAATTTTAATAAATAAATAAATAAAAGTCCATCGAACTACAATACCTATCAAGATATATATATTGAAGATAATAAATAAATATTGAATTACAATAAAAGAATACTGGAAAAAGAAATACTAACCTAGTTGTTATAATTGTCTGAGTCACAAATTGTCCTGCGACAGAGAGACACAAAAACAATAATAGAACAACATAAATAAAATCCAAGAAATACAATATTGATAAAATTAAAGTATAATAGAATAATTATCGAGAGTGTATGATTAGGGTATTAATATATTGTTATAAGATTTCTAATCATATATTTATATAATAACTTTAAATCACATCACAATTAGGTTTTACGGGTTCAAAGTCATCCCTTTACCAGCAGGATTATGATTATTAATTCCAATTGTAGATGAAATTCAACATTATAGACTATTTAGGATTTGGATTGTTAAATCTTTTACCAATAGGATTAGTATTATTAATTCCAATTGTAGATGAAATTCAACATTATAGACTATTTAGGATTTAGATTGTTAAATAGAATGGTAAGTAATATATATTCATTATAATTAAATTTGAATTAAACCTTAGTGATAGAATTTAAATACATAATTACTACATAAATAGGTTTTGATGCTTCTAAATAGGATTCTTTTTGAATTGGAGTTATAGAATTCAATTAAATATTATAGTTACAATTTAAGTAGAAATTGCATCGAAATTATAGAATTTAATTAAATTTTGTAATTATAATTTAAGTAAGAATTTGATTAAAAAATCACATATAAAATTTTACATATAAATACTGAAACACCAAAACTTCTTCACAATTTCAATAGTAGTATAGATAGATATAGATATAGATTTTAATAGTAGTATAGATATGCATAGATTTATTAGATTAAATATAACTTTTTATATTTTGTCATGCCAAAAAGAACAGAAAAAGGAAAAGATTAGTTGCTTAGAATTAGAACCAAAAAGAGAAAATAATAAACCCCCAATAATATTTTTGAAACAAATGAAAAATAAAAAATACAAAAGAATATATATTATGTTATTAAATCAGTTCCTCGAACTCAAAATATAAATAAATATTAATGAAACTAATGTATTGAAAATTATCAAATATAAAAAAGTTTTAAACAACTAATATAATGAAAAAAATAAAATTAATAAGAAAACATATCATAACCAAAAAAAAAAAGAGCACGGAATATTGTCATAAAGTTTTAGAAAATATAATCTAACTCATAATCCAATAGTAATATCAGCTACCAATAAAAAAAGATAGTAAAAATTAATATAAATAAACAGAAAGGGCTATAACCATACATATATGTGTGTAACAAAATGGAAAGAAAAGAAAATAATCCCTTTAATTATATTGGGAATTCAATCTCCCAAACTCAACACTATAAAAAGATAAAAATAATAATACTATATAAACCAATGTAGAATATAATAAAATAAAAAAAGAAGAGAAAACACATAAATTATGTTATTAGATTCAATTCTTGAAACTCAAACTACTACATAAATACACTTAAATGGAAAATAAGTTCTCAAACAAATATAAAAAAATAGTGCAAGTGATAAGTGCTCAAAAGTATCCATTTTAAACTCCTATCTTACTGTTGTTACATATTTACAATCTATTCTTTGGTATTTTTAGGTTGTTTGTGTGTTTAAGCATGTTTCAGGAGCTTAATGAAGATTACAAGCTAACTTTGGTGAATTAACTAGATAAGTGCTTGTGTCTATCCAAAACAGAGAGCAAGAGAGGTGTTTTCAAGAGAAAAATGTCTCCCAAAGGGCAAAAACGTCATTTTTCGGAGCTGCAACTTCAAGAATCATACCGAAGGAGTCGAGGGGGTTCAAACGGAGCAATTATCAAGAAAAATGGTTTCCGAGGATTTTGCTACGCTTGACATGCGCTTTCAGTTGGAAAAAGTGGCCAGAAAGTAAGTTTCTACACTTCAAGCAACGTATGAAGCTATGCTTGAAGTGTAGTGAACAGTGTTTTCAGCACAAAAATTCAGTCAATTTCGGGAGTTCATATGTCGGTCAAAAAAGGTCCAAATTGGGTAATTATTGAGCCTATCATTAAGATTTTGAAGTCAGCTTTCCAACGATATATTACATACCTCCATCCAATATGTGTAGCTCTATATATGATCAAAAGAATGAGAAGTATCCTGCAGGAAAAACTAAAAATTTCAGATTCGGGCTGAAATCTTATTTTGACTTGGATTGATCCGTTTTGACCCGGATGACTTTAAGTTCGACCCCAACACCTCTATACATGTAATATACACATATTATACATCATATATTAGGGTTTTGCTTGGTTGAGTATGAAATTACCAAAAATAGTAATCATATTCTCCAAGTTAGGATTTTTCTCAGATTTACCTATAAATACCAAGTTTTGCTACAGATTTTTGGGACTCCTCTTCACCTAATTTTGGGACTTATCTACACATAAGTTTTCATAATATTTTCTAGAGATTCATCTATCATTCCAAGGAGGAGCCATTAAAGTCTACATCAACGATGCAATCTCCTTCTACCATGAGCAACTAATTCGGTATCTAGGGTTTTCTAGCAAAACTCTAGTCAAGTAATGTAGTTATTTCATTGTTTTCAATTATAAAAAGGAGAAACTATTGACTATATTGTGATGATTGTAGTAGTTAAAAGATTGTACTAATTTGCAATATAAAATTTAATGTTTGATCTAAATTTTTATCTTAGATGAAATAAATATATTATTTTGCACAACTATTATTATTCAATATGAGCAAGATCTCGGATGCTTAATTATGGTTTTCTATATAATGGTGGTAATGAAACTTGAAATCCTAGATTGACACAGGTCGTGCCTTGGCGATTTAATATAAATATGCTTTAGTTTATTTTCATGCATTAGGAGTGGATTAGAGTATCATAATGGACATGTAGTAGTTAGGTCAGTCATGAGACGGGTTGTCGCAATTCGGTTGATGGTATTCTTTTTTGGGGTCGTATTTAGCTATTTGCGGTACGACCTGATTCACAGTTATGGATCGCCCTCGTATAATTGATACAGTGAGGAACTATATTATGCGGTTAGTGGTGGAGTGATGAAAACCCTAGTTTTCTCTATCTTGAATCACAACCAAATTTACTTTGCTTTTTAGTTAATTTAGTTAAGATTAGATAATTTGGTCTTTCGACTACAAAAACAAATAATTTTCAGAAATATAATTCAGTGTTTTTGAACTATTAAAGTGAACAATCTTAGTATTTGTGGGATCGATATCTTTTACTCAAGCTTTACTATTCTACAATTGATACATGTGCTTGCGTAGGGTAAAACCTGGAATTGTTAAGGTATTGTTTTTAACCACATATTTTCATACACCTGACGTCACATCAAGTTTTTGGCACCGTTGCTGGGGACTAAGCATTGTTCATCAGCTTTAGTAGTTTATTTACATTGCGTTATTGTATTGTATCTAAAGTTGTAATTTGTGTGTTTTTGCGAGGTACTCTGAGAATCATAAAGGGATTTAGCGGAATAATGAAAGTTGCGTTGTTGGACCTCTTGTAAGTTTTAGTTTATCTTAATTTTGCACGTAATTTTAACTTTATTTATGTTAATAGTTAGAAGGGTTTAGAAGTAGTTAATTTTATTTTCTGGAAAAAAAAATCTGCAGTTTTTGTATAAACTGTTAGAAACTCCAATTTTCACAAACGAGGTGAGGTTTTTGAGTGGAAAAGAACTATTGAACAAAACTCACTATATATAATGAGCCCAGTTGATTTTAGGGCGAAATATGTTGTTTAAGACCTCAAAAATATGACTTTGTGATTATTAAAAAAAAGAAGAAAGGATTTCGAGAAGATGGGTGACCAAAGAGCGAATCTACCAAGGACACCATCCATATATTTGAAAGGATATTACGCACCGAATGCGTAGGATTCCTATGTTGATTTTTCAGAAGAAGAAGGCGCGAAACACTTCGAGATCAAAACGAGCGTTATCAATATGCTTCCAAAATTTTCTGGTCTTAGGATAAATGACTCATACAAGCATATAAATGCTTTCTTAGAGGCTGCTTTGACTGTTAGGTATGATACCAAAATATCGTTTACTTTAAACGATATTTTTTATGCCAAAATAAAAAATTAATGGGCATCCTCATTAATTTTTAAACCATTTCTTTATGCTCAAATGGGCATCCTCAGTATCTGATGTTACGACTCCGTTGTTTGACAGTTTAAGTCCTTACCATTGAAACATGAAATGTGTTTTAAAATCATCAAATTTTAGGTGTCAATTGAGAAAATCTTTTGGTTAATAGACATAACCAACTTTTTGTTTTCGAACTACTATTAATTTCGGCATTAATTTTTTATTTTGGCATAAATTTTTTATTGTAATATATATATTATAATAATAATTTATATAAGTAAATAATAATATTAAAAGAGGGAAATAATATATCCTAATATTGGTAGTTTGAAAAAAAAATATTTTGGCATATATAAAAATATATATTAGGTTATAGTAAAATATATATATAAAAAAATTATTTCTGTAACTAGATAATAATGTTAAAAGTGAAAAAATATTGGATAGAGATAATAAAATTTGAGGGTAGTAAAGAAATTGAATAATTATTTTCAAACACCACCTATCTCACAATTGAATGTAGTTTATGTATTAAGTGACATTAGGGGATGTAAATGATGTATGTTTGAAAAAATAAGAGGTGTAAATGAATTTTGTTAAATTTGAGGGGATCTAATTGAAAATAAAATGAACATTAGAGATGTGAATGAAGTTAACTATTATTTTTATATTTTAGAAAAAAGTTAATAAATGAGTATAATGATAATTTGATATTAAAAAATTGAATGCGGTGGGCAAATTGCTCAATTTTGAGAACTTGAACTATTAATTTGCTCACTTTTACAATACAATGGAGTTTTTACTCCTCAGGATAGTTAAAGGCTATTTTGCCCATTTACCCAAAATAAATTGGCAAATGCATCTGCACAAATTGATTATGAACACGTGTCACAATCGCACGAGCTTTGCTCTCCAGTGAACTATCAACTGTCCATATATTCTTCTCTTCATACGACTTTTTGTTTTCTTCACATTTTATCCTTTTCCACTCTTTCCGCTCATTCATTCACCTCCCATTGCAATTCACGAGATCGGAACACTACACAACACACACAAACACACCAAAACACACACACATACATACACACATACATACACACATCAAATTGGTATTTTAGGGTTCTTCACAGCATAGATCTGACCTTCCTTCATGTTCAAGCCCTAACCCAGATTCACCGTTGACTACCACCACCAGAACCGCCATGAATCCTCCTCCTCTCAAAGCGGTGACTCTGACCCACGTTCGCTACCAGAGGGGCGATAAATTAGGGCATTTCTTGGCATGGGTGTCGCTGTTCCCGGTCTTCGTCAGCCTCGGCGGCTTCATCTCTCACTTCATCTTCCGCCGGGAGCTCCAAGGCATGTTCTTCGCTCTAGGGCTAATCGTTTCCCAATTCATCAACGAATTCATCAAGACCTCGGTCGAGCAAGCTCGTCCCGAGACCTGCGCGCTCCTCGAGATGTGCGATTCGCATGGATGGCCTTCGAGCCACTCTCAGTACATGTTCTTTTTCGCGATTTATTTCACTCTATTGAGCTATAAGAAAATTGGGCTTTTGAGTAGGAAACAGATGTGGATGGCTGTTCTTGTGGTTTGGCCTCTGGCATTGCTCACTATGTACTCAAGGGTTTATTTGGGGTACCACAGTGTTTCGCAGGTATTTGCTGGGGCTGGACTAGGGGTTTTTCTTGGGGGATTGTGGTTCTGGGTGGTCAACTCTTTCATTATTTGTTACTTTCCGGTTATCGAGGAGAGTGCATTTGGGAGGATGTTCTATGTCAAGGATACTTCACACATACCCAATGTGTTGAAATTTGAGTATGATAATGCAAGGGCTGCTCGGAACCACGTGTCTTACAAACGCGCCGAATGATCAATTGGGTAAGTTAAGTTTCAAGATTTTGCTTGATATTCGTTGGGGTTGATGTCATAGGCTTATGCTAGATAATGCAATTGCACCGTTTAATGTGGATTTTTGACAATTTTTATATCAATTGAGAGCTAATGAATTTCTGCATTATTTTTGTTCAATTAGCACTATTGAATGGCGCATTGTGTACATGTCTACTTTGCGATCGGTGCGTCTTTGACTACTCTTTTGGTGTTTGGTGATTTTTTAAGGAACTTGTGTTAGAATAATTCTTGTTAGTTTTCTTAGATTTTGAACCATGGCTCCAATATGGCAGGGAAGAAAAGTTTTTACATTTAACCCTAAATTTAGATGTATTAAGAAGTGCCTTTTATCGAGTTCATAGAGTATTCATGCAAGACAAAATAGGCGGGTGTACAGTGTACTAAATGGGCTATGCTAGCTGTTGTTGTCATGGATAATTAGATTCGATACACTCCCAAACGTGGAAAAGGGTTGTGACAGGGGCATACATCTGATGCATGTTCTGTTTCTTACCAATATGCTGTTGTGTATGGTCATTGGGTGAGTCAGTTGTGTTGTAAGCTTGGTTTTGTTTTATATTATTTTGATTAGTCCAGCTCATTTTTTAGTGATCGGGGTTTGGTCTGCGTATTTTGGATGGGTGGCAATTTGTTTACTGAATGCGATTGACTATCTAATGGATAATTAGCAGAGGAATTCTCGGAAGACAGCTAGAAGGCAAATTGTATTTCATGGAATGAAATGATGGAAGCCGTGAAACATGTTATAGAAAATTTTGGCATTTAGTTAACAAAGATGGTTATAGAAGTATATGGAGTACTTCTGTGAGATGTTACAGTTAGCAGTTTTAATATGAAAGAATTTGCCAGATTTCACCCTTGTATAACAAAGACTAATGAGTATAAATAGATAAACATGTGAAAATTCAGGATGGAAGAGTTCCCTTAAGTTTTGTTTTGTAAATCAATTATGTTCAAGTCATGGGTGCAATAAGGACGGGAGGTTCAAATTGTGAAAATAATAAAAGTGAAGTCTTGGGTTTGATGGATGTATCATATATGATCTTAGATAGGGCAAATGGCAAAACAAGATTTATGATAGCTTTGCCTTCCATGTGTGATGGTGACCTCAATATTGCTTGGAACTCTGTATAAAGAATGAATTTCCGCTTGGCAATTATAATCTTACCACAAGAAAACGTATCCATAATGTTGGGTATAATCTTCAATAATGGGTCCAGTCGAAAAATGGGGATTTATTTTAGAAGCAATGTTTTCTTAAAATGTGGTGCTCAAGAAAGATATACTCGGCATCAGTCTCTCTGCTTTTATATATTTGATTCAAAATAACCTACATGTTATTTCTTCATTAACTGACATCAGGTTGTACTGTATTTGGGTATAGTGTTTCACTTTTGATTGAAAAAGTGAAAAAGTCCTTCTAAATTTAATGTGCATTGTTTTGAAACACTTCCACTGTTTAAAATCTTTCTGAGAGACGCGTGCATGCCAGTGCGGACTCCCTTTTAACAGCATTGCTGCAAGACCTCGCACATAGCATTCATGCATGCTTGCATTGACTAAGAAAATATGAAGCTTACTTTATGAGTGAACTGGAGAAACTTTTTGCTGTTTGTTATTACTTTCATCAATTGAAAGTGCTCTCATTTTCTTTTTAATAGGTGGATTGCTGCAGATCTGTGGACTGGATTTTATCTTTTCCTGCATAAGAAGATACAGACAAATAAGTGATGTTCTTGTCTGAATCACTTTGTTCGGAAAATGCAGCTGCTGTTGGAAGGACCGGGATTAGAGTGTGGGCTGCTTTTCTATTTATTTGAGGACCATATTATTTAGGAGATATGAAACTATACTGTAATATTCAACTATTGAAGGAGCAGTTACTGATGGCCAAATTATTCAGCACTCAATGTAGAGACTACTATATCTTTACTTTGCAGTCCAATCATTTGGTTGTTTTTCTGGAACCTGGAACTGGCAATTTACTTCCAAGCTTGGTGTGATTGCAGAACCTGCAAAATGTGATAGCTAAATTAATTACCTTATATTTAATCTTTGCTGTGTAATGTACAAGTTGAAAATATTGAATAATGAACGTATTGATTAGCACATTGGGGGTGTCCCCTCTGGCCCTGGGATAACAAGGGTGGTGCTAGCCAGTATAATGAGGTTTTTTCTGTTGGATGTAGTGTTTTGTTTTTCAACTATGCAGTTTTGGTGTTTGCAATTTAGCAATAATTTTATAGTTTGTATGCTTTCCTTGCAGTCCTCGTGATAAACTTAAGTAGCATCACTCCTTTTAATTTGTATTGTTGCGTTGTCCTTGTTTTCAAATGATAGATGCTTTTGAAGACTGTTATGTCCTTGTTTCTGTGTGGTTGATAGGGACTCCAGTATAACTTGTCAGAGTTGCTCGGATGTCAGATGTTAAGAGTTACTACCTTTGAGGCTTTAAGTTCAGTTCGTGATCTTAGGCGAGATCCATAGTTTGCGAGTTATGACAGGTATCCCTGAGTTTCAACCTTTTTATCTTTGTATTGCTGTGTTAGCATTTGTTCTGGCTTTTCACAGGAATGCCATAGTTGTTTCTGAATCTAATCAACTTGATCTCTTGATGCATTCAGGTTAGTATAGTTCATATTCCGTGTCAGTTGTATGTTTTTGTTGTAGGATTCAAGAATTTAACATGGGAAGTTGGAAATTTTACAGACGTTTGTAAAATAAAAAGAGTGAAAAAAAGAAAGAAGAAAGGGTTGGCAATTGGTTAGGTTTGTTAACACTGGAATAGCCCAGTGTATTGATAGGTATTACGAAAAATAGCAATAAAGAACCCATCAATTCAAAAATAAAATTTCCCATCTTATATTTGGAAATAAACACTCTTTTCTTTTTGAGAGTCACAGGATCATTCCATTCATGTTGCTCTCAGATTTTTTCAAACAGAGAGTTTTTATTATTTTCCCTAGATTAAGTGTTTTGATCTCGTATGAATGACGTCGATTAAATAGTTTATTTTTTATTTTTTATTATTCTTTATTATTAAGAGGGATCAAAGTTAGTACCTCCATTATTTTCAGTAGGGGATGTTCCTGTATTGCTTCCTTAGTGAATTTTTGGATGATGCAAAATTATTTTGATCAATCTATCCTCTTTGTATGGATATCTACAGAGATATAGATAGTAGACTTTACATCCCTATGAACTAAATTGACCTTGATTATATTATGTTTAGTATCATTATATTTGACTAAAACTGGTTAAAAACAGGATTTTGATATTTTTAAAAAGGGAAAATTACACTTACCTCCCCTGAGGTTTGCCCTAATTACAGGTAATACCCCTAATGTTTCATTAATATCAGTTACCTCCCTTAACATTATGGGAGTAAAGATCCGGTGACAATTTGTTGCGAAATTACTTATATGCCCTCAATTAAATAAGTAAATATATATAAGATTTTAAAGTGAACCAAAATCTCCATATTGCCCTTTGTTCTCTCTCTCTATCCATCTCTAGCACCGGCCATCATTGTGATTCCTCAATTTTTTTGAAGCCATATCTCTCAAACCCTAGTAGATAACAAACGCCCCCCCCCCCCCCCCCTCCCCAAAACCATCGTCTTCATTACAGATCCATTAATGAATCGAATTTGAAGTGTTACAAATCAAAATTGATGGCAAACATATGAGGGTACTACGATGAAGAGCAGATGAGTAGTAGAGGTAAGCTTCCATTTTCGCACACTTGTTCTTCGCCCTATTCATATCCCTCCAAACCTATCCTTCCTCTTGGTCGATTGAGAACCAAGGAATTGAACCAGACGATCATGATGTTCCCGCCATTGCCGTCTCCATCAAAGGGACACTGAAGACCCTAATTCGAAGTTGTAAGCTCATTTAAACCACTAGTATAGCATACCGCTGGAAAGCTCTTTCGCAGATGAACGCGGCGGCATAAAAATTAGCCCATCCGACACTGGACGTGCCCACACACGCCTCTTGAATTTTCTGCGCGTGTATCTCACCAACCCCGTTTTTCATGTTTTCATGTTAAAGATAAGATATGAGACCAGGCTTCTCAACTATACCCACCACCGGACAGAAAATGTGTCATCCACAGGACATAGTGAAAGGGTATTGAACTGGGTTTTGGTGTTGGGATCAGTTTTAGGTTTTGGGTTGGGTGAAGAAACCTCAAGAGTTTGTGAAAAAGGTTAGGATTTAAAGAAAGGGGTGATCTTAAGTGTTGAATCTTGTAGAAGTTTGTGTTGATGAAACTAAAAGAAAAGGCCAGAAATACAAGTAGGATTTTAATGGGTTTTACAGAAAATTGACAATGATACAGAAGAAAATTGCAACAATTGAGCACCCAAGGGAATTATATAGAATGGTACGGGTTTCTGAAGTAATGGACACTGTGAGTACATGTGAGGGTAATATGGTCAATTGTCATTACAAAAGTAAGGGATGAAATGTATAAGGGCAAAATAGGGTTTTCAGCCAAAAAAATCATTTCTTTGACCGATATTCGTATTTTTCGGCGTTGACTTCGAACAGAGGGAGAAAATTGCTACAACGGAGCAAATGTTAAGGGAGGTAACTAATATTAATGAAACGTTAGGGGTATTGCCTATAATTAGGGCAAACCTCAGGGGAGGTAAGTGTAATTTTCCCTTTTAAAAACAATGGATTCTTAAAAATTAGAATTTGAATGAATTTAACAAAAGGGATAATTATAATTATCACCTCTCAGGATTTGTCAAATTACACTCTCACCCATTTTAGTTTTGATAATTACAATTACCTTCCATCTAGTTTATATTTTGTAATAAATACCCTCTTCTCACTAGCTTCCAATAGTTTTTTAGTAGTGAAATGACTATAATACCCTCACTTATTTGTAAAAACGTGTGTCCATGCAAAAATCACATGGGTATAAAGGTGATTTCATATTTTCAAGTACCGAATATGTACATCAATCACTTAAAGGGAATGAAGAAGGTGTAGACATTATTTGACATATCTAGAGGCGAGATAAGTGTAATTATCCCCGTAATTAAAAAAAAAAAACTTGGAACTTAAACAAATTAAAAAAGGGTTATTATCATAAAACCCACCGAGGTTTGCAAATTTAATCAAATAATCCCCCAAGTAAGGATGAGCATGAGGCGGTTTGGGGCGATTTTCTCAAAACCCATAACCAAAATCGTGAAAATTTTCATCCCTCATAACCGCACCAAAACCGTTTAAAAATTTCACATCTTCCCCTAAAACCGCCCCAAACCATTCACCGTATCCCCCAAAACCGCGCCACTAAACCCTTTTTTCAAGAGCAAATAAAAAATAAACAAATTAATTATAACATTTTGACCTATATAAAAAATAATAAAGGATCTGATTTACTCCTAATCATTTCTAACACAAAAACAAATATAATAACTTGAATAACACATTCAATTGAAATCAACCATCAATGTTTAGATAAACAAACTTTAATGAAAGTTTTCAATTCTAAGTTTCCAATAACATAAACCAAATCACATAGACAAATCCACAACAAATATAAAAAGATGTTAGGATTTTTGTGTATTATATATATATGGGCATATAAATAAATAGATATTTTATTAAAGGAGTACAAGGTAATTTCAATATAATTTTTTTTAAAAATACATATAATGATATAACTTTGATAAAAAAATTATAATTATATTATGTCGTTTGGGGGGGGGGGGGGGGGGGGGGGTTCCCCCACTGGGGGAACCTCTCAATCCGTCCCCCGCCCCATAATTGTCGGGTTTTTTTCCCACCCTCATAATCACCCCATTTTTAAATGGTGCGGTTAAAAACCGTAAAAAATGAGGCGGTTCTCCAGCGGGACGGGTTTTTTGCTCATCCCTACCCCTAGGTTAAAAAAACCCCTCAATTTTTCAATTCGTATCAATTACCCCCCTCACCCTCACATTTTAGTCAAAATAGTTATGATTAATTTCATTTACGCCCATAAAGTTTGATTTATCTTCAATTAAACATCTTCAAATTTGAAAAACTACATTCAGACCCTTTAAGTTTCAAGAAAAATATATATATATATATATATATTTATGAAAAAAAAATATATTTTTTGGAAAATACATATATATATATATATATATTTCGGGAAAAAATATTTATTTTGAAAAAAAATATATTCTTAAGCATTCATTATCATGTTAAATACAACAAAAGAGATTAGCTTTCTAATATTTTAATCAATTCATCACCATGTTAAATATAAGAAATAATAATAATTCTTATAATGATAAAATTATAACCAAAGTGTACCATTAATGATAGCTCTATACACTAATTACTAGTAACAAAAAATATAATTAAAGTGTGCAACTATTTCTCTATATGAAAAGAGAAAACACAAACAAAATTTAATAAAGTTTTATTATTATTTTTGTATTCTAATGCATTTATCAGCATGTTAAATTCAAGAAAAAATAAAAATGAAGGCTTTCTATTATGTCGATTTAAATTCTTATTTTGCGAAAAAAATTGTTTTAAACTTCTTACAAAAATTTCAAATTTGTTCTTCAACAATATTAGAGTCAATTAATTTAATTTATATATATTTGATTTTTTTATTTTAAATTTTTATTTTTTTATTTTTTACAAACATTTTTCATCTCATGATATGATGTGCTTCTACCGAATTATTAAATCAATCCTAAAAAAATAAAGACAAGGGTTATTTTACTATTTCTTTTGTATATGTTGATACCCAAAAATTTCATGCTGACAATGCAATAGTGAGACATGTGGAATGAAGAAAAGTGTGGACTCAATTGGAAAATATGTTGATAAGTTGTTGAATTAGATAGAGTTGGATTTGGAGTTGAGAAGCTTCATGGGAGAAATTGAGGGCACAATGAAGACATATGGGAGAAAATATAGGAGGCGATTGAAGAACAGTTTTACAAGTGGTGTGTTGGTATAAATACAACACTAACAAATTTGAAAACTCTCCGGCAATATACACAAAAATTCTTATGGGTGCGTTTTGAAAACCTGTTTTTTGTATTTGTTTTCTGTCTTCAAATATAAAAATTGTTTTTGTATTTGTCTTTGTTTTTTTCAGCGAAAAACTAAAAACAAAAAAACGTTTGGATAAAGGTGTTTTCACCACTTTTATTTGGTGAAAGTTGTATTTTATGAAATTGGTGTTTTCACTGTTTTTACCACCTAAACAGTGAAAAAACTCAAAAAACAATTAAAAGTTGTATTTGGTGTTTTTACCACTTTTACACACTATTCACAGAAAACAGTTTTCTTGAGAAAAAAAAAGTGAACAGTAAACGCGTTTGCTAAATGAATTTTTTTTTTTGAACTTGGTGAATAGTAAAAAAACAAAAACTGTTTTTCCGTATCCAAACGGGGCCTATATTGTAATTTCTTCAATTATAACTTTACCTTTTGTTTTTGCAATTATATTATCTGTAATCTTTATTTCAAATAATGTTATTTCAATTTCCTTTGTTGAATTTCCTTTTACATTTCAATTTCAGTTCTTATCAGTTTCTTTATTTAGTTCAAATATTTTTATTTACAATTTTAACATTCAAATTCTTTTAACTAAGAGAAAAAATTTGTTATTTCCATCTTCCTAAAGAATAATTTCTTCACTCTTTTGGAATATGTTTAATATTTCCATCCACCAAAATAATAGGTTCTTCATCTTTTGGAATGTTTTGACTCGACTTGAGTCTAGCACCCCACGACAACTACCCATATGAAGAAATTTGTGCAAACAGTATCCTCTATTCTTTGTTAATTAAATTTTTAGGGTAATTTGCAGCAATACTCCCTGAGATTTGCATCTATTGCACCTAGCAGCTGATTTTCGCAATTTTGACACTAACACCTCCTGAGGTTTCGTTTTGCTTGCCATGACACCCCAAATGACGAAAATACCCTTCAAAAAATTCGAAAATATTAAGGGTTATGTGAAATGACCTTTATGCCCCAACCCCAAATATATAAAATTTTGAAAAACATATATATAAATTCGAAAAAATATATAAAATTCGAAAAAATATATAAAATTCGAAAAAATGTATAAAATTCAAAAATAAATATTTAAATTTTGAAAAAAATATATAAAATTAGAATAAAATATATAAAATTCGAAAAATATATATAAATTTCGAAAAATATATATAAAATCAAAAAAATATATAAAATTCAAAAAAATATATATACTTTCAAAATCATAGAAAAATATATATATATTTTTCGAAATTATATAATTTTTTGAATTTTGTTTTTGAAAATATATATATTTTTTATTTATTATTATTTTTTGAAATATATATATTCGAATTTATATATTTTTCAAATTTTGTATATATATTTTCGAATTATATATATATTTCAAATTTTATATATTGTTTTGAATTTTTTATATATATTTTTCGAAATTATATAATTTTTTGAATTTTGTTTTTGAAAATATATATATATATATATTTTTGAAATATATATATTTGAGTTTATATATTTTTCAAATTTTATATATTATATTTTCGAATTATATATATATTTCAAATTTTATATATTCTTTTGAATTTTTTATACATATTTTGAAATTTATATATGTTTATCGAAATTATATAATTTTTTGAATTTTGTTTTTGAAAATATATATATTTTGAATTTTATATATATTTTTTGAAATATATATATTCAAATTTAAATATATTTCAAAAAAAAAATATATTTTCTAATTTTATATATATTTTTGATTTTATATATATTTTTTGAAATTTATATATATTTTTCGAAATTTATATATTTTATTCTAATTTTATATATATTTTTCAAAATTTTAATATTTAATTTTGAATTTTATACATTTTTTCGAATTTTATATATATTTTTGAATTTATATATATGTTTTTCAAAATTTTATATATTTGGGGTTGGGGCATAAAGGTCATTTCACATAATCCTTAATATTTTCGAATTTTTTGAAGGGTATTTTCATCACTTGGGGTGTCATGGCAAGCAAAAAAAAACTTGAGGGGGTGTTGGTGTCAAAATTGCGAAAATCAACTGCTAGGTGCAATAGATGCAAACCTCGGAGGGTGTTTACCCAAATTTTTATAATTCATTTGGATGCACTATTGTTACTAATGTAAATATTATATGTATTTTGTTTTAACAATGAATAGTATTAATATTGTAAGTATTTTCTGCCAAGTATTATTTATCATATATTCTTATTCACACCTGAGGAGTGAAATTTAATATTATATTCACAACTAAATATTTTGACGTATTTTAAATATATTTTTACTATCACGTAATTATTATTAAAAAAATTTCAATTTCTCACCTGGCCTATATATAGACCTGTCAATGGATTGGATTTTGATCCGAATCCGATCCGATTAGTCGGATTTGGATTGCAAAAAAAATCCGATAACCTGAATATAATCCGAATCCGATAATCCAATTCCTTAACAAATTGGATTTGGATTAGCCTAATCTGATCCGATAATAATCCGATCCGATAAAATATACATATATATATTTATATATATGTGTATATATTTAATATTGTACATGTATATAAATGTTAGTTGTTAATTATTTTATTATTTATTAATAATGATTGATCATAAATACAATTATTAAAAGTGTGAATAATTTTAGTGTTTCAGTATTTATTGATTTTTGTATTTTTTTAATTAAATATTCGGATCAGATATTCTATAATGAAGAAATTCGAATATGAATTAATTAAGTGAAAATCTGTCGAATTATCGGATTCGGATCGCGTATTGGGAGTTTTTGTCATCCTTATCAATAATCCGATTATGATCTGAATCCGATATTAACCGGATATGGATTGAAAATAAAATCCGATAACCCGATTAGGATCCGAATCCGATAATCCGATTTCTTAACAAATTGGATTTGGATTTAACTAATCCGATCCATTGACAGGTCTACCTATATATACTTATACACAGATATAAAAATGTTTTCAGGAATTATAGAATTTTCTTTCCAAAAATAATTTAACTTCTACCGATATTTTTAGAATAATATTTTTTATTATAAATCAAATCTAATTATATCGTAAAATTTTTAGAATAAATCACTATAAATTAAATTTACTTGTTATTTCTATGTCTTTTTACATGCATAGGGGTAAAATAATAAATAAATATAATCCTTTTCAATTCCTATTAACAAACACAAAAACAGAATTTCAATTCATTTGAATTACTATTTATTCCAAACATATAAATAAAATTATATTTCATTTCTTCCGATTCCAGTTATATTTCAGTTCCAATTCCAAAATTTCCAAATATTTTGATTGGAGATTGAAAAAGGAAGTTGTATTTATATAGCCCAAACCCTAGCCTAGGAACCACTGCGAAGTTGAAGGAAGAGAGAGAGAGAGGGAGGTTGAATAGCCATGGCGAATAGGGGAATTATAACAAATCAATCATGCAGAAACAGGTTTTGGAGAAGAGGAAAAGGAAATCGGGGAAGATCCATGGCATACATGATTATATCCAGTGCGAAGACGAGAATCAGAGGCGGATGCAGAGGATTTGTTGGCGCCAAGCTTCCCGCGAAGAAAAGGAATCAGCTTTCATCATCATCTACGCTCACCATCAACCGTCTTCCCCGCGATCTATTCGTGTCCATACTCTCTACCCTTCCAGTGAAGCCTCTGTTGCGATCCAAGTCCGTCTGCAAAAACTGGTACTCCTTAATCTCCCATACTCAGTTCGTTAAAACCCATCTCAATAATTCATTCACAATCCCCAATTTCCTCAAACAAAGACTACATTTTTTCGTCATGTCTACATGCACTGGACGTTGTCCCTATACCTTCACCCTCCATTCTGATAACAGTATCGGCCCCATTGAACCCTGTATACAATATATCGATTTTATGGCATCGACCAACGAGCATGTTGTTAATAATGGTAGGATCATTAGTATTGTTGGCTGTTGTAATGGATTGTTGTGTCTCAACTTAGGCGGCAGATATATACATGTACGGATTCGGGTATGATGAGGCCTCCGTGATTACAAAATGGTGGCTGGAGGCAAAAGAGGCTTTTATGTCTATTCTTTAACAACTGTTTCCTGGAAACAGGTTCAACCTTTACCTCACGCTCCATTGCCTAAGCCTCGCTGTGTTGCGGGTCAATGGAGCTTTGCACTGGGTCTGTCTTGATAAAGACTCGAAACGCGGATCAATGATACTTGCTTTCTCTTTGGCCGACGAGAAATTCTCCGTGTTTCAGCTGCCATTTATCCGTTTTATGCTCGTATTAAAACTTGCAGTGCTTGGAGGATGTCTGTGTATAATGCTATATGAGAGTAATAGTAATGGATTTTGGGTGATGAAGGAATCTGGTGTCCAGCAATCTTGGACCAATGTTATGATTCAAATTCCATCTTGCGATTTCGGTATAGTGTATTTGTTCGGGGATCATGAGGCCATTTTAAGGATTAACACCCACAAGAAGTTCGTATTGTACAATATAGAGGAGAGGACATACAGAGACCTGGTACTTCCAGATTTCCTTGATCTGCATAGCATTGGAGTTTATGTGGAGAGCCTCGTATCGCCCTGTCATCAAAATTTTTAGTTAAATTCAAGCTCAAACTAAATTCAGGTATACCATCTGCACTGTCTCTCCCAGATTTCCTTGATCTGCATAGCATTGGAGTTTATGTGGAGAGCCTCGTATCGCCCTGTCATCAAAATTTTTAGTTAAATTCAAGCTCAAACTAAATTCAGGTATACCATCTGCACTGTCTCTCCTATTCCAAATACTTTCTCCATACACTTGATGTCTTCAACATGTTTCGAACTTGTTTAGCACTGTTGAGTGTTTGAGTTTTAATCTAGTTTTCTTTTGACAGTAAGTAATTTTTTTTATTTTTTTATTTCGAATTTTCCTTACCTCATGAATCCATTTTGCATTTCCATTCTCAAGATATGTATGCTTAGGGATTATGCATTATCTTCCTTAATTGATTCTTCCACGGAAAGAAAGATGACAAAGCTCACGACTAAAAGCTACCATGGACGGAATACAAGTGAACCTGACAGAGATAGAAATGGAGGAGAACTTCATATAATTTATTACTGAATAATAAAGCTTATTTAATAGCATCACAAACTTCCAACCACATGTTTGAGAACTTTACGATCTTGTAATAGTTCTTGGAACAACTTGATATTGTTTGTGTCCTTCTCTATAGATATATGTTGTTTGAACATGAATTATGACTCAGTTAAAGAGGGGTTTCAGTTCTCTAACTAAGATCTTACTGATCTAATGAAATTAGTATGAGAAGGGAAGTATGAAGAAGGTAAGGAAAATTTGCATTATAAATGAAAATGCAAATTGGGCTTTTGAGTAGGAAACAGATGTGGATGGTGGTTCTTGTGGTTTGGCCTCTGGCATTGCTCACTATGTACTCTAGGGTTTATTTGGGGTACCACAGTATTTCACAGGTATTTTGCTGGGGCTGGACTAGGGGTTGTTCTTGGGGGATTGTGGTTCTGGGTGATCAATTCTTTGATTATTTGTTACTTTCTGGTTATCGAGGAGAGTGCATTTGGGAGGATGTTCTATGTCAAGGATACTTCACACATACCCAATGTGTTGAAATTTGAGTATGATAATGCAAGGGCTGCTTGGAACCATGTGTCTTACAAACGCGCCGAATGATCAATTGGGTAAGTTAAGTTTCAAGATTTTGCTTGATATTCGTTGGGGTCTTTAGCACATTTTGATGTCATAGTCTAATTCTAGATAATGCAATTGCACCTTTAGTGTGGACTTTTGACAATTTTTATATCAATTGAGAGCTAATGAATTTTTGCATTATTTTTGTTCAATTAGCACTATTGAATGGCGCAATGTGTACCTGTCTACTTTGTGTTCGGTGTGTCTTTGACTACTCTTTTGCTGTTTGGTGAATTTTTAAGGAACTTGTGTTAGAAAAATTCTTGTTAGTTTTCTTAGATTTTGGACCATGGCTCCAATTTGGCAGGGAAGAAAAGTTTTTACATTAATCCCTAAATTTAGATGGATTAAGAAGTGCCTTTTGTCGAGTTCATAGAGTATTCATGCAAGACAAAATAGGTGGGTGTATAGCTGTTTTTGTCATCGATAATTAGGTTTGATACGCTCCCAAACTCGGAAAAGGGTTGTGGCAGGGGCATACATCTGATGCATGTTCTGTTTCTGACCAATATGCTGTTGTGTATGGTCATTTGATGAGTCAGCTGTGTTGTAACCTTGGTTTTGTCGTATATTATTTTGATTAATCCAGCTCATTTTTTAGTGATCGGGTTTTGGTCTGCATATTCTGTGGCAGAAGGGAATAAGAGTATGTTGGATGGGTGGCAATTTGTTTACTGAATGCGATTGACTATCTAATGGATAATTCGCAGAGGAATTCTCGAAAGACAGCTGGAAGGCAAATTGTATTTCATGGAGTGAAATGATGGCAGCCGTGAACATGTTATAGAAAATGTTGGCATTTAGTACTAAGATGGTTATAGAAGGTATATGGAGTACTTCTGTGAGGTTACAGTTGGCAGTTTTAATATGAAAGAATTTGCCAGATTTCACCCTTGTATAACGAAGACTAATGAGTATAAATAGATACACATGTGAAAATTCAGGTCAAGATGGAAAAGTTCCGTTAAGTTTTGTTTTGTAAATCCATTATGTTCAAGTCATGAGTGCAATAAGGACAGGTGAATGAAAATGATAGACAACCAAATTATGAAAAAATAAAAGTGAAGTATTGGGTTTAATAGCTGTATAATATATGATCTTAGATAGGGCAAATGGCAAAACAAGATTTATGGTAGCTGTGCCTTCCATGTGTGATGGTGACCTCAGTATTGCTTGGAACTCTGTATAAAGAATGAATTTCCGCTTGGCAATTATAATCTTACCCCTAGAAAACATATCCATAATGTTGGATTGCATGACATACTTTTGATCTTCAATTATGGGTCCAGTCGAAAAATGGGGATTTATTTTAGAAACAATGTTTTCTTAAAATGTGGTGCTCAAGAAAGATATACTCGACATCAGTCTCTCTGCTTTTATATATTTGATTCAATATAACCCACATGTTATTTCTTCGTTAACTGACATCATGCTGTACTGTATTTGGGTATAGTGTTTCACTTTTGATTGAAAAAGTAAAAAAGACCTAAATTTAATGTGCATTGTTTTGAAACACTTCCATTGTTTAAAATCTTTCTCAGACATGTGCGTGCCAGTGCGGACTCCCTTTTAACACCATGGCTGCGAGACCTTGCACATAGCATTCATGCATGTTTGCATCTACTAAGAAAATATGAAGCTTACTTTATGAGTGAACTGGAGAAACTTTTTGCTGTTTGTAATTACTTTCATCAATAGAAAGTGCTCTCATTTTCATTTTAATAGGTGGATTGCTGCAGATCTGTGGACTGGATGTTTTGTTTTCCTGCATGAGAAGATACAGACAAATAAGTGCTGCTCTTGTCTGAATCACTTTGTTCGGAAAATGCAGCTGCTGTTGGAAGGACTGGGATTAGAGCGTGGGCTGCTTTTCTATTTATTTAAGGGTAAAGGGCATATAACACCCCTCTAGTTTTGCGAATGGGCACTAAACCCCCTATAAGTTCAAACAGATCCCTATAGTTTCAATTGTGATAAAAAAGCCCCCTGCCGTCATAATGCCGTTAAATGAAAGGTGAATTTACTTTGTTACCCTTGTATATTTAACATAAAAATAAATTAAAAAACTAGTCAATTAGCAAATTACCACCATACCCATCAGAGATTTTTTTTTTCTTTTTTTAAAACTTGATGGACTCTTCTTCTCCGCCCCTCTTCCACCTCCCACACAAACCCTAATTCTAAACTGTCGCCGCCACCACCATTTTCAAACCTTTGCTCCGCCTCTTGCCCAGTCACCACCACCACCACCACAGCCCCACCGTTTCTCCACCCTACCACTTCCAAACCCCCGCCAAGCAAAACCAAAACCACAGCCCCACCTCTCTCCCCCGCCGCCGCCACCACCACTAAACAAGGTTAAAAGTACCCGAAGATTTTAAGAACAATGATTAGATCAAAATTTGCTTTCAATTGGAAGAAATATGTTGTGAAATTAAAGAGGGATATTTGGGAAATTGGTGTTAATTTTAGAATTGCTTTAAGGGTATTATGGATGAAGAGGGAGTCAAGACATATATATATATATAGCTCTAAACACACACACATACATTTATATATAGAGGGAGAGAATTAGTCTATTAGAGATCATGGGTAACTGCTGGCCATCTCCGGTGGATCATAATTCCAGCACAATCACCGGCAAAGCATTCAGCTCATGTATGTGTGTGCATATACATACACACATATATATATACATATTACCTCACAAATACATGAATATTAATTAACTTCCCACATATCAGCTTCCTACACATATATATTGTTTTCAAATTTTTTTATTTTTTTCAAAATTTATATATCTTCAAAATTTATATATCTTTTTCGAAAAAAATATATACATTCAAAATTTATATATTGTTTTCAAAATTTATATATTTTTTCAAAATTTTTATTTTTTTCGAATTTTATATATTTATTTCAAAATATATACATTTATTTCGACATATATATATATATATATATGTATATTTTTTTTGATGAAATGTAAGAGAGAGATGGTGCAGAGATGTGAAGAAGTGAGAGATAGAAACTAGGGCAAATATAACATATATATTGTCTATATATCTTGAAAACACATTAAGGGGTAAATAGGTCTTTCCACCACTTCTTAAAGGGGTAAAAATGGCATTAAGAGGTCATGTGAGGGGCACATGACGAACTAACGTCCATTTTTAAAGGACAACTGACGGTAGGGGCCTTTTTGGCCCACTTTCAAATCTCTTGAGGACTTTTCTGCCCAAATAAAACTACAGGGGGGGTCTTTAGTGCCCATTCGCAAAACTAGAGGGGTGTTATATGCTCTTTACCCTTTATTTAAAGACCATATTAGTTTAGGAGATATGAAACTATACTGTAATATTGAACTATTGAAGGAGCAGTTACTGATGGCCAAAATTATTTAACACTCAATGTTGAGACTACTATATCCTTACTTTGCATTCCAATCATTTGGTTGTTTTTCTTGAACCTGGAACTGGCAATTTACTTCCAAGCTTGGTGTGATTGCAGAACCTGCAAAATGTGATAGCTAAATTAATTACCTTTGATGTGTAGTGTACAAGTTGAAATTATTGAATAATGAACGTATTGATTAGCACATTGAGGGTGTCCCCTCTGGCCCTGGGATAACAAGGGTGGTGCTAGCCAGTAGAATGAGGTTTTTTCTGTTGGATGTAGTGTTCTGTTTTTCAACTATGCCGTTTTGTTTTCGCAATTTAGCCATATTTTTATAGTTTGTATGCTTTCCTTACAGCTCCATAGTAACCAGAGCTCGTCAATGCTGACCTCATTTCTTGTTCAGGCAAATGTATGATTGCTCTCTCTGTCTTGTTTAACCAGTCATCGCGATAAACTGAAGTAGCATCACTCCTTTTGATATGTATTGTTGCGTTCTTCTTGTTTTCAAATGAAAGATGCTTTTGAAGACTGTTGTGCCTTGTTTCTATGTGTGGTTGATAGGGACTCCAGTATAACTTGTCAGAGTTGCTCGGATGTCAGGTTTTAGAGTTACTACCTCCGAGGCTTCAAGTTCAGTTCGTGACCTAAGGCGAGATCCATAGTTTGCGTGTTATGACAGGTTTCGTATCCCCGAGTTTCAACCTTTTTATCTTTGTATTGCTGTGTTAGCATTTGTTCTGGCTTTTCACAGGAATGCCATAGTTGTTTCTGAATCTAATCAACTTGATCTCTTGATGCATTCAGGTTATGATACCTCATATTTCGTGTCACTTGTATGTTTTTGTTGTATGATTCAAGAATTGAACATGGGTAGTTGGAAATTTTACATGGTAACTTAAAAGAGGGTAAAAAAGAAGAAGAAAGAAATAAAAAGGAAAGAGTTGGCAATTTGTTAGGTTTATCATTGACAGCAGCCATCATATTTCCAACCTGGAATAGCCCAGTGTATTGATAGGTATTGCCAAAAATAGCAATAAACAACCCTTCAATTCTGAAATAAAATTTCCCATCTCATATTTGGAAATAAGCACCTTTTTATTTTTATTTTTCTGAATCTTTATTATTAAGAGGGATCAAAGTTAGTACCTACATTATTTTCAGTAGGGGGGTGTTCCTATATTTCTTCCTGAGTGTGAAATTTTGGATGATGCCAAATTATTTTGATCAATTTATCCTCTTTGCAACTGTCTCTTTCTTTTTGAATGCAGAGATAACATTTTAACATTTCCTTTGTTTTTCAGAGAAGATAACAAAACTCAGGATCTGAAGCAGAGAAGAATTGGGACAGTAAAATGGGACCGGAGTCAGAGAAATCAATGGTTGGGATGGAAAGAAAGAACAAGGCACTCTGATCAGATTGAACAGTACTCCGTCTCATATTAGTTGTCCACTTTTCAAATTTTACTTGTCCTAAAATAGTTGTCATGTTTTGAATCTCAATATAATATAAGGTTTCGAGCTTTTAACCCCTTATGGTATGTATATAGTGCGTATAACACTTATGTGGTTCTATTTTCCCCAAACTTTTGAATATAATTCGAAAATGTGGGCAATTAGCACTATATTCAAAAGTTTGGGGGAAGAAGAACCATAAGGGGTTAAAAGCTCGAACAATTCTTGGGGCAATTCACACACTTATTTTTTCATTTTAGAAAAAAAGTAAAAATAAAATATTTATTGAAGTTAACTTTAAAAAATTTATATATGTATTGAAGTTAGGTTTGGTTGTGTTTTTTCATGATCTCCATCATAGATTGCATTGACCCCATTTTTTTTGTATATATATTCTTAAATTGTTGAAACAAAAAAAAATGATAGTAAATATTTTTTTACCAACTTATTTGAGAAACTAGGGAGCTTTATTTATCAAAAAAACAAAAACAAAAAAGGTTTGTTTAATTAATACCAAAACAATTCTTGACATCGTATTTTTGGATTTTTAATGTTGAAAATCAAGGATTGCCCCTTATTAAAACATATGAATACAAAAAAAAAAAAAAAAAAAAAAAATTAATTTAGAAACTCATGAAACTAAAAAATATATATAATTTGAGTGATTCATAATAACTTAGGTGTTAATACACACATTTTTATTTGTATGACTTAGTTCTTTTCTTTGATATTATATATAAAGTTTACTTGAAAAAAAATATATACATATTTTTAAACTAATATGTGTTATAAATACAATATCTATATTATACGGGTGTTTTAAGAACTTATCCAAAAATTATAGGTGCCAAAACGCACTTTTTAAAATTAAGGGTAAAGGGCAAGAACCCCTCCTAATCTAAAAATCACCCCCCAAGCTATTTAAAACATGCACTTTACCCCTTAGCTATAATATAAAAATATACTTCCATCACCTCCTATTTTACTAATTACACTTTCACCATTTATTACAAAATATATATATTACAAAAATTACAATTTGATTTTTTTTATAAAATTAAAAAAAAAACATATAAAATTCGAAAAGAACATATAAAATTCAAATATATATATATATAATTCGTAAAAAAATATATAAAATTTGAAAAAACATATAAAATTTGAAACAAATATATAAATTTCGTAAAAAATATATAAAATTCGAAAAACATATAAAATTCTAAAAAATATATAAAATTCAAATATATATATTTAAAAAGTGTGACTAAAGTTTAATTGGACAAGTCTTAAAGTCATTAACCAAGGTAACGGATCCTCTCCAGCTCTCTGCAGAGCTATTTCAAGGGCCATGATGGCGACACATGCCCCACGATGGTGACTGAAATCGGAATCAAACCGATACTTTATTAAAATATTTTAATCAAAATTAAATATATTAATATTTGAATCAAAATTAACGGTTTGGTTCCGGTTCTCATTTTTAAAGAAATGAAAGTATTGGTTAGATTCCTGTTTCAGTCGGAATCGAAAGCGAACCGCACCGTGAATATATTAATATTTGAATCAAAATTAACGGTTTGGTTTCGGTTCTCATTTTTAAGGAATCGAAAGTATATGTTCGATTCCGGTTTCGATTGGAATCGAAAGCGAACCGGAGCATGTGCACCCCTAGATTTGGGTACCAAGGGACCCTTTAATCGATATAGTTAATCGATTAAATTTTTATTTTGATTTTGATTTTATATGATTTTGATTAAAATATTATTTATATAATTTTTATTTTTATTTATATTTATTTGTTGAGAGGAAAAGTGATAGTGATGGAGAGAGGAAAGTGGTAGAAAGAGAAAGAGAGTTGGAGATGATTCGTTATCGTGACTAATGACTAATTATGAAAACCCTATATATTTTCCTCATTATTTGTTGGCCTTTGGCCCATTTCTATTTTATAATAATTTTGATTCTTAGTTACCTCATTGGCTTTTTTTTTTGAAAAAAAAAAATACTCATTGTCCATTTTTGTCATTGTAGATTATGGGGGTTGCATTCTAAAGAGTTTTTTGTTTTGAAATGCAAGTGAAGACCGGTAGCCGTACCAACTCAAGGATGTCTTTTTCTTTTTTTCTTTTTAACCATGAAATGCAATTTTTTGCTTTTTTAGAGGACAAGTTTGAATTCCTAGAATTATAATTTCAAAATGATTACTTTCATTACACTAACTATCATTTTATTTTGGGTTTGTAATAGACTAATAGTTAAAATACTCTATAATTTGGTTTATAATTATGATTTGTTTTGAATTTTTTTATGTTTTTTAAAAGTAATAATAGGAACCGGAATCGAACCGAAAAAGATGGTTTGGTTTGGTTCGGTTCCTTGTATTAATGGTTCGGTTCCGGTTCTCATTTTTAAGAAACCGAAAATAATGGTTCTGTTCCGGTTCCGGTCGAAATCGGGATCGAACCGAACCGTGTGCAGCCCTAGACGCACACATATATACACACACACACATATATATAGATCTATACATATATACACACACACACATATATATAGATCTATACATATATATACACACACATATATATATAGATATACACCATCATCCGTCGGCACCACCTGCCTCCCCCGCCCGCGCCCCCCTCCTATTTTCGACCAATTTTTGAAAAAATTATTTCACCCGCGACTGTTGCTCGTGGTGGTGGGGGTGGCGGCGGATGGTGGTGGTGGTAGTGGCGGCGGATGGTGGTGGTGGTGGTTGGGGTTGGGGTGTTTGGTTTAACGGTTAGATTGATTCTAAGGGGGTGTTTGGTTTAGGGATTAAATTAATTTAAGGGGTGTTTGATATAAGGGTATTTTAGACATTTCACACCATGAGGGGGTGTGATTAAAGATTTGCAAACCTGAGAGGGTGTAATTGAAGTAAAAACAAATTTCAGGGGGTGTAAATGAAAATAACCCTATATATATTGAAAATAAAAATAACCTTGACAAGGAATTCAGCAAGTCTATAGCCTTTCAAAAATAACCATTTTTAATATAAAATTGATAATTGCTTATATACTGGTATTTTAATATTAATCTATTTTCTTATATTTTGCACACATACATACATATATTTTGAAATTTATAGGTGTTATACGCACAATATCTATACTAGAAGGGTGTTTTGAGTATTTAACCATATAATATAATCTTATACTTTCTCAAATTATCTATCTTCATTAATTTTAAAAAGCAATGGATCTTAATAAAAATTATAATTATACTATTGAGAAACACAAAATAACCCAAAAAAATATTAAAAAATCAAACTTTGACTAGGAATGGCAATGGGCAGGTCGGGGCGGGGATCCCCAACCCCATCCCCGAACCCGGGACAATTTTGTCCCCCCATAACCGCCCCACCCCCGATAAATGTTTTTATTTTTTGCCTCGCCCCCGCCCCAGTTATATATATATACATATATATATATATATATATTTTACCTTTTTATATAAAAAATTATATCTTAAACATATATATATATATTATTATAATATGTATTATATACTAAAGGTATGCTTGTAATTTTACAACCTGTACCCCCGAATTTGATAAAAAAAAATTTTTTTGCCTCATTCTTGCCCCTATTGATATAATCGGATCTCCATACCCGAGCTAAACGGGACGCTATCGGGTTGGTATTATTGCAATCCCTAACTTTAACAACTAATTTGGAATATCTTTTTATCAACAAAGGCAAGGGGGAAAGTTTGGTAAAAAGCAAATCATAGGATTCTCAGCATGCAACATCCAATATCTGTGGGACCAAAACATTAAAATTTTCAACTTCTGATGCACATTGGTACAAGTTATATATATATTGAAAATAAAAATAACCTTGACCAGGAATTCAGCAAGTCTACAGCCTTTCAAAAATTACCATTTTTAATATAAAATTGATAATTGCTTATATACTGGTATTTTAATATTAATCTATTTTCTTATATTTTGCACACACACATACTCATATAACACATATAAGTGTGTGAATTTGATATTACAAAAGAGCTTGTAAAATTGTTTCCTTCAAGGAGTGATTTCTGATTGACTTTAGCAAGGTTTTTGGCTGCCTTCTCTCAGTCAAGCTCTTTTTTGAGTGCCAGAGAGGGAGCTCTGAAACCTTGGTTGACTTTTTGTTTCTTGTTAGGGATATTTGTTACTCCATTCATATATTAAATTACTTGGAAGCACTTCACACTACCAAGGCTTGGACTGAAATCAACAGGGGTAATTTTGGGAAACTTTATTATATGGTGTCGTGGCTTGTCATAAAAGGGATAGGTGGAGCCATGGTGGGTTGTTGGAGATCTGCTTTTTTTCTTTTTCTTTCTGTGGAAGACCTCAGAAAATGTTTGTTTCTTTACCCAAACATGTGGTCACAGATTAGTAACTGTTTGCCTATTGACTCTATTGAGGTGTGAACTAATTATTGCAACAACAATATTGTATAAATGTTGAAAAAATATATATATATGGATTGAGATAGAGTTTATAATCATATATGTTTAACTTATGTTAGTTATGTGTTATCCTCTCCATAAAATCAAATATAGAGAGAGGACGGTCTTTTATTTATTTATTTTGCCTTTTATTGTTGTGCATTTAATCATCTTCAGTTTATTCAAACAAAGGAACGCGTTTTGAAATTGTAAGCTTTATCTAGTTCATCTTATTAAAACTAACTTTTAATTATTTAGGAAGATTTTTAGAAATTCAAAAGGTAACAAATTACTTTCAGATAAACTATAAAAGAGAGTTTGTTAACAATATGTTTTCTTATAATTATAACTAAATTTTAAGAATATAATTTCAGGTGCTTATTATGATAAGAGAGAGGGAATTATAGGCTTTAATCTCCTTAATTTGAGATGTCCCAAGCTAATAAAGGCCAGAACAAGTATTGTGGCCCACATATTCGGAAGCACTCCTTGGGACCATTATCACCTACAAAATGAGAATACTCCATCATTTCGAGATAATCATTCAAGACTGAAAATGGGGAGTTTAGGTAAAATCGTTTAGGGCTTGTTTGGATAGGTGATTTTGGGCATAGTTTTGGTTTTGGTATTTGATTTCAAGACCAAACCATGTTTGGTTTTGAGCTTTTTAAAATCAACCACTAAAATCATGATTTTGGCCTACCAATTTTGACTTTTCTCTATCTCTCTCTCTCTATATATATATATGGCCGAAAATATGAATTATTTTGAAAAAAATAATATATAATATTTGAAAAAAAATTAATTTTTGGAAAAAAATTAATTTTCAGAAAAAAATTATTTTTTCGGGAAAAAATTTATTTTTCCCCATTTTATATCTTTTTTTTTTCTAAATTTTTAAATTTTTTCAGTATATAATAAAATTATTCAGAATTTTATATATTTTTTGAATTATATATATTTTTTCAAATTTAAGATATATTATTTGAATTTTATATATAATTTTCACATTTTAAAATATTTTTTTAGATTATATATATATTTTTTGGAATAAAAAAATGTCAAATGTTTTCGGGAATTTTAAATATTTTTTAATTATATATATATATATTTTTCATATTTATATATTTTTAATACATATAATTATATATATATATATATAATATTTTTTTCGATTATATATATATTTTTTGGAATAAAAAAATGTCAAATGTTTTCGGAAATTTTAAATATTTTTTAATTATATATATATATTCATTTTAATATTTTTTTTTCCAATTTTATATATATATTTTTAATATATATATATATATATAATTATACCAAGACCAAATCCTTACCAAACATTATATATAGGTTTTAGATTTACCTAAAACCACCCAAGACCACCAAAGGTCCAAAACCAAAATCACAAGACCAAGACCAAAACCAAGTTCCCAAACGGGCCCTTAGGGTCCGTAGAATCGTAAATAGAATTTTAGGATTCTACTTAAACGTATTAATTTTTTAAAAAATATATTAAATATTTAATTTAAAAGTCTAAACCATATTAGAATTTTTAAAATTTTCTAATACATTGGACCTTTAAATATTTTCTCATAAATTTATGTCATATATTGAGATATTGGACTAAATCATTAAATTTTTGGGCATTTTATATGGAGGGCTTAACCATCCAACCATTATTTTAACGTAGTAGAATCGTGCTAAAATCATAAATTTTACTAGTTAAAATCGGAATTCTGACAACTACGCAATCAAATATAAAAGCTAATTTATATTGAGATTTCATACTTTGTGTTGATATATAGTGGAATTTAAAGTTTAAAACATAAATAGGGATGAAACAAAATAAAATGTAAGTTGACTTTGTAAATGAGATAAATCTCAAATAAGGTGTTAGGTTTAAATTGAATTAACCTTTATATTTTTTGCTACTTACCAAGAATGAATTGCAACGATAGTGTAAAATCATTGGATTAAATAAAAAATATTGTGTAGGCGTATTTTATTGCATGGATGACACCTACTCCATATAATGTGTTACATTAGATGATATATTACGTGTAATACTCAAGTAGATACCAACACTATTTTAGCTATACGATCATATGCATGCCAACATTACATTAGATGATAGATTACGTGTAATACTCAATAAGATACCTACATACACTAGAGCTAAGTTATGGGTTGTTATAGGGCCTTGAAAAAGATGGTAGTTATAGGTCTATATATATAGAGAGATTAGGTCTATATATATATATAGATTATAGACTATATAGTACACAGACTGGCAATGGGGGTTAGCTTGGAAGGTAGTTATGGTGAGAATGGTCTACCTCCACCAGAGTAAGTATAGCACTTGAATAGTATCATTAATTGTATCATAAATAGACCAATTAAATCAAAAGTATCAGTTGGTTTGTTTGATGTTTCACTTGAAAAGATGAAACTCTCACATCTCTTGTCATGCATTGTTGAGTCGCTCATTGGACAAATTAACCCTTCCCTTCTCCCTCAACAACTGCATGAATATGAAATATATATATATATACTATACACATATAATTTCGGAAAATAAAAGACTAAGAAGTGCCACTAAAATGTGTGCGGCCAACAAGAACCCTACAACTTGGAAATTAGAAAAATATAAAACTGTCTGATTCACCCATCCGTGCAAAGATAAAATAACAGCAAACCCAAATATACATATACATATACATATACATATACATACAAACAAATCAACAATTAATGAGAAAGCAATATCTCCTCCTCACTCACTCCTGTCTGACGCCAAGTGCAACACGAAACCAAAAAACACAAAAACAGAGAAGAGAGATAGAAGAGGAAGAGATATATATATCACACATACACAACACACATATACATATATATTCATATACAGAGAGAGAGAGAGAAATGAGGGAGAAGATGAAGGGTTCTTTGAAGCCCATTTCAAGTCCGCGAAGGGCAGAGAAGTTTCCACCTCCATTGATGCGGTTTCTGAGGAGCAATGTGGGAAGCAGAAGCAGAGGAAGGTCTCGTTCGAGCCCAATGTTCGTGCGAAAGAAGAGCAACACCAACACAGTGATCGAGACCCAAGAACCATCGTCCCCAAAAGTCACTTGCATAGGCCAAGTCCGAGTCCGACGCTCCTCCAAGCAAAAACCCGGTTCAATCACCGGCCGGTCCAAAACTTCTCCGGCCAAGAACTGCCATTGTTGGTGCCTCCGAAAGCCCTCTTTTTCCCACCATTTCTTTCGGAAAATCAAACCCAGATCGTTTCTTCCCCATTGGAGCAAATGGGTCTTCTTTTTCCGATTTGGGTACTGTAAAAAACCCAAAACCGAAAATTTCTCGACGGTTGAATCGAATCGTCAAAGTGTATACAGAGCAACTGATACAAAATACGAATACAATGACGATGAACTCGAAGAAGCGCCGGAGATTTTTGTTGGGCCGCCGAAGAACGCTTTGTTATTGACTCGATGTAGATCTGCTCCGTACAGATCATCGTCGCTGGCGAGTCAATTTTGGGGGTCGCCATTGTTGACCTCGGAAGAAACAGGGGATGATGAAGCAGAGAAGGCACTGGAACAGCAAGAAGACAGAGACGAAGGGAGACCCACATCGGAAGATGAACCAGATTGCAGATATTCGACAGCGGAATCGAGAACAGATCGAGAAATTGATGGAAATTTGGGAATTCCCCAAGAAATTGATGGAAAAATTGAAGGAATTAGTAGTTCAATTGGGCCTCTGTTGCTCACAAGGTGTAAATCAGAACCCGCGAGAACAGGGGAGAGGCTCAATCCAAGGTCGGGTTTTGCTGAGACTTGTTCACCAAATGGTTTGTGATTAATTGATTGATTAATTTGATTATAATTTTTTTTTCTTTCTAATTTTCCTTTTATAAAAAAGAAAAAAAAAATCTACTTCGACTACTATTTTCTTGTTATAGATAGAAATATTTTCTGAAAGAATTTTTAATGCTTGGTGTGGTTTTCCACATCTGGGGATGTACAAGAGCATCTTCTCCATGCCAATATATATAATACATACGTATATATAGATACATGTTTAAGATGGGTCGTACACTGGAAGATAGAAAATGAAATTGGAAGTTAATTTTGTATGTACTCTTAACCAAAACTTATGGACATCTGTCTTTTGGGGTTAATTACTCTATTAAATGGATCTGTTCTCAATGTTTTGTTTTCTGCTTTTACTCTATGCATGTGATTAGAACTTTTTAGGTTAGGGTTTGATTAATTTAATCCCATTTTTGATACTCTGACCATTTTCATTTTTGTTTTATTATTTTGTATTTTGTTGAATCTTGAACTAGTAATAAATCTCTTTTAATTTTATTTGAGAATGTTTAATGGTAACAACTGTCATTTCTTCCACTTGAGAGAGAGTCTGGGAATGTTAAGATGGCATTTATATTTGATGTAACACAGTGGATATTGAGGTTTTGAGAGGGTATATTTTAAATTTTGAATAGAGTTCATATTCGAGTGTGAGGTTTGAACATGTAACAAAGAAAAATGCTGCTTTAGCCAATAATAAAGACTTTTTATCCTTCCCACTTGATACACATTTGAGATTTATCCAATAATAAAGACTTTAGATTTATTCTATCGAATACTTTTTTTTTAGCATATACGTTACCCTTTGTCAAAAAAAAAACAAAGAATATACATATATATATATATATACACACCTACAGAGCTATTGTTAGAGAAAAGTATCATAGAGGACTATACAGAAAAAGGACACATTTTTTTCACCGGGCAAAGTGGGCTTTAGTGAATCTTCTTCCGAGTTTCATTTTTCATTTTATTGAAGTTATGGATCAACCACAAATAATAATAACAACAAAAAATTATATGCAAAACAGCTTTAATTTGCTTTAAAAAATATTTAAGAGTAGAAACAGATAATGATTTATAGGGACAGAAAATTTCAAAAACATTCAAATTGAATGGATATAGTGAATAATCTACATCATCTACATCTACATCATTGTCTTTATCATCTACTGTGTGTCATTTTTGCCTCTAAATTTAATATTTAAAATCATATATCTTTTTATCTCATCTCATGTTAGTCATCTCCAATATTTGCTACTGTGTGTCATTTTGACCTCTAAATTTAATATTTAAAACCATGTCTTTTTATTTTTTATTTTTTATCTCATATCATGTTAATTAGTTTTAGATTTCATGTTTTTGAAATTTTAACGGTCTAAAACATGATAGAGGTTAGAGATCATTCACTTTCCATTGCATACACATATATATGCCAATCAACTTAGATAAGTGTTCCCAGTATTTGTCCATTAATCATCAACCATTATTTGGACTACTATTACTATTAGGACCCAATAGTGTTTGATGGCTTTGCTTTACATCTATCTGACTCATCATCCAACCATTTCTATTTGGAGCTTTATCTCCAATTATCAATAATGGCACAAACTTAAATAATTGTATCACTGATTAAAATTAAGAGATAACAACTGAGTTTGAATCATGTCTGTGGCTCTTGTCTCAAAACTAAACCTCTCCTCTTTCTCAATCAAATTATGCTCCAACTTTAAAATACAAAGAACTTCATTAATACAATTATAGTATCATAAATACTCCAAAAATCTTGAAAATATATGCAAAATGTTATTTTGAATTATTAATCGCAATATCCAGGGCAGAATAGTCAATATTTAGTTCGACTCTCGTTAAACCTCTCACTATCTTCAATGTGATTCAGACTCCACATAAAACACAAAACACATAAAACAACATAATTGTCTTGCACCATGTTACAAAAACTAATGGGCTAACCCTTTTTCCAACTTGTGGCATTAAGTTATGGAAATGAATCAAGAGAATTCAATCTACAATCAAGTCCACAGCTTTCAGTGTCTTTTTCTTCCGAGTCTGTTCTAATATGATGTGAACACTTCAACCACAAAGAATGTGTATGTAATAACAAATCTTTATGAATCTAATAATTAGATACAAAATTTCTTACCCTTTTTTTCGAATCCCTTTCAGCTCCATATTTCTATCAAAATTATTTGCCTCTCCCCCTTTACTTTAGCAGGCTCAAAAATATTCTTTTATCTTTTGTATCTAATTTGGAATAGAAATGCTTGTTTTACTCTCTATCTTCTCCACATAATTTGCCCAAAAGTTGCTATCTTGAAAGTCTTAATAAAGAAATAAATTATAGTAGTAATTGAACAATAAAGATAGAGAGTACAATCTATCTGCAATAGTTAAAATTTGACCAAAATTGTGAGTTCTACACAGAAAAATTTGGAAAACCTAAAGTTACCTTCTGTTTTATTTAACCCATTGTCCAAATTATCCATATATTGTTTCTTCTATTACTGATTACTCTTGTTTTATAAGGACTAATTGGTCAATCCTACAATCTGGAGAACAACATTTAGCTACTAGATCTTGTTCAATTCTTTACCTATGAAATAGATTGTTATCGCGATCGCGATCACGACAGCAACCAATACCAATACCAATTAGCAGCGTGATACTTTTTTAGAGCCAAATTACTATTTGAATTAATGGAAAGTAATAATTATTTTCACTTTTAATTAAAATCATCAAAATAGCAATTAAGATTGGAAAGTTAGTGAGACTATTGAATGAAGAGTTGCAATTCAGATAAGTAGGTTTTCAGTAGGGGAATGTGGATCAAAATATTTTATTAGTTGCAATTAGTGTCTCATAAAGAGAGGTAATAGCTGACCATTCAAATTAGGAAGGAAGACCCATGACCCATGAACCATTACCATCCAACCATGCCATAGCTGTTGATGTTGGACCCAACTATATATACATGAGACAACCCCATTTAAGGTTCCCATATGGCCATGTGGTCTTGCATTTAAACTCCAAGAAGGACCACTGAGAGGCATAATTTGTGACATTAATAATCTAGGATTTATATTATTTTTCTGAAAATTTGAAGACTCACCTAAAAAAATATATATATATAGAATTATGAATGAATAAATTAAACTTGAAAGTATATCATTTTACATCCACCAACCAAACTCCATGTTTGAATTCATGTCTCACATAGGAATCCCGCATTAATGGTCATGAAAATGACCCCAAGTTTGATTACCTCTTGTATTGTACTTTAGGTGAAATATGGTTTTATTACAGAATATATATATATTTTTTAAGGTGTATCTAACTGTATAACTAGGAATAGATATGCACATGATATGGTGGACCATAAATCAATGCTGCACCTAGACACATCAACCACGTTGGGGAGAACGAAATTAATAATTTGTGTGTATTGAAGAAGACTCAATATTTTCATCCATTAGCAAAAATGTGATCCATACTGTAGACCATTTTCTACATCAGTGACACCATACAAAATTAGCACTGGATCATCATACATTAATAAGCCTAAATAGAAAATAAGGCCCAAAAATATAAAGCCCATTTCAGGATAAAAGTTATTAAAAGATGACCGTTTCAATATGCACAATCAAAACTGATATAAGTTTTATTATGGTAGTTTTACAAAATATTAAACTTGTATTTAATGTAGATATATTGTCTTTAGTATGTCTTAAAACCCATTTATGAGGGTAAGACTAAGTTCATGTATAAAAGAAGTGAAAAAGAAAATGAAAAGGATCCGAAATTTCTACCATTCTTACTGATTCTTGAAATCTTCATTGTTATCTTGTCATTTATCTATTTTTTTACTTCTATTTAAATTAAAAAAAGTCAAAATTCGTTCGGCAATTGCGAACGGGTTTACACATACCATTGAAGTACCCTATAGTTAAATGAAAATATGAAATTATTTTCCATGAGATGATGAGCTTGAGTCTCCACAAATGTTCTGGCATGTACATGAGAAATTATGAGTTCAAAGAGTTTGGTGATTGAAAGAAACAGAAATCAAGAGAGGGGGTAGTTGATTAATGCTTATGGGATGTCCCTCTAAGACATTTTCAATAATAGTCACATGGGTTTGTCCAAAAAATAAAAAAAAAATAAAATAAAAAAAAAAAAATTTCATAGTTTATTTATTATATATGGTTACACTACATAAAATTAAATGATCCAACACATCCGCATCCATACTTCAAACTAATTGCTGTATGGATGGTGATGGATGGTTTCAATTTTAAAAGCTTAACTTGTTTGCCATGCTTCTTCTATAACCCCTCTTTATGATCTAGTTTATTTAATTTTTTTTCCTCCAAACACCACCAAAAGTACTAGTAGCTTGAATGCCATGGAGCTCAAGCCTAGCATCACAGCTATAATTCTTCTCTTCCTCCTCTTCACAGCCCCATGTTCTTCAAGAAAATTATACACTAGTAAGTTTTATTCTCTATCTCTCTCATTATCAATCTCTTGACTACTTTTTTTTTTTGTATATAACATGGCGAATGTGGTATTGAACATATATATATATATATATATTTATAGGGGGAGTGGAAGAGTCCAATATGGATTCAGGGATTTACGAGATAGATTATAGAGGTCCAGAGACTCATTCATCTATTCCACCACCAAATCGGACCGGTGGCAACCGTAATAATATTCATGGAGAAATTGACAAGGCCAGAGAATCTGGAGCTGGAAATGCAGGAGGAAATGTAAGTTAAATTTTGATTTTTAGCAGATTAAAAATGTCACAAATTAGTCAGTCATATATAAGTAGCTGTATTTATTATTGTAGTTATTTTGATTAACCAATTTTTGTTTTGCAGATGATGAAGAAAATTCATGGATAAAGTTGTTTTGGAAAATGAAATTTTTCACTGTTTTGGTTGATCAAGTTATATCACTACAGTCAACATTCTAATAGAAAAAGTTGTGTAGAGATTGAAGAGGAATGTAATAATATGAATAGTCTTGAGTTATGATTATGCTTTATCAACTTGTATAAATGAGGATTGTTGGAACATATTACATTTTATTTGTTGCAACTATTTGAATTCATATTATGCATTGAGGAAAAACTGTATCTGCTTTACTTTGTTTCTGCAAAAATGAGAGTAATTATTTTTGCTTTAACACAACACATATCTGTGAAGCTCAACATTGGCTCAATTCGTGATCTTGAGCATTTAGTCAAATGCATTCAACTATATGATAAAAATAAATTGGATGGAAAATAAAGTGTTGCAATAAAATTATGAAAGAAAAAAAAATGCATATTGGGGAATTGAGTTGGATAGGGAGGGAAAATTGGCACCATGATTCTCCACTAATGCCAGAACGTGCACTCCATATACTCTTTCTTTCAGATTCTCATTTTCGACATCTTCAGAATTCGAATGAAGTATAAAATGTCATACCAATTTAATTTAATAATATGAATTTAATCCGAGATTATTATATATATAGCTTCTTGAATAAAGCAATTTGCCGGATATTTTAGGAAAAACAAAAGAAAATAATTTTATGAACCTGTCAAATTTTTTACTTTGGTGCCTTAACATCATTTTGTTTATGTATAGTATTGAAAACATAACTTCTTGGGGTCCGGGATGGTTGAAATGATTATGATTTTAATTAAATTATCATTTTCAGCATTATTAGACGGAGAATACTTGTCTCCTACCCCATAAGAAAGAACTTTCTTCCATCCCATGATGTGGTTTAAAAAAATGCGGACAAGTGTCTTATATTTAAATTTGAATAAGAGGGTTTTAAAGGTAAATTGGGTTATTATTGTATATTTACTTTCCGTATTAAAATTTAATGAATGAATATTTTTGCTCTTATGTTTTTATTTAAATTCAATACGAAATATTTATAATATTCCTGAATTGACCAAATTATCCTCCATTATAATAAGGAGAGTAACGTCTTTTTTTTAAAAAAATTTTGCTAGTTTAATGTTTGAAAAGTTATGTTTTTTAATTTTTATTTTTAGTTTTATGTTTGAATCAAAGTGAGTGCAAATAATTAAAAGGAAAAGAAATGATAGAGGACAATTTTGTCAATTCGGGTATGTTATAAATATTTGTATTGGATTTAAGTAAGAAAAATGAATATGTAATAATAAATTAATTAACTTTTAAAAAAATAAATAATTAATATTTAAATATAAAACACATGTTCATATTTTATTAAACCACATCATAGAGAAGGAAATTCACCCTTACCCTCGGAGGCAAATATTGTCCTTATTAGACATCTGCCAAGGTTTTTTTAAAATAAAGAGAAATTAAATAGAGGAATACTTTAGAGTGACTTGCAATTTTCCGTTTCTCTCATTAAATTAAATTATAAAACATGACATGTTTGTTGGATTAATAATATTAGAAACTGAAAAATAAAGAATAAATAAAAAATATTTGGAAGTATTTTTGTATAATACTATATAATTTTCTATTAATATATAATTTTTAAAATTTATTTAATAACTTCATCTCAGTTTATATTTAGTAGTGCCCTCTTTCTCTCACCTTCTGTTATAATTATTCTCTCTCTTAATCAGTCTCTAACAGTTCATGAGTAGGGATGACAATGGGGCGGGGATCGCATTCCCCATCCCCATTCCCGTTTAATTTTGTCATCATCATACATGTTCCATAATCGGTTAATAAATGGGGCGGGGCGATTTTCCACTTTAAACAAAATATTTTATATAAATGAAAATAATGTTTAACTTCTTAATTAAAATTTTTAATTTAGTATTATTGTACAAGTATCAAAGTAATACATATAATTTTTTACATAGTTGAGATGATATTAAGACAAAAAGAATGAATAGGTAAGAAAATTAGGATTTGATATAAGATAAAAACTATAAATAACTAAATTATGAGACTAAAGTTTACCTGTAGATATGTATTTATATAAGTATATAAGTATAATATGTATAATTAATAAAGATAAATATGTAATTTACTATGTAAACGGGGCGGGGTAACATAATCGGGGCGGAGCAACCGTCCCCCATACCCACCCCGGAACCCCGCCAGATTTTTCCCCACTCTCTCATACCCGCCCCCATTTATTTAATTGGATCCCCAAACCAGCTTAAATCGGGACGGGGCGGGAATTTATGCCATCACTATTCATGAGCTCTCAAGATTCAACCACTAAATTACATCATATTTATAGTTTAAAATTAATTAAAATTAAATCAACCATTGAATATATATATATATATATATTATATTTAATTAGAAGGTTTTTATAGTCTTAAAAACAACCAAAAAATCCGCATTTAAAAATAGGTTGGTGCTCCAACAAAATCCACAGCTACACCAACGCATTCCACACGCTTTTGTTGGCGGGTTTGGATTTTATTTTTGTGATTTACCATTAACTTCTTCTTCTCTCTCTCTCAATTCCCAATTTCTAGGGTTTCATTTTTTCTGTGGGGATTTTCAAATCATTCCTTCGTTTTCATGGCGAATTCAGAGGAATCGAATCCCCTTCTGCCCAATGAACCCAATGAGGTCGACGATCACAACAAGCCCACCACCGATTCTCAGCCCGATGAGCCGCTGAAACCGTCTTCGCCGCCGCAGGGACCTGCCGGAGTTCCTTATGGGTGGACCGCCGATGGGTTGCCGTTGGCCCACGCTGGCCTCGGGGTTGAGCCGTTGCGGCGGGAACAATGGGACTCCAGTTTGTTTGCTTGTCTTGGCCGCAACGATGAGTTCTGTAGCAGCGATGTTGAAGTTTGTGAGTCTCTTCTTCTTTGTTTTCGTTGATTTGATGCATTACGTGTTTCTTCATTGATGGGTTTTTTTTTATGGTTTTTGGAATTTGATGATCAGGGTTAATTTTTAATTTCTTTTTTGAAAAGCAATCAGGGTTAATTTTTGTGTTGTGAAATTGATCAAAATGAAATTCGGTTGGATCACTGATCAATAATATATATATATATATATATATTTATATGATTGAATTCGTAAAATCGTTTTAAATGTGATACGACCCCTGATGAGATATGTAAATTGGATAATTTGTGAGAAAAAATGTTTGGTTGAGGATTTGTAAGACGAATGGTTTGATTGAATTCTTCACACAAACGCGCACAACATTGAATCATTGATGTGGTTTTTTATTTTTATTATGTTTTAAGGTTTTGTTGATTGAATTCTCGAAAATGTTTTTAATGTGATATGAAGATAATAAAAGGGCAAACCCAGTGCAAGGTTTGGGGAGAGTAATTTATGCAACCTTAGTAAGAGCAATTGATCCAAAGGGAAGGATTTTTAGCTCCATTATACTGAACTAGTGAGCATGAGGATTGAAGAGACATAGTGTCCAGAAATCTATTATATTGTATCTTGTTCTATCGAGAAGCCCCATTTTTGTTGAAGTACTGGACAATTGATGCGATTTTATATAGTTGGATGGGTTGTTATTCAAATAATCATTTATTCAAGGCTAAATCGATCCATCATTATTATTACACTTTCTGTATATGATTCTCATTTTCTTTTCCTTTTGACACCTTTGATATTTGGTAGGTCTGATTGGAAGTGTTGCTCCATGTGTGCTTTATGGAAGCAATGTCGAGAGACTCGGATCTGGTCCGGGTACATTTGCAAATCATTGCTTGCCTTACTCTGGTATGTATCTGATTGGGAATTCCCTTTTTGGCTGCAACTGCCTGGCACCCTGGTTTTCCTATCCTAGCCGTACAGCTATTCGCCGAAAGTTTAACTTAGAGGCAAGTTCTTTTGCTTCCATTTCCCATCTCTGATCTATTCCCCGCCTTATTTAATCTGATATCTTTGTTGTTGCTTCAAGATTTGGTTTTTTTTTTTCGTGACCTCTTTATTTTTAACTCGTTTGTCTTCTATACATCCTTTTGTTGCATAGGTTTTTTTCATTTTCATTTTTCATCATCTTGAAATGCTTTTGTGTTCTACCTGATACTAATACACTTCAATCACATCCTTTCCATAAAAAATACACTTCATCACATTGAGCACAGGATGTACTACTATACTATGGTAACATTAGCATCAACTGCATATTGAATCCTCTTTATCTGATATTGTACATTACTTCATCAAATGTTCTTTGAACATTTTTAGCTAAAGCATAGAGTCTTATTATTAGACTACGTCCTTAATCTTGTTTGTATTTCTTTCTGTGTGTTGGAGCCTTGAACTTGCTTAATCACCATCTTTTGCACCTTTTCGGACCTTCAGTTCAAGTAGTAGGTTGCTCAAGTGAGTATTCTTCTATTTGGATGATCTAGGGCATCTGTTATGTTACGAAGGCTACTCTGGGGAGCTTTACCAGATTACCATAGGAGGCTACTCTGGGGAGCTTTACCCGATTACCATAGGAGCTACTTAGTATTCTTTTCTTTCTACTAGATCAATGAAACCTGACTGAATCTCGGAGTTATTATATTTTAGGACCTGTTTTAATGTTTTACTTGAAACGAAACAGGGTACCTGTGAGGGACTTGTCAAATCTTGTGGGTGCTGTGGAAGCTTTGTGGAGGATGAGGTGCAGCGTGAGCAATGCGAGTCGCTTTGCGACTTTGCAACGCATATTTTTTGGCATCCATGTGCCCTTTGCCAGGAAGGTCGGGAGCTCCGTCGCAGGCTTCCTCATCCCGGATTCAACGCGCAACCCGTATTGGTCATGATCCCTCCCGGAGAGCAGTCCATGGGTCGTAATGGGGCCTGAGAACATGAACATTCTCCCTTAGCATGGAGATCGTAACCTACTTATACTTTTGTGTGATGCATCAGCTGAAACGATTTGATATTCTAAAATATGTTGAACTGTATTACTTTCTGAACTGTTGTTGAAGGCCTGTCACTTGGTTCTGAAGCCTGTATAAAATAAGTTCATATGTTAATGATAAGTCTATGAGAAGTTGTTCTTTTTATTTTACTCTTTCTAGTTAAAATGCGGAAAGTTTAGGAAGACTATTATACTTGCACAATACTTTCTTAAAAGTGGAGGACGCAAAGAAAAAGTATTCACAGCCTTTGTGTTATTCATGTCTGTTATTTCCTAAAAAATGTTTACTATTATTTTGGGAAATTTCCAATGCGTTTATGCCTACTAGGAGAAGATAAAATATAGTACTCCAGTATATTTAATATTACTATATTTGTGTAAATAATTTTATATGTCATTGAAATAACCATTAGTGAAGGCCATTGTTCCCACTGAATTAACATCATCGAGATAAGGGTAAACTTACCCACCTTTGAATTAACCTCATCGAGTTATTAGTACACCGCACGTAATTGCAGTATGGGATTGAAAGTTATATGGGCTTAAATTATTATGGTTGAAAGTACCACTATGGAATACGTCAAACCAATAATCTATCTTTTGCGGAAGCAATTGTTTGGTCTCTAATCTGTAACTCGACTTTACAGGGAACTTCTATGATTCCTAGGTCATGAGACAAGCATAGGCTTGATAGCTCTTTCTTCCAATTGAGAGCATCAGTACTGCTGTTGGGGGCGGTGAGGTGGGCAATCCCTCACTCCAGCTTAAGAGAAGCATCTTTACATGAATCGGTGCTCTCAGTGAGCTGACCCCAGCTTCAGAGAAGCATCTTTCATGAATCACTACTCTCAGTGAGCTGACCTTGGAGTCGGAGATTAGAGCAGAACTCATCAAAAACCGGCCAATGAGCCATTTAGCGCTCGTTATCCTCTTCTACCCAGGATTCTTTCTTCAGAGCTTGCATCAACTAAATTGGAATGTGAAGCAAAATGAACTTCTTTGTCTTTCTAAAAAACTAATTCAAAAGAGGCAACCAATGTTCACAACTAGCTATTACCTAATATGAGGTAAGAAGAAAAAACCCGAAAATCAACACACCAACAGGGTCTAAAGAAACAACCAGGTGGCCAGCATTGTCAACCCCTGTAACAGAGGTTAAGTTCTCACCATGAAGCTAAACTTCCAGCAAAATGATAGCTAAAACAACAACTCGAGACCGCTAGCTACTAGTTTACTAGACCTAATAACACAACAGCTCAGGGAGAACATGTAACATACAGAGTGTTTATTCTCCTGGTGCTGAAACACCTTGCTTCAGTTTCTCCTTCTTCAATTTCTTTTTGGAGATTGGCTTCTTTTTCCTCGGAGGAAGGGTCTTCTGTGCATACATGTAGAGTGCATAATTGCCGATAAGAAACGTCAACAGCAATCCGCCAACAACAAGCAAGACAATCAATCCTGGGTTGAACCCTTTTGCTCCAGCTTCCTGGACCACATTGGATCACATTTCACATCTCACGTTTTAAGAACTCATAAGTGGCAAAATTAAACTGGGAAAACACAATCACTAGCATCCAGATACAGCTCCTTGATTGCATTTTCCTCTTATTTGTCACATTTTAATAATTCAAACAGTCAGCTCCTTGATTACATTTTCCTCTTATTTGTCACATTTTAATAATTCAAACATGGCTCAAAATAGAAATAAACTGCCAAATAATTCAATGTCACTGAGTCACAGGATTATGTCCCACAGGCACCACATAGACCTTCAAATTCGTATTCTATCATTCAGGAAAAAGAAATACAATAATAAATAAATAAAATTATATCTCATTACAATCTATGTCCTAATAATTTAGTTCAAATGAACACAAGAAACAATTTGGGATAGATGAAATACACTAACGAGGTCTATCCAAACCGATCTTAAAAAGTTGTAAGCCTAGGTTTACTAAAACCCTAGGATCATAAGTCAGAACCTCAACATGAGATCTAGCTTTTCGCTTTAAGAATATTCATTCTCTATCTTGCTAAATGCTAATCCTACTCTTCTGAAAATAAATCATCATGGGGTTATTCAAACAATTACAATCAAATAAAGTAAGTCGGAAATATAATAACAATAAAAAAATCTCCAACTGTTGGTTCTGTTTTTCGAAATTTCAATTGATTTTAAAACACTTGAATCTGATGAAGCGATTTAAGCTCACACAACCGAATTGATAATGAAATTCGAAGAATTAAAAGCAAATTAAAAGATCATAAGCTATAGTGATGAGTACGATATGTAGATCAGAGCATTTGAGACCTAAAAACTATATGGATTGAAACAGATCTTGAAATTAAAGATGGAAATGAAGAATATATTGAAACGTACCACGCGATCGAAGGAAGGAGTGGAAAAATCTTCTTCGGATGCCATGGCTTTGAATCAAGGAAGTGTGTGTTTTTGTGTAGTTGTGTGTGTGTGTGTGTGTGTGTGTGAGAGAGAGAGAGAGAGAGATTGATCGGATCGGATGGTTCGAGACTCAAACAGATGGTGTCTGCTTATGAATTTATCATCACGCGATAGGATTCAATATTCGTTTTTGATCTCAATACTTTCACTATTTATGAAATTAGCACCAATATTTTGCTTATTACTTAATCATATACCACCTTGGAAATTATTCGCAAAATAATTTAAAATTTTATTTCTGTATATAGTAATAAAAGAATCAGGTGCATTTATCTACAACAAAAAAAAAAAAAAAACGTAGAAAAACATCCATATATCCCAATCATCATTTACAACATTGTCTAAAATAATAACGCAAAAAGAACTTGCAACCGCTATTATTTATTTTTATCAATGGTCAATATTGGAATGTGTGAATTTAAAATAATTACATAAAAAGAATTTCCGTTTCGATTAAAATTGATGATGGCAAGATTTCTTTTTGTTTATGAAACACATGTAACTTCTATTCTCTTCTTTCAATATATACGGTATACCTATTTCATATGAGTTATTTTATTTCTTTTGATGATTAAAGTTTACATGTATTATAGAAAAAGAGCGTAATTACAAAGTTATTAAAATAAAATAAAAAATAGTGAAATGACCAACTAATAATTGCAAAAGGAAAAAAAAAAAAAAAAAAAGTAAAATGAACCTATACTCTATCGAGTATCCCCTGACTATAGTCCAAAATTCTCAATCTGTGAAATGTGCAACCCACTGAAAGCGTGATTGAAGTTTAGTTGGATGTCCACTCACTATAGTCCGAAATTCTTATCTCGGTGCAATCTAACCTTCACATTAAAAGCGTGACTGGTAGTAGATACAACCTTTGGCATTGAAAGCGTGATAAGTAGTCTTAATTTCCTTCTTGAGAATGAGTTACTAATAATCATCAACATTCACATTGAAACCATTGGTATGTCGGACAAGTGCATTTTTATTTTTCATTTACACTAGCAAAATGTACGTGTTTTGCATGAGATGAAATATTTATAATAAATAAGTTATATGAAAATATATATAAAAATTGAATTTTATTCTAAAAAGTATTGGTAAAATATTTAAATCTATTTTATATAATCAAATTAATATTTTAAATAAAAAATTATATTACGCTTATTTTTTAAATTTTTTTCTAAAATGAGTCTAATATAATTTAGGGTTAATTTCAGTAAACCCCCATATACTATCCAGATTAATCAATTAACCCTTTGTGTGTCCACTTTGCCTCTTATACTATTCAATTTCATCAAATTGCCCCCTCACTTCTCAAAATGTCTAAACTACCCTCAATAGTATAAGGGGGTTTAGTGAAATTAATAGTATAAGGGGGTTTAGTGAATTATTTCGGAAAAAATAATATATACCTTTTGCAAAAAAAAAAAAAAATTCAAAAAAAAATCATATTTTGTTCCAAAATATGAATTTTTTTTTCGAAAAATATTTTTTTTGCGAAAAAGTATATATTATGTTCCAAAATATGAATTTTTTTTTCGAAAAATATTTTTTTTGCAAAAAAGTATATATTATGTTCCAAAATATGAATTTTTTTTTCGAAAAATAATTTTTTTGCAAAAAATATATATTATGTTCCAAAATATGATTTTTTCTGAAAAATAATTTTTTGCGAAAAATATATATTATGTTCCAAAATATGATTTTTTTTACTGAATTTTTTTTTTTTTGCGAAAAAGTATATATTATGTTCCAAAATATGAATTTTGTTTTCGAAAAATAATATTTTGGAACAAAAATGTATATATTATGTTCCAAAATATGATTTTTTTTTCTGAATTTTTTTTTTTTTTGCGAAAAAGTATATATTATGTTCCAAAATATGAATTTTGTTTTCGAAAAATAATATTTTGGAACAAAAATGTATATATTATGTTCCAAAATATGAAAAAAAAATTCGAAAAATAATTTTCGGAAAAAAAATCATATTTTAGAACATAATATATATTTTTCGCAAAAAATTATTTTTCGAAAAAAAAATCATATTTTGGAACATAATATATATTTTTCGCAAAAAATTATTTTTCAGAAAAAATCATATTTTGGAACATAATATATATTTTTTGTAAAAAAAGTATTTTTCAGAAAATAAATCATATTTTGGAACATAATATATACTTTTTCGCAAAAAAAATATTTTTCGAAAACAAAATTCATATTTTGGAACATAATATATACTTTTTCGCAAAAAAAATATTTTTCGAAAACAAAATTCATATTTTTGAACAAAATATGATTTTTTTTCGATTTGTTTTTTTTTTGCAAAAAGTATATATTATTTTTTCCGAAATAATTCACTAAACCCCCTTATACTATTAATTTCACTAAACCCCCTTATACTATTGAGGGTAGTTTAGACATTTTGAGAAGTGAGGGGGCAATTTGATGAAATTGAATAGTATAGGGGGCAAAGTGGACACACAAGGGGTTAGTTGATTAATCTGAATAGTATAGAGGGGTTTACTGAAATTAACCCTATAATTTATTACACTCATTTTTTAAAATTTTGAGGAATTCTTTGAAACTAGGATATTATTTGATTAAATTTGTAAATTTATTGATAATAACCCTTTAACCAATGATGAAATGACCAGCTAAACTTGGTTTGTTGACTTTCCCCTAACTATTGGTGTGTTACGAATCAATTGTAGTTTAGGTTATGCAAGAATGAGGTCGAACCCAAGGGAATGCTTTAAAGAGAACTTAATTAAACTCAAATTAATCTAAAACTAACCTAGTTTCTCAAAGTTTGTTTGTCGAAGTGATTTTTATACTAAACATGCAATATCGAAATACAAATAATTAAATCGAGAATAATAGGGGAAAAAATACTAAGGTATCGGAATCCACCACCACTAATCCATAAATTTCTAATTATTCCTTTCTCAATTCCAATTTTAGAATAGTAATTTAGAAATCAATCTTATTACTTTCTCAAGATTTAACAATAACGTACTAATGAAATATAATTTCAAGAAATAGATCTTCCTTCGCTTTAAAGTGTAAAATTCTAAGCATCCTATGTATGCAATTTAATGGATCACATAAGATCAAAGATTTTTACTTATAAACTCATCAAATCCAAGCTTGATTAATTATGACAAGAATTCTTAACTACTATAAATACATGATATTTATAATGAAAGGAATTTAAAACAATAAATACTATGAAGCGAAAATCATAAGCATTTAAACCATACACATGGAAATTGATAAAAGACTAAAATGAATTTCTTTCATAAATGGTGGTTTCATCCTCAACCTTAGTTGAGAATTTAGTTACACATGCTTAAAAAGAAAATAACAAAGTAAGAACAATAAAATCCGGAATTGAAGATAAATTTTTTTCATCTTTGGTGTCCTTCTTGCTCTCCTCCTTCTTATTCTCTTCTTCAAGATGTATCCATATTTATAGAGAAATATTAGAATCAAATTACAACTTGTAAAGATAAATCAAATATTCTTTTCTTTTATTTTTCATAACTTTCCATCACATTTTGTTTTTTTTCCATGTGCATTTGAATCTTCCAACTTTCATCCATGTGCATTTGATTCATCCAACTTTCATCCATGTGCATTTGAATATTCTCTCACTTTACACCTATAAATGAAATACATAAATGTAGATGTAATTTAATGACATTGAAAATGATTTATTCAACAATTTTATTATAAAAATTAAGTTTTATGCACTTATCATTATTATATTTCTAAATTAATTAAAATAAATAATTTTACCTATTAACAAATATACATTTAGGGATAAAATATGTATGTAAAATGACTTATCAACTATAATCCAAAATTCTCAGCCATGAAAGATGCAATCTTCGGCATTGAAAGCGTGATTGGTACTAGATACATTCATTTGGCATTAAAAGCGTTAGTAATTACAAAGCTATAAAAGTTAAAAACTTAAAAGATAATGAAATGACTAACTAAACTTGGTTAGTTGAATATCCACAAATTATAGCCCAAATTTTTCAGTAGTGAAAGGTACTATAGTGGTTCAAAGTGGATTTTTCAACATTTTTTTAAAAAAATGGAGTTGTTTTTTTTGCCCTTAAATATTTAGTATAGTTTTACTTTTTTTTTAGTGTCCACCAGTGTTTGAAGAAAAATAATTTAAAAAAGCATAAAAATATATTATATTGGGATTCAAAATTAGATAGCTAATTTGAGACGAATAAAGTTAAAAAAATTGACAACTAATATGAGACGAAGGGAATACAACCTTTGGCATTGAAAGCGTAACTGAAAAAGATACAACATTCGGGGTAGTGAAAGGTACAATCTTCGGCATTGAAAGCTTGACTGTGAATAAGAAAGGTACAACATAACTAGTTCTAAGTACATGCATTAAAAGCGTGATTAAAAGTACAACATAATTAGGGATGTCAATAAAACCCGTCTCGCCCCGTTTATTTCGGATTTGGGGCCCCGATTAAGCTAATCGGGGCGGGTATGGGGTGAAAAAAAATCTCCGATTATATTCAGGCAGCTATGGGGAACCCCTGCCCTGCCCCGATTCCATATATATATATGCATTTCATATTTTAAACATAAACTTATATATATATATATATATATATATATATATATATATATATATAAAAGATAATAAATGAACATCATTTATATATACATATATGTTGAAGATCATTCTCTTTACGAATTTATTTTCTTTCGATAATGTCTTTCTCACAAAGATTATTCAAAAAATTTTATTTCATAAAAATTAATTTCGGAGATGGGGAAGACCCCGCCCCATTGCCACTCCTAAGCATAACTAGTTCTAAGCACAAGCATTAAAAGCGTGATTGGTACTGTCAATTTCCTTTGACTTGCTAATTGTGAGAAAATCATCAACATTTACAGAGTTCCCATTGGTATTTTGCATAAGTACATCTTTACTTTTCATTTAGGGTAATTTGCACTAACATCCCCTGAGGTTTAAGTCTATTTCATCTTTATGCTAGTTTTGAAATTTTGACACTAACACCCCCTGAGGTTTGGTTTTGCTTGCAATAACACCCCCTGGACCAATAAAATGACCAAAATACCCTTGATAAAATTCGAAAATATTATATGTAATTGAAATGACCTTTATGCTCCAACCCCAAATATATAAAATTTCGAAAAACATATATATAAATTCGAAAAAATATATAAAATTCGAAAACAAATATTTAAATTTTGAAAACAATATATAAAATTAGAAATAAATAAATAAATTTCGAAAAACATATATAAATTTAAAATATATATATAATTCAAAAAAATATATAAAATTTGAAATATATATAATTCGAAAATATATATATATAATTTGAAAATTATTTAAATTCGAATATATATATATTTCAAAAAAAAATATACAAAATTCAAAATATATATATTCAAAAACAAAATTCAAAAAATTATATAATTTCGAAAAACATATATAAATTTCAAAAAATATATATAAAATTCAAAAAAATATATAAAATTTGAAATATATATATAATTCGAATATATATATAAAATTTTAAATATATATAAATATATTTCAAAAAATATATATAAAATTCAAAAAATATATATTTTCAAAAACAAAATTCAAAAAATTATATAATTTAAGAAAAATATATATATATTGTTAAAATATCATATATTTTTTAATGAAGTGGATCAAACTACTTACCACCAACATCAATTAGTGGTCTTCTTTTATATATATATTTCCAAAAAATATATATTTTTTCCGAAATTTATATAATTTATCTGAATTTTATAAAAAAAATTCAAAATTAATCTATATTTCTTTCAAAATTTTTATATATATTTCAATTATATATATATATTTCGAATTTTATATATCGTTTTTTAATTATTTTTTTTTATAATTTTATATATATTTCGAATTTATATATATAAAATCGGTAATCTCAAAAAATTCGTGAACAATTCATCAATGAAAAGACGAGTTGTTGGGTAAAATTTTTTAAAAAATATATAAAATTCAATTTGTTTTTATAAAATTCGGATATATTATATAAATTTTGAAAACATCATATAAATTTCGGAAAAAATATATATTTTTTGAAAAAAATATATATAAAAGAAGGCCACTAATTGATGTTGGTGGTAAGTAGTTTGATTTATTTCATTAGGAAATATATGACATTTTACCAATATATATATTTCTAAAATTATATAATTTTTTGAATTTTGTTTTTGAAAATATATATTTTCGAATTTATATATTTTTCAAATTATATATATATATATTAAAATTATATATATATATATTTTCGAATTATATATATATTTCAAATTTTATATATATTTTTGAATTATATATATATATTTTGAAATTTATATATGTTTTCCAAAATTATATAATTTTTTGAATTTTGTTTTTGAAAAAATATATATTTTGAATTTTATATATTTTTTTGAAATATATATATATTCGAATTTAAATATTTTTCAAAATTTATATATATTTTCGAATTATATATATATTTCAAATTTTATATATGTGTTTGAATTTTATATATATTTTTTGAAATTTATATATGTTTTCCGAAATTATATAATTTTTTAAATTTTGTTTTTGAAAATATATGTATTTTGAATTTTATATATATATATTTGAAATATATATATATTCGAATTTAAATATTTTTCAAATTTTATATATATTTCAAATTTTATATAATTTTTTGAATTATATATATATTTTTCGAAATTTATTTATTTTTTTCTAATTTTATATATTTTTTTAAAATTTAAATATTTGTTTTCGAATTTTATATATATTTTTTGAATTTATATATATGTTTTTCAAAATTTTATATATTTGGGGTTGGGGCATAAAGGTCATTTCACATTACATATAATATTTTCGAATTTTATCAAGGGTATTTTGGTCATTTTATTAGCCCAGGGGGTGTCATTGCAAGCAAAACCAAACCTCAGGGGGGTGTTAGTGTCAAAATTTCAAAAATCAGCACAAAGGTGTAATAGACTTAAACCTCAGGGGGTGTTAGTGCAAATTACCCTTTCATTTAACTTTACTAAATACAAGGATAAAATGCAGCTTTAATCTCACCATTCCATTCCTTTCCTTGTTCAAGTATCCACACTAGCCAATGTAGCCATCACCAAGAACTAAAAATAAATTAGAGTTTTGGAATTGAAATTGGAAAAATAAATAAATATAAGATAGTCCTAGTAACTCATTCCCCAAACCTTGTGCATACATATATATGTATCTCTGAGTTTTACATACATAATGAACAAATAAATGTACTATATATGTATGAGTTACTGATAAATATGACACCCAAGACCATTCATACTGCATTACACTATTGCAACACCACCACCATTGTAGCTATGTTCTGAGGAAGAGGTGGAGATAGTGAGCATACAATTCAAGTCAGACACACTATCCTGCAAGCTCAACAGCAAATGAGAAGTGCTGAAACTCGTAGAAGGCTTAGCCCTTGGCACAAGAGGGACTTGAGTCTCACCCACAAGCATTTGGACCACACCCCTCATTGTTGGTCTAGCCATTGGGTCAGGGTGAGAACAAGCCAACCCAACCAACAACACCTTTCTCATCTCAGTCTCATCAAACTCTCCTCCAAGCCTTGAATCAACTGCCCCTAACAACCTCCCTTCTCTATGCAAACCCCAAACCCATTCCACCAAATTGGTCCCAACCTCTTTCTCAATAGGCCTCCTTCCACTAACCACCTCAAGAACCACTGCCCCATAGCTGAACACATCACTTTTCTCACTAGCCCTCCCTGTCAACAAGTACTCTGGAGCCAAGTACCCCATTGTTCCCGCCAACGCCCCCGTCATCTCCCACGATTTATCGTGCTCGATTTGCCGGGCCAACCCGAAATCACCTAACCTAGCATTGAATCCTTCATCCAACATTATGTTACTACTCTTCACATCCCTATGAATCACCTGATTTTCACATTCTTGGTGCAGATATGCCAAAGCAGAGGCCACATTCTTCAAAATTTTGTGCCTTTGAGGCCAAGACAAGCACATTCTTGATTCAAACAATGCCTTGTCTAAACTCCCATTAGGCATAAAGTCATACACCAATAAAATTTCTCCTTTTTGGCGACACCAACCTTGAAGCCTAACAAGATTTCTGTGCCTAAGTGTCCCAATTATGCACAATTCAGATAAGAACTCAGCCTTCCCTTGACCACCACCATGACTACACCTCTTCACGGCCACAACCTCGCCGGTCTCCGGCAATATAGCCTTGTACACAGTCCCGAATGCCCCGTGCCCGATAATTAGGGTCGGGTTGAAGCATTTAGTGGCTAATTTAAGCTCCTTGTAACTAAATTCTTTGGGCATTTTGATGATTTCAGAACCTAAAGTTTCAGACTTTTTCACATGCTTCAACTTTTTAGAGTATACCCATATGATAACAACCGCGAATAACCCTAAAAACACAGCCCCGGCTGTAACTACACCAGCCACTGCCACTGGGTTTAGGGTTTGTGAATTTGAAGGTGGTGAAGAATTAGCCGTTGGAATAGTCAAACTAGCCGTTGGGGGTGGTGGGTTGGAAAATTGGGATTTTGAATTTGCATCAGAGAATGATGAACTAAAACTCCACCACTCAATCCGGTGAATCTCAGTACTACCCTGAGTCGACCCAGAGAACCCAATGAACATGAAATCGTTCACGTATTGAGCAAGATCGAGCTTGAATGATAAAAAGGGCACTTTGGGCTTGAGATTGGAGTAAGAAACGGATATGTTGAAGACCCGAGTTGACCCGGAGTAATCGATCCACGAGTTGACTAGGTCACCGCTTTTGAGATCAATTCCAATACTTCCCAAATCACCCACCTGCGACGAGACCATCGAATTCAGATCCAAACCCACATGGTTTCCGTTAATGTCCTTGAACTGTACGTCCATTTGCGTGTCGAATTCGACCCCGACGACGCCGTTTGGAGCACCCTTCTCGTTGATGAGGCCGAGGTACCCGCCGGCGTCGCCGACGGTTTCGTCGTCCGGCGATATGACGAAGGCGAGTCCGCCGCCGATTGAAAACGGATTCAGATTGGTGACAGAGAATGAGAAGAATGTTGAGAAGCTCGTTGGAGTCTGACTTCCCGGTCGCCGGAATCTGACTGGTTTAGAGTATAAAACCCTGCCGGCGCCGGAGTAAGGGACGGCGAGGTCGCGAGTGAGCTTCACGCTCCCGTTGTTCAAGTGGGCGTCTCCGAGGAGCTTCAAGCTGCCGAGAGTTAGTGTCTCGAAATCGAATTGGGTGGTTCCGACTGTGACAGCATCGCCGGAAAAACAGAGGAATAGGAATAAGTTGAAGCAGAGCATGCCGGAAAATCCAGAGGAAAGTGACGACATATCTAGTTTTGTGGACAATCCCTAATTAATAGTGGGATTGTCTCAAATTTTGTTCTTTTTTGCTAGATTGAGGTGAATCAGTCACAGATATTGTGTAATCTTTACAGTACCGACACATACTCCCAAGAAAGGAAGGCGGCTTTGAAGGTGAGACAAGTGGCTTTGTTGGACTACAAGTGTCCTCCTCAACGGTCATATTTTCTTTGGTCAAATATATAAAACTTTTCTTATTTAAAAAAAAAAAGAAAAAAATGTAAAATTAGAGTATTGGTTTTAATTGCATTCACGCAAAGTGTGCAATTAATCTCTTATGTGATACTTCCCAAATTATAGAGAATTTAATTTTTTAAAATGATGATTTTTATTGGTGTAATAGTAAATAAAAAATTAATTTTATTTTTGGTCTCACTAAGTGATGTGATGTTTGTAGTTTAGATATTTTATAATTTGATTGATTGAAAGGTAATTGGTAAATTGATCAAATAAAGTAACATTAACTTTTCTTATTTTGAAATGAATTGAATAATGAATATAGACACTTAAATTGGGAGGGAGGGAGGATTATCATTCCTAATTAACAATATGGGATTAGTGATATATCAACTATTATCAAACACATCTACTATATTGTCTTAATAATATCATTTTCACTTGTATATAACTATCTAAATATTTCTCATTTATTTTGGATAATTTTTATTTTCAATTCAGGTGATAGTACTATTATAAATGTTTGAACAAAGAAAAATGTCTTTGTCAGACTGTTTATTTAGTTTTCACAAAAAGAAGTCCGTTGACATTAAAATATTATTCATTGTTCCTAAACTAACTCCTAAACAAACCATTTTATATTCCTCCCATTCTTAATATGTAATATGTAATTATAAGTACTGTAGTCACCTTCTGTGAGTCTTGTCGCGAGTCTTTTTCTAGATACTCTTAATTTTGGGGAAATGATGTTTTTTTATTTATTTTTTGTACCTATCCAGATCTGGTCAAAAACAAGAATCCCCCTTAACAACAAAGTTTAAAGTGCTGTCTTCATATCTTTAAGCCATATAGTGCTGAAATAGGTTCTTCATTTCTCATATATATATATAGTATATATATATAATGTGTTTATTAACAGATATTAGCCACTATTTACATAGCGGCAATCCTTTCTGATCTCTCCTTGGTCCCCGGTGAGCGGATTATTCTCCGATAGTACGAGAAGAGCCCTCGAGAACTGTTCATGAAAGTAGCCGTTATCAGCAGCCATTGTCTGGACAAAAGGAGATGTAATTGGATCAGTAGTAAGTTGCTGATCAACTAGTAGTAGTCCCTTATTGTTGAGCAGGTTCTTGTAGTACACGTTATCGAGCCCCATTGGTGTTTCGAGATCATTTCTTGCATATTCCACTTTCTTCGGGTCAGTTACAGGTGTCGGACATCGAAGTTTGAGGTACGCAGCATACTTGGGATCCAACGTTGGATCAACTGTGGGATAGAGTCTGTCAACAATGTTTAGACAATGAACTCGTCCCACTGAGTGAGCTCCTGCGTTGCGGAATTTTTGTACAGTTTTTTTATTATTAACTTTCGGAAAATAAAAAATTATTCCCAAAAATACAAACCAAACGGGCTAGGGTTTTGAGAAATTTTATTACCTAGAAGAGCAACTGTTCCTTCAACATTGATGCCAATTGATTGAAAACTCGATAGAATTTGTGATATCGAATCGTTGAAGTTTGGGACGAAGTCTTCCACTTGCAGTAGAAAGCTCTCCTTACCATCTTTTCGTCCGGTTTTCATTTCAGCACGTGGACCTCCCAACTATATAACATGAAAAATAAAAGAAAGGTAATGATACTTGCACCGAAATGCTACACCTATTAGCAATTTTTTTTTAAAAAAAATGTACCAAGACAGCGCCGTCTCTTGCAGAAAGAGCAACAATATCAGCACAAGAGACTGTCATGGGGCATTCATTCTCAAGGGCTGCTTTTATTGTGTTTATGTACTTGAGATTTCTCATCCCTAAACTTCTTGGTGATTTCAACTCCGACTCTATCCCATGCACCGTTGCCAACAACACCGATGCATCGCATGACTACACTCGCAAAAACATGCAATTAGCAACCCTATTGCTCGTGCAAATTAATGCATATATAGATTGATGTGATTTAACGAGAAAATGAGAGCATACCTTAACCATGCAATCATGAAATAGTGTTCTGATCCACGAGACAGCGGTGTTTCCATGCTTATTGTATAGTTTTGTGACTTGTTCTTTGACAATCTCTTCAGCCCTTGGGCAGCTCTCGGAGTAGTAATTCAATTGGAGTTCGCTTTTACCTTAATAAAAAAATAGAGATCAAGAGAGTGAATACATAACGTTACTATCCTGTAAAATATTTTCTGAGGCGTAATTGGAATGAGTAAAAAAACTAAATATTAAAATTACACCATCTCTAACAACTTAAGCATTTATAAAATTAATGGGTAATCCACGATATCAGAGTATTCAAACCTCAATGATCACACATAACACAATGTAGCTTTTTAAGACTTATATACCATATATATGAATATATATATATGTGTGGATATTTTAAAAAAGGTAAGGAAGTGATACCGGTATAAAACAGTAGGAGTAACGGTAATAACAGAAAGAAGAAGGTTGAGCTACTTCGGTACACGTTGGTGGACATCGTATTGGCTTAGTTTTAAGCTCCTAAGTTTGGCTCCTTGTGTGTTCTCAAACGGAGTAGACCTTAAACTCTTATATAGGACTAGTTTAGCAAGTGGAGGATGAAAATATAAGCCGCCTCTTCCACTAGAGCCACTTCCTTTACCTTTTGCCTTTTTCTTCACACGCGTGTGGTCCCACCCAAAGCACCAAAACCAACTGTATTTATCAAATAAATTATACAGATAGCACATTTTTTTTAGTGTGATGCAACTTTACAGGGAAGGAATTAATCTCGTGCTTAGTTAATTACCATCTACATATATTGGAAAAAGGCATTTAAATGTGTATATCGTGTTTTTCATTTTTCTTTGTGGTTCAGTTACTGCCCAAGATTCGTACATTCATTTACTCTTTGAAAGAAAAAATAATTTCTACGAATATATGTTGAGATTTTCTATTGTTCTTCTTCAGAATAATCCTAAATGTTCCTATATATTGTTATAGGGGGGTACATTTATAAATGCGAAGTGATCTCAAGTAAGACTATTTTTGAAACAACGGCTATAGCACTGCAAATGGACAATTAATTACGAATTTATCACAAAAATGAAGCACTCACCGAAAGACTGCGGAAAACAAACACCCCACCACCGTCCAAGGTAGGTAAAAAAATAAAATATAAATAAACAAAAGGAGTTTTGAAGCCACTCACACTCATTTTGTCACTAGAGACTTGAATAATACTCCTCCCATTTCAATGATACATAAGTTATAGTTAGTAGTGCCCACAGTTCGGTTTCAATTACCAAATCGAATAGTTATTTTTGATTTTTTAAAAATAAAAATCGTTAGTAAAATAAATCGAACCAAACAAAATTATTTTTTCGGTTCGGTTATAATTTTTATAATTGTCTTTCAAAAAAAATAGCAAGGACATAACTTAAATAAAATTTTCTAAATATTTTAAAACTTTAAAATGAAAATTTCATTATTGTTAATATCTTTTTATAAAATAAAGAGTTTTGATAAGAATAGTCTAACAAGTTTATCATCTCTATTTATTCATCTATCTGTAACCATTGTTCTTGTAGTTGTATCTGTCTAATTAAAAAAAAAATGGGTCAAATTATGCATAATTTTCACTTCTGAAAAGTCTTTGTATATGTTGGAAATTTACTTTTTTTCCCATTTCCACTTGATTTCGGTTTTAGTTCTTGCTACATCAATCTATTTTATAGAGTTAGTAGAATTTGGGAAAAGGTAATTTATTTTACATATCAAATTACAATCATACCCTTTCAAAGTCTCACACAAGTTGTGTGATATAATCATATAGATAATACATATATAATATAAAATATTATAAAACCGGTTCGGTTCGGTTTTTAGAGGGTAAAAACCGAAATTTTGGTTTTTGAATTTTGAAAACCGTAACAAAATCGAATCATCTTAAAATCGAACTGAACCGACGATTTCGGTTCTGTTTTGTCGGTTTTTCGGTTTTGTGTGCAGCCCTAGTTATAGTTGATACTCATAGTATGTATAGTTTTATATATGTCTGGACAAAAGAGAAAAAATAATATAGGGTTAACTTCATTTATACCCTCTCAGGTTTGTTTTTACTTCAATCACACCCCCCATGTTTGAGAATCTTCATTTACACCCCTTTTATGGTATAAAATGTCTAAAACACTTTTAAACCAAACATTCCTTAAATTAATTTAATCTCTAAACCAAACACCCTCTTAAATCAATTTAATCCTCAAACCAAACACCCCCAACCACCACCACCACTACCCGCCACTAGTAGCAGCAGTCGCCGTCGCCGTCGCCGCCACCACCAGTCGTCGCCCGTGTATGTATATATATGTGTGTGTAGATGGTGGGGTGGGTGAGGTAGGGGTCAGCGCCGGCGGGAAGGGGTATATATATATGTGTGTGTGTGTGTATATATATATGTATGCGTGTTTGTGCAACTGTGTGATGTTAGGTGATGGGGGGGAGGGGTTTGGGTTTTTGGATTTAATTCAAAAAATTAGTTTCTGAAAAAATTAAATATTTATTTATAAAAATTAGTTTTCAAAAAAATTAAATATGTGTTTGTAAAAATTAAATATTTGGGATTGGAGTTGGGGGTTTTTGGATTTAATTTTTATTCACAAATTCAAAATTTTAGTTTCCAAAAAAATTAAATATTTGTTTGTAAAAATTAGTTTTTTTAAAAAAATATGTGTTTGTAAAAATTAAAAGAATAAACTAGTTTCCAAACACATATTAATTTTTTTATATGAGATTCAAAATTTTCAAATATATATATATATATATATGAGATTCAATTATTTTTATTATGAATATGTGAAGTAATTGAATAATTTTTACATATAATAAATTTAATTGATTTAAACTCATAAAAAAGAGGATTAATTTTTTTCATAAATTTATATTAAATTAAATTATAGAATTATGTTTAAATATCTTTTTATTTTCATTTTTGTATTTTTAGAAATGTAAGGGGTCAAATTGATAAAAGGTATATCCTTGTTTCCAAACACACCTAATTAACACATTGAGGGTAGTTTAGGTATTAAAAAAAATGCAGGATGATGTCATGTCTGAGGGGTGTAAATGATGTAAAATTTTAAAAATAAAAGGTGTAAATAAAGATTCTCAAACGTGGGGGTGTAAATGAAGTTAACCAAAATATATATATATTATAAGGATCGAGTCATGGTTCGCCGTAACGACCGTTATGTAACGGATTTTTGAGTCGCCGATACTGTTACGGGCCGTTACACCACAGTGGACTGATTCCCACACCCGTAATGGCCGTTACGATGGTCGTAACCCCGATTCTCACCGGTTCCGAAAATACCGTAACAGTTAACACAGTTGAAGTTTTTCAAATTTTTGGATTAAAAAACTTTTTGTTATATATATGATATGATAAATGTTACTCCATTATTGAAAAGTAATCTCTGCAATAATCTTTGCACAGAAAAGTCAAAAAAATTTGAACTGGTGAAATAATCTTTTGCATGTACCTTTATTAAAATTATTTTGTATTGTTAGAAATAAATTATATCTTTTGTGATTTCAATTTTTTATTTATTTAAATTTAAAATTAATTTAATAATATCATAACAAGTATATCATAAACTTTGAAATAACGACGACACCATTAGATTTATTAATAACTCATTTTTTTATATTAAATTTCTTTAAAAAATTAAATAAAATTCAATTAAATCTACCAAAAAATTATCTTTATTCATTCATGTTACCAAAAGTATCCAATTAAAACATTTTGGATAAGAATCATAAGATGTGCAAGATTTTAAAAAATTCACGATTGCGATAATCGAGTCCCGTTACGTAACCCCGATACTAACCTGAGTCTGTTATACCGATACCGTTACCATTATAATAACCTATACCGTTAGGGCAACCTTAGATCGAGATCCATGTCATCCCCAAACCACATAAATCTAGTGGGAAATTCTTGGAATCCAGTTTCATCATTGTTTTGTGGTTGTGGATTTATCTTCACTCAATCCACATGTATTGGTATTTCCTAATTTTCTTTTTCAAAAAGTCAAGATGGCCGTTATTCTCACTCCACATCATATTATCTTATAATTTCCCAATTATACGCGCATTTTATATTGGTTCATCCCCTCACCCTCACCAAGAAGGTTAGTGGGGGCCTAAGCTTTTATATAATTGGGTCTAAGAGTATATATTCAACAGTATATTGCACGAAAAAAGATAAACTTCACTAGATTGAGACCCCCACCCTCTCAGTGCCTAGTGTGCTCTAAAAGCCTCATGAGTCATGTATGTAGTGGTATTAGTGTCGGTTTAGTTTATGGGTTTGGGGTGGATTTTTTGGTTTTGGGCGGAGAACTATTTCGATTTGATCTAACAGTGTCAGTCCATTATTTGTGAATAGTGTAAATTTATAATCCATGTTGGGATGTGGTTTGGGTATGATTTGAGTATGGTTCACAACACATAATCATTAAATTAAAATTAATTCATAATCCCAAATTCATTATTGGTGTATCATTCCATTATCAACAAAAGTCAACATTATCATGCTTTTATTTTATTAAATAAATAAAATAAAAATTGAGTAAAATATTAAATAAATAAAATAGAATTAATTAATAATTAATAATAAAATTGAGAAATAAATATTTAAAAATATTAAATAAAGTAAAACCAAATAAATAATAAACAAAAATAAAATGAATAAATAATTAATAATAAATTAATTAAAATTGAGTAAAATATTAAATAAATAAAATATAATTAATAAAAAAAATATTTAAAAATATTAAATAAACAAAAATAAAATAAATAATAAACTGAATAAATAATTAATAAATAATAATAAATAAATAAAAATTGAGTAAAATATTAAATTAATAAAATAGAATTAATAAATAATAAATAAAATTGAGAAATAAATATTTAAAAATATTAAATAAAGTAAAACCAAATAAATAATAAATAATAAACAAAAATAAAATGAATAAATAATAAATAAATTAAAATTGAGTAAAATATTAAATAAATAAAATAGAATTAATAAATAATAAATAAATATTGAGAAATAAATATTTACAAATATTAAATAAAGTAAAACCAAATAAATAATAAAAAAAATAAAATAAAAAAATAAATATTTAGAGATAAATATTTAAAATATTAAATAAAATAAAACCAAATAAATAATAAACAAAAATAAAATGAATAAATAATAAATAATAAATTAATTAAAATATTAAATAAATAAATATTTAGAAATAAATATTTAAAATATTAAATAAATTAAAACCAAATAAATAATAAACAAAAATAACTAATAATTAATAATAAATAAATTAAAATTGAGTAAAATATTAAATAAATTAAAGGGTCACGAGCTCGAATCATTTTAGGGGCAATTTGCTCCTTTATTTTTTAGTTTAGAAAAAAAGTAAAAAATAAAATATTTATTGAAGTTAAATTTTAAAAAATATATATATTTATTGAAGTTAGTTTTGGTCGTGTTTTTTCACGATCTTCGCCATTGATTGCATTAATTCCATTTTTTTTTTCTATATGTATTCTTAAATTGTTGAAAAAAAAATAGTAAATAAATTTTTACCAACTTATTTGAAAAACTAGGTGGGTGTATTTATCAAAAAATTTTAAAAAATAAAAATAACAAATATGTGACTCGAATTTTTCTAGATGACATTATCAGATACCAACTTATTTGAAAGGCATAATTGACCATTCACTAATTTTTTTTTCTGGATGACACCATCAGATTTCCTTGATCAACATTGAAGAATGATTAAGATATTAATTAATCATATCTACTCTAAAAGCTTAAATAATTAAATACGTCAAGCAAAATATAACATGAATAAACTGTTTGGGCGGTTTTTGAAGTAAAATTTGCACACCTCCAGGTTCCATCCAATTCTCTCTGGCAAACAAACTAGAAACTAAAACAGTTAAAAAAATTAAAAATCATTTGCTATTTTGACCATTCATTTCAATCACCACATTATCTATGCAAATCAAACTATGACATATAAATTTTACAGTTGAAAAGTGTGGGCTGAATAGATTCTCTACTAAGAACTCTCTTTCTAATCCCTCTCTTGATCACGGAATGAAGATTGTTGGTGAATAACAGAAGCCACAGTTCTAGCCCAATTCACAATATGTTTCTTCATATCAGCAGCTGCACATACCCTCGGAATCCTAAGGTTTAGTAATGGCGAATCCGGTTTCTTTATTAGCCATGCCTCTGATAGATATGGCCTCATCATCATCATCATCATACCTCTCTCCTCTTCGTCTTCAGTTTCATTATCTTCAGCTGCAAATTTTGTTAGCCCGAGTCTTTGCAAGCCTGGTAATACACTCATCATTCTTGGGCTTAAACTGTCTTTGGTGAATATAAATCCCAAGTCCCTAAAACCCTTCACTTCTTCAAGTTCAAGCTCCCACAAGCTCTTGCAGCTCATGGTTTTGAGTAGCCCCGTGGTAGAACTAGAGGCAGAGTAATTACTGAGACATTTAGCGCGCTTTTTGATCAATCCCGATGATGAGTGTGACGACCGCGATCTGGTTATAGTTGAATTCAAGTTTTCAGGGCTTTCTTCTGGTTTGATTTTCTCCCCATCACTAGATTCATAGTTGGAGTCATCCTAGTGATAACATAAAGAAACATCAGCTAAAAAAGGTGTCTATTGCGATAAAGATTTAGTGGAAGACTAAAATTATCTATTATTATAATACAAAAAGTTAATTTTTCTATTAAGGAGATTTAAGGTATAAAAACAGTAAACAAATTTAATGTCCGGTTTTTATGTGACAATTTATTGTCGGACCCTAAAGTTATAGCCGTAGTTTTACCCTTTTTAGTAGTGGTTGCGACCGCCACTAAAGAACTTATTTCGTGTAATGTATATCTATGTGTGTGTATGTATTGAAGAATGTAATGTATATCTATGTGTGTGTATGTATTGAAGAATGTGCTTTCATTACCTGTGGATGAGTTAGTGAAGACATAGCCTCCTCTGTAATAGATGGATATGGATGTGATTCTGAGGTTGCTTTTGATGGCTTAAGTGTTTGAGAAATAAGTACTAATGAAGTAGGTTCAGGAAAAAGAATGATTTGGTGAAACCAAAGGCGGTTCATCACTCCTATTAGACATGCTTCATAGTTATTAGCCATGGAGAGAGAGAGAGAGAGATAGATGTGGCTGTTTGGAAAAGAGGGTTTATATATATCCACATGGTGGTGGTGGTGGTGGTGGAAGCAAATAGAATACAATGAAACCAAATGAATACAAAAAGCATGGGGTCCTCAGAAAATAGCAGATGTGGTTATGAGTCATGGAGTCTCCTTACTCCACATCTTTTACATGCTAAAGACTAAATTGCCCCACCTAAATTTTGGGTAAATTTTAGCTGTGACTAAATTGCAATTTTGTTTCTATGTCCAGCCATGCCAGCCTTTATAAATCTATGTTATAGCACTAAAATGTAAATTCAATTCAATCTTTGGAGAACTTGAATTTCAGATTACTGAAAGTCATACCATAATATAGACATGTGATCCGGTATATATTATCATATACATGTCGTCATTATCATTGTCTTTATCTCATATGAATAGAGTTATATGTATATATACGTAGACAAATATGTGACACTGAACTACTATGTGGCACTGCTCAGAGAAATGAACTGCATAAATGTTGCATGACACGCTTAATTTTCTAGTTCCTCACTGTTGGCAATTCGAGCATTCCCGTGGACGAACCCTAGATGAGTCCACCACTTCTTCTTCTTCCTCCGTGATTTCTCCTCTTCTAGACAAGTAATTGCTCTCAGTTGGCATCGAATTAGTCATGGGGCGGTGATGAGACGAAAAGTCGTTGGGACTATATTTGAGGCTCCATTCTGGGGACAGAGAAGTCCGAGGAGTAGATTGGAGAGATTGTTCTTGTTTTCTCCTCCTATCCCTCACTTCACCATGCCATTGCTTTATAATTTTCCCGATTTGCTCCTCGAGTAACTTGCTTTTGAACTGTGAACCCATCTGTCGAAAGCAATTTTTAACCAAAAACGTAACATATATTCACGAATGAATTGTGTAAAATGTGCCAAAATTGAGAAATGACAACGTAGTTAAGTACCTGTGTCACAAGTGCATATAGCGGGAGAGTAATGTAGCTGCAAAGGACCTGTACTGTCGTCCTGAGAAATATAGGGAATATAATATATACTCGAAGTATTAATAATCTATTACATTGTCGGAATGATTTTGTTAGTTTTGGTATCATAAAAGAGAGAAGAGAAGAAATGTAAATTGTTGTATATATATATATATATATATATAAATATAGACAGGAGAGTTTATATCGGCTCTTACGCTAACACCACTCTGGTTACAATGATCACCGTGTGCTCATGGTAACAGGATTTCACTCCAAATTGTATCTGAAAATTCGAAAAGAAGCATAACAATTGTTCATAGTGCCACATTTCTAAAGATATTGATCGTAACATAAAAGGTGAAGCAAATAAATACTTACTGTGACCCAAATGAAGAAGGCAAGCTCAAATGCATTCTATATAATAAAGAAGAAAAAGCAGCATTTATTAGTAAAGTAATTTAAGATTATCGAAAAAGAGATTAATTTTTTTATTTTCTTATTAATGGAAGAAGAAGTATATATATATATATATATATATACCACAAAAAGAGTCAAATGTAGCAGAGTAAGAACGAATCCCGGGCGCCTAAACCAGAAAAGATCATCATTGGGTTGAACTAGAGGGGTGCCTATGATCACATTGTTCTGATGGTTAACTTGCAGAGCCATTCGTTCAACGATGACTTCGAGTTTGGTTCCAAGTACTAGCACTATCTGTATTTTAAGATAGCAGAATGGGATTCAATTTAGTTTTAGAAATATATATATATATATATATATATATATATACTGATTAAGTTTTAGTCAAGTTGTTTTTGCCATATGCACTTACCAGTAGTGGTACATATGACACCCATAGATATACATTCCAACCTGATTGAGTTCAAAGTAAAAGTTTATAAAATCACAATAATGTTGAATAAAAAATATCTGGGAGATATATGGGTAAGTACTGAAAGTTTGTCCTAGCTACAGCTACTCACCATGAACATCCACAAGCATGAAGATGACTACTATAAACCACATAAGAGGGCTGTGATCAAGACAAAAGTGACTTGTTAGAAGAGTTGAATCATTGACACACACACACACACATATATATATATTGCATTCTGTAATGTTTTCGTTATGTTTTGTGTGTATATCATTTTTCTCAGAATTATATGTTCCCGTTGACCAGTGTGCTACAATTTTGTAATTTTTTTTTTATTTTCTTAAAATTGAGCACATTCAATATGAACAGCAACAAAAAAATGTATTACCTGATGCTGACTACTTCTTTAAAGTCTTCCTCCAAGGATCGTTGTATGTACTTTTGAAAATTGAAGTTGTTGTTTCTGGCTGATAAATGAGCCTAAAAAATTCACACCACAAAATTCAATTAACCTTAAGCAAAGTAATTTGTACATATATATACACATAAATCACATCATGAAATTGGGAAGAGTAGTGTGATTACCGCGATGAAACCATGTCTTAATGTAAAATAATCAACCTTGGCTACTGAGTTTGAGAATTGTCTGAAAAAACATTTCTGCTCCATTTCACATAATAGTACTCAATTTGTTACAATGCCAGTGTCAAATTCATGAAAATAGATTGATAAAATAACATGTAAAAAGTATAAACGATAGGTATATATAGAATTGTTACTCACAACCCACAGCAGAATTGGTGTTTCTGTACACGTCCTTGTGTGCCGTCTTCCAAAAGTTGTTTGTCTCGTGAATCTAAATCGATTTGGATCTGATGAACATAATTAACATATTAAAATATATGTTAATTAATATGGTCCCCATCTTAAAATTTGAATATTTTTAGACACGTCGTGAACAAAATTATTCTTTGAAAGGTATGAACTTCTTGGGAAAATAGTCATAAAAATGAGAAATATATATATTCAGTATGGCCCACTATTCTCTAAAGTCAAATTTTTGGTCCCACTTGAGAATTTGATAGAGGCTTGAGCCTTACCTCCCGTGACCGTACCCTGTTACCAATAAACATTAAAAACGTGTTGACCCAACTATGCATTTAATGAATAAATTTACATTAAGATGATAATAGCCCTCCATCTAACACAATAATTATTGATTTCTAGACTTGTGATATTGTCAAACTCATGATAGTTCTATGCTAACAGAAAAACACAAATCAACATGTATCCTGTATATTCAACTCACCTCTATATTTGAGAATTTATTTTTTTAGGGAAATTTATAAATTAGGAATCAAGCCTAAATTTAAATTTAATTGAGAGATAGGGGTCATAAACTTTTTGTGAGAAGGACCAAAATTAAATTTAATTGTTACTAAAAGATCATTTAATATAAATTTACTAAATTGTCCTTATTCTTTCTTATGTGGACCAAAACTCATATATGTTTATCACCGAGTATGTACAAAAAAAGTAGGTGTCAAAACATATGTTTTAAAATTAATGGGTGTTATACGCATTATATTCATATTACAAGAGATTTTAAAGACTTGTTCCAAAAAAATAAGTATTAAAACACACATTTTGAAACTATAAAGTGTTATACGCACAATATAATATCTGTACTACAAGGCATTTTGAGTACTTTACCTAGACCTGTCAATGGATCGGATCAGTTAAATCCAAATCCAATTTGTTAAGAAATCGGATTATCGGATTCGGATCCTAATCGGGTTATCGGATTTTATTTTCAATCCATATCCGGTTAATATCGGATTCGGATCATAATCGGATTATTGATAAGTCTATTGATAAGGATGACAAAAACTCCCGATCCGAATCCGATAATTCGACAGATTTTCACTTAATTAATTTATATTCGGATTTCTTCATTATAGAATATCTGATCCGAATATCTAATTAAAAAAATAAAAAAATCAATAAATACTGAAACACTAAAATTATTCACACTTTTAATAATTGTATTTATGATCAATCATCATTAATAAATAATAAAATAATTAACAACTAACATTTATATACATGTACAGTATTAAATATATATACATATATATAAATATATATATATGTATATTTTATTGGATCGGATTAGGCTAATCCAAATCCAATTTGTTAAGGAATCGGATTATCGGATTCGGATCATATTCGGATTATCGGATTTTTTTTACAATCCAAATCCGACTAATCGGATTGGATTCGGATCGGATTCGGATCAAAATTCAATCCATTGACAGGTCTAACTTTACCCTATCTTTTATAGATCCATCATCTATACATACAACCCATATATATACATTTATATAATTATACATACAAATCCATTAACAACAATACCCTAATCTCACTGAAAAATAATCAGCTATTTCAAACCTAAAGGGAGGAGTCTTTGTTACTGTAATTAAATCTTTTAATACATACATGATCAGTTCATATAAATATATATATATATATATATATGGTTCGTCGTAACGGTAACGATATCGGTGTAACGGACTCGGGTCAGTATCGGGGTTATGTAACGGGATTCGGTTATCGCAATCGTGAATTTTTTAAAATCTTGCACATATCACCCAAAATGTTCTAATTAGATATTTTTGGCAACATGAATGAATAAAGATGATTTTTTAGTAGATTTAAGTAAATTTTATTTAATTTTTTAAAGAATTTTAATATAAAAATGAGTTAAATCTAATGGTGTTGTTGTTATTTCAATGTTTATGATATACTTGTTATGATATTATTAAATTAAATTTAAATTTAAATAAATAAAAAAATTTGAAATCACAAAAGATATAATTTATTTCCAATAATGTAAAATAATTTTAAAAAAGATACATGGTTCACCATCAAAATGAATTTCGTGGTGGATCTTATTGCTCTGGTTGGGGTTCATAAAAAAATGAATTTTTTTTCTTTACTTTTCAATAATTTAATAATGGAGTAACATTTATCATATCATATACATAACATAAAGCTTTTTAACCCAAATTTTTTTAAAACTTCAATTGTGTTAATTGTTACGATATTTTCGGAACCGATAAAAATCGGGGTTACGGCCACTGTAACGGCCGTTACGGCCACCGTAACGGCCGTTACGAGTGCGAGAATCGGGTAACGGGACGGTAACAGCCCATAATAATAACGGGGAGCTGGAAAACCGTTACGTAACGGCCGTTACAGCAAACCATGATATATATATGTGTGTGTGAGTGTATGCAAGCAAAATGAGGAATTGAGGGTTCATACGCATTTGCATAGCGGTCATATCCGCCACCGCATACCAGGACGCGAACGCACATTTCATCGCATCGAGATGACGGTCATCATCTCAAGTGATGACAAATAATATTAAGGGAAAATTATACAAACTACCTTTGAACTATGACATAATTGTATGCGGTACCCCTTACGTTTAAATAATATCATAAACTACTCTTAAAATCACCTCCGTTGTAACACTTAGCCCCTTCCGTTAAAAGTCAACCACTTCCGTTAAAATTCAACGACGGAAAATATGAATTTTGGTCAATAAAGCCTATTTTTGAAGTGAACTTCCAATTTTGCCCTTATATATGCATGTTCCAATTTAACCCTAACTTTTTTTTACCAAATTGCCCTCACAATTTCATTTAAAAAAATATAAAAATATTTTTTTTGTGAAAAATACATATTATGTTCCAAAATATGAATTGTTTTTTGCGAAAAAGTATATATTATGTTCCAAAATATGAATTTTTCAGAATAGTTTTTTATATTTTGGAACATAATAAATTTTTTTTTGCAAATAACTATTTTTAAGAAAAAAAAAATCATATTTTGGAACATAATATATATTTTTCGCAAAAAAAATTCATATTTTGGAACATAATATATAATGTTTTGCAAAACAAATTCATATTTTGGAACATAATATATATTTTCACAAAACAAATATTTTTTCGTAAAAAAATCATATTTTGGAACATAATATATATGTTTCGCAAAAAAATTATAAAGGTCAATATATATATATATTTCGGAAAATATGATTTTTTCCAAAAAATAATTTTTTTGCGAAAAATATATATTATGTTCCAAAATATGATTTTTTTACGAAAAATATTTTTTTTATGAAAAATATATATTATGTTCCAAAATATGAATTTGTTTTGCAAAAAAGTATATATTATGTTCTAAACTATGAATTTTTTTCGAAAAATAATTTTTTTGCAAAAATTATATATTATGTTCCAAAATATGAATTTTTTTTTTCGAAAAATATATTTTTTGCGACAAATAAATATTATGTTCCAAAATATGATTTGTTTTTTCTGAAAAATAGTTTTTTGCAAAAAAATATTTATTATGTTCCAAAATATATAATGTTTTTCCGAAAAATTCATATTTTGGAACATAATATATATTTTTTCGCAAAAAAAATTCATATTTTGGAACATAATATGTATTTTTCACAAAAAAAATATTTTTATATTTTTTTAAATAAAATTGTGAGGGCAATTTGGTAAAAAAAAGTTAGGGTTAAATTGGAACATACATATATAAGGGCAAAATTGGAAGTTCACTCCAAAAATAGGTTTTATTGACCAAAATTCATATTTTCCGTCGTTGACTTTTAACGGAAGAGGCTAAGTGTTACAACGGAGGTGATTTTAAGAGTAGTTTATGATATTATTGAAACATAAGGGATACTGCGTGCAATTATGTCATAGTTCAGGGGTAGTTTGTGTAATTTTCCCTAATATTAAATGGGTTTGTATATATATGGGTTTGTATGTATGAACATATATAAAAAATAGGATTATTTGCACTGACACCTCCTAAAAATTTGGTTAATTGCAGGTAGTAGTTGGTCAAAGAGAGTGCAGTCCCATCACCCCTAAACTTTCAATTTCATTACAATGACATCCCTAAATGGGTTTTTGAACCTTGAAATTACTCTTGTGCCCCTTGTTTCATTATAAAAGGACTTGAAATCACTTTTGTACTCTTGTTGGTTAATTCAATAGATTACTAAATTATATTAAAAAATTAGTATACTAAACTGTATTAAAAAAAAATTAACTACTACTTTTAATTCTAAATAAATTATTATATTAATATTTTACCAAAAAAAAAACTAAAGGGTTATAACTAATAACCATTATAAGTATTACATAACTAATAACAAATATATAACATATATATTATTTCTTACGAACCTATAAAAAAAAATTCTTTATAAATAGTATATATATATTAGAAATAATTAACAATTTTAGTGGGATTTGATAATATAATTATATTTATTATTCAATTTTATGTAATAATAATTACTAATTTTAGTCGAAGTCTCAAAAAAGTTTTGCAACATTAAAGTATAAATAGGTATACTCCTATTTATTTAGATAAATAACAAGAGCAAACACAAAAATAAAATAAATAAATAAATATTGCTTTAACATTTTAAGCAGTATATATATAGTTTAGTGGGATTTAGAATACTTGATATTTTGTTGAAAGTAAAAAAGAATTTTGTATTTGATGTAAATATATAGTTTAGTTGAATTCAGTAATATTTGAAACATTTAGTGGGAAGTCCAAAAAAATGGAACTTGTGGTGTGAAAATTTCTAATATATAAATAACAAGAATAAAATAAAAAATAAATATTCTATAGAAAAAATAAATATTGCTATGATTTTTATCAATAATATATAATTTATTAAAATTTAGTAATAACTAATATTGTGAAATGTTCAAATTACCCCTCAATTAAAATCTACACCTCACCCCACTACACAACCCTTATTATCAAAAAATTTACAATAAATAAATAAGACATATAATATATAAATATAATTTTATTTTAAATACAAAATTCAAAAATATCTAAAATAAAAAATCTATTTAAAAGTAAATTTTACCACTAAAAATATTTCATCGACAACAAGCTGGTTACGCCATGGAGGACAAATTTGGGATTCGATTTCAATTTTGGGTTCAATAAAGATTTAAAAGAAGAGAGTTGAAGATGAGAAATTCAATGTTTGATATATTTGAAAGAAAAATAAGAATTGGGCGTGAGATTTCAAAAATCAACAATCAAGGGTTTTCTTTTAGGGGCATAATAGTTATTTCACACGGTGTATATAGGTCTCATGTAATAAGGGATAAAGCTGAGGGGCATATTGGTCCAAAAACTTATTTAGGGGTGTCATTGCAATAAAATTGAAAGTTCCGGGGATGTCAGTGCAAATAACCCAAAAAATACATATTGCACATAGGAGAGAAGAAGGGAAATTTTGTAAATTTACATCAAATGATCCCTTAATAGCAATTAAATTTAGATTTGGTTCATTCTCATCTTTTTAAAAGTTTATGGTCATTATCTCTCAATTAAGTTTAAGTTTGGTCCCTAATTTATAATTTTTTTTTTTTTTAATTGGTCATTCAATTAATTTATAAGTATTGATTTTTTTTTAACAGAATTAAAAGGTCATCTTATATCTCGTTGCTACTGTGCGGAATTTGAACAATATTAATTTTAAAAATGTATATTAAATTAATATGGGATTGACACTTATAAAAATATTACATAACGTTCAATATGTATGAAAATATAGATTGAGACATACCATTTGCAACTTGATACTCCGTGGTTTGAGTCTCTTTTTCCCAAGCTTTCCAACGCCTCATCTATTCGAAATTTAAAATAAAGCACCAAAATTGCTCAAAACAGCTATATGTTTGGAATTGCTAGAATTAAAAGTAAACAAAATCATTCATATACATTGTAATAAAAATTCAAAAGCACAACATATATATTGATTGCCAGAAAAATTCGACCTCAAAAAAAATAAAACAAGTTCAAAGTTGCCATGCAAATAAGCTTTGTTTAATTAATTAATTACCTTAGCCCTACCAAGGGCCATGGTGAGAAGGCTGTAAACAATTTGCATAACTGCTAGCACAAAAATGAATATTTGTAGCTGTTGAATCCCTTCTTGAGCCACCAGAGAAACCTTTCCCTGAAAATTCAATCAATACACACACTTATAATATACTATATATCAATCAAAGACACACATGAGAGAAAACCATACATATATATATATATATGTATGTATAAATGTATGAGTTCTTAGAAATGAACATACTTTGGCAGTGCAAGAATCGGTGGTTGAAGTCTCATTGACAGGCACATTTTCCTCCTCCAATCCTCTATGTGGTGCCCAAAAATTAGAATTATTATATAAACCATTGACATGTAACATATTTCTTATAACTCCAACATTAGTACTATAGACTTCATAATCCTCCACTGTAGTGATAGTAGTATAATTATTTTGAGGTTTGCGACATGGAAGCATGATATCTGCAAGCCTTGTGGATATGCAGATATTCGAAATCCGAACTTGTGTCACTGCTAATAACAATGACATGAATCCTAGTAGCATAAGCTCTGCAACCAAATAATTAACCAAATAAATAATTTGCAATGTCATTTATTCAACAAAATCACTACACAACAACAAAAAAAAGAAATTCAATTTTTCCAATTTAGAAATAAAGATAAAATTGTCACCGGATTTAACTCTCTCCACGGCATCGTTTAATGCAATCTTCCTATGTCTTTTAAGCCACTGCACCGTGCAACTATGTTTCGTCAGTCTTAAAATGTATACCTATGTAATTGTATCTGTATCTATATATATATATATATATATTTATGTGTGGAATTAATTACTTACGTTGGTAAGGAGATGGATGGAGTGTTCGAGAAGGATGGAGATGGAGACCATGAAGAAGCAGACGGTGGCGAAGGCCCAAGTGGGAGTGTGTTCCAGAGAGCGGGAAGAGCTGTCTCCGGCCGCCATGATGATCTGCTGATTATTTGTTGATATATATATAGATATACAAATATCGCCAATGCATAATCAACATTGGAGTAGATTTTCATGATGATGAAAAAGAGAAGCTAAAACCAAGACTTTTCATCAACTTAGTTTTCTTCTCCATTTCACACTTAATCCAACCCCATGCAAAAGTTGATTTTTTTTTTTTCTTTCTGAATCTGCTGATGATATTATTAGACAATCATTATCAATCAACATTAATTGCCAAATGACCCAGTTGGGAATTTTATCATTACTCATCAAAATATCAAATTTCATAGACTGGAATATTTTGATTGAATTATTGAATTAAAATTGTTAGTTCTTGTTAACTTGAAAGCATGTACTATAGAGACTCATTATCATCCTTCATTAATACAGTGATAATTACTATCTAACTACATGTATCAATATAGTTAATTAATAGGAGATTTTGGTTATGTCTATGTATCGAATATAATTAATTTGTCCCTCATTACGTGTGGGGGTCACAATTAAGTTTATTAAGTAGGCAATTAAATAATAATATATATATGCTTTAGTCGGTTTGTTGGGCCCACTAAACTTAGTTGAGTTGGGCCATCTATAAATATCAGCTGTTATAGAAGTGGTTATCAGGAAAGCGAAAGCTTTGACCTTTTATAATTTGAGTAGTCAAACTTGATTGCTTGTTTATGGCTCTTATTAGAATGGGTTTAGCTCTAATATAATCCAGGGGACTTTATTCCTCTTTTTTATCCAATTAATTCTGATTAATTTATTTTATTTACAAGTTTTAACCGACATTTAAAATTTATAATCAACAACCCTCAAATGCTTCTCCCTTATAGAAAACAATTCATACTAATACGAATTTTACAATCTCATTATAAAATCATAGAGCAATTCTTTGGTGTTGTTCTCACACTTTTCATCATGCATAATTTTTAAGATAAAGTAATTTAAAATAAAACTTGGGGATATCAAAAGATGCATACTAGCAAATTTAGCACGTTACCACTCACACGTGCCAAGTTAGCTATCAAATAATGTCATTGAATTTTTAGGTAACTAGTCATGAGTGTATTTCGCTTTTCATCCTCAATTAAATTAATTCAGAAAGATAAAATACTTTAATCTATATGTGACATAAAATACAAGATTTATTTTTTGAGATTTGAATAAACACGGTAATCTTGCGTAAACTTTATTATAATTTTTTTAAAAAAAATTTATTGAGTGTTTCAATGACATCCCTAACTATTTTTGGTAGACTCGTCAAATAAATTTCATAAAATTTATGATTTTAATATAATATGTTTTTTCGTACCAAAATAATATTGCTATTTTTTATGAAAAAAACACACTCTTTGTGATCTCATAAATAAATAATAAATAAATAAATTTTATCTAATTACTTGTGTTTAATAGATCCATTCAATATTCATCCTCAAGATATGGTCGTCTCGATAATAAGATGATTTATGCGGCCGCCTAAGGCCCCGTCCGAAAGAAAGGCCCCAAATTTTTGGAGGCCTTATATATATATATATATATATAATACATATTTCCTTTTTAAAATAAGTCTTTCATATAATGTTGTAAAAATTAAACTTTTAAAATGGATCTCCTTATAATATTGTAAAAAATAAACTTTTAGAATGAACCTCCTTATAATGTTATAAAATATAAACTTTTAGAATGTGTCTTCTTATAATGTTGTAAAAGAAAAAAATTGAAATTGACCTAAATATAATGGGTCTCTATATAAATTAGATTTTCAGTATACATATATTTTAAAAAATAATTTTATGTTTGAAATAAGAGATGTTTTAATTCAATTAGAACAAATTAATGAAGATCCTAAGATAAAAAGTAAAGCTAAATGTTTAAGAACATATGAATTGGAAAATTTTGAGTTTCTATTAGGTATGATATATTATTTGCAATTAATTCAGTTAGTAAAAACTTTCAATCTCAATATATGCATATTGATGTTGTCATAAATCAATTAGAAGGCTTATATCTTTTTTTACAAAATATAGAAAAAATTGATTTACATCAGCTATTATTACAGCCAAAGAAATTGCTAATGAAATGAACATAAAACCCGTAATTCATGAAAAACGTATAATTCATAGAAAAAAATAATTTGATGAGAAGGTAGATGATATGTCATCTCAATCAACTGAAGAAACTTTTAGGGTCCATTATTTTTTGTACATAGTTCACCAAGTTATTTCTTCAATTCATATTAGATTTGATCAATTTAAAACATATGAAGATATATTTAATTTTTTGTTTAATTTTAAAAAGCAAAAATCATTAAGTGACGATAGTTTTAATAAAAAAGTTGTCTTGATTTAGAACAATTTTTAAAACATAATGAGCCTTCTGATATTGATGGTTTTGATTTATTTTCATAATTAAAAGTTCTCAAAGAATTATTAATAGAATCACACAATCCAATTGAAATATTAAATTAGATTAAAAATTTAGATTATTTTCCAAATGCATGCATTGCTTACCGAATATTATTGACAATACCGGTAACCGTTGCAGCAAAAAACGAGTTTTTCAAAATTAAAATTGATAAAATCATATCTAAAATTAACAATATTGCACGAAAATAAAATGGATTAACTATATTATTTATTGAAAATGAATTTTTATCAATACTTGAATACAAGAATATGATTAGTAATTTTGTATTTCAAAAAGTGAGAAAGATAATTTTTAAATAAATATTACTAAAAATAATATATAATATACCAAAAGTCCATTTTATATTTTTTGTGCTCCAATTATATATTTTATATTTTTTTGCCTAAAACCTCCAATTTTATTCACACGACTTGCCTAAAGAAGAAGTTGGCTCTGATCAAAGTCACTACTGACTAGGAAGATGTCATAGCCAAAACTTTGACAAAAACATAAATGGTAAGGTCAAATTCACACTATTCCTGTATTCACTTATAAATATATATATATATATATCTCAAAAATACCACCAAAAAATAAAATAATTAAGATTGATCAAAACATTTGAATCCTAATTCGTGGTGCACCTTAGTCGGACCCCAAACATTTGACTATTATGTTACTGTTTTGGTTTTAAATTTCTTATGCTTCTTTGTATTGAATACAAAACTTCAAGTCAAAACCGAAAGAGTATATAAAGTCGTATATAGCATGTACTTCTTCATATTGATTTGTCTCATATGATCCAAATAATGTCTTTGTTATTGAAGTTAATGAACAATGATGAAAGTTTGAAAACCATGATTAATTTAGTTACAAGGTTTAATTTCTGATTTTGGAGTTTTAACCACTGAGCAAAGGAGAAGAATTTGAAAGAAAGTGATAAAAGGAAAATCAAACATATATTTGTAAGAGAATATATGATTATACATGTATTATAAAAGTGAACAAATCAATTTTTAAAATTTTTAAAATCGAACAAGTTGATCCCTGGACTCACTTTTTAAATATCAAATTACTATTATAATCATATATTAACCTTTTGTAAAATATAAAAATAAGGATTAACTTTATTTATATTCTTAAGATTTGTTTTATCTTCAATTAGACTCCTTCAAGTTTAATATTATTATCTAATTATATAAATTATTTGTTATATATATATATATTTTTTATTATAAAATATTCTTTTATGTTAAAATAAAAAATTAATGCCCGAATTTTTTTTTTTTATTTCTTTATACCCAAATGGGCTATACACATTCCAAAAATATATATTACGTGCTATGTATTATATACAACCAGACATGTAATTACCAAAGCACCTTATACATAGAGCTGACAATTTCTGACACGAATTGATCCGTTTGACACGATTATATTTTTTGTTATATTTATTTGCTGATTTTTTCTATTCTCTAATTGGTCATGGATTGAAATACATTAATAAACTATTACTGAATTGTGTCAAATTCAATTTCAATTTCATTTTTATTTTTTATTTTTTATTTTTCGTGTTGGATTGTATCATATTTAAAATGTTTGATTTTCGTGTCAACTAGTATCAGATTGCCCTGTTGACCCGTGGGTCGACCTGTTGACACGAATTGCCAATCCTATTTATACACAAACCAAATTGGAATTACTCCCTTCTAATTTAAGACATAATTTTATTATATGTTTTATACTAAACTATCAAAGTGGGCATTTGGTCTAGTGGCATGATTCTCGCTTAGGGTGCGAGAGGTCCCGAGTTCAATTCTCGGAATGCCCCCCCCATTGTTATCTTTTTGCTGAACTGAGCTCTTTATTGGGCCCTACGGAGAGTGAGAAATGGGCCGCCTAGTTTCACATAGTGGGCCATTCAGTTTGTAGCCCAATTGGGCATATAAAATGGACTACACTTTGAATGGCTGTTCAATCCACGGCCCAATTAGTAATTTTTAGATAGGGAAAATTACACAAACTTCCCCTGAACTATAACATAATTGCACGAGGTATCCCTTATGTTTTAATAATATCATAAACTACCCTTAAAACCACCTCCGTTGTAACACTTAGCCCCTTCCGTTAAAAGTCAACGACGGAAAATTTTCTTTTTGGTCAATAAAGCCTATTTTTGGAGTAAACTTTCAATTTTGCCCTTATATATGCATGTTCCAATTTAACCCTAACTTTTTTTACCAAATTGCCCTCACAATTTCATTTAAAAAAATATATAAATATTTTTTTTGTGAAAAATACATATTATGTTCCAAAATATGATTTTTTTTTGCGAAAAAGTATATATTATGTTCCAAAATATGATTTTTTTCTGAAAAATAGTTTTTTGCAAAAAAATATTTATTATGTTCCAAAATATAAATTTATTATTTATTATGTTCCAAAATTATTTTTCAGAAAAAAAATCATATTTTGGAACATAATATATATTTTTCGCAAAAAAATTATTTTTCGAAAAAAAAATTCATATCTTGGAACATAATATATACTTTTTTGCAAAAAAAAATTCATATTTTGGAACATAATATATATTTTTCACAAAAAAAATATTTTTCGTAAAAAAATCATATTTTGGAGCATAATATATATTTTTCGCAAAAAAATTATTTTTCGGAAAAAATCATATTTTCCGAAATATATATATATTTTGAAATTTATACTTTTTACGAAAAATATAATTTATAAAATCTTTTTATTTAAGTTTCTGGGGTTTAAACTAATATTGATGTTAATGGAATTTGCTAAAACATTGATGTTTGTGTTTTTTGGAACAAACAATTTCAATTTTTATATTTTTTTAAATGAAATTGTGAGGGCAATTTGGTAAAAAAAGTTAGGGTGTTTAAGTAATTTTGTACGTAAAAGTAATGGTTAAATTGAAACATGCATATATAAGGGCAAAATTGGAAGTTCACTCCAAAAATAGGCTTTATTGACCAAAAGTAAATTTTCCGTCATTGACTTTTAACGGAAGGGGTTGACTTTTAACGGAAGGGGCTAAGTGTTACAACGGAAGTGGTTTTAAGGATAGTTTATGATATTATTGAAACGTAAAGGACACCGTGTGCAATTATATTATAGTTCAGGGATAGTTTATGGAATTTTCCATTTTAGATATAACGGATCATTTTATGTTTGTACAGTATACATATGTATATAGATATAACAAATAAGTATTACATTTAGGGTCCGTTTGGGAAGGGAGAAAACTGTTTTGTTTTTTTTACTGTTCACACATTTTAAAAATAAAAACACGTTTGGCAAACGTGTTTACTGTTCACTTTTTTTTTCTCAAGAAAACTGTTTTCTGTGAATAGTGGATAAAAGTGGTGAAAACACCAAATACAATTTTTAGTTGTTTTTTGAGTTTTTTCACTTTTTTGGGTACTATCTCCGCCACCGCGGCCAACCACCACCACCCCCCACCACCTCCGGGCCCACCGCCGCCGCCGCCTCCACCCGCCGCCAGTCACCCACCACCACCACCCCGCTGCCGCCGGTCACCGCTGGCCACCAATACCATTTTATTTTTCAATACAAATTTTGATTTAAACGCTTTTTTATTTTTAGTTTTTTGTTGAAAAAAATAAAGACAAATATAAATACAATTTTTATATTTGAAAACATAAAACAAATATAAAAAACAGTTTTCTAAACGCACCTTAGGAAATATGAAGTGGACCCTCCACTGGCTTTTGCAAATCGATAAAGACTGAATCAACTTGGATTTAATAGGGATTTCGACATGGAGCTTCAAGTTTCACCAACTGTCGAATTAATTGAAATGCTCAACATCAAGAAACATTGTTGTTGAATCAAACAAATGTTCCACGATTTTATTACCTAACCATCACCTTTATTTTCCTTATATGCATTGACAAAATGGGCACTCCCGAATTAATTCTTTTTATTTCACTTAAATGCTTCTGCCTACTTGCATAAGTTGGGGAGAATCAAATTCACATGCTAATTATCGGAATTTTTTTTCGCATGGTTCACGTTCTTTAGGTGTCTTTTAATGCGTAACTCGTGTCGTTTGCTGTATCTCCAATACGTTAGATCTCTTTTGATTATAACGTATTATTGATATTCATATTTAAAGATAATATTGTTCAAATTCATTATATTGTGTATAATTACTATTATAAATGTAAATCATGATCTTGATGATAGGAATTAATTCACATCTCATATTTAGGAATTAATACTGGCCCAAGATCATCCACACATATTTTTACTCACACACACAATCACACACGTAATATACAATATTTAACGTGGTTCAGCCATAACTAAAAGATTTCATTATAATTATGTAAAAATATCACAATAGTAGAGAATTACCAACACCGAAAAACATACACAAGCTTCACCTAAGTTTTTCCAGTGTACCCACAACTCCTTCTCATACTCTGCGACTCCTTCACGCGAGACTCCTTCTCGTCATCGGTGTCTACTCTACCCAACCCGTAAACTCTCTCTACCCTTCAAAGCACATCAATCCCCATGGAGCTATATGTTCTCATTCTCATAAGTCTTAACTATCAACCCTAGGTGTCTATTTATAGAATTACAAACCCAATTTCTTGCTAGACAAGAATTACAATTCTTTGGAGAATAAGAATTTCCTCTAACAAGAAATTAGCATATAAAATATACTCTAAAATAGAAAATCTAATTATAATAGGAATTTGAGACACTTTCATAACAATCTCCACATTAGCTCAAATTCCATCGCGTCAATCATTTATTCGAGGCTCCACCTTGATGACTACAACTTCATGCCATGAATTCATCACAATTTCCGGATTGTTATATTAGGGTGACTCATGTGTTAAAAGGATTGAAAGTTATCCCACATCAACTAAAAAGCAAAACCACCTATATACATTTCCCTATAAATATAGGGACTCTCCTATTGTATTCTTTGTACCAGATAAAGAGCCAGAATAGGCTGGTATTGGTGTGAGTGAAACACTTAGTTCGAGTGAAGCACAGGCGGTGCACACAGATATATAGAGAGAATAAGAGATACAAAGTGGTATTCTTCTTGGTGTGAGTGAAACACCGGTGAGAGTCAGGAATAATATAAGCTTATATTATTCCGGTGATACATATATGAGTATACACTGTGTGTGTGCGTGTGTATGATACGTGGATCATTCTCTTGTAATCCTCTCATTAATTATAATGAAACGGTGCTCTCCGTGTACGTAGACAAATTTGACCGAACCACGTATAAATATTTGTGTCAATTGTGTTTGGTGTGTGTATGTGCGATTTCTGATTTGCAGGTGTTTGTGGCTTGGTTAATAGGGTTAGAAAACCCTAGTTTTCGTTATTGGGCGGGTGTAAAAATCCTAACAAGTGGTATCAGAGCTTCAGGTTGAAGCAAAGAAGAAACCCGTACGTTCTAATCCAGATTCGAAGATTAAAGTTGCTCAAAATTAGAAACCAACCATACCAGGAGCTTTACATCGACGAGATGAATCCGGGACTGTAGAGCGTGTCGCAATAAGAGGTCTCATGTGTTGCCGCAAGTTCTGGCTAGATTTTTTGGCTCCAAAGCACAACAGTTTCGTTTCAAGGCTATTTCGCGGAACATTGTTGATCGCAACAAGGCGTATAATATATTAACGGAAAATCTTTCGAAGAAAAATGTTTTAGCACAAAAATAAGCCCTATCGGAGCTTGCACACGCCTCCACGCGTGCATTGAAGTTACTATCAAAAAAGTCACTGGAGGTTGCCAGAAAACCAGTCCAACGACCGAAAATTTAGAGAAGAAGGTTGTTATGTCAGCAGGTGATGTTAGAGCCACATCAACAATCCGCCACGCTAGCAAAGTTAAACTGCTACATCATCAATTTTGTCCTTTGTGCTGAAATTTGTTTTCACCCCTTTGGAGTTGTTTTTTACCCGTTTTTGACGTGGTCAGAGGTGTTCTTAAGATTTTGGACCGCTCCGGACGCAACCGTGTGACTAGTTTTGCATGATTCAACTTCGAAAATATTAGACAAGATAAGTGAGAGCTATGACAGAAGAAAAAACAGAATTATCAGGTGCAACAAAGCTTGTAAAGCAGGAGCCAAACGTAACAGTAATCGCAAGGCAGAAGCCATATGCGGCAGTCGCAAGGCAGAGAGACAGGAGCGACAGAAGTTGCAAGACAGAGAGACCAGGAGCGACAAGTGGTTACAAGGTAAAAGTTAGGCGCGACAGTGGTCATAAGGCATAGGCCGACAAAGGTTGCAAGGCAGAAAAGTTAGACGTGACAGTGGTCGCAAAATAGAGAGGCCAGACGTAACAAAGGTCGCATAGTCTGTACAAAACCAGATATTGCTCATGCAGTGGGAGCTATCAGCATGGTCATGTTAACCAAAATGGTGACAATAGAGGAACTGAACTTGTGCTCAACTTCAGTGGGTCTTCAAGCTTGAAGACAAGAATGAGGGTACCGTAGTGCACTGATCATTTATGGAGTTGATTGATGAAGGCAAAGTCGTCAAATGGGAGATTGTTATATTAAGGTGATTCATTTGTTAAAAGGATTAAAAGTTGTCCCACATCGATTAAAAGGCAAAACTTCTATATCATTTCGTATAAATATAGGGACCCTTCTATTGTATTATTTATACCAGGCAGATAGCCAGAATAGGCTGGTACAGGTGTGAGTGAAACACCTAGTGCGAGTGAAGCATAGGCAGTGCGCACAGATATATAGAGAGAAGAAGAGATATAAAGTGGTATTCTTCTTGGTGTAAGTGAAACATCGGTGAGAGTAAGGAATAATATAAGCTTATATTATTCCGGTGATACATGCATGAGTATACACTGTGTGTGTACGTGTGTATGATATGCGGATCATTCCCTTGTAATCCTCTCATTGATTATAGTAAAATGGTGCTCTCCGTGGACGTAGGCAGATTTGGCCAAATCACGTATATATTTTTGTGTCAATTGTGTTTAGTGTGTGTTTGTGCGATTTCTGATTTGCAAGTGTTCGTGGCTTGGCCAATAGGGTTAGCAAACCCTAGTTTTCATTCTTGAGCGGGTGTAAAAACCCTAACACGGATAATCATGACAAAATCGATTGACTCTACCTCCAACCGAGATCCGTTACAAAACCTTCACATATGCGCACATGACACACTCACTTTGGTGCACACAACACCTCCTTCTTCCTATCTTTTCCCTTATCTTGTCTTTTTCTTTTCCTCATCATCATCATTTTCACCGCGCTTTCTGCACGCTTCATCTTTATCTTCATCATCTTCTTTCTCTTCACCGATGATTAAAAACAACCGTAACCAAGCTTTGATACCACTTGTTAAGAATTAATTCCCATATCATATTTAGGAATTAATACCACTCAAGATCATCCACACATATTTTTACTCACACACACAATCACACACGTAACACATAATATTTATTATGGTTCAGCCCTAACTTTAACCTACGTCCACAGATGAGAAAATATTTCATTATAATCATGTAGAGATATTACAGTAGTAGAAAATTACCAATATCGATAAACGTACACAAACTCCACCTAAGTTTTTCATGTGTACCCACAACTCCTTCTCATGCTCTGCGACTCCTTCACGCGAGACTCCTTCTCGCCATCAGTGTCTACTCTATCCAACCCGTAAACTCTCTCTACCCTTCAAAGCACATCGATCCTCATGGAGATACATCTTCTCCTTCTTATAAGTCTCAACTATCAACCCTAGATGTCTATTTATAGAGTTAAAAACCCAATTTCTTGCTGGACAAGAATTACAATTCCTTGGGAATAAGAATTTCTCTAACAAGAAATTAACATATAAAATATACTCTAAAATAGAAAATATAATTACAATAGGAAATAAAAACCCCTCAACTATCAATTTAAGGGCAATGTACCCCTCCACAAGATTTTCCAATGCAAAAATACAATTTTACCTTTATAAAAATAATATATATATGTATAATTCAAAAAATATATATAAAATTCAAAAAAAATATAAACTTCAAAATATATATATAAATTTTGAATAAAATATGTAAATTTCGAAAACAATATATAAAATTCGAAAATATATATATATAAAATTCAAACAAATATATAAATATTGAAACAAATATATAAATTTCAATTTTTTTAGAAAATTCAAAAACATTATATAAATTTTGAAATATATATATATATATTTTGGAAATATATATATATATATATATACCACTAATTGATGTTGGTGGTAAATAGTTTGATTCAATTCATTAGAAAAGATATGACATTTTACCAATATATATATATATTTCAATTTTATATATTTTTTGAAATATATATATTTCAAATTTATATATTTTTTTCTCCGAATTTTATATATTTGTTTTGAATTTTATATATTTTTTTATATTTTTATATTTTTTTCGAATTTTAAATATTTGTTTCAAAATTTATATATTTGTTTTCAAATTTTATACATTTTTTTGAAATTATATATATATTTTTTGGATTTTATATATTTTTTGGAATTATATATATATAATTTGTGATTTTTTAATTTAATTTAGGGGTAAATGTGTCTTTTACGAATTGAGGGGGGTTAATTGTACCAAATTGATAATTGAGGGGGGTTAATTGCACCAAATTAATAATTGAGGGGTATTTTTTGTAGTTGATGGGAGTTTCTTGCTCATAGGCAATAATTGTGGGATTTTTTTGCACTTTACCCTTTAATTTATTTACTTTTAATGAAAGAGTAAAAATAACATTTTACTACATTTAATGAAAAATGCCAAGTGCAATTGTGAGAGGACATTTTGAATTCTAAAATATGCCTCACTGTAAAGTTTATAAGAACTGAATAGGAGAGTTTGCAGACTTCAGACAATCATGGTTGTAAATGGCACATGAAGATGTGTCATTATATATATCTTAACTTGGATATATATCATATCATATCATTTCAAATGGTAATGGATCATGCAAAAGGTGTCAACACAAAAGAATAAGTATTCTACAGAGTTCGCCAACGAGTTTGAAACCAAATTGTTCGGTAGAGGATTCCATCAATTGTATATCCTATATATTAATTGTTTCTTTACGTGCACGACATTTTGTAAAAAAAAATTAAATGTATCTGTTTGTCGTCCTTCTCTCTATTGGGCGGGTTCAATTGAACAATGAAATAGTCTCATTCAGTATATCTTGTTCTTATATATGAACGTCATCAATTTTTCATCTTTAATATTAAATAAGGAGAAATGTCCCTCTATTTGAGATATCCATGAATATTAGTATACATGAAATTAAATAATTTTGATAAATATATATTTTTTCTATTGCACCATGAAATTAACGTATTTTCATATTGATATTTCTGTTTAATTGAATTTAAGTGCTAAAATTTGAGCCAATAAAGGTGAGAAAATTAAGAATTTTAATTTAATTTAATTTTTATGAAAAGATTATTTTAATTCATTAAAGTGGGGGCTAATGGTTAGAAACAAAAGTTAAAGGGCAAAAATAACTTTTCATTATATGTCACATGAGATATTGAGTTTTGTCAAAATTTTCAAACCTTTCATCCGCCATTATTGAATCACATGTCCCAAACATTACTTCTAGCTCTAATTTTTTCAAACCTCAAAAAATGTCAGGATAATTAACCCAATTCTATATTGATTTTTGAATAATAATATTTTTATTATAAACGAAGAAAAATTACGTATTTTTGTGTAATTATTTAATTTATTGCAAGTTAGCCATCACGTTTGGTAATACTCAATAAAACAAATTACAATTTGCAACAACTTAATAGTTAACGAAAGTTTTTCTATCAATAAATTACTTACAAAATTAAATTTATGGTATAATGCTCTAGAACATAATGCTGATATGTTGCAAAAATAGGCAATAAAAAGGAAGAGTTGGTCAAATTATTTTATGAGTGCTTGGTCATGCTGTGTTGGACAACTCAGTACTGGATCAACGCCGTTGATCAAACGGTCACGAGGTCCCCTATTTCACATTTCGCGCGTTTTCATTCTTATTCTTGCGCACATATATATATATATATATATTCTGGGCGGGGTCAAGGGGGGCCATGGCCCCTACAATTTTTTTTATTTATTTATTAGTATTACTGAATTTTGGGAAAATATTGATTTTGATAGGTTTTTGCCCTTACTATAATTTAAAAGAGTCCAATACACTTCAGAAGAGTTCAAAATATTACATAGTCCAATACATTTTAAAATACAAAATTTTAAAAGTCCTATTAATTTAAGGGTTAATTTCATTAAACCCCCCTATACTATCCAATTTAATCAACTAACTCCTCATGTGCCCACTTTGCCTCCTATATTATTCAATTTCATCACGATGCCCCCTCCCCTCTCATTTCCGGCCAATTGCTTAACGGAAAAAGTAAAAAGACCAAAACACCCTTCATTAAAACGACACAGTTTTAATTACTTTGTAAAACACACTTTTACACATACTAAACGCTGTCATTTTGTATATTTTTTTTAGGGTTTCAGAATTAGCAAAACGACGCCGTTTAGTCTCAAACAAATAGGGTAAAATGGGTCGATCGATTCAGTCTTTGCCCTAGGTTTGTTTTGCCTTAGCCGTTTCCCCTCAAGCTCCTTCCATCACACTGAACTCCAAAATCATATAATCTGGACACGAAATCATCTATTAATTGTGAGCGATCTTGTTGGACACGATGGATTCAGGTTCGTACTTAAATCTTCGAAATCTGCTTCAGTTTGTATATATTCGTTTTTAAATCTTAATGTTTTGGTAGATATTAGGGTTGTGTTGGGTATAATACATGATTTAGTCTTTGTGTTGGGCATAATACGAACAAAAAGGGTCTATGTTAATGATTTGTCAGTTTTGAAAGAAAAGTTAGGGTTTTTGTCAGTAATTTTTTTGTGGTGGGTCATTGTGTTTGTTTTATTGTGGTCCCATGTTTATTATCATATTATGAACCTTTATTGGAGTCAGATCTGATCCAATTTAAAATTAGGAATTTTTTATGTTTGATTTGTTAATTTTTTTAATTTGTGTGTTCAAATATTGGTTGTTTAACAATGGTTTAACTAATTAGTGTTAAGTAATTAGTCTAATTAAATATGCATGTAATTACTTCCTTTTGCATGTGTTTCTGAGTACCACATTTACTGTAGCTTGCATGAACTTTGTCGTGCACTATATTTACCTTAGTATTGCATTTGTTTTGTTGTATATTGTAGGCAATATAGGTGTACGTTATGTTGAACTCCACTATGGGGGTTATTTTGATAATTCTGACCCAAAGAAATATGTTGGAGGGTCTTTTAAGACATTTGAGGGAATAGACCTTGAACGTGTAAGCATGTTAGATATGTTAAATCTATATCAGTTTATTGGTGCACCTAAGGATAGTGCAATATTTTATAGATCATTTGAAGATGGAAAGGTATATGAATTGGTGATGGATAGTGATGTAGTTGAGATGGCAACCAAGTATGCAAGGTTCTCTCTTGTTAAGGTCTTCTTGGTTGCTCCAACTGAGTTAGATGTTGAGACAGAAAATGATGTCAATATGAGTATGGTGGTAGTAAATGAAGATGAGGTAAGAGATAATAATCTGGCAGAAAATGAGGTTAGTGCTGTGATGGGAAATGTGGCAGAAAATCTAAATGAATATGGGCCTTTCTTTGACTTCAATGATGATAGTTTTTTGGTGGAAGCATATGTGGCAGAAAACAACCATAATGGGCATGAGGATGAGGCTGAAGAGGAGGATGATGATTCTGATGAAACTCATCAGTTTGAGGAGAATACACAGCTTGGGATGGGAGAAGAAAGAATAAACCCCCATGAACACAGTGACATTGAGTTTGAGTACCAACCCAGTAAGGAATTGATAAGTCTTGCAGGGTCTGATGTTGAGGTTGATAATTTGCAAGATGATAAGGTTACTTCAAATTTTAATATGAATATGGACTTGGGTGTTAAGCCAATCACAGTGGGAATGAAGTTTGGGTGTGCTTCAGATTTCAGAAAAGCACTTTGAATGAAAGCAATAATGGAAAAGTTTGATTTGGAGTTTAAGAAGAACGATGGAGATAGAGTGACTGTGATATGCAAGGATCACTATGGGTGGAGGATACATGCATCTGAGAATACAATTGATTACTCTTTTGAAGTTAGGACATTCAATGCTAAGCATAAGTGCAGTGGTGTAAAAAAGAACTCACAAGTGACTCAAAGTTTCATTGCTCAACAATATGTAGATAGAGTGATCGCAGACCCTGAGTGCAGCATTCCAGGACTACAATCAACAGTTCAGATGGATCTAGATATTGGTGTGAGCAGACAAAAGATTTATATGGCAAAGAGGTTGGCATTGAGCATCATTGAAGGTAGTTGTGAAGAGCAATTTAGAAGGTCAATGGACTACTGTGGGTTGATACTTGAACCTAATCCAGGTAGTGTGGCAAATGTTGGGACCAAGTCATATAGTGACGATGGTGTGTCTTTCTTCAGAATGTTTTTTAGTTTGGAGGCAATGTGGAAAAGGGTTCTTGGAAGGGTGTAGACCATTCATTGGTCTAGATGGTTGTTTTCTAAAGGGTCCCTATGGTGGACATCTTTTGTGTGCAGTTGGTAGGGATGCTAATAATAAGATTTTTCCAATTGCAATTGCTCAAGTTGAATATGAAGGCAAGGATTCATGGGAATGGTTCCTACACAATCTCTTTGATATAATTGGTCCCTATGACAAGTTCACTTTTATAAGTGATAGACAAAAGGTATAACATTTTTTTCAATGACTAGTTCACTTTTATTGCTCAAGTTGAATATGTATTAACATTGCTTACACATTTTTTAACATGGGCAGGGACTAGTGGAACTATTTGAGCATACTTTTCCAGGTGCAGACTTGAGGTTTTGCCTAAAACACTTATATGAGAATTTCAAGAAAGGATTCAAAGGAAAGAGATTGAGGAGCCTATATTGGGAAGCAACTGCATCCTTCACTAGGGCAGAATTTGAGGTTGCAATGCAAGAAATGAGGCAGCTGGATCAAAAGGCTCATGATTACTTGATGAAGATCCCAACAAGAGTTTGGGAAAGGTATGAATACTCTTGGAGGTCTAAGAGTTCCCTTTGTGTCAATAATTTGTGTGAGAGCTTTAATCATTTCATTGGAAAGGCTAGAGAGAAGCCTATAATATACATGTTTGAAAAAATTAGAACACAGTTGATGATTAGGAATAAAAAAAACAAAGAGAAAATGGAGAACTATGATGGATTGGTGTGTCCAATAATAAAAGAAAAGTTCAAAGAAATTTGGAAGGATGTGAGGAAACTTCATGTAGATTATGCAGGAAATGGAAAATATCAAGTTGATAATATGTCATATCATGAGGCAACTGTGAGTGACTATATGTAAATGTGGTAGACAAAACATGTTCATGTTTGTATTGGAATGTGAGTGGCATTCCATGCAAGCATGCAATGGTAGTAGCATTGTTTAGGAGGGAAGATCCAGAAATGTATGTTCATAGTTACTACCACAAATCAACTTTCTTAAAGACTTACAATTATGTAGTAACTCTTGTTTCATTGAGGGATATGAAAAGGGAGGTTGGGATAGCCCCTATACTACCACCTCCACATAGAAACCAACCTGGCAGGCCTCCCAAAAATAGGACTAGAGCTGCTGAAGAAAATCCAAAAAAAAGTAAAAAAGCAACCTTTAGGTGCACCAAATGCTTGCAAACAGGGCACAATGTAAGAAAGTGCACTGCTGAGGCACCTACAAAAAAATCAACAAAGGTAAATGTGGTAGACCTGCATTTAAAAGGGGAACAAGTGGCATAAGTGGTGGTTTAGATGAAACAACCAACCAAGGAAGATGTGATGGCAGTGGTGTGGGAAAAGGAACTGGAAAAAGAGGCAGACCAAGAAAGAATGCTTCAGGAACTGGTGATGCCATACCTGGTCCTAGTGGAGTACCTTCCACTAGTGTACCAATTGATTTTACTACTGCTAGAGCCATGGGTGTTGATGAATGTGGTGTAAGACCTGCTAGAGCTTCTAGAGTTGCTGCTGAGATAGTTAATATGACACCACCCACTCAAGGAACTCAAGATTGAAGGCCATGTAAGGTAAGATTGCTGCTGGGATTCATTTACTTACTTGTAATGTTGTTGTTGAGATTCATTTACTTGTAATGCTGCTGTTGAGATAGTTAATGTGTTGTTGAATTTTTATCTATTCATTACAGGTTGGTTGTTGGATGTGGCCTTAATGGAGCAGTTTGATGCAGTACTTTTTGGGGGTGTAGATGCAGTACTTTTTTTGGGGTGAAGAACAAGTGCATGAAGTGAAATATCAGTGTTATTTGGTTGTTGAACATTTAAGTCAAACTTGGTTATATTTATTTTTGTAATGCCAAATCATGTTGGACATGTAATAGCACTACTATTTTGTCTTTTGTATTGTGAGTTGCTTATGAAACTTGGTTATATTTCTTTTTGAATGACTGTGAATGTGAGCACTGCTGCATTAAATTGACATGTTTCAAATTTCAGTGAGCAATGCCAAATCATATTTCATTTTGAATATTTCAACTATTTGGTTATATTTTGGGTACTGCTCAATGTTGGCATCTAATTCGCAGCTTTCAATTAGCTTTCATTTGCCATTAAATAAAAAAAAATGGTTAACATCACTAAACCCCCCTGTACTATTGCCTAAGGGTACTTTTGCCATTATATCAAAATATAATGGTCATGTGACACCCATGTGACCTTAAATATGTTGGCATGGCATCCAATTCGCAGCTTTCATTTGCCATTAAATAAAAAAATGGTTAATATCACTAAACCTCCCTATACTATTAATGCATAAGGGTACTTTTGTCATTATATCAAAATATAATGGTCATGTGACACCTATGTGACCTTAAATATCAGCAATTGACCGGAAATGAGAGGGGAGAGGGCATCGTGATAAAATTGAATAGTATAGGGGACAAAGTGGACACATGAGGGGTTAGTTGATTAAATTGGATAGTATAGGGGGTTTAATGAAATTAACCCTTAATTTAATGACCTAGCTAATACATTGTAAAACTAAATAACAAATATAAACTCTAATTAAAAAAGAAAAAGAATGCAAGGCCTGCACTCTTACACCCAGGAGTGGTCGACCAATAACCAATAGCTTTCAAAGTGTTTAAAATTTGGCCTATGATTTCCTTTTTCCATGTTATTTAATGTTTGTGTGATTCTCTTTCTAGCAAGTAATATAATTGAATCATATATCCCACACACACTAAAGACACATTTAGAGATAGAATGAAAGAAAACATAGTTGTATTCACAGTTTCAAATTTAGGGTTTATCTTTCCAAACGCACCAAATCGAACTCCTGATTCAGTATATACCAAGTCCGCATTCAACTCTCTAGGTCCGATTCGATCGAGAAATCTAAGCATTGACTTATGAGATTTCAATTCCAAGTGAGTCTCTCCACACTCTATGTTACTGTTTATTTATTTATTTATTCATGTAAGTGTTGTATCTTCAAATAATGTGAATGTGAGAATCGGAAGGGATTATAATCAAATTGGTAATGTTTCAATACAAAAATATCATTCTTTTTATTTATGTGACTATTAATTTTAAAAATAGGATTGTAATTTAAAAATGAGTACTTGATAACTGTGATGTCCCACATCGCCCGGGTAGAGGTCTGGGGATGTACTTATATGTGCAGTGTTGTCTCCAATTGGTATGAGGCCTTTTGGGAGGAGCCCAAGAACAAAACCGTGCGGGCTGGGCCCAAAGCGGACAATATTATACCAAGTGTTGGAGCGGGGTGTTACAATTGGTATCAGAGCCAGAGCCCGGCCGGAATTAAGTGTGGGTGCATGCACAAGCCCGTGGGTAACACCAGCGAGGACGCTGGGTCCCAAGAGGGGGTGATTGTGATGTCCCACATCGCCCGGGTAGAGGTCTGGGGATGTACTTATATGTGCAGTGTTGTCTCCAATTGGTATGAGGCCTTTTGGGAGGAGCCCAAGAGTAAAACCGTGCGGGCTGGGCCCAAAGCGGACAATATTATACCAAGTGTTGGAGCGGGGTGTTACAATTGGTATCAGAGCCAGAGCCCGGCCGGAATTAAGTGTGGGTGCATGCACAAGCCCGTGGGTAACACCAGCGAGGACGCTGGGTCCCAAGAGGGGGTGATTGTGATGTCCCACATCGCCCGGGTAGAGGTCTGGGGATGTACTTATATGTGCAGTGTTGTCTCCAATTGGTATGAGGCCTTTTGGGAGGAGCCCAAGAGTAAAACCGTGCGGGCTGGGCCCAAAGCGGACAATATTATACCAAGTGTTGGAGCGGGGTGTTACAATTGGTATCAGAGCCAGAGCCCGGCCGGAATTAAGTGTGGGTGCATGCACAAGCCCGTGGGTAACACCAGCGAGGACGCTGGGTCCCAAGAGGGGGTGATTGTGATGTCCCACATCGCCCGGGTAGAGGTCTGGGGATGTACTTATATGTGCAGTGTTGTCTCCAATTGGTATGAGGCCTTTTGGGAGGAGCCCAAGAACAAAACCGTGCGGGCTGGGCCCAAAACGGACAATATTATACCAAGTGTTGGAGCGGGGTGTTACAATAACAATGAAAAACAATTTTCTCTTACAAATTACTTGGGTACCGGAATTGAAAAAAACAATTGTTCAGATTTTTAACTTATTTTATATTATTGATTACCTAAAACCCTAAAAAAAAAAAACTAGTACAAATTTCATAATAGAACTTATCCAAAAAAAAAATCATAATGAATTTTTTTTTTTCCAGGAGTAAATGTTAGTTGTTTTTCCATCTACATGTTTATCTAATTGTATATTCATAACATATATAATCAATTATTGATTATTTTTTATTTACAATATATATACATTAAAAAAAAAAAATTGTTCAGAGTTGGCCCCCTCACCTAAAATCCTGGCTCAGCCGCTATATATATATATATATATTAATCTGTGTATATTTCTCGGCAAGCCTAAGAAAAAAAAGGCACTTGTCCAAAATACATGTTCCCATTCAAGTAACCATCTCAATCCACGAGCACTTTCTTCTACAATAACTAGCCTAAAAAGTCAAAGAGTCTTTCATTTTCTTGTTTCTACAAGTCCATAAATTTGTTAAAATATTTGCCTCAATCTATTAGTGATCCCTCTGATCTCTCCCTCAATTAATAAAAAACCCAAATTTTCCTAGTTGATGGTCTTTTGATATTACCATATCACAAAACTCTCCTACAAGTACCTAGCAGTTTATATATACTTCAATATTATATATATAACTACTTGGTGCAAGTTCACATACATAGAAGAAAATGGCATCAGGGGGTGACCGAACTTTGGAGCAAACCCCAACATGGGCTGTTGCAGTTGTCTGTTTTGTGCTCGTTGCAATTTCAATCTTCATCGAACACGTCATTCACTTGATTGGAATGGTATATACTATCCCTATATATTCATATATATATATATATATATAAATATGTATTCCAATCGATATAGATAGTATATAATGATATTATATATTGGATATTCTCTAACGTATATAAGCTTGTGTTTGATGCAGTGGTTAACAAAGAAGAACAAAAAAGCCCTATTTGAAGCACTAGAACATATTAAATCAGGTTCATGTGCTGGCTAACCTATCCCACAATTAACTCAATCTATCCACTTCAATTCTTCACTTTATATTAATCCATGCATGCATTATAATATATATATATATATGTTGATATTAGTCTTCTCTGATCATATTTTTGGTGGCCTTTTTCTCATGCAGAGCTTATGCTACTGGGATTTATATCACTGCTGCTAACAGTATTACAAGGGCCTATATCAGGAATATGTATCCCAGAGGCCATTGGAGATACTTGGACCCCATGCGACCTCGAAGACAAGGAAGTGCAAGAAGAGATGGATGATAATTCAGATGACAATAACCGAAGAAGGCTTCTTGCTGCTTTCTCTGACTCCTCCGGTTGGACTAATGATCATCGACGCGTTCTAGCTGCCGCTAAATATAGCGGCTGTGCAGAGGCATGATCCCTAAATAATCTTTTACTTAATTCATATTACATATAATTGTTCTACATATATTTCAGCAGAGTTGAACTTTAAACCTAATGCTTCGGAGCCCACCTAAATTGATGAATTTGCTAGTTTATGAAGTTGCACATTTATTATTATTATTATTGAAATTACCTAAATGATTAAAGAAAATAACCTAGAGGGGTGAATAGGTTTTTCATCGATTTTATAATTAATTAAAAAAAATTAGTGAAAATTCAATTTTAATCAATCACGAAACCCTAATTCTATAATTAGATTAAATAAAGCAATCATGAATATAAGTGCAGAAAATAAATTATGAGAAGACATAGAGATTTTTACGTGAAAAATCTTGGAAAACGCTTCAAGTAAAAACCACGGATACACTCAGGTATAGATGCACTATGAATCAAGAAGCACACAGACTCTATGAAGTTTTAGACTTACAAATCACTCCCGATCTACCTTTCTTCCCTCGACGTCTGAAAGTTTAGATCCACTCGCGCTCCACGAAGTTCTCGCTCTGATCTCCGTACTCTGACGGCTCCGCTTCTCAACAGATCAATTTTCCACGAAACTTCTTGCTCAAATCTTCGTACTCCGACGACTTCGCTTCTTAACGGATCGATATTGCAATCACGTTGCACAAGGTGGTGTGATGATTTTTCAGCAACAAATCGTCCAATTATGCATAAAGATCTTCGATGTAGAAACACAATTGGAGAAACCAAAAACAAAAGAGAACTAGAAGATATATGATCACTCAATAATTTTCTTTCTTTATCTCTCTGCAGAAATATATGAACTGTAGAAGAATTGCAAAGATCTCACCAAAAGCCCCACCAAAAATCTGTAGAGACTCCTCTTATTTATAGAGAGATGAATTCTATATTGAGTAAACTTGTATCCTTTTTGGACTAGGATTTCTTCCTTATTTAATTCTCTTGTAATTGTGAGTGAATCTAGCCAACTTTAGTGTAAATATCTTTTATGCATGTGCTAGGATATGCTAGAGTCGGAGTCAAGTCAAAGGAAGTCGAATTGGACTGAGATTTGGATTTTCCAGCTTCTCCTACATATAGCCCCTACGCTTAAGCGTAAGCCCAGCTATGCTTAAGCGTAACTTAGTCGTAGACCAAAAATCAGGAGCGTAACTTGAGTGTAGTTTTTTTATGTTTCTAGCCACTTTTAGCTACTGTAAGTGTAACTCAAGCGTAACAAAATTCTTGAAAACCATTTTTCTTGATTATTGCTCCGTTATAACCCCCTCAACTTTGTTGATATGTTTCCCGAAGTTTCGGCTCCGAAAAATGTCGCTTTGCCCTCCGAAATGCATTTTTTGCTCAAACTTGCTTCCTCTTCACTACTTTAAACTTGATTTGAATTTGACGAAACTTGTTGATGCCTTTGCTTGACCACTTCAATTTTCCTAAACCTACCCGACTTCACAAGTCACTCAACATGGTTATTGTCGAGAACATGACAATAATAAACAATCCTACAAATGTTCTTAGAATTATTATTTTGAAAGTCAACATTTATGCCTCCACCGAGGCTCAAACCTTTAACTTACCGTTTGGAAGTAAAAGTCAAGTATCACTGGAACATTAGAAGAAAATAGACAAATAGATATTTTAACATAAATAAGTTAGAAATATTGTAAATGAAACTTCTTAAATGAAGTGAATGTTAAATGTTTGAATTCTCATAGAGCCTTTGAATGAAGTGACACATTTTATCCACACTAGAGAGTTAAAAAATGGTTTTTATGCAAAAAAATTGAGACTTGGTGTTTTAAAAAGAATCATATCTCTTGTTCAATTATTATTATCACGGATATAGTCTTTAGCCTAACCAGATCCGTGTGGAGTGATCGCTTTACACGAGTCTTGTAGATTAGTTGGGCGAAATCCGCACTCAATCCACGTTGGATGGTCGCTTTGCACTAGTCTCGTGAAAGCCTAAGACGCCCCGTAATTGGTCAAAATTAGTCTTACCACAATAAAGTAATTTTATATTGTTTTAATTTCTAAGTTCTGGAAAAGGTTTAGACTTATTATTATCTTGGACAATATATAAACTTGTTGATTTGGAGTGTTACAAAATTTAAAAATATATGTATTTATTTAAAGTGTGTTTTTTTGCACTTGAAATTTGAATTGCAGGGTAAAGTTCCGTTTGTGTCCACTTATGGCATCCACCAACTCCATATATTCATCTTCGGGTTAGCTGTGTCCCACATCCTCTATGGAGTAATCACTTTGGCTTTAGGTCGATTAAAGGTAGTACTATATTTCAACATTATTACGATTAATTTGTTATTTTAAAATGATATTTACAATCTAATAGCTACAAAATTAATTACCGATAGTGATTAACTTCACCAAACCGTAGAGAAAAATGTTTGGAGAAGATTTTGATCCCCTATCTCTGTCAGAAAATAGAATTTGATGTATTATTGTGAATGGATTGCAGATGAGAAAATGGAAGTCATGGGAAATGGGAACAAGGACAACAGAGTACCAATTTTCACATGGTAATAAATTGATTAATTTTTTGACTATATGTAGCCATATATATATATGTTTTGACAGATATATTGAAATAAATAAAATCATTATTGATACTATGATTAGACAGAGTCTTGAAGAATTTATGGTGGGTGTTTTTGCAGATCCAGAGAGATTTAGATTCGCGAGGGAGACATCGTTTGGAAGGAGGCACCTCCACTTCTGGAGTACCTCACCTTTTCTTCTTTGGATAGTGAGCAAAACTTTATTTCCACTTTACAATCTATTTTTTTTAGTGTTTAATTTCTCAGTTTTTTCTTTGCTTAAGATGATCCATATATATTAACACTGTTGTATATTGCACTACACTACTCCTAGGAGGATTGCAAAGCAGTGCTTAGTTGATAATCTATTAATGTCATAGTCCCATGGATGTTATATATATGCAAATGTTTATATACTGTATATATAAGACACATATATACAATGCATGTTTAGAAGGTAGGGAGAATGTTATATAGTACTGCTGCAAAATTACAGCTACATAGGCATATCAATCAGCAGTGGGGGTGAATAATATTATTTAGTCTTGACTTCTGGGATTAGGATGTAGAGAAAATAAACATCAAAATTAAGAGGTTAAGACTATTATATATAGCCATCTCAAAGAAAACTCTGTCATTTTAGAATCTCTGCTAAAAGATTAATTTATTACAATTTTCTTCTTTTCCTTTATTTCATAATAAATTTGGTATGCATTAGCTGATCAAAATTCACATCTACATGGTGAAGGTAATATTAATACCAATCCATCTTTTAAATTCAGGTTTGTTTCTTCAGACAGTTCTTTAGATCAGTTCCAGAGGTTGACTATTTAACTCTCCGTCACGGATTTATCATTGTAAGTCTTCCATAATCCCACCACCATTGATCGATGAACCTGCAACCTTCAAATATATACATTCAAAAACCATTTTGTGCAATAATCTCAGCACAGATTCGATCCGTGAAAAGTCATGTATTGCTGCTATAATTCTTTTCTGTTTTTCTATTTTCATTTTATTTTATTTCAAGAGCTCAGAATATATGTGATTCTTGATTTCAGGCACATTTGGCACCACAGAGTCAAACAAATTTTGATTTTCACCTCTACATCAAGAGATCGCTTGAAGAAGATTCCAAAGTTGTTTTAGGGATCAGGTACAGGCTCATTGGTGCTTTCAAGTTTCAATATATCTTACTATTAATCCCACATTTTACTATATATATACATATACATATAGTTTGAGCAAGAGATGACAGTAAGAGTTTAAGCTAAAATTCACTACATTGATTGCTATTTCATGCTAATGTTGATAACTTATCCTTTGCATGCAGCCCAACAATCTGGTTCTGTGCAATCTTGTTCCTCCTATTTAATACCAATGGTAAGCAGATACAGCTAATGACTTTTCTAGTCCTCATAGCTTCATCTCTTCTAACAAAATATAGCAAGAATTAAATCATTTCTGTTTTCAGAATCCAAGGTTAGTAAAAACCGTAACAAAAACTCATTTCACTTGTAGTTTTTAAGAACTGTTTTAAAAATCTCATTTAAAAATTCTGTCCTTCGAAGTTCTCTTTGTTTTTTAAATTATCGACATAACAAGGATTACTCTTAATATATAACTTAATTTCTTGTAAGATATTTAATTGGCTAAAGAAATCAAAGATTACTCAATCATTTCTGCTAAATATGTTTTTTTTTTTTTTTTTTTTGTTTAACAGGCTGGTACTCCTTCTATTGGCTACCCTTCATTCCACTCATTGTAAGCATCACTTTAAGACCACTATGATTGATCTTTCCCAGTTTCTACCAGTTGGGGTCTAAACGGAAAAATGATCTAATTATTAATTAATGTGCAGATTATACTTTTGGTGGGGACAAAGCTACAAGTGATCATAACCAAAATGGGACTGAGGATTCAAGATAGAGGAGAGGTGGTTAAGGGAGTTCCTTTGGTTCAGCCCGGTGATGACCTCTTCTGGTTCAAACGTCCTCGCCTTCTACTCTACCTCATCCACTTTGTTCTCTTTCAGGTACTTCCGTCTACGCGACATAGTTTGTAATCTTGTAATTTTAGTCATTATATATATATTGCGCGCGTTGGTATAGGTATAAGAGATTGATTTCATTTTCATTCCCTCTACGGTCTCTCTCATTATACTAATACTGTTTTATAATCTTGTTTTGCACTCGCAGAATGCATTTCAAATCGCCTTTTTTGTTTGGGCATGGGTAAGTTATCGAGCTTTTCATACTAAATTTTATCAGTTTTAGTCCTTCTCTCATGCCAATTCAACCGTTTTTTTTTTTCCTGCTAATTATCCTCTAACAATCTTGTTTTTATAGTATGAATTTGGTCTGCACTCTTGTTTTCATGAAAAAGTGGAAGATATTGTCATCAGGTTATCAATGGGGTGAGCTCAATTCTCAAATACATATACCAGTATAAGTTTTCTGATAAGATATATATTTAGATAGTACTAAATAAATAGTATGCTATGTTATCAATGTTTCTGATAGAGAGTATATTTTTTATGATCTCAAACAGAATCCTCATACAAGTACTTTGCAGCTATGTAACCCTCCCTCTCTATGCCTTAGTCACACAGGTAAGTGAAACTATGATATTCAACACTATAGTTGTAAATGACAAATTTAACCTTGTATGTAATTTTGTTCTACAATACAGTCTCATTTATGTATCAGTTTCAATGTGTTGCAAGTGTATTCATAATGTGTACTGTTTCAACATGAAAACAGATGGGATCAACCATGAAGCCAACTATCTTCAATGAGAGAGTGGCCAAGGCTCTACACAATTGGCACCAAACTGCAAAGAAACACCTCAAACAGAACCGGCATTCAGGCGCTGTGACGCCATTGCCTAGTAGGCCTAGCACTCCACTGCATAGCTTGTCACCTGTTCATCTTCTACGTCACTACCGGAGTGAAATTGACAGTGTTCATACGTCTCCAATGACTTCTAGCTTTGGCAATGAGGTCTGGGATGCAGAGGGCTGTGTTTCACCCTCACCTCGGAATGAAGACGAGCAATGGCCTAGCCATCAATTAGTGGAAGGCGAGAAAGAAGCTCCGGAGCTGAGCTCGGTTCTGTCAGCCCCTCCGGAGAGCCATGTTGAGCACACCGTTGACATTCATACAACAGATTTCTCGTTCGATAAAAGATCAAGAATCTGATTAATTTTGGAGATGATTCAATCAAAAACGGTTATGTTGCTTTAGTTTCTTTGTATTGATTAATGTGTGGTGCCTCCCTAAGGAATAAATTCCTCAACCTTGTTTGTTTTTAGTAGGATACGAAAATTTTGAATCCAGACACTGCTTCAAGTATCGAAAATATGAACTTGTTGTGAGTCACAGATTACAGATTGCTTCTGTTTGTAAAAGATATATACATTGCAGTTGATATTGACAAGTCCATTCTACCATTTTATACTATGTTTCTTGTTTGAAAAATGTTAATTGCACCGAATAGTTGGGCAGAATATGAACACCGAAAAACAATATTGCTCCAACATATTTACTTATACTCCAATCTTCTGGCAAAACAAATTTAAATAGTGATTTTTTCATCACATCATGTATATATTATTGTTGTAGTAGTGGACTTATATATACACACAAGTACACCATTTGCATCCTAATCCATTCTAGCATTTTAATTACTACTATTAAATAAAATATTTCAGTTAGATTACTAAATTTTATTAACTTGGAGACAACTCCATAACACTATTGTATCTCTCTTGTTACATGTACATTTTAAAAATAACTTTTTTTAAAAAATAAAGAATAAAATAATATAGGACACCTATAAAAACAAAAAAAAATGAATAAATTTATGCAACACCACCTATAGTGGCCTTGGAAAGATTTGATACTCCAAAACACACCAATTTAACAACTACAATCTCACACTATTTTTCGCATCGGATGTCAACTTCAAAGACAAAATTAACCATTTAAAAAAGAAAGAAAAAAATTAGTATTCTGTACAAGAAAAAGTTCATTTGTTTAATTAAATATTTTTTTCCTTTTTCACAAACCCATTGACCAATTCGAATATAAGCTAACACGATGAAGTATCTTTGTAATTAATATCTGAGAAATATAAATACAAAAACAATACTTACAAATGAAATGAACCTACGGTTTCATACAGCCTGTAACTTATTTTATTTTAGGAAAAATATCACTTACCTCCCCTGAGGTTTGGCAGTATTGGATGCAATGCTCATTAGTTTTCAAATATATCAGTTACCTTCCTTGAAAATGTAAAATTACAAAATGACCTTCAATAAACCTTCTAGACTATTGAATTTTCACATTGCCCCCACAGTCTCACCCCCTAAAATTCTAAAAACTATTTAAAATTTTTAAAAAATATATAATTTAAATATATATATAATTCGAAAAATATATATAAAATTCAAATATATGTATAATTTGCAAAAAATATAAAATATATATATATATATATATATATATATATAAAATTTGAAACACATATATAAATTTCGAAATATATATATAATTTGAAACACATAAATAAAATTATAAAAAATATATAAAATTCGAAATATATATATAAAATTCCGAAAAAACATATAAAATTTCAAAAACATATATAAATTTCAAAAAATATATATCTAATTCGAAATAAATATATAAAATTCGAAAAACATATACTCCACCCGTTCCGCAATAGTTGTCCAATTTGAATTTTTTAACATTTATTGATTTAGATTGACTAGTGTGCAATTTCCAATTTTATCCTTAATGATATAGTATTATGGTGGGTCCGTTATTTGTTTAAAGTTAGTAGAAGGAGGGTAGTTGCATTGGAATTCAAACTCAACAAGTATTTTGGGATAAGTAAAGTTGCAATAGTGGACAACTAATATGGGACAGAGGTAGTATAAATTTTGAAAATATATATATAATTTGAAACAAATATATAAATTTAAAAAATATATATAAAATTCAAAAAAAATATATACAATTCCGAAAAAATGTATAAATTTCGAAAAACATATATAAATTTCAAAAAATATATATAAAATTCGAAATATATATAAAATTAAAATATATATATATTCAAAAAATATATATAAATTTCGCAAAACATATAAAATTTAGAAAAATATATATAAAATTCGAAATATATATAAAATTAAAAAATATATATATATTCAAAAAATATATATAAATTTTGCAAAACATATAAAATTTAGAAAAATATATATAAAATTTGAAATTTTGATGGTTCAATCTTTCAAGCAAAAAGCTGCATAATAGCTAGTAGAACCCATTAAATCTATTAGAAAAAAAAGTGTTTAATATTTAATAGACCTTTCACCTCTACACAACAAACATTGGAACATTTTCCTATAATGTAGCTTCTACAAATATATGCATGTTTGAACTTGCAAATTAACCCATTTTGAATTTATATATTTTTTTCCGAATTATATATATATATTTTTAAATTGTATATACTTTTTAGAATTTTAGGGGGTGAGACTATAATTTACTCATTAGGGCGGGGGTAATGTGAAAATTCAATAGTCTAGGGGGTTTATTGATGGTCATTTCGTAATTTTACATCTCCAAGAGAGGTAATTGATATATTTGAAAATTAAGAAGTACCGCATGCAATATTGCTAAACCTCAGGGGAGGTAAGTGATATTTTCCCTTTTATATATTTATTTCAAATTATATATATATATTTCAAAATTTATATATGTTTTTTAAAATTTATATATTTTTTCTATTTTTTTTAAAATTTATATATATTTTCCAAATTATATATATATTTTTTAAATTATATATATTCAAAATTTACATATTTTTTAAAATTTAAATTTTTTTTTTGAATTTTAAGGGTGAAATTGTAATTTACTCTTTTTAGTGGGGAAATATAAAATTTAATAATTTAAGGGGTGAAACTATAATATAAATTTGAGGGGTATTTAGGTACTTTACCCCTTGACCACATTGACTTTAGATGAAGGGAGGTACTGATACATTTAAAAATTAAGGGTATCGTGTGCAATATAATCAAACCTTAGGTAAGTGATATTTTTCCTTTATTTTATTTCGTTTCTTCAAACCGCCTACTGCATATTTCTACTACTCTCTCTCTTGATCGGAGTTTGAGTGTGAACGCATTGTTGCGATCTCTACTCCGATCTCAACAATCGACTACGAAAAAGAGAAAAGATGAGCGTGATCGACATTCTCACCAGAGTCGACGCGATCTGCAAAAAGTACGACAAGTACGACATCGACAAGCAGAAAGATTCCAACGTCGCCGGCGACGACGCCTTCGCCCGCCTCTACGCCGCCGTTGATTCTGACATCGACGCCGCTCTTCAGGTCCCTCTCTCTTTCTCTGTCACAAACACTCTGTGTCTGTCTGATTTCTAGGGTTTCGTTTTGAACTATTCCGATTTCAGAAAGCGGAGGCGGCTTCCAATGAGAAGAATAGAGCTGCCGCTGTTGCAATCAATGCGGAGATTCGTCGCACCAAGGCTAGATTGCTCGAGGAGGTTCCCAAGTTGCAGAGATTGGCTATAAAGAAGGTTTCTATTTCTTCCGATTTTTAGCCCTTATTTATACAAAATTATGTATATATATGTAATGTATGTTTGTAAATGGATTTGTTTGTAGTTCTACCAAATGACGCTTTTGACTTTGTTTTCTTTGATTGAAGTTAAATACTTAGATCTATGTTGAATTTCCTGTTCTTTTGCTAGATCATACATAGTTTCCTAGTTGCTGTGCAGTTTGGGGAAACTTTGATCTTTAATTTTACGTTTTTCATTCACCTCAATCCATTTTATATTCATAAATTTGTTTAATGTATATTTGTTACATCCTTAGATGGTTCCTTGATCCCATGAACCAGGTAGGAGGCTTTTCAGTTTGTTCTTGTTAAGCTCTCCATTTGCTAAAAAATGTTAGAAATTATCAATGTGGAGTTCTTTGTCGTGGTTTTTTTAAATTGCTTATGATCGTAGCCTGTCCCATGGACAATCACCCAAATTGGTTTTGCCTCAACATATACAGGGAGGGGTTGCTTGGGAGTCAGGGGGTGGTAGGGGTCTTGAAATTAGTGTTGTTAAAGAAAACTGAAAGCCTTAGAATTTGTTAACTAAAACTATGGAATTACGCCATCATAGATTGAAAATATGGATGTAGGCATCTATAGGTGATTCGATTTCTCAGAATCGCTGATATGATAACCAAGAGTCTAGTTGCCCAATTGTGTCCAAGGGGTGGATGTCCACATATTTCGAGGTACAACAATTGCATTTGCTTCCATGAAATAAATAGAAAGCACACAGAGGCAAAATTTAAACCTCCTGTGACATTTGCTTTGGAATTAGATTATGCCTAGTTGAACTCTAAAAGTAGCTAACGTTATTAACTATGTAATGAAAGTGAGTGAGAAAACCTGGAGGGTATTGCGCTGGAGGAGAAACAAAGTGGCCAAGTAGCTCTTCTTGCTGGTGTAGGAGCTCGTGGTGGACGATTAATATTGGCAGGTCTCTAGCGGAGGAGGTGCGAGGTCGGTTATAGGGTTGGGTGTTGTGGACCTGTGGTTTGTGAAGTCTGAATCTATTCCTTTGAGGCCAAACCTTCAAAGGTTGCTACAGTGGAAATAATTTAGCACTACAGTAAGTGCCTCCTGCATCCATTACAGTGTTTGGCTAAACGTAAAGGGTATAAACACTGTTTCGGTGTTTGGGAAGTTAGCCTACCAGTACAGTAACTGTTTAAGAGTGTTTGGATTATTTTCATACGAAACAAGTATTAGCAAACATCTTTATCCTTCCACCGTGTTTGTAAAATCAATAAACACTAAACATAGAGAAATACCAAATAGGTCTTACATAATAATGTTTAAGATTACGAACTACTTTAGGCCGGCATGTGTATGTGTATTGATAATACTTCCTACTTACAGGTTAAAGGGATTTCAACAGAAGAACTTACTGCCCGTAATGATCTGGCCCTTGCACTGCCAGATAGGATTCAATCCATTCCTGATGGGTCTGCGGCTGCACCCAAACAAACTGGTGGCTGGGCAGCTTCAGCTTCTCGGACAGAAATTAAATTTGATTCAGGTGATCAGCTTACTTATAAAGTCATAAATTATATATCGTAAAAAGAGGTTTATTAGACATATGAATACTTGTCCCTATTTTTACGCTTGTATTTGGAATTAGAATAGGTATGATGCTTCATTTGATTGATGATTTACTGTGTTTCCTATGATACATAGATGGACGGTTTGACAGTGAATACTTCCAGCAAACTGAAGAGTCGAGTCAATTCAGGCAGGAGTATGAAATGCGGAAAATGAAACAGGTATGTCCTTATTTGGCATTGTATATTGCATTTTTGTTTTGTTTATATGCTATGAAATGCGGAAAATTCAACCGGTGGCTGCTTTTCTTGAATTGTATATTGAATTTTTAGCTTTCTTCTCATACAAGGAAGTTCACGTTCTTTTTTATTTAACCTGCATTCTTGGCATGTTTCTTTTTCTATGTCACACAGGACCAAGGTTTGGACATGATTGCAGAAGGTCTAGACACATTAAAAAACATGGCCCAGGATATGAATGAGGTTTTCTGTCTTTCTCTCTATTATTTGTTACTTTGCTGTTTGGCATGAAAGGTTGCTATAGTAATGAAGTAATAGTTGGCGTCTTAACCCTTATTAATCATGTTGGCTCATTAAGTTATGCAATGGTTGCAGGAAGTGGATAAGCAGGTCCCTTTGATGGATGAGATAGACACTAAGGTCAGAAATTTGTTTTTTTCCTCGAAAGGGTTTGAAGTTGCAACAAGTTTAAAAAAAAAATTCAGAGTGCTATCCTTCTTATCTGACAGGTGGACAAGGCAACATCTGACCTCAAGAATACGAACGTTAGACTGAAGGACACTGTTAATCAGGTACTTATGCTGCAACCATCTTTAATTATTATTTTTTTCTATATTCTGCTGTTGGAGATTCCTTTCCTGGATAATGAGTTTTGTAATTTTGCTCCAGCTGAGATCAAGTCGAAATTTCTGTATTGATATTATTCTGATGTGTATAATTCTGGGGATCGCAGCCTATCTATACAAGTAAGTGTTTATTTCTCATTAATGGAAGGAAAATATATTATTTTGCAGAAGAACTGACTTGCTTAGAGAAATTCAATAGACAACTTGTGGATGGAAGGGTGAATTTAATGAGAATAGGAGGAATAACTAATTGTGTGGATGGATTTAATTACTAGCTGCTGACAGGGTTTCAGTCTCCAAAGGGTGAACATGTCCTCATTTCCCAGACCTGCTTGCATATCCACTATTACCAACCCCAGCCCCAAAGGTTAAAAATAGAAAAGAATGAAGAAAGAAAGAAAGAAAAAATGAACTGAGAGACTGCCAAGGACCTAGACCAAGGGTATCTCCTTGTTGAGGTGTCAAGTCCCTGTTGCCTGGGTCTTACCTCAAAAAGTAAAGGACAAGAACTGAGAGACGAGAGGATAATTTCTATACTCTTTAACTTCATTCACTTGGCTTCAATTGTTGGTGTCCCACTCTGGTATTTGACCATGAAAAGTTTAACATGATGAGCGATATTTTATACCTGTTCACTTTTTTTTCGCTCTGTTTTATATATTTTTTTTCCAAGTCAATTTTTTGTACCAACGAGTCATTCTGATGGAGTGTTTACTTGCAGTGTATTGAAAAAGTAAAGTGATGTCATCTGCAACGGAATCATCTATGTTGATATTGCTTGGTCTGGTATTGATTGTCTTCCATTGATTGAGAAACTGCTATGTGCTTGATTTGTATTAATTTGTTTTAAACGCGATCTTTGTTCACTCTTGAAAAATTAGTCATCTTTTAAACATAAATTTGGGTGCTGGTTGTATAAATAATGTATTATTTGTTGCGGATTATTTCCTTTGTTTCTACTTTTGCACATATGATCAAGACTACCTAGTCCTTTAACACTGAAAACCAGTATACTAGTACTGGGACGTGCACCACATGTTCAGGAAAAAACCAAATTAGGTTATCCTTCTGTTCTAATCAATTTGATTAGCAGACAAGCGAGGGTGGTTAGGTTGGATGGCTAGTGTAAAACCTTATCCGGAAATGTCTATAAACTTCAATCTTAAATATCAGTGCTTGTACGCTGGATGTTTTTTGTACTTAGGATATGGCGTGAGATAGAGCTGAATTGTAATTTGGGATTATCTACACCTTGAGAAGCTGCAAACCTATATTCCGATATAGCATGACTGCTTGCTAGACTTCTTGTTGTGGATTAACATTTGGCTTAATGTGTACTTCAAAATCCTCGAACTTACGTTGCGTGCATCAAAGCAAATGCAGTAAGCTTGGTGGATATTCAGCATTTATGAATTTGGAACACCATCCTCACACAAAATGAAAAATGGCTAATTAGTTCAAATAATTCCAAGCTTCAAGAGGATGCCTGGCACTCGGTGGTCTATATTCACTTTTCTAGCTGAAAAGCCTTTTTTAGGCTAGTGAGAAGCCTGCTAATTTATTTATTCCCCCCCCCCCCCCCTCTTTTTTTTTTTTGGAATTTTGGAGTAAATAGTAATCTGTCAGCACAATACCAGATAATATTCAAATAGAAGATGGATCCAGAATATCAGCAATGCTAAATTCCCAGGACAATCATGAATTACTTTTGTTATGCTATTTAGATTGTAATTGTCCTCAACCAAAACTATATGAACTTAAACCAGTTGCCATTCTGAATAATAACGCTAATAAGTTAGGCGAATTTAACCTTTGTTTTTTTTGTAAAGTATTAATGAGTTATGGGAACTCAAGCCAAAGAGACTTTGTCCATTAATCTGTGGTTGCTCTAGTAATACTGTTTTGTCATTTTGCTTCATTCAAAGCTGCCTTACCATAAAGCAATTGTATTCTCTCCTCCATGGGTGAACTTCATCCTCACCTGTGAAGTTACTTTCCTTGCACAATTCTCTTTTGGCACACAAATAATGTGTCCAAATTGACTTTCTTTGTTTCAGTTCCTTCTTGTTCCGCATATCTACTTCACTTTTTGCGAAGTTAGGCTCCTATTTTTGAAGCTTTTCTCGACGCTTGTCTTCTAACATTTGTCTTCAAATTTGTCAATCAAAATAATGTCTCCTGAAAAATAGCAGAACACATTCAATCGATTATGTAGAAGTTGCATAAAACGTGTTGAATTCTTTACAAGTTTGTAATTACATTTGTTCTAGTGATACACATTCTTATAGAACTTTAATCACACTATTTACAGATATAAACATACGTACTACCCACACAGAATGCCCTATTTTCTACCTTGTGTTTATGTATAATCCTAGTATCCCATACATGATAAATAAAGCGCTGAATTGGTGTGGTCTACCTCCTTGTCCCACAGACTTATTCGACTTCTTAAACATCTTTATATACATGACACATCATATCTACTTGCATAAGAACATATGCATTTTGTCCCTCTGCCATTCAATATTTTAGTCACCTCACAAGACGGCTAAGTGATTGAACTCTTGATACTGAATTGTAGAATCCATTGTTCAGCATTGAAGTTGTTGCATTGAGACTGGTCTGTACTACAGAAATTCATCTCAGTGGTTTCATTGCTTACAGACAATGAAACTTCCTCTGTTTGATCATCTCTGTTGTTTAGCTTCCTCTTTTTCGATTGATTGATACTCTTGTACCTACTTTTTTCGATGGGCTCTCCCTTTCGTGCATTAAACAGACCATTTAAAAGATTTGTGCCTTCAAAGCTTTTAGTAGAAAATGTATCCATCGAAGGAAGATCTGGGGAGCTGAAGATATAAGGTAACATGGGGCATTCTTTATATAGATATTCTCTGATCATGTCAAGGCTCGTGTTTGCATCCATCGAGCATGGCTTGTCTACTTTTTGAACATGACGAGCTTGTTCACTGTTTGATTCCCAATTCTTTTTTGACTTGCCACTTCTCTTCTGAACACGACAGAGTATCCAATCATCCAACTGCGCAGCAAACAATACTTCAGTAAATTTTTATGTTTAATGCCAAATGAATTTAATTATCAATGTACAAGTTTATCTTAAGTTTATATATAAATGTATAAATAGGTCTTCATACTTTATGAGATGAGTTGGTAAACCAATATATATATATATATATATATATATATTCATATCAGAAGAATGAAACTGCGAAGGACAGAAATATTAAGATCTGGCATGTGTTATTAGACCTGGCCTAGCTTAGATAGCTTAGAGAAGAGTGAAATTGGTTAGTTGGTTCTAGTTATTTTGCCGTTGCGAAAGGTGAACTTCTCATCGACAAGTAATACTTTAGGAGCCAAAATCAAGGCAATAGAAACTCATAGTAAAGCTGTAGTCAGTTTATATAGCAGAATTAATAGCTATTCACAGGTTTTGTAGACTACACCAGTGCTTGAACGGTGATCAGAAGTGTCGTGAAACATACAATTTCTTTTTCCTCTTAAGACCACACTTAGTTCTTCGCTTATCTTCCCCGTTGAAATGAATAGAAGCCATATTAAGTCAAAAATTGTGTCAATCTACTTACCCTCATGGACCCTTTGTGCTCGGAAGTCCGTATCATCATCTCCGGTAATCGATACTCTTGCATGATCCAGTCTGTCTTAACTCCTCTTGGAGGGCGTCCTTCGTAGAAAACTAGAGTTTTTTTCACCCCAATCATCTTCGCTCCGTATGAACTGAGAATGGGTTTATCAGTACCTGTTGCCTTCCAATAACCCAATGCTGCCATTCGATTAGGCCTCATTCCATTGGGGTACTTCCTATCCCTTGGGGTGAAGAAATACCATTCTTCTTCTCCAAACAAAGCTTTCTCTGTTTGAAAGAAAACATGCTATTAGCTGAACAATTAGCTTTTGAAAGATAAATGTAAAAGCCTTAGAAAATAACTAGTGATTTGATGCAATACATACTTGGTAGCTCCCAAGGGTTGTATCTATAAAGATCTACTTCAGCAATAATAGATGCTGCAATTGGAACAGAGGTTGCCTTGTTTGTTAAATAGTGCAGAATGAGCTCCTCATCAGATGGGTAAAATCGAAAACCAGGAGGAAGTTGAATATCTGAATTGGGTTCTCTTTCCATGGGGGAAAAGAAGCCTTGTTTTTTTTATTGGAGGAACCTAGGTAGTTAACGAATTTATCACCGATGTTATCGATCAAAATGTTTGTAAATAAGAGATCACTGTGCAGTGCTTATATATGGTGTGATCTCGTGCTGACACCACAATAAAGCTAATAAAACAGGATTAAGATCAAATCACTTAGAGATCTTTAAAAACAATTAAAATAAAATGAAAGATTGCAACCCTTTGTCTTTACTGAAGTCATGACTTTAGGTCAGACATAAACTGATAATGTACCTTTGCCCACGTACGTCCTCCTGACATACAATCTATGAGATAACACTGTATACACTTACCTTTTGGCGTAGTTTAATTGAGATATTTGTTCAGACAGTACGTAGCTGCAATGAGCTTTTTTAAGTGGTAGAACTCAGACGAGTCTCCAAAGAGATTTTAGTTGATGCCGTTAGTTATTCAAAGCTTTTTAGGATGTTGACACCGGTTGGGTGACACCCGTCTAGTGCATGAAATTTCAGCATTGTTGAATAATTAATTTTCCAAGCGCTGAACTCTAAACACCTTTGTCTTTGTCTTTTCCTAGTGCTAGAATAGAAAAGAAAACTCAAAAAATAGAGAAAACTATTTGTGCTGGGTTTCTGCTCTGTGAGCTACATATCTTAAGCCTCAAATTCGGTCTAAATTCCTCCATGATAGAATAAAGTTGCTTGAATAAGCTTACATTCAAAGAATATGACTTTAATAGTCTGTCCAAATCATTATTTAAACTTTCTCCATTCAACGAATATGAATTTAATAGAACACTTGAACTCATCAATCAGTGTAATTCCCAGTTCATTTTTTAACAGACTAAGGCTTTGATATATAGTGGTGTATATCCTTTCATCAAATACCTGAGCTAGTGAGATGTCAATATGGACTTTGTTTTCCTTTTCGTTCTTTCATTCTTTCTTTTCTTTTTATTTTCCCCGACTAATACAAGATAGGAAGTTCATGTTAACAAATAGCAGATTTCTTGGTACAGATGCTGCCTTTTGGCTTCATCCTTCTCGTCCCTTAGCTTGGTCAAGTGGGCTCATGGGATTCAGCGGTATAGTGTTTTTCCTTTTTGATTTATCTGCAGTCTCCTTTCACCAATTTTGTCCTCTGTCTTAATGTCTCATTCTATATCATTGCTTACCCATCCTTGATTATATCTGACAATATACAAGTCTAAGGCTCTGATTGCATTGAGAAGTGCATTTGACAAGTACCCTAATTAATAAATAGAGAATACTTTTACGAGGAAGCAACCAAAGTTATAATAGTATTATCCCCTGGAGAGTCGTACAAATGAGGAAGTGAACATGTTCTCGAATATTAGATAGATACCTCCTTTTGGTTTTCCATAGAAAGTAACTATATGTATGTATACTATACTATGTTTTAACACAATGATTTGGAATCGGCCTTGTTCATACCGATGTTCCCATTTCATTTTCAGTAAACAACTGCTCCTAGAAGATTTTGTTTTAGATTTTGTAGATGATGTTTCTGTTTCTGTGACACTAGATCTTAGCCGGTGCATACTCTTCACATGAAACGGTGAACCATGAGACACTACATTTTATAGAATATTCTGATCTAGGAGAATTTCTTGTGGTTTGGTTTAGAATTCCCTTGTGAAAACATCCAGCTCTATACATGAACCCTATGTATTTATCCACGCGATCCCAGTTCGATTATACCTAGTTTGACGATTTACAGTCCATTGTTTTAAACCTTATATGACTGACATTACTCTGTTTTTAATCTGACAATTATGCCACTTGAATACAATTCTGCAGTTAGTGTTCTGGAGTAAGCAATTCGCTTAGACTTGATCATAGCAGTAGGATTTTTAGTGGAAGAAAATAGCTTGGGGACCTACAAATGTCTATATTGTTGAAAATTTAGTTCAAACTTTGAGTTACCAGAAAAAGTCATGAGGGATTATCATTAAGTCACAAAAAACTAGACTTGAAGATAAATTTAGCCAGTTATGGGGCAACTAAGATTTGCTTATACCCCCTTTAACATGCAATACATACATACACTTCCATGTATATAGTTTTATCTTTAGAAACATTTTTGTCTATTTTCCCATTTATTCATCTGAACGCTGTTTACAGTTATAGGAAGGGAGGTGTGTTATTTTGGTGATATATATAGTACGTATCACTGATGTTCGTATTCTAATAGCGATATTCAACTCTGTTCTCGATACCCAGACCGCTAACCATGATCATATTGAACTCACATAGAAGAGTCAGATGTGTCCGACTCTAAAATCTCGTCGTCTTATTGGCCTTTTTACCTTGCCGGGAAGTACAGTTTCTGTTTTTTCCTCTCCATCTATGAGAAAAATCAATGTATGTGTGCGGCTCCTTATTGGCCCTTTTACCTTGCCGGGAAGTACAGTTTATGTTTTTTCCTCTCCATCTATGAGAAAAATCAATGTATGTGTGCGTCTCCGTGTGTGTAGATTGTTAGGTAAGAATAATTTTATCAGTGAAAACGAGGGAAATACAAAGAATCTACTATATATATAAGACAAATCCCCAACAAATTCCGAGACCGAACGGAAGATAATTTTAGTGCAAATTGGTTTATTTAATGATTCTGTAACCTCTCTACAATAAAAAAAGATTATCAACTGTATTTTACAAAGCAATTTTATTAATTCTTGTGTCTCTAAATATATATATATATATATATATATATATATATATATATATTATTATTATTATGTAGGCTCCGTTATGTACTGAATTGTATAGACTATTGCGGTAGTGTTAGATGCTGACGGCTCCATGGTAGATGTCAGGTTAGTCAAAGGCCATGATCCTTGCCAATTCTCGATATTCATAAGAGTAATTTTTTTAAGATTAGTATTCTAATTAAATAATAATGGGATTTATTAATGTGGTACTTGTTAATAAACGATGTTTGTGGACGGGGACTACAAAGCAGACTTGTTAAAGACGAAAGTGAGGGTAGAGATTAATCTTCAATTCAGAAGATACCTCTTTTCTAAGATCCAGTTTGGCTGAAAAGTTAGAGGAAAAGAAAATAAATGAAAGGAAATTGAGGGATGAGTTCCTCCCAAAATGTAAATAAATGCCAGTATTATTAAGATTACACTTTATTAATACCGAATTTGCTCATATTTTCATAAATTTGCTAGGTATTAAATTTAATAAAACAATTACTTTATTAGTTTCTCAAAGAATAATTGAACAATTTATATAGATTGGTTCCATTTTTTTCTTGTTGAATGGCTAGTATTATCCTCTTTTTTCTTTTGATCTCTCATATCTCTCGTAACAGCTTTTATTTTTTAAAAATAAATAAATAAATAGTGTAGCAAACTTAGCTGAAAGGGGAGGGGTAGGGACTTGAACTCAGTAGTAAGAAAAATTTGCGAGGATGTTACTAGAAAAATAAGGAAAATAAAATTAAAATATACAATAGCCATATGTCATATGTGTGTAATATCACTACTGTGTACGTGAAGGAGTATATATGAGGTGAAAGGTGCAACATAGAAGTGTCGTCTGGGCTTTTTGGGAAATTGAAGATAAACATAACATTGGATGCCATCTCTCACTCTCACTCAGAGACAGGCCCATGTGCTGTCAGTCCCAAAATTAGAATTGTTTGTCAATCCTGCAACTTGTGTCGCACTTCTCATCTATCATTTTTATATATCTATTAAAATCAATGTATTGATGAACTCCCTCGAATGTTTTGTGTTCTGTTTATGTTTCCTTTATATATGTCTTTCATTGGTGTTATATATATATATATACATATAATATTGACCAAGTGTATACCCCCAATTATTCGACCACGACCACAATTTTGCTCAGTCAATATCTGTAATACAACTGGTATTGGTACATGGAATTTGATTCACCACGTGTTAATGTATATAGATCCCTGGATGCCCAAAAATATGCACAATAATATATATAGACAATGGGAACTCTCATCCACGGTTAATTCATTTTTGTTTAATTGTTAATAGGGTATTAATAATACTCTATATACTGTATAGGTACCCTTTAAAATGTAACACAGTAACGCGTTTTGTGGAGATTTTCTTTAATCTTATCAACTAAGCTGGTGAGTTGTGTGTGTGTGTGTGTATATAATATGTATTCATGGATTAGAAAGAAGTGCAAGCAAGGTAGGGCATAAAGTAGTACTAATAAAGAAAGATATGGGTAATTACGTGCATTGGGAAGAGATGGGAGAATCCATGCAACGGATGGGTGCAAGTGATGTCCTATGTGGTCGGACACTATAGAATACTCATTCTATTCCCATCCCCTTGATGTTAGGGTTCTAATTGATGCATTACAATTTACACACACAAATACATATATACACTATATATACATACATATATGATATATTATACAGAGAGAAGAGTAGTGCTTGGGAAACAGAATAGTGGGGCATAGGAGGGGAAAAAAATAGGTCATTTGGTAGGAAGATCCGAGTGCATGGAGCCAAAAGCAGTTGAATTCTATATATTCTATTTAGTATATACACATAATTGTTGTTATTTTATTGCTAAAAGAAAACACACACATACATACATATATATATATATATATATATGAGGCCATGAAAGGAGTAGTACCACCGAAGTCAGCTCGGATAGAGACGTATGCTCCATGATCCATCCATGGGCACTAGCTTGATGAACCCTTGTCACATGGGTCCTCTCTTGCTTCTCTTGTGTGAGTAGTACTAGTACCACCAAACTTATTTTATTAAATTAAAAGACTTGATATGTACGTGCCTAGTCATTTCAATATTGGTTTTACCAAATGCCACTTCAAATTGAAATTTCAATTCATGCTCTTTCCTTACTAGTCTTCTCAATTCATGCTCGTTACTCACCGGAGAGACCGACAAAAAAAATGAAATTAATTTAAACTATGTATGACAAAAAATAATAACAATGAGAAAATGAACTGTGTTGAGCCCATCATATAAAATTTCCTTTTTAAACTCAGTGGTTAATAAGAATTTCAGTAGCGGCCACAATCTCATTAAAAGAGGTAAAATGTTACATAATCTTTAGAGGTAAATTTTTTTGAAGTTATAATGCAATAAATTTAAAGTTATTATACCTTATATCTTCTAAAAAAAAAAAAATAACTTTTTTGCCATGGTTTTAGACAATTTTACTTTTGCCACTAAATTATTGTCACTATAAAAACATCTTTTTCGCAATGTCTACCCAACTGTTCAAATTCATACACATTACATCACGTCTAATTTTTTTTTAAAATAAATGTTTGAATAAGATGATGTTGATGAATTCGAACTCCTAAGATTAAAATTTATGAAATTCAGAACAAAAATTATAAAATTGACTTAGAGATGATCTTAATTACTCCTTCTGTCCCAAATTATATGTCCATTTTGGGGAATATAATTTTTTTAGATGATGATTTTTATTGGTGTGATAGTGAATGAAAAACCAATTTATCCTTAGTTCCACCAAGTGACGTGATGTTTGTAGTTTAAATATTTTATAATTTGAATGATTGAAGGATAAATTAATAAATTGATCAAATAAAATGACATGCTTTTCTTATTTTGAAATGTGTTAAATAGTGAAGGGAGGGATGGAGTATTTCGTTTCAGTTGTGACCAACAATCAGCTCCAACATGGACGATAATTTTTTATAGACGGATGGGAAGGCTGGAATGGGAAATTTATGAACAGTGAAATAGTCCCATGACGTATTCTACTTTATGAGGTCTATTTTTCAATTTATTGAACATAATTGGTATGGTGAATCACAAATGAGATTTTGATTATGACTATCTTTACTTATCAAACAATTGAAGAATTTGACAACACACGTATTTCACACCAATAATGCATTCCTTTTTTCAATTGAATAGAGAGAATGTTAGCTTGAGGGTAGCTTTCACAACCGACCATCACAGTATCACCAAGAAAATATATCACAAATCACCTAGATATATAGTAGTTTAATTTTTTTTTAACAATTTATTGATTCGGAAAGTACATGCTTAAAGACCTAACCAATAAAAATGTTGTAGCTTTTTTTATTTATTTAATTAAAAAAATAAGGAGTACATAAAAAAGCAATACATAGGAACAGGGGCGGTGTCAACAGGTCGACCCACGGGTCAACAGGGCAATCTGATACTAGTTGACACGAAAATCAAACATTTTAAATATGATACAATCCAACACGAAAAATAAAAAATAAAAAATTAAAAAATAAAAATGAAATTGAAATTAAATTTGACACAATTCAGTAATAGTTTATTAATGTATTTCAATCCATGACCAATTAGAGAATATAAAAAATTAGCAAATAAATATATCAATAAATATAATCGTGTCAAATGGGTCAATTCGTGTCAGAAATTGCCAACTCTAGGCGGAGCCACCCTTTGCCCCTTCCCAGATTTTGTAAAAAAAAAAAAATTAGCCTATATAATCTTAGAAAATTATATATATTATAGATATGTTTATAAAAATTATATATTTATTTAAAAATATATGTAAATTATAGATATGTTTATAAAAATTGTATATTTATTTAAAAATATATGTATTGTATATGCCCCATCCCCCCCCCAAAAAACATGTTTCCGAGCTCCGCCCATGTATAGAAATGTTATTTTATTTCAAGAAATAGTGAATCACATGTAGATAATTTACTAGCAGGGCCAGCCTTGAGGCCAGACAGCGCCCAGCCCCAGGCCCAATAGGGCCCCAAAATATTTTTTTTGCCTTTAAGTAATATAGGTTTAAAATAAAAATTTATAATTAAAATAAGCTCAAAAGAGTAATATAAGTCCAAAAAACATAATATGTCCTAATTATATATTTATTTTTGAGGCCCTATTGAGTTTCATATAGTTGCATATTGTGATATGCAGGAATTGAAAATCGTCAGCCTCAAAGCTCTCGGTGTCAAAACAATCCCACATTATATCTATCAATTTTCCAAAAAAATCTTCATCCACGGCTCCCTTTTCAAATTCTAGCACACCCACCTAAGCGTAAAACTTAATCACGAATTCACAACAATCATTTCTCAAGATCAGTACTCTATACTTTGTTAACCCTTTTCTTGGTCTTGTATTAAATATACAAGTTTAATCATGTCACAAATTATCAAGGTCACCAGTGTAACCTAAGTTTTGAACAATTAGTAGATTATTTTGGGGTTTAATTTGGTTTTATAATTAGAAATTTCAGTTGTGTAATATTTTCCTCCTAGCTATACTAGTTTATATAATTCTACAGGCCAAACTTTATAGGTTTTGCTAAATTAGTCTTTCAAATTTGATGTTAGTATTTTAGATGTTAGTTGTTAGCATTAATACATTTATCCGTTTGCTAAGCTGCTGAAATTTATTTGAATATGAAGTATTGTATTTATAAAAATGATCCAGGGTTTGGAATTTCAGCCCTGTCAAATTCGAGTAAGTCTTCCCCTATAATATAGAATTTTTAAATAGATTTACAATACTATAATTTTTTAAGATTTTAAAAATTCCACTTTCAAAAAAAATATATAAAAAAAATTTTAAATACCATTAGATTGCTTTCTGGTAGGGACCCCAATTTTTTTTTTAAGTTTTAATCTCGCCTAGAGTCCCAAAATATTTTTGCATTCTTAGGGCCGGCCCTAACTAGCCGTATCTTGATATTATTTTTCAAATTAATTTCAGTGTTCGAAATAATTTGGGGAACAAAGTATATATATACATTGGAGAATAATTTAATGAACAAAAGGAAAAATTATACCTTATGATTCGGAGCTTGTTTGTGGCTGTGTTAATGTAGGTTTGTATATATATATATATATATCCAAATTAATGTAAACCCACTCGATCAATTATTATTGTAGTATGCATGAAAACACAACATGCATAAAGAATGATATCATGTTCCATGTCCCTTGCTTTTCCATATAGATGTATGTATATATATAATATATATGCATATATAGTACACAACACTACAACAGTGGTTGAAATGAAGTATTACATCCAACACTGATTGATCTGTGATGAAACATATTCGTGTATATGAATGTATAGTATCATTATCAGGTCAGGGGAATAGAGAAAAGGTAAGGAAATATATATGAGAGAAGAGCAGAGGCACATGGTCACACATACTTTTTGGGATGGTGCAGAATGACAGTCCGAATAAGTGGTCCCACCGAGTAGTATCACGGACGGAGTTCAATCCCATATACAAATATTACAATTATATATATATATATATATATATATACTTCGTCCTAATTTAAGTGTTCACATTCATTATTTAATTCGTTCCAAAATAAGTAAATAAATTTAAGTGTTCACATTCATTATTTAATTCGTTCCAAAATAAGTAAATAAATTTAAGTGTTCACATTCATTATTTAATTCGTTCCAAAATAAGTAAATAAATTTAAGTGTTCACATTCATTATTTAATTCGTTCCAAAATAAGTAAATTCAATACAATTTTATTTGATCAATTTACCCTTCAATCATTCAAATTATAAAATATTTAAACTACAAATATCACATCACTTAGTGTGACCAAATGTATAATTAGTTTTTCATTCACTATTATATCAATAAAATTTATTATCTCAAAAAATTGAATTTATCATAATAGACTTATAATTTAGGACACAGAGAGGGGTATGTATATATATATATATATATGTATCATCCATCAGGGATATCGAGTGGAGCCACGGGAATCCCATTTCCCTGAACGTTTTATATATATACATATTTCTCTCTCCTCTCTGATTCTTTTTCTCTCTTCTCATGGCCAGGCCTCCTCTGGCTCTGCATGCTAAAATTGGCTCTAACTTTATTTTGTTTTACAGTGTATACATATATATATATATATATATATATATTGTAATCATTTAATACCTGATGAAGGGCCATAAAGGTAAATAACTTTTTTGGGGCCTTTTTAGTTTCAATAACCTCATCACAAAGTCAGTCTTCCATCATTAACCTTTTTACGTCCTATACATGACTTTATTGTAGATGGTTCTTTTTTTAAGCATATATATTACTTAAATATTCTGCTGTCCAAACGAGGCAATTAATTTTCATTTTTTAATTTATGATGTAAAATAAATCAAGTTTAGTTTATTACCATGTACAGCATTCATGTTGCTCCCACTTTAATTTACTTGCAAAAAAAAAATCCCACTTTAGTCACTAACAGTTCAGATTCAATTCCTTAAATGATTGATTTGTGTTCTTTTAGTTACATAGTTAGAAGCAAAATGGTTTTTATGAGCTCTTTTTATGAAGTTACAGTCAAGACTAAATAATAGTAAATTCGGTAAAATAAATAAATAAATGAAAAAACTGATACCAGCTTCATAATCATCAAAATAATTATCTGTTGATTAGTTGAAAATGCTTGGTTGAATAGAAATGCACCCAGAATTTCTATTGTAGCAATGGATCGACAAGGAACATTGAAATTCAAGAAAGAAAAGAGCTAGCTCATTATTTTGATAGAATTAATCGATACATAAAATGTAGTGTCTCATGGTTCACCGTTTGATGCATTGCATTTTTCGATCTATAACACTTTTAAAAAGTGTCGGTATCCGTAAATATTGTACCAATCCATTATACATTTATTAAAACGTAACATAACTGCAACTGATACTATTATTGTGAACTATATATGCCCGATCAATATACAAATTATATTCATTTCGAGTATGGGATTTATGTGAGGAAATTTTTTTGTTTTCGACACATTTAATTTGTGAGTCTATCATTTGAACATTAATATTGAAGATGTTCCGGAAATAATTCTCATCATAGTATAGTATGAAGCAATACACCTAAGATTGCTCTATATGTACGTATAATAGTAAAATATTGATTTGTTATTGTTTTCCTTGGCCTTGAAAGTAGTTTGAACTCGAAAACTACAAATGACACACAACTCTACACATTCTGGTTACAAGCAGCATACTGCCAATGCATAGTACAAATCTACACATTTTTAAATGTGTATATATATATATATATATTTACAGAGAGAGACTTGTAGAGAGAGAGAGAAGAGGCTGGCCCAGCTGAATCTATGGCTGACCGACTTTGAAAATAAGGGTAAGATAAAGGAGCTAAGAGTGGACGGGGATCAAAGAGTAAACCCTCTAAGAAAGAGAGAGAGTGAGTGGTTAGGAAAAGAGAGGATGAAATATTCTCTTTTAGTTTTCATGGTTTTTGGTTTTTTCCTTTGAAACCAAACCAGATCTCTGTAAGAACACTCCCAATCTCAACACTATTCTTTTGTTTTCTCACAATCTTTTGCATGTTTGGGCTCTTTCTTGTTCTTTTGCCACAATCCTACACACATATATACATATATATATATATCTATATATGCTCCAGATCTGAATAACACCAACATTTTTCTGTTTTTGTTCGGAGCAACTCTTCCTTCTTTTTGTACTCTCCTGCTATTCAAAATCATCATCAACAACAACACAACCAAATACTACTACTAGTTAAATTGGTTTTATCCCATTAATTCTAATGATGTCTAGTGACATGTTCTCAATCCCATCCCCCATCAAAGCCTTCGATCCTCCAAACCCTAACCCTAACCCTAAACCCCCCGCCAATTCATCCCTCAAAAAGAAACGAAACCAACCCGGAACACCAGGTCAGCAACTTCATCTTCTATATATATATATATATACATGTTTATACACATATAGATATATAGAGTTACTTATTATTTTGTTTGTTAATTTGAATGGGTTAATTATAGATCCAGATGCGGAGGTGATTGCTCTGTCGCCGAAGACGTTGATGGCGACGAATCGATTCATATGTGAAATATGCAACAAAGGGTTTCAGAGGGACCAGAACTTGCAGCTTCACAGGAGAGGACACAACCTGCCATGGAAGCTGAAGCAAAGGACAAACAAGGAGGTGAAGAAGAAGGTGTACATATGTCCCGAGAAGACGTGCGTCCACCACGACCCGTCTAGGGCTCTCGGCGACCTCACCGGAATTAAGAAGCATTTCAGCAGAAAACATGGAGAAAAAAAGTGGAAGTGTGAGAAATGCTCCAAGAAATATGCAGTTCAATCTGACTGGAAAGCTCACTCCAAGACTTGTGGCACTAGGGAGTACAAATGTGACTGTGGTACTCTCTTTTCCAGGTATATATACATATATATAAATATATATCATTTAATACTACTGCATATATGGAGGAATTTAATGTTTAATAAATGGTCACGTATAAGCTTTAATTCATTGGTTTTTTTTTTTGTTTTTGGGGTTGATTTGAGTAATTAATGCATGCAAATGATTGGGTAATAAGTGCATCTCTTTATCTATATATAGAATATAGAGTGGTGTAATTCTGAAATGGGATTTTATTAATTGTGTACAGAAAGGATAGTTTTATTACCCACAGAGCATTCTGTGATGCTTTGGCTGAAGAGAGTGCTAGGTTTAGCTCAGTAGCAGCAACCAATTTGAACTTCAAGAGTGATGTTATGAATGAGGCTATAGTGAACCCTCAATCGGATCATTTATCCCAATTTGGCGCTAATTTTGGACTCATGAACACTGTGAGCGGTGATCAACAAAAGCCCAGATTATCATTGTGGCTTAATCAATCCAATTCTCAGCTTAATCCAACAGAAATGGCACCAAATTTGAATCTCTACGCATTGTCGCCGGGCTCTACCTCTACCGGTTTCCCGGATCATATGGTGCAAATGGAGTCCAATAATGTGTTTGGTTCTGCCTCAATGCCCAATTTCGGCTCCATGTCTAATCAGTTGTTCAATAAAAATTTCCCTATATCTACAACCACATCGAATCTGTCCTTGTCCCCATTAATGTTTGGAGGCCGAAAAGAGGAAGCCGGATTGATCAACAAAGGAAATATGGTATCTCCATTATACTCCGGCAATCAAAAGTCACACAACCTTCAATCTGGTTCGTCCGCAACCATGTCAGCCACCGCGCTTTTGCAGAAGGCAGCTCAGATTGGCTCAACCCGAAGCAGCCCATCGCCCTTTTTGGGCAACATGGCTAGTTTTCATGAAGCAATGAACTCTTCTTCTTCTACTTCCAATGCTTCGAGCTTCAATGCTCAGAACAGAAATGAGTTGAACAACATTTTCCAGAGACAGACGGAGCCTGTGCCCGCAACAAGGGGCGGTGGAGCACTGCATCTTAGTGACTCAATAATGGGTAGTTCAAATTTTAGCTCATTGACAAGTAATGCATCAAATAATAATCATATTATGATGCAAACACAATGTGAACCAGTGAAGTCGCAACTAGCTGGTTCGAATATTGGAGCCAAACATGGTCTCACTAGGGACTTCTTGGGCATGGGAGGTGAAGAGCTCGCAAAGCTTGCTTCGATGAGTTCCGCCATGGGTTTGAGCCATTTCACTAACAACCCGAGTCCCTTGTGAATATCAACCACGCAAATCAATCTGGATTTGTAAGCTATATCATATTTCAGAACAAGTTCGAGGTCTTGGTATCTTACTTGACACTATCAATATTCAAAAGAGGTTCGTGATCCGGTATCTTACTACTTGACACTATCAATATTCAGAATGCGCTGCTTTGAACAGCTAGCTTAGAGGGTCAGTACGAACAATATTGGAAAGTGTACTGCAAAATAAATGTCACTATTTGCTCTCATGTGGTTACTATTTTTGTGAGGGGTAAAATGGTAAAATGGGAGAGGTTGGTTGATGATGAGGAGTGAAAATGTGGGGTCCAGTGGATGTTGGAGGTGGACTGAACAAGAAGTGACTGGGAATCGTGCATGTTGTTGTTTGTTTGTTTATATTTGAGTCTTCACTCTTATCTTTACAGTTCTTAGTGTGTGTGGCAAATTATTATCCCATTTTATTTTATTTCGTGAAATTTAAAATATTTAAATAAATAATCAATAAAAAAGCACAGAAAACTACGAGATCGAGTTCGTTGACCGTCCGTCAAAATAATCCGGCGATCTCGTCAACGATGGTGGGTTAATTACCCTTTTATTTATAGTTTGAGTCAGCTTTTAGTACTGAATTCGTTACTGCTTAAGATGTTGTGGGCCGTTGATTTGCTCTTGAAATTATTTAATTTAATAGTACCAAGAATCTAGATAGGACTGTTGCAACTGTTCATGCTATGAGTGTTGATGTATGTATATATACCATATATTCATGTATTTTATCACATGAGAAAGAATATAATATCAGATGGGATAATTACATGACAAGGTCACAGTAGACCGAGTTTTAATAGAATTATTCCTCCAAAAAAGATAAAAATACTTTTATTTTGGGCATTTAATAACTTGAAAACATATGAGAAATAAAAATTTATTGGTTAGGCCTTAAGTTATATATAGTGCTGTGCTTTTTTATTCTTGAAGTAAAGAACAATCTAAAATTTGAATTGACATGTAGTAAAACCGTTAAAATAATAAAAAATGAAAAATGGTCAGTTTTTTCATAGGCTATATAGCTCCTATGAAAAAAAAAAGAAGAAACCTACAGATGTGGTTCATGGGTTTTGTTTGCTTCAGAATCATTAAAAGTGAATTCACCACCGGTAGAACCATGTGATTTTTATTAGTGTAAATCTGTCATTATTATCTGATTTTAGTTAACATGAACTAGACTAAATAGTACAAAATCCAAATTTTTTTTTTCTGCTATATTTTCCCAGAAAAATACAAAGTTGAAGGTACTACGTGAGTGGTATATATATATATCATCCCTCAAGACCAAATGAAAAAAAATAATTTTATTCAAAATTACAAAATGTCTCAAAATCATTCTGAAACGAATTCTATATAGGTGTGTTTCCATGAAGAAAAAAACAACATAATATATATAGGTATATCGGTCCAATTCCAAATTTATTTGTGAATTTCTAAGTAGCCATTGACTTTTAATTTCAAAGTTACTTTTTACTTTCTCCACATAAAGACGATGAACCACTATCTTGGAAAGAGGAGGATTTTTTATTTTTTTATTTTTTGCTCAAAAAATATCTTCGGGAACTGTATGGAATGTGTTTCAAATTACTACTTTTAATTTCTTCATTGATCATGGTTAGGGTTGTAAACCAACCCAACCGAGCTAAGCTTTAGAATGTTCAATCTCGGTTCATTTACTAAACGAGCCTATAAAATGTGTTCAAGTTCGGCTCATTTGCTTAACTAACGAGCCCGAGCCGAACGTCAGATTTAACGAGTCGAGCCCGAGTTTGTTCATGAACGACTCGTTTCAGTGCAACATATATTAATCTTCCTAATAATTGTCTGGATTGAATTGTTGCATATCTGTTTTAACATATTTTCACTAGTATAATATTTTATGAATGAATTTTATGTTATGACCACCTAATTTCTATAATCTTTTCACAGTAATCTTCATAATTTGTTTAATTTGAACACTTTCTTTTGTCAAATATGATATAATTTTACTATTTAACTTAGACGAGTCTGTTCACGAGCTTGACGAGCCGAGCTTAGTAATATTCAAGCTCGAATCGTTTACTAAACGAGCCTAAAAATTATGTTCAAGCTCACGAGCCGAGCTCTTAACGAACCGAACCCGAACTTGCTCACGAACGGTTCGGTTCATTTGCAGCCCTAATCATGGTAAAATGTAAATCTTTGGCCAAAAATATTTTTTAATAGTACAATTATAATAGAAAAAAATTGAAAACCCTACTTGTCTGGGCACTGTCCTCCCCATGGAACCAATGTTAGGGCACACTGTACCAGACAGGTTTAACTTTCCAGAGAACTTTATAGGACTTGGGTGACCTATATATATATATATATATGTATGTGTAGTGTAGGGTAGATTAAAATGGGAATTATCAGAAAGTGGGAACTTTGTAGGACGAATGGTTTGGTGTAATTTTCTAATATGAAGGAAAAAGGAGTCCTAAAATGCACAAACATAGATACCACCCAACAAAAGAGCTTAAAAAGAAATGCAATTTTTTTTTTTTTGATGAGTGTCACCTTTTTTTGGGTACTTGATACGACGAAGGCTTTTTGAGAGTTGGATCAGAGACCATAGATATCAGACAGATCGGTATCCTACAATAATATATAATGATATATATATATATATAATGATATATATATATATATATAATTGTTATTATTGAAATGCAACTTTTTTATTTCCATTTCTTGGCTTTTGCTTTCATTCAGTGACGGATCTAGAGATCCGTGGGAGCTAAAAATATTTTTTTTGGATTTTTGGAGTAAAAATGATATATATTTAATTTTTTGGGATTAAAACAAATTTTCAGTGGGGGCTTAGTTGTAAAGAAATCTAAATTTTGTGGTATTTAAGGTAAAAAATAAAATCAGCGGGGGCTAAAAACAAAATATCCAAAATTTTAAGGTAAAATATATATATAAAAAAATTCAGTGGTTCTTTTTTATTTATTTTTTATTTTTTAATAACGATACAAATTCAGAAACAAAACAAAGTCAGTTAGAAGCAACAAAATCCGACTGGATCAAAAACATAAGCCAAGTTGGCCAAACATCCCACTGGGAGTCACAAACTTTGCTCTTTATCGCCCACTGAGCCAAACCATGAGCAACGCCATTACAATGACGTGGAGACCAAAGCAAACAGAAATTATTGTCGGCAACATTGGGAAGATTTTTTACGTCATCTATCAACACCCCGGCATTGTGATCTATAGGCGAGAGAGACATAACTCCTTTACAATCACCTTCAATGATAACATCTTTATAACCCCATGTAATCAAGAGTTTGATGCCTTTGAAAAGCATCGCCAATTCAACCATAAAGGGAGAACTAATATTCTCGACCAAAACCGACGCAACTTTAATAAGCCGTCCTTTCGAATCACGAAGAATGAAGCCCCGCCACATTGAGAGGAATGAGAAAGGAAGGCAGCATCAAAATTCATTTTAAGACTACCTTTTGGAGGAGGTCGCCATTTTTCGAGAAAGAGGTCAGCCACCGACGAAACCTCCAAAAGTCGTTTCTCTTGCCGACACACCTCTTGAAATTCAGCAAAATTTGAGAATGCAGATTCCATAATTTCAGCATAAGAGATGGATTTATTAGAAAACCACCTCGCATTACAACTTTTCCAAATATTCCAACAAATAAAAGAACCCAAACTCATACAATCTTGTGGGTTAGCAGCTGAAGCCCAAAGTGAAAATAAGTTAATCCAACGCTTTTGCCACAGAATTTCAATTGGACTCTCCATACTTGTTGAGCCATTGGACAAGAAAATAGAACATGGTTAATAGATTCAGAAGCCTGATCACACTGCAAACAAGTGTCTTCTTGAATAATCCCACGAGCTTTAAGAACTTGACGGACTGGAAGCTTGCCATGGAAACTCTGCCACAAGAAGAAATGAATTTTTCGTAAAACTTTTATCTTCCAAAATGAATTCCAATAGCTGCTGAATTCTTGAGGGCAGCTAGAACATGGCATGGAACGCTGATCAACACGGGAAGATTTAGCAGACGATAAAATAGACAATGCAATTTTATAAGCACTCTTAATTGAGAATAAGCCATTAGAAGACCAACTTCAAATTTTGGAATCACTAGCAGCAGATTGACTAATTAGAGTTTGTAAAATAAGTTTACAATCACGCTGATTGAAAAATTGACGAACTAAAACCGGATTCCATGATCCGGATGACTGAATAATTAACTCATTCAGTGTCCTTGGGCCCCTGCTATTGGATGAGAAGTGGTTCTTTGTTGTATGGATATAATATGTTTTTGTATGTTATGAATCTTGTATCTGCTAATTTGATCTTAATCTTTCTTCATTTTTCCAATCAAGTTTAATACTTCATATCTCTCCTCCAAATTTTCCAATAGTATAGTCTCAAGGTTGACATTTATTTAAGTTTAAAGTAAATACTAAGTATGAAGACCTATATTATTTGACATTTCTTCAAAAGAGGAAAACATAATTATTTTTTCATTATGACCAAACAATCTCTAACATCAAAGACGTGTAAATAGCGATATAATGACTTGCACAACTTGTAATCTCGAATCACATTATTGATAACTTTTTTTATATATATAATCATCGCCATGGTGATATACTAAAATTGTTAATTTGTGATTTTGCAACTAAATGCATAGTTAGAGTCTTCCTGTGGCCCAAAAATTGTTGTCAGCGTCCCTTTTCTAGATTTCAAACTCATACTCAAATAACTAGATATGATTCGTCCAAACATTAAAAGTTTGTGCTTCCCACCTATTCCTCAAATAACTGGATATGATTTATCCAAACATTAAAAGTTCGTGATTCCCACCTATTCCGTTATGCCTGTAAGAATTATTAAAAATAGTGCATGTGATTTAAGAAAAGAGAGCTCACCGCTAATTGGGCCAAAAGATAAGTATAGCCCAAATATATATAACATGGTCAATCAACAAAAGCATTGCTATCTCAGCCCATTGGAAAACATTTTCGGTCTCATATTTCAGCAGATTAGCCCATCAAAAGATGTTTTCATTTTCAAAGCCAGCCCAAATATTGAACAGTCAAAATTGCAGTGCATGAGAAAAATAAAAGAAAATTTAGTTCGATACTTTATTTCATTATATTGGTCACACATTCTTAAAATTTCTTTGCACTGTTGTTTCAATGGTTTAATAAATATGTTTATTTCGCATTTTTCATTTTTTCAAATATTCGTCTTAAACATCCCCACATTATTCAAATATTTCTTTTACTCCTCTTGAGTAATAACAAGAAGGAAATAATGGAATATGAACGTTCAACTACAAAATGAGTACTCTCACATCTATATTGTTTATTAACATTAGTAATAATTAACAATAACACTAAAATTTTTATATACAGGTTATCAAGAAATTGATTTTTTCCCAATGTTTATTTACTATGTTGTTCAATAAACATTTAACTCAAGTGATACCAGTCTTATTAAAATATATAAAAATGTGATATAAATCCTCCATAGGGTTTCTAAATGCGCATAAATAAGAATTACCCCTATTATAATTTTTAGCACTGAAGTAGAACTAACAAATTTTCTTTTCAAAAGATAAATATTTTCATTACAAATAAGTAATGTATATATTGTCTAGCACTAAATACATCCATTTACTGTTAATACATTTAATTATCAAAGTCGTGCATACATTTTTTATTTTTATTTTGGTGCAATTTACCCTTTGTTAAACTCATGTATGTATACATTTTCTTTTAAGCTGGATTGTTTTAATTGGAGAAAACTACTTTCCACGTGGCAATAGTCTATAGGAGATGATACGGGAAAGCTCGAGTCACTTGATACACGTGGAGGAGATTGATAGGTGTTTGTAACGTGGAATGACATGACAACCCTCGAGTTATATAACCCCGCCTGGAAAGTGAGGTGTAGTAAATACAACACATAATCGTCTTCTTCAACGTCTCTGCTATGCTTTTGTCCCCATCGTTAGTGATCTATATATAATCTCTTCTCTACAACATATACATATACTTATACATATATATATAGATGCGAGATATATAATCGCCGAAGAGACAAATGGCGAATCTTCTAGGTTTTGCGGCGACAATGGATTTAGTAGCTTGGAGGGGCTTCTTTTTCACAATATTCATTCTCAATTTCGTATTCGCATGCCAATTACTCCTCCTCCAGCCACTCGTCTCCGCCGCAGGTAATAATGCCTACTCCGATCTGTTATTTTCTAATTATTTAATCATACAAACATCTATATATAGGTGCAATTGAATCTGTCGATCTGAGTCTGAACTCTGATGTGTAAATTTAGGTCTTCTTGTCAATTTTCATGGTGTAATTCCGTTTCCAATCTTGAAAAAGAAAGATATATATATATGTTTCCTGTTTTGTTTTGTTCTTGTAATGTCTTTTATGTGGATGCAATAGAGCTATTGAGGCTGTCGATTTTTGTGGTTCTGAGTTGGGACTTTTGGAGAAGAAAGATTTATTGGTTTTATTAATTTTAGGGTGCAGAGAAGATGTGTGTAGCTCCCATATAACTGCCTTTTTGTGTTCTGCAATAACTAAGGATAAATTCATCATAAGTGCCTTTACTAAGGCATAGTAAGTGTAGATGGTAATTAGGAGAAGGAAAGAGGAAAGAAATAGAGAGACAGTGGTTTAGCTTGCTTGGTTTGTCACTCTGAGAATAGTTCTCAAGTCAACCAAGCAATTTTCTGTATTTTAGGTTCCAGAAACCAGAAAACGATTCTCGGAAAATTGAACAGGGCCCTAAAATTCTCATGCCGCCAAGACGAACAGACCTTTTGTGTACAAAAGCAGTATCAAGAACTGACCTTATATGCAAAAGGAGATTGGTATCAGTATGACTATATTCCTAAATGAGATTGATATTATAATTAAATTTTGACTAAAGGAATTTGATATTAATGGATCCCAAATCGGTTATAGAAGATATATAGTAATCTCACAGATTTTGCAGCACTCTTTGGGATGGCAATTTGGGTGGTGGTGGTTTGGGAAGGGTCACCTTAATCCCTGCACTATTCCCGTTTCCTAATACCCTGTCCCAATCTGGAACAGGTTCAGGAAGGGTCTCAACTAAGCTTCCCATCCCTGCTTATTACTCATGCTTGTGGCATACCCCCTTTTCCACCCTTTTGGTTACTGTTTCTCAACAGTAGTTAGCACAGGAGATATATAGAGACAGGGAGAGCAAGTTTGCCTAATTCTAACTGAGTGCATGACTGGACTTTTACTTCACCAGATGCTGAGACAGAGAGAGATAGGGTTTAAGCAGTAAAGAAACCCCTTAGGTTCAATGAGATATATACATTCCCGTATATGATGGTGGCATCCGAAACGGTCCTGCAATCCGATGGGGTGGGGGTGGGGGTGGGCAATTGTGTCGGGTTTGACACAATTGCCATCTCTTATTATGCTTTTGTAAATTGCTTATGGTCTTTTCGAGGTTAGATGTACACCACGAATTCTCCTTATGGGGGACTTGAAACTGAACCTTCCACTCAGAAAGTAGAAGAAATGCCACTAGACTAAGGTTTTGTGCTGAACCTTTTATGCCTATACTTAGGAAGGTTACTGATTTATATTCTTAATTTTTTATTATCGGGGTTTCCTTTGCCTCTTTGGTGGTTTTTGTAGCAAATTATGTGTTGCGTTACCTTTGTGGGTAAAGTGATGACATTTTGTTTTTCTTAGCATGTCAACATGTTTATTGACTTTTATCCTTATTTCCTTTCGTTGGAGCTTGATGTGCCTTTTGTAACTTCAATGTACAGATGGAAAACCCGGCAACACCGCTGAATTGTTTGAGAGAGTTTCACAAAGTATAAAGGTAAAACGCTATAGCGAGGCAATTGATGATCTTAATGCTGCTATAGAGGCAGATCCAGCACTTTCCGAAGCATATTGGCATCGAGCATCTATCCTCCGTCAATTATGCAGGTTCTTTTAAAGGACTATGCTGTTTCTTGTGGTCCTTTCTCCCTCTCATAGCTCTGTTATCTATATCCGCTCCTTTAGTTTTTTATTTTGGTACTTCCTTTCAATCAATAATGCCACAATCGACATTGTGTGCTTGCAGAATGTTAATTGTGCTGAACCCGACTCCCTCTCATTTATAGCTGATTGGAATATTATATGATTCAGGTGATTTTTGGCTATTGTAGATACGAGGATTCAGAGAAGGACTACAAAGCGTTTCTGGACATGAAACCTAAAAATTCAGCTGCAAAGAAGGAGCTTTCCCAATTGTTACAGGCTCAGAGTGCTCTGGATACAGCTGTTAATCTCTTTGATTCTGGCGACTTTACGAAATCATTGGATTATATTGCCAAAATTGTGCTTGTTTTTTCTCCTGCATGCTCAAAGGTATTTATTCCATTACAAGGACCATTTCATTTATTTGAATTTTGTTATCCATATATTTCCTTAAATTTATTTCTTGAGTTGTGGCTACAATCAATTGAACATGTTGATGCACCATTGTATGTTGTTGCAGGCCAAACTCCTCAAGTTGAAGTTGTTGTTAGTTGCGAAAGATTATTCAGGTGTCATCTCTGAGTCAGGTTTTATGCTCAAAGAAGACGAGAATAATTTAGAGGCGTTGCTCCTACGTGGTCGTGCCTACTATTATCTAGCTGATCATGATGTCGCTATAAGGTTTGTTCACCAATAACATCTTTGCCCATCTATTAATGAAGGAAAAATAAAGAGCAAAGACATAAATAAACATCACATCTTGTAAAAACTGTCTTTATATGTCATTGATTAGCACTGCATAAACGTGAAACATTTTGAACGTTTACGCAGGCATTTCCAGAAAGGTCTCCGCCTGGATCCAGAGCATAGTGAATTGAAGAAAACATATTTTGGATTAAAGAATTTACTCAAGAAGACTAAAAGTGTAAATCTCGTTAAGCTTTCGTTGGAGCATAACAATGACATCCAATGTTACTATATAAGTTAGTCCCGGTTGATGGTGTATTTATAACTGGAAGCTTTTATGCAGGCAGAAGATAATGAAAATAAGGGTAAACTCCGTCTGGCTGTGGAAGACTACAGAGCAGCCATTGCATTGGATCCTAACCACGTTGCACACAATGTACACCTTTATCTTGGTTTGTGTAAGGTCTTGGTAAAGCTTGGTAGGGGAAAGGATGCTGTAGATAGTTGCACTGAAGCGCTTAACATTGATGGGGAGCTTGTTGAAGCTTTGGTTCAGGTTTTGTTTTGTTTCCCTTGCCTAATATTTCTCCAAAAGCATTATAAAGGTTTATAGATTTTCTGTTCATGATTATATTTGATAACTGTATTTTTCAACAGGATGATATAAAGTATTTAGTCAAAACTTATTTAATTGCATAGACTTTCCTTAACTGGGGACTGTGTTTTTCAGAGAGGTGAAGCCAAACTTCTGACTGAAGATTGGGAGGGCGCTGTGGCAGATCTAAAATCTGCGGCTGAGAAATCACCTCAGGTTTGTCTTTAATTTTGATTTTCGAGAGAAAAAGAATGTTTGCATAAATAGATGCATCTCGTGAGTTTTTATGGGACTGGTTTTGCAGGAGGCTTTTGTTTTCTTTAATCAATAATTTGTTGCATAAGACATATCAAGAATTTATAGTTGTTCACTCCCTACTAGGATATTAAAGAAATATATTTAAGAAAAAGTCTATCCTTGTGCATTTAGATTTTACAATCTTTAGTATTCTGATTGATTATATTCTAGATAACGGCTTGCCTCAAGTCTGTGGGGAGCTGATTAATAATATTCTGATGCAGTCTTTTTTAAAAATCACTAAGATTAAATGACTTTCTGATGTTGATTGATGGCATTTTGTGGGCGCTGGATGTTTCACTCTACCTTTCTAATTGATATATAACATGCTATATTTGTGTATAAAGTCGCTCATGAAGTCCTCACGCTTGGACTATTGAAAAGCTCGCAGCTGGCTCCGTTTGTGTGAGATGTAAAGAGCCAAAGTCCAAATCTGTCTCAATTTTTTTGTTAAACAAGCCTAGCCCTAATTACATATCAGGCCTTTTGCTTGGCTCATATCAGGCTTCTTATTCTCTTTCTATTATTCCTTATAACATACTATAAAGCGTGGAGATGTTTTTCCTTCTATGCAATACTGATAGTCTTCACATGGTTGATGTTGAGCTGGTTGTATATTTCAGATTTCAGTTTTACCTGAGTTGATGTTGAGCTGGTTGTATATTTCTCAATAACTCTGATGTAGATATGTTAAATCAAGCTTGTGCTGTGCTAGAGCAAAGGAAAAAGTTATATGAAGCCGAGCCAAACACATAATATTTGGCTTGGCCCAGCTCACTTAAAACCTCAACTTAGATGCCACATTATTGGGGAATCATTCGTTTATAGCATTCATCCAACTTTTATTATAGCTTGATTGTAGGATATACTAGTGTGCCTGATATGGTTTCTATTTTCTTTGAGCCTGAAACATTGTTCAATTTGGTCTTTAGAGGTTAGACCATGTTCTTTTCCTCTCTGATGTGGTTTGACCAGCAAATTAAACCTCATCCTATAAACACGTCGTCCACTTACTTACTACATGTAGTTCGTAAGTGGCGTTTACTTAAAAACATGTATGTTTGTATATTTAGGCGAGCCCCATTTTACATTACCTAGCTTCCAATTTTAGTGTGTTATATTTTGAAATTTCAGTTGTTTCGAGACTAGTAAAGTTTGAATAATATTGTACATGCCTATACTATACATCAGGATATGAATATACGTGAACCATTGATGAGGGCTGAGAAAGCTTTGAAGTTGAGCAAAAGGAAGGACTGGTACAAAATTTTGGGAGTTTCAAAGACTGCGTCTGTAGCAGAGATTAAGCGGGCTTACAAGAAGCTTGCTTTGCAGTGGCACCCAGACAAGAATGTTGACAATAGAGAAGAAGCAGAGGCCAAATTCCGAGAGATTGCTGCAGCATATGAGGTTGATTAAGTAGAATCAGTCCTGTCTTATTTGCTATTGTATTTATTATCGCCTTCCTGTGCTCGGAACTGTTGCTACATTCAATGATTTTGTCAAGCCTCACCTTTATGTTTTGCAGGTTCTTGGGGATGAAGAAAAACGTACCAGATTTGACAGAGGTGAAGACATTGAAGAGGGTATGGGGATGGGTGGTGGTGGTGGTGGATTTAACCCTTTTGGTGGAGGGGGACAGCAGTTCACATTTCACTTTGACGGAGGGTTTCCTGGTGGTGGCGGATTTGGTGGATTTTGACACGCGACTTTGGGATTATTTCAGCAAGGAAGTTTGAAGTGCTGCTGTTTTCTCTTGTAGCGCAACTTCTATTCGACTAACTGCTAATGGGTACGCGGTGTGGTGAAATATCTTTGGCCATTTTTCAGATTTGTTGTTTAGAACACAAAAGTACTCCCTGGAGAAAGTTTTGCTGTTTATAAATTTTACTGAGGTTGATGAGCCCTCGTTTGGTTATATCTAATGTTTCATACTATAATTTTTATGATGCATTCTGTACTCTACTCCAGCAGACCATGTATTCTGGTTTAGATAATTGAATTTTATTTTCAAATCAGAAAGCAAGTTAACAACTTAGGGTAGCCCAGTTTCAACCACAAGGTAGCATTCAGATCTGATGCCCGGAGAAAAAAAAAACAAAAAAACATAGGCCCAAATTTTCATCTCTCTGCTATCTTAGCCAAGCGGATCTGGCAATAGCAGAACTCAATCTGTGTTCTTTCGCCAATTAACTCTTTCACCGACTTGCATGTCTTGCTCTTAAATCTTTATGCTGTAGCATATGAAGTAAAGAGTTGTCTGGCATTTTACCATCAACGAAGCGGATGAATCTGTCTCCACAGGGCTCTGCTAGTTGAAATTGGATTATCTAAGAATTCAACAATTCCTGGGACTATGACAAAGTTTCAGATTTATATATATGTATATATACACATAATTAATAGAGAGAGAGACTTGTACGCTTTATAGTAGAAGTAAAATTGTTTAATTTCAATGAAGATGATAGCAGCACTAGTACAAAAAATTCCAATCAATATCAATTACTCTCAAGTCTCAACTCATAAGCAGAGAAGCAGTGACTGAAACTGCAAAGAATAAGACATTCAGTGCGCAATGATTCAGACTCATAGAAGCAGAAGAATCCGCAGAATTATCATCATCAGAAGCATCTGAAGCTTTCTTTCTCGGACCTGATGGAGCCGGTGCTGGCGAAGGACTCCCGAAAAGATCCAATGGAAGGAGCACCTGATCCACCTGATACACAGCAAGCTTGCTATCTGTATATATTGTATTAGCCACTGTTGCATTGACAACCCCAGTTGTTACATTGACTTGGTTCCCGGATGTCGTCACATTTAGCGGGAACTGCCCGTCTTGACTGTCACCGGCCTGTGTACGTACCGGATTGCTAACAGTTTGGAATTGAGACATGGAGATGACAGCAGGGAGGATATGAAATTGTATGAGCTGGACTTTTTGCTGGTCAGTGAGTGAGTTTAGAGTGCCTGATTTGAGGTTAGCAAAGGCATTGTCTGTTGGTGCAAATATAGTTAGGCCTTGGTTGGAGTTTTTGAGCTGTGTGTTGAATTGATCACCTACTTGAGTGCTCTTTAGCAGCCTAATAAGGGTAGTGAATTGACCTGCCTTTTCAAGGATTCCAGTGATGTTGGTTGGAGCTGAGGGCGCCGGAGCTTGTGCAGGGGATTGCGCCAAAATTGTGGTGAAATGGAGCAAGAACACCACAAGAACTAAAAATGGTGAGAGAATTGGCTTCAACATTGTTCTTACTTGGACTTTTTGAAAGAAGTAGAGAGTTTTTATTTTTTTAATTTTATGGGAGTTGCTAGGAAGGAATGTGGGGTTTTTATGGAGGGAATTGAAATAGGAATGATTGTGATAGTTAGGTGAAATGTGCATTTTAAGGTACTATAGGGCTTTCTTGGCAAGGCAGAGAAAGAGATACAGAGTATTATAATGTTAAAGTAGAGACTGCTTTGCTAAGCAAGGGAAGAGAACACAGCTGGGTAGTTGATTGTAGACTATTGTGGGCTTGTGGTTATAATTGATATGTCTTTTGTGTGTGTGTGTATGTGTATTGTTGGTGTTGTTGCTTAGAATAGCCTTATGAAGAAACCTTATTCTTCAAGTACTTGATACACTGTTTTAATGATGATGTTGAGGTGGTTATAATGGTTTCCACTTCATGGGTCCTTGTTTAATTAACAAAATCTACCGTTGCCATGTCAGATTTATATAGTTAATTTTGTGATTATGTTTGAATTAAGTATGTTTATGATGGGAAGCAAGAAGATTTTTTTACTTAATCTGAGATGCAATTAGGTGCACAACAACTCTAATGGTTCATGTAAAACATGGTCATAAATGATGGTTGTGATGTAATATCTGCTGATAAGTTTTGTCACTTTTGGTGTGTTTTGTTTTTGGACATGCCTAATTTGTAAGTAATAGATGGTGCAGATCTAAATTGGGTGCCATTTTGAGCATGATGATGACAAGAACAAACACTTCACAGGTTGTGTTTTTCTTCACCAACAAAACTTATTTGCTTGCTTCTATCATATCTTTGTGTTGCAAGTTCAAATCAGTTGCTTTTAATTGCCATTACAGCATAATTGAAGCTCCCTTCTCTATAGCATCTTTCACTTCATTTTTGTTTTGCTATAACTTGGATGTGAGGCTTTTGCCTATGGCAATGAGGTGGGTACGAAACGGGTTCACCTATATTCATTCTCGTCCCGTTTAATTTTTTTAAAATACCATACTCTTCATGGATTGCATTTTCATAAACTATATCCGCTTCATTAACAGTTTACTATACCCGTGCCCATTAACATTTAATTCTTAATGTCATCTTCATCTTAGATAAAATTAATTGACAAAAAAAAAAATCTAACATATGAACCTCTTTCAACTCATCCAACAATCGAACTCACTCCTTTTTTTTTGTATATAGACTTATAGTTGACTGTTCATATTATCTTGGTCTTAGTTATCGAGCCCCATAAAAAAAAGAATGAATAATAACTAATAAAATATTTAAGATTCATATGTAAACGGGGCGGGGCGGGCGGGTCATGACGGGTATTTAACAAAACTCGTACCCGCCTCATAACCCTTGACGGGTTCAATTTCTTTTACCAAACCCGACCCTATGAAACAAAAGGCTTTCCTAAACCCTTAAATAAAGGGGCGGAATAAGGCGGTACAAATTGTCATCCCTACTTTTTCCTCGACTAAATCACGAGACTCGTGCAAAACGACTCTTACATTAATCGAATAAAGTTCGAATTATTTCCTATGAATTATTTGCAACTAGTTAAAATTATAAATCAAAGAACTTAGTGTAAAGCAACTCTTACATGAATCGGATAAATTTCAAACTATATCTGTGATGGTGGCAACAACAAATTATTTGCACCTAGTAAATATTGAAATTGAAACCTCGTACTTCTTCAAGCACGTGACAATTGTACCAATTGGGTCATTAATCAGGTTTTAGCGGGTTGGGCTTCTGATTGAAACCTTAGCCCATACTTAACACCTTCTCCAGCGGCCCAACTAACATCATGGGTTTACTCGACATACCTGGGCTAGGCAGTAAGGTAGTCAGAATTCCGATTTTATCTGGTAAAATCTTACAATTTTGTTACGATTCTATTACGATTCTGTATAATTTTATTACCTAGAATCCTGATTTTAATTGCCTTCACATTGTGGGTACATTGTTTCTTACCTTCTTGGTAGACATTCAAGTTATTCAACAGAAACATATTTGGCCCCCAATATATATCTCACAATATTATATAGATATATGGATCACCTCCCATATGCAATTTCCCATGGAAGATAATGAAGGTAGTGAAGTTTTGATAAGGTCACAAGCCCTGTTTTCTTGTTGTATTCTATTTTCTTTCCTTTCTTCCTCCACCTGAGAAATTAATTGAAATTAAAGGCTTTGGAGAGAACCGAGGGCAATTTCGGGAGTGTACTTTGAACGTTAGCACTTCATTTTTCCCTCTCTGTCTCGTCCCATTTCCTATTTTTCTATTCTCTCACTTTTCTTGATATTTTTACAATCTTTGAAAGAAAGAGAGAAGAATTTATTAATATAATAAGTGGATTTAGGAATTTTAGAATATGATGTATATATATTTTTTCACTCTATTGAGTAAAAAGACGAATATCTTACGCTCATTATTAAATCTCTTAAATAATAATATTTCAATTGAAATTTTGTCCTTCATAATGAGATCTTTTAATTTTTTATTTTATTACACCCTAAATTTACCTAAAGAATTTATTTTTCCATTAGTATCTTGATTAATTTTAATTTTTTAAAATTATTACTCCCTTCGTCCCATAATAGTTGTTTAATTTGGATTTTTTAACATTTTATTGATTTGGATTGATTAATGCGCAATTTTTAATTTTATCCTTAATAATATAATATTATGATAAAATTTGGTATTTGTTTAAAATTAATTAAATGAAATAAAATTTTAAATTACACTAGAATTGGTACCGGGAAACTAATATGGGAATAAGGCATTACTATTTTTTTTAAGTCAACTAAAAACTCCTTTTCAACTTTGAATTTTTTGTAACGCCGCAATACTGATGTCCATACCGTCCACGATGTGTACCAAGGCTTTGCAAAAAGTCAACTATCACTCCAAACCAAAACTTTTTATTTAATTTATTTCAATAACGGTCTCATGATCTCATCCAAAAACAACTTTCACCCAAAAGTTTGATCTATTACTCAAACAAAGAACACACAGAGAGAAAAGAACAGAATATATATATATATATATGTGTATATTGACATGGTCTTACAATGAAAACAAGAAAAGAAAAAGGGATTTATAGTGAGTCGCAGAAAAAGAAGCCGACCAATTTAAGATCCCTCGACAAAACCATATATGTAACATGACTTTCTGAAGAATATATATCTATCTATATATGTATGTACACGTATATTTGACATAGTTATACAATCATCATGATGAATACAACCACCACTAACACCATGATGTCGCCATCGTCGGCGGCCAACAACGGTCAATCGCCTGGTCTCAAGACTTATTTCAAAACCCCCGAAGGCCGTTACAAGCTCCACTACGAGAAGACTCAACCTTCAGCCCTTCTTCATTATCCCCATGGAAAGACCGTTACTCAGGTAATCAATCAATATTGGTAAGCATAGTTTCTTGGAAAACCCCATTTTTTGGAATCAACCCTTTTTGTTAAACCCATAATCTGAACTGGGTTGCGAGTTTTTTTTTGGTTAATTTTGTTTGTTTTCGTCTCAAGGTACTTATTTTATAGGTCATTGTTTGAGGTTGATTTTTCAAAATCATTTTTTTTTGTGTGATTTGAAAGACTTGGAAATTCATGGTGTCTCAGTCTCTGTCTCAGCTACTTTATATTTTGGTTAGTCCACCTTTAAACTTGAAGTTTTGCCCTCAATTTTTGCAATATTTATATTGCAGATTTCTTCGGTGATTCTTGTGTTTTTATGAGTACCCATTTGTTTGTAGCAACATTCGATGCTTTTTTGGATTTTATTTATTTTTGAGAGTTAAGGAACTCAAACACACCCACAGAACGTATAGGACTGGAACCTCGACCTCTCCCAATTTGGGGAGGATTGGAAATATCATTAGACCACAAAAGTTGTGGAGCCAGGATTCTTTGTCAGAGGGGAGTAATGCAATAATAAAATTTTACAATAAAATCAATCAAAAATTATTCAAACTTGAACAGTTGTATATTATAGTTAAATAAAGAAAATTCAATACACCATTGATGTTGCCAAAAAAAAAAAAATACACCATTGATGATGATTACATGGTTGCCCTCGACGGTTTTTCATCTTTTGAAAACGTTGGATGATAGCAAAAAAAAAAAAAAAACCATCCCTCAACTCAGTGTTTTGCCATAGGAGAAAATCACAAAAAAAAAAAAAACAATTTGGTATTCTCCCAAAATGGCCCAATTTGATTTTTGTTTCTTAATTGTGGCAAAGAAAAAAAAAAAAAAAAAAAAACAGCCCACCAAACTTACATGTTTCTCAAGTTTAGGCCAAAATACACAAAACAAAATTAAAAACAGCCCAACCAAACCGGCCCTAACGTAATTAGTTTTTTTCTTTTTTTTGTCTGGGCAAATATAACAAAAAAATTATTTTGAGGAGGGGTAATTTACTAATTTTTGAATATCAAATATATAAATATATATATTAGTAAAAAAAAATTTGAGGGGCATGTGCCCCCTGAGCCTAAGCTGGCTCCGCCACTGGACCACAAGGCCATTGGTAAACACACACCCATGCCTCAATTGATGCTCAAACCTGAACCTCCCATTTGGGACGAGGGACTTTGATCCTTCCTATATAACGTTTCATTTTTTGGGGGTATTATTTCTTGTTCTTTTGGTATCAATTGTAAATTTGTAGGTTTTTGTTTCTTTTTGCAATACCCATTTTGTGAAATGAACAATAAAATCCAATATAAAGTTGTTCTTGGTTAATTTTGATTGTCAGGTTACCATAGCTTGTCTCAAGGATAAGCCTACGTTGTCGCCGATGCCAACATCATCAGGCATTGGTGTAAGCAGTGGTGTGAGATCAGTAGCAGCAAGGTTCTTGGGTGGAGGGAGTGGTAGTAGGGCAATTAGTTTTGTAGGAGGGAACTGTGGCAGTAGGTCTGTAAGTGGGGCTAGTAGAGTGGGATCCTCGGGGGCTTCAAGTTCGAATAATCTCATGGGAACATCAAATTTCGATAGCAAAGGGACTTACTTGATATACAATGTTGGTGACACAATTTTCATTAGTGATTTGAATTCTCAAGATAAGGTAGTTTGCTGTTTCTGTGCTTTTTTCTTTTCATACACTATCCGTGTGTTCAATTTACATTGGATTTTGAGAGGGTTATTTTTATGTAGGATCCTGTAAAGTCTATACATTTTAGTAATTCCAATCCTGTTTGCCATGCATTTGATCCTGATGCTAAAGATGGACACAATTTGGTTATTGGATTGAATTCTGGAGATGGTAATTTTTTCTATTTTATTTTATTTTTAACGCATTCGAGCTGGAATTCCAACAAGGATCTTTAAGATTTCCTGAATTATAGTTTCGTTTGTTTTGTAGTCTATTCAGTGTCACTGCGACAGCAATTACAGGATGTTGGGAAGAAGCTTGTTGGCGCTCAACGTGTCAACAAAGATGGTTGTGTTAATAATAGGCAAGTTTTTAACTCAATTATGTTTGCCCTTGCAATGAATTTACAAGTTTTTTAAGTGCTTACTAGTTACTATAGTGATTTCTGAATAATTTATAAATCTTTCTCTGGATGAAACTCTATGGAGCATTTTGTTAAATATCACACTTGATGCCTTTGTACCTGCATTTAGCTCTGCCAATTTCTTCCGGTTCATTGTCTGGATATCTTTAATGGGATTCTATGCTTTTTGCTGAGGAATTATTATGGACTAACTAACCAACTTAGAGAAGATTTGATTGTACTGTCCTCCTGGTTATCTGTGTGCTACAGATATAAGATTAGGAATTTTCCGAGGTTATAATTTGAGAGAAAACCTAAAATTGTTCATTGGTATTCAGAAGCTCCTTATGCAGAGATCAAAAGTTTTGGCTTCTATGATCTGGTCCAAACTTCAGGGATGACAAAGGTTTGATGATTGTGTGGTGCTTGCTCAGGATGAATTCGAATCATATGCTTGCTTTAGGTCTGATCAGTACATCAACTGGTGCTGTGTTTCTTATCTTGAGACATTTTCCCTAAGTTCTTTCGGTGCTGTATTAAAAAACCATTTAGCACATTCATATCTATTCCTAACTTAGTTCAAGGTAAATGATTTGATCATAAGACCAATCTGTGCACTACAAATTCCCATCCATATTGGTGTCCATGCCAGGACTGTAGTTTCATACTCTGATTAGCAGCCGAGACTGCAAACCGCGTTGCAAAAGATTTTCCAGAGACAGTTTCTTTGAATGGTAATTGAAAGGCCTACAGAGGACCCTACGAAGCACATATGGTACTTCCGGTTTTTATCCTCAAAAAGCAAATTATTTTTGTTTTAAAACTCATAACCTGTAGTCCAAAAGCTTCAGCTGTTACATATGAGATATGCTGCCACATATATTGGCTTCTTTGAATGACTACCATTATTCACTGTGGTCTACATTGAAATATATGGAGAACTGTCTTTCTGGTTGCTTGACTGATTCAATAATCTGTTGGTTTTTAAACAGCCGCTGTACAAGTATTGCGTGGGTGCCTAATGGTGATGGCACTTTTGTTGTTGCCCATGCAGATGGAAACTTGTATGTGTATGAAAAGGCAAGTTTTAGATATTATTGTAATTCTTTGTACTCTCTTCCTTTAAATTTTATTTTAAAATTGCCTTGTGAACTGAATTACATGTTTTATAACTTCTGTTTGCAGGGCAAAGATGGTTCTGGTGATCCTTCATTCCCAGTTATAAAGGACCACACTCAATTTTCTGTTGCACATGCACGTCACAGTAAGGTACCGATTAATGCGTTCATGGTTCTAAAAGTTTTTTGGATATACTTCTCTTGTATAAATAAATTTTAGAGTAGACATGGTGTGTAAGAACAAAGTGACCGAAAAAAAGAAAAAAAAAAAAGGAATTCATGTGGCTGAAGTATTCTTTGGAGAAAAGCAAATGATCATACTGGTACATAAAGACGGATATAAGTTAATTTCCTGACAATTCTTGTTGTTTTATGCAGAACCCCGTTGCTAGATGGCATATTTGCCAAGGTTCAGTAAATAGCATCACTTTCTCAGCAGATGGGGCTTATATTGCAACTGTTGGAAGAGATGGTATCATCTTAATCTGACTCTTTTGTTGTTGTTTTATCCTACCAGCTGTTTTTCTTCTTGTCTTGCTTTTATTTGTAAGTGACATGCGTATCTTAGATTACTTAATGAATTTAGGTTATCTACGGATATATGACTACAAAAATGAGCAACTTATATGCGGAGGCAAAAGCTATTATGGTGCTCTATTATGTTGCGCTTGGAGGTGAGAAACTTTACTGGTTTTCAGCTCACAAGAAATTATTGTTTCATTCAATAACTCTCTCTGTTCTTAGCGTAATCTTTCTTTAAGATAAGGATGCATTCTTCAATGTGTATTTTTGAAATATAAATATTAGACCCTTTTTCAATTGAGGACTCAAACAGCATGGATGGAAAATACATTTTGACTGGGGGTGAAGATGATCTAGTTCAAGTTTGGAGTATGGAAGCCCGGAGGGTTGTAGCATGGGGCGAGGGACACAACTCGTGGGTAAGCCTCAATTGATAGATGATCGCTCGTAGTTATTGTTTAAGACTCAGGGGTAGCTTACCCGTATGTTTACCGGAGGGTGGCAGGTCAGTGGAGTGACGTTTGATTCATATTGGTCATCACCGAATTCAGATGGCGAAGGGGAAAATATCACCTACCGGTTCGGTTCTGTTGGTCAGGTATCTTATCTAAGTCGCAAAATTTTGTCAAAGATGGCTATGTGAAATTTCATTTTATATTGATGCATTTTCATGAACCTTTTTCCACAGGTTAAACTTTCTTTATTCCAGTTTCAAATTACAGACGTCAGTCAAATTTCTGCTTAGTTTCTATATTCACATTTTTTTTAATCTGACGAGCTTCTTCTTCTTCTTCCATATAAATTGTTTGCTTTGAGGTCTACATGGTTTATTTTCTTTCTCACAATTTAGTGTTATGAAGGACACACAATTGCTTTTGTGGGACCTGGAAACGGACGAGATAGAACTGCCACTTCGCCGCCCTTCTGGTGGCTCCCCTACTTTCAGCACCGGAAGTCAGTCATGCCACTGGGATAACGCCGGTCCTGTGGGTGTTCTACAACCTGCTCCGAGCATGCAAGACGTTCCCAAGCTTTCCCCATTGGCTGCACACCGCATTCACACTGAACCCCTCTCGGGTTTGAATTTTACTGACGAATCCATTCTCACTGTCTGCCGAGAGGGGCACATAAAAATTTGGATGAGACCTGGTTTTGCAGAAAACCAATCAGGCAACTCTGAAACTGTGCTGAGTACCAGTCTAAAGGAGAAGCCTTTGTTGTCTGGAAAAGTAAAAAAAAAATGAATTTATGAGGAAATAATTTACCCAGGACTGACGAAGATTCGACCCAATTGTTATCCTGGAGATTAACCAAGAGAAAATAATTATATTTAGGGATGAAAATCAGAAAATGCCATTGTTGGCATGAGAGAAAATGTCACCACCTTTAGGTATGAAATAGCTGTCCATAGGATTAAACTGATGAGAATAGTCGAAGTTATTTCGTTGAAATTTGTCATATGTTGAGTTCTTCCCTGATGGTTTCAATTTTCTGCTTATTTATTGGTGGGTAACAATTTTCTAAAGGCACGCCCCAGTTATCGTTCTAATAGGAGCTTTAGATGTGAAAGGAGATATTAAACCTATATGCCATATACATAAATATATATGTACAAAAAAATACTTGGAAGATGGAAGTATCAAATCATACTGAACATAAAGGAAAATATGAGATCTTTAATTGAATAAAATGTTAAAAGGTATTGTTTATGAATTTAGCAACTGAAACTCTACCAACTGGATCCCGAAGATACTGTACATTTTAGAGAGCAACATAAAAACAAAATGTTTTCTGAGATTTACACAAAATTTGGCCTATATTCAAGCCGGATCATTTTCTTCTTCTGCTCTTTCTAATGGCATGAATGCACATATCAACTTCCGCGCTCAGTCCCTGAGTTCCCAATTTCAGCTTCATGGGAATTCGCTTCTGTTTGAGGTGTACGTGAAGTTTCAGGCAATGTTGTCGTGTCTTGTGAACCCTGTTGCTGATTTTGCCTAGTATTTTGTGAACCGTGTTGCTGATTTTGCCTTGAATCCCATCTTCTCCTCCATTCTGAGAACTCATGAATGACAGAAGTCCCAATCATTGCACCTCCGAAACCAGCAAGTGTGGCAAGGAGAATTGATAGAACGGCCTGCACTTTAAGCTGCAGCTCCAACGCAAATTATATGGAAACATTTGGTGTTAGAAGGAACCTCAGCAAGATAAATAATGATGATATCAAGCATAGCAACTTTTACCAGCATGTAAAAAACATGAGCAAAGAGCAGAACCAGCGCAAACTGAATAGCTGCATATACCCAGGCGTATCTTCTCTTTACTAAACACAAACACAAAGTGCAGAGAAATCAGTAGTACATCGAAAGATGATTAAATTAATGCTCCCAAAAAAGTTTCTGACGACATAAATATAAGTTCTAGGTACCCATAGTGGTTGATGTCATGGATGCAAGGAGACCCAATATGCAGGAAAATGGCAGAGATATCGCAATAGCACCAGAGCCCATTTTCGTGACCTGCCAAGAGAGACTGATATTAGGAACATTGGCGGGTTTGCAAGACCTGTATCTAGAAGATGCTTATCTTACCAAAAGCTGCTCTAGAAAGCAAAAGTAAGCGAGCATGCTGACAATGACGAGAACGGGAACATCCTGCCAAACCCTGACAAAAGTTGCAAAAGCACAATTTCAGGCAAATTGTCCCCGCTTAAACTACACTAAATTTATTTCTTATTCTTAAACTATAATAAAATACGATAGTTGATGTTTTTGCAACCAGATTTTGAGCTAATCTCAAATGAATAATATAGATTTTCCACATGGCATAGTACTAAGGGGATTGCCACATTTCCCATCTGATTTTCTTATATCTTCAAATCATGAAATACGCTAGGTATATATTACACCTATAATAATAATTAAAAAAAAAAAAAACTATTGTAGGGAATGGAAAATCAAAACAACACAATGGGCATAATAACTGCCTCAATACCAAATAATTGCAACGATAAAATCATTTACTTACCTGTATCCAGTAACTTCAGCTTGCCCAGCTCCAATTCCTCGCATGTTACGCTGCTGAACATTTTGAATACGTAGAAGAGTGACAGGAAGGTTCTTAACCTCTTGCTTGCATACCTCACAAGTCTTGTTACCTTTGATGCTAAACCATTTTACAGCGCATTCTTGATGAGCCAATGCCAGCTCACCTCTGCAGCTACATTCCATCTTGAGGGTGTCACCACCCTCCCCCAGTTCAACCAAGCAGATTCTACAAACAGCTTCTTCTTCAGGAATATTTTCACCATTTGCATCTGAACCAGAAGACCTTTAAGGCATAGGTTGGTTATCGCAATTTCCAAACAGGTTTGAAAGTCACAGCAGAAGATGAAAATGGGAAGTAAAGTTTAAGTCCCGGCATTTACACTAGAACAAAGACTTGTTTCTATATTGACAAAAAGATTTGCCCAGATGCTATAAATGTTGAAAACAACTTGCACTGAGATAACATCTTAATCATTACGGAGTGGTTTCTTCAAAACAATAACAAAGTCTAAGATAGTGGCAGAATTATATAGTTCTGCCATCGTTACTAATTGTAGATTTGGTTGTCATTAGCCTCTATGAACTAGATCAGGCAGCAAAGCTCCTTCAGATGGAACCAAGTTCATTTGACGTCACTCTCCTTGGTAGATGGCCAAGTCAACCCAGAAAGGCCGTTTGGTGACTTTGAAAGAGAAATTTCAAGCTAATCCACACGCTGCCCTACTAAATTATATAAACCACAATGACATTTTTGGTAAACAAAACTTACCAGCATCACTTGTTGGAGTTGTGTTTGATGTGACAGCAGTTACCCCTGCCACTCGTGGAGTGGTGGGAATTACACGAAATACACCATTTGAGGCATCCATCTGCTTCATGCTGTCATATTTCTCTAACACGGGGACTGAACGTGAACGGTGAATAGGAAGATAGGTCCCACCTTTCTGTCAAATAGGAATTCTAAAGAATCAAGTATGGAATTATATAGAGTGATAAGAAGAGATGAAGTGCATATCCCAATTACTGAAAATAAAGGAAAGAAACAAGTGGGATTACATTAATGATAGGAACAACATTAGGATGTCAAAGCAGTACAGATTGAAGTACCACTTCTAGATTTTGAATTGAACCAAACTGGCTATTGAAGGATTTAGAAGGTCCACCTTATAAAGCCACATATATTGAATAAACCAGATGGAGTAGTGCCTAAACTCAACTTGACAATACAAAAATGAAAAATAAACAACAAGGTAGAAAATGCAGATATGCACAAGCAGACTAGAGGGAATTGACTCTATTCTAATTTCCAGAGTTTTGGTCTCATTGGTGTTTATATGTGCATCATCTAGCATTATTGACCTGGTAATAAATCTAATGGTGTTTACTATGGACCCACGAGAAACTATTGAACCGATAATAAATAGACTCATACTATGAATGTAGTCAAGCTAATGTATTTACAACTTACAGAAGAATTTAGAGCATCGACTATGATCCCTCCATGTGTCGACTCCGGATTCGAATGTGCAATTGGAGTAACAGGTAAAGATGATGTATTTTCAGTTTTGGAATTGAAAATCTTTGTAAGAGAAAATGTCCTTGGAATGAAGGGCTTCTCCCGTGTCCTTGCAGGTGAACCCCCCAGAGCTAGGATGGCAGCCTTTTCAATATCTGAAGTGGAATTCCCAAATTTGAAGCTTAGTTTAGTAAGTAGGCTTTTCATGGATGATTTGCCGCTAGATGGACCTGGAGACCCATTGAATTTGGCATAACTAGGGCTGGGTAATGGGGAAAAATTCACTCTTTTCGGAGTTGGAGTTGGTGATGCCGGCATGTTTATCCTCACCGAATCCTCTGTGAAGCCATCAATTGTTCTAGCAGGTATTTCTAAATAGAGAGGTGGCCTTGGATGGTGACTTGTTGGGTTTTCTTCGATTATTTCACTTGATTCTCCAGCCTACAATAAATACCATGAATCAAAAATTACATATATATATATATATATCGCTTGCCCAGTTAAGAAATGGTAATAAATCCAATACCCCTGTCAAATAAGCTGGTGAAAACTATATAACATTGTCACATGAGTTGATCATGTTTAATATCAAGAACACAATAATTGCAAACCCACTTTCAAAAAATTGAATCTATAATACGAGAGATCCATGAATCGGCATCCTAATGCAAAAACATAAAATGGTCCAATGGGAGCAAGAATTTCCAGGAACTAGTTACAGTCAAAGACTCAAAGGTATGCATTGTAAATGCCCTTAAAGCTACTTATTTCTTAAGAAAGTATAGCTATGCTCAATGATTCTGCCAAATCAAATTGCACAATATACATATATACAGAATACTAATTATAAAACCACCCAATAAGTTCTTATTATCATAGTAGAATTTTCTAATTATAGGAAAAACATATATTTAGGGATGAAAAAATAAGATCAAAGCATAAAAATCAACGAAAGAAAGGGGAAACACACACGCACACAAAGGAGACACTAAATAATATAATTCATATTCTCGAGAAAAATAGAAGGAATCTAAATAAGAACTTAGAAAAAAAATCACAACTTCATTAACAAAAATGGTGACAGAATTTATTGCAAAATTCTAAATAGAAAATTAAGTGAAATGAGAACTATTACATGTGTATATACACACACACACACATATATATATACGCGCACACATCTACCGATATACACAATATACATGTATAGAATGAGATTGATCGAGCAGAAAAGGGAAACAACAAAATACCTTCTGAATAGGGGAAGGGGGGTCAATTGTGTTATTCTCGGAAGCACCCTCATCAATTGGGTTGTTGCTAGAAGCTCCCATGTGTGTTTGTGTGTGTATATATGTATATATATGGATACTGTGTTACTATATCGGTGGATCACTGAATTTAAACAAACTCCGATGAAAAGAAACCCTTCAAAAACCTCTCAAATTTGACAAACACAGATGATGAAGATAGAGATTTGTGACAAGTGCATCCGCAGAAAAGGAAGGTAACGAAAATCGAAATTGTATACTATTCTCTCTCTCTCTATATATATATATGTTCGTGTGGAGAGAGAGAGATGGGGAGGTGGTTTTTGTAAGGAAGTGCAGCCAACTAGTACCAGTGAGTGTACTACGGGTGGGTACAGAGGAGAGAGTCTTGGCCCTTGGGGGTATATCTGGAAATATGTATCTTTTCAAAAAAAAAAAAAAATCTGGAAATATGTATCTCTCGGGAGAAATTGAAAAGCAGAATACATTTTTGACAACGCAATCGTCAGGCCAAATTTGGAATTAATAATTTTTATTTTATTTTTGAAAAAATTCCTCTTCAGTCCTAGTCCTACGTTTTACACAAAAAAATAAATAATTCTTAAAATATTTTTCTTTAGACCAATAAATCCTACTTTTGAGATTCATTTTCAATGAAATTCAAAAATAATCTCTTTGAACCGGTCCTACTTTTTGAAATTCCTTTACAACGAAGTCTTAAAATATTTTTCTTTGAACTAATAAGTTCCGCTTTAAATATTTTTTTCCACTTAAGTCCTAAATTCCTAATTTTTTTTTATCTATACCCTTACTAAATTAGTTTTGACAATAAATTTATTCAATAATTAACACATAATTTATTTTTTATAAGTTTTAGTTACGAATATTATATTACGAATTTAAAAAATAATTGATATAATTTAAATTTAATTTAATAAATTTGTATGCATAAAAAATAATAAATTACTATATATAAAGTTGAATTAAAAAATTATATTTAGTTTAATAACTTCTATGTAATTTGATAAGGTTGTAAATGAATTATTTAGTGATTTAGAATTTATATAGAACAAAAATACCAAAAGTAAGACTTTCTAAATAATCCAAATCTTATCAAATTATATGGAAGATATTAAAATAAATATAAATTTTTAATTCAAATTTTGCATGGATTAAACTATAAAAATTGAATAAAATTTTATTTAATTATTTTTATATATAGCAATTTATTATATTTTTACTAAAGTTGTTATATATGCATTCAAGTTTATTAATTTAAATTAGATCAATTATTATTTAAATTCGTAATATAATATTTTTAGTTACTAAAACAAAAAAATACAAAAAAAAACTATGTATGAACTATTGAATAAATTTATCATCAAAATTAATATACTAAGGGTATAGATAAGTAGGATTTATTAGTCCAAAAAAAAATATTTTAGGACTTCAGTGAGAATGAATCTCAAAAGTAAGATTTATTAATTCAAAAAAAAATATTTTATGACTTATTTATCTTTTGGTGCAAAAAGTAAGATTTATGAGGAATTTTTCCTTTATTTTTCCCTAATCCCACAAAAAATTTATAATTCCAACTTTTACTTAATCAGGAGTTTGAACCTAAATGGGAAAAAAAATTATGGTATATAACAAAATGCATAATTTCTTTATTTGGTTCCTTATCAGAAAATGATACTATAGGAAAGTTATTTAATAAATACACCTTCTTCTGCTGTTTTTTCCTGAATACACCTTGTTATTATATGGAGGATGTGAGCATAAAGGTGGTCCACTTTTTGATTTTATCTTTTTCTATAAGATTAGCATTGCAGTACTTTTTTATCTTTTGTTTTTTCCTAACAAAGCATTAGAGTGTATGATTAATTTATTAATATATATATATATATATAATTTATTAATATATATATATATATATATAATTTATTAATATATATATATATATATATATACCATTTTAATTCATTTTTTAATTCTATTCATTCTTATCACGTTTGGTGGCTACATGTTATGTTATGGTACGATTGCTTCTTACGGCAATTTATTTGAAAGATTTGTCCCTAACTAATGTGACAATAAAGTCTCAACGTAGAAACTGAAAATAAAAAAACATGAAAATAGTGTTTAGTATATATATATATGGATTCCTTGACGTAATCAAATTCCATAAAATTAAATAATTATCTAATTTTATTCAATTAGATAGTTAAACAGATAACTACAAAGCATGTAATGTGTGAATAATCTAAACTTGAATGGTATTCGCTCATCTTTTGTCTTAGGTATATAGAGAGGTGTAGTACCAAATGCATGTGTATATTATTATTATTATTATTTTATTGTTTCTGTTTGTATACTTTAATTTATATCTAATCATCACTACAAAATAATAAGCAATTTAATTTCAAGTCTACACAGAGTGCTAAGAGTGATATTGTGTGGTTTGCAGATTTACCTGATTTAACTTTGAGAATTCATAAATATGGTGGGTGCTACACACAAAATCATATACTTTGCCAAAACATAAATCTTAAATACCATAATCGTATATGCTTTTAACATTTATACGAATTGAGAATTGAGATTTTCCGTGATCGTCATGGTTATTTATATTGAGTATGTGATAATATTTTTTAAAGATATCACCATTACCAATAATTATTTTTAAAATATGTTATCGAAAACACGATTATAATGAATGTCACTGCTACAAAACATAGTGGAGACAGCCAATAATGTGATTAAAGACTTGCTTGTTCATATCACAGACTATCATTTGGTGAGTGAGCTCTAAATGTGACTTGATCAGTTTAATCGTCACTTTCACGTATATATAAATGTGAAAACAAAATAAAAATTAATAAATGTGAAAACAAAATAAAAATTAATTATGCGACAACCAATACTGCCTCTCAGGGAAGAAGATAATGGATGATGATTAGGACAAATAATAACATCATATATATCACATCCAACCTAGCTTGTCCGTGTCCTCTTCATTACTACTTTACATCTCTTATCATTTTCTTCAGTCTCTCCACTACCAAGTGTATGTTAGTGGTTGTGATCGAGCTCCATGCTAAGGGTATTGGTCTATGTAATGGTAATAATATTGTTGTAACGAATTCGGGTCAATATCAAAATTATATAACGGGACTTGATTATCACAATTATGAATTTTTTAAAATCTTGCACATCTTATCCAAAATGTTCTAATTGAATACTTTTGGTAACATGAATGAATAAAAATAATTTTTTTTTAGATTTAAATGAATTTTACTTAATTTTTTGTTAAAAATTAATATAAAAAATGAGTTATTAATAAATCTAATTGTGTCGTCGTTATTTCAATGTTTATAATATACTTATTATGATATTATTAAATTAATTTTAAATTTATATAAATAAAAAATTGAAATCATAAAAGATATAATCTATTTGCAATAATGTAAAATGATGTTAAAAAAGGTACATGGTTCACCACCAAAATGAATTTCGTGGTGGATATTGTTGCTCTGGTTGGGGTTCATAAAAAGATTGTCAATTTTGAGTTGTATTTTTCAATGGACATTTGATTCATCATTAGTAGACCATCTTCTCTTCGTAATTGATAAGGATGATTCTGACCCTAAGCATATCCCGATGAATTATTAGACTGATTTGTAACGTAACCGTAACGACTGGGTCAAGTGTGAGAACCGGCCCACACCGCTGTAACGCCTTGTAACGGTAACGAATACTCCAAAAATCGTTATGTAACAATCGTTACAACGAACAATGGTTGTGATTCAACAACCTAGTCCCAGACATATTAATTGGTTTGGTACCACTCCATTTACGCCTATGATAAGAAAAAACTAAACACTATATGGTTTATATTACGAGCTATAATTCACAATTGGATTATTAATTATACAGTCGTGATTACGATAGTTATAATTCGAACGACATTGTTCAGTTTTATTTTAAAATAACGTCGAATAAGTATTTGTAATTTGTGAACAATAACGATAGTAATACTTTTTAAAATTGTTGTCATATATTTTGACGATTCGGTGAACTACACAATTTAGAAGTAAAATTAAATGAAATTTTTATTCATTTAATATTAAGATCACAATGTCACAATCCAAATATATAATTTATGTTTTGCAAGTTTCCACTCTTTATCTCTAGCATGTCATGTATCTTATCCTACTAATAATAAAAATTCAAATCATCAAAGGTCAATGACTTTATAACCAAATTTATTTATTTAAATATATATTTTTTATGATCACGTTATCAAAAGGTTGTTTGCAACTGAAATTATCATTGCCTTGTTTACTTAGTTGTCCCTGTTCCCCCGTTGACTTCATTACATATATAAATCGTGGCACAACAAGAAAGGATTGTTTTGATCGTTCCGATTTAAAAGTTTTCAAAACAATGTGCTGTTAGTGTTTCATGTAACAGACTAGGGTAGGGATGGCAATGGGGCGGGTATTACCCATTTTGTCTCAGAACTCGATTATTTTTTCCCGTCCTGTACTCATCCCATTTTTGATTAATTTTTTATTTTTCTGCCCCGTCCCGCCCCCGCCCCGTCCCGTCCCGATTACGTTTTTTTTTTTTTTTTTTAATGGTAAGAAACTCACACACCACACCCAATTTAATGGTAAGAGGCTCGAACTCCTCACCTTCCCAATTTGGGAGTAAGATTATACCATTGCAACACATGTGCGCTGATTTACGTATTATTTTTCCCTCAAATAACAATAAAATCCCAAAATCAAACATAACTATAAGAGATCAAAATCAAACAATAAATCTATATGAAATCAAAATCAAAGATTTCAAAAGCATTATAAACAATCCGTCAATACATGTTTATTCATATATATATATATATTATATAGCTAATCGGAGCGGGTTCGGGGTGAGGCGAGGGTGCTCCATACCCACCCCGGTTAGCTAAACGAGACGGGATAAACGGAACGGGTTCAGGGTGAGTCGGGTTTTTTTGCCACCCCTACACTAGGGGCCCAAAAAGTGCCAAAGATTTATAATTTATACTCCATCTATCCTAGAATAACTGTTCATATTTAACTTTTCAAATTTTTTTTTGAATATTTTGTGTTTTTAATTTTGTTCTTTGAAAATATAATATAGTTTTAATTTTTAATGAGAACCATTATTTTTTAAAGTTAATGAAGAGGGATAAGTTGAAAAAATATAAAATTATATTATATTGGGATTAGAAACTAGAGACTTATTTTAAAACGGATAAAATTATGAAAATGAATATTTATTTTGAAAAGGAGAAAGTATCTTTCTTTTCAATAATAGAAGAAGCTACGTTTGACAAGGAACATTATAGTCCATGTCACCATTGAGTAGGGGTGTTAAGGAACCGAACTAGAACCGGCGGTTCGGTTCGATTCTATAGGGGTTCGGTTCCAGTTCCAGTTCCAAAATTTCAAGAATCGAAAATTTTGGTTCGGTTCCGGTTCCGGTTCCGGCCCCGCGGAACCGAATCGGAACCAGAACTGGTTTTAGCAATAAACATCCACTAATTTCAATAACAATACAAATCCAAGCTACTTTTTTTATTCCATTAATTATATATTTGGTTTTGGATTTGCTTTAATTCAAATACTCTAGATTATAATTATATTATTTTATAAAATTGAGATTTTTTTTAAAAAAATTAAATATAGAAGGAATCGGAACCGAACCGATTTTTCGGTTCGGTTCCGGTTCGGTTCCTTCCCCTTTCGATTCCGGTTCCTGTTCCAATTTTTCAAGAACCGAAACCGGTCCTGAACAGCCCTACCATTGAGGGCCCATTTATTTTAATGAAGAATTTTATAGAAACATTCGTATCCGTGTTTAAGGCACTAGCCCACCTCTTGTCATAATTAGATATGGTAATTTGACTCGATCTTATTGGGTTTCAATCGGCTCTGTCCTTAATAAAATAATTTAGGTTTAAAATTTGATCTGATCTGATCGGATTTCGATCCATTTTATCCTTAACAAAATGATTTAGTTAAACGGGTGAGGCAAATTTGGTTAAAAAAATTATAATTTGAAACGGGTTTGGGTGAAAATGAATTTTGTGGGATAGATGAGAACCCATTTGGTCACTATCGAAGAGAATATAGTTGAGGTGTTAACGGGAACAACTTTGCCTCATAAATAAACCATTGCGGCTTATTTTGGACCACTCTTGGTCACAATCCACAATTTGAATATAAAGATATTTATAGATTCAATTTTTGGAGAATCTCGGACGTGACAATTATGCTATCTTTTCCCTTATACTTATACTTTGTTCTACCCCTCGTTTTCAATATATATCATCTTATATATAAATATTTATATTGTCCTATTAATCACACGTTGCACATCTTTGCTAGTATCAAATTTGATCACTCCCACCAATTGATGTTTCACAATTTTCTTTCAAGCTTTATATTCTAAAATGAGAAACTTGTGAATTCAAAGATCTCTATGAGTTTGACATATATATGAGAAAATAAATAAACCACAAACTTATTATGTTGAGATATTGATATGTTGAATAACAGTGGTGATAATTCAGTGTTTTCGTCACTTTTCATTCAAATTCGGAAACAAAATTTTTAAACTTTTTGTTTTGGGGATATTGTTATTTCATTAACAATTTCCAAGATATTTTATCAGACTAATGAAAAAAAATACGGCAAAGTTTCTATTTTTCTTTTATGAATTCCAAATCCCAACTTCTTAAGATAAAAAGTTGCCAATTTTATGGTTAATTTTTTCCAATTAACAGCGGATAAAACTTCTGATAAAAAAATATTTTGATTAAAAAATGCCAAAAAAAATTTGTGAAGTGAAAATATGACCCTCTTTAGTTTGTATATACGATGAATTGTAATAACCAAATCATAGTTGAAATGGTTAGAACCCATGGATTTCCATGGACTGGACCGGTTGCTGATTGGGTTGGACTTCAAGTTGAAATGGTTAGAACCCACGAAGTCTGGTTTGGGCCTAGTTGCTTGTACTCAGGTGTTATAAACCAGGCCCAATCAAATCTAATACAATGTGCATATTACTACTGATATTAAGATTAATTTCACAAAACTCCCGTAATGTCTAATTATCTGTCCTATTACGCCATCTACTATCATTTTTATTATTTATTCAATATTTTAATTTATTTTCTATATTAATTGAACATGGATGAATAAGGTCACTGCACTGCATATTTCGATATGAGTATGTAAGGAGTCAGGACTAGTCTAGTGGTCGGTGTCATATTTATAATTTACTGCACTTTTGGTATTGGCCCTTATATATTCTTATATATTGTTTTATATACAAGAATAATTTGTCAAAATCATAACTTCTATTATTGGAAAAAAAAATACTAAAAAAATATTATATACTAAATATAAGTAGTTGGATGTTGAAGTCTATTTAATTAAGCAACCTAAGCATAGCCTTTTATTGACATAACTGTCTTTGTTGGCACCACATGTAGAACGCTCTAAGAATAAATTTTAAACAATTTCATGTGGAAACAAGTTTAAATATTTAATAAATACAGGTTTAATTATAACTAGACCCCTTGATATATGATAAATTATAATTAAATCTCTTATCGTTTGATAAATTACAGTCAGACTGCTTCAAGTTTGTAAGTTATAACAGATATTCTCCTACCGACGTGGTCAAATTGGTCAATGCTGATGTTATCTCTTTTTCATAAATGAAATGTCTTAAACACCCTCGAATAAATGTATTTAAATGAAATATAAGTATGAGTAAAGATGTAATTACATATTATCGGTCATTGAAAATATACACCAATCAACCATAATTTATCATATCTCAAAGAATTCACTGTAATTTATCAAACAATAAAAATTTCAATTATAATTTATCATATATCTCAAGGAGGTCTAACCATATTTAATCCATAAATAGACATCGACCTCAAATTAAAATAACCTGCAACTAGGCCACCAACCATAATATTATTATTTAAAAGAAAAGGTCAAATATGATTTAGGTGAATTTGAATAAATAGCAAAATTTTACTTTAAAATTCATACCATCAAAGAAGTTATGTGGTCATTAAGAATTAAGATTAGTAGCTTTTATCATTTTAATAACTAAGGTCACCGCAAATGTCACTCTATATATATAAATAGAGGGACAGGAAGTCATCGAATCACATTGCAAAATTCTTACAAAAAATAAGGACATAGGGGTATATTATATAGATATTATTTCCATTATTGATCATAAATAAATAAAGAGAGGGACAGGAAAGAAAATACTTTCTTTGTTGAATATTTGATTGATACTTTATTTTTATTTTTATTATTATTATTATTATTATTTCACTTTTAAAGAAGAAGATCTTATAAAAAATTTAACAAAAGAGGTTGATTGTTAAAGTTCTAGTAAAATAAAATTATAGTGGATGGGTCTAAGTGTGAAAAATATTTTAATAATAAACCACTATTAGTACTTCAGTTACATATTTATTATCACAAATAATATCAAATAAATACAGAACTTGGATATATAATATTTTTGTATTTATATATTAAAACAAAGTCTGTCCTATTCAAATGGAAGGCCTTTAGAACCCGTTTAGACCGTTTGGAAATGACTTGGTTTTCGTTGGTAGTTGTTGAATGGGGGCAAACAATTAATATTTATCTTGGGAAAATTATAGAAAATGGACTATTCTTAAATTTATTTGGTGAATAGAGACCAAACTTTTTTCAAAAGGTGAGAATGGACCAAAATCAAAACTTAATTGCTTGGAAGGAACCATTTTATTATAATGACCAAAAAACTCATATCAAAGTGTAATATTTTGTTGTGAAACTTTATATTAGTTTATTATATATTAATTCCGAAAATATTCAAAATTAAATCCGAAAATATTAAGTCCGGAAAATATTAATTCTGAAATATTATTTTTTTTGCCAAATACAACTTCAATAATATTATAGTATATCACTTATATACAAATATATATATATATATATATATATATATATATATATATATATATATATGCAATTTTACTTTATTGATAGATAGTATTAAAAAAAATTTAAATATTACAATTCCAAAAATATTAAAAATTAAGTCCAAAAGTATTAATTAAATATTGATTCCAAAATTTTTAATTCCGAAGTTTTATTTTTTTGCCGAATACAACTTCAATAATATTATATATCACTTATATACAAATATATATGTGAAACTTTACTTTATTGAAAGATAGTATTAAATTTTTTGAAAATATAACAATTTAAAAAATATTCAAAATTAAGTCAAAAAATATTAATTATGATTTTTTGTTGTTGTGAACTTTTATATTAGTTTATTATTTAATATTTTAGACCAATTTTTTTTCATATTTTATTTAAATAAAAAAAATTCATTTGAAGTATGGGTATTTTGGAGGGAAAAAAAATTGGCAATTTTTTATTAGCTTTTGATGCACATAAGAGAGAAGAAGAAAAATATTTAATTAATGTTTTTGAACTTAATATTTTATAATTAATATTTAATTAATATTTTCGGATTTTATTTTGAATATTTTCGGAATTAATATATAATAAATTAATATAAAGTTTCACCACAAAATATTACTCTTTGATATAGATTTTTTGGTCATTACAATAAAATGATCATTTCCAATCAATTAAGTTTTAATTTTGATCCCTTTTCACCTTTCGTAAAAAAGTTTGGTCCCTATCCACCGAATAAATTTAGGACTTATCCCCTTTCTATAATTTTCCATCTTTTGCCAACTCAAGGGAAGTTCATATGGTAAATTACAGAATTGTCCTTCGTTATTCTGACGTGGATAGGCTTTTATGTTCAACTTTTTATATCGGATCATCTTTGACCCGTTCAAATTTAGAAGTATGGGATTTACTTTATGAATATTTATATATCAAATGGTTACAAGAGTTATATTTTGAAATTACAATCAATTTTATATAGAGGGACATACCTAAATCTATACAAAACAAAATTGATGGGTGTCAAAACATATTCTTAATCAAAAGTTTGTTAGGGCGACTAATTCATTGTTTCTTTCTTTTTGTCTTTTTCCACCTTTCTTTCATTTTTTTGACCAACAAAAATTAATATTTAGATATCCATGATATTAATTTTGAACTGTGGTTTTTTTATATTTACTTTTTGTATGTATAGGTGGATTTATCATGTAAACTTGCTGTCACATTATTCAATATTTTCATTTTAAATTGAGTGACTGGAATTTAAATATGTTAATTTTCCTTTTCAATGAATTATAATTTTCGCTTATACTAATTTGCCTTTGAATGAATTAAAATTTCACCTGATACAAATAGATAAAATTTTGATCCTGACGGAAGGACATTCACCATGATAAGTTTCTACAGAGGCAAAAATAGTCCAATTCAACGTGGATGAGCAATGACCAAACACAACATGATAGAGATGGGTGATTTGTTTTATTCATTGCAGACCGGTTGTTTCCTCTGCAAGGGCTAAGAAACTGCTTGAATGTTGGATAGTGAGTCAATGACACACGGATATATATATATATATGTATGTATATATGGATTACCAAAAAAATTATATGCTTTTGTTTTATAAATATCAAATAAGTTAATAATTAATTTGCATATAAAAAATCAGCCACCCTAATTTATTTGTAGTTCTTAGTTTCTTTTTTTTTTTCTATTCAGTCGAACTAAAAAAAAATGCCAGAACTTTTTTTTGTTCTGTTTTAAAATTTCCAAATTTATAGTTGATCATGCAATTTCATCTAGAGGTATTTAAATTTTGATACGGTCTTTTATATGAAAATATTTTGGTACTAGCATATTGTAAAAATTATGTAGATTTAAAGAGCTCACCACAACTAGAATGAGGTGCACCACATGATAGTGTTCTTGATCAACAACTAATCAGCAAAGTCTATCAAAAGTCAAAACCATGTGAAATGTTAGTTATATATAATATAAATATTTGAGCTCAAAAATCTTCTAATTCTGCATTATTTGCTCAATGATATCTATATCCATCAACATGTAAACTTGTCAAATCAAATATTTCAGTCCATTATAAAGAATTAATTTGAGCTCAAAATATGAAGTTCTGTTTTCCTTGCTCAAACTGTTTCTCTTCTTCAACAGATACAATTGTTCTGAACAGAAGTGGTCATGGCGAGTTCTATATCTTTGGTTTTTTTCATTTCTATTGATCCCTCCATGACCATATTTATTATGTCTATGCTTTATTTTTCATAATCTTTATATTTAAATTATTAATGGTTTTTATTGAAATTTTTGAACCAGATGAGCCGAATTTCCGAGTCTTCTCTTACAATGAATTGAAAGTCGCCACTCATAGTTTTCGTGAATCCAACAAAATTGGTGAGGGAGGATTTGGTGTTGTCTACATGGTAATTATATTTATGTATATATATAGATATAGATATACGTGTATGTGTATGTTTTTGCTGTACTAAGACTGGTTTTTGGATGGACTATAAAGGGTAGGCTTAAAGATGGCACGGTTGTGGCTGTAAAAGTACTAATGGTTGAACTGGAATCGCTGAGAGGTGAGAGAGAGTTCATATCTGAAATAGCTGCTCTCTCCAATGTCAAGCATGAAAATCTTGTTACACTTCAAGGATGTTGTGTTGATGGAGCTAACAGATTTTTGGTCTATGATTACTTGGAAAACAATAGTCTTGTCCACACCTTTCTTGGTAATTATTTTTATCCCAAAATTTAAAATCCCAATTTTATTTTATCAAATTTTCGAAGTTTACATTTGATTGCTGATTAAAAATAGGTTCTGAGAAGAACAGGAGAAAATTTACATGGACACTTCGGAGGGATATTTCATTAGGGGTTGCTCGTGCCATTGCATATCTACACGAAGAGGTCGATCCTCATATCGTGCACCGGGACATTAAGGCCAGCAACATACTCCTAGATCAAAATTTTACACCAAAGGTTTCGGATTTTGGTTTGGCCAAGCTTTTCATTGATAATGCTTCTCACATTAGTACTCGTGTGGCCGGGACTTTGTGAGTCCAATTTTTGCTTCTTGTTACTAAAATTTGCCCATAAATATGTATTGATGATACACATTTTTATGTACATTGTTGCTAATGGTGTTTTGTTGCTATGACCAATGCCTAAGAGGCTACCTTTCTCCAGAGTACGCGATTACCGGACATTTGTCAAGGAAATCGGATGTTTACAGCTTTGGCGTTCTGCTACTGGAAATTGTCAGTGGCCGCCCTGTTGTGGACTTCAATTTGGAACGTGGAGAACAGTACCTCGTCGATAAGGTAACCGAAATTTGAACAATTACTTAATGTAGCATAGTATGCATTCTTGCAGAATTCTGTGGCACAAAGACTAAATATGAGATGGGATGTTTCTATAACTTTTTTTTTTTTTTTTTTTTCGAAAAAAGTTCACTTTATATAGCTTATTAGATGTGTACATATGAACACTATACATTTTTTTGAAAGGATGAACACTATTCTTACTAGCCTAGAATTGTTTATCCTGTGGATTACATTTCATTTTCATCTTAACCATTGTTGTTGCACAAATATATATATATAGAAAAAAAGTGAATGTGTGTGTGCATTCTTGCAGAAAACTGTGGCACAAAGCCTAGTTATGAGATGGGATGTTCTTGGATCAAAAAAAAAAAAAAAAACTTATATAGTTTATTAGATGTACATTTGAACACTATAGTTAGTAGCCTAGAATTGTTTATCATGTCTCGTTCCATCAAAACAAGTACAATGTGTGTTACATTTCATTTGCCTCTTAACCATTCACCTCAAAATGCACAAATATGACCGTTTTAGCAGAAGTGTGTATAGAAAAAGTATGTGTGTATGTGTGTCCTATGGTTGTGATATTTTTTTTATAGTAAATCATAGCGTAGCATGTTTATTATGGTTTAAAAGAGGGATTGTGGACAATTGTGAGTGCAGGCATGGGAAATGTACAATGAAGACAACCTATTGCAGCTAGTGGATCCACTGCTAAACACAGATTTTCTAAAGGAAGAAGCGTTGCGTTTCTTGAAGGTCGGATTGCTGTGCGTGCAAGAAACCACCAGTCTCCGCCCCAAGATGTCTGCAGCAGTGAAGATGTTGACAGAGGAGACGAATATCGAAGCTGTTAGGGTAACGCAGCCCGGACTTGTTGCTGATCTCATGGATGTCAAAATTGGCAAACATTCCTCACAAAGCCTTTTTTCCAAGGCCTCCACAAGTATCGGCTGAACAAGTGCTCTAATACCGCATATTTTTTTCACTAGCCATGCGTGCCGAATTTACAACACTGCACTCTTTGGGATGAGAGGCATGGTCTGCCATATTGAGGCTACATTGTAAAATTCATTGTTTTTTTTTTTTATGATAGGTTGTGTGAGTGAGTTCTGTATATTTCATGAAACAACACATTCAATTCAATAGATCAGTTAGCTAGGTGCTAAATATAGAGGAACAATTCTGTGTTCTGAATTTATGCCTGAAACCATAATTTTGTTTATGATTTAGCCCAATGGTACAACCTCACGAGGGGTTCGAGTCTGTAGTGGCAATTTGTGAAATGTGTGTCAATATTTATTTAACTCCGGGAAAGGAGTCATATGTCAGAATAGTAAATCCACCCGTGAAACCTCTCTTTTTCTTTGGGAATGAAATGTGATACCATCAGGTTACAAGGTTTTTGGTAAAAATATTCAGTATTAATTTACCTTATATTATAATTTATTTAATTCCTCTAATAAGAGGTATTTGGCATTTTTGATTGGCATGGTAAGCAAACTATAGCAAATGGAGTGAAGCAGAGTAAAAGAAACAGGGCACATCATTAGTCTTCAATTACCAAGTAACAAAATTTATGCATGTAAAACTATACGGTCCAATGCTTGATATACATACATATATATATATATACCCGTGATCTGATCCTTCCTATTGTTGACTGTGTCATGTCATAAATAAGTCTGATCTGAGCCTCGCAAGTTCAATATACTAACACAAGCACACAGGTTGATAAAAAAACTCCCACTGAAATAGGAACCCTTTGAAGTCACAGAATCACATTTATACATGACACAGCCTCAGTGATTATATGACTTATGAAACATGTATTTATCTGAAATAAAAAAAATATATAGTTATGATATCATCGCGGGGTTGACACATTGGAACTGAAATAAAAAATAAATCATCTAAAATTGCTAAAAATTTTTTTATAGAAAATCATCTGAGCCTCTGACCTGCGTGGTCCAAACCTATTAATGACACTAAGTTGGACCATAATTTTAACATGGTGAGCCAGCCAGCCATATATTTTGGCCAATACAATATATATATAAATTACAAACACTATACAACATATTTGAGGTACAAATCAAATTTCCTCGCAACATACCGACCATTGGTCATATCCATCAGCCAAGATTCAAGAGAAAGAAAGTATAAAAGGAGAGAATTAGAGGTATTTTGATGCATCATATATGAATTAGTGAGCATTAATATACAGTATACATACATGTATAAATTAGACTCATAACATACACGGGGCAGATATATATATATATATATATATGGCTACATGACGAAAAGCATGCCATGCATGGCTCCTCACACGCCATCCGGCAAGGCCATCAATCCTTGGATGGACTTATCAAATGGCATGCAGGGAGCCAGGCATAACACTATGTATCTCATGCATGAATATATATATATGCATGTATGACATATAAACATGTAACAAAATATGTTACTGATTTGCAAAAACCTCCCATGGCTCAATGGTCACCAGAGCCCTCCATGGCCTGCATTTAGGAAACACCATAGCTTTAGTTTTAATTTTATAGCCCAAATGAACTATGAGGAAATGTGTGTGTAATTGGGTGTGTATAATGTATATATATATATAGAAAGAAAAATAGAAAACCCTTGTAGCTAAAACTAGTCACAATCAAATAATTCCTGTTATGACCCCATTTCCACTTTCTTTTTCTCCAGCATTTACTCGGGAACCAAACAAGCACCTTTCGAGTTGTCAATTAGCCATAAAGCAGAAACTGCTGAGACCCACCTCTCCTGAACTGCCACTGCCCTTTTTTCAATGTCTAAAATCAGTAAAGCGACAAAGGGTTTTTGGTAGGGTTTTAGGAGAGAGAAGGCAACGTTTTGAAGCACCCCTCTTGTTGTTTTAGGCTCTTTCTTCTTTTTTCTAAAATCAAATGAAAAGCAAATTTAATGCAAAGTTCTCTGTTTTCTTATGAAACTGATTTGTTTGGGAGTGATTTGATGATGCACATTACTTCTTCTTTTTTTTCCTTCCAAAAGATACTACTATTCTCTTCCTCTTCTTTCCTGTCATCATTACCTGTCTTTATGTTTTTTCAACTTTGGATTGTTTCTATAGGTTATTCTGCTTAATTTGAAGTCCTAATTATATATATCTACATATATATATATATATATATATGTATGTATTAGTCTATTGCCACTTTACATCTTAAAGCAATTACTTTTCAGAATCAACAACATAGGTTGTATTCTTTCAAATCGATGCTTTACTTTTCTCTCCTTTGATCCAATCTAGAAATGAAACTGATGAATAAATTGATCCTAGTCAAATTAATCAATCAAACAATATGTAGTGGCTTATAATTGTCAAATTTTCACCAATGAACTTGGGTATATTTCTAAAAATTTTTGCCCCCTCACCTTAAATCAAATTTAGAAGAAAGTGTTCCTTATTGTGTGATGTACGTTTAGTTTTCAATTGTTTTTTAACTTCACAATTTTTTTTTCATTTTTGAAAAGCAAATTTCACAATGTTTCTTGTGACCGAAAGTAACGAATTAGTCAAGACTATGAAATTCATGTTGGGCAATTATCAAAAAAATCCTATAATTTCAAAAGTATTTAAAAAAACCTGTTGTAGTTTGAAATTCCCTTATGGTTTCATATTTGATCAATTTGTCCCATTTTTTTCAATTTAAGACAAAACTGTCCCTGAAACCAGAGGGGGGTTTACTGATTTTAAAAATATATGTTTTAAAAACAAAAAAAAAAAAATCTAATTCTTAGTTCAAATTTTTTTTTTTTTATATTTCAGACTTACATTATTTTATATTTTAACCTAATTGGTAATCGAAAATAAAATATTTCTGCATTAATTTTTTATTTCGGCTTAAATCGATTTTTTGCGTTTATAGTAAAATATAAAAAGACGATCTAATTAGTAGTTTGAAATATTTTTTTATTTTTCGGACTTAAATTTTTTTATATTTTACCCTAATATAAAAAAACGGTCTAATTAGTAGTTTGAAATGGCAAGTTTATGAAATGTGAAATTATAGAAAGGTTTTTCAAACTATATAATTGTTTTTTTGAATAATTTTAAAATTATAAGGGAATTTTATGATAATAGTCCTTTCATTAATTGTATCGATAGTGGTCAACTTTTTTTTCCTTTAAATCTAATTATCAATTAGCAATAATTATACATTTGTCACCTTTTTCATAATGCTCTCATGGGGTATAACGATACATTTACACCACTATACACTTGGCGAGTGAGATTTGAACTTTTGTAAATAGGATATCTAACTTTAATTCATGTAAAGTTGGTCTTTACGCTTTGTTTTGAACTCTATCATGTTCATTTTAATCATTATGTTTTGGCATGTCTTGTTAGGACCATTGATGACCTAACAAAAATCGTTGCGACAACATTGCCCTTGTAACTTCTAGTCCGGTCAACCAACCTTTTGAAACACAATCATTACACTTTTTTCTACCTAAATCTACTTAACTATCGACTGGAAAACCGGTTCAACTCGGCTCAGTTTAGGTAGTTTTAATTCTAATTTTTTTTATTTTTTATGATATTATATTATCACGGATTGTTGGTATTGTTACTCATTTAAAAGTGATTAGATATGACTAACGCTTGGTGTAACTTGAATACTTTTGTGTGAATAATTGGTGATACAAGATTAAGAATTGAATTTTGTTACGATAAATTTTAATTTATTAAATGACATTAATATCCAATTTATTTATACCAAAAACCCTTTCATTGGATTCCATATGAAAGAAAAATTCATGTTAAAGGGCATGGGATCAAAAAAGGAAAAAACAATAGAAAGTTGAATGTGAGTTTTGTAACAAAGTAATTATAGGTGGGGTGTGAATTATTGGATTGGATTGAAAAGAATATGAATAGTGTTATGGTTTTGGTTTGAACCTATCCCTTGAGAAAGTTGGATTGGATGGACCCCAACCCAAAATGCAAGAATCTCTTTCCTCTTGTCAGAGGCTAGGATTCATATCATATCATATCATATCATATATAATATCTATGGCTAAAAAAATGTTCGTACTACTTTAATTCGAGTCTATCTTCCACATATTTAGCATCTGAAATATTCGGTAAGCCCACACATGAATCATACATGGTCCTCCAATATTCGGAAAAAGAGGAAGAGTGTGTTTACATGCACTCATTTGTGGTTTGCCTATCAAGGTTCGCAGATCGGGTATCAGGTATCAGTTGTCCTATTGATTGTAATCGTTGTATAATGAAATTGGATTAGTATTAGAATTAGAATTATGTAACAAATATAGATGTAAACATTATTTCATATATATATATATATATAGACGACGCACATAAGAAAAGGGGAGTTTTTAATAAATGAAAATTTGTATTTTGAGTAAAAGATTTTGATTACCAAATGTGTTGAAAATCTTGTAGCAGCACCATCACTATTGCCTTTATTCATGCTAATGAAATGGGTCAACTTTGTATAGTTTTTAAATTAAAGTTGAAATGGAATTAATTTATACTACTTTTTGAAGGTCCTAGGATGTGTTTCAACCCGTATTTAGAAGCCAAGTTGAGAAAGACCATCTAGCTAGCTAGTAGATCACTACTTAGGAATGGACCTAGTCCTTAGTGGGAGACAGTTCGGGACATAAAAGCCCTGTTTACTAACAGAAAGTAAACAGGAAACATTTCTTATTTTATGTTTTACTTTTTGAAATAAAAAAGTAAAAATAAAATTACGTTTCTCAATTTATTTATACTTTTGTCATTAATAAAACGTTTCCTCTAGTTGTAAAAAAAAAAAAAAAAAACAAGAAAAATGGTACTTCATCTTTTTGTTTCCTCTCGCCTTCAAAATGACCAAATTTCAAAATTGTAAAATTGGGACTTTCATGTCTTTTGCATTAATAAGTTTAAATATTATATATAAATTAATTAAATATTTTTATAAATTAATAAATAATAATAAACAAAATAAATAATAATAAAATAGATTAAATAATACATAAAATAATTATGATAAATAAAAATTAAATTAAATATTTTTATAAATTAAATAAAAATATAATAAATAATAAATTAAATAAAAATAATGAATGAATAATAAAAAAATTAATAAATTAAATATATTTATAAATTAAATATAAATAATTAGATAATAAATAAATAAAACTTATGATAAATAATAAATATAAATAATAAATACATATAATAAATAAATAAAAAGTAAGAACAAAATATTTTTAGTAAACATAATTTCTGTTTTTTATTTTTGTTTCTGAAAAAAATCAAAATTTAGTAAACAATATTTTACTTTCTATTTTTCTTAAAAGAATCAAAATCATAATTTTACTAAGATAAAAGATTTCATATTAATAAATAGGCCCATATTCTATGGATTGAACATCAATCCACCACAAAATGAGATGACTAGGATACACAAAATAATTAATTGTCCACATCCCTTTGAAATGGAGTAGAAGAATAAGGCTATGTTTGGTAGGCGGTTTTATTTGGTCTGGTTCGGTCTGGTTTGTCTAGATTTTAAACTTATAAGTCTGTTTGATAAGCGGTTTAGTCTTACTATTTATTTTTTATTTTTTATAATATTTATTTATGTATTATTTATTTCTTTTATTTATTATTTCTTCACTTTATAATATATTTCATTAATTTATTATTTATATTATTATTTATTCATTTATTCATTAATTTATAAATATATTTTATTTATTTTTTATTATTTCATTATTTAATTCATTTTATTTATAAATTATTTATTCATTTTCAATTATTTAAAAATATTTTTTATTAATTTATTATTATTATACTCATTTTTTGTTATTATTATGAAGTATTTATTTATTATGTATTATTTATTTATTATTATATCTATTTATTATTTATTATTATATTTATTTATTATTATTATTTATTTCATTTTGTTTATTATTTATTATTTTTATTATATTTTTAAATATGTTTTATGTAATTTATTATTTATTATTATTATTTATTCATTTTTAATTATTTACGATTATATTTTATTAATTTATTATTTAGTCCATTTTTTATTATTATATTTATTTATTATTATTGTATTCATTTTTTATTATTAATTATTCATTTTTAATTATTTATAAATATATTTTATTATTATATTTATTTATTATTATTATATTCATTTTTTATTATTATTTAATTCATTTTGTTTATTATTTATTATTTACATTTTGTTTTTAAAATATGTTTTATTTAATTTATTATTATTATTTATTTATTTTTAATTATTTATAAATATATTTTATTAATAAGACCAAACCAGACGAGGTTGAACCATAAAAAAATCTGGTTCCAAAAACACCCCATTTGGTTCAATTTGGTCTAGTTCTAAATTTTGAGACCAAGTCCAAACAAACATGGTCTGATCTCTGAAAACAAAAACCAGATTAGACTAGACCAAATAAGACAGCCTACCAAACATGGCCTAAATAATCCTAACTTATGAAGTCCTATATAATGCTAACATCCTATTTACAATGTGTAGCATATTTGTGTGTCTACACATTATGGTTTGCCGTTACAAGCCCGTAATGGCCGTTACGTAATACTTTTTGGAGTGTTTGTTACCGTTACGGGCCATTACAGCGGTGTGGGCTGGTTCCCACACCCGAGCCAGCCGTTACAACCCATTATAAATCAGTATAATAATTCATTGAGATATACTTAGGGTCAGAATCATCTTTATTAATTACGAAGAGAAGATGATCTACTAATGATACAACTCAAAATTGGCAATCATTTCATGAACCCCAACCAGAGCAACAATATCCATCATGAAATTCATTTTGGTGGTGAACGATGTACATTTTTAAAAATTATTTTGCATTGTTGGAAATAAATTATATATTTTATGATTTCAATTTTTATTTATTTAAATTTAAAATTAATTTAACAATATCATAACAAGTATATCATAAATATTCAAATAACGACGAGACTATTAGATTTATTAATAACTCATTTTTTATATTATTATTTTTTTAAATAAATAAAATTCACTTAAATCTACTAAAAAATCATCTTTATTCATTCATGTTGCCAAAAGTATCTAATTAGAACATTTTGGGCAATATGTGCAAGATTTTAAAAAATTCACGATTGCGATAACCAAGTCCTGTTACGTAATCCCGATATTGATCCGAGTCCGTTACACCGCTACCGCTACCATTACAACGACCGATACTGTTACGGCGAACTTTGCTGCACATATACACATATATATATATATATATATATACACACTTATGTATAATAAAGGATGTTTCACATATTAAACAACGGCCCTGTTCCAAAGCCCAGTAGCTAACTAAGCTTGGACTCATCCCCCATTGAAACTGATTTAGTATCACTCCAGTCTCCCAGAGTCTTTTAGACAAAACCATGTCAGTGAAACCTCACAGCTAAAGGATTAGGTGTACATGGAAATAAATTTGAGTTTTCTATTTTTTTATTTTACACATAGTTCAAGTTTTCCCTAATTTATAAAAAAAAAGTTAAAAATATAAGAAAAAAAAGCTTATACATTGTACTACTTCTGTTCCATATTAGTTGTTCATTATTACAATTTTATTTGTTTCAAAATACTTGTCCAGTTTGAATTTGAATGCAATTTAACCTCACTTTCCCCAACTACCCTTCTTCCACTAACTTTAAACAAATACCGGATTCCACCATAATACTATATCATTAAGAGCAAAATTGAAAATTACAAATTAGTCGACTTAAATTAATAAAATATTAAAAAAATTAAATTGGACAACTATTAGGTGATAAAGGAAATATTAATTAATGCTTGAGACACTAAGGACAAGTAACAATGGAGGAGAGAAATTGAAAAATAAACAAGACATTGACAACATATTGAAAGAATTATCGAATTTGAAGCCCATAATGGCAACACAATTGAAACCCTCCTCACACTGTCACACATTCCCACTGCCCATGAATATATATATATATATATATATATATTAGTAGGCAATGCTCACAAAGGATCTGAGAGCAAATATTGCCGCGCCCTTAAAGGGTCCAACCCAGAATATCCACTGCAAACAATAACATCAAATCAAATTCAAAACTGAAAATTTGTGAGAAAGAAGGAAGAAGAAGAAAATTGGAGAGAAAATATTTTCTGTATTTTTTTTTTTTTTTGTATATACAATTCTGATACAAGGCTAGTATATATACAAGATTATCATTAATGAAGTAGGAAAGAAAATAATCACAGTTAATTCATCATACAATCAAAAAACTATACATGTAAATAAAATCAATGCAATAAATCAAATAATTAGTAAGGAATAATGTTGAATATGTGTTTCCTATTTTAACACTCCCCCTCAAGTTGGAGAGTGGATATCAAGAACTCCCAACTTGCCAAGCAATGTATGAAAAACGACTTGTCCCAATGACTTAGTGAATAAATCAGTAAGTTGTTTCGCGCTTTCTATAAAAATAGTTCTGAGTTCTCCTTTCTGTATTCGCTCACGAACCGTATGACAATCTATCTCAATATGTTTTGTTCTCTTATGAAAAACAGGATTGGCCAAGATGTGGATTGCTGCCTGATTATCGCAGAAAAGTCGAGTTGGTTCTGGATGAGATACCTGAAAATCTCGCAATAAATACCGTAGCCAAGTTAATTCGCATGTGATTAATGCCATGGACCTATACTCAGACTCGACTGAAGATCGAGATACTATGACTTGCTTCTTACTTTTCCATGAAATAAGTGAGTTCCCAAGAAATACGCAATAACCTGTGACAGACCGCCGTGTATCTAAACAACCTCCCCAATCTGCATCACAAAAACCTGTCAATTGTAGCTTGCCATGTGAAGAAAATAGGAGACCCTGACCCGGAGCATTTTTCAAGTAGCGTAGCACACGGTGAACAGCTTCAAGATGTGGTTTCCTGGGTTGTTGCATGAATTGGCTAAGCGTATTGACTGAGTACGTGATATCCGGTCTTGTGATGGTAAGGTAAATTAATTTTCCAATCAACTTTCGATAGTATGTCGGATCATTAAGTAATTCCCCCTCATTCAAAGCAAGTTTTAGGTTCTGTTCCATGGGAAATTTTGCAGGCTTAACACCTAATAAACCAGCTTCCTCAAGTATGTCAAGTGTATACTTTCGTTGACTGATGGAAATTCCATCCTTAGAGCGAGCTACTTCAATCCCAAGAAAATATTTCAAGAACCCAAGATCCTTAATCCGAAAACAGCTGCCCAAAAAATCCTTCACGTTCTGAATTGCCTTCTCATTATTGCCTGTGATGATCATGTCGTCAACATAGAGAAGTATAGCAGTAAAAAAACCATCACTGACCTTGGTAAATAGGGAATAATCTGTCCGAGACTGTTGGAAACCAAACTGAATTGCAGAAAGAAACTTGTGAAACCAATTGCGTGAAGCTTGTTTCAGTCCGTATAGAGATTTATGGAGTCGACAAACCAAGTGTTGCTCCCCCTGTCGACAAAAGCCAGGTGGAGGACTTATATATACTTCTTCTATTAAATCTCCATGAAGAAATGCTTTTTGAACGTCCATTTGATAAAGAGACCAATTACGAATAGAAGCAATGGCTAACAGACATCGAAAAGTTGTAAGTTTAGCAACCGGAGCAAATGTTTCAGTGTAATCAATCCCTTCTCGTTGTGTAAATCCCTTGGCCACAAGACGGACTTTATATCTTTCAACGGAGCCATTAGAATTATATTTGATCTTTTACACCCATTTACAGCCAATGGGATGATGGCCATGAGGCAACGAGACCAAACTCCATGTGCGATTTGTTTCAAGGGCAGAAATCTCATCATTTATGGCAGTAACCTATTTAGGATCTTGACATGTCTGCTCATATGTTTCTGGTTCAACCAAGTGAGACACAGTGTGGATAAATGTCTTATGAGCAATAGAAAGATTGGAGTATGAAACATACCTTGATATTGGGTGGCGAGTGCTGAACATGACAGATGAAGATGAGCCTGAAGCAAGAAGACTGGAATGGTTTACCTCATAATCCCGAAAATGGGAAGGAAGTCGGGTAATGCGAGAGGATCGTCTCGGGGTGATGATGGTTTCTGTTGCAGAATCATTAACAAAAGAGGTGGTGCCATGGGGTGGTGAAGTGGGTACTGCGGCGTTGGTAAACGGTTGGATAAAACGGGTGTTGCCGCGCCCGTTTTATGAGGCTTATGGCATGGCGAAGTCGATTCATGTATCATTTCAGTGTACAATGTATCAGCATAATGAGTCGACCATAAGAAAAAAGTGAAGGAGTTTTATCAATATCATTCAGATGAATATAATTCTGAAACATATGAATGTTGTTAATATGCTTATATTACAGCTTCTGACTAGTAGTAATAAAGGTGAGCTGAAACAAAAACAAAATAGAGAACAAAAAATTCCACCATACCATCACTTCTTGCTGCCTGTTGCACTGAGTCGCTGCCCCGAAAACATGCCTGCTTTAATAGCAACCGGAATCAGTACTCGAACAAGATCACCAAAGTTCAAGGGGAAACTTACAAAGCTTTTTTCAGGAATGTCATTCATTACCGCTCTTGTATCTACTTTCATGTCACTCCCTTCATTGCATGTTCTTAGATGCTTGATTCCTTGAAGGTACTCTACGAGTGTTTATGGCCTTTTGTTACCAAGAACGACTTGATTTAGATTGAGAATTTAAGTAACGGCCACAGGAGTAAGCACGAACAAGCTATCATCCCTGATCACCTCTCCAACAAGCAAGATAGCACTGATAACCACGCAGACGAGAAGCAATAATATAACTGACAAGGCAATCTGCAATCTGACCTCTACTCTGCAGCGAAATGGGTGGAAGAACAGGAACTGGTGCTAATGAAGATGTAACCCCACACGTTGATGTACATGCAAGTAAGGATTCATTCTTCAAAGACAATACCAGCATTAAAATCCCCTTCTCCTCCACCACAAATCCCTGTAACTATGTACATTTAAGTTGATGATAACCGTCAATCCCCATTATTTAGTCTATTTGTCACCTTTGGATAAACAAGGTTACAAGAACTGACTTTTGCCATTTTGCCCTACTATACATATTAGCTTTCCCCACAAAAATAACAAAAACCCAAAAGTATTAAAAACAACAAATTAACAAATGATCTCAACCCTTCCAACAAGAATGTTGACAAATATATATATATATATATATATATATATATTAGTAGGCAATGCTCACAAAGGATCTGAGAGCAAATATTGCCGCGCCCTTAAAGGGTCCAACCCAGAATATCCACTGCAAACAATAACATCAAATCAAATTCAAAACTGAAAATTTGTGAGAAAGAAGGAAGAAGAAGAAAATTGGAGAGAAAATATTTTCTGTATTCTTTTTTTTTTTTTTTTTTTGTATATACAATTTTGATACAAGGCTAGTATATATACAAGATTATCCCTAATGAACTAGGAAATAAAATAATCACAGTTAATTCATCATACAATCAGGAAGTTATACATGTAAACAAAATTAATGTAATAAATCAAATAATTAGCAAAAAATAATGCTGAATATTTGTTTCATATTTTAACAAAAACTTTTGCATATCCACAATAGATAAAGTTTTATTGCTACAGCACAAGTTATTTATAGAATAACAATAAATATAGAAGAGGGATATATATATATATAAATATTACTTGGTCATCCCAGACTGTTCCTTTGTCACATATCACAGCAGCTCCAAAGCTTCGAGCCGGGTTGATGCCTGTGCCGGTGATCGGTATTGTCGCCCAATGAACCATGAACACTGCAAATCCAATTGGAAGTGGTGCCAGAACCTTGTATACAATTTAAGAAAAAAGTTCCAACTGATCATTATGTGAAATGTTAGGCCAATTTGATTAAAAAACACACTATTATTTCAAATTAAAGTTGTTTTATTCAACTTATCTTTAAACTATTTTTCGAACCACATTGTGTTTTTCAGTTTTTAAAGAAAAATTGTTGTTATACCTTCAGATTGAAAATTTAACTTTTTCTGCACTAAATTTTTGTCAGTGTAGTCACATTTTTTAAGAAAGCTGCTATTGTTCGAGTTCATTACACCAGTACTACAACTGATTGCCAACCATATTCAAAACATTTTACTACTCTTTTGGTATCATCCATCTTTTTGCACTTCAATAGTGATCAAGAACATGGTTCGTTGTCGTAGTATCAATTTCAGTCGCGATAACGATAAGTCTAACAATATTGCTTTTCAAAATGAATATCGAATGATTACCGGTGCTATGTAATAATATTGGCATATTCCAAAAACATTATGATGACGCGAAAGATAAGGCGAACACGATAAGAATCAAGTTGAGTTTCTCCCACATTAGGGGGTAGTCTCCCTTCACCATTATAACTAGTCCCTTATACCAACTAATAATGGTGTACTCTTTTGAACATTTAAACAGTGAACAATAGCAAATCACATTCCTACCTAAATTCTGAAAATAAAAGCTCTACAGAAAATATCTCCCTTGTTGAGCAATTTATGTTGAATAAAAGTATCAAATCACTTGAGCATCACATTATATTAATGCTTAATTAAAACAGCAAGAACAACAATAAACGCAGGAGGAGACATAGAATAGAAAGGAAAGGAAAACAGAGGTGTACACTAAATCTTGGCACACTTAAAAAAAAAAAAAAAAAAAAAAGGCGCCAAAGCCCATAATGCAAACAAAAATTTTGACACCCTCCCTCCCTACCCACCATTACTTATTTACAGCTTTATCTCAAGCTCCCAAAATCCTCTATAAGCCTACATTTTTATTGCATTAGTCCTCAATCATTTCCATACCTAATGCATAGTAGTGCTCCTCATGGATCCCAGAGCTTTCACTGCTCCTGCTCTCAATATATACTGGTAGTACATGGCCGCGATCGCAGCACCGATGACTGGTCCAACCCAGAAAATCCACTGAAATATTAACATCAAAATAAATAAAATTAGAAAATAATTACCACCATTGGTCTTGAACTTGATTATAGAAAAAAAAAATTTAAAGAAGAGACAATTGTATTTATTTAATTGTACTTATTTTAGAGTAATTGGAAAACAGAGGAGATAAAGAAAATAAATGTAGAAGGGAGTAGTAGTTCATACTTGATCATCCCAAGCTTTTTGGTGGCCATAGATGAGAGCAGCTCCAAAGCTTCGAGCTGGGTTGATACCGGTCCCGGTGACTGGGATGGTGGCCAAATGAACCATGAATACCGCGAACCCAATCGGAAGTGGTGCCAGAACCTTTAGCTCATTTACAATAAATTGAATTTCAGATACAAAATATCCTCATTTAACGCAAGAAATAATATTCATGTTTCATATGGTTTGCAGCTGATACCGAAACAAATAAAAAATGTACTTATTCTATACCTTTTTAATGTATAGATCCAGAATTCATGTGCACTACTCGCATTAATAGTATGATAGATTCGGAAGATATTAGTCTTTTCCAAGTGAATATCAAATAGTGTAGTATTTAACAATTAGCATATTCTAAAAGCATTACGAAATCAAAACATGTAAATTCGGGTAGAACTTATATGTGTGTGTATATATAATACTTACAGGAATATGGGAATCTCGTGCTTTTCTCTTAGGATCAGTGGCAGATAAGACAGTGTAAACAAGGACGAAGGTGCCGATAATCTCAACAGCTAGACCAGTGGCTGTGCTATACCCATCAGCCAGTTCGTTGGCTCCACCGCCGTATTTGACATAGTATGTCTTCTGGAAAGCCTTCACCAACCAACAACCACATATGGCCCCCGAACACTGAGCCACCGTGTACATCAGCGCCCGGACCAGGGACACCTTTCGCGCCAAAAATAATCCCAATGTCACCGCAGGGTTAATATGCCCTCCTGCACATTTTAACACCACTATTAGTTTAATTTCCTGGTGATGTTATTCAGGTTGGTTTCAGATTAACTTTCGTTCTTTGACTCTCAATAATTGTCTAAAAATGATTTTATTTTATAAGAAAAAGTTAGTACTGTAAAAGATTTTAATTTTAGTTTTTGAAATATACAAAAAATTAAATAAGCAGATTATAAATAATTTGCAAGTAAAAACTATTTTCAAAGAACAAGAAGTGAATTATTAAAAAAATGTTATCTTATAGCTGAATATTTCAAAAAAAAATTCCAAAAAAAAATTGTACCTTTTCATTATTTTAAAAGGACTTTAATTGTTCTTACCCATATATATATGATCTCTTTCTTACTAGTGTAAGAAAATTCATACCCATCTATTACAAGTTACAACAACCGTTTGAATTTGATATTAATATTATATTTTAAATAATAAACCATTTATTTAACTCAATCATATTTAATAGGCAGGAAGACATTTTCCTCTCTCTATATATACATATATATGTATGGATTAAAGTTATAAAATGAGGAGACTTGCCAGAGATGCCGGCAGTGCAGTAAACAAGGACGAAGATCATGCCACCGAAGGCCCAAGAGATGCCGATGATGCCAACGCCGCCACAACGATCGGTATTCTTCATTGGGTCAGTCTGGTTCTTCTCCCCGATCACTGTCGACACCGTAATGTAGAGGAACAAAAGGGTCGCAACGAACTCAGCAATGATGGCTCTGTAAAAGGACCACCTTTTCAATTCCTCACCGTCGATAAGCGGAGCCGGTGGTGGGTCTTGGTAGTCCGACGACGATCTCAACTCGCTTCCCCTCTCAATGTCATCAGCCATTCCCTTGTGTGTGTGTGACTCGGAGTAATTAATTACTGTAATTTTCTTCTAACTCTGTGAAAACGTATATTTTCAACCTAACTTCTGGTAGATAATTTGCCACGCGTCCCACAAGGGTCGCAACAGTGATTTGCGGTTGTATAACTGGATTTGGACAAAGTTTGTTGCTGTTGTTCATGTTTTTTTTTTTTTTTTTTTTTGTAATTTTAAGGAAGCATTAGTAAAATTTAAAAATGTATTAAAAATAAAATTAAATCAGTCCCTCAAGTGTATATATTTTTATCATTTGGAGCCAGGGCGCTTCATTACTGTTGGAATTTAACATTAAAGTTCTATTTGGATTGATTTTTTGAAAGTTGTTTAAGATTTTTTGAAAGAAAAAACTGTATTTAGCAAAAATTTTAAAAGAATTTATGAACACTGAAATAATATTTTTAAAGAAATTAGAGTACCAGTTTCTCAAAATGACATCTTTCTCTTTTTCTTATGCTAAAAGCAAAGCAAAGGCAACATGATGACTGATAAGTGTTGGCATTGACAAATTTTGTGGAAAACTGAATGTAGCTATAAATTTTTCGACAACCCTATTTGTCAATGGCTGTTTTAAGACCTCCACACTGGAGGCTTTATAGATTAATTTTACTGCAACACATCCATATTAAAACTTCATACCTATCTCACAAACTTTCTAAGATCACCATAGATAACCCTTTCTCAAGTTTTTATTACATCAAATCATCACATTCCCATTTTCAAAGTACAACATTGCTGCAACTTTAATCAAGAATCATCAAAACAGATTCTACAACCATACTCATTTTCTTGTATTAGAGGGACCTTTCATCAGTATAGAACTGTGAAGTACAGAAGACATAATATTACAGTTAATATTTCATTCCATTTCACAAACCAAAGTATCATCAGGCAGATAAAAGTAACTACCCCTCCCTGTGTATATTCTACCTGAAAGTTCTGACTATTTTTCTAACAAAAAAAAAAGATGAAATGAAGTTGACCATCATCGCACTAAAAAAAATAGCAGTAATAAATGGGCAAAGATATCTACCAAACAAAACATCATATTGGATAGCTAGCCAAACTAATAAACTCTAGATGTGTTGATACACAACTCTACTAGTAAAGAAGTACAAAGAAGTCTCAATAGCTCTGCAAACACCAGATAGCTGTAAATTAAAGATACGGAAAACAATGAAAAGAGAGAAGTGAAATTGACCTAGAATTCATATCTGCTATTTGTGTTAGTACAAAACTGCTGAATCGACCTAATAACATAATGCTTCATGGTGGCACAAATGTACTCCATTGCGATAACGCTTCATGGTCAAACAAATTGATACATTCAAGACTTTTACCAAGATAAGTGCTTCACTAATAAAGATGCCCTACATTAAAATACACGTACGCCAAAATTCACTTCAATTAAAAGATAAAAAGCAAAGGAACTTCTAAGAAGGGTTGCTCATGGCGTGTTGGTATCAGTCATATACCGCCTTTATCAAAATTCTTACATATCACCACACCTAACTGAAACTTCCTAGGCACATATAACAGGAGTTATATACACACCAAAGCAGGTAGAGTCCAGACTAGTAATCTTTAACATAATCTGAGCAATAACAACAAAAATGATGAAGCATGCAGCATATATGACTCTGAATATCAGCAGATTAAAAACACAAACAATGACAACTTTGTTTTAAGACACAAAAATACCTTCATTGCACAAACCAATTTGAGAAATATAACTCATGCACATAAAGAACTTGCAAAATGTGGTGCTGGAATAATTATGATAAAAAGCAACTCCTATAAGGCAACCAACCAAAAGATCAACCAACTTCGCAAAACAAAAGAAATTTCTGATGTAATACTTTCTATGGCAATAGATGAATCAAAGTGTTCAGTGAACCAAAAAGAGCCTAATTTTATCAAATGGTAGTGTAGCTTGTTAAGAGACAAATAAGCTAGAGGATCACCATATTGGGACATTAAATAGAACGACAACACACTAAAAGGGGATATAAGGAAACAGGGTTCAAAAGATTTATGTCAGCCAAAAGTATAAGATCTACAAATACATGAGGGCCAAGAAGGAATGTGATGCCACTTAAGCACAATGACAAATCTAGGAAGCCTAAAAGCATTTTAGATCACATGAAATAAAAAAGGACCTACACAAGTCAGAGCCAAATATCAAAAACACACCCAAAGAAGTTGATATCCAAGGCTCTGTGCTTTACTCGGTATAATACAAAAATTTAGCCCAATGCCCCTTCTGCAATGACCCTTCTACAGTGAGTGGATATATATAATTGAAAACTTACATAAAATGTAAATATATTCTTGAAAACTAATTAAAATGCTTTGACTAATATATTTAACAAATAACAACAAAAGGAGAGACCAGTTATCCCATGTCAGAAATTCATAGTCAGCTATTGTTCCCCCAAAAGTACCCATAAACAAAGTATTTGAGACAGAAAGCCAAATGCAAAAAAACCAATCCTGCAATGTTGGTATATATGGTGTCATATATGGTGTCGTATTATGCATCAAGTAACACTGGAGGTTAGCACCTACATGAATCGCCCATTGTACATAATAATAGTTTTCCTCGTGTTTTCCCGATTAAGCATCTAAGTTAAGGAATATAAACAAGATAACAATGAATATTTGTGCGGTGAGGTACTATTGAAACACCTCCTGGAATATGAAAGGTGCTATCAGCGAACTACCATTGTCAATTTTGGCCTCCCATGAATCAAATAAACACAGAAAAAAGTTTATTTGGGATTATGAAGGCACTACATAAAAAATTTAAGTCTTTACCATAATATAATATAACCAAAAACAAGAACTCACTTCCAACATATCCCTCATGTTACAAGTAATTAGTAAATTGTCCACTAACACTACCCATAACAAGGTCACCAAGGTATTCGAATAATTTTTCCTTCCACCACCATTGGTCCATTACCCTCAATTATCAACTCCATGATTTCACAATACAAGAGTCCTGATCAAGTTCCATTAGAATTAACAATACATACATAAATATTATATATATATATATATATATATATTTTCCAAAATGAATAACTCAATTCCCAATTTCCATTACAATTATCAATCCACATGCATTCAACAATATAACAATGCATTATTTCATCCATATTAAAAAATGCGTAAAGAAAATGCATCATTAACTTAATTATCACATCTATGTTCGCATTATCACCGTCAGAAACCCTAATGTAACGTCATCACATCTCCGCACTCAAATAAGTTATTCAGATCAGCTCAAAATCGAAAATCGGAGATATGAAAAAACGATTCAACATAAAACAAGTAAATATTCCTCAATTCTCAAAAACTCAAAAAAGCATTATAGAAAAGAAAAAAAAAGGAATGTAGAAGCAAACTGAAACAGATCAATCCATCGGGATCTCAACATCGCCGTCGGAGATCTCCTGCTGCAGATCCTTGGGGTCCTTGCCGTCGACCGTACACCCGACCGAAACGCAGGTCCCGAGGATCTCCTTCACGGTCCCACTCAGGTCCTTGGCCATCGATCTCGGCCTCATGATCTTCGCGATCTCGATCACGTCGTCCAGCGATATGTTGCCGGTGTGCTTGATGTTCTTCGTCTTCTTGCGGTCGCGCTCCGGCTCTTTTAGGGCTTTGATGACCAGCGCCGCCGCAGAGGGGACGACGGAGACCTTGGCTTGGCGATTCTGGACGGTGAGCTTCACGGTGACTCGGAGGCCCTTCCAGTCCTTGGCGGTCTCTTTGGCGATGTCTTCTCCGATCTTCTTTGGGGAGAGACCAAGTGGGCCGATTTTAGGCGCGAGTGAACTCGCAGCGCCAACTTCGCCGCCGGTGACTCGGACGAAGACGTCAACGACCTGCGAGGGGTCGAACTTCGGCGGCATTTTCCGGCGATGCGATGGGAGGGTGGAGAGAGAGTGGGAGAGAGCGAAGTGAAGCGAGCGGCGACGAGAAATGAGGAAATGAGGTGATTAGGGTTTATATAAACTAGGGTTTTGTGATAGGTGTAAAATGACACTGTTATCCTCTGGTGGAAATTTTGCTGTTTAAGATGTGTTGTACTGGTGAAGCATTTGAGATTGGGCCTGGGCTTTATAGGCACTAAAATGTCTACTGTTTTAGCCCAGAGAACACATTGGGTTTATGGCAAAAATGCTTACTGACGAAAACTTTCCGGCCCAACCCAACATGGACCGGTTCACTTTGGTTATGCTTCCAAGGTGATGCTACGGCTCATTTCAATTGGACCAGTCCAATGTGAACAGAAAAGGAAATTGTTTGGCTCTAACACAACTTTTGTTTTTGCTTTTGCACAGAATAAACAAAGAAGCAGAAGATGTTAGGGCATTTTGAAAAGCTATTACGTTCTTTCATGGCTCAAAAATTCTTCTAAATTTTTTTATCAAATATTATTCATAACAGTTTTTCTCTTCAAAAAATTAAAAACATCTAATTAGAACCAGAGAGTATATAACTCACCTCATTTAGCACCGCTTGTAATATATGATTTTTTTAGGGATTCAAAGTCATTAGATATTTGTCGGCCTAGCCAACTCTAACGGGTGTTTAGCATGCGTTTTATTTCGAGAGTTCATGTTTTTAGTTAGAAATTTATTTACTTTTTAGACTGAAACATGTTGGGAGCAGTTTATGTTTGTTTTACATAAATTTCATGAATAGTTGAAACATTTCACAAAAAACATGAAAATATCAGTTTAATATTTTTTTGCATTTTTATATTATTTGATTCAATACTATAACTAAAATATATTTTAGTTAAATTTAAAATATATTCAAATTTATGATACAAAATATGATTTGAATTTTCACTAAAGACAATTTACAACAAAAACATCTATTTTATTTAGACTAAAAACAAAACATGTCCTCCCTCCATTATGGTTTATTTTCGTACTTCAACATATCTATCATAAAGACAATAATAACATCTAACCAACAAACACACCCATCAAAAAAAACTTAATCACTTCATAATTCATTATTATACATTTGGTTGATATATCCTTTAACCGTCGATTACTATCCACTTCATTTGGCAAGTTTTTTAAATTGAATTAAAACAAACATCCATGACGGACATTTCAGCCCTGGTGAGAGAACAGAATGTCATTGTTCTATGTATAATCAACCTGATTTATTAGGGTATTTCATATAATTAACGATAAGTAATTTAATTTGACTTGCAGATCAACATATGTCTATCAGTCTATGTCACCCCATCCACACGAAGCTAGTCTAGTCTCTACCTAACGATAAGAAAATTCCCACTTTAAGAATGCAATTTTTTAAGTCAATAAAAGACTCCATAATGGAGTAAGATGCTTTACTCTATTCCGAAGAGACTGTACATGATAGTTACATTTGCTTTAATTAGAGCTCCAAATTCACGGAGCGGTTCGTGAGTAGGTTCATGCTCGTCTTATATTTGTTAGTTTAATAAATAAATTGATATTGAGTATAATTTTTGAGCTCGTTTAGTAAACGAGCCAAGTAAGATCGGCTCGCCAAATTCGTAAATAGGTTCGTCTAAGTTAAATAGTAAAATTATTTCATATTTGACAAAAAAAAGTGTTCAAATTGAACAAATTATGAAAATTATAGTAATTATGCAGCCATAACATAAAAATCATTCATAAAAAATTATACCGGTAGAATTATGTTAAAAATAGACATACAACAACTCAATTCAGACACTTATTGACAAAAGTAATATATATTACAATTAAAATAAGTCATTCGTGAGCAAGCTCGGATCCGTTCGTTAAGTAAATGAATTGAAATTGAACACATTTTCTAAACTCATTTGATAAATAAATCAATCTTAAACATTTCAAAATTCGATTTAATTCATCTACCGCCCTAATTACAAACACAATTCACCACGTAAGAATCTCAATCATTAGTTGTACATATATATATATATATAATTTCTTAAGACACCATTATTGGAGGAATCTTATTCACGTAATTATTTTAACACATTCGGCTATTATAACCTTCTGATTGGACACACAGAAAATTGTTTTAATTAGAGTTTTCTCGAGACTTGCAATATATATAATGTCTTAAACTATCTTAAAGATGTTAACAATTTACTAGGGGGAATCAACAAAATTAAAAGATAGTAAATAAATAAGAAGAAAAGGGGGAAATAGAAAAAGAGGGGGAGAGAGAACAACATAATTTGGTGATAACCCGGTTGGGGATTTGGGATGAAAAAGTTTTTTGGTCGTTCATTATGAAGTTTTAAGTTTAAATTTTTTCAATTACGTTTTTGTCTGAGCCATTAAAAATTTACCTAATCATTAATTTTAGGATCCAAAAAATTAGTCAAAATGTGCGTAAGATTACCCGAATTAACCAAATATAATTTGGTGATACACCTTTTAATTGATTCGGTGATGGGAGTAAATTCTACCAAACGTTCTCAGATGTTTGGAGAGCCATTGGTTTGAAGATGGGAGCAAACAATATTATAATTTTTATTTTTATTATTATTATTATTATCAAATACCTCTAATATTATGTCACAAAAATTTGCGAAAAGAAGGATATTCAAAACCTGCAATTAATACATTAAATATAATTTATTCAGTAATCATTTCCACCACCCTTTGGGTGGCAATAAACAAAATATACAGTGATAGAAGAAATTATTTTTTTCAATTTCATAAGTTGATATCATTTTATTTGATTACTGGATGATACGCAACACAGTGGATAATTCCCCTGGCGCCAAGACAAATAACTATATACATGAAGAAAAATGAACGGAAATGACGTGTCACGATAAGACATTCTGATCCTGACCCGACGGTGATGGGTGGTGGGGACCACTTGCTTTCTTTAATAAGAGAAGAGACTTAAGCGTGTCGGATTGAACCTTCATGACGTCAAATAAATACGCGCAAAGAGAACGAGAGCTCCTATTGGTCCACGTATTGGTCAGTTTAATGGATAACTGCCCTACGTTATCTACTGTCATTTCACTTCAATTATTTATTCCTATACAACCAAAGTATTAATCACAATATTAAATGATTTACTTCATCTACTGTATGCCACGTGTCATTCTCTTATAACTGGTTGGTTTTGGGTTTTGAGCATTTTCAATGTGTGATGATTCAGAGTTTATATACAATATTTGCACAATAATACCTTCATATTACTCTTCATTGGATTATATACATTTTTTTTATGGGCTTTTGGCCCATTAGGACAATATTTTTTATTTTGGATTTTTATCATTACTTAACACGTCAGCTATTTTGTCCTTATTCTATGACATTATCTTGAACTACAAGTCTATTCTAGAATCTTCGAGTTACTTCTAATATGTTCTTCGGGTTGAGTCACAAAAGAGATCTGGCGGTCGAGTACCGGGACGAACTACAAAGCTGACGTATTGGTCGGGTTATGATGTAGGTATAATGACCGGATCATCATCTCGGGCCTTTCTGGAGTCAATCTGGTCGGGATGAGGCTTTTATATGGGCCGGGAAAACTCTCATGTACACAGGCCCTCTTTTAACTTATAGGCCTTCTTTTAATAGGCCCATTAGGTGAAAGAATCTTAAGGCCCATCAAAAGCCCTCGAAGTGGGTGCGGGACGCGTGTCGGATGACGCGGGGACGCATTAACTGCTGCAGCTGTCGTAATCATTGCAATTTTGAATCTGTGGCTGAGATGGCGTAGGTATGCGTGAAATGGGTCAGGTCATGTCGGTCTGATACCCTGACCCGGGTAAATGAAACATCAAGTCTATATAACCTGTATATCGTTCTCATACACCACACTTGCAATATTTTTCAGACTGTGCTTCCTTTCAACACTTTCTCTCTGCCATATACTCAAGCATTCCGTGCAACTTCAAATCCATTCCCAGATCCATATAATCCCTGTTCGTCTCACTGATTTCGGCAAATCCCAGTGACCGTGGTTGAATATTTCATTGTGTACGGAAATTTGAGCTCTTCTGCAAGGTTTTTTTTTACCGAAAGCATCCATTTTTGCTTGTTGGTACGGTTTCCGGTTTCTGCAAATTATTCGCTGGAGAAAAACACGAGGGGGAGACTACCAGAATCTCCTTTACCTTTTTGTAAGTTCTTCTTCTCATTTTTCTACCTTTTGTCAAGTATATCGGGGAGTGATGACACCAGGTCGGTTAGCGACCTGCAACTGACAGACACCGATCTGACCATTACTGATCCCGAAGCCTCAGTTAGTACCCCATCCGTAGAGATTACCCGAGTCGTTAGGTCAAGTCCGCCAGAGGTTACTCAAGACGCAGGGGGTCGAGTTGTAGAGGGTGATGTCGGGATTGATCAGGACTAGGATGTTGAGGAAGAGGAGAACTTTTGTACTGACCCCCTCCCGGCTAAGTATGGGAAAGATGCTCAACTCAAGAGCCTCGGGGTCCCCGAAGGGGTAAAGGTTAGACATTATCCTCGGGACAAAGACTTTAGGATTGGTGAGGGGTTAAAGGACGGGGAGATACTGCTCTCCTCATTCCACTTAGCCGTTCTAAAGTTTCCAATACATCCTTTCTTCCTCTTGGCACTGACGACTTTATGTCTGGCCCCCCTTCAAGTAGGTCCCAATTTCTATAGGATTCTGGCCATGATCTTGCTGATCAACAAAGAATTGCACCTAAACTTAGGGTTGGCCGAGCTTCTGTTTTCTTATAAACTTCAGGAACAGAAGGATAATAGGGGTCGGTACAACCTAACATTGTATGCTAAGAGGAAATTGTGTGACAACGTCCCGACCTCCAACAAAGGATGGAAAGAAAGGATGATAGTAGTGAGTGGTCAATGGAGGCATCCCGACGCCATGAACATACCTGTCAACCATGTTTTCCAACCGACCCGACTTCCTGAATTTAAGAACTTTCACACCCAAGCCTCTTGCCATTGTGACCTGTGCAACGATAAGTTGGGCATGCTAGTGATGGGCTTTCTTCAGGCTCCTCGGGAAAAAAGGGAAGTCGGGTATATAAGGTCCCGATTTGAGTTGTTGCAGGCCAGAATATGGAGTCAGGATTTATGGGATAGTCAGATTTACCTGACCAGGTCTGTATTGCAGGAGCTTGCATCGGGAGCATCTGCACCGTTGATCACCTCGGGTTCTGCAGCAACTAAGTCAAGGGCGAAAAAACTAAAGAGAAAAATGTATGGCGGCCAGCAGAAATGGAAAGCGGTTGTCATGCCCAAACTTTCGATCAAGAGGGCCAGAAGGGCTGACACTGGCTCTATATCCTTTGTTTGTGGGGTTGATGTCCCCCCAGTCACTGAGAATCCAACAAACAGTCAACCAGCAGGACCTATTGGAGGCCTTGTTGTGGCGCCTCCTCCTCCGGCAGAGCATCCTCCGGTCACGCCCCTGCCCCCTCCTTCCCATGATCCGCTAACGGTGCATCAGATGCGGTCGAGGTCGGGGGTGATCATGCTCTGGTCCCGGTCACAGCAGATTTGGATTAGAATCTTTCTCGGGTCGATCTTCCAGTCAGACCCAGCTCTAGCCAAAGTGTAGCACTGGGTGTTCATGCCTCAGTGTCGGATGCTCGGGATTTTAGCTTTAATGACGAGGCTCAGGGTCAATCCCGACCTTCCAGACTACGCATTGCTATCTCTCAAAATGTCAGGAAACAAGATAACAGGGAGATCGAGAAAGTTGGTGAGAGTGGGAGAGAGGTTCCCCATGGTCCTCGGTTCAAGTTGGATACTAAGAAGGGCCATCCATATCTATGTGTGGCAGACCAGACGATCGGGAATTCAGAGGCTCTGCGGGAGATGGCCCTCGGGGTATGGACCCCGGCGGATAGATTGGTCATGGGTCGGTACGACAGGATGAGCCTAGCCTTGAACGGGCCCGAGCTTACAATGAGGGTAATAAATTTTTCCTACATTTTGTACTTAGCTTTTGCCCCTTATCTTTTGTGCTAACATTCTTTTTCTTTCAGATGTTTCACGCTACTCAGGCGTACAATTGCAAGCTTGAGGATGATACCCGGGTCATAAACGCCCTGAATCGGGATGTTCAAGTCCACAAAGTTGGGTGTGCAAGGCCTTGGAGCAGGTCAAAAGGGCCAATGACAAGGTCCAGTCCCTGACATACAGGGCTGTCGGAGCTGAAGAAGGGCTCGCATCCACCAAGAGGGTGATCTCAGAGCTCGAGGTAAAGACTCGGGAGGCTGAGCAGATGACTAATCGGGAAACCCAGGCTCGGGAGACCCTAACTCTCCAAGTGCAAGCCCTAACCAAAGAAGTTGAGAAGTTAAAGGCTTCGGGGCTGCAGTTGATTGGGGAGAAGGTCGAGGTTGAGAATGCATTAGGCGTGGAGAGGTCTCGGGTAGAGATGTGCCACAAGGGTGGTAAACAGATGATCTCACGCTTCGAGCTGACCTGCAAGTATCGTTACGAGCAGGGTTGGCGGGAATGCATATTAGAGCTTCAAAAGCCTGAGGGGGACAAATATATCCCGACTATAGAGGAACTTGATCTCAGTATAGGAGTGGGGCCTCCGTATGACGATCCTGAGGTCGAACCCGAGGATCTGGTCTTTGGTGAGTTCATTCAGGACGACTTGCCCGCTCCACCCTCTCGTTCTGGCATGGATGAGCCTGAAACCACAGAAGGACAAAAGCGTCAGGTGGTAATGGGGATCCTCCTGTGGTGGAATAGGGCTCCTCCTTTAGCTTTTTGCCTCTTTCCCCATTTTATTTTTTATTTTATTTTATTTTATTTTATTTTTTGTAACAACTCAACAATGGTTTATTGTATCAGCCTTGGCCACCGGGGCCCTTTCAATATAAATGAGTTTATTTATTCATATTTTGTTAGGAATATGTATGATCCAACGCTTCATTGATGTTAATAAAAATCGGGACATTGAATTGTAACTTGGTAAGAATAACAATAACACCAGACAATAACAGTCGGGTTTTTTAATTGGGACTTAACCATAAAGAACGACAGATGTCATGCCTGTGGTGATATCTCGGGCGTTTTGGGCCCATGGGGAGGATTTAACACTTGGTTTTTGTTACTGATATTTTGTAAAACCTGACCACTGGTGGGTCTGTGAAGATCTATCGGGCGCTTTGGGCCCATGGAGAGGATTCCACACTTAGGTTTTGAAACTGATAATTTGTAAAACCCGACCACTGGTGGGTTTGTGAAGATCTCTCGGGCACTTTGGGCCCATGGAGAGGATTCCACACTTAGGTTTTGAAACTGATAATTTGTAAAACCCGACCACTGATGGGTCTGTGAAGATCTCTCGGGCGCTTTGGGCCCATGGAGAAGATTCAACACTTAGGTTTTGAAAATGTATTTTGTAAAACCCGACCACTAGTGGGTCTGTGAAGATCTCTCGGGCGCTTTGGGCCCATGGAGAAGATTCAACACTTAGGTTTTGAAAATGTCTTTTGTAAAACCCGACCACTGGTGGGTCTGTGAGGATCTCTCGGGCGCTTTGGGCCCATGGAGAAGATTCAACACTTAGGTTTTGAAAGTTATATTATCATGGTAATTTCAATACTCCTGGAGATGATCGGGGAAAAATGGAGCTTCTATTGTAATCTTTTGGGCTCTAGTGGCCTTTCTTTACATCAGTCAAATCAAAGTATTTATAGGGATAATACCTCTTAAGTCGGGATGCATTATGTGTGTTAGGCTCCCTTCTGTTATCATAGTTCCTAAGTAACCTGTAGGCCCCGCGCCCTATCACTTCAGTGACGATATAGGGTCCTTCCCATGGCTCTTGGAGCTAGACCTGTCAATGGATCGGATTCGGATCGGATCAATTAAATTCAAATCCAATTTGTTAAGAAATTGGATTATCGGATTCGGATCCTAATCGGGTTATCGGATTTTATTTTCAATCCATATTCGGTTAATATCGGATTCGGATCATAATCGGATTATTGACAGGTCTATTGATAAGGATAACAAAAACTCCCGATTCGCGATCCGAATCCGATAATTCGTCGAATTTTCACTTAGTTCATTCATATTCGAATTTCTTCATTATAGAATATCTGATTCGAATATCTAATTAAAAAAATACAAAAATCAATAAATACTGAAACACTAAATTATTCACACTTTTAATAATTGTATTTATGATCAATCATTATTAATAAATAATAAAATAATTAACAACTAACATTTATATACATGTACAATATTAAATATATACACATAAAAATATCAAATATATATTTATATATATATAAATATATTTTATATCGGATCGGGTTATTATCGGATCGGATGACATAAATCCAAATCCAATTTGTTAAGAAATCGGATTATCGGATTCGGATCCTAATCGGGTTATCGGATTTTATTTTCAATCCATATCCGGCTAATCGGATTCGGATCCAAATCCGATCCATTGACAGGGCTACTTGGAGCTTACCCACGTGTCCGATTTTTCGTCTAAGGACCATGTCCCCGACTTGGAATCCCCTTCTTTTCACCCTTTTATTGAAATGATTTCTGACCTGCTGTTGGTAAGCAGTCAGTCTTATCCCGGCAGTTTCTCTCCTTTCCTCCAGCAGGTCGAGCTCGTGAGCTAATCACTGGTTATTTGTTGTCTCGTCCCAAGCCACTGATCTCAATGTCGGGACGGCATACTCCGTCGGGATTAAGGCCTCTGCCCCATACGCCATGGCGAAGGGTGTCTCACCGGTTGGTTGTCAGGGAGTGGTTCTATACGACCACAGTACCTCTGGTAATTTGTCCAACCATGCCCATTTGGCCTTCTCAAGTTTCTTTGCCAAAGTGTTGAAAATGGAACGATTGGTCCTTTCCGCTTGTCCATTGGCTTGTGGGTATCCTACCGAGGAGGTATTCTGGTTGATTCCATGCTCGGCCAGAAATGACCTAACCGATTCACAGTCTAAATTTGTGCCATTGTCCATCATGATGGTCCGAGGCACCCCGAACCTACAGATGATGTGATTCCATATGAACTTGACTATGTGGCTGCCCTTTACAGAAGGATAGGCCTCGGCTTCAACCCATTTGGTGAAGTAGTCGGTGGCCAGGAGTACATGGGTATTTGACCTGATGGCTTTTGGGAGTGGTCCGACTATGTCCATCCCCCATCGGGCAAAAGGATGCGGAACGATTGTCGGGTTCAGGAATTCCGGTGGTTGAAATATAGCGTCACCATGCATCTGACAGGCTTTGCATTTACGCACATATTCCTCTACATCCCGGGACAGGTAGGGCCAAAAGTAACCCTGGGATAAGATTTTGTGGGCAAGAGACCGAGCTCCCAAGTGGTTTCCACATGCTCCGGCGTGTATCTCTTGCATTACTGTCTCTGCCTCGGAAGGAGTTACACACCTCAGATAAGGACCCGAGAAAGATCTTCTGTAGAGCTGTCCCTGGATTATCGAGTACCTAACTGATATCATCCTGATTTTCATTGCCTCTGCCTTATCAGTGGGTAACATCCCGACACTGAGGTAGTCGATTATGGGATCCATCCAACTAGGCTCTTGGGGAACTATACATATCAGTTCGCCGGGCTCTCGAATGCTTGGTGTACTGATGAAGTCAGTTAGTACTACTCGGGTCATATCCTCACCCGCTGCAGATGCTTGATTGGCCAAGTGATCAGCAAAGGTGTTTTCTTCCCGAGGGATTTGGCTGAACGTTAACCTTTGAAAACCTTCGAACTCCTTCAGTACTAACGCTCTGTAGGATTCCATTTTGGGGTCCCTAGTTTCATACTCTCCGGTTATTTTCCTGACTATCAGCTGGGAGTCACTGTATACGGATAGGGATTGTATTTGCAGGCTCCTGGCCAATCTCAGGCCCGATATGATGGCTTCGTATTCTGCCTCGTTATTAGTGGCCGAGAATTGTAATTGCATCGAGGCCTGTACCTTAGTTCCGTCCGGAGTATGGATTTCTAGCCCGACGCCTGCTCCACTGGCGCTGACCGACCCGTCCACGAATAATTTCTAAGTTTCTAACTCGACGAGTTGATCGACTTCCTCGGTTTCTCCTTCTAATAGGAAATCGGCCACGGCCTGCCCCTTGATCGAGATTTTGGGAATGTAGGTTATATCATAAATACCCAGCTCAATAGCCCATTTGGAGATCCTTCCGGAGAGATCGGGCTTTGCCATAAGCACACGAATAGGAGTGATAGTGGGGACAATGATCCGATGAGCTTCAAAGTAATGCCTGAGACGTCGTTTGGCATTGATTAGGGATAAAACTAACTTATCTTGTTTGTTGTACCGGGTCTCGGGGTCGGCTAACGCCTTACTTGTATAAAAAATGGGCATTTGGAGGTTCCCGTCTTCTCTGATGAGTACGACACTCGTTGACATTGATGATACTGCCAGATACAAGAGTAAGACATCATCTGGCTCGGGAGTCGCAAGGATGGGAGGCTTGAGCATGTACTATTTCAATCGGGATAGGGCTTTGGTTTGCTCGGGTCCCCATACTTCTCCCTTTTTTGCCTTTATCGCCTGAAAAATGGGTGGGCATCTATCGGTCAGTCTTGCGATGAATCTGCTTAAAGCTATAACTATTCTGGTTAGAATCTGGACTTCTTTGTGAATGGTTGGCTCTTTTGTTTCGAGTAGAGCCTTCATTTGGGTCGGGATGGCTTGTATGCCTGATCGATTGACAATGTGACCGAGGAACTGACCCGAAGACACCCCGAATGAGCATTTGGCCGGATTGAGTTTCATTCCATGTTTCCTCAGGGTGTTGAACACTTTTTGGAGATGCTCCAGGTGGTCAATTCTCTTTCTGCTTTTGACTACTGTATCATCAATGTAGGCCTCGACCACTGTGCCCATCATCCCTTTAAAGATCCTGTTCACCAGTCTTTGAAATGTGGCTCCTGTATTTTTTAGTCCGAAAGGCATAACTTTAAACCAATAAGTACCTGTCTCGGTAATGAATGAGGTATTTTCCTCATCGGTCGGGTCCATTGGGATCTGGTTGTATCCCGAGTAAGCATCTAGAAAAGTTAATCTCTCGTAGCCCGCGGTAGCGTCGACCATTTGGTCTATTTTGGGCAAGGGGAAGCTATCTTTCGGGCAGGCTTTGTTTAGGTCGGTGAAATCGACACAGACTCTCCACTTCCCGTTCTTTTTCTGCATAACCACCACGTTGGCTAACCACTCGGGATATTGAACCTCCCTGATGAACCCTGCTTCCAGTAACTTTGACACCTCGTCAGCTATGATCTGGTTCCTTTGGCCTCCCATTCGCCTCTGTTTCCGTCGGACAGGTCTTACGTTTGGATCGACATGCAGTGTGTGTCGGACTATGGATGGGTCGATGCCGGGCATATCAGTATGTTCCCACGCGAAGACATCATGATTATCCTGTAAGAATGTTGTCAGTTCATTTAATTCACTTGTGGTGAGGCTTGTACCTACGTAGGTGATCTTGTCGGGTTGGTCGGGCCTTACGGATACAGGTTGCAGAGGTTCCGTGACGATCGGGGGACCCGACTCCCCGTCCTGTAGTTGCTATTTGGGTTGTGGGTCAAGATCCTGATCCTCTTCTTGGGACCTCTTTCGATCGGGCTTGTCCTTCATTCCTTTAACAGTGACGGCGTAACATTGCTTGGCCGCTACCTGATCCCCTTTGATATCAATTATGTAGTAACCATTTGGCCCGACACACCTCATCATTTGATAGAGAGTTGATGGTACACCTTGCATCCTGTGAATCCATCATCTACCCATAAGCAGATTGTAAGAGGGTTTCACGTCCCCACTACAAAGGTTTCGGACAGAGTTCTCTGGGCCGCTGACACTGGCAGGCTGATCTCCCCGAGGGGTTCGACTTGTTTTCCGTCGAACCCGACAATTGGATTTTGGGAAGTCAAAATATCATTCGGGTTGATTTCCAACTTATCGAAAGCCCACTTGGTCATGATATTGGCACTGCTTCCTGGATCTACCATGACCCTCCGGATAAGACATCCCCAGACCATCAGAGTGATGATTAATGGGTCATCGTGCAGGACCTGGATGTCTCAGAGGTCATCCTGAGAGAAGAGTATCTGAGACTGCCCTGTTCGGTGGTGGACTTCATTTATCCCGGCTATCCTATTGACGTGATATGTTTTTCTCATTTGTGATTGTCTCGATCCTTCTCCGCCTCGTGGGTCGGGGCCTCCATGGATCATGTTGATGATTCTGACCAGGTGAGCAGGGGCTTTATTCCGTTGATTGTGTTTGTGCGGGTTGATGGGCTCTTGGACCATCTCTCTGGACATAGTCCTTCAGCTCTCCTCGGGCTATCATTGACTCGACCTGGCGCCTTAGGTTTCGGCAATCATTTGTCGTATGGCTAAAATCACCGTGGAGGGCGCAGTGTTTTGATCTATCCCTCTTGTCGAGTGGTTGCCTGATTGGGGGAGGAGTCTTGAAAATTCCCTTGGCCTTGTTTTCCTGGAAGAGCTTGGCGAGAGTCACTTTCGAGGGAGTGATCTTTTCTTCAAATCGGGCACGCCTCTCGGGCTGCTGAGAAAACTGAGATGAAGAGGGGGTCGGAGGATTTGAGCGTTTGCGATTACTCATCTGTCGGGATGTATCAGAAACCTTATCCTTCGATCTGATTTCCACATTGACCAATGCCGCTCTCTTCTGTCGGGTTGTCTCCTCCTCTTCGATCCTTAGGTGACCCTGAGCTCTAGAATTGAGTTTTCCGATTCCCGAGGGTGGTCGTTTCACAAGTGACTGGTGGAACTTGATCCCTGGAATAAGTGTCATCCTGAAGGCCTCCACGGCTGAGTGCTGGTCGCAGTTGTCGATGGAGGACGACTCGACGTTGAATCTGGCCAGAAAACTCTTGAGGGACTCGCCTTTTTCCTGGGTCATGGTAAAGAGGCTCGAGATGGTCTTCTTTTGCCTCCTGTTCCCGAAATATTGGGCTACGAAGAGGTCAGATAGTTGTTGTCAGCTGTCGATGAATCTAGGCGGCTGCTTCCTGAACCAGAGGAGTGGCGCGTTGACGAGACTGGTCGAGAATACTTTGCACACCAAGGCCTCGTTCTCGGCATACATGGTCATTTTTTGGTGGATATGGTAAATATGTTCATCGGGATCCTTCGTTCCGTCGTAGGGAGTGAATCTTGGCATGACAAACTTCTTGGGGAAGGGTTGCTGAGTGATCTCTAAAGTGAATGGTGACTGGACCGAGTCAGCAGAGGCTTGGAGGGCCTGGCCATCGGTAGATCGGGTCCTCAGATCCTTCATGACCTTGTTTTGGAATTCTGCCATCATCTGCTGAAGTTTTGTGATGTCAAAGGCTCGTCGGTGATGGGAACTTCGCCTGTTGTCGGGGCTCCGCCTGGTCGGTGAGAGGTTTTGTCGTGCTCCTCCTGTGGTTCGGCCTGTTCCTGGATCTACGACTGATCGGGAACTACCGGAGTGGTAGTCACCTGATTTAATCTCATCAGGAGCTCCTCGCTTCTTCTCTCCGCCGCCAGGCTTCTTGCTTCGGCGGTCTGGCTTCTCTTCTCTACTTCGACGAGCTGCTGCAGGAGGTGCTCGATCGTCGGTGGGGCGCTGGGTTGTCTATCACCGGGGATATGTACCTCCGACTGGGATCTCGTTATCGGCATGGTCGGGTTTGGACGGAGAAGGTGATTTTTAAGGACTGGTGGTGGTATTTGGGTTTTGCTCAGCTTTTTGAGGTAGGAAGTTGGTCGGCGAAATGACCTAATTTCCCACAGACGGCGCCATTGTGTAGATACAATATTTGCACAACACAAAAGATACCTTATCTTTACTCTTCATTGGATTATATTCATTTTTCCTATGGGCTTTTGGCCCATTAAGGCAACATTTTCTGTTTTGGATTTTTATCCTTACTTTACACGTCAGCTATTTTGTCCCTATTCTATGACATTATCTTGAGCTACAAGTCTATTCTATAATCTTCGAGTTACTTCTAGTATGTTCTTCGGGTCGGGTCACAAGAGGGATCTGGCGGTCGAGTACAAAGCTGACGTATTGGTCGGGTTATAATGTAGGTATAATGACCGAATCATCATCTCGGGCCTTTCTGGAGTCAATCTGGTCGGGATGAGGCTTTTATATGGGCCGGAACAACTATCATGTACACACACAAATATCATTTATTAATCTGAAAATCAAGTAATTCACTGAATTATCTATCATGTCATCATATACATAGAACTTATATAAGCATATATTAAATTTGTTAAGACTAATGAGTTATGAGAACATTCTCACTTGACTCTCGAGCCTTTCATGAAGTCATGCCATCAATTTTGATTAAGAATTAGTTCATTCTCATATTTTGTTCACATAATGTGTTGGGAAAAAAGTTACAATTGTACACATCTATAGTTATATGCAACAATTTTAAATAAGTTTGAAGTCTTCAACATGGTAAAGTGATTTTTTCCAACTATTAAAGGGAAATATGGAAATTGAAGTTCTAGTTCTCAAATTTTATATCAGAGTGAAAAAGCCTCTTATATTGATTCTTTCAAAAGTTAGTGTCACGTAAAATAAAAGTACTCACACACGGGCATGTATATATATATATATTTCCTCATGTATATATATATATTTCCTCCGTTCCAACTTAAGAATTTATTTATCTTTTTTAATTTATCATAAAATAAATATTTTATTTGAAAAGAATACTTTATTTTGTTATTTTATTTATTTAATCTTTATAATAAAAAGTTTAAACTACAAATCATCACGGACTCACTAAAGACAAAGCTTACAATTCATCCACTATTAATATAATATAAAATATCAAACGTTATTCTCTTAAAAAGTTAAATTTTTTAAAATAAAAACTTAAATTGAGACCAAGGAAATATATATTATAAATATATTTATAAATATGATGATGATGATTTAAATTGTGGAATGGACTATTATGCATGACTTTAATTAATTAATTAATTTTGGAAGTCTTATCTCAAAATTTACTAATTCAAATATTGATATTGTATAGTTGTGACTTAATATATTTAATATGAAAATAAATATATTTTTCCTTAAAATATAAATATAAGTAATAATCTCTTGCTCTTCAGAAAACAAGATAAATTGTGGAATGAACTATTATGCATGACTTTAATTAATTAATTTTGGAAGTCTTATCTCAAAATTTACTAATTCAAATACTGATATTGTATTATTGTGACTTAACATATTTAATCTGAAAATAAATATATTTTTCCTCAAAATATAAATAAATAAATATATATATATATATAAGTAATAATCTCTTACTTATCAGATAACAAGATAAACATACTCACTTTTTATATTAACGATTATTTATAATTCTTAAATTTTAAATCATGATTCTTTTATTTATTCCTCACATCTAAAGGTATCTTACTCCCAGATCATTTTCGTGTTCACGAGTGACTGCTTAGGGTAGATACACGGGAAATCGTCCTCATCTTGTTTTGTGATAAACGTGGAAACGTCCTCATTATATCACTCATTTTTATGACTTAATCGCTTGTTTTGTGATAAACGTGGGAACGTCCTCATTATATCACTACCTTTTTTTTATGAGTTAATCGCTTACACACACTTATTGTAACTTTCTTGGTGGTACAAAACTCAGACGGAGCTTATCCATTTATACCCTCAATTATATAAAGCCATAGCAATCAACAAAAGAGAGCATATAACTGTAGAGCCTAAAGAGCGCGCACATATATATATATATATACACACACGCACAATAGGTAGATACACCTAACATAGCTAGTCAATACACACCCCTATCAATCCCATTGCTCTCACAAACTTTTTTCTCTCCCCCAAATGGCCGCAAGAAAGAACTACCATCAGAGACCAAACTACATCTATCTTAACACTCAAACACAAAACAATTCAAACACCCCCTCTTCGGATCCATTCGAATTCGATGAGTCCGATGTATGGAACTCCTCGAACGATCATGTGAAAAAAACAATACCCAATTCACGATCATCAAAGAAACCGGTCAGAAAGAGCGGTGCCGTTGACAGGAGACACGTGGCGGCCTCGGCTTCCGTGCCGGTCAACGTACCGGATTGGTCAAAGATTTTGCGCGGCGAGTACGATAAACAACAAAGGAGAGATGGAGATGACAATGTTGAGGACAGTGATGATGATGATGATCATGGTGATAGAATGCCACCTCATGAATATCTAGCAAGGACCAGAGGTGCCTCATTTTCTGTTCATGAAGGTATTGGGAGGACTCTTAAAGGCAGAGACTTGAGTAGGGTCAGAAATGCCATTTGGAAGCAGACTGGCTTTGAGGATTAAGATCACTAATCTATATCTATATTATATGTGTCATGTGATATATATGTTCGCCTTGATTGTTTTGAGCTGTGACTATTTTTTTTTTTTTGTAACTTGAAATCCTTCGATTTTTGGATGTGTAAGATTATGATTTGGAGGATAGATCATGTATTTGATGCTAACTTTTGAGATTGTAGGGGAATATTCACTAAACATTATGTTTAATTTCATGTCTTTGTTTTTAAAATATTGTTTCTATAAGCTAGTTTATTCATTGAGAGGTTTTAAGATTATGATTCGGAGGAGTAATCATGTATTTCATTCTAACTTTTTAAATTGTAGGAAAAATATTCACTAAACATTATGTTTAATTCCATGTGACCATACAATTATATTATCTCTGTGTATTTGATTTTGAATTTAATTATTGTTTTTTTAAGCTAGTTTATGGATTGAAGATGGTAGATTGATGGAGAGATTAAAGGAGGTGGTGTGGACTAATTTTTTCTGGTAGGTAAGAAAGCTACTGGATAGCTACAAGAATTAAAATGTTATTATTATCTTCTTTTGGAGAAATTATTTATTATTGGTATTAAATTGAGTAACACCTCCCTTAGATGATACTAAAACTAAAATTCTATTTTTTATTTTGGGGTATTATCAAGAAATCTATGTGATTTTTAAAAATAATCAACTAACCCCCTATTGTTCAAAAAAATTCCATGTGATTTCAATTTTGATACTTGTTTCATTTTCTCTAATTTAAAACAAAAATACCCTTAATAAAACAACATGACATGGGGTTTACCAATATAAAACTATAGTAAAATATATTGGTATCAATTTTTATTTCGGCATAAATAAATAAAAAATTTATTTATAATAAAATATATATATATAAAAAAATCTAATTCTAATTCGTAATTCAAAATATTCCCTTTTTATATTTCGGACTTAACTTTTTATATTTTATCCTAATCGGTAGTTCGAAAAAAAAATTCGGTATTAATTTTTTATTTAGTCATAAATAAATAAAATATATTGTTTATCGTAAAATATATATATAAAAATTTATTTGATTGAAGATAAAGTAAACCGTTGGGAGTGTAAATGAAATTAACTCATTTATTTCTATTAGTAAACTCCCTACAGTTTCATTTCAGTAAATTTTCATCTCGTTTCATTAATTTTTGTCTTAAATTAGAAAGAATGTGGTAACTTGATCAAAATTGAAACCACAAGGTAATTTTCTGAACTGAAAGAGAATTAGTTGAATATTTTTGAAAATAACGTGGGTTTCTTGATAATATTCCTTATATTTTCATAGATAAAACAATTATTTAATGTGATATTTAACCCCAACATATCCTCCTCTGTTTTTTTTGTTTAACAGTTTGGATAATAATCAACCCATTTTGGGAATTTCAATTAATTTGCAGTTGATGCAATTAGTACTAGGTTCATTTCGCGAGTTTTATGAGGACGAAGCTTAGTTGACAAGTTTGAAGTCTTTAATCCAAAGCCACATGTGAATGCTCTATTATGCAGATGCCAAATTGTGTATCTACTTAATTTCAGCTACACAAACAATTCAATAATTTAATCAAATAAAGTACTAGATTCAGGAAAACGAGGGGCGCTCGTTGATTTTGGATTTACTCAGCCGTTAGTTTGTCTGTACTTATCCAAAAGTTATATATATTCTCAATTATCCTATTCAAGGTTAGGATAATAACATTGGGCAACTTTATCCATTTATCATCATGAACGTTGAGTTGATGTTCGTAAAATCAACAAATGATAAACATTTTCTTTTTACAATTTTTTTGTGGGTGTATATAAAAATGATAAATATTTTGAATTATGAGTTATCATTTTGGATTAGGTAAGTGTGAGCTCAAAAACTCAATGGAAATAAATTTATTCAAGCTGCCTTCTTTTTTTAGAGGACTTATTATTTATGCAAGTTTTATTGCTTCAATTGTGATAAATTCTGTGAGATGGAATATTTCATTGCCGAACATTGGTTAATGTATGCACGAATAATCGGTCTATGGGTGGGCCTTGGGTTGGCCCTGATGGTTCGTTGGGCTTGGTTGTTGGTGAGGTGACCTGTCTTGGAGTCAGACCATTGGGATTGGGTTTGCTCGTTGGGTCGAACTGAGATTAGGCCCTACAGTATAATTGAGAATATTTGGGAGCTGTAAAGTTCAAGTACAAGTAGTGTCTCTCTTGCTGTATAGTGGTAACTATTTTGGAGAATATATTTTATAATTTTCGTAAGTGACAAATAAATAAATGAATAAAAATACACGAATCTCTCTTGAAATTTGGTTCAGTTACACATGTTATTTATTTATTACACCAAATACTCTTATTACTACAAGACTTTACTTAATGGTATGTGTAAATGTCAAATTTCACTCACATCCAAGAATCCTTTATTTAGCCTCAAATGGCCATATTTATACATTTTTATGCTCTTGGGTCATGGCCTAAGTTCATGGGGTCATGACCCACTTTCTTAATAACTACCCACTCTCTTTTTGGTAGTGGGTTGTTGATCCATTTTTCAAGGGAATGGACCCACGTTGATGGTCCCACGTGTATTTGGTGGGTACAATATATGGGCTATTTATTATTCACATACTACATGGGCTCAATATTCTTTGGGCCTAATACATGGACCTGGGCCTGTAATTTTCACTATTTACACTAGCCCCATTCGGGTCGGGCATACGATTCGTGGGCTTGGCCCGAATTTATTTGAATTGATTGATGCCAGCCGTTTTGTTGATGACGTCAGTGTCATTATTGTGGAGAGACGTGTGTTTTCGAAGTTCATGATGGCAGCCGCCGGTTCGCTGTACTCGAGGCATAGGGAATCGACGCATCTCTTCAGCCTTAATGGTGTCTGTTGATATGCAGTGCGTATATAAACCCTTGTGTGATCTCATTTTCACTCTTCATCGCTTTCAAATCTTGCAAGCAATCTTTAGTAGTGTTCAAGCTTTGACCGCCGATTGTACTTTGATTACCGGAGGTTCTTCTTTCTTCTTGCCGGTTATCTGTGTAAGTTTGTCATTCTCATCATGTCTGATAGTAGCGCCACAAGATCTACCGAAGAGACGACCCATCAAGAATATGGGGGATCTGAGGTTCCGAGCCCCCCTTCTGCAAATCCATCTTCTTCATCTTCTCCTCCTCCTTTGTCCATACCAAGTCGTCCGGACCTATCTGGCTTGGGAGCAGCTGTTTTGGAGATAAACAACCAGGTAGATATTGCTGATGTAATTCCGATTGGAATTCCCGTAATATCCGACCCGGTTGGGACCGATGCTCCTGGAGGTGCTCCCGTTGGATCCTCCACCGAACCAGCTCCCTTCGTGGCAGAACCACTTGAAGCTCACAAAAGAAAATCTGTGAACCTTAAAAGTCTGAGGAGGGATTGTAGGATCCCAAAAGAGGTGATCTTGATGGAGTACGATCCTTCTTTCGACTTCAGATTGGGCGACGGAGTGGGTCCGGACGAGGTGTTGTTGTCGGCCCTTCAGATAAAAATGCTTCGATTTCCTCTCCATCCTCTTTTTCATTTTATTTTCTTCACCCTAGGAATAGCCCCTCTGCAAGTCAACCCAAACTTTTTCAGGATAATTTCCATGTTAATCCTGATCAACAGAAAGAAAAGGCTATCCTTGGGTCTGGCAGATCTTCTGCTCAGCTACAAGATTGTGGGTCTGAAAGACTGTGAAGGGAGGTACAACTTCTACCCATTCAAGGGTCGGGCGATCTGCCAGGGGACTGAGAAAACAGAGAAGTACTGGAAGGAGAAGATGGTTTTGGTGAAGGGGGCTTGGTTTTACCCCTATTCTAGGAGATGGCCGATCCCATGTGTTTTCAAGCATTTAGCCCTTCTTCCCTTTTCTTTTATCCATAAGGAATCCTGCCTCTGTTCCGGATGCGATCAGTTCAGGGCGGATTTTGTTTATAAGTCTTTAGGTTATAGGGATACAGAGATAGTGGCTCAGGATGTAGAAGCCCGTATTTCTTTGTTAAAATCCAAGGTCTGGTCGGACCGTTTATCATGCACTGACCTGCTTACTCCTGCCAATTTGCAGGGTATATCCAGGTTAGGAGCCAAGTACAAGATCATTATGGATCCGATCAGACCAGTGATTGAGGATGATGATGATGACATGGAGGAGATGGCTGCTCCTTCGACCGATCAAGGGCAAGTGCCTCTGGATTCTAGTCTTCAGGCTGCGAATGTCAACCCGGCGGGCGATGCTTCCGGGTCTGCACTTGTGCAGACCACCATCCCTGAGCTGCTTCAACCTTCTTCCGCCCGAACCAGACCGACGGGGGAAGAAAGGCCCAGTAAGAAGAGGAAGCATAAGGGTAAGGAGAAGAGTTCTGCTTCTTCTGACCAATCCACCTCCAGCCTTACTTCTATGTCCGCCATGATAACACGGGCGCAGGCGCTCTGGACGTCGGAGGAGCTCGAGGCACAGAGGCATGCTGACCCTGACCGCCTTGTGCGCAAAACTCCGGGGTTGTTATTGGGGGTACGTATTTGCTTGATTCCATGTTATTCCTACTTTTGTATACATTACTGACCCACATTGCTGACCCATTTTGCCTTGAATTTTTCTTCTCAGGCTCTCTTCAGCGTCAATGCGTTATGTTTTTCCCACGAGGAGGGCGTGAAGGAGCTTGAACGCCTGAGAGCTGACCTAGCTGAGAAGGACGATCAGGAGAAAAAACTGAAAGCTCAGCTAGGGGACCTCCCATCCAGGGTTGCCCAATTGGAAGAGGAACTGGCTCAAACAAAAGAGCAAAATGCCAGGTTGACCAGTGAGAAGGAGAAGCTGGCATCTGACCATGAGGCTCTTCAACACCGATTCGGCATCTCTCAGTCAGCCCTGGAGATGTGTAAGAAAGGAGGGCTTGACATGCACCAGCACTATTCTCAGATGAACAGGATTGTAGCTGGTGAATTCTGGAGGAAGGGCTTTGTTGTTGGAGAGAAGGATCCAGCAAGGAGGAAGATCAAAGATCCTGATGCCATGGATAAGGTGTTAGGGGTGCGGAGGCCATATTCCAGCCCCGAGCCTAGTCATGCTTAGAATCTTTTCACAGAATTCCTTCAGGGATATCTCCCTGCTGACCCTCTCAACCCCTCCATAGAATTCTTCCCTCCGACCACACATGTGGATACCTTAGGAAAAGATTTTAGTGGTTCAGGCCAAGCTTAGGTCACTTCGTATTCCTTTTGTAGTGCTGTATTTTGTAACATGCCTTTCAGGCAATTTTGTAATACAAAACGGCAATTTTTTGCTTTATTTAATGGAAACTGCACTTTCCTATGGTACGAGTCAGGCAATTTTTATCGTGAATCAGGCTTATGAGCCTCTGTCATCTCATTACTTGAAATTATTTTAATTTTATTCCTCTGGGAGTGAATCAGGCTTGTAAGCCTCTGTCATTTCACTAATTAGGAATTATTCCTTAAACTTATTCCTCTGAAAGAGTGAGTCAGGCATATGAGCCTCTGTCACTTTCTAGAATTTGTTCCTCTGAAAGAGTGAGTCAGGCATATAAGCCTCTGGCACCTCACTAATTAGGAATTATTTTGTAAACTTATTCCTCTGAAAGAGTGAGTCAGGCATATGAGCCTCTGTCACCTTCTAGAATTTGTTCCTCTGAAAGAGTGAGTCAGGCATATAAGCCTCTGGCACCTCACTAATTAGGAATTATTTTGTAAACTTATTCCTCTGAAAGAGTGAGTCAGGCATATGAGCCTCTGTCATCTCACTACTTAGGATTGATTAATTTTTGGCTATCTGTTTGCAAGAAGGATGACCATCTTTTTATTATAACCGTGAAATTACAAAGATAACAATATCTGACTGAGTCAGGACAACTAAAATGGAAATTTTAGAGAGATAAAGCTGGGCTCAGATGCCTCTGTTTAATTATTCTGAGAACGAAATAAATATCAGGGATAATACCTCTTCAGTCGTGAGGCATTCTGTGAATTGGGTTCCATATTGCCGTCACTTTTCCTGAGGCGGTAAGCCCCACGTCCTATGACCTCTGTGACTGTGTATGGTCCTTCCTAATTTTCCCTGAGTTTTCCGATTAGCCCGATCTTCTTTCGTAGTACCATATCGCCCACCTGGAATTCTCGTCTTTTGACTTTTTTGTTGAAGGTGTTCCTGACCCTCTGATGGTAGGCTGCTAGCCTGATGGCAGCTTGTTCTCGCTTCTCTTCGAGCAGATCGAGTCCATCAACCAGCTGTTGGTCGTTCAGTTCTTCCTGATACAGCTCTGTCCTGGCTGTTGGCACTGTTTGTTCTGTTGGAATGACTGCTTCTGTCCCATACGCCATTGAGAATGGTGTTTCTCCTGTAGGGATTCTTGATGTTGTTCTGTAAGACCACAGTACCTCTGGAAGTTTGTCTGGCCACACTCCCTTATGCTCTTCTAGCTTCTTCTTTAGGGTATTCAATATGGTTCTGTTGGATCTTTCGGCCTGGCCATTTCCTTGAGGGTATGCGACCGATGACGTTCTCAACTGGATCCCATGTTCTTTACAGAATTGTCTGGTCCATTGATTATCCAGATTTAATCCGTTGTCAATCACTATCGCCCTCGGTACTCCGAACCTGCAGATGATATTGGTCCATATGAATTTGATCACGTGCCTATGAGTGATGCTGGAATAAGCTTCTGCCTCGACCCACTTGGTGAAATAATCAGTTGCTATCAGTGCTTGATTCACTGATCTGAGGGCCATGGGAAGTGGTCCAACTGCATCAATCCCCCATTGTGCAAATGGGTGTGGGCTGAATATGGGGTTAAGCAGTTCTGGTGGCGGATGGATGAAATCCCCATGGAACTGACACTTTCGGCACCTTCTGACAAAGGCTTCAGTATCGTGGGAAAGATAAGGCCAGAAATATCCTTGGCTTAGTACTTTATGGGCCAAAGCTCGTCCCCCCGAGTGATTTCCGCATGACCCTTCATGGATTTCTTTCATTACGGCCGATGCCTCTGAAGGTGTGAGGCATCGAAGGTAGGGTCCACCAAAAGATCTTCTATACAGCTGGCCGTGTAGCAAGGCATACCTGGCCGACTTCATGCGGATTTTCCGAGCCTCTGTTTTATCATCAGGGAGTGTACCATTTCTGAGGTATTCTGCTATGGGGTCCATCCAGCTCGGCTCCCAAGGTATTGCGCACACCACATCTGACTGATGGATGCTTGGGACATCAAGATAGTCGATCGGGGCGATTCTGGTCAGGTCTTGATCGTTGATTGAAGCCATGTTGGCCAATCGATCCGCATTTTCATTTTCCTCCCTTGGGATCTGACTGAGGGAATACTGCTCCAGTCTGTCTAGCTCCATCTGAGCCAACTTCTTATAGGGCTGCAGCTTTTCTCCTGCGTCGTACTCGTCTTGAACTTGTTTCACCACCAGCTGTGAGTCACTGAAAATACGGAGCTTCTTAATACGGAGGCTCTAAGCTAGTCGCAGCCCAGCTAGGAGTGCCTCGTACTCTGCTTCGTTATTGGTGGCGGGGAACTCCAGACGCACTGACTGCTGGATTTGGGTCCCATCTGGTGTTATAATTTCGAGCCCAATTCCCGAGCCAGCTGAACCAACTGATCCGTCTACATAGAGAGTCCATTCGGGTTCATCTGGATCTTGGAGAATGGACTCTGGCTCTGCTTCTAGGAGAAAATCAGCTAAGGCTTGACCTTTGATAGCTGTTCGTGGCACATACGTAATGTCAAATGTCCCGAGTTCCAACGCCCATCTGGTTATTCTTCCAGTCAGATCGGGTTTGGACATGATAGATCTCATCGGCATGGTGGTTGGCACCACGATTGGATGAGTTTCGAAATAGTGCCTCAGTCGTCTCTTTGCGTTGATTAGAGAAAGAACAGCTCGCTCCGCCATGGTGTATCTGGTTTCCGCATCAGACAGGGACTTGCTGCTGAAGAAGACTGGTTTCTGGCACTTTTTGTCATCTTTTATTAGCGCTGCGCTGGTTGAGGTTGTTGACATGGCGAGGTACAGATGCAATGGTTCTCCTGGATTTGGTGAGGCGAGGATCGGTGGACTTTGGAGATACTGTTTCAACTTCTGGAGGGCCTCTGCCTGTTCTGGCCCCCATATGTTTCCTTTTCCGCTTTTAATTGCCTGGAAAAATGGTCTGCATCGGTCTGTCAGTCGGGATACGAACCTGCTCAGGGCGGCTACCCTTCCTGTCAAAATTTGGACCTCCTTTTGCGTTTTTGGCTCTTCGCAGCTTACTAGAGTCTTGACTTGCGATGGGCTGGCTTCGATTTTCTCTTCGGTTGACTATATGTCCGAGGAACTGTCCGGATGAGACTCCGAAAGAACACTTGGCTGGATTGAGCTTCATCTTGTACCTTCGGAGTGCATCGAACACTTCTTCCAAGTGCTTGAGATGATCGCCTTTCCTCCTGCTTTTCACCACCGTGTCATCTATGTAGGCTTCAACCGTTTTGCCCATCTGACCTTTGAATATTCCTCTGACAAGCCTTTGATAGGTGGCACCTGCGTTTTTAAGTCCGAAAGGCATTACTTTATAACAGTACGTACCTTCTTCGGTAATGAAGGTTGTTTTCTCCTCATCAGCCTGGCTCATCGGAATCTGGTTATAGCCGGAGTATGCATCAAGAAAAGAGAGCCTTTCATATCCCGAGGTGGCATCTACCATCTGATCAATTTTCGGCAGAGGGAAGCAATCCTTCGGGCAGGCCTTGTTTAAGTTTGTGAAGTCAACGCAGACTCTCCATTTCCCATTCTTCTTTCTGACTACCACCACGTTTGATAACCATGATGGGTACTTCACTTCCCTTATGAATCCAGCTTCTAGCAGCTTTCCCACTTCTTCGGATATGATCTGGTTCCTTTCTATCCCGAACCTCCTCTGCTTCTGCCTTACCGGTCTGACATTTGGATCAACATTCAGGTTATGCTGAGTGACCAAAGGATCGATGACCGGCATGTCGAGATGAGACCAGGCGAACACGTCTGAATTTGTTTTGAGGAAATGAATCAGCCTGTCCTTTTCTTCTTTCTGGAGATATGATCCGATGAACGTGACCCTGGTGTGATCCGTCTGACAAATTTCCACCTCTTCCAGTGGTTCCGTTGTTGACTGAGTCTCCTGACCCTCTGAGGTAGGGTCTGACTGTAATTGCTATTTCTCGTTGTACAGGGACTCTTCTGGTGCTTCCAACGCTTGTTTATTTCTCTGGTTCAGGTCCTTCATGCATACTGAGTAGCATTCCTTCGCTGCTACTTGGTCTCCAGGAATATCTGTCACGTCCACTCCATTCGGGTCAAGACAACGCATGACCTGATGGAGTGTCGAAGGAACACCTTGCATCCGATGGATACACCCCCGTCCCATCAGCAGATTGTACGATGGCTTGACGTCCACCACGATGAAGGCTTCTCTCAGGGTTCGGCGTGCTGCTGATACCGACAAATGGACTACGCCTATTGGCTCTACGCGTCGTCCGTCAAAGCCGGCCAAAGGAATCCGAGCCGGGTGAAGCTGTGATACATCAATTCCGATTTTGTCGAAGGCCCATTTTGTCATGATATTGGTGCTGCTTCCTGGGTCAATCATTACGCGTTTGATCAGACAATTAGCTACCAGAAGAGTGATTACCAGAGGGTCTTCGTGAGGCATCTGAATATTCTGCATGTCAGCTTTTGAGAACATGATCTTCGATTCTCCCTGAAGGAGGGTTGTCTGGCAGACTTCCCCGACTCGCCTGAGTTTGTGTGCTTTTCTTAGCTTTGACCTTCTGCTTCCTTCGGCCTCCAACGCCTCTTCACCCCCTTGGATCATGTGGATAACCCTCACCGGTTGCCCTGATGTGGTGTTGTTCGGCTGTGTCGTGTGCGGTTTGTCTGTCTCGGTTGATCCCTTATTACGTAATCTGCAAGCTCTCCTTTGGCGATCATTGCCTCCACCTGCCTTCGGAGGTTTCTGCAGTCATTTGTATGATGACCATACTCGCTGTGAAAGGCACAGTGCTTGGTCATATCCCTCTGCTCCATCGGCTGTCTCATCGGTGGAGGCGGTCTGAAAATACCTTTGTTTTTGTTTTCTTGGAAGAGCTTTCCCAGGCTGGTTTTGAGCGGAGTAGTTCTTTCTTCCGTTCGTTGACGCTTGTCTGAATTTCTGGATGATGAGGTTTGTCGAGGTGGATCTTGTCGTTGAGGCCTCTGATCCCTCATCCTTTCTTTGGATTTTGCCTCTACCGTTACCAGAGAGGCTCTTCTGTATCTGACAGCTTCCTCCTCTTCTATTCTGAGATACCCTTGTGCTCTGGAGTTGAGTTCACCAATGTTGACAGGGGGTCTTTTCACTAGTGAAGAATGGAATTTCGTGCCAGGGATGACCGCCATACGGAATGCTTCTACCGCTGACAACTGATCGCAATCGTCGATAGAAGACATTTCGACGTTGAATCTGGATAAGAAGTTCTTGAGGCTTTCTCCTTTTTCTTGGGTCATGGTGAAAAGGCTTGATATCGTTTTCCTCTGCCTCCGGTTGCTGAAGTATTGACCGATAAAGCGTCTGCAGAGGTCATTCCAACTGCTGATGGATCCAGGCGTCTGCTTCCTGAACCACAGGAGTGGTGCCTCCGTCAGACTGGTTGAAAAGACTTTGCACAAGAGCGCTTGGTTTCTCCCGTAAACAGTCATTTTGGTCTGCACCTGGTAGATGTGATCAAGTGGGTCTTTCGTACCATCATACAGCATAAAAGTTGGCAGTACAAACTTCTTCGGGAATTCTACTGCTTCAATTTCTTCTGTGAACGGAGACTGAGTCATATCTGTTGTCGCGTGGATCGCCAGATCGTCAGGGGTCTGCAATTTCAAATCTTTCATTACTTCTCTCTGGATTTGGCAGCCATTTCGTGCAAGCCGTTCTGGGTCGGGACCTGCGTCCTTGGCATTCCTCCTGTAGTGGGGTGAGAGGATTCTTCTTCTTCCCTCGGGACTTTATCTCCTCTGGCAGCATATGCATCTTTCTCGTGACGAGAGCTGAAGTGCTCTGGCTCATCTGCGCATTCTGCTGGGTCGGAATTTTGGAGAGGAAATGGGCCCCGAGTCACTCGATGGAGCAATTCGGCATTCTGCTGCTCGAGGGCCGCGTTCCTCTGTTCTACAGCCTCCAACCTCCTCATGACTTCTTCGAATCTGCTTTCATTGTTTGTTGACCGTGTGGACACCATTTTTTTTTTTTTGAAAAAATAAAACTTGCAAGTGGAAAAATATATAATCGTTTCCCACAGACGGCGCCAAATGTAAATGTCAAATTTCACTCACATCCAAGAATCCTTTATTTAGCCTCAAATGGCCATATTTATACATTTTTATGCTCTTGGGTCATGGCCTAAGTTCATGGGGTCATGACCCACTTTCTTAATAACTACCCACTCTCTTTTTGGTAGTGGGTTGTTGATCCATTTTTCAAGGGAATGGACCCACGTTGATGGTCCCACGTGTATTTGGTGGGTACAATATATGGGCTATTTATTATTCACATACTACATGGGCTCAATATTCTTTGGGCCTAATACATGGACCTGGGCCTGTAATTTTCACTATTTACAGTATGAAATTGATTTTTTACTTATTATAATTTACAATATTTAATATGAAAAATTACAATTTTATCCCCTATTGTTTGGATATATTATACTTTCTCCCTTTTTGTTTGAATAATTACACTTTGATTCCCTCTAGTTTGGTTATTGATTACACTTTTCCCCTCCATCAGACTTCCGGTGAAGCCAACGCCGGTCAAAACCATTTTTGAAAGAGAAATGACTATATTACCACCCTTCAGTTAATTCAAAGACCCTTTTGTCCATCACTTTAAGTTTACAATGGACAAAAATGTCTTTGTATACATATATAATATGTAAATGTAATATTTTTAATTTTTCATATAATCAAAAAGTGATAATTTTTTCTAAAAATCAAATTTACCAAAAATAAATAAATAGTATTTCTATTTTACCATAATAAATTATATATATATATTTATAATTTACGATAATCAATTTTACCAAAAAAAACAAAATTCTAAAATAATCAAATTTTCCATAATAATAATAATAATATTTTTATTTTACCATAATCAAATTTATCAAAAAATAAATTCTACAATAATCAAATTTATAAGAAAATATATATATTTCTAATTTACAATAATTAAATTTACCAAAAAAAAGGATTATCATAATCAAAATTACCAATTTCAGGATTAAAAAAGAACATTGAATGGAAAGTTACTTTAAGTTTAATAGTTTAATAGATAAAAAGAACATTGATTCGAAAACTTGGTTTAACTACATGAAACATTGATTTAAAATTTTTGTTAAACATTGATCTGAAAATTTCCAATAGATTCCACTAAGAAAAAAAAAAATCAATCTCTATCCTGGATTGGTTTGGTTTAACTTTGGAAAAGATTGATACGAAAGTTTGAAATAGAAACCAATATATTACAAAAAAATCAAATTAATAACCATCCAATAACTTCTATTATTCCAAATACAAAGGAAGCAGATGAAGTGGTAGGGAAATCTAGGGTTAGGGGTTTGCGGCAACCACCACCTCACACGGCGGCTCTCCACCTCCCACAACGACGCCCTCTTTTTGTCAAATATATGCGTGAATATATATCTACAACTATATATGTATAGACAGATATATGATGTATAAACCTTTTGGGAAGGCAAAAACAAATTTACATGGACGAGGCACGGACTCATTCAGGTATGCCCCCACTTAAAATTTTTATTTACATTATTTACCTATATATTTTTATAAAATTATGCTTATGCCCCACTAAAATTATGAAAATTATACATATACCCACCTAAAATTATGAAATATAAGATTATGCCCCCACTCATCAATATTCCTAGGTCCGTCACTGTAGATGACCAGATCTATAAACAAATTTATATACTAATATAGATCTGTAATTCTATATATATATATATAGATCTATATATATATATATCACTTACAGAGATATAGATATATGTATGTGTGTATCTATATATGGGTGCTACAGTACACTTTAGGGTTTTTATTTTTTATTTTTTTTTTAAAAAACACTGAAGGGCAAATGGGTAAAATTATTTTAAAAATATTTTTGAATAAAATTATAATATAATATTATGGGCAATTAAGTAATTTCCAATTTCTGGTCAGGGAAATGACTAAGAGAGGAAAAGTGTAATTATCCGAACAAAAATAGAGAAAATATAATATGTTCAAACAAAAAGAGTGGGATGAAACTATAATTTTTCCTATTAAATAAAAATTCTTTTCTATGAAATATCATGTCTCAAACAGTGACATTTACTACTCCTTTCTTTGAAGCGATCCGGAAGTCACAAACACGTTGATTATCACAATAATAAGAAACTCATCATTTTAGGGCTACTTTCGCGATAACTCAAATAATATTTTCGTTAATACATTAAGGTCTGTTTGGAAGCATAGAATTGGAGCCTTGAAATTGGAATAGGGGCTCCAATTCTAAATTCATTGTTCGGTTGTAACAAAATAATTTAAAATTGAAATTGAAATACAATTCCACAAGGAAAAATTGTGATTTTCAATTTCACATCTTCTCCAAACCTTGACCTGTTAAATACTCTCTTTAAGAATAATTTTTTCACAACTACAAACATACATACATATGTATGACAAATACATATATATACACATACGCCTGTATATATACACACCCATATATATACGAATATATATATACACACATTTATATATAAAAACATATACACACATATATATATATTTGCATATATATGCTCTCATAAAGGGCATATATATACAAATATGAATACCCATACATACAAATATATATGCATATAAATCATGGTTCGCTGAACTGGCTGGTTCGTAACGGTATTGGGTTGAACCGAAATCGGTTCAGCCCGATATATCGGGGGGAGGCCGGTTCACATCCGAACCGGCCGGTTCGCGCCGAACCGGCCGATATATCGGTGAACCTGCCGGTTCGTAACGGAACCGGTTTTGGTTAAACCAGTAAAAAATAAAATAAAAATAAAAAAAGAGTGTGAAGCGGTAGTTGGGGTGGTGGGTATGGGACAAGTCATTCGAGAGACTATTGTGTTTCAATGGGTAGGGATGTTAGCTTAAAATGAAGTAGTTATATATTCTTTTTGGAGCAAGGACATGTTGAGTATCTAACCAGTAATAAATGACAAAAGTTGGAAATCAATATAATATTCCTATATATTGTATATATATTTTCAATACATATTATTATATAGTTAACATTATACCATCACACCAGCAAATATTTAAGTGTCAAAAGTTAACATAATGTATAGATACAGATGCATCATCCATGTCATTTTCTCGTTCATATTATATACTCTCTCCGTTCCGTCCCAAAATAAATGTTCACTTTCCTTCTTTTAGTTATCCCAAAATAAGTATCTATTTTGAAAAGTCAAAATATTTTATTTGATCAATTTAATCTTCAAGCATTAAAGTAATAAAACATATATATTATAAATCATCACATCACTATGATAGGACCATGAATAAAGTTGGTATTTCATTCACTAATACTACAATAAAAGTCATTCTCTAAATATCTTTAAATATATATATAAAATTTACTTAAAATTATTAAAAAATCATCAAAATTTAGTTATGTTGTCAAAAGTACCATATTAGTACATTTTTGCCACCATGTGCGAGTTTTTAAAAAATTCACGCTTGCGATAACCGAAACCGTTACGTAACCCCGATACTGACCCGGTTCCGTTACACCGATACCGAAACTGTTTTTGCGAACCATGATATAAACACATCTACATACATACACATATATACACACATACACATGTGTATTCATACCTATACTTTTATAGGTATACCTATATATATATTGTCTAATTTAATTTTAAAGTTATGATCTTTTACATTCAAATTGAGTTTGGAATTGAAATTCAATTAAACTTTAATTTCATGATACATCCAAACAATGTATTTGGAATTGAATTTGTGGAATTGAAATACTGTGATATTGAAATTCTAATACAATTCCAATTCAATTTCAAATCTGAACAACCAAACCGACCCTAAATATACATTATTTCGTCATATAATGATATTAAGACTGAGGAGAGTAGTAATCTAACTCTAAGATAATACTAGAGGAGAGTAGTTGAGAGTTTCCTACGCAAAACATCAGAAGTAGAAGGTAAAATAAATGACAAATATAATCATTATTATAATTCAAGCAAATCTAGGGGAGGCTTGTATAATTTAGCCTAAATAAAAAACTGCAGTAGTGAAAGAGAGAAACTGAGCGCTTGATTAAGTGAAACAATAATAAGGCGTGGTTAATGTGCCCGTCTTCCCTTAGTAGAGCCCGCACCAACGCCTTCTTAACTAGAGAGAGTGAATTTAGGTATACATATACACTTTATATATATATATATATAGGCAGGGAGCTCTAATTAGAAAGGTAATGAGGGAAAAGCAGAGAACAATCTACTTAGGGTTAGCGATTGTTATGATACTGGGTATTGCTGTCTACTTCAGGCTTTGGGCTATCGATTACAGAATCTCCGTTGATGACGCCGAGGCCATAAGGTCCATTTCTTTCCTTTTCCTTCTATTTCCACTCGCAATTCAAACACCACCACCTAATTTTTATTTTTATTTTATTATTTTTTTGACGAAAATGCCATTGTTCATCATTGATTCGACTAATCGCAACACTATATGGATGTATATAACAACGTTATAGTTGTAATTTCTGATTTATGTGATGAATTAAACTTTGCATTCGCTCAATTCTATTATATTTTATACTATTTTTTATTTTGTAGACGAGAGTTCGATCTTGCTAGTAAGGAAGCAATGGATGAATCTGCATCATGGAGATTGAGATTTGATAGGGAAGCCGAAAGGGCTAACAAATGTGACAAGGAACTCATTCAGGTACTCACTTTCCCAATTTATGCACACACACATATTATACACACACACACACACACACATATATATATATATATGTTATGTGGTGTTGTTTAAGTTATGCTTCGTTTATTCGCCGTCACTATAATTCAACATATCAAAGTGTTACAACCTTACAATGGTGTTATTGTAGTCCCAAAATGTGCCTAAAGGTTTCAACAATCTTTTTTCTTTAAAATAGGAATGGAGATGTGCATGTACTATTAATGAGGGTTTCTAACTTACTTCTTACCAAATGCTTGGTACAATTTATTTTCTATTTTAAATAAATCATAACATACAAGTTGCAATTGGTTATTTGAAAATGAATTGATTAAAATACTATAAATTACTCGAATATCTAGAATTCAGATTGATTAAGGTTATGGCCTTAAATAGAGCGGAATGGAAACACAGGATTCAGGTAGCCGACCACAATTAATAGGGAGAAGGGTTGGTTGTTGTTGTTGTTGAAATTATTCATAATTTACAAGGAAAAAGAAAAAGAAAAAAGAGAAATGGAAGAAATGTTGAACCTGTTTAAGAAAGTCTGAAGGGTTTGCAGTCCTTGACTTTGAGATAATTGTTGGTCCATGCACTTGTAATCTTACTCCTAAATATAAACTGATTCAGGTGACTAGATGTATCAAGGCTTGTAGAGTGCAATGTAAAAGCGTTGTTTGTTCTGAGTTTCTATTACTCCAGAAAAAATTGGAAATAAAGTAAACGCTTTTGTTATTCGTTACCTTACAAGTTTCACATAATGATTGAAATAGATGCCTTTTTCTTCTGTAAGATTCAAAGTTCTCTTTGATATTTCTACTATACAGTGATGATTCTATTGCAAAACATCATGCCCTAATATATATAACATATTGAATGATAAATATATTTTAGAAATATCTATATATACATAATATATATACACTATGTATTGGTAATATTAAGTTGACCTTTTGAGGCATCTTCTAATGCTATTGCTAATCTTACCATGCATTTTCTTGTCAATATGCCTTTTCTGTGCAAAGGTTCCAATTTTCCACATTGTAAGCTTGGCTCGTTATCCTAAATAGGGTGCCACTTCAGCCCTAATTTCACCAACCGGTGGATTGAGCTGGTCCTACTACAATCATCAACCTGCATATTAGGAGTGACACCCAAATACATATTGCTGTTCTCATTCCTAAAAAGTTAACATTTTTTCCATGGCATGTCTTGTAAATTGCCTCTAAAGCATCACGATTGCCATCACATGTTAGATTGATTTCCTTGAAGTTTTATTGGAAGAATAGGTTTCTCTGAAAGGAAATGCATTTGGAGAATCTTTGAGGGTTTTAATTGGTAGTGGATATTTGGATTAGTCACATTCCACATTCCACATTCTCTTCCATCTTTAACATATCATTCATTTATTATTCATCATGACAAACTTAAATTTAAAATCAAATAACAAATTTGTGTGAGTTTATATGATAACTGAGAATAATGGACCCAGATATGCACTGGGAAATTCGTAATGTATTAAAAAATTAACAGCGACTCTTCGTACGATGCCGTTGCATGTGCTTACTTCTTCCTCATTCACTGGATTGAAAGTTGGTGGAACTTGTGTGACTAAAACACTGCCACAGAGCTCAAATATATATTCTAATTTTTCTCATCTTTTGCTCCTGGTTGATATTTTTAGTGTTGTTACAGTTTCAATTTTTATTCTAGTTGGCATTCGCTAAGACTCATCTAGACATCTATGTGATAAGATAATTCTAGTCAAGTGCCTTGTTTCATTCTTTTTTTTTTTTATAGAAGCACTGACCTGTTGGATGCCATATGTCATAGTTGAATGCACTTATCCTGAAATGGCAATATGAGTTTTTCCGAAAGAACCGTACTGTTTTATGAAGGATGGATAGTTTTACAAGAGCATATCCAGATCAGCTACCTGCATAAATGTTTTTGTTACTTTATAGATGTATCAATCATTATTTATATTATTTTTGTTTTGAGTATTTGTATAATAACTCAAAATAGTGTGCAACATTTCTTGAACATGTAAATGAGGTTTTTTAGTATGGCGCATGTATGTTCCATTGGAAAAACATTATAAGATATTTGAACTGTAAACCTTGAGAGAAGAGTTGGCTATGAGGAGGAGGGTAAATCATGAGGAATATAACCCTTAGGTTATTCTTAGGTGAAATTAGTTACAAGTAAAAAGATTCAATAGAATTATTAAAGATCTGTTTCCCAAAACATGAGGAATATAACCCTTAGGTTATTCTTAGGTGAAATTAGTTACAAGTAAAAAGATTCAATAGAATTATTAAAGATCTGTTTCCCAAACTAATGTTACAAAAAATAATTTTATCCTATTTATGTTTACACACATTCATTTTTATTGTTGTTTCCATGCCATAATTCATATTAGACTTCCACAGGTCATTATAATGTTGGATCTGTATCTCTTATCGATGTCTATGCTGTTGGTGTTCACAAAAGAATTTTCTGTTTGAGACTGTCTTCATGTTTTAACTCTTTAAGATTGGTAGAGGTGATATTCAATCTTCTTTTAATGGTCACTTTTCTCTATGTCAGATTAAGGAGTCTCTGGGGAAGAAACCTGAGGATGCTGTAAGCGTTAACAATAAACTGGAAATGCTGCAAAAGGTGTGATATAAGACCTGTATTTCAGCATTCCTTATTTTTTTAGGTATTTATTGTTATTTTCTCTTACTTTATTCTTTATATTTGATATTCAATTCTCATCATCAAGCATCAAGCGATGAAACTTTAGGGAGGTAAGTTTGATTAAAGTAATGCTTTATAGTTTATGCACATATTTCATATCAAACCATGATATTTTGTTTACAATTTGCTACTTTTGCAGGAAAATCTGGGTTTGCTTGAACGGGTTGAATACTTGAAACAAGAGCTTGAAGCTGAGAAGTTGAAGTGCAACATGCAACAAATATAGATGTCATCGGAAATTTTAATTGAGCAGAGTGGGGATTTCACCTTTCATAATTTGGATATGTAAGATGCACATACTTTTACTCACAGAGTTTGCTTCTCCTTTCAGCTTCACTATGAAAATGGGTTTTTTTACTCTGAAATACATGCTTTCGGATCAACTCTTCTGGTTTATGCCCATGAATGTAAATTCCTCTTCCTGTAAGAAAAAGAAGAGTAAAAAATTCATCTTTTTTGTCATTTTGTTCAAATCTAGAGTTATTTTTTTTTTTCTGGTGGAAAAATTTCAGTGATGCATCTGGTGGATGATATAGTCACTGAGATTCCTTCATCGTGAGGACCATTTATGGTAGAGTCACTTCCTATGTTACTGATGCAACCACATCATAATTGGCAACCAGATTGTAATCAGTAGGGATCATATCTCCTATCTCTTTCTCCTTAAATTTGAGATGATCTGTGATGGGATGCATTGTTTGGCTTGAAGCAGCAGATTCTGTTGGAAGTGCTGCTTCCTATTGCCCCGCGACTAGATTTGCTTCCTCAGCCACAAACAAGTTTTTGCCAAAATTCTTATCATTGATTCAGCAGCAGGACTCTATAATTGATGGTAAAATCAATAGAAGCGTTATACATTGTCATAAATATCCAACAATGTCTTTTTGTAGTTTTCAATTGTTATGTATTTCTTTTATTATTATTATTATTATTATTATCTATTGAATCGATTTATCTATGCATTGTGAATTTGTTCTAAAACTTATAAAAAGAAATAGTGTGGGACATTTGAGTGTGTAAACATATTTAATGTTTAGTCGGAAAACTTGGTGTGAATCTGTAAACCATATAAGCTACTTATAACTTTACATATACATTGAGTCGAGGTCTTGAGGAGAAAATCGGTTGAAAAATATGTTTTAAACTCCTTTCATAAAATATTTCTTTTTAAAAATAATATTTCATAGGGTCATAAATTGTTTTTTTCAATTTGAAATACCATTTTACTAGTAATAGTTATATTTTTGTGTGAGTCAACACGTATTCTCAGCCTATAATTTTATTTCACTTTAAAATAGTTCAATACAAATTAGCTATATATATAGAAATCTCACTACTCTCTTAAACTTCTTTTATTAATATCTAACTCTATAAATATCTATAAAAAGGTTTAAAATTCTTTGTACCTATATATAAACATCTCACTACTCTCTCAAACTTTTTTTATTAATATCTAACTCTATAAATATCTATAAAAGGTTTAAAATTCTAAATCTTTGACCTAACTCTACACTGTCCAAATTAATCTAGGGTACAATTTTAGGGTATATATAAACATCTCACTACTCTCTCAAACTTCTTTTATTAATATCTTACTCTATAAATATCTATAAAAGGTTTAAAATTCTAAATTAACACAAAAAGAAAAGAAAAAAAGTGATAATTTTGATTTTTGATATATAAATTATTAATTAATACAGAGTTATATTGGTACTATAATGATATAATCACTCTTGAGATATGAAATCACTAATTAAGTAGTTGTATTCACCTCGTTAATATTTGTATGCAAATGACTAAATTACTAATATAAGCTAATATCTATATATTTATTTCATTTTACCATTCTATAGATAATAGAATGACAAATAAAACAAAACAATACACCCTTGTAACGAAATTTATATGGAACATAAAATATGATGTTACAAAACAAATAACAAAAAAGGTTGTACAGTCATTAAGCTGTATTTTCCCAATAAAAGAAAGAGAGGAGGAAAACAAATTAAGAATACACACCAAAATAGGATAGGGGGTGGCAAAAAAACCCGCCCCGCTCCGAACTCGCCCCGTTTAGCTAACCGGGGCAGGTATGGGACACCCCTGCCCCACCCCGATTAGCTATATATATATATATATATATATATATGAATAAACATGTATTGACGGATTGTTTATTATGCTTTTGAAATTTTTGATTTTGATTTCATATAGATTTATTGTTTGATTTTGATATCTTATATTGGGATTTTATTGTTATTTGGGGGGAAAATAATACGTAAACCAGCGCATATGTGTTGCAATGGTATAATCTCACTCCCAAATTGGGAAGGTGAGGAGTTCGAACCTCTTAGGAGGCATTTGTGGGTGTGGTGTGTGAGTTTCTTACCATTCGGAAAAAAAAAAAAAAAAAAAAACGTAATCGGAGTTGGGCGAGGGCGGGACGGAAAAATAAAAAATTAATCGGAAACAGAGCGAGTACGGGACGAGGAAAAATAATCGGGTTCAAAAACAGGGCGGGTGACCGGCCCCATTGCCATCCCTCCGGCACAAGAGCAATTTAAGTAGGGAAGAACAGATAAATTCAGAAAAGGGTAGATAAAACATAAAATATTATATTTGGATAAACTTAAAGCAAACTAATTACAAATAATTCAACAATCAATTTTAAGGTCCAAAATATCCTAACACACTTATATAAAAGTATTAAAATATCCACCCTCCTTCTCCACCACCATCCGCCATTCCACCGTCCTTCACCTTGCCACCGCCTCCAAATTCATCGTCCAATCTCTCCACCAACCCCAAATTCTCCCGATAATTCATCGTCCAACCTCCAGTGTCTGAAATTTCACTTTTTATTATCAAAGCTCATTAGTTATCTATAAAAATACAAAACCCAATTTGAGCAGAAGAAACAATAAAAAATGAAAATAAAAAACACCCACTATTGAGCAGATTGGACATCCCCAAAAAAGTCTCAGGGTCAAATATAATGCAAACCCATATGCAAGAATGAAGATACCTAGACAATCCAACCAGTATGGCTACAAAAACAACATCAGACTATTGTTTAACAATTTTGTAAACTTATTTGAACAAACAAGTTAATGTTTGTTAATGTAATTTTGAGTGAATGCAGAAGAAGATGAACACACTGACATGTGAGAGATAATGAGAGAGCAAGAGAGCACCAATTTCAGAGATTTGAGTCCGAAGTCGGAGACCCATTTGCTGATTTGGAATGAATTTGGGGTTGGTGGAGAGAGATTGGACGATGAATTTGGGGGCGGTGGCGAGGTGGAGGACCGTGGAGTGGCGGAAGGTGGAGGAGAAGGTGGATATTTTGATACTTTTATGTAAGTGTGAGGGTATTTTGGACCTCAAAATTAATTATTGACCTATTTGTAATTAGTTTACTTTAAATTTATTAAAATGTAATACTAGTATGAAATTTGAATGTTTATCAATTTGTAATTTAGATTCCTTAAAATTGCGATTTTCCCAAATAAAAAGGGTATTTGAGATGAAGTAAAAATGTCATATTACCCTCTATCTTGTTTGGCTAGACCAGTTGGAAAGCGAGCAATTGCAACAATGACAATATGCAAATCAATCAGGTAACTCCAATCATTCGATCACATGCAAATCAATTAGGTAACCTTCAAAATTTTAATGTATGGTTATGGATCTTGTGACCCCTGCCCTTTATTGTGCATGTTTTACAATCGCGGTATGAACTTCGATGTTAGGATAATATCAATCTCAAGCGCAAGTATTAACATATACCTTTTAAAAGTGTTATGAACCAAACAATACTTAACATATGACATATGGGACCGCGAACCATGATCCTCAAAATGTGGTTTTCCAATGACCTCCTGTGCTTATCTTCAATTTAGCCCATTTTCACATCTTATTAAGCAAAAGTATAGCAATAACTAGGTCATCGTATGTCTACAATGCTTTCTTGTGAACTAAATGAGAGGTTATTACAAAATTTATTAGATGCATTGTTTAATTATCAGTTACTGTTACACGGACAACATCTGATAGGTGGTCATTGTTCAGATCATTGAGATGATTTGTGATGGTATGCACCAATATGTGAAGATCGTTCTCATGACTTTCAGTAGCATGAATTGAGTTGCTGCTTCGTCTTGTGCCTCGACCAGATTTGCTTCCTCCAGAGGCAGAGCCTGGTCTTCCTCTTCTAGGGCTCTACCATTGAAGATAAAGTCAATATAGGTATATATAACAGATTGTAATAATTTTATGATACTTGCAATGTATGATTGTTGTCATTATTATATTTCTAACTAGCTATATATTACCAGAAAAAACTACTTCCTGTCCTATTGAGGCTTCAAACAAGGTTTAATTAACATGTGTGTGTATATATATATATATATATATTTGGAAACCATTAAAGCCAAGTCTAAAGTTCAGTAAATGCCAATGTTGAGAATTTACAGAAGTAATCCTTCGTCGCTTTAGTAGATTAGTTCTGGTGTCTACCATCTCCATCAGTCCCTCGAACTGAAAAAGACACGAGCGAAAACCTAATCAACTCTTTTGGAATTCAAAACAAAATGAATGCTATATATGGCATGTACGTTTTCATGCAATTTTGAGAAAGAAAAAGGAGGAAATATATACAATTTTTTTTTTTTTTTCCATAGAGATGGTATTACCTGTTTCACCATTTTATCGAACTTTCTTGCACATTGATATAACCTTTCATCACCATCGGCTTCCATTGAGATAGTCAAGCTTCTCTCTCCCTGCAATAAAATGTACCCAAACGAAGGGACTGCCCTTTGACGTGGGTAGAACGTTGTGTATATGTAGTATATATATATATAGGTATGTATATGATTAGATGCATGCTATTAGCATGAGAAAGCTTTACTTCAATATTTTATATATTACTATTATACAACTATATATTGCCTGTGTATGGCTTGAATTTTCATTTGACCGTTACTAACTACCACAGTCTTCATGCAGTAAGTAAACTAAAAAGGAAGAAATGGTAAATGTTCCCAACACGAGAAAGTCATGATCTTGAGAATCTGTGTTAGTTATAGGTTACTTTTGGCAAGTAGTTATAGTGTTCCTCACTTCAAGGACCTATTAGATAATGCTAAACAGAAGAAAAAGGTTATAATTCATTTGTGTTTTAATACACCATCACTGCCTCATTATTGTGCATACTTATCTCGTGACTGGAGAGAGTCCCCGTAAAAGGGTATAGTTTCACCTGTATCAACTCTTCTATTGTTTATGAAGTTAACTAGTAGCTTCAAGTAATATATATATATATATATATATATATATATATATATATATCCAATCTATTCCCCACCAAATTTCCATTCTCATATTCCACCGCTGCTTTGATAAATTTTCACATTTGAAGCACTTGACATTGTGTCGAAATAAAGAATCGGAAGCAAGAAATAATGGTAGCAATTTGTATCGAGAAAGTCTATAATGCGGGCGCTCTCATCTACTGAATGTATTGAAATTCATGCTACTCTACATTTGTTCCTTTGACAGGGTCATTTGAGCTTAACCAGCCTTTCAGGAAAAAAGCAAAACCTAACTGATCCTTCTACTACTTGGTGATAAATGCCTACAAGCTGTTGCTCAATACTTATCAAGCGCTGTTCCCTACTATGACGAGGAAGAAGAAAAGATTGAAATCCATCGATTTGCAAAACAACTTTCTCAGGCAATTTAAGAAGGAACACCGGGGAGCCTCTTTGACAAGAACAAGATGGATCAGAACTTAAAACCCTCCTGATAAAGGCTAAAGCAAAATACTATCATGATCACTATATGAAATCATGCTACCATACCCAAAGAACCAAGCAATTAGAAGAATAATTCTCCACAAAGAAACAAAATTCATATTCAATAGAATTCTTACACAGGAACATCTGTCATAGTCCAAATGCGTTATACTTCACAAACCCTTATAATAAATTTTCTGCCGTACGCACAGGAGGATAAAAGCAAGTCTTAGGGTTGGTGAACTGAACTACAAAGAGACTGGCAACAAAAACACTAAATGCCTGCTCACGGACCTTCTCTACCCAATTTCTATCGGGTAGCCAATGACCAAAAGTTCAAAAGAAAGCACGGGCAGGCAGCAAACCAGCAGATAAAAGCCATAGCAGTAGCTGACTCAAACCTTGCACAGTGGTTCACAGAACATTTATCAAGATCATTGCCAATAAGGACTGTAATACCAGCAGATGCACAAGCAGCAGCAAATGTGAGAGTTGATGTAATCTGCAACAAAATAAAGATATCTAAGAATCTGGCACTTTTTGGCAAACTCACAGCGACATGCAATCGATAATGACTGAAAAATGCACACACATCATTGTATTTCATAAATTTTAGGGTAGAAAAGAGTACCTGGACTCGGGCAAGTGAAAATAATTTCATAATGAGTCAATAAATTGCAACAACCTGTCAAATTAGCTCAGCTTCATTTCAAGATATTGTGTTGTCGTTTTAATGACCGAACATGTTTGGGAGTTGGGGAAGGAAATTTACATATGCAGATTCAGAAAATTGAAGTGGCGTCCAGAGAATTCAATCCCCAATTATTCATTAAAATGAAAGAATAAAACTTGGTCTGTCAATTTTGGCGTTTCAGACAATTTCTAGTTTGAGTGAAAAGAAGTAGAATTGCCAGCAATAAAAATTGACAATTGCCAGAATCATTAAGCAATTATAGTTTCAGTGAAAAATTGGAGAACTAGATTAACTTGAGAGGAAAAACATGCAAACACTTGGGGGACACACAACAGCAAAAAGAGTCAATTGACAATTGCAAAATAATTTCCCTATTACATGTTTGGAAAGTTGATGCAAATTCATGTCTTGTCACTAGTTTGGGGGATACTTACACACAACCATAAAGCGGAAATAAGCACCAACAAAAACTTAATAATTTATTAAGGTAAGAGCAATTGCTTGTAAATAAATAGTCAGAGAGCAATATCAGTCCAAGTGCTCAAGAAGAGCCAACAAAGATATGTGTCAACTTAGATTCTCATCCATCAGTAACGCACTGAGTTTTCAGTTTTCAAACAAAACATTTCAGACTTAAAAACAATATAAGACTTTGTCCAATTAACACAACAAGAAGTTAATCCATAACAGTCATTTGGCAAGGTTTCCCCCAGGAAATCAAAAATTAAACTTACACTTCAACTGACCAACAATAATTTCACAACAGGACAGAGCTGCCTGTGGTGCAACACTAACTTTGAAACCTCACATAAACCAATCCTTTAGAATTTTAGGCTGTGTGGTAATTCAAATAATTCATTCATGGGAATAGGCTGGGAACATACTTATACTAATTTGAACAGTTCTGACATGCCATCCAATTAATGGCAATGCTACATGCTCCACAGCAGTGTAGTTTTTCTAGAGTGGTACAAATTCTCTTACCCCATCGCCAATTGTAAACAAACTTATAACTCTGGAATTCCGCAAACTTCGTCTCACTAGAAGGGCATATATATCAACAATAGCCAGGGACAGGCTCCACAAACTTTGAAATCCAACGGCTGCAACAAGGTAACTGGTGCAGCAAAATTTATATTAAAAAAGAAAGAAAAGGTTGTATATGCGTGTGTGTCTTCGTTGAAAAATAACACAGAAAAAGTTCTGGGTAATTAAGGGAAAGAACAAAAATGACCAGGACTGCATATTAAACATGAACTCAAAAACCAGAGTTTCCATAACACATCATGTTGTTTACATCACTTTGTAAACAAAATAAATTCATGTAGCAGCTGTTGAGGAAATTTCTCTCGTCATTGCTTTAGTTTAGATGGTATCTCACTTAATCGAACGGATCCAGATTAGATTTCTTTGAAGTCTCCCATTATTACTTAGATGCTTTTAGACTGCTTTCTAAATCCAAGAATAGCATATGAAACAGGGAATTAAATATAAGAAACAACATGAGCATTGAGCATAGTGTTCTTCCCAGCTCCAGCCACTAATTGCTACAAATATTATTGTTACTAGTCAATTGCAAACACTGATGTTCCACTTTTTCCAATCAGATTGAGCAAAACAAGTCTCACAATTACATTCGGAAGGCATAATTCTCCCTTAGACAATGAAAAAGAAAGGAACAAGGTCCAAATATAATTTCATTTTACATTTGGGAGCAGAGAGCCCTGGTCCAATTCCAATTCAAGGTCCCCCATTCGCGCCCATCCAGTGCTCCCACCAATAGCTTTAGCAGTTTCCTCTAGTTTATTCTACTCTTTTTCTAGATTTTTTCTTTCCCCCAAAAGGGTTCAAGGAAAAATCCCTCGAAAATGGATACCAAATAGGAAGCTATTGTTGGTGTGAATCAAATCCTCCTAATATGCATCGAAAAGACATTATAATTTCTAGCTAATTTTCAATTCTTCAGAACAATAACTGTAATTGAACTCCAGAAATGCGTCAGGTTTCAATTCTCTAAACAAGAAGAAGAAGGCATTAATGACTACATAAATATACATAAGTTGATATATACATATATATATATATATATATACACATAGATGTATGAAAAAGGGCATTGTAGTTGAAAGTGCCATTGAAGAATTACCAGAAAGCAGTAACGGTAGGGAAATCGCTAGTGGTGGCCATGACAGAGAGAGAAATAAGGGCGAAAACCAACTGAGAGAGCCTTAGGGCTAGACTACCTGGAGTCCCAGGCATCCCTTGCAAGTCCTTCATCCTATATATCGGCGGCGCATTGTTAGCTCCGTCGGTCAACGGCGGCGCCTCCACCGGGTGCACCGAAGGCCGGCTCATGTTCACCCTCAATTCCAATTTCACAGATCACTCACATTTACACACACAGACATATATATATATATATATAGGTTTTGAGGGTGCAATTGGATGAAGTGATTGTTTGATTTGAAGTTAGAAGAGAGGGTTATAGCAAGTAATGGGTAGGGAATTTTGAGAGCGCGTTGGAAGGTAGACGGTGTGAACGCATTGGATGCTCTACTACCATTATTGGACCAACATTTTGTCCTGTGTCTCACCCAATTGCGTCCTGTTTGGTCCGTTTTACTATATAAGACCGCGTTTGTATTGCACTGGACTCAATTTTGTTTTATTTTGAAACACACATACCAGTTTGGAAACCTGTATTTGTTTTTTTATGGAAGAATAAAAAATTATTTTTGTATTTGACTTTATATTTTTTTCTAAAAAAATAAAAATAAATATGTATTTGGATCAAAAATTATATTTGGTTCTTTCACACACATACACACAAATATACATACATAGAGTGAGAGCGAAGCCACTTCTTCCATCAACGTCTCATTCGGTTATACACATTTCTCGTGTTTGAATTTCCAATAAATCTCTAACAGTGTGTATATATATATATATATCTTTATGGGTATGGGGACAAAAAATTGAATGATAAAATTGTGAACCAAATGAGGAATTGGGGATTAGGGTTCCGGTGGTGGTGTGTGTGGTTATATGTGTGTGTATATTTGATTGAATTGAGAGGAGGGTTAAAACAAAGAATAAAAAAAAAAACACGGTATTCTTTGATTTTGGCTCAAATTTGTTTTTGTTCTTAGCACTGTTAAGAAAAACGTTTTTCTTAAAATTGCACCCAAACAAGATTTTGTTCTCATGAACAGTGGAAAAAACAAGAATAAAAACAAAAACATGAGTTTCCAAATTTGATATTTCAATTTTGAATGTTTAATACAAGTATATGAAAGATTGAAAAACGAAGTATCCTTGTAAAAAAAATTGTTAATAAAAACTTCTGCTTGGAAATGGAAATTTTAAATAAAAAAACAACCTTGATAAACAAAGAATATGGGTCAGATCAGTTTCTGAGATGAAGTAACTGACCTCTGATGGAAATTTGCGCATAAACATCCACAAAAAAGTTTTTTAACTCGTTATAGAAGAAAGAACAAATAATAAACAAAGACTAACATCAATGCCAAAAAACAATCAACATGCATGTACATCACACCAGGAACCACCAGCTCCTTTTATCACTTCCCACACACCCTTTTCCGTGAACAATTTAAACATACAAATACACAAAGATATTTATTCAAAACAAAATTTTATTAGAAATCTAAGTTGCAGAAACCAAGAACTGACTTTAAGGATTTGCAAAAAGTTTGTCATGGAACATATCCATTTACCAGAAACAGAGTAACTAGTCCCAAAATAAAGCCTAAAGCCATTCTCAACAGAAAACAACCATCCAACTAGATTCTCAGCAATCACCACCACGGAGCCTGAGGACAAGGTGGAGGGTGGACTCCTTCTGGATGTTGTAATCGGCAAGAGTGCGTCCATCCTCGAGCTGCTTGCCAGCAAAGATGAGCCTCTGCTGATCTGGTGGAATCCCCTCCTTGTCCTGAATCTTTGCCTTCACGTTATCGATAGTATCAGAGCTCTCCACCTCCAAAGTGATGGTCTTTCCAGTCAGGGTCTTCACAAAGATCTGCATTCCTCCCCTCAATCGCAGCACCAAATGCAAAGTTGACTCCTTTTGGATGTTATAGTCTGCAAGAGTCCTTCCATCCTCCAGTTGTTTACCAGCGAAGATGAGACGCTGCTGGTCTGGAGGAATGCCTTCCTTGTCCTGGATCTTTGCCTTGACATTGTCGATGGTGTCCGAACTCTCAACCTCCAATGTTATTGTCTTACCAGTCAGGGTCTTGACAAAAATCTGCATACCCCCCCTCAACCGCAGCACTAAATGCAGGGTTGATTCTTTCTGAATGTTGTAATCTGCAAGGGTTCGGCCATCCTCAAGTTGCTTCCCAGCAAAGATCAACCTCTGCTGATCAGGAGGAATGCCTTCTTTGTCCTGAATCTTCGCCTTTACATTGTCAATCGTATCTGAGCTCTCAACTTCAAGAGTAATCGTCTTGCCTGTAAGGGTCTTGACGAATATCTGCATGCCTCCTCTCAAACGCAGCACCAAATGAAGAGTTGATTCCTTCTGGATATTGTAATCTGCAAGGGTTCGACCATCCTCAAGCTGCTTTCCCGCAAAGATCAACCTCTGCTGATCAGGAGGAATGCCTTCCTTGTCCTGAATCTTCGCCTTCACATTGTCAATCGTATCCGAGCTCTCAACTTCAAGAGTAATCGTCTTGCCTGTAAGGGTCTTGACAAAAATCTGCATGCCTCCTCTCAAACGCAGCACCAAATGAAGAGTAGATTCCTTCTGGATATTGTAATCTGCAAGGGTTCGACCATCTTCAAGCTGTTTACCAGCAAAGATCAGCCTTTGCTGATCCGGAGGAATCCCTTCCTTGTCTTGAATCTTCGCCTTAACATTGTCAATGGTGTCGGAACTCTCGACCTCAAGGGTAATAGTCTTGCCAGTGAGGGTCTTAACGAAGATCTGCATCTGAAGAAATATAGCAAATGACAAATCAAGTAATCATATCAGTATTTGTATGAGAGGAAAACATGCACACTATTAAAACAGGGAAAGAAGAAAAAAATTAATTTATAATGCCAACTAGTTTTCTGTTTAGAACAAGATGGGATTTAAACAATTGATTTCTTTGAAGTGTTAGAATACGAAGGAATTGGGAAGAAAATATGTCACCTTATATTGTTGCCACCATACTCTATAATAATTTAAAATCCAAAAAGTGTTTTCTAAATATATATGTATAATCCATATTTTTTTGTTATATTGAATTGCATGGTATATACAGCAAAAATTCAACATTCTAGAAAGTAGCAATTTAAAATAAAATGCAAGCCAAAACAGATGAGAAAACAACTGCTTGGAAACAATGAACACCTTACAACAACAATTTATACCATTAGTTCCAAGGATGACTACACCACAAAATAAAATTAGTACTCACATCTTAAAAACTCCATAAAATAAGAATTTTACTCATAAGGTGATGTTAACTCCCTTAGTTCTCTCGCCAAAGCAGTTTGTGAATTCTATTCATTTATATTAACAGAAAAATCCTTATTTAACTACACTATTAAACAAGCTAAAAGTATAAAATGTATATGATAATTTAAACCCATCAAAGAGTACTTCTACAACATTGGGATTCATAATAAATAAATAAAATTGATTTAAGGTAAAAAAATAAACAAGGCCCTAACTATTGCAAAAATAAGATAGAACTATAGACTCACCCTTACAGAACAATCCTGGTGGAATCCTACCCAGATAACCATACAGGGTAAAACCATTTAGAAGTTCATTTTTATCTGCTTCACAATCAAAATACAGAAAGAACAGTTGTCTACTTCACTAAGGTGTTAACTATATATTAGTCCTCCATGTTTTTCAGTTTAAAATTTAATATTCTTGCATTCATTTTATACACCAATGATAAGAGAACAAAAATTCTACACTTTACAGATACAACAATAGCAATTTCACACACAATCAAATCTAAATATAAAAAGACAACCCTAAATTATAATATAAATTACAAGAGAAATAGAGGCCTCTCTTTCTTGGGTGATTTGAGATCAGTGAGACTAAAATCTAACGAGATTTGGATAATATAAACAGCTTAACAAGGATTCTTGACAACTTATTCATACTCAATTCCATTTATTCCAAACAAAAGAACAAAATAATGAACCCCTCAATTTAATACAAGAACTCCGGAAATATATTACAAATCAACACAGATATATACATACGTGATCAAAACAGCTTTCGAATTAATACAATATGCATTCAGTATTAGAAAAAGAAATCCCTAATTGCATTCAGTATAAAACTAAAGCAGATTATCACAAATCATGTACAACTAATAATTAATTAATCCCCAAACAACAAATAACCAAAAGAATAAATCATATCGAAACCCTAATTAGACTCATTCTGATCGCTCTTAGAAACCCTATCAAGAACTCATTTTGAAACCCTAATTCCGTGTATATATAAATATATATGTCTATAATATCAAATACAATATGGGGAAAGAAAACAAATAAACAAAATAGTAGATCATATACAAACCCTAATTAGACTCGATCGCTCTTAAAAACCCTAGTAAGAACTCATTCTGATCGATCCGTAATATCAAAATCAAGAAATAGAAACCCTAATTTCATGTATATATACACATATATATCATCATCAATTTCGATATGGGAAAAGAAGGACTTACTTTGATAGGTCGGAGGGATTGAAAGCTTTCTTTCAGCAAAAGGAAGAAAACAGAACAATGAGTATAGTCGAAATAGAGTCCGTCAATATATATAGATGTAGTTGACGACTCAGTCACGAAAATAAATAGACGCCATCCATATAAATCCACGGAATAGGAGGCTTTTAGCGTCTATACGCCGTTAGAAATTTGACGATTAAAACGGAGACCAGTGATTATCCGATCCTTGTGGTTTGACAAAGTCAACTTTTCTTTTTTCCTTTTTCTTTTTTTTTTTAAGTTTTAACTATCACAATTTAGTTAGCCTAAATGATCCAAAATTATAATTAAAGTAGAAAAAGACTCGGAAGTTACAATAGTATTACTCTATAATAGTATAGATATTTCTAAGTTTAAGTGATTTTGAACATATATTCCGAGTTCTAAGATATAATAGTAACAAAATTTAGAATTATATTGCATAATTTGACAAAAGTGTTTTTTTATTTTTGTGTGTAAAATTAGAATGAAATAGATTTTCTAAACGAAGCTAAATTTCCTTAACAATATTAACCAATGAAGGGCTGTGATTTTAAAGATGTAATAATATACGACAATTAGTAAAAAGGGCATGGGTGATTATTGTTACACATAATTCATCTTAAATAGTTACTTTTCTTGATAAGTAAAATTCATTTTTCGCAGGCGTAGTGTAGTTGCCATGAACAAATCTTCTAAAATTTGGATCAACAGTATCCAAGTTCTAGAGCGTAATACTCTTAGCTATTGTGTACTATGATTTAATGTTACACGAGTTGTGGGATTGGTTCGTGTAATACTCTTAAAGGACGATATCCTTGAGGTCTAGGTCCCAGGGAGATCATCTTTGGGAGATAGACATTTTTTAAGTAAAATTCATTTGAAATAGGTTGCTGATTTTCAGAGTTATATTTATTCTCAAAGAGTGATCTCTTTGGGGTCTAGGTCCCAGGGATATCGTCCTTAGGGGTTAGACATTTTTTAAATAAAATTCATTCGAAATAGGTTGCTGATTTTCAAAGTAATATTTATCATTAACAGCCTGAAAATAGTGCGTAGAATAATGGTCGCTTCTTCTCTACGACAAAAAAAATTTGCGTAGAATAACACACGGTGTCTTAGGTCGGTTAAAATAATGATTAAGAATAAGACTATATTGACCTTGTTTTACCTATCGCAAGTGCACGGGTCATATTATAGTATGGTACGGCTTGAAACAGGATTATCGAACCCAAATGACTAATTCGTACTCTAAATTCTAATAAAATAATACTCTTGAATTGTTATGATAATTTAATTTGAGATTTTGTATTAAACTAATTAATTAAACAAATAAATAAAATAAAATAATTAAAGATAACATGGAATAAACTATGAGAATAATGTCTAGGGTATTCTAACTCGACCACTAACAGCATAATATATACATTATATTCATTTAATTATAAAAGGGATATACAACTTCCGTGAATTAGACTAGTATTGCTACAAGCTAGTTCTTAGTCCCCAAAAAGATACATTTAATCGAACTCGACTACAATCCATTTTCGGAATGAGTGTGATTAGGGTATGCGATTACTTTATTCTACTCCTATGTGCATTAAATTAAAACATGTTTATTTCACCTCTCCTTAGCATGGACTATCCAAATCAGGATTTCCTGTTTTAAGAATCATTATACAAAAAACAAACATTTAACCTTCGGAGTTCTAGCTCGTAATAATTAAATATAGTTGTGCAAGATTAAACATCACATCAATCTAAGACAAGAATTGAATAAATGAAAAATCTTATATAAAAATGATATTTCGGTCTCTCATCTACATAATCATCACCAAAGTGTTCTTTAACTTCCCCTTTTATGATAAAAATAAATAAAATATAGTATACATTACTTAGCTAGGATTTTGTAACAAAACCCTAGATACCGGTCTAGCCCTTCATAGTAAATGGATCGTGCACCGTTGATGAATAACCCATATTCTTGTCTCTTTTCCTCTTGGCTGCTCCAAAGATGTGTTCTTCTACGCACTAATTTTTTGTCGTAGAGAAGAAACCCCTTTTATTCTGATGTACGTAACTTTTTATAGAGAAATAAGTCACACTCCTAAATAATTTGGGAGATACAATTAAAATAAACATAATTACTAAAATTAACCTAAAAATAAAGTTTCACTAAAAATTTCGAAATAATTACAGAATAATAATAATAATTAATAAATACTATTACTCCTAAAATATCATCCCCACCAGAGTTTATCTTGACCACCAATAAAAATAACGAAATCTTCAGTAGCCTTCCTAATATTAATAAAATCGTGGTTTTGTTTATTGACCCGTTTCCACTCAAAAAAATGTCATTTCTTGCTAAATTAGGACGTTTCGATAGTTATATGTGAAAACTACAGACTCGGTCTCGGTTCTCGAATGGTCTTGAGTAGGCATTCCAGTTAATTCACCGAAATTAACTCATTTTCCTCATAAAGCACATGAAATACACTAAACAAGACAAATCGCATAAAAACACCAAGATAGTAAAATGTATATACTAACAACACTGAGTCAAGGACCTAAAATGTGTAATATTCGGCTTCTATCAAGCCCCCAAACTTAGATATTGCTAGTCCTTTAGCAATCAGCTCAATGGGAAAACTAAAAACACTATGTGATGACATTATTACATTTAACCTAATTTATCTAAATATTTTCTTTCGTGAAGGTGTACGATCACACTTAGCGCATATGATAAGCCTTTTAAACCTCTAGGTCATCCTAGTGGACGAGTGGAGTCTCGTGAGGGTTAATTATATTACCCACAAATTCTTTCAATTCTCCATTTTCATACATTCATGAATTCACATACTCTTCAATCAAACAATGCTACAATGCACAAATAAATATGAACACAAAAATCCCCACCCACTTCCGAATAATAATTATCTCAAATCAATGTCAATAATGATTCTCACTAAAGTAAATAAATTAGTTAATATCTAATCCCAATCTAGACAATCTTCTATGTTCAAGTGAACTCCCTCTATGGCAAATCAATCAATTTCTCATATTCTATCATTATTGTTTTTTTTTCATTTTTTTTTCACTACACTTTTGCTCAATAGTGTTCTCCCTTTTTTACGTGAACACTCTGCTACTTTGTGATAGGAAGCCCGGTTACTCAGTTCGAAACTACTTATTACATACATATTAATTTTATCCTCGGTTACTCGGTTCGAGATAAATGTTTATATTTTTCATATTTTTTTCACAAAATATTTTTAGTAGAATAATCAAAAGCAAATCAATATAGCCATAGAGATCGTGTGCATGTGATTATAGGTCAAAATCACCCTTTTCGGTTTCAATTTCACTAGATCATTCAACTATGTAAAACCACGTCTTTTCATCAATTCAATCTAATCATTAGTCTCATGAGTGAGAATATTGCATTACACACAACTCATACATCATAAACATATACTCAATCAAATTATAATGCAAACTAATCATATATGATCATGAAGAAATTTCCAATTTTTCTGATATTTTTTTTTATATCAAACCCTAATTACATGCACGATATGAATAACTATTTCAACCCCCCCCCCCCCCCCCCCCCCCAAAAAAAATAAATAAATCGTACCATGTTCTCATGGTACTAAAATCAAAACAAGGATGAAAAATAGTATTGACTTGACGCGTAATTCCGGAAATTTCGTTGTCTGGTTCGGTTCTCCCCCCCACCCCCCCAAAAAAAACACTTGAATTACACAATCCTGTAAGATCTTCAAGAAACACACACTACAAGAATTGTTAACATTAGGGGCACTTTTTAGTACCGATAAAAACCAAAGTAATTGCCTGTAAAAATATCACCGGTGGTTTACCAGCGTTAAAGATAGCCGCCGGCAAAGCCATTGCTGGTAGGTATTTTCGGCGATTTCTCTAAACTGGCGGTGTTTACTGGCGGTTTTATGCAAAACGCCAGTGAATTCCTGGCACTTTAGTGAACACCGTCAGTGAAAGAACAAAAAACAAAACAAAAAAATTAAGTTGTGTACAACTCCTTGCCACCCCCAATCCCTTCACAACCCTCAACCCACAACAAACCCTAATCATAGATTTTCCCACCATTACCACCCAATCCAATCACAACCCACATTAAACTTTGGACCTTCGGCAACACCCTCATCAGAACCCTTCCTTGTTAGGAGAAGGCATAACTGTCACGCCCGAATTTTAAGACTCCAAATCCGAAGTGTGAACCGTGGGGTTAAGGTTTTAAAAATAGTAAATAAGTTATTGTGAAAAAAATATAATTGTTATTTCAAAAATTCATTCATTTCAATTAAAATTAAAATGGAAAAGTCTGTTTATTTATAAATACCTTTAGTAAAACTTTTGGCAACATGCCCTTTAAAATATTAACTCCCGAAAACGATAAAACTTGTCGATATATTAAAATATGAAATAAAACACATTTTCAAATCCATATTTCAAATCTCAATCCCAATAAGGTCCACCAACCCACCACATGCCATCGAGACTTTATTTCAAACATAAATCTCATTTAAACACCATATATTATATAAGGAGTCTACAAACATAGTATTTTACATCCCTAAAAGTTTACAAACCAAAAGTGAATATATAAAAAATATACAACAAAAATCCTTCTACTCCTAAACAAATACGCTCAATCGTGAGGTGAGTAGAAAACATCACCACTGCTACAGCTAGCATCCATTAGGACCTGCATCTAAGGGGACATGCAAAGGGGTGAGCTCTAAGCCTAGTAGGGACGAGATAATAACTAGCAAGTAGCAAATATCATGTAAAACATTCATATGACACATTAGGATCTAATAGTATATAATATCAACAAAATAAAATCTGTCAAAACTCATAAGGTTCTTTAAAATTCCCCACGCCCCCAAATTTCTATCTTGAACCCTTTTAAGGATTGTTTCACCCTAGGACCGTGTCTCACGTGTAAGTCTTCGATCTTTTTAGGGATTGTTTCACCATGGGACAGTGCCCCTCACGTAAGTCTTCGATCATTTTAGGGATCCTTTAACCCTAGGATATTGCCCATAAAGATTCCTTAATCCCTATGACACACAGCCCCCCGATAACCAGCGTTATTACATTTAAGTCACAACAATTCCACTGCCAACTCAACAAGTCCATCCATATCTCAAGTCAAATACACACAAGATATTGAATTAATACCACCAGAACATCATATGAAATACTACACCATTTAGTACCCCTGCTATTCAAACCAATTGATATATATATACTGCAACTTATATCAATTCACATTGAATCACATATTATCACCAACTATACCACTACCAATCCAATATGACACACAGAATCATATAAGCATGAATCAAACGAAACAAAATCCACAATAATAAGAACAATTCTCCGCATATGTCAAATAATACCCAATTTAAAGAACATATGTGTTCAATTCCCATATAAAACAAAACAACCCTTTCATATAAATTTAGCAATTATAAGAACAGTAATACAATGATATCCCATGAATTTTTATTAAGAGTATATGTATAGATTTAAAAAAAATCCATACGGAATTAAAAAATATATATATAAGTCCCTACCACAAATTTGAAGCTTGCAAGGTGATGTTCCCTGCTCGTTCTTTAGCTTTCCTTTCCCTTTTCTGTCAGCTAGCCATCCCTTCGTAAACTAAACTTTCACTCACCTTTCTCTTTGTCAAAACAACAACTTAAAGAAGCTTATTCTAATTTAATAGTGAGGCGGTTACCAAGCTTGTAAAAGAAGTCCTACTCACTTCCGTAACTATATAAATACAACACCTGCTACATGAGTCACTACTGATAAATGAGTCACCCAGGTTATGTACATACAAGTCCAATTCTCAAAACACACATAAAACATTCAATTAACTTTGTAGTGACACGTGTCACTCATTCGACATGCCCAGGTGAAGGTAAATTAGAAACACACCAATTTAAAAATTATTACAGAAGCTTTGTCTCGTATATATAGATATATATGTGTGTATAAAATGAGTCACTATGCCAAGTGTAGCCAAAGTAGGTGGGTCCCTAAAGTGAGGGTCTTGTAAAGCCACCTGTTTGCAAAGCCTCTCTAAATACTATTCAACAAGCTTTATCTCCAAGGATGGAGAAACAAATAATATAATAATAATATTATATAATGAAGCCTCAAACAATTTAGCCACTTGATTGTCCAAAATATGACCAAACAAATTAACCCATGAGCATGTCACGTCTTGAGCATGAAAAATATAAAATAAAATAAAATTCTTGTGTGACATCAACACCACCATGTAAATGTATATATATAATACTCACTAATATGCCAAATAAGAAAATAATAAGAACGGAATTAAAATTCAGGATCTTACAATAATCTTGTAGTTTCGTCTCGTAATTAACATTCTCTTCTACTCTATTTTTTCATAAAAACCTCACTGGTGATTGAGTAATTAAGCGATGTGGGACACCATTCGTCAAGCCAAATCTCACCGAATACCATTCGTCTTTGATCCAATCTTTGTATTCCTTCGGATTCCATCGCCGCTACCGACGATTCCAATATGTTCAAAGAATCATCCTCTCCATCATCGGCGATGAGAGAGACGCCAAATCAACGATGAATCATATCTTCCTGGTTGAGGCGCGGCCATGGAAGAGGGGTGAATGAAGGTCGACCGCGACGATGGAAAGTTTGTGATTCATATGTATGATATATATATGTAGAGTCTTAGATCCATTTTAATGTTTTCATTAGATATTTATTCTTTGCTTTTATAGAAATATATTATATTGAATACATTTAGTTTCTATGAACTACACTAGCTTAGTTGGTCAGTGTACATTGTATTCAACCAAGGACTTAGGTTCGAGTCTAGTTGGAGTTTTTATTTTTGGGAGTTAATGACCATAAATTTAATAGTAAATGCGTTGTTGTTTAATTGGTCATTATCATTATTTATCGGCACTTATTGCAAAGTGCCGCCACCTTTACTGGCCTTTTTTTGCAAAATGCCAAAAATAAGTGGCATTTTTCACAAAAGTGCAAGTAAAAACTATTTTTTCTGGCATTTGAAAAAAATACTGGTAAAAAAGTGCCGGAAAAAGTCATAAATCTTGTAGTGACATATACCAAGGATCATCTCGAGTGTAAAGAAATAAAAATCATAAATATTCCGAAATCATATCATACAATTTATATATCAACGCCAAATAATAAGAGAATGGTGCTTTTATTTTCTCTTTTATTTTTATTTTTTTTTCATACTATTCTATATACCTATATAGATATATATATATATATATTTTTTATACAAAATAAAAAACTTCGGATCTTTTTTTCCTTTTCCTTTTTCTTTTTTCTTTTAAATTATTAGACAAACCTATATATGCTAATATTAAGAAACCATATATATATATATTAAAAAAAATTGTTTAAAATAAATAAAGAAAGAAAAATTATTCCAGAGATTATTTTTTTTTTAGGTAATGTCTGAACAAAATTGGCAACATCCATGTTCATAGACATAATTATGGGCCTGTTTGGGAACATGGTTTTGGGTTTGTTTTGGTTTTGATATTTGATTTCAAGACCAAACCATGTTTGGTTGGTGGGTTTTGGACTTGGTTTTGGTCTTTTTAAAACAAACCACTAAAACCATGGTTTTGGCCTACCAATTTTGACTTTTTTTTTCTCTCTCTCTCTCTCTATATATATATATATATGGCCGAAAATAGGAATTATTTTGAAAAACATAATATATAATATTTGGAAAAAAATTATTTTAGGACATAATTTTATATTTTGGGACATAATAAATTTTCGGAAAAGTATTTTTCAAATTTTATATTTTGAAAAAAATATTTTTTGGAAAAAAATTATATTTTAATATAATTTTTCAAACTTTTATATATTTTTTGAATTATATATATTTTTGAATTTTAAATATTTCGCACTTTTAAAAAAATATAAAAAAAGTGCAAAAATTTTATAATAAAATATAAATATTTCGCACATTTCAAAAAAAGATAAAAAAATTTGCGAAAATTTTATAATTTTCTGGAAATATGTTTTTAAAAATATAATTTTCTTAAAATATATATTTTTTGAAAAAATATATTATGAAAAACAATATTTTCGGAAAATTAAGTTGGAGAAAAAAAATTTGGAAAAAATTATAAATATTTCGCATTTTATATATAATTTTCACATTTTAAAATATTTTTATCAATTATATATATTTTGTTTTGAATTTAAAAAAAATAGAAATTTAAATATTGTTTTCTCGAATTTTTTATATATTTGTTTCTTATTTTAAATAATTTTTTCAAATTTTATATATTATTTTTTCATTTTTTATTTATTTTCAAATAGTAATTTTTTTTTTATTTTCCGATTTTTATATAATTTTTTTTAATTTTAAATATTTCTTTCAAATATATTATAATTTTATATGATTTTTGAATTTTATATATTTATTTCGAATCTATATATTTTTCCCCATTTTATATCTTTTTTTTTCTAAATTTTTAAATATTTTCAGTATATAATAAAAATTTTCAGAATTTTATATTTTTTTTGAATTATAAATATTTTTTCGAATTTAAGATATATTATTTGAATTTTATATATAATTTTCACATTTTAAAATATATTTTTTGATTATATATATATTTTTTGGAATAAAAAAATAAAAATGTCAAATATTTTCGAGAATTTTAAATATTTTTTAATTATACATATATTTTCATTTTAATATTTTTTTCCAATTTTATATATATATATATATTTATTTTTCATATTTATATATTTTTAATACATATTAGTATATATATATAATTATACCAAGACCAAGACCAACTCATTATCAAACACCAATTTTGATTTTAGATTTACCTAAAATCACCGAAGACCATCAAAACCAAAATTACAAGACCAAGACCAAAACCAAATTTCCAAACGGGCCCGATGTATTACAAATATATATATATGGAGATGTATAGGTGTATATACACAGGTATATAGATATATATGTATGTGGATTAGGAGATATAGATATATAGATAAGTGTACGTATATATAACTCGGATGAGAGGGAATAGGGTGCTGGGCAGGAGAATTTAAGATGGAGTAGGAGACTAGTTTTGTGTGAGGGTGCGAAGAGAGATTAAGATATATATATATACATACACGTATGTATATGGAGGGATGTACATAGATAGATATTTATATATGTCTCAGTGAGAGGGAGAGTGAGACCATTTTCGGTAGGCGGTCTGGTGTGGTCTGATCCGATCTGGTTTATTTAGATCCTGAATTTAAAAGTCTATTTAGTAAGCGGTCTAGTCTAATGGTCATGGTCTCATAAACATTGAACTAGAGCATATTTGGTAAAACGATCTGGTCTGATCTTTTTGCTTTAAAAAAATAAAATAATTTATTATAATGTTCATTTATAATTTGTATGTATTATTTACTTTATTATTTATTATTTTTACATTTATAAATATATTTTATTAATTTATTATTTATATTATTATTTATTCATTTATATATTAATTTATAAATATATTCTATTCATTTATTTATTATTTATTATTATTTAATTCATTTAATTTACTATTACTTCATTATTTAATTCATTTCCTTTATTATTATTTCATTATTTATTTATATTATTATATTATTATTATTTATTCATTTTAAATTATTTATAAATATATTTTATTAATTTATTATTATATCATTTTCTTTATTATTCATTATTTTTATTTTATTTTTAAATATGTTTTATTTTATTTCTTATTTATATTATTAATTTATTATTATTATTTATTCATTTTTAATTATTTATAAATATATTTAATTAATTTATTATATTAATTTTTATTTTTATTATGTATTATTTAATTCATTTTGTTTATTATTCATTATTTTAATTTTATTTTTAAATATGTTTAATTTAATTTATTATTTATATTATTAATTATTCATTTTTAATTATTTCGAAATATATTTTATTAATTTATTATTTATTATTATCATTATGTATTATTTAATTCATTTGGTTTATTATTCATTATTTTTATTTTATTTTTAAATATTTTTATTTAATTTATTATTTATTATTTTATAATTATTTATAAATATATTTTATTCATTTATTATTTATTCATTCATTTATTATTATATATTATTTATTTAATTTATTATTTTTATTTTTATTCAATTTTGATTTTTGGTGGTCTTAATCGTTGATCTCAAAAATCTGATTTTGGTTACCAAAATCAGACCAGACCATGTGGAACCACCAAAAAAACTGGTTTAAAAAACATTACATTTGGTTCAATTTGGTCTGGTTCCAAATTTTGAAACTAATCCAAACAAACATAATCTGGTCCTTGAAAATCAATATCAGACCAAACCTAGTAGAACCATAACCAACTACCAACCAGGCATGAGAGTTGGAGGGAATAGGTGTTTGGAGAGAAACTGGCTTGTGATATACATATATATCTATGTATAAATACTGTTATATATATATGGTATATATATTAGATAGGGATTAAGTGGGGGAGGAGTTTGAAAAGGGTTGAAAGAGAAGAGAATTGGGGTTTATAGGGAGTGCGTGAGTAATTAAATATATATATTTTTTCCGAGGTAGAGCGTCATGACGCCATTTGGCGCCGTAGCGCCACTCTCCAACTTGGAATTTTGCGTGAATATAAGGCGTCAAAATGCGAGAGTGTCCCAACTCCCTCTCCACTCCAATTTTTTATTTTTTATTTAGAATATATGTAAATATATAAAAATATTAATAAATAAATACTATACATTTATACCTATAATACATATTTATAATAGACATTTTTCTTTTTTTTTTACATCTAAAAATTATTAAACTAATACAAAGGAAAAATAAATAAATAAATAAACATTCTAGAAAAAAAAAACAATCACAAAACATGCAAAAATAATAAAAATGAAACATCTTATTAATATTCAATTCTGGATTTCCGGTGCCAATATTTACCGTATTCGGCAAGACGGCTCCACAAAGTCTATCCAACTCCCTTCCTCTCGGTCACGTTTTCCCCAAATGTCGTAACAAGTGTGGGAAGTAAGTTGTTCAATGGTGTCCATTGTGGATATTCAGTAACGGGCATGACATCAAACAAATAATAATCGTTGTATAATTTTCCTCTTTTGTCATACTCTACATTCATCCCATTTTTAGTACTAGTGTCCAACGACTTTTTTTTCAACGAATAAGGTAATATGTCATTTATTACCTCATCAATCCCGTGAACTACGTAATACTCATCCCTTTATTGTTTATCGTTAAGATGTGACTCATCGAGACGTTGGAGAAATGTTATTCTAGATTTATATGGTGTCTCGATCGGCTCTTGTACTAAGGGAATGATTTGTGCACAATCTTCTTATGAAATTTTACTCTCAAGTTCGAAGCTTTCCTCCGTTTGATTATAACTGTCCTCCTCGTCTTCACGGATCATATAGGCCAGATTAATTTCTTGTTTAGAATCACTATGGGATCCTATTTTAATTATATTCCGGCTTTGTGGATTAACTACCATTTGCCTTACCAATTCCTCTTCTCTCATAGTTAAAGTGCTAACTAGTTGCCCTAATTGAGTTTATAACTTAGCCAAGGATTGCGTATGAGAATGAAGTAATTGCGTTTCAACTTCTAAATTGTTAAAGGTAGCTAAGATTTGATCTTCAAAATTGTTCAAGTGTGAGGGTGGACTAGGATCTGAATTGAATTCTTCATATTGATGTTGCTCGAAACCATAAGAGGAAAATTCCTGATTATCTAACAGAAAGTACGAATTGCCTGAATTATACGTGATCTCCTCATAATTTCGGGTGATTGCCTTGATATTGCTCAAAGATGCTAAGACATCGGCTCCGGACATGAATATGTATTTGACCCTTCAAATTGTAATTGATTATATGGTTAAAAACCTAATTTGTGATCGAAATATCGTGGAGCTTCATTAAAGCTTTGATATTGATTTTCTATACTCGGTTGTTGGTATGGGAAATTGTGATGATCTATCCAACTCGGATTGTATGAATTATAATATGAGACATTCGCCGAGTTGGTATAGTTGTTATACATTTTTAAAAAAAATTATAATAATAAATAAAAAAAAATAAAAATTAATCAAGAAATTTAAAGTAGAGATTGTGCAATAATTTTAAATACACTAAAACTTACAAACGGTCCAGTAAAGCAATCGTCACTACTTCTCTAGTTCCCCTTTTGCTTATTTCGGTGTACCTCGCAAAAACATAATCCAACTTTGAAAATAAGAAAATAAAAATAAAACAAGTAAAAACAATTCAAGGATATTAAATTACTCAAATTCAGAATATCCGTTAGTCCCCGACAACAATGCCAAAAACTTGATCGGTGTCTTAGGTCGATTAAAATAATGGTTAAGAATAAGACTATATTGACCTAGTTTTACCTATCGCAAGTGCACGAGTTATATTATAGTATGGTACGGCTTGAGACAAGTTTATCAAACCTAAATGACTAATACGTAGTCTAAATTCTAATAAAATAATACTCTTGATTTGTTATGATAATTTAATTTGGGTTTTTGTATTAAACTAATTAATTAAACAAATAACTAAATAAAACAATTAAAGATAGTATGGAAGAAACTATGAGAATAATTTCTAGGGTATTCTAACTCGACCATTAACCGCATAATATATACATTATATTCATTTAATTATAAAAGGGATATACAACTTCCGTGAATCAGACTAGTATTGCTACAAACTAGTTCCTAGTCCCCAAAAAGATACATTCAATCGGACTCGGCTACAATCCATCTTCGGAATGAGTGTGATTAGGGTATGCGATTACTTTATTTTACTCCTATGTGCACTAAATTAAAACATGTCTATTTCACCTCTCCTTAGCATGAACTGTCCAAATCAGGATTTCCTGTTTTAAGAACCATTATGCAAAAAACTAACATTTAACCTTCGAAGTTCTAACTCGTAATAATTAAATATAGCTGTGCAAGATTAAACATCACATCAATCTAAGACAAGAATTTAATAAATGCAAAATCTTATATAAAAATGATATCTCGATCTCTCATATACATAATCATCACCAAAGTGTTATTTAGTTTCCCTTTTTATGATAAAAATAAATAAAATGCAGTCTACATTACTTAGCTAGGGTTTTTGACAAAACCCTAGATACCGGTCTAGCCCTTCATAGTGAATGGATCCTGCACCGTTGATGAAGAACCCATCTTCTCGTCTCTTCTCCTCTTGGCTGCTCCAAAGATGTGTTAAATGCACTAATTTTTTGTCGTAGAGAAGAAACCCCTTTTTATTCTGATGTATCTAGCCTTTTATAGATAAATAAGTCACACTCCTAAATAATTTGGGAGATATAATTAAAATAAACCTAATTACTAAAACTAACCTAAAAAAAAAGTTTATCTAAAAATTCCAAAATAATTATAGAATAATAATAATTAATAAATACTATTACTCCTAAAATATCATCCCAACCGGAGTTTATCTTAACCACCAATAAAAATAATGAGTCTTCAGCAACCTTCCTAACAGTAATTTTTTGTCGTAGAGAAGAAGCCTTTTTTTATTCTGATGTATGTAGCCTTTTATAGATAAATAAGTCACACTCCTAAATAATTTGGGAGACATAATTAAAATAAACCTAATTACTAAAACTAACCTAAAAAAAAAGTTTATCTAAAAATTCCAAAATAATTATAGAATAATAATAATTAATAAATACTATTACTCCTAAAATATCATCCCAACCGGAGTTTATCTTAACCACCAATAAAAATAATGAAGTCTTCAGCAACCTTCCTAACAGTAATAAAATCGTGAGTTTGATGCCTTAAACGATGCGTTTTGGCCTAAAATCTTATGGGCTCATGCAGTGGGTTTTGTTTATCAACCCATTTCCACTCGAAAAACTGTATTTTCTTGCTAAATTAGGACATTCCGATAGTTATATGTGAAAACTGCAAACTCGGTCTCGGTTCTCGAATGGTCTCGAGTAGGCATTCCAGTTAATTCACCGAAATTAACTCATTTTCCTCATAAAGCACCCGAAACACACTAAATAAGACGAACCGCATAAAAACACCAAGATAGTAGAATGTATATACTAACAACACTGAGTTAAGAACCTAGAATATGTAACATTCGGCTCCTATCACAGCCTCACACCAGAGTACGATTTTTCAAATTAAAGCCCACCCGGATTGTTTTATCATAACGAATTTAGTATGTTTTATTATTATTATTATAACTTAGGATAATTTTTTTTATTTTTTGTTTATAAGAATATAAGGAAGTGACTTTTACACACCTAAATTTGTTCCAATAGACAGTGACGGATTAAGGAACTTATGTGAGTGGGGGCATACTTTATCAACGCCAAGACGAAAAAATTTAAATAATCATAATAAACAAAAAAAAATGCACTTTCATTGATAATTCCATTGAATACATTTACAAAAAATATCATTACAACGAAAAAAGTTCAAATCTATACAGAAATCGAACTTTCACATTAGTTTAAGTATAATAAGCAAAAAGAACCAAATATATATATTTTCATATTTGCTAATTATTAATCATTATTAACAAATATGAAAAAACCCTCACTCCAATTTCATACCTAAATTAGCAAATATGACAACTCTCACTCCAAATTCATACCTAAATTATCAAAATAAAAAAATTACATTGGGGTTGCTAGGGCATAAAAGAAATATATTGATTTCAGTGGGGGAGTAGAGAAAATTTCAATAAGGGTGTAGATGATAATATCTCTAACTTCTAGGGTATCTAAGATAATAAAAAAATCAGTGGGTGCGGCTTCCCTCACTCATCCCTGAATGAATCCATGCCTACCGATAGACAGTGTTCTGAGATATTGTCAAAATTATTATTATTTATTTCATGCGCATCAAATTATCTTTTCTGCAATGAAGATGACACTAACAATCAAATGTTCATGGGTGGGTGGCATAGTTGTCAAAATTCCAATTTTAATCGGTAAAATCTTACGATTCTACGATTCTGTACAATTTTACGATTTTATTAAGATTCTACTATGTTGAAATAATAGTTGGACGGTTAAGCCCTCCATATGAAATGCCCAAAAAAATTATGATTTAGTCCAATATTCCAATATATGGCCTAAGTTTATGATAAAATATTTAAAGGGCCAATATATTAGAAAATTTTAAAAAATCTAATATGATTTAGACTTTTAAATTAAATATTTAATTATTAACATTTTTTTTAAAAAAAAATGAATACGTTTAGGTAAAATCTTATGATTCTACAAATTCCAAAATAATTATACCTAAACTCCCGATTCTGATAGCCTTATCGGGTGGGAATGGACACAGGTCTAGTAAATCTTAAAGTGGTGGGCATGCTTTACAGTAAATTTGAGCCGAACCCGTCTTATAGCGGTCCATTATATGATCATATCTCTAATTGTGATATAGCCTTCTATTAAAAGCTAACCCATGGGCCATGTCAACCAACATCAGGCCTCGTTGTTGCTGGGAGTAGACTAAATATGCATTGGTGTACACTCAGCCCAATGTCTTTGGCCCATCATGGTCCATAGTCCATACTGTTTCAAAGGCAATAATTGAAATTTAATTTAATGTATATAAAAAAATAAAAAATAAAAAAAGAGGACAAAATTATAGGCTTACGTGTGGAATATCACAATCAAGAAATAACGTGTACATGAGTGAGAGTTGTTACTTGTTAGTATGTCGGTCGGGTAGGAGTGGGGACCACCGCACGGGCACCTTACCTATCCTATCCTCTCAGAATCTGTGTCGGTTTTGAGTGCCAGAACATGGACGTTGACAACTTTGGACTAGCCCACAACGCCAAAGCCCAATACTTGTGGGCCCATTTCATTTTCAACATCTACTACTAGTATGTATTTTATTTTATTTTAGCAAGGAATGTTTAGGGCTGTTTGGAACACGTTGTTTTTTATTTATTTTTTGAATGAAAGAATAAAAATTATTTTTATATATTTTTTTAAAAAAATGAAAACAAATATGTGTTTGGGGCAAAAATTATATTTAGTTCTTTCACTCACACACCGCCGCAGAGGAAGACGAAGCGGGTGTAGATGGAGGTGCCGGCTTTGTAGGCGAGTTGTTGATAGAGGATGCTTTTGGTTAGGGCTAGAAAAGGGGCGTGGAAGGAATCAAAGGTGGGAGGGTGGTGGAGGTCAATCAATGGCGCCAAAAGGGGATTGGCCGAGGGCAGTTTTAATTTCGCCTTCGCAAGACAGCGATTTGGTGATGACGGATCGAATGAGTTTGGGTTGGGGAGGGCCAATTTTGGTCTTGGAGGATCTAGTGGTGGGTTTAAGGTTTTCTGATTTTGGGAATTTTAGCGGAGGAATGCGGCTTTTGGGGTGAGCATTGCTTGAGTTCGCGATGGTGGTGGTGGTGGTGGCTTGCTCAGGGGCGATTGTTTTCGGGAGGATCTGGTGGTGGGTTGGATTTTCTATTTGTGTTTTAATTTGTGTATATATACGTGGGGGGTAGAGAGTTAGTGGTTTTTTTTTTAAAGAACAAACAATATAAAAACTGGAAGAATACCAAAATGTTGTTCTCAAAATTTGGCCAATTTTTGTTTTTGTTTTTGCCACTGTTCACAAAAATGTTTTGACCAATTTGGGTGCCAAACATGTTTTTGTTCCATGAACAGTAGCAAAAAACATGAACAAATACAAAAACGTTATTTTCCAAACGGGGCAGGATAAGTTGGATAACCACCCAAATCCTCCTTTCATATTTTTCTAATATAAAGTATTTGTAATATGCGATTGGTTCATTTATTTATTATTTTTTTAAAACCGTGATGTCCGGGCCAGCTTACGCATACTTTGACTAATTCACGGGACTCGATTGATCCAAATTTTAAAATGTTCATTCATGTTAGTTCCGCTACTCTATTTTTTAGGTTCCAATATTATTAGTCATATTTCTACAAGAATAAAATACCAATTTTAGTTTGCTTTCATATATAGGTCATGTTTGACATAACTTTTGTTACTGGCTTTTCGAATAAGAAAAAGAGAAGCAAAAATTATTTTGAGAAGCTGGTACCCCCACTTATTTAAAACACTTTTTCAAGGTTCAAAAATTTTTCTAATTTTTTTGTCAAATATCATTCAAAACAGTTTTTCTTTTCAGGTAGTCAAAAATAGAATTCGAAAAACCAATTCAAATAGGATCATAGTCAAGCACGGATTCATGTGGAGAGTGGTAGTGGGCCCCACTAAGTTTTTATTTTTGTTATATTATAGGCTTATTTATTTTTTAATTTACACAAAACTGCCTACTAAATTATGAAATACCCCTATTTAAAAATAAAAATAAAATACCCTTATGTCTTTCTGAAATTACAAAATATACCTGTTCAACATCCGTCACTGTATATAGTTATGAAAGTTTTTAATTTGAACCGTTATAGGAGCTTTTAATATGAGAAGAGTATCGAAATTTGTTCATAGAAATTGTAAATTTATATATATTACTATTTATATGTTATAGTTAGCGAATCCTAGATGTTTAACAAAATAGAAACTGTTGAATGACTAAATTTTACCATTATAATCTTATATATTATTGAGTCAAAAATTAGAAAGGAAAGGTAGATAGTAGTTATAAACACTTGCCTTGATAATGATGTTCATTTACGTCTATATTTATTGTTGACCAAAATGAAAAACATCGTAATACTTTATTGTCACAAGTATATAAATAATAGAATATAGTGAATATCATTATTAAAATAGTTACTTAATACACAGGCTTTACCTTTCAAAAAAATAATATATATATATATATATAAACTTTGCTTTGGTTTAAGTTCGTACGCTACTAAGGCAATACAAATTTCGAAATGTTTAATAGTCAACACATAACGATAAACTAAAGTTGATTAAAGTTGATGACGTACATGCTCCATAAAGACTGCTGCTTTTGGGGTGACTTTGGATCTTTCAAAAACAAATAATAAATTACTACTTCTTTATTTTTTAACTCTTCTTGTTTTTGATACCACAAAAGTGACAATTTGTTGGCGTAATTTGGAAGTAAATCCTCGAAGGACAACAATGAACAATATAATATTTAACCCCTATACCATACATACAGACTAAAGCTGATAAAATAAGATACGATATGAATTAAAAGGATATGAATTAAAAGGGTTAGGGCTAACTATAAAATGATTAATTCGAACATGACACAAGTAACTCGAACACTACATATTTGACATGATTATATTTATATTTATTTATTTTCTTCTCTAATTGATCATGGGTTAAAATATATCAATAAACTATTACTGGATCGTGTCAAATTCAATTTAATTTTGCTAATAATAGGTTAAATAGTTTATTTCGTGTTGGATTGTGTCAAATTTAATTTAATATATTATAATAAATAGGCTAAATGAATTACATGGATCGACACGGATAACATGTGGGTTGAGTTAGGATTAAGCATATTTGACACGTATATTAACCAGATCTTTTTTGACACGACACGATCTCAACCAGACAATAACACGACCCACCGACACGAATTGTCAGCCCTAAATATAATGCGTATAATCCCATATGATTTTTTAAATTCCTATTATTAAAAAATATGTATGTTTTGTCCTATTGTGAGATGGATTGTCTGAAATACACTTAACATAAGTTTTTTTAAAAAAACAAATTAAAAAACATAAAATATGTTTATAAAAAAATTATTTAAGAAAATCATCAACAAAACAATTATATATATATATATATTTTAAAAATAAGCCTATTTTTTAAAAAAATTATTTTTATTTATTTAATATTTGATTAAAAAAATTAATCCAGTTTATTTTTTTATAATATTACAAAACAAAAACAAAAAGCTGAAAATATTTTTATAAAAAAAATATATTTAAGAAAATCATCAACAAAAAAAAAGAATTACAATTTTATTTTCAAAAATATTAAAAAAAAGTTATAAAAAAATATGTATATTTATTTAACACTTTTTATTTTTATTTATTTATGATTAAAAAAATTAAGACAGTTTCTCTCAAAAAAATTATTTTTATATAATTATTTTATTTCTTTATCATTTTATTATATATTATTTATTATTAATACAATATTTATTATTTTTATTAGGCTAGAAGGGGTATTTTAGGAATTTCATATTATTTTAAAGCACAATGGGGTTAATTGCAATATTTTGGAAATAGAATAAATTTATACACACATTTTGTAACAAATGAGAATTTTGCACACGAGTATGAAATTACAAGGGTTTTTTTTGCAAATAATCCTATAATATATATATATATATATATATATATAAATATTATATTATTATGTTTGTGACTTTGATAGAAACCATGGCATGTATTGTGGAACATATATGGGTATTGAAAACAAAGTTAAAAATAAAAAAATTCTTAGCCCCATAAATTTGAATAGGACTGCTAATTTTGGCAGTCATATCTTTGGTCAAAATAAAAAACAGTAATAACCGGATATACTTCTTTGAAATGAGTAGTTTTTTTGGATAAAGTAACCAAAATTAATGGTACTTAAGAATTAATTATAACACTATACAAACTCTATTACTTTGTCAAACATTGGTTTATTGAATTTGATATGGATCCCAATTCAAAAAGGAGATTTTTTTTTATATATATATAAAATCTGTAATTTATATAATATAAAAAGGTCCCTTCTATGTGAGTTACTTGCCCATCACTAAAAAAAATCCCTTATAATATAATATAAATATATATATTATTATTAAAAATATAAAATTTTTAGTATTTCAGTGTTTCAATATTTATATCTAAAATTTTATATGTGTTTTCTTAATTTATAAATCTAATTCTACTTGAATTATGATATTGAATTTTATGAGTCCCTGAGTCTTACAAAATTTGATTCCAGTTGGACTATAACATTAGGATAACTTTTAGAATCTAATTAAATATATATAGAATTAAATTGGAAGTGTAACCTAATTTCAATTATAACTACCTCAATTAGGGTTTAGGGTTTGAATGTAATCTCATCATTACTTTTGTAGGATCCGGAAATAAAATATAATGATAACAACAAATGATGTTATCAGGTCAAAATTACATAAAAATCCAATTATAACAAAAAATTGCAAATATTAGTTTCCTTCTCAAACTTAAAAAAAATAAGATACAAACTACAATTAAATCTACCGTGCGATGATCTAATGGTTTTTGAAAAAATTCAAAATTATTTTAGTAACTCTATTGTGTGAATTCATATTTAATCAAATTCATATAAATTCACATTGAAAAATAAGTAATTAAATTAAATTTAACAAAAGATGATTAGATTAACTCACAAAAATAAATACCAAAATGCAAGGGAAATTAAAAATAAAGAAAATTTGAAAGAATACAAAAACAAAAACAAAAATAAAGAAAATAAGTGTAAAGAAAAACCATTATACAAAAAATATTAAAAAAACAGGATATTTAAAAGTACATAAATTGGGAGGCATTTATTAACATTACCAATAAAAAATAAAAAAAGATAGAAATTATGGTGTATTGATTGACTACTATACACAAAATTTATGAAATCATATTACGTTTAAGCTCTATTACTAAAATTAACTTATAAATTAGTAATCCTAATTGTAGGGCTGTAAAACTAAGATTTTAAACTTTATTTTAATTTAATTTCACAAATTATATATTATTTCCAAACAAATTATACTTAAGTTCTTCTACAACAATGCAATTGTAATTTGATTGTAAATTTAAAATCCAAAATGGAATTGTAATTTTTTTATTAATTTTTAAATCAATTATACTTAAGCTCTACTACTATAATTCATTATAAATTCAAAATCTTACTAGTAGTTGTAATCTAATATATTTACATATATGAGTTTTGAACCAATTATACTTAAACTCTATTACTAAAATTTAATTATAAATTAGTAGTATTATTAGACTAAAATTTTAAACTGTATTTTTTTTTAATTTTAAAATTATATATTATTTTTAAACAAATTATATTTATGTTATTCTACTACAATGCAATTATAATTTAACTATAAATGTAAAATCTTTATTTTAATTGTAGTCTAATTTATGTTTAACCTAATTGTAGAATAATTATTAATTTTTTCATTTTTATATTGTAAATGCAATTTTAATTCATATTTATTGTGAAGCAAAATTTACTACGTGCAAAGCAAGTGAATTTTATTAGTATATATATATGTATAAAAGAAAGTCTTTATTATTATATAAAAGAAAGGTAAATAATTGTCTACTAATTTTTTCATTTAATTTTTAAAATTTAAATTGGGTTTTTTTTTTTTTTTTAAAAACAAATGAGATGGTAACATGATACTTAATATAAGTGTAGACAAATTTCTTGTACTATTATATTTTATTGCATTATTACAATTTGGGTAAGTAGTCCACGCATTGGATTTATATATATATATATATATATATATATATATATGTATAAATATATATATGTATAAATTTATATATGTATAAATTTATATTGTGGTTTGTTGCATAAATTTATATTGTGGTTTGTTGCTTTTCTACTTACAGGTAATTTACTCACATATAAGGGACTTTTTCTCTCTGTTTTTTTTATTTCCTAACAACGTAATACAACATGATACTTCATTTTGTATAGAGTTATAAGTAATATGTCTAATAGATATATATGTATCATATTTATCTCTTAATATATATATATATATATGAATTTGTTAATATATATATCATATTTATCTCTTAATAAAATAATTTGAATAATAAAAATACATGCAAGGATATAACCCCAAATAAATACAGACAAAATCACACGGTTTTCAATATACAATAATTGCGTTTGTAGTTGATATCTCAAAAAATTCTAGACTATTAAAAAATAGGGTAATTTGTAGTTAGACCCCCTGAGGTTTCGGTCAATTGCAATCAGTGGTTGGTCAATGCAATTTCGGTCCCAAAGCCCCCTGATGTTTCAATTTCGTTGCAATGACACCCCCTCAGCTCGTGAAATGATTAACATGCTCACTTATTACATTAGGGTAATATATAAAGTGTGAAATTACCCATAAACACTTCACCCGCCTTTGAAATTACTAATTACACTTCCACCCCTTATTACAAAATATATATATATATATATTACAAAAATTTGAATTTTTTCTTTACAAAATTCTAAATAAACACATAAAATTCGAAACAAAAATTTCGAAAAAATACATATAATTTGTAAAAAATATATAAAATTTGAAAAAACATATAAAATTTAAAAAAATTTAAAAAAAACATATAAAATTCGAAAAGCATATAAAATTCTAAAAAATATATAAAATTCAAATATATATATATAAAGTGTGACTGAAGTTTAAGTGGACAAGCCTCAGAGTCATTAGTCAAGGTAACGGATCATCTGCAGAGCTATTTCAATAGCCACGATGACGACACATGCCCCACGATGGTGACCGAAATCAGAATCGAACTGATACTTTATTAAAATATTTTAATCAAAATTAAATATATTAATATTTGGATCAAAATTAACGGTTCGGTTCCAGTTCTCATTTTTAAATAACCGAAAGTATCGATTCGATTCTGATTTCGGCGGAATCGAAAGTGAATCGCACCGTGAATATATTAATATTTGAATCAAAATTAACGGTTCGGTTCCGGTTTTCATTTTTAAAGAACCGAAAATATATGTTCAATTCCAGTTTCGATCAAAATCGAAAGCGAACCGGACCGTGTGCACCCTTAGATTTGGGTACCAAGGGACCCTTTAATTGGTATAGTTATATAAAATAAAAATAAAAACTAAATATATTAATATTTTATTCAAAATTATATAAAATAAAATTTAAAAAATAATAATTAATCAATTAACTATACTGATTAAATGGTCCCTTAATACCCAAATCTAGGGGTTCACATGGTCCGGTTCGCTTCCGATTCCACCCGAAATCGAAATCGAATAGATACTTTCGGTTTCTTAAAAATGAGAACCGGAACCAAACCGTTAATTTTGATTCAAATATTTTAATAAATTTTCGGTTCGATTCCGATTTCGGTCACCATCGTGGCTATTGAAATAGCTTTGCAGAGAGCTGAAGATGATCTGTTACCTTGGCTAATGATTCTGAAGCTTGTCCACTTAAATTTCAGTCACACTTTATATATATATATATTTGAATTTTATATATTGTTTATAAATTTTATATATTTGTTTCGAATTTTATATGTTTTTTTCGAATTTTATATATTGTTTCAAATTTTATATATATTTTTCGAATTTTATATGTTTTTTCAAATTTTATATATTTTTTACAAATTATATATATTTTTTCAAATTTTATATGTTTGTTTCGAATTTTATAAAGAAAAAAAATTAAATTGTAATTTTCATAATATATATATTTTGTAATAAGGGATGGAAGTGTAATTAGTAATTTCATATACGGGTGAAGTGTTTGGGCATATGAGTAATTTCACACTTCATATATCAGCCTAATGTAATAAATGAGACAATTAAAGGGCATGTCATTCATTTCACCAACTTAGGGGGTGTCATTGCAACGAAATTGAAACCTCAGGGGGCTTTGAGACCGAAATTGCGTTGACCAGCCACTGATTATAATTGATCGAAATCTCAGGTGTCTGACTGCAAATTATCCTAAAAACGGTCCAATTACATGCGTGTTGATTAGCATTCCTCAAATTTGAAATTGGAAACAGTGATTTGGAGAATTAGTGTGGTCTCCTTTATTTCCACTTTTCTTTGACCACATTTTATTGACTGTTTGGTTTCTCCTCAATTTCACACAAAAACACCCCAATTAAAAATTAGAGTTTCTAGGGTTCATATAATCCAGTAAAATTAATTACTTTGACTATCCATACATATTTGTCCACAAAATTAGAAATATATATATACCTCTATATATAATTAGAAAAGCATTGGGACAAGAAATTGATGGTAATTGAATGCAGGTAAGAATAAAAAAATAGAGAATGGAAGACGTTGATCAGACGGTGTTGGGAGGACTTCACGTGATCCAAAGTAGTTGTGTTTCGCGGGCTCTATTGCTTTGTCGGTCACTATACTTCCAATTAAAGCGTGCTCTCTCTATATTGCTTCTTCTTCACTCACTTGTTTAGGACTTGTCACTTCTTCATTCAACTTTACATTTATTAATAAAGGACCATATCAAATTTACCAATAGGGAATACGAGCTCGTTATGGTTTCAGAAATTTCACTCACACGAGTGTTTTGTGTGGTCCTTGTTTTTAACCATGGTCATACATAAATGCCATTCAATTATATGTTATTGTTTTCACTAATTCTTTACAAAATCTTCTTACATTCATATATGTTGAATATGAGAATATATCAGTATACTGTAAAATATGATATATGATTTACTTATGTAATTTTGAGAATTAATTCATCATCTAATAGTTGAATGTCTAAAATAGGGGGATAGTACATTCTTGTCATAAGTTCATGAATATTAGAATAGTAACATTTGGAATATGTTTCCAGACGATGGTATTTGTTTCAATTGCAGTTTTGATAACAGTAAGAGAAATATTAAAATTAAATACGAGTATCAAATAAATATCAAAATTTTTAAACAGTATCATATGGACTGATACAACCAACCTTGAATAGGAACCCTTCTAATCATTCTATGTCAATTCATTAATATAAATACATAAAGTCAGATTGATCAAAGTAGTTAGGTGGTATGTATAGGAAGAATATTAAAACATTAGTGGAAAGAATAGAACTTGTTAGAAGACACAATGAAATCAAATTTGTATTACATTAGGTAAAGAAAACATAACATAGAAAGAGACAATTTATCGTCCCACAAAATTTCCGGGAAAATCGCAGTTGAGACGCTGGTGGCGTGAGGGATAGAGCGAGCAGGTGAGATAGTGATACACTGATATCTATATATGTTGTATTATTGTGGTGTTAGTCAACAAAATAAAACAGTCCGTTCGCCAAAACGCCGCAACACTTGCTTCTCCGCATTTGATGCACCCACACCACACGTGAACTTATTGACCCCCACCAGCTACCCAATTAAGGTCTGTCTCACACACACAACATATATATATATATATATATATATATATATATATATATATAATGAGAATGTGTTCTGCATTGCAGGCTATTTTAGCTTCTTGCTGATGTTGTATTTGCGTTAATCCTCTCTACTTCGTGTTTGCTGCTGTGTGTATGTATATAAATATATACTATAATACATGTGTGCGTGTGCGTGCAGACTTTGATGACTATTAATTTTTTTTTTTTTTTTTTTTTTCAACAAGCTTAATAAACCAGATCACAAAAGAGACACTACATCAGCCTCAATGGCACACAAAAGCCATTTAGGCCAAACATCCCAATGGGGATCACCACAACGAGACTTAAGAGCCCACTGACTAATACTATGGGCAACCGAATTGCAAGATCAAGGACTCCATGACAGCTTCCAAGAAATCTCCTGATGAATCATGATACTCACATCTTCCAAGATGACTATTAATTTACACTCCAATCCCAATACATAAACAATAACAATTTAATTAATTAATTGATCAATAACCCAACACTTCGGCATCAGATATGCTTCAATGTTTGAAGGTAAAAAAAAATTAGAAAAACATGGTCTACCATGTGACCTCTGCCTCTATCAACTATCATACACATGTCACTAAGTCAAGAATCACTTTTCAGGATCTTTTGAAAATTTGTTGCATACAGAAGTCAAACTTAAAATGAAGTGAATATTTAGTTAGACCTTCAAATCAGTTGTCATTGCAAATATACATAAGCCGTGCACGTAAATCAGATTCGCTTACCAATAAAAGTTTTGTATCATAGAAAACAAATTTCCACACTAGGAAAATAATTGAAGGTATAATATGTGCCATTCAACACACAATAAATAGAAACTGCAACTCAAAAAAGCAAGAATCAACCAAAATTTGCAACTTTTGATAGCTACTAGCATAAAACATATTACAATTTGGGCAACAATCCAACAATAGAAAAAAAAAAAAAAAAAACCTAAAAAAGAGGAGCATGTTTTCACTTCAAAGTAAAAACAATACCTATATAAAACCAACCAGACTGCTCTCTCTCTCAAATACCATAAACAGTAAAGATTTTTCCCTCTCAAATACCATAACCACATTCAGATGAATTTCCTTCTTAGAAGGATTTTCAGACCAAGGGAAGCTTTTTTCAGCTAATATTATAGGATTTTCCGAGCAAACTGAAGAATAATATCGACCTATCTGCTAATAAAATGCCACACGAAAGAAAAATAAAAATAAAAAATAAATAAAAAATAAAAAATTGCACAATGACAATAAACTGGGATGATTTATCTTGAATGGAATTAAAGGGTTCCTCCCATAGGGTAGCAGTCAGCTGAAAACAAATCATTTGGTCATCAAGCTGTACAATTGAAATTGAGGTTCAGTTCTCTTCTCTACGTTCCTACATTGTCACTGCTTGAATCCATTAGAATCGTCAATCTTCTTGCTGTTTTCGTGAAGTCACTGCAATGACACAAGTAACAAAATCAATAGGATTATAACTTGGAGAGGTTAAGACTCAAAATACTTGATTTACTACACTTCCAGTAATGAAAACGTTTCAAGCTGACGATAGCAGTAGGGCAAATAAACGAAGAAAGGCCAACAACACTCACCCAAATGATTCCTCACCAATCTGTCTGACAGCACCTGTTACATCCTTGTAGAGCACATGGTTCAGCATCTCGGAAGTTTCGATGCCAAACATACTTGCCAGCTTTTTGTACAATTCTTCATAAGACCCAAGCAATGAAAGGTCAAGAGTACGACCAACATCCTCTGATTCCATGAAGACCTTACAGTGACCAGTCCCCAAGTCGATGTCAGTTTCACGGTGATTTTCTTTATACAAATGGAATCGATCACAGGATGAGCGCTCTGGCACGCCTTGCTGATGAAGTGCAGAACCAGAACCATCAGAAGTATTTGTCATCTTATCGACATTTCCTTCTGAAGAGCTATTTCCACGATCAACTGGTGAGACAGTATCCCCAGAGCAACTTAAAGACATCTGCTGCTCCGTAAGTATAGGTTGACCAAACAGTAAGAACTGGGGTGCTTTCATGTTGTCAGGTTTTTTTGAAGTCTGGCTAGAGTTCCCCATGGTTAGAAGGCAAGAAACATTCTCATTGCTGCTAGGCTTTTGTGTGGTTGGGGGATTGGAGGGTCTTGTGGGGATAGCAGCGTGATCAAATGGTGGAAAACTAGCCGAAAAAAGACTTGACTGTAGTTTATTAAGGTGGATATCTGATAAAGATAAACCGTAATGAGCATGCCTGGCTCCCTGCATGCCAGCAGGAGCATTGTCGGGAAGACAACTGAAGTGGTTGCCGGAAAACGTTGGCATTGGAAGTTGGCCGTCCAGAGGGAAATCTGAATGTTGCGGTAGCCTCAACTTCTTCCTTGGTTGTGAGAAGGGGGACAGATGGATTATGGGCATGTTTGATACCAGTTCCACCAGCCATGGGCTAACCCGTTTCACATTTTGAAGCAAATCAGGCTCATCCCATGACACCTGCAAAAAATTTCCCCAATCAAACGAGAGCCAGGACTACAGCAAACCATCATACTCAACCCACTATTTTTACAGATTACTCAGACAGGAAAAACCTGGTAACCAGTTGCCCATATAAACAGTGACCATTACAATTTAGCTTGGCAGTAAATTTGGAGGTTTATTGACATCAATTTGACTTGAATGTTGTCATGCATTTGATTATAAAGATTAATACTACATCCTCTTGAAACAGCTAAAAACATATACGTAGTATTATATATGCCATGTTCTATTTTTTGAGCTCAAAACTTTTAGAATCCTCCGATTCTTGATATTAACTAATTGTTACGGCCTTAAAATGCTATCTATAGTCAAAACTTTTCGTCAATAAATCCACCTTTACATCAGTAATGTAATAGAATTTTACTTTCATGCTCTACAACAAAACTTAAAGAATCATATAAACAGCTGGAGTTAAAAGAAGAGTCAACAAGAACACGAATTAATTATTTGGAGACGATGGAATTAATTCATGTCAATTGTCACATGGAGTTGCTTTAATAAAATTGCTAAATACAAGTCTTTCATCCTAAAATCACATGATACTAGATCTCTACCAGAAAGGAAAAGATACCTAAAACTACAAAAAGGAACAAATGTCAAGTAATTGGACACTGAACAATTTATAACATTTTCATATATAAGGAAAAGATATAAATTTCAGTACCTGGAGAAGTCTCCAAGGAGAATCTGGCCAGCGAATGGGATCAGCAACCTGAACAGATGATATAGTTCCCATAAACCAGCTTATCCTTGATGAATCTTCAGTTTCAAACGCCATCTTGAACCTCATCCCCGAGCACCAACGGATCTGCAACGATGCCTTTAAAAGTGAGGCCTTCACACAGAACTCTGGAGTACTAGCGCGAGGGTAGTAAACAACCTCAAAGGGCTGCCCGTTTGCAGCCAAGGTTGCAGCTTCAGTAACCAACTCCGAACTCATTCCTCCCCTGCCCATCATATTTCCGCTATTATACGAACTTCCACCATTACCGTTTCTCATCATCTTTTCATCTTCCCTCAAAAAGGCTGAAAACCCTCCATAAGACGAGGCAAAATTTCCACCAGCAGGATTCCACCCAGATGAAGATTCGGGTCCACCCCCGATTCCTTTCTTTGCCCTCCGGATTCCAACACAAAGATCCCCATTCTCCGCCCTCAAGAACACAATCGAATCACCCGCTACGAGCTTTTTGTTGTTCACAAAAGTACTCCATCCTGTAGTCAAAAGATGACGCCTCGGTGTCCCCCTGTATATATGCCTAAATTTCCAAGTTTCACCATGAACATCCTTGGCAAGAATGGTCTGAACTGGGGGATCCGCAGAGTAATCCAACCGAGGAAAAATAGTCTCTGCACAATATCTGGGAACCGAAAACCCCCCACCATTATTCGCATCCGATTGTGTCAACGTCTTTGCAAACGATGTGGGTTTATCTTGGGCATCCGATCTATTACTCCCCACAATTCCATCATCCTCAAAATCAACCTCATTACTATTAACTGGAATCAATCTAAGCTTAGCGTAAACCTCATCGGTCTCGGGATCTGCCATGAATTTAATAGCAGAAACTCTACAAGCTATATAAGCTGGAATAGTAGGGAAATTCCTAAAATCAACATTTCCACCGGCATGTTCAGCGTGGCCCTGAGGGAAATAAAACACCTTCGAATTCACCGAAGGCATTTGCACCATACTACCGGCACAGGCATGCCATAATTGGGAATCTAAGCATTTCTCAGTTTCTTTCATATTTTCTTTCATATCTATAAACGTAATCATCGGAATGAAAGATTGTATACGACTAACCAAACAACTCCCAATTCATAAAACCCCTTTCTTCCTTAGATGAGGATAGTTACAGAGTAAATGCTGTACACAAACAGATAATAAACTTTAGGCATAAACATTAATAACAAGTTGGAATTTAAGTAAATAATCAATTCGATTTCACTGAATTTCATACCTCTGTAACTAGAACACCAGAGATGACAAAAATATCACAGTAATCTCCCAAAATAGCTGGAATCTAACAATTTGCACCGCAGAGTTCGAATCAAAACTGGAAAATTCAATTAAATTCTTGCAATCTTCCTTCTAATTTCTCCCAGAAAACTGCAAATCCGCAGAATCCTTTGTCCAAAGATCTTCAATTACCAAAACCAACAATGAAAAATTCAATAGAATCTCTGAAATATGATGAAGTCACCACTTCATCTTCCTCAAAATCATTGATAATGCAGCAGAGAAAACCCCCAACTCTAAGCAAAATAGGGCTCTTCCGATCAACTTTGACTCGCCGAATTCTAGTCCTCCAGATCAAAACCCTAATTCCTTCGCTCTGCACCACAATCCTCCATAGCCGGTCAAACTGAATCCCAATAAATCAAGAAAAACACAGTGATTGCGCGCCAAAAACACTTCAATTCACAAGAGTCCGAGCAAGATCTACACAGTTTAACATTGCTCGCAACACACAAAATCAGAACTCCATCTTCGACTACAGAAAACAAAAAACAAATATATATATATATATATATAGATGTATAGATATATGTATCTATATATATATATATATTTCAGTAACTAACTGAAAATTGAGGACTTCTACAACGTCTGAGCCAAATTCAGCAGACAAAATTAAAGAACCCAAACCCCAACCCTAGCAACAATCAAGAACCTACCGACGATTTTCGCTCTCACCATCAAAACAAAGATTGGATGAAGAACAAGTACATGACCGACACAAAACCAACCCACTCGATGCACTTTTTTATATACACAGAAACACCTCCACCACCACCACCATGCATTCACAGCAACAAAGATTTCTTAAAGACATTCAATGCTCTGTTTCGGATCAATCAATACAAAAAAAAGTCCAAACTCACCAGCACAATAAAGTTCACACACACACACATATATATATATACACAAACACATATACACGTATATATGTGTAAAGTAGTAGTCACACTGTTTGAGCCAATTTTATTTTAACATGAGTGATGATAATTGTTGATTTTAATATTTTCTTACCTTTTTCTTCGGATCTGAAGAAACTGTGTTGTACCTTCAGAAGCCAGCAAAACAACAAAGATCTTAAAGCAAGCAATTATTTTTTCCTTAAAAAATATTCTATTTTTATTTGAATATTAATTTTCTTATTCCCCTTCTAAATCACACTGTTTTTTTTTCTTAGACTAATTAAATAAAGTTAAAAGAATTCTTGGTGTTTTAAAATATCACGGTATCGAGACTTGAGAGTTTGAGAGAGTGTGGAGTCATAGAGTCATACATATACATACATACAAGTATTTCTAACCAGACAGGATTTAACTAGGGTTAAGAAGTGCTGGTGTTTTGTTGTTGACTAAGGTTAGAGGGTTAGGATTGGTCTTAATAGAATTGGGTGTAGGTAATAAAAACTCGGTCCCTTTTATAAGCATGGAAACACGATGTTAAAACATAATCTCTTTCTTAGCGCGTGCCTCCACGCGGAAGTCAATGGGTTCAAAAATACTAAAGAGTATTATATATCTATATATATATTCCAATTTCTATTAATAATTTCATGTTCCAGTAAGAAGTTTATCACCATTCGCTGGTTAATATATATATTTTTATATATATATATGTATACATAATTTTTTCACTTTTCAAGAATATCTACTTATATACTACATAATATTTTCAGTGATTTGAAGATTATAACTTTTAGATGTGATCATAATGAAGATTGAGAAACTAAATTATGATATTTAAAGAGAAAAATCGAATGAGCCTATATATACAATTAACATTTTGATAAACATCTAAAGAAATGAAATGACATAATTTATTCTTCTTATACATCGATTGGGTCTCATACCGATCGATCTTCTTCTTCATGTTGAAATTATGAGAAAACACATGTGAGATAAATAAATAAATATATATATATATATATATATATATATATATTATAAAATTACAAAAATTGAAGAGTTGGTGAAACTTACTAATTAAATCTTGAAGGTGTAAATACTCGTCCATTGAGAACTCATTTCACAAAAGATATAGGAGTTATGTCTCTCAATGAAGGAATGTGAGAGAGGATTTTGGATTGGAGACTAAAGATTAGATCGAGCCATTTAGTCTGATCAATGTATAAAGTGAAGGTCGCTCTATTTGAGAAGCGTCTATTGCAGTTTATGACTTATAGAGTAATTCTGATGAAGGTCACACGTGATGTCAAATATGTCATGCACATTTAATACCGCATTAGTTACAAAAGGCTTAGGCTATCACTATTTACAGCCAAGAACCTTGAACCTTGTGACAACATCATGACGTCAATAATATCCAAATATTTTTACGTCATTAGAAATAAAAGTCACCAATGATCGTGTAAGGATGATACACACACAAGTCCTATGCTCACTTCAAACGCTTCTCTTTTCCTTATTTGGAACCCTTTCTCATCTCCTTTATTATATTAGGGTATAAGTATTCCCTTTTACTACTCTAAGTAAGAATCCCCTATTAATGTAGTAAATAACACATTCATATAAATAAATGGAGTCCTCTTCTTAAATCTCAACGTTTGAACGTCTCTCTGTTTTTACATTTATTTAGTTGATCAACTGCCTACCTGGGTGACATGTATGGAATAGAGACTGAATTTTTTGTTAAAAAGAAAAAAAGAAAAAAAAAAGGGTCATAGTCATAAGCAGCAAGTTAAATGCTTGGGACTTAGTTGTAAGAATCAACTGAGGGAGGTTTAATGTGTTTTGTTCCATTTTAAAAGATAAGATTGGATATTGGATATTCCAATGATGCCTAAAGAATTTTACATGTAAATATATATATATAAAAGATTGTATACAAACAAATTCTCCCTTTGACTTTATTTGTTTAGAGGAATGTGACAGAGGGTAGATGTCAAGCGAGTGAGAGCGAGAGTCTAAAATCTTTTTATATTTGCAAAATTGAGATAGTCTTCACGAAAAAGTGAAAAGGCCGAATTGTTTGTTGCTTCTTTCGTATTTCCCTCAAAATGTAGTCCCCACATCACTTATAAGCGCGTTTAAAGCACTTGTTGTCCTTCTATCTAGGGGCACAAAGAATTTTCCATTTCTAGTGGTCCTTTTCATACACACCAAATCAAATATACACACATATATATATATATTGATAGATGATTATAAAATAAAAGATTACCTATATGTAAGAAGATATACTGTTATACACACCAAATCAAACATATTGGTGGTCCTTTTTATACACACTAAATCAAATCTATACACATATATGCATATACAGAAACCTGATTAGGGATGGTTGGGGCGGTTTTCTCAAAACTCATAACCAAAATTGTATAAATTCTTATTTCTATAATCATTTAAAAATTTCACCCTTATCCCCATAATCGTCCCACACCGTCACCATGTCCCTCATAATCTCCCAAAATCGTTCCATTAAATCATGTATTTTTATTTTTTTTCCTAAAATCAAGTAAATAATAAATAATTTATCATAGCAATATGATCTATATACGAAACAAGCAATTATCCGATTAATTTAATTACAATAATTTATAACACAAAAATAAATTTAATAATTTTAAACCAACAAATAATTCAAATCTAGATCAACAAACTTTGATAAAAGTTTACGAATCTAACAACATATAACAATCCACATAAAATACTAGCCAACTATTAAATACTAGTCAAATACACCATATAAAATACTACAAGTCCACTCCATAACAAAAACTAGCAAGCCCACAATTGGAAAGAAAAAAAACAACTTCTTTGGAGATAAGAGGGAGGGCCGAGACCGAGAGGCGTAGTCGAGGAGGTGGGAAGATTTGGATGTTACAAATTAAGTTTAGGGTTTTATTTGTATATATAGAGAGAGGGTAGGTAAGTAAATAATTATTTTATTTAAGGATATTAGTGTAATTTTATATAAAAAGTTGTATATATATATAATTTATGTAATTTTGATATTAAAAATTATATAAAATATATATAATTATTATATAAATTTTTTTAGATGATGAGCTTAAAAATCGTAAAAAATTGGACGGTTTGGAGTGGTTCCCCGACGGGGCGGGGTTTTTGCCCATCCTTAAACCTGATGTCTTATCACCGGTGAGAAATAAAATTTATATAAAGTAATTATAATAATTATTAGATGTAATTGCTACATTTTTTATGATAATTTCTAAATTCACACAATCGTATCCAACGATCCATATAATCTGTTTGTATAAAAAATTTATTCACCAACAATACGAGAGAGATTGTTTTCTTAAATTTGCTTTTATTAATAAAACTCACAACTAGTGAAAATATACACAAATATATAAAATATTAAAAGGCTTCATTTAAAGGCCCGTTTGGCAAGCCCTAATTTTATTTTTTTTCTTGTTTTTTTCACTGTTCACAAGAAAAAAACACATGCTTGGTTGCCCAAATTTTGTTCTTGTTTTTGTGAACAATGTTGAGGATAAAAAAAACATGTTTTTCAGCCTTAGTTCAAAATTTAAGAACAAAAAAAAACCTATATACACACACACACACACACACATACCAGAACCGTCGGCACTGCCAACAAACACACACACACATATATATATACACACACAGAGAAACCCCAATCAAACCTTCGAAACCCTAACCCCAATCAAACCCAAATCCACCTCATCTCCACCACAGCCACCAATCGGCACCACCAATACCTCCGATCGAAACTCAAATCCAACCCCGGTTGCCCAAAATCGAAACCCCTGTGTGTGTGTTTGAGAGAACAAAAACAAGAATTGCCTACAAACAAGACTTGTTTTTTTTTTTTTTTTTTAAGGTAGATAAAACAAAGACAAGAACACTTGTTATTTCACAAACAAAAACAATAACAAAAATACCCTTTCCAAACGACTCTTAGTTTTTTTTTTCTTCTTAAGCTACAAATTGTATGGACAATAGAGCACCCTAATTAATAGTTATTGATTATCCCCCATTAATAAGATACAGAGTGAGTGTTACATATTCCATACTCTATTAATATTTATATATTAAATACGTGCATTCATACATGGGTAATTTACACAAAAAAACTCTGTGATTTCAGGATTTAATCACAAAATTCTATGTCATTCACCAAACCCCCTAACATTTTAGATTTTAATCAAATACCCCCTCCTCCCAAAAGCAGTCAACTTTTATGTCAAAATGACTTAAATGACCATGACATAAAATTATACTTTTATGAGTAATTTGCATCAAAACCCCCTTACTTTCAAATTCTAATCAAATAATCCCTTGGATTAAAAAAGTTATTAAAAAATTCATAATGTTCATAATAAATACAATAAATAATAAAATACAATATTATATATCATTATAAATACTACAACAAATAAAAAAATCTTTCGAACTACCAATTAATGCTGAAAAGTTAAAAAAATTAAAAAGCAAAATTTTAAAACAAAAACAATCCAAGGCGGAGTTTGTTTTTCGTTTGAAAAAAAATTTAAAACAAAAAATCGGCCAAAAATTTTTTAGTTAAAAAAAAATAATTTAAAATAGTCGATTTTTTTTTAAGACAAAATTATAAAATGAAAAAAAAAATTCACCCAATTTTTTTTTTCGTTTAAAAACAAAACTTTAAAATGGTTGAATTTTTTTTTTTAGTTTTGAGACAAAATTTTAAAATTTTGTTTTTATATATTTTACTATAAACGAAAAAAAAAATTTATACCGAAATAAAAATATTAGTGGCGAAATAAAAATAAAATTGAACTACCAATTAGGGTAAAATATATAAAAAATAAGTTTGAAATAGAAAAATATATTTTGAACTACCATTTAGATTTTATATATATATATATATTAACATTTCGGCATTAAGTCGTAGTTTAAAAGATTTTTTTATTTATTGTTGTAAACCCGTTCGTAGACACCGAACGAATTGTAACTTTTATAAATTTAAACAGAAGCAAAGTATTAGATAAATGACAGGATAACAATGGATATTTTAAGAATCAGCAAGAATGGGGAAAATTTCGAATCCTTTCCTCTTTTTCTTTCAGTCTTTTTATACATGAACCTGGTCTTACCCTCATAAATGGGTATTAAAATATATTAAAAACAATATATCTACATTAAATACAGATTTACTGTTTGTAAAACCGCCACATTAAAATCCATATCAGTTTTTATTGTGTATAATAAAACGGTCAGCTTTTAAAAGCTTTTATCCTGAGACGGGCTTATATTTTTGGACTTTATTTTCTATTGGGCTTATTAATATATGTTGATCCAGTGTTGCTTTTGTCTGATGGGCCTGATGTAGAAAATGGGCCTACACTTTGCCCCCGATTCCCAAGCCTATTTCGTATTTTAAAATAGGGTGGGAATTCGAAGCGTCATGTGTAACTGTCACTTTCCTTACTTCATTCGTCTTCTCCAACATTACTTTTTCACTTACAAGAGCAGACCCTTATTATTTGAAGGCGATTTCCAGCAAGAGGCTTTCGAGGTTAGTTTTATTTCTTTCATCCTTCATCTTTCTTTCATAAATCAAAATATCATGAGTAGTGATAGTAGCCGAACCCCTTCTCTGAAAGTGGTTGTAGATGATGCTCCTATCGTTTCCTCTTCTGAAATTGCCCCCGGTTCCAGTAAATTGAAACCCAAAAAACTCTCTCGTAAACAATTGCGAAAATTGTCTTTACCCGATAGGTGTAAAATAGAGTTTGAAATACCCAATGACGTTTCGATTTCTGAGTATTCCTCTGATTTGGACTTCAAATCGTATGAAGAAGTTGAGCCGGATGAAGTTTTGTTTTCAGCGCACCATTTGGCCGTACTCAGATTTTCTCTTCATCCCTTCTATCACTATGTTCTTTTTTCTTTAGGGCTTACACCCTTGCAAGTGAACCCTAATTTTTTCAGGGTTCTATCTGTAATGCTCGTTCTGAATCGCGAACGAGATTTGAACTTAGGTTTGGGTGATTTTTTTCTCTGTTATAAAGTTGATCAGATCAAGAAAAACCCTGGTCGGTACCATCTGCACCCCCATTCAACCTTGAAACTTTGTGATGGGAATCCTTCTTCTGAGAAGGAATGGAAAGATAAGATGGTGAAAATTAGGGAAAATTGGAGGGTGGATGCGTCCGACCCATACCCTCTGCCAAAGACCTTCGGTATTTGTAAAAAATACAAGTGTGGATTCAAGAATCCTGGAAAGTGTCCCTTTGTACCTTTCGAATTTTGCCTGTTTTTCCTGAATTGCTTATGTATTTGTTTTTGATCGTATGTCTGTGTGTTGTATACAGCCGAACGTCTAGAATATCTTAACAAGAAGGTCTTCACTACTCTTCCTTCCAGCAAAACTCTCTTAACGTCTCAGAATCTAAAATTAATTGTTGCCAGCAATTCAGAAGCTACCATAATGGAAATTCCGGTGATAGCTTCCAAACGTGTTGTAGCACAAAGATCTCCTGCCCCTGTCAGTTTGTCTGATGACAAAGGAAAAAATAAATTGGTTGATCTGACAGAAGAGCCGAAGAAGGCAAAGGGGCTTCTGAAAAGGACGAACATTGATGACAGTGGTAATGTTCAGAAAAAATTACAGCTTGGCCCCCCTTCAGAGCATGCAAAAAGGAATGACTCTGAGAAATATGAAAAGTTACTGAAGAATGCCAAATCAGTGAACGGCTATACTATTTCAGACTGTTGTTTCCCTCCATCATTTGATCCTAAAGGTGATTGGATCCCAAAATTCGAAAAAAGTGATGGAAGTGTTCTGAATCGCCCTTCGCTGGCCATGTCGGATCCGGATTCTCTGATGGCACTTGCTCGTGGTATGTGGCCACCAAAAGATGAAATTTTTCAGCAGCATGTCGATCAGATAGAGCTTTTGGCTAGGGCTCCTATTTCTATTTTGGAGGTACATATTTTTATTTTTATTTTTTTGTAATGATAACGTTTCTTTTTTCTTCAGTCTGTGTTTGATGTCCTAGCTCTCTGCAAGGCTGTTGAGATGGGAGAGTACAAGAGGAAAAACATGGATGCTGCATATCTAAGGGATGATAAATGCGCCATATTGGCTGAAAAACAAAAGAAGATCTTGGAAGTTGAGCTGGAAAGCTTAAAGAAACTCCATAAGAAGGAAGTCGATCAGAATGCTGAACTGAAAAAGCAGGTCCACAACCTTGAGACTTCGAATGCCGTTCTGAAATCCGGCTTGGAGATTTTCCGGAGAGGGGGTATGGAAATGCACCGGAGGTATGTGAGCATTTTTAACATAAAATTCTATGATGGGTTCAGATTTTGTCATGATCAATTGTCAATGGACCCATCTGCTCGTACTTATGAAGATCCGGCAGCTCATGATACTGCTTGCGGTGTCGTTCATCCGTATAATGAACCTGAGCCTTGTAAAGATGAGAAGGACTTTGCTCAATTTATTTTGCACGGGATCATACCGGCTGAACGACTAGAGCCTATTTCTGCAGTCCCTTCTGTTGTAAACGAAGTGTCAGCTGGGCTTTCCATTCCTCCTTCAGAGAATCAGCAGTTACCCACCGATGAAATTTTACCTTTGACTTCTTGATTATAAGTTTTATCTTTGAACAATTTTTATGGTATGTAAAACAATATATATTTTTGGTGCTCCTGTGGCAAGCATTTGTTAACATGTTTTGAGATGGCACTTGACGTGCTAAATATTTTTAAACAGGATGGCACTGAGGTGTTAACTATTTTTGAACATGTTTTAAGATGGCACTGAAGTGCTAAGTATTTTTGAACAGGGTAATGTGTTTTTAACACACAATTTTTTGAGGCGCATCTTTATGCGTCTTTGTTAAAGTAGGAACTTGGTGCCATCTTTTAAAATGGTATTTTTTTTTTGCCTAAATGACTTATATATTTTGGCCAAGTTATTTTACTTGGGCTTTTCATGTACTTTTTTTTTGTGACAGTTTGAACAAAAATATTAGAAGATATGAATAATATCTTTATTGATTTGATACGGATCTTATCATACAAACTTTGAACGAAATTTAAGATCAACAAATTTTTTTATTGAAAATACCTCTTCAGGTGTATTGCATTCCAAGCTCGTTCGATCTGTTTTCCATTTTGATCGGCCAATCTATAGGCTCATTTGCCGATCACCTCTGTGATTGTGTACGGCCTATCCCATGTAGGATTTAGCTTATTTGATCTTTTGGCCAACACTCTTAGTACTCGATCACCCACTTGAAACGATCTTGGTTTCACCTTTTTGTTGTAACTCCTCATCAACCTTTGTTGATACTCTGTCAGCCTTGTTGAGGTCATTTCCCTTTTTTCATCCATGAAATTCCCTTTGATTCTTAGAATATCCTCGTTCTGTTCAGGATCAAAGAGCTGGGTTCTTGTTGTGGGAACTTCCAATTCAATTGGGATTACTGCCTCAACTCTGTACGCCATAGCGAATGGTGTCAACCCGGTCAGCTTTCGGGGAGTCGTTCAATAACTCCAGAGGACTCTTGGCAATTCCTCTAACCATCTTCCCTTTTCTTTGATCCCTTCTAATTTTATTTTTATTCTGGCAAAAATCGTTCTGTTCGTTATCTCGGCTTGTCCGTTTGCTTGTGGGTAACTGACCGATGATAAGTTCTGGTTAATACCATACTCGTCCAGCAACTCCCGAACGTACTAATTGTCAAAGAATTTGTCGTTGTCCATCATTATGTACTTTGGCACTCTGAACCTGTAGATTATATGATTCAAGATAAAATCAATCACCTGAGTATGCGTGATTCTTACATAAGTTTTCGCCTCCACCCATTTAGTGAAATAATATGTGGCCAGAAGCACATGTTTTTATTTGATGTTGCCCTTATTAATGGTCCAACCGCATCCATTCCCTATCGTGTGAACGGAACAAGGGAGGCCATTGCTGTGAGAAGCTTTGTTGGTTGATGGATTATATGTGAATGCCTTTGACATTTGTCACATCTTCTCGCGTACTCTTCCGCGTCTCGGATCATGTACGACCAAAAATAACCTTGTGTTATTGCTCTGTGAGATAATGATCTACCGCCATATGGCCTTTACAAGTTCTATCGTGCAATTTCTTGAGTACCTCTTGTGCTTCAGACAGAGTTAAACACCGCAGGTAAGGCCCAGTCATCGATCGACAGTATAAAAAGCCATCGATCATTGAATATTTGGTAGAAGCTAATCTTACTTTCTTTGTTTCTCGTTGATCCTCAGGTAAAACACCGATCAATAAATATTGAAGGATTCGGTCGATCCAACTCGGCTCGTACGGAATCAGGCACAAATCCTTCTTTTTACCGATCGATGGAGTGAACAATTCGTCCACGGGAATTATCCTGATCATATCGTCCCTAGCTGATGATGCGTGATTTGCTATATAATCAGCCCCATGATTTTCCGCCCTTGGAATTTGCTTGAAAGCTACTACCTGAAAATTTTGGGATTCTTCCTGAACAACCTTTTTGTACTCCAGCATCATTTCCTCATTTGTATTATAACTTCCTGTGATTTGATTTATGACTAACTGCGAATCACTGAACACGGTTAATTCTTTGATCTGGAGCTCCTTTGCCAATCTTAATCCTGCTAGAAAGGTTTCGTACTCAGCCTCATTATTTGAACTTTCAAAGCATAGTTTAATTGATTGTTGCAACTTGGTGTCTTCTGGGGATATTAGCTCGATCCCCACACCTGCTCCCAAACTATTCACTGATCCATCCACATAAAACGCCCACCTTAGATTTTCATTATAGACCTCATATTCGGTTGCTTCATATTCAAGGAGAAAATCTGCCACCGCTTGACCTTTTATGGACGTTCGTGGTTCATAGGTGATGTTAAACATGCTCAACTATATTGACCACTTAGTCGTTCGTCCAGAGAAATTAGGTTTTGATAAGATCGTTTTGATCGGAAATGTTGTAGGAATCTTGATCGGATGAGATTCAAAATAATGTTGTAACTTTCGTTTGCCCTGAACCAAAGCTAAGATTATTTTCTCCAACTTCGAATACCTTTTCTCGACATCAAGCAATGTTTTGCTTGCATAATAAATTGGGTGTTGCCTGCTCCCATATTCTCTCACTAACGTTGAACTAACTGCATTCGGTGAAACTGCTAGATATAGAGTTAAGGACTCATGATCTTTGGGTGCCATCAGGATTGGTGGTTTTACTATATAGAGCTTCAGTTGATCGAACACTTCTTGATGTTTTTCTCCCCAAGCCATCATTTTCTTAGATTTCAGCACATCGAATAACGGTTTGCATCTGTCTGATAATTTGGATATTAATCGGTTTAGAGCTGCTAACCTTCCTGTAAGCACCTGGATTTCTTTTGGGGACTCAAGTGGCTTCATCTCGATCAATGCCTGAACCTGTGCGGGACTTGCTTTGATTCCATCTTTGTTAACTATGTGTCCCAAGAATTGTTCGGAAGATACACCAAAAATGCATTTATCTGGGTTCAACTTCATTTTGTGCAATCGTAGGGATGCGAACACATCCTCCAAGTGCTTTAGGTGATCATCCTTGTGTTGGATTTTAACAACCATGTTGTTTATGTAAGCCTCCACCATGTCTCCAATCTGGGCCTTAAAAATCTTGTCGATCAGTCGCTGATAAGTTGCACTTGTATTTTTTAGACTGAACAACATGACCTTGTAACAATAGGTCCCTCTCTCGGTGATGAACGTCATTTTGTCTTCATCTTTTGGGTTCATTGGGATTTGATTGTATCCTGAATAAGCATCGAGGAAGGTGAGCCGTTCGAATCCGGTAGTTGCGTCGATCATGCGATCAATCTTTGATAAAGGAAAATTGTCCTTCGGACAAGCTTTATTTAAGTTGGTGAAGTCCACACACATTCGGAACTTCCCATTCTTCTTTTGTACGATGACAACATTAGACAACCAATCGGGGTAGTGAACCTCTCTGATAAAACCAACTTCTAACAACCGGCCAACCTCTTCAGCTACAAACTTTCCTCGTTTGGTTCCGATCCTTCTGGGTCGTTGTCGTACAAGTCGTGCACCAGGATGAACACTTAAAGTGTGCATCATGGTTCCTGGGTCAATTTCGGGCATATCGCTGTGCTCCCAAGCGGAAACATCAGCATTTGATCTTAACATGGAAATCAAACTGCTCCTTTCAGTAGAATCCAAGCTTCTTCCAATTCGAGTGGTTTTTCCTTTGCTCCCGATGATCAAATCTACTGTGATGGTGTCCTCTTTCGTCTTTTCATCATCATCAATCTGATCACGAACGTTCGGTAATTGCTATAAGTTGCGTTCGGTGATTTTTAAACCCTTTGTGACAATGGCGTAACATTCTTTCGCCACCACTTAATCTCCCTGGATGTCAACAAATCCTTTCCCTGAAGGATCAACACACCACATCACCTGATGCAGAGTTGAAGGAACTCCCTGCATTCGGTGAATCCAACCTCTTCCCATGAACAAATTGTAGGTTGGTCGTACGTCCACCAGCATGAAATTTTCCGTCAAAGTTCGCTTTGCAGCTGTGACAGGTAAATTTAGTACACCAATCGGGAAGATCCTCTTTCCATCAAAACCTGTCAGCAGACTAGAGGTTGGCTTGATCAACTCCGTGCTGATGACAATTTTTTCGAAGGCTGATTTGGTTAATATGTTCGTGCTGCTACCTGGATCAACCAACACCCTTTTAATTAAACAATTTGAAACTATGATCGAAATTACGAGTGGATCCTCATGTGGTAGTTGTACACGTCTCAAGTCCTCCTGGGTAAATGATATTGTCGGCATTGGGTAAGCACGAATTACGTTCACCTCCCCAACCCTTCGGATTTTGTTAGCATTGCGCATTCGTGAACGCTGAACTGAACGGTTTTCTTCATCCTCTTCTGGTCTTCCATGTATTGTGTCAATGATTTTCACCGGTTGTCCGCCCACAATCTTATTGGCCTTCGGACGATCAAAATTTTTCATTCCATTGTTTATGTACTCCTTCAGATCTCCTTTGGCTATTAATGTCTCGACCTGCCTCCTTAAATGTCTACATTCATTAGTTAAATGACCGAAGTCATTGTGGAATGCACAGTGCTTTGAACGGTCCTGCTGTTCTGGTGGCGTTCTCAGCGGAAATGGTGGATGAAAGATACCTTTTGCCTTATTCTCGTTGTACAATTTCGCCAACGTTGTTCGGAGTGGAGTTTCAGGTATGTCATACCTTGGCCTCCTCTCCTGCTACCTGTATGGAGATGATCGTATGTTGCTCATGCTATCAGTTTTCTTGATTATCCTTTCTTTTGACTTGCTTTCCACACTAACCAATGCCGAACGATGTCCCCTTTCTTGTTCATCTTCCTCCAATCTCAAATATCCATGCGCTTGTGAATTCAACTGGCCCATGTTGAGAGGTGTTGATTTCACCAAGGATCTATGAAAGCTGGTCCCTTGTTCGATAGCCACTTTAAAAGCTTCCACTGTTATTGGTTGATCGCAACTGGGTATCATTCCCGTTTCCAAATTGAATCTGGACAGGAAATTCTTCAAAGTTTCACCCTTCGCTTGCCTCATCATGAACATATTAGAAATGGTCATCTTCTGCTTCCGATTGCCAAAATACTGAGCTAGGAACTTTTCCATTAGAGTTTGGAAAGGATCGATCGAACCACCGGGTAATTGTCTAAACCATAACAGGGCTGGACCCGTTAAGCTCGTAGAAAAAGCTTTGCACATTAACGCATCATCAGCCATGTCGAGAGTCATCATCTGTTCCACATGAAAAAGGTGTTCAATTGGGTCATGTGTCCCATCAAACATAATGAACTTTGGCATCCGGAACTTGTCTGGCCTTTTTGCTTGTTGTATTTAGGTGTTGAATGGTGACTTAATCATTTTTGTTGTCATCTCGATGGCTAGATCAGCTGGTGATTGTGTTATGAGATCTTTTACTTGCTCGTCTACGATCTTCTAAAGTCTGGTTACCATATTGAGCGAAACTGCCCGATTATTAGCATTCATCTCATCTCAAATTTGCTGGGTGCGAGTTCGATTTGCTGAACTCGCTTCGTGATGATTGTCATATTCTTCAGCGGCAGGGTCATTCTGTCATCCTCCTGCTGGCAATTCTTGACGTTCTGATTGATCAAGCCTTTCTCTTAATTCCTGATTCTCTTTTTCAAGAGCCTCCAGGCGTTGAAGAATAACAGTTGTGTCTCCTAGCTGTGTGGTGGTTTCTCCCGCCATTGATATAATAGCTTTTGACTTAGAACCTTCGAATTCCCACAGACGACGCCAAAAAATGTAAACCCGTTCGTAGACACCGAACGAATTGTAACTTTTATAAATTTAAACAAAAGCAAAGTATTAGATAAATGACAGGATAACAATGGATATTTTAAGAATCATCAAGAATGAGGAAAATTTCGGATCATTTTCTCTTTTTCTTTCAGTCTTTTTATTCATGAACCTGGTCTTACCCTCATAAATGAGTATTAAAATATATTAAAAACAATATCTCTACATTAAATACATATTTACTGTTTGTAAAACCGCCACATTAAAATCCATATCAGTTTTTATTGTGTATAATGAAACGGTCAGCTTTTAAGAGCTTTTATCCTGAGATGGGCTTATATTTTTGGACTGTATTTTCTATTGGGCTTATTAATATATGTTGATCCACTGTTGCTTTTGTCTGATGGGTCTGATGTAGAAAATGGGCCTACAATTGTATTATTTATGAATGATATATAATATAATATTTTATTATTTATTGCATTTATTATGAGCATTATAAATTTTTTAGTGACTTTTTGAATTCGAGGGGTTATTTGATTAAAATTTGAAATTCAGGGGGTTTTGTTGCAAATTACTCATAAAGTATATTTTTTATATCATGGGCATTTAAGTTATTTTGACATAAAAATTAGCTGCTTTTGGGAGAAGACGAATATTTGATTAAAATCTGAAATGTCAGGGATTTAGTAACCGGCAGATAATTTTGTGTAAATTACCCTTTATATATAGTACATCAGAAACTCTTTACTAATTAAATTAACCCTGTGGGACAAACTTATTTATTAGCACAGTCAACTTATATATCTCTGCCTGCAGATGGATTGAAATTGTTCAAACGAATTTTTTCTTTTTTTAGATTCTCCCCTCCTGTTTTTTATATATAATAAAATAAAATAACAACACAAAGACTATTAAAGATGACAAAGAAAGAAATCTATGGCAAAATAATTTTTTACTGAACTGTACAAAGTATGCTAACTTTTCAAATTATTTTTCTCTTTTATATAATCTCAATGAAGATTTATGCATATACGTTTCCAAGAATTCTACCTCTTAAATCATAACTCATCCAACATAGTGAATTAAAAAACAATTGCGTGAGAATTCAAGTCACTCAATCTCATTAGTATTTTTTCCTTAACTATAATCATAATGTCCTCTCATTTAGAGTATATTAACTAATATACACATAATATTTTAAAATATCCCCTAGTTTACATCAAAACACATACAATTCTTCATTTAAAATGCACTGGGTAATGATTATGCGGATTCTAGTTGCAGTAACAATATAATAAATTCAGACCATACGAATTTTAAAAATTAATATAAAAATATTAGCAACGATGATATAACCCACGTACGTATATGCTATTTTCTCTTCTCGATTATTCGAGAATTTTGAGTTGGAGCTATTCAATGAGCCCATCATTTAGATCGTAACCTGACCCCATAGCCAAGCAAGTCCAATTCCTGTGGTCATTATGGTGTTGTAAACTAAGGGCACTGTGTTCGTATTGTTGAAAAATGGGCAGATAGAAAAGGACTCGTGAACCATATGATTAGGTCCTTTGGACCTACAACACAAAAATTGTAAAGAGTGGTTGGACTGGAAAAACAATAACTAGACCAGAATGTGCCTTTGGTCCCACCCATGATGGACCCAAACAACTCAAGAGTTATGTTTTTCAGTTAATGAAAGTGGCCCACTCCAAATGTTGGTGGCTTTTGTTCCTCAACTTCTTCGGACATATATATATATATATATATATAGTTATATACACGATTATACAACTATACCCCACTCGGCTTGACCCATCTAGCCAGCTAAACCACCACCCTCATGAGGGGGTTTGTATAGTAATGCAGTGCGATCAGATAAATGCAGTATAATTATACACAGGGGCAGCATCCTAGTATAAAAATACGTAAAATAATAATTTCTTGATGATTTTCATTTAATTAAATTAGCCGTTATTGTTTTGTTGATTTTTCTACGAAGAATACTGCACATGTTTATAATTTTGTTACATTTCTCTGATTGCAAAATTTCTCTGATTGCAGTTGCACTCAGTGCAGATGATCCGAACCCACATGTCACTTAAAATGATTGTTTTGTAAGCAACATATGTGTTTCTCATGAATCTATATAAGAACATAGAATGACTATTAGAGTTTTGTTCAATTGAAGAAGTTCAAAATTATTTCATTTTGTTGATAACATTTTTTAAAGAAAAACAAATGAGAGAAATTGACAAAACCTTCTTGATTAACTGTTTAATTTGAAATGTGTTTTGTGAGTTAGAATAACTATTTATATTTTTCGTGAAAATTATTAATTTCTTCATTCTCTGAAAATATATTTCAGCTTTTAAGGTTAATCAGAGTGAAAAATAAAGTAAATTCTGAATTATTTTGACATGTGTTCATCCACTGTAAGATTGTAAAATTAAAAATTATCTCCATCCAATCTGTTGAATAATTGATTAAGAACTAACAAATAGATAATTGAATTTAAGAATATGTCATGATAATTGTGATCTTAAATAATTTTTTCAGCAGGAGATTGCGAATAAGAGATTGTGTTGTGATAGGGCTGAAAAATATGTATTTTAGGATTCGTTTAGTTCATATTTTTATTTTCGTGTTGTGAAATTTATAAAGCAAAAGTGTATGATTTTGTTGTGGAGTGTTGTGAGTCAAAACATGAAGCACGTTTTGTTTTTGTTTTGGTCACTTATTTTCTCCGCTTCAAAGTACCAAAAACACAAAAAAATAAAATAAAAATTATTTTGTTACTTTCTAAAAATGACATTATTTACTTTTATGTTTTCATATTATAAAAAATAAAACATTATATGTAAACACATACTTTTCTTATGATAAATGATAAAAAAACAAAAAACACAAAACAAAAATATGAAGGTAAGTGAATGTTTGAAGGTAAATTCACCTATGGCTAATGAGACAACATAAATGCTAACAACCACAAAACTCACAGTCTGAAAAAAGCATATTCTCTGTTCTTACCTTGTCCCACTTTTTTGTTACACCAAAGTGTTCCCAACTCACCTTGAATTTAAGCTATCTCAAACAAGCACATAATCATCCACTAATCATTGTTTAAAATAAATTCCAAAAAACAATCAAAATCAAGCCATCATATTTTTAGATTAATCAATCACACCTTAACATTCCCCATCAAAATTGAATTAACCATGCTTAATTCCAGTATTTATAGGTTCAAGGTCTTTATACCTTTAGAATATATCATATCATAGAATGAGGTTAAACTGACATATATCACATCATTTTTTTCTCACTCGGACTAATTGTGCAATTGTATCCTAAGATCATGATCACGATCACAAACATAATTTGAATCTTACTTAGTGAGGAGTCCTAGAGTCCTTTTCACAAGCCCTATGTTAATTGGATGAAAATTCCACTCCTTAATTATAAAAAAATAAATTAATAATTGATACAAAATTTGACAAGTATAAAAATTATGGTTTATTAATTTTATGTCCTTTCTATTTTTTAAGAAAATAAAAGTGATATACATGGTATGCTAATTATTTTATTATGATAAATTGCTAATGTAAATGTTGTTATATGGTCATGAATGAAACACGTTGCGTGGGGAATTTTGGGGATAGCAGAAAATAGTATTGCCACCTAGTTGAAGATAGAAAGGTGTTAAGTTAAGGCTTGATACATTTTAATTAAGATGGGACCGAAATATATAATTGGCATATATAACTCATCTCCTAAAATGAATTATTAATTAAAGTCCCAAATTCCCAATCATGTACCAAACATTATTCTCCAACCAAAAGCAGTTCTGGTGATAAGAATTATATATATATATATAGAGAGAGAGAGAGAGAGAGAGAGAGGACCAAATATGGATTAAATTGGCTTAGCATTCACATGCATGTCTCGCACATGGTTCAATAGGGGTCACCAGCCAGGCTCACTCACTCTGCCTTCAAAGCTCTTCAAGTACAGCCCATCTATATTGGTGTGACCATTTGGTTGTTATTCCTGAACCAATTCTAAACACACACACACACAATAAATATAGATACCAAAATTTATAGTGGTTCAGTTCAATTGGTACCTACGTCCACTTTGAGAGAGTTTACTATCGTTTGAAGTAAAAATGATGGGGAGGAGGAGGTTACAATTCACTCTACTCAACTTAATATCTCACACTCTCTTTTCTCTCACTCTCACAGAACTCTAAGCTTTGTGAATATCTTGTTCTTTTTGTCTTCTCAGTTTACAATCCATACAATGTCCATATATATATATATATCTTGCGCATGGAGTTGCAAATCTTTGCATGTGGACAGCCTGAGATCTCTACGCGTGATTGAACAACAAATCTTGACTTGGATTGTAGCATGCGTTGGCTTGATATTCTTGATTTCGCATGTGAGTTTTTATGGAGAAAACAGTTGGGGTATGGAACTTACAATTCTCCCCCTTCCATACCAATCGGAGGAGAACGTTTTTTGTTGCGCTTCAGTTGATGTTCATCCTGGCTATGTCTCTGCATAGCTCTAGCTTATCTCAAGTAACCACTTTTGTCAACATGTCTGTCGGGTTCTTGTCTGTGTGGATCTTCACAATCTTCAATAATTGTAGCTCCATTACTTCGTGTATCTAGTGATAGCGAATGTCGATATGCTTCATGCGGGAATGGTACATTGAATTCTTGCTCAAGTCCAGAGCAGTCTGACTGTCACAATGCACTTTGTATTCTTTCTAACTAACATCCAGTTATTGGAGAAATCGCTTTACCCACAACATTTCATTTCCAGCTTCTGTTGCGGCAATGTATTATGCTTCAGTTGTAGATAAAGCGACACATTTCTGCAATTTTGATTGCCATGATACATCTCCCTTGCAAAAGTAAATAGAAATCCTTATGTAGATTTCCTGTTGTCAATGTCATCGGGCATATCTGAATATGTATAGCCTTCCAAAACTGGTTATGCTCCCCCATAGCACAAACATAGTTTCGATGTACTCTTCAGGTATCTAAGAATCCACTTGACTGCTTCCCAATGGTCTTTGCCTGGATTTGAAAGAAATCAGCTTATAACGCCTATAGCGTGAGCTATATCTGGTCTGGTGCAAACCATTGCATACATCAAGCTACCAACGACTGAAGAGTGAAGGATTATTTCCATCTCTTCCTTTTTTTTCGTCGAAGAGGGACACGATCTCTTGCTTAGGTTGAAGTGATTAGCCAACAGAGTACTAACTGGCTTGGAATTTCCCATGTTGAACCTTGCAATCACCCGTTCAACGTACTTCTCTTGTGACAACCACATTTTCTTGGCTTTCCTGTCATGAACAATCTTCATACCCAATATCTGTTGAGTTGGGCCTAGGTCCTTCATGTTAAAGGACTTTGATAGTTTTTGCTTCAGTTTGCTGATCATAATAGCATCTTGTCTAACTATCAATATGTCGTCAACATACAACAATAGAATAACAAAGTTACTATCTGGGAATTTCTAAATGTAGACGCATTGATCTGCAACAGTTTTCTTGTAACCATGACCCACCATGAGTGAGTCGAACTTTATGTACCATTGCCTCGGTGCTTGCTTGGGGTCGTAGAGACTCTTCTTTAGTTTGCAAACCATATGCTCTTTTCCTGTAACTTTAAAACCTTCTGGTTGGTCCATGTAAATTTCCTCCTGTAGATCTCCATGGAGGAATGTTGTCTTGACGTCAATCTGTTCAAGCTCTAGGTTCAGATTAGTTGTTAATCCGAGTATCACTCGAATTGAGGTCATTTTCACGACTAGTGAGAATATCTCGTCAAAGTCAATGCCTTTATTCTGTTGGAATCCTTTGACAACCTATCGGGCTTTGTGCTTTATTGGCTTTCCGTTGGTATCTTTATTCAGCTTGAACACCCATTTGTTTTTCAATACTTTCTTGTCTTTGGGAAGTCTCACTAACTCATAAGTCTAGTTCTTCTATAAGGAACTCATCTCTTCTAGCATGGCTTGCACCCATTTACCTTTGTCTATATGGGTCTTTACTTCCTGAAAGCATTATGGCTCCCCCTCATCAGTAAACATAATATAGTCTGACTCTGGATATCTCCTCGACGGAATCAGCGGCCGGCCTCTTTTAGATCTTCTTGGCTGAGGATCTTCAATTGGAGGAGCTACTTCTGGTTCTGTAGCTTCTGGTGGATGGGTTTGTGGTTCCCCCTACTCAACACCTCAGGTTCTTCTTCTTCCTCTGCTTTTGGAATTTCATCCTGCATTTCTTCATTATCTGGGATCAACTGTACTGGTGCAGGATCTGGGATGATATTTGTAACACTCGGACTAGAACCACCGGTTTTTGAGAATTTTTCAATGTCTTTGTATGTCTGGCTCTCTTGGAACACAACATCCCTATTTCTGATAACCTTCTTCGATTCTGGATTCCATAGTCTGTATCCGAATTCTTCATCTTCATAGCCGATGAAGATATATGGAGTTTGTTGGCCACATATTGACATCTAAAGGGGGGTGAATAGGGTCAATGATAAACTTTAAGACTTTTTCGATTTGACTTTATTTAGAGAAAGATAAGCATCACAAGACTCTAGTCAAACACTTAGTGGTTCATATAACCTTTTAAGTGACTTTCACATTTCATACTTGTAATCATGCATTAGTAATTTTTACAATTGAATACATGCATCATTGATTCAAGTAAAGGTGAATTGTTCTATTAACCAAGTAAACAATTCGACCAAACATGTTGAAGCACTTATCTCATAATGATAATACATGCATTATGGATTCAAGTAGCATATGAAACAATTCAAGCATCAAGTGAACATGTTATTCAACTAAACATGTAAAACACTTTCATCATATATAAACTTAATGTATAAAGTGCTATTTGTCATAAAAAATATATTTGTAGAGTTTTTACAAAGTGATTAAATATTAAGAGCACACATAAACCCTTAAAGAGAATGTTGTGTTGAATATGCATTTTGTCAAAACACTTGGTGAACACTTATATTATAGATAAATAATAGAGTAGATAAGTTATAATCTACACCTTATCTAATCAAGTTCACAATTTAATTCACTTCAACTATGCATTTTCTAACCACTTCGTTAATACACAAACACAAGAAATTTCATAGCATTTATATATATAAGGCTCAAGATTATAAATGACAATTGCTTTTATGTTATGGTATGGTGAAGATACATTATATCAAACACTTGGTGTACAACTAGATTATAGCAAACTAATGAGCAAGTAGAGAATTTATAATCTAAGCTATAATCAAGTTCACATTGCAATTTACTACAACCAAGCATTTTTCCAATCCCCTCATGAATATTTAAGCACACACAATTTCCAAGCATTGATAAATAAAGCTCAAGATTGAAATGAAATTGCTTGTAAAGTAAGGAGTTAAGGGATAGAGAAAATGCAAACCAAGACACCAAGTTTTTACATGGTTCAACCAAAGCTTTGGTTTACTCCATGCCTTGACAAAACCTCTCAAGGATTCCACTATCGTGTTTTTCTTGTGGGTGAAAAACAAACCCTTACATGCTCCTTCTTTCGGGTGAAAAGCCAACATTGCTCACTCTTGCAGGTGGAGAGCCAACCTTCGAACACTCTTGCTTCCGGAAGAAGAGCCGACATTTGCTCACACTTGCGGGTGGAGAGCCAACCTAATCCTCTCTTTTTAAGGTAGAGAAAAACATTTACAAAGCTTCAACAAGCCCATCCCATGCCAAGATAACTTCTTGGTCTTTAACTCACAAATAATAAGAATGGAATTTGAGTGTACAACATTTTCTCTCAATAGATAGATATGAAAATTCAAACCTCACTTCCTCACATACTTAGAGTCATAAATGAAATAATCAAATGAAAAACTCAACTCAATATGTGGAAGAATGAATCACAAAAAGATGATATGAGTGATGCACAATGGTGTGATTCCTATAGGAGAGTTTTCTACCCAAATATGAATTCAAAAATGAAGCACAAATGGTAGATTTCAATACAACTCCTATCTCTCTTTCTTTTCAACCCTCTTTTGGCTCATATATGGCATATATATAGAGTATGAAACAATTCTAGCCATTTGGGGGTGTTTTGGGTAGTTTAGAATAAGTTTGAATCAAAAAATAGCCGTTGGAAGTCTTTCCAGGCCGAGTCGGTCGACTGACCTACTTCATCGGTCGACTGAAAAATGTCAAAAAAATTGCCAAAACGCCTCTGGTGGGTTCGGTCGACTGACCATTTAGTGTCGGTCAACTAATTCGGATCTGCTCTGTCCAGTTCCACTTTTTTGGTCATAACTCGAGTTCCGTAAGTTGGATTGTGGAGTTCTTTACCTTTTTGGAAATCTGACTTCAAGTTATTGATTTTAGGCTTTTGAATCTCTCCATTTAACCCATTTTTGAGTGATTTATAGTCGTTTGAATATGACAGTTCATTTCAATCTCTTAAACCACATAATGGTTTTTCGGAAAATCTTTTGGGATATTTACGAAATGAGTTAGAGACATTCCTAGGATGTCTTAGAGATTTATTAAGGTCCTTGACATTCCTAAAAACAATATTGAGATTATAAAATAATATTTTCATTTAAATAAACTCTCAATATTTAACAAAAGTTTTTTATGATTGAAATAATTTTGTTCAAAGCTTTAATACATGCCTAGAATCCATTTCAAGTTATATGAAATTAGTTTAGGTTCTAGGACAACCTCTTTGTTGAGTTCTTTCATAGCTTATGAAAGCTTGAACTAACTCAACTCTAGCAAAGACTATATATATGAATGTAACATCAATGATGTTCATAGTCTAATACTAATGGTTCAATGACTCATGAATGATGTAAATGATATGCATGGTCCTATATGCTAATTTGTCAAGAGTTGAGCTTTCAAATACGTTATTTCAAAAATAACTTTACATTTAATCTAGCACTCACCCAAGACTATTTTACCCAATTATTTGATCTTCAATTTCTTTAAGCTTTGGGTTGATGTCTCTATCCTTGTCTCCAATGTCTTTTGAGCTCTAAGCACCTTTGTTTGATCTTCTCATGTATTCACTAGCTCTCTTAAGTTTATCTTGAATCAATAACCTATTAAGCATAACTCAAGTAGACATTAAATTCACCACATTCAATGGTTTGTTATCATCAAAATGTCATGTTTACCCATGGTGAAAATCATTGGATCAACAGAGTTGATTTCAGATCGAGCTTTTGTCTTTGCTCTTTGGATACGTGTGCAAATGCCTTGTACCCAAATACTCTCAGGTGAGAATATAAGGGATCTCTTCCAGTCCATACCTTTTCCGGTACTTCGAACTGTAGCAGTACTGATGGTGATCTATTGATCAGATAGACGGTGACTCTAACTGCTTCACCCCAGAATGGCTTTGACAACTTAGCCATATTGATCATACTTCTGACTCTGTCCATAATGGTCCGGCCGGTTCATTCTCTTGGCTACACCATTATTCTGTGGGATATGTGGGACCGTCTTCTCATGTCGGATACCGCGTTCAAAGTAGTATGCTCGAAACTCGTTGGAAGTGTACTCGCCTCCATTGTCTGATCGGAGGCATTTTAGCTTCTTTTCGATTTCCCGCTCTACCATGGCATGGAATACCTTGAAGTAATCGAGCACCTGGTCCTTTATTTTCAAAAAATATACCCACACCTTTCGTGAAACATCATCAATAAATATGAGAAAATATTTGTTACCGCCTAAAGACTCCACTTCAATATGACCACAAACATCAGTATGTATTAAATGAGATTGAGACGAAGGTCGGGCACATGTCTGGCATCTTTTAACACCATACTGTAACCAATACTGGTCTTGATCTGGACATTGCCGATTCCCACGATCTTCGAGAAACTTGTATTGCCCATTCTCATTATACCAAACTTTTTAGCTTTGTATGAGGTGAAAAAATCATTGTGGGGAATGGCATGGTAAGATGTTGTTGTGTCAACCACCCACTCGACTTCATTGTTTCCTACGTGGAGGCATACCTCTTCATCGACTGAGCATATAACGATATCTTCTGTAACAGTAACCATGGAGTCGCCATCTTCCTTCTGTGGCTGGTGGCTGCTTTGATCTTTCTCCTTTTGTAATTTACGGCAATTCTTCTTTAAATGTCCTGCGATGCCACAATGAAAATAAACATATTTACCCTTTTGTTGATTTTTGTCATTATTGGATCTGCCATAGGTTTGAGACCTTCCTCTACTTCTGCCTCTACTAGTTCCGTAAGATTTTCCTACTGTTGTCATAGTGAGTTTTCCGTTTGGTGCTGAGTTGCCAAGGGAAAACACTAGTGTTTCCCAATTGGGTGGTAAGGAGCTGAGCAGAAGTAGGGCTTGAGTTTCATCGCCAAGATTTAACTCTACAGCTGCAAGCTGGTTCACCAGGTTCTGAAATTCATTGGAGTGCTCGACTACAAAGGTTCCGTTCTTCAGCTTCAAGTTTACCAGTCACATCATTAGAAGAGCTTTATTTCGAGCAGTCTTGGCCTGGTACATATCCTTGAGCTTTTTCCAGAGTTCGTAGGCATTGGTCTTTTGCGCAACATGATGGAATACACTATGGTCTATCCACTGTCTGATTTGACCAATAGTTTTTCTGTGCATCTTGGTCAAATCCTTCTCCGCGATTAACGTGTGTTTTGCGCCTTCATTTTCTAACGGGTCCTCCAAATCCTTGCAATTAAGATCGCCTGACTGAGCTCAAATCGGACTTAAAATGAGTTCGGAATAGTCAAAATAACGGCGATGGGCAAAACTGTAATTTTGCAAAGTATTGGTGACATGGCAGAATAAGGGCGTGACACGTGGCAGGATGTCGGGTGGACACATGGCAGTGATGACGTGGCCGAATACTAGTGTGACACGTGGCACAATATGGTGATGACAAGTGGCAGCTGGTGACATCAGCAGTGACGTGGCAGCTGGGATGACGTCAACAGTGACGTGGCAGCGCGTGAGCGCATGGAGGTGCGTGATCTCACGCGCGCTAGAGCTTGAAGGCGCGTGTTGCGCGTGGGGCGCATGACGCGGAGAGATCTGACGCACCGAGCTTTAGGGGGTGCATGTGGCGGCGATTCAGGATGTTCACGATGGGAAAAGCTTCGTTTGGAGATGGGTCGTTTGAAAATGTGATGGGTGAGGTGTTTTGATGAGTAGACTGGTTCGAAATAAAATCACAAAAACGACTATATTTTTTATTCTAAGCTCTGATACCACTTTGCTATGCCCGAACCAATTCTAAACACACACACACGACAAATATAGACACCAAAATTTATAGTGGTTCAGTCTAATTGGTAGCTACGTCCACTTTGAGAGAGTTTACTATCGTTTGAAGTAAAAATGATAGGGAAGAGAAGGTTACAATTCACTTTACTCAACTCAATACCTCACATTCTCTTTTCTCTCACTCTCACAGAACTCTAAGCTTTGTGTATATCTTGTTCTTTTTGTCTTCTCAGTTTACAATCCATACAATGTCCATGTATATATATATATATATATATATATATATATATATATATATATATATATATATATATATCCGAATGATCGAAAACAAACAAAACACTATCTTGGGCATGGAGTTGCAAATCTTTGCATGTGGGCAGCCTAAGATCTCCACGCGTAATTGAGCAGCAAATCTTGACTTGAATTGAAGCATGTGTTGGCTTGATATTCTTGACTTCGCATGTGAGTTTTGATGCAGAGAGCAATTGGGGTATGGAACTTACATGGGTCCACACTGCACACTCTACATAATATCACCACATACTAGCCACGTCTATCGAAAAAAATAAAAAAGGAAAAAAATCATTTTCCTATTAATAGAAGTGAAGTGTGAGTGTTAGAAAAATAGAATGTGAATGAATTTTGTAATAGGAAAATTCTTATTTGTCTAAGAGAAAATGTTTTTTTTAATTGGTCAAAAATATTTTTATAACAATTAATTTCTGAGAATCTTCTAATTACACGTGTGCCCATGTATATTTGTAAATAATTATTTAGAAACAAAAGTTATTAAACCCCTAGAGAATTGTTAGTGTTCCTACTGATTTTTTTATTTTATTACATTTCTCATTATAATTTTATTAAATAATTTAAAAATGCCCCTATATAATTATGAAAATATGTTGCTTTAAATTTTTGGTCCCCTAAAAACATTTTCTGGATCCGTGGCGACTTCGATGAAAGATTTGCATAATTCTAAGTAAATTATCCAATATGCATTTTGGAGGTTAAATTTTCCATGAAATATTCTGTTTTAGATATTTATATATATAAGTGATATATATAGGTGATTTAATGAGAAGTTAATGAATAGATGGACCCACCAGATTAAGTCCAATAAGCAGACGCTAAGTTTGACCGCTATACAACAATCTTTGAAATACGGACATTTCCTCCAGCATCGTCGTATTTATATTAAATACACGTATTCATTTCAGATATACGAATATATCTAATAACATATTTGACATATTGAAAATATGTTAATTTTTAAAAGAAAATTGAACCCTTAGGAAACACGCGATAAACAGATAAACATTCGGAAGTTGGATTGGTTGATTCGATAAAAAATAAAATAAATTATGAAAACGGTAATTTAGTGGATTATTTATGAAATTTTAATACTTTTAATCTAATTTTTGGCCTTGAAGATATTTGGAGATTCATGTTCCTCTTCATCTTGTTTTGGAAAAAATTTCTTGAATGCCAGTAAAATGAATTTTTTTTAATATTTTAAATATTTCCTTTTAACCTATTTATTTATTTATATTTAATTATTATTATTTAAATAATAATAAAATAATTGTACAATATAATATATATATAAATTTATATATTTTTTATAAACCTGTTTAAGTCATGTCTTATCCTATTTTTCTAGAATTTGCGGTATGAATGTCCGTGATTCACAGAAGACAACAAAAATCACTGGCAGTTCGATGGCCGCGGACGCTGACCCTTAACAGTGACTTGGAACCTCCACGTGTCAGTCATCCGACGGTTGATGACATCATCAGCTGTTCCATCAGATGGCGCCATATTGGAGGGACCCACTGAGCAAGCATGAGCACCGTGAGCGAGCCTGTCGAGTCCGTGAATTGTCCTCTCTGACTATTTCCGAATCTCTGTCACTTTGTTACTTCCGGTGTTTTTACTGTGTTGGTGGCTCCACCCATTCATAGCATGTGGACCCACCTACCCCACCAATTTAAAGTGCATCTAATATGTTGCATGCTATAAAGTATGATACTTCGTCTAGGGTTGCTGTACTCGTGTCGAACGCACGAACACGCCAAAAATATATGTTTGACATATCAAAAATATGTTTTGATTTTTTTATAAATTGGATATTTAGTGGACACGCGGTGGGTCAGTTGATTCAATGAAAGATAAAAGTTTTATGGAACCGATACTTTAATGGATCACTTATGGAACTTCAACACCTCTAATTCAATCTTTAACTTTGAAGATACTTGAATATCTTTGTTTTTTCTCATCTTGTGAGAGGAATTAGAGTACATATTCATTTATCCACTATTTGAAGAAGAATAAGATAACATCACAAAAAGCCGAAGATTTGGTATTTATACCTTACAATTTTTGTTTTCAATCAATAAATTTTCACAATATAACAAGAGAGAGATTAAGATGACGTATGTTGGGTAAGATGCATTTGATTCCTTGAATAATAGTAGAATGGAGAATTTTGAATATATCAGACATTTCATTTAACTTATTTGTTTATTTTTGTTTATAAGTTTATTTGATTCTCATTATTTAAGTAATAAATGAATTATTTGTGTACTATAATATGTATATATAATTTTTTTTCTAATTTTTTCGAATTTTTCGTGTCGCCGTGTCCGTGCTTCATATGTTACATGTATATCTATATTCGCAATTTTCAATTACCTGGTTTTAACTTTTAAAATGTTAATTTTAAGATTTATAAGTTGAAAACAAAGCCCAGCAGATGAAAGATCAGCCCAGTCTGAGCCTGTTGGACTTTAGTTGGGCCTCAAGTTGGACCTGTTTCATTTTAGGTCCAAAAGCTCAATGAGAAGTTGAGAACAATTCAATCTAAATAAGGAATATATGTTTTTTTGGGGATGAATTTCCCTACTATAATGGTAAAATATTAAATTTTGAATAGTATAAAAGTGGTGAATTAATCAATGGGAACACAAGAAAATGTAAGGGAAGAGAATTTGAATCCTGTGCATAAAAGGATTTGGGAAAATCTTTTCTGGAGAAAAAGAAAAAAAAAGAAGATTTGGCATGGAGTGATATGAATAAATTAATTGATAGTGTATCGAGTAAAAGAGATAAAAGAAATGAAGAATAACATGGAGGCATTCTTTGTTCAAGTTTTATTACAAAAAGGAATTACAAGAAAGAAAACTACAATTATAATAATTATTTTAAAATTTGAAAGTACACATTTTTCATAGAATGCAGAGGGCAATTTGAGAAGCTAACAAAGTTACATATTCCAAAGTGGAAAAGGAACTTTTATTTGAGACACTTAAGATCTGTTTGGCTGAGTTTCTGTTTTTGCTACTACATAGGAAAAAAGATAGAAGCATAAGCCATTTTGAGAAGATGATACCCTCTAACTTCTTCAAAACGCTATTCCACGACCCATAAGCTCTTCTAAAAGTTTTGTCAAACACCATTCAAAACAAATTTTTCCTCTAAAAAATCAAAAGTTGCTTTTAAAAAAACCATTCCAAACAGCGGCACAATGCACCAAAGTAGCTACGCAAGTTGTTTATATAGCATGTCAATACAAATTGAATGAAATTTATAATTTTAATAGACAGACTATGAATGCAATTCGTATTTATGATGTGTATTGCAATTTATGTTAATTTTCAAAATTGTATGATTTATGTGATTGAAAGGTCTAATGGCCAAACGGTACCCCCTGCTCCCAAATGGAAGGTAAATGGTTCAAGCCTTAATGGAGGCCAGAGTGTTTGAGTTTTATGGCTTTCAAAATAAAAATAAAAATAAATAAATAAATAAATTGTTGGGAAGAAGCATCAAATGGTAGGGATGAAATTGGAGGATGACAAGAACATATGGTAAGGTGGCCCAGACCCATCCTTTTGTTTGGCCCATGTTTTGAATAGAAGGTAATAGACCTCGTACTTAAGAACAAATTGACAAGTCATTACAGCTTCAGAGTTGTTAAAGATAGATAACATTGTACCATCAACTTATGTATGTCTTCAAATTAGTCTCACTTGATATGTCCCAATTCCCAAGAAATGGGCTCTCACTTTGTTTTGAATACTATCAATACATCATATATATATATAGTTGATTATACAATGTTGATACTTGATACCAATTATTATCTACTTCCTAAGAAATTTCTTAATAACTCCTTGTTTCAGTGTCATGAAAAGGAAAAAAAATGCTAGTTACATGATAAGACCCTCTATAGTCTCCTCATCAGAGGCACTTGGTCACTTCTGTTAGGGATGATATTCTTGGACATATATAATTCAGAAAAACAAGTAATAGAGCTCCAGCTTACATGACAAGCAAGTCATTGTAGCTTTAGAGAGATCAATATAATAACAAATGCAATATATCTTATGAATACTGATTAGCCATGACAGCACTGTATCAAGGATACACGTATCATCAAATTGTAACACTTTTGAAAGACAGTGCTGTCATGGCCAACCTGTATCAAGGATTCACATGTAACACTTTTGAAAGATGCCGATACTAATGGATAATATTGATACTCATCCGATACTTGCACTTAACATCAGTGAGTTTATAGGACTCTCTATCATCTTGTCCTACCATATGTACATAGCACATGGTTCTTTCCCCATTTTCAGCCCTTCTAAAAGGGCATGTCACAGTCACATGTGGTGGTTGGACCATGGTCTGTTTCTTTTGTCTAGCTCAAACCCTAACAGCAAGCAGGAACCACAAAACTACCTCAGGACATGTTACTTACATAATAGGGTTACAGGCCTCTTTCATCTCTTATTCAATGACATCCCTTCTTTAAGGTTTCTTATGATTTTCATCTCCATATCAGTAAGTCCTACTGTTTTTACATAATTTCTAGTTTATAAATATAATGTATGCAACTAAGCAAGTAAACAATATGCTCATTTGAAGACCAGCAAAGATATAGTACAAAGCAAAATACTTGGATAAGTTACCACCAAAAGGGCATTCAGTACTAAGAACTTGAAAAATAAAATAGAACTTCCAATTGAAGGGAATAGTGAAACTTCACATGATGAAGTCAAATGCAGCAACTAATTTACAAAAAGAATCCCCACACTGGAAGTATCAAAAGTTTCCAAGTTAGCTTTCTTTCCATTGCCCAATTGCCATCTACTCCACTTCTATATGCGGCAATCCTTTTCACCGAGAAATATCAAATTTTTGAGGGTAGCCAAGTTGCTCAATCTCCCAGCTTAGCTTTGAAGCAACTTGTTCATGGCTAGGGACATAATCCTATATCACAAAATATCAATTGTAAATGTTCGTGAGTGACTGTTTGGACTGGTGTCTTTACTCGAGACGCCAATAGCTGTATATTTGAATGGTAAAACATTGATGAATGAATGTAAATGTCATATGTATGGTTATAAGAATGATATTGATTATTTCTATGAGTATTGCCAACGGAAAATTTATCATGGCTCTTTTAAAGGAGAATTTAGTTCATTTCAATGAAGATAGAAAATCATTTCCAGAGGTTTCGAACGTGGACTGAACTATGGGTAGAAACCATTTGATTTGTCATTCCAAATATTTCTGGGGCCAAGAACATTTATTATTTCAATGAAAGCCAAGTATCAAACTGTTTGTAGCAACTATCAGGCACAATTTGTGTCATTTAATAAGTTCGCTGCACATGTAAAAAAATCAACAGAAATAAAAACATCTCTGGATACTGAGTTATTCCTGAAAATACCTCCAATTTTTTCACCAACTCTCTCACTGTTGGTGCAGATAAAATGATATGTCGTGCAGTTGGACTAATGAAACCTTCTTCCACAGCTTTGTCAATAAATGACAGCAGTGAGTTGTAGTATCCATCCACATTAAGCAACCCCACCTGAAAATTAAAAAATATTTATTTTAATAACAATAATGCACATTTATTAGCTAATATAATAGGGATAATAAAAAAACTTCCTCAGGAGAAATTACTACAGGGATCACTAACAACAATCCAACAGAATCTCAAAATGCAGAAGAATTACCGGTTTGTCGTGTATGCCAAGTTGAGCCCAGGTTATCACTTCAAGTAGCTCTTCAAGAGTCCCATAACCACCTGCATGTAATATCACAAGTGTTCTCTTAGCTTCATGTATTTATTTAATTAATAACATCAATATATCTTTTGTCTTTCCTTCCGTTGCCAAATGCAATACAAAGAATTGACAATACATGATCTACTATACATCCTCCCATCATCCAAACGGAAGCCATTCAGACTGACATAGCTGAAGCTTGATGGTCGGTCCAAAATTATTGACCAAACCCTTTAATTATAGAGGAGAACAGATGCTTTCAATTGAGATTAGATTAAAATCAGAGGTTGACACAACAGGACTGGTGGTCGAGGGTGGTCTAGTAAGAGAGGCATAAAAGATGGAGGACGTCTAGCTTAATAAAAATAAGATTATATTGAAGAAAGGAAAATGACATCTAAGAAATAGCACTCTTGTAGAAAGATTCTAGAACAAGGCAACGATAATCGCTTCTTACTACAAAATGTAACAAAGAGATTGGTTAAACTGACGCTCGGTAGAATAATTTACTTGCTACTACCTTCTATTTGATGAACATCACCATCTCGTGACTGTTAAATTACCAATTGGCACCGGCCTATTTCCATTTTCCAAAGCATGGTAGTTATTGCCCTCTTCCTTAATTGTTGGAACAGACCATAATCCTCTAGTATTCCATTCAGATTATAATGTCTAGTAAAGTGATAGCGTATCTTATTTGGCCCAACACAGTTGTTTTTGCAGAATTATCGGCACCATATATCTCTTTTCAAAAATACTATAGTTTAAAATACTTGGCAAATTATCACAAAATTTTGCCATACTTTGACGAGAAATTACATTATTTCCCGGCATGATCTGTTCTGTAGGACTGTATATGTTGAGTTTATCATACGCCAACGAAGGACATAAAACATTATAAGAGTATTTGGGTGCCTCCACTTCCCCAAATACTGGCTGCCCATCAGCTGCTGCAGCAGCCTCTGCCCTGCAAACAAGAAAATTTCTGTTGTTTTGGCCAAACCCAAACCCAAACCCGTGTGGTTTTTGGACCAACCCATGAAATTTCTGAAACCCATTGACAGATAGAGATAACCCACCAAGATTTTGAGGCCTGGAGGTGTTCAATCTGTGCCTGAGTCCACTTTGTGGTGCATACAAAGCCCTAAGTTTGGGATTTGAAGGCAGAGAAAAAAGCCCTTTTGTTTGCAGAACAGCCTCCATGACTCTCTCTCTCTCTCACACACACACACACTCAAACTAACACCCTCAAGAAACCCAAAGATAAGATTTTGGAGAGAGCATCAGAGAGAGAGAGAAAGAGAGGGATAAGGTGGAGAGGAGGCGATCGCCCTCTCAGAGGGTTTATGTATAATAAGACACAAATATCTTATGTATATATATATATATATATATATATCAGTGAAGAACCAACAGGGCTTATGAGGGTTGGGAAAGATAAGAAAATAGAGTAAGATATTCAAAAATTGAAATGAATTTAAGAAGAAAATATCAAATAGTAAAGAAAATGCTTTGTTTTTGAAGTTTCAATGAAAAGGGTCTCTGAATTAATGGGTAAGCAAGAGTGAACTTTCGGTTTTGTGTAATACCACAAATTGATTTGGATTTCAAATTAATATTCCAACATGTATCAATATTAGGTTCCCCCACCCCAGAAAAGCTTAAAGTTAGAAATAAAATCGATTAAGCATCCACCTAAGTAACTAATTGATTTTGTTCATAACGGCGTGGTCTTCGTGTTCCCTGACAAGCGTATCAAAACAAACTCCTGTAGTTGGGAAGTACACAAACCTAATACATTTGATTTTCAACTTAAGCAAGGATTAATACAAGAGTTATAGTAATACAAACTAGAGGATTGAAACAACAAAACAAACCTCTTTTTTTTTTCTTTTTCTTACAGACAGATTTGTTTGTTCTTTCATGACTTGTATCAAACATGTAGAGTGCTGTTCTTTTTCAAGAAAGAAGCCAATAGAATTTATCATTTTTTGATTTGCTTAAAATATTATTCCAAATGTGGGAACATTTCAAGTGCTTATACTAACCAGGTAAGGCAATAAAAGCATCTGAGTGCTTAGCCATCTCTGCTTTTCTTTGATGCATATCTGCAACTGCTTTCACTTCCCCTACTGTCACACCAGTTAACTGCAAAAGGGTTTCAAGACCCACAATCAACAAAATATTAAAAAAACTTGAAATCTAGATTGTGTGTGTGTGTGATTTTCTCTTGAGTGTTGTGCACTGTCCTCTGAAGCAATGATGAGGGCTTGCAGGAATGGTGGGGTAAATCCAATATCTTTGAATGTATGTTTGTGTGTAGAATTGATGAATTTACAGCTACTCAAATGGTACAAATATACTCTGGATAAGGCCAACAAAAGGACCAAGAAAGCAGCACATGTTACAAGAACACCCTCTCCACATGCTCTTACCAAATGTGTTTTTTTTTTTTTTTTTTTTTTTTTTTTTGTGAAAACTTGCATGTGATTACTAGTTAAAATAGAAGCAATATGAAAGGGAATAAAAAAAGGAACTATACAGAGATAAAATAAAAAATAAAAAATAAAAACTAATAATAAAGAGAGTTTGAGAGGATTAGTGGGTTTTTCTTGTTTATTACTACTAATTTAATGAAGAAAGGTTGAAGACTTTTTGAGGGCATAGCAGAGCAGACATACCTCTCGGGGCATGAGCATCTTGGGAATCACTCTGCAGAAGACGCAATAACATGACAACAAAATTACTTGCAGTGTAAAACTAAACCCTAAAAACCAACAATAACAACACAACCCACATACTCATTTCTGTTTCTAATCACAATTTTATTTTTATTTTTTGGAGAAAGAAAAGAAAGCTCACCCAATAACATGCCTACCACCATCATGAACAGCTTGTGAAACCAAACCCATGAGGCCAATGCTACCACCTCCATACACCAGATCAATGTTCCTCGAGACCTTTAACAGAACAGAGTCAAATCAGCCCAACTAGTGTAAAGAAGCTACTATTCTGGGTGAAAATGGAAATTTTGAGCTAGGGTATGTGATAAAATAAAAGTTAGTACGAGTAACTATATATATATACCCAATACATAACATTTAACATCATCAAAGATGGTAAAGATAAAACAAGTTAAAATGGGAATTTCTTTCATATGCTCTTATCTCATTTGAGGAAGAGAAAAGGACATAAAGAACAATAAAGAAGGGGAGGGAATATAAAACTTGGAGGTGAAAGAAACTGCACACACACAGACACACCTATATATATAGCCAGAGCACTCTGTTAAGTAGCAGAGTATGTTCCATTTGAAGGCATGAACTCAAGTTGTAGATTTCAAGGCCCAAGAGCTCAAGTTCTAACAGATTTCTATTGATTTAAGAAAAACCCATCTAAAATATAGTGAAGAACATTCTTAAAAACATGTTACTAACAAAACCCATGTAATAAAACAAACCTTTTGAGTGCCTAATCACATTGAACTTGAATAAAAAAAATAAACAATCCTAAAAATGAAAAAAAAAAAAAAAAAAGGCCATTCATTGTTGCAAAAGAACCAATACCAATTCCTTGCCAAGCTCAATAGCAGCATCTTGGTAGCTACTCTTCTTGCCTTGGCTACTCCCACAGAACACACAAATTCTCTTGAATTTTGAGACCCTTTTTTCATTTCCTTTCTCCATTTTTTTTTCTTCTATATATTTCTCACTAAGGTAATGGTTGGCTACAAATTTGTAACTACTTGGAAAAAGGAAGGAAGAATCTCTCTCTCGCTCTCTCTCTCTCTCTCCGTATATACGGCTTGCCAGATATGACCTATATGGCTATATATAATGTAATACTAACACGATGAGATACAGTATTTGTATGTAGCAAAATATCACCCGCACTATCTAAAGCCGTAATGGGCCGGTGTGATTAAATGTTTGGCCTCTTATTATTACCCACTATTTTGTTCTTGAAAGAGGATAAAATATGCCATAGTTTGGGGAAGATTTATGTAATTATCCCAAAATAAATCTATGACTTGGGTAATAACGAGCAATGTATATATATATATGTATGGATATAAATTCGTAAATGGATTAAGACAGACATATATATAAATAAAGGGTGAATTTTTGTATAAATAATTAAATGAGCATGTGGGTGATGGCCTATTGCTATCACCTTGTACCCACATCAACACTCCATCACTTGACATGGTTGCTGTGTGCATAGGAAACATCTTATATATATTTTCATGTGCCATTTCCTCTTGCTTCCATTCTAACTAATTATATATATCTTTTATTTTCCTTCATAACAAGGATTCTCTCCATAATTCTTTGGAGCACTATCCAATCATGTATGTTTATCCACGTTTGTGTTTATAATATATATAATTACAATTATATTCTAATTCACTTATAATTCTTAGATAATTTATCCAAAATTATTTGATGATACCCCACGAAATTATAGAGAAAGATTATGCTGGAGAGGATCTAAGTTCATTCCCCCACAAATCCTCCAAATTCTTATTAGGCTTCTATGATTTCGTTCGCTTCCCAAATTATGAAATTTCATAATGATTTCAGTTCAATTCACAATTCCCGTAATCCCATTGTTATTCCAGAAAAGTAGAAAAGTAAGGAATATCAACATGTTTGAATTGATATTCAGAAAAATTAATACTTTGATTACAAAGTTTCGATATATATATACACACTAGATAAAGGAATGGATAATTGTATTTGTCGTGATTGAAAAATTTGCCATAGACAATTTTATAGTCGTCCATGGACATGTGCGAATTTCTGAAATTGCACATGTCCAAGTCTTAGGAGCCGGGGCTAGAGGACTGTGAAACAGTGTCATGGAGGTAGAAATTAGAATTATATCTCAAGATTTAGTAGGACCCACCTAGGAGCTTGCCATTTTATCTACCAAATATCCAACCCTAATTGTTTAAGTTGTTTTTCTTCTTTTTTTTTTTTATTAGTGTAATTGCAAAAAAAATAAAAATTCTATTCTACTAAAATGATAAATACTATTAAATTATAATTTTGGTGTAGCACGCGAAATGTCTTAACGCATCCACACACAAACTAAATTTATAAATAAATAACACAAAATATGATGTAAAAAGAATTGTTTGACAGAGTATTTTTGAAAAGTGTACAAAATATATTTTTTTCTGAAGAAAAGTTCATTTCATCTTAGATAAACTTGTAATTCACATTACATTTAGACTATTTTTTTATATATAAAAAATAAAAAATAAAAAATTACTCCTCCAAAAAGATGTTCCATTTGATGCTGAGGTGGCAGCAAATGAGTGGTGGACAAATAATATTCCATTGGACCACACTAGAGACATGGACTCACCGTTAAAACATCATTTCATGACATTCAACAAGTTGCGGTAAAGAGTCTAAAGACTGATGAGCACAGTGACCCTACTGACCATAACCCTTTGGCCATATGGTAAAAGTAAAACGTAAAGCAAAGCCCTAAAACTCTATATAACAGCTATCTATATATATATATATATATTTCCCTGTGGTTTGTTAATGGGTGTGAAAAATCCCCTTTGGTTCTAAAAATCCCATGTGGTTTGGTAATGAGTGCAAAAAACTCCATTTTGACATGATTTGTCTAAAATATTTTTGAATAATTTGAAAAAATATATAAATATTGAAAAATTATATAAATTTTGTAAAAATATATATAAAATTTGAAAAAATATATAAATTTTGAAAATAAAATTATAAAATTCGAAAAATTATATAAAATTCGGGGAAAAATATAAATTTTGAAAAATATATATTAAATTTCAAAAAATATATAAATTCAAAACATATATAAATTTCAAATATATATATATATATAATTCGGGGGAAAATATAAATTTTGAACAAGTTCAATCTGTAACAAATTTGTTTTTCGAAAAGCATATATAAATTTCAAAAATATATATAAAATTCGGAAAAAAATATTTAAATTCAAAAGAAAAGTTGTATTTTGGTTCTTTGAAGTTTTAATTAATGTATACTTGTATTGTTGTCTACTTTCTTTAATACCCGACTTTAAATGTTGTTTTGTTGTATTGTACTTTTTTTTTTGAAAAAAATGTGTATTGTACTTTGGTTACTTGTGTTTTTTATATTTCTATTTGCACAACTATTTGAATTTGATATATATTTTTTTGAATGTTATATAATTATTTACGAGTTTTACATATTAGTTTCTAGTTTTATATGTTTTGTTTTGAATTTTATATATATTTTTTCAAATTTTATATATTTGTTTCAAAATTTATATATTTTATTCAAAATTTAATATATTTTTTTGAAATATATATATTTTATATTTTATTACAAATTTTATTTGTTTTTTTTCAAAATTTATATATTTTTTTGAATTTTATAATTTAAACAATTAATTTAATTTAATTATATATTATTATTAATTCGATATTTATTATTTTTATTTAGTTAGAAGGGATATTTTAGGAATTTCATATTATTTTGGAAATAAAACGCACATTTTTGAATAAGGGAATTTTTCGCACCCATTACTTAAACCACATGTAGTTTTTCGCTTGCAGCCCATATATATATATATATATATGTGTGTGTGTGAGTGTGTGTATATTAATAGGACTTGCATGTCATGTTGTCTCCAACAGTGAAATGACATGCTCACTTATTTCTGCTCCATTTTTTGGGAACCCTTCTATTATTCATGCTCTAACAAAGTTGGAATGCTTAAAAAGCTACTTCATACTTGTCTCCCTCCAAAATAAAGCAACATTTCTCATGGTCACCGTACAATCCCATTGTTGCGTTGATCCATTTCAGTTTCTCTGTGGAGAACTTGGATATGCATATATAAATATATATCAACATTAGCCACCGATACAAATTACATGGTGTGATTCTATTCTGAACGGGTAATGGACTATCCGTTTTATGAAAATTGTGTGCCAAAATATTATTTTGAACTCAGACATATATGCACTTGTTTGGTCAAGGGAGAGGCTTACTAAAAAAGTCTTGCATTTGTAACCATGGAAAAGACAATGACTTATAGAACCTTTTCTAATAGTATAGTTTGATTTTACGTATCATTCAATTTGTAATGTTTTTAACGATATTAAATACAGATACGAGTTTAAAACTCACTTTTGACACACTCCAACTGTAGTAGAAATCGATACGTGAGTGTGAACCATAATTTTCATATATTTATGAGCTGTCTACTTCACCTGTAGTCCTGTGTGCTAAATCCATCACCTTTTCTTTTCATCTTTTTTAGTTTTCCCTCTCTTTTACAACCAATATGGATATCTTATAATGCAACCTTAGCACCTACTTTTTAAAGTAACCCCAGTGTGCTCTATTTTTGAATGGTTTATAAATAATTCCCTATATAATTTCATGGTGCAATATAAAGATTGATGCAATGCAATTAGCTCATACATTATTTACCGGAAAAAAAAAAAAAAAAAAAGATTGATGCAATGTTCTAATTTCTAATAAAAGTTTATACGAGTCATCTTCAAATCAAAATCTGAAATGCATGGATTGAATGGCTGATTTCGTATCTATTCCTGCTATGGACTTGGACTATCCATTCCGTGACAGAGAATGATGAATTATATAAATACATATATATATACATATTTAACGTATATATTTGGAGAAAGATTTGGAAAATAAAGGTGGCCATGCTTTGTTCCCCCAACACTCACATATAGCCTAAGGGTTGGCTTGATCTAGCTAGACTTTCTTTTTTATCTTTAGCCTGTCTCAAAATCTCCATTAAAATCTTTTTATTGGATTTCCAAAATCTCTCTCTTTTTACATGTCTTTTTCTACAATTTTGGATTGCTTCTCAGAAAATTTTGTAACAAACCGACAAATGAATATAATTGTAATTACTCCACACATTCGGTGTAATCCAAATCGCTAACAGTGGTTGACTTGAGTCACATCTCAGTGATCTCACTATTGATTTGATTCCAAATTTATATTGTTTTAATATTAAGATTCATTTTAAAAGGGGCTCAATTTATTCCTCGAATTATTGTCTACAATAATTCGAGGAATAAATCCACATCATTA